>CANTUZ010000004.1:47520921-48742171 GCA_947846985.1 Fratercula arctica
AGCTGTCCTGGGAAGAAAATGCTGTCAGGCATTTGGCAGTACCATTCTACAGCTGTAACACTAAATATAAATATATATATATAAATCTACATATAAATCCCAGCAGAGCAGTTATATAGCTGTGACAGGTGCTCAGGGAATAATTTCAGTACCTGCAGGGAGATAGACTACAGGTATTATCCCCACTGCATCGATGGAGGAAGCTATTTCAGAGCTGGTGAGATCCAGACTTATTGCCACCTCCGTCCTCCCTTCCCCAGAGCAGCACCTGGTGTAGATATCCCTCTTGTACTGCCTTATTTTCAGCTTTCTTTTATTCTATTGCAATTATGCCAGCCTTAGGTAACATGCTCCAGTTCTCTAATTCATGGATTTTCATGGTTTTTACTTCCTTAAGCTTTCTGACATTCCAGCAAAGCTGCTTAGGGATCTCCATTTTCAAATATAGCTAATTAGACAACAAATTTCAGTTAAATTAACAACTTTTGTCTTACCATCTCTTTTCCTTTGGAGAGACAGATTCTTAAAGTTGTTTGAACTTTAAACTTTACAATTTTACAATGGAAAAAAAAATACTGATGGAGAATAAAACGTTTCTCTCTCATCTCCAATACTTGGAAATTATTCCTTACATCATCTCTGTCGTGACAGTGCCGCAGAAGAGGAGCACCACATCACTTGATAAAAATCACTGGACGTTCTGATGACATATGACAAATATGTTGTTTCTTTGCAGCCCAAGAAGAGCCAATACTACATCAGAGTAGTGTGCTGTGCTTTTAAATGCAGTTTAGTGCTCAGTGACAAAAATCCCCAGAATCTTGAATTATTCAAGGTACTACAGTTTCCCTGACCAAGTCATGGTCCCCAAAGACTCCTCCTGTGTCTGTTACTAGCACTGCAAAGGAGACTGTCCATAAATCACCCACCAAGCAGTCCACCCCACAGTGGATTTACCATAGTTGAACACGGTGACAGCACAGCACATGCTTTCACTACCAGTGTGAGGTAAAATGCTCTCACCTAAGCCCCAAGTAATAAGCCAATTTGCTTGCCGTCGTCACTGCAATGGGCTCGGGGTGTGGATGTGAGAAGGCACCGCTAATTCAGTAAGATTGTGCTCCTGAGCCCTGGATCATGGCATGGGCATTTACCTCTTTATCTCTCCCTGGCTATTTCCCCTGCCTGTAGATATTATATAAGTAATTACATTTGGTCTTAATTGTAGTTTGGCTAACACTCTAGTATTAACCTTTGCTAAGATGAACCAAGTGAGATTTTTTTAATGCCCTGGACAGGGCTGTGGTCCTCTTGCTGGCCACTGGAGCTTTCTTTGTAGCGACAGTCAGGCTGCTCGTCTTCTCATGAGACCAGTCCTAAAGGCCACAATTTTCGATCTGAAGGGCTTGTGTGGAAATCTGATGTATGTTATGTGCTGGGGTGGGAGGAGCTCTGGTGTCTTCAGGTCCGTAGTCATTGTCAAATACACGGGACGGGGGGGAAAGAACCATTTTTTCAGTGAGAGTTATTGTGTGCACTTGTGCTTGTGAGAGAGAGTTCAAGGCTCTTGGGGGAAAAATGAACTGGCTACTGTTTCTGTTTACCAGGTCAAATGGATGATGTACTGGATCATATTCGCACTCTTCACAACAGCAGAGACATTCACGGATATCTTTCTTTGCTGGTGAGCATCAGATGGGAGAGGGTCTTTGGCATGAGATGGAAAGAAAATGGAAATGTTTACAAGGGGAAAAAAGGGGTATAAAAGTGTGCTGCCTCCTGAACATGGGGTTAGCAGCTTCAGGTGCACGGAGGTGTTTTGTCTGGAGGAGACATGCTTTCTCAGTGTTGTCACAGGAAAAAGCAAGAAAGAAGATGGAACTGCTCAGTGATATCTCATTAGTAAGAAATTGTTGCAAGAGTCTCAGTCCCCTGCCTCTAAGAGAGAGATGCAGCTGATTGCCAAGTTAGATGCTTGCAGAGATCATCATGTAAACTGCGGAAGTTTTAGCTGCAGGCATAGGTCTAGACTTACCTAGCTGTGTCTTACAGTAAATACACTGACTCTAGTGATCAAGCAGAAACAGCCTCGCAGCACAGGACTTTGTAGGTTGCTGCATGGGTGGTTGTCCCTGGCGTGTTTTGCCAGGCCCATTCCTGGTTAGGCTGGGTTCACGCTTTGTTGGAGGACAGTGACAGTCCATACTGATGTGGGCTCTGTAGTGCCAGTGGAAGGATTCCCGGTGACCTCTGTCAGGACAAGAGCACATAAACACACAGTTATCAGATTCAGTTCCTTCAATACGGATGCTCAAGTTTGAAAATGTCTGTTGCTTGGTTGCCCTTTTTAGTAAGGCCTTTCTAGTTGTCGTGGTGTAGGCCAGATTTGCCAATGACAGATGACAGATAGGTCTTATCACTCTGAGAACAGTTTTCTGCACAATATGCTGTTAATTTCAGAGAGTTAGAAGAGGCTTAGCTGAAAAGTAAAATCACTGAACAGAAAGTTGGTTCTGTTCTACCTCAAACCAGGACACTAGTGGATACCAGTGAGAACAGTAGGCTTCAGTATGAAAATTTAACTGTAGTGCATGGCCCTCACCTAAAGCCTGTTCCTGCGTAGCACTTCATGCCTCTAGCGAGTCCTCCAGACAAAGGGAATTGGGGGTACTTGGCAACATGTCAGATCTGTTGAAAAGGAGATAAAAGACGTTATTGTCTCTCTGTCTAATTTGCATGCAGATCTACTTCCACTGCATTCATCTGGAGCTTTGTTATTTTGGAGGATGTATTTTGTGGTTCTCTTGGGAGGAATGACAGAGGGCTTGTCCAGCCTGTGAAATCAAGTGTGCTGTAGAGATCCTCAGTGAGGTGGAAGACCAACCTGGCAAATCCATGCTCAGAGTAGAGCATCGCAGAGTCCCATTGAGTCAGACCTGGATGCTGTATGGCCCAGCTGGCTCGGTGACAGTGCTGTGCTAGCACAGCAGGAGTCTGTCTGGGTCCAGCTGGGCTGGTGCACAGCCGTAACAGGGTCTCTGTCCTGCTCTTGCTTGCCCTTGCCTACAAAGGGTAGCGTTGGTTCGTCACACTGCTGGCAGCAACATTCCTGTCAGCATGAGGATGCTGCTAGCTGGCCAGTCTTGAGCTCTAGGCTTTGTCCTCCAGAAAAGAGTCTGGATAATTTAATCTCAAGAAGTCCCTGGCTTGTTGTTACAGCTAAAGCGTGTCCTGTTGTTAGTTATTTGCAGTGCTACCTGAAAGCCAAAGTGTGGATCTGCACCTTTATGTTGCGTGTTGCTTGGACAGCAAAGGTTCTTGTATTTCAGTTTCAGTCAGATAAGTGTTATCTTAAAAGCAGAAAGGCAGAGAAATGAAAGGTGCATAAATATATCAATGAAATACTGATTTACTGGTTTGCTCTTTGCTCCCTCATAATGACTGTGGGTGCTATGAAGGCAGCATCTGTGCTCTTTGCATGTAGAAAGCTCCTCTTATCACACAGCAGAGTCTCTTCTACACCATTAAATAATGGCCCTGATACCCAAGTAAAGATTTATCCACATGCCTAGTTGAGATGTGGGCAAAGGTGAGTCGATGTGTTAGGTCTTTGGATTCTTTGGTAAGCAAAAGTTGCCCTAAGCTAGACTGGCCAGTCCTTCCTGTGCTGAGCATCTCTAATTAAAGGTAGTAGTTAAATTGGGAGTGGACATTAACAGCTTTTTTTCCTTCTAGGTTTCCGTTCTACTATGAACTCAAAATAGCTTTTGTAGCTTGGCTGCTGTCTCCATACACAAAAGGCTCCAGTCTTCTGTACAGGAAATTTGTTCATCCAACGCTGTCTTCAAAAGAAAAGGTAATCACAGATGCCTAGGTCCTCTCTGAGTGGAGCAGATCAACAGTGTGTTTAGTCCAGCCCTGGCATCACTCATTTTCATTGAAGGACTGAGAGTTGCTGATTCTCTTCCTTTACAATTTGATCATCTCCTTTTGGTTGGTGTTTTTGGTTTTTGTGATTGTGTGTTTTTAAATACTGGCATCTGTTCAGTGCACTCACACACATTAACTCACCTTTGCGCACTTGAGAAGGTGGGAGGGAGGGGGATAAAAATACCTTCTGAGCTGCTTTGCACGTACTGGCTGAATATATCTGGAGTGTTATGTTGTGGCTGGATGTAATGATTAGAGAAACAGGGTCTGGCAGCCAGGGCTCCTTAACTTTGTTCCCAGCTCTGCCTAAAATGTCATGCAGCAATGAGACAAATAGCTAGGCCTGTCTGAAAGGGGCTTAGTAAGCATTTGCCTGGCTGGGAGATGTACAGCATGCTGAAGTAAGGCATGTAGTATGTTGAGATCCTGGGTTGAAAAATATCTTGCTCAAATTCCTGATGCTAATTTCGGGGGGAGGAGGGAGCATTACGCTTGGGTCATTTGGCTGCCTAGGAGATTCCTGTGGCTGTGAATGGGACATTGCCAGGCAGATCCATTTGGCCCATGTGAATACATGGCCCAAGAATGGCTATCAGTCACACATCAACATGCAGACCACTAAGAAATGAGTAACTGTTTCCCCCATGGGGCAACCATGGAAGTGAAAGATCTCTGTTTAGCCACAGGCAGTGCATGAACAATTGTGTCTCAGTACTGTCCAAGAAGGACAGTAAGGATCAGTCCCCTGTCTCTCTGCTACTTGGGAACTTCTGCTTATGCTTCTCACAAGTAGTGCTCATGTATTTTGGGTTGCCATCTCTTATCTACCAGGAATAGGGAGGGGAATCACTAAACAGCCAGCAGCTTCTTGCAGCCTCCAGTTCCTACTAACCCAGCACATCCAGTAGCTGAGTACTAGAAGTCATTGTCATCCATTATCATCCAGACCCCTGTGTCTTGAGGGAGGGAGGGTGAGGGCGGAAACTTTCATAACCGTTTCACTGTATATTAAGGAGCATTGAAGTCCAGAAGCTCTGGGCCCACCAATTCTGTGGCATGTTGAAGCCAGATACTACAATGATGTGCAGAGGTATCTTGGATATTTCCGAGACCGCCAGTCCTGGACCCAGGGCACTACAGCTGCAGCTTCCCAGTGCCATAATATGATTCATTTTTAACTGTGGGGCAATCCAATTTGTCTTTAGAGTCCATAGATTGCAAATGGCTCCTGGCCCACCCTGGTCCATTCTGCCCAGCTGGCTGTATCTGTCTTACTTCCAGGACCTATTGGTGGTGGTTGCACTGTGCAAGTGTATCCCAACTTTGTGTCCCAATCTTCCATTTGCAGAATAAAGTTCCCAGAGCCTGCAATGGGAGTTACTGCTCCCCTGCAAACCTTTCCTCTTTGCAGACATTGGCTGTGAACTTCTCTCCAGCCAAGGTGGAGAAAATGGAGGATGTCTGCCTCCATAAAGATGACCCGGCCCTGCCAAGAGTTTGAGGCTGGAAGCACTCTGAATTGTCCTTATTGTGGTTTTTTTTTGTGTGTGTGTGTTTTGTTTTGTTGTCTGCTGTGACAGGAGATTGATGACTGCCTCGTCCAGGCAAAAGACCGGAGCTACGATGCCCTTGTGCACTTTGGCAAGCGAGGGTTGAACGTCGCAGCCACAGCAGCCGTCATGGCCGCTTCAAAGGTAAAGGTGTGGGTCAGGATGGTGACATTAGCATCTCATTTGCATCCATCGCCAACAGCAGCCACAGTGTGGAGGGGGAAAGGTGTTGAGGGGATGGATTCTCTCACTGGTTTTGTCATGCCTCCCAATTCCACATTCATCAGCCACACAGGTGCCTCTTGGGATGAAGTAAGTGTGGTGCCTCGTGAACCTATAGGAGGCTGGAAATGAAGGATGAAGGCTAAGGTCTGCCTCAGGCCTCTGTTGAATTTTATATTTTCCATCAGTACCCAGGTGACAGCATTGTTAATGCAATTCTGTTCATCACAGCCTGTGCTCTTCATTTTCACTGTCAAAATAGGAGCAGGCTTCCATGAAAGACGCTGACATTAGGTGATCACAGTTAACACCCTGGCAGGGAAATATTTCTTTTGGTCAGCACCTTCTGCAGTGAAGGGAAAGGCCATCTGCACCCCAGTTTTTCAATTGTTATGCTGAATTGTTGGAAAGTCTGGACGATCTAGTGACCTATAACTGGGGTACTGACAGAAAGCAGGTGTGACCTGAAGTTCATGAAGGCTAAAAGTTTGTCTGCAAGGCTTACACATAACATCCCTGGCATATAATTGTCTGGAGACATGTTTAAGTAAGAGTGAATGGGAAGTGCCATTAGTTGCTTTTGGAGAACGAGCAGACATTGGATGAGTGGTCTCATCTGAGGAGGTGTATCCTGTATTCTGTTCCCAGCTTAGAGCCAGAACCAGTGATTAGCTGTTATCTCTGTTTCTTTGCTTGCATAAAAGCTGCAAGGAGTTGATAACTGCATTTTGTGGTCCTGCTCTCTGGCCATGGATTATCATGGCTTAGGGTAGTTATGCACAGTAACTATACCCTTTGTGTTTTGGGAGCAAGAGTTGTATAAAAGATATGGCTTTCACACAGTCAGATGCCTCTTGCAAAAGGACAGTAGAAACATATGGGCAAGGTGGGTACTGATGTTTGAAAAAATCACAGAATCACAGAATGGTTTGGGTTAGAAGGGACCTTAAAGATCATCTAGTTCCAACCCCCCTGCCATGGGCAGGGACACCTCCCGCTAGGCCAGGCTGCTCAAAGCCTCATCCAGCCTGGCCTTGAAAATGTATGAATAGAAGTTGAAAGAAATTATTTTCCTCTGTCAAATGCTTTTCATATGACCTCAGATACATCGTTTTAGTATGTCTTTGCCTTACCTTGTGTAAAAATGCATAAAACATCCTTAGGAGGCCAAATACCATAAAGCCTATAAAGCATGTTGAATGCAAGGTATTATAGAAGCGGGGAGCCCCTGGGGTGCGCCATGCACATGTAGTATCACAAGGATGTGCAAAAGCTATATCCTTTTCCAAAGAAAAACCCAAAATTGCCTCCCTTTTCCCCGCCAAGCATTGTGCAGCCTGTGGCTGTCAGGCCTGACTCAGTTCTCCTGAACTGTTGCTCTTTAGTGGGGAGGCTCTGCTAACATGGGGACTGCTAGCTAATCCAAACCTGGACTGAAACCTGGGATAAATGTGGAGCTAAGGCAAAGCTGTGTGTTATATGCCCAATGAAACAACAATTGTGTGATGCCTTCATAACATTTAACACTTTTACTGCTGCTATGTAAGCCTGACGAAGTCACACCATGGACATAAATAGGGCTCTGGGAATGCCTGTTTTGCAGCACTGCCTTTGCTCGGAGTCCGTTCCTACGAGGTGCTGCAGACACTCTGTCCTAGAGCTGTTTTTAAGACAGGGCGAAAAACTATTTGTGAATCCCGAAGAAACTCTGGCTCCTGTTTGGGTAGCTCCTGAATATGAGAAGCTCAACAGTAGCCCAGGCCCACAGTGCCAACCTGTTCATCTCAGGACTGCAACAGCGGTCTTCATCAGCTCTTCATTCTGAATGAACAGTGAGCACCTCAGTTTTTCTTCGCACTGTTCTGCTTTTCTGGTGTTTTTCTTAAGAATTTCACTGCCTTGAAATGTAGCTCCAGTGGCAGTAGGAAGCTGGGTAGAACAGAGAAGAGTCTTCAGGGTACGAGGAAGCCATTGTTTTGCATGAGTTAATGAAGCTCCCCGTTCATTGCTGGAAGAAAGCAACTCTGTGCCATGTGTGGTATTGTTGTATGGCACATCTGCCAGCCTAACTTGAGAGAAAACAGTTAAGATATTGCAACCTGTAAATGAACCAGAAGAATCTTCCCTGCATGATACTTTAGGAAGGTGGAAAATGATCATTGATAAGATTAAGAAGTTGTTATTGGGTGGATTGATTGATTGATAGACTGGTTTTTATAACAAAGCAAAGACTGTTTATGTCTTCATTTCAACCTTGACATTTAAATTACTCTGAATATGTGAGGAAAAATAGGACTCCTGGCTTCTTCCACCATTTCAGCATGTGGCCTGCAGCAAGTTGCTGGCTTCTGTGTGCCTCAGAGTCCAGATCGAAGAGACAGGGTGAGCTGATCGGATAGCTCTCCTCCAAAATGGGGTAATGCTCCTGCTCCCAGTGGGTTACTGTGCACCAGCTCTTTGGACCTCCTCAGGTTATCTCTAATCTATCAGAAAGCTAATCCAGAAAGAGAAAGAAATGTAATACTGTTTTTTTGAGCCCACAAATGTGTCTTGAGTGCCTGAGCCAGCACAAGGGAAGGGACAGAACTGCATTGTAAGGAGTATCACCAGACAAATGGAAAGCAAGATCTTCCCTTCCTGGTTGTGGGAAGCAGACAGATTAGCTCTGCTGCTCATGGAACCACACCCTTAATACATTTAGACTCTTCATGGTGTAATAGTCAGGAATGGTTAAAGCAGCTTCAGTCCCTTGCCCTTCTCAGACTGAATTTGTTGTCTTTCGGGCAGGGAGAACTGGATGGCTGTGATTTACAGTCTGATGTGTTGCAGTAGAGAAGTGCTGAGCTGGGGTTCCTCAGGTATTTAGGATGTGAAGTGTGATGGGTCGGGTGTGGACATGTCTCCATTTAGCTGTCCCTGCTGCTATGAAGGGAGCCAAGAGAGGAACACTAAAGCAGGGTGGTAACAGCTTCTGTCGCTCTGGTTTTTAGCTGCTGTTAAATGTATGTCAGTGCCCTTGCTCACTTGAGAAGGAGCTATAACAGAGCTAGATTATCCTGCATGAGAGAAGTTTAAATGACTAATTATCCGGAAAACACTTTGAGCTGACAGATGCTAGACAAGACTGCAGCACTGTCCTTAAGGGAGAGTTTCCAAGGAGGGAGGAAAGAGAATACTATTTCTAAGGCTTATCCTGACTTTGCCAATGCTAAGGTTTAAGGGTATCTAGGTAGCCTGTGCTAAGTGTTGAGTGTAGATGGGAAACTGAGCCCTGAAAAGGTTCATTGGGTTTCAGCCTTTAAAGGATCGTGTTAAAATTGGAACCTATAGAAATGACCATGTATTCAGAAGCACTGACCTCCTGCAGCTCCCATGGAAAACATGGCTTTTACCAGCAAGTGAATATGAGGATCTGTCTAATTTCCCAATTCATTTGGATTAATGGGTGAGGAAAAAATGCTTTTATATTAAGAAATCGACCCTCAGACTTGGCAAGTCAGCATCTTCTGGTGGTAAATACACAGTAAGGTGTTGGGATGAAAGTGTGCTCTGTACAGACCTGTCTTCAGTAAATGAGCTTAAATCTACAGGCTCCTGTACTTGGAGACGTGTCTCCCACTGTGCATAGCCCTGCCCTCTCTCTCTGAGCTGTGGTAACTGATCTTCTTGTGCTCCCACAGGATCCGTCATGATCTTTTGTCTTTTGTGAAAAGATCGTAGGGCAAGACCCATCTTTTCTTTCTTTTTATCCATCGTGCAGCAAAATGCATCTAGTGCTCTGATTACTGTTTGTGTGTGACAGGCTGCTACTTACATATTTACCACAGGCTAAGATGCTGCAATCTGTGCACAGCCACACCTTCCTTATCTCTGATCCCCTGGCCCTTTCCCCTTTCTGTCTTAAATAGCCTACAGTTTTAGTTAGCCAAATACAGACTTGCCTCCCTTCCCCTTCCTCCTGTTCCCTTCCCCTGCTCTGTTTTGTTTTGAAGCCACAGTTGTGCTAACACTGGCACAAACTTGTGCCAATTCATTTTACAGGCTGAGGAGCTGTCAGTGTCCCAAGTACCCTGAGTCTGCCCAGCTGGCTCGCTTGGATGTTTTCTCTCTCTCCAGAGAGTCTATTTTTGATGCTGTCTAAGCAGACACAGCCTTGGATATCTGGTCTTATTACCCCTGCTAGGTGTTCAACACAGATCTTTTCCCTGCCCCCAGCAGCTTGAGTCCCCATGAAGGAGCATAATCTCATTTGGGGCTCTTTAATCCTGTCCTCATTGCTTGGTCATTCTGTCACACAGTGTGACTTCAAGTGGGTCAGTCCTAAGTGGTGGGATTAGATGACCGGGCAGTGAATCCTGCTGCTTGTTGTGTGTCTTCAATTAGTTCCAACTAGTTCAGCATTCATGACCCTGAAGGGCCCTTCTTTCCAGCTCACCTTGGGGGAGGAGAGGAGAAGCAGAAAAGGAGCATGGTTTTGGGTCAGAGCAAAAGGGGAGCGGAAGAAAGGCTGTTACAGCCCCAGTAGTGGGGCAGGTGCAAGGCCTTGGCCAGGCACTGCAGCCATCAGATGGAGGCCTGGGCATAAGTGGGCTTTTCATTGGCACCAGTCAGGTTTCTAATGTGAGCAGCTGGGACGTGTGGCTGCAGTGAAGGGAGGTACCAATGGCTTGGAGGCAGCACCAGCCTCCTCCAGCACACTCATATGTACTCCCTTGCTGTTGCCACGCTTCCAGCACTTTCTCATCCTCCACCTGTCACCCTGAGCCTCACACCACCTGGCCTTGCCCTGTCCCCAGTCCCCAACCCTTCTACTCTCAACTTCTCTTCCTAAGACCTGGCCCAGCCCTGCCAATGCCTCCTCTGTCTCTACAATCTTCCCATCACCAGTTTTACGCTCTCCCTCAGCTTTCTGACCCTCTCCTTCAAGCTCCTGGGTTTCCCAGATCCTGTTTGCATGTATCCTTATTCCTCACCCTGAACAAACCAATTCTTCCAAACAGGCCAATGTCTTTCCCCACCCCAAACACAAATCCTGCTCCCAAGCTCTTAACTATCCCCAAGGTTCAGCCTCAACTCTGCTCTTCAAAAGAGAGCTGCAGAAAACATCCCACAGCCAACAAATCATCATAACCCAGAGGTTTCTGACCATGTACCTTCCTCTGCCCTTCTTCTGCCCTCCTGTGTGTAGGACAAGGACTGTTTGCACAGCAGCTGGTGCTGTGTCCCACTGTGTGCCCCTTGGTACAGCCCGCCTTTAGGAAGGGGAGTGGGGCACAGTGTGCTGCTGGCAGTGGGTGCAGCGCCTTGGCAGGAGATTATAAATGAGGTGAAGGGAGCAAGTACGCATGACTGGTGTTGATGAAAAGCCCGTTTGTGCCTAATAAGTCTGTGAAACTGTCCAGGAGCCTTTCATGAGTGGGGAAATACGACTTGCAGTGCTGCCAGAGCTAGCAATCACTCTGGTTATCAGTTAAAAAGACCAGGCACGCAGACGAATGCAGGAAGGTTTCAGTATGTGCACCCACCTCTTTTAACACTCAGGAGTGCAGTGTAAGTAGTACCAAACTGCTTCAGCTCACAACTACCTGTCTGGTCCAGCATCATCACTTCCCTTTCCACCTTCAGGTTCACCATCCCCTGGGGGGTTGCAGCTCCACTACTTTAGGGCCCCTTAGCCCAAGAAGTTTATTGGGAAGTCTTCCAATGTGTTTGCTGGTTTTAAACCAGGGCACTAGAAGGGAAATGCTGGTGGTGATTTAGATTTTATCCTCTCTAGTCAAGCAGCATCTTTTAATTAATTTCTAGTATCTGGCTGGTATAGCCATTGCAACTGCCTGAAAATCAATATTTAGATCCCTAATTTTCCATGAGAATTAAGACCTATTTTCCAGGGGAGTTTGGAGCAAAAACTTTTGCAGGAGAGAGATACTGTCTTTTGTGGCATGACAGTGGAGAACTGCACTTCTACTTGAATTGGGAAAGAGGGAGGCAGGGGGTGGGGAGCATCCTTCCCTTTAAGACGTTGGATTAGGCTTCTTTGTAATGATTAGATCCCATGACTCGGAGGGAGAGTGTTTACTTACCAAACGGATCAGAGGATGGTTCCATCCAGTCTACTTAGTACCGTATCTGTAATGGCCACATTATGTGCCCTGGCCTGTAACATGGCCAAGAGCTGCAGAAGTCAGGAGTCATTTACACAGTTTGAGAAACCTTTGGGGATCCGTGTTATCTCAGAAGGGCTGAGCACACTGCTTTTGAAAGTAACTTCCTTTAAAGGATCTCCATTTGAGATCCCAAATCAAAGATCTCATGGCTGAGCTATGTTACACCAATAAGGAGAAACAATGAATGCCTTTCTTGAAATGTATGGTAACATGCCATGGATTGCAGAATTTTGTGAACTGTTCCTGTCATGGTGTGATGTGTCTTTCATTCTTAAATCTTTGAGAATCTGTTTTTCACAAATCAGTAAAAACCCAGCTACAATCCAGGTAGCTGTTTCCAGTTTGTCTCTTGCTGGCTCTTTCGTTGGTGTCTCCAAGAAGCAGACAATAGCCAGTGAATGCACAGGACAGCAGAACCAAACAATAAATTTATACAGAGAGACCAGGCTGGGAGAGACAATAACAAACAGTTCCCAGGAGAGGAAATGAACTGCACAAACAAAAAGGGTGGATGAAATTAAGTTTCCACCATCAACATTAACGTCAGCTGGTTTCCCTTTGATTCTTTAGTACTGTCTGACATCTCCAAACCGGGTAGCTGTTTCAGGCTAGGCACGGCACGCAGGCCCTGGCCATAAGGATATTGCTTGTAGGTTTTTTGTGTTCATATGGTGGAAGAAGCCATTTTCTCCTTCACTCAGGCCTGTGCTCAGAGCATAAAGCCAATGGTTTTGCTCTTAGTAGGGCCTGCCTGCAGCCAGGCATGATACCCTTCTGCATGAAAGCTCCCACTCATTGCTGTGAGCAATTCCCCAGCATTACCCTACTTCTGAGAAGACCTGTGTGTCACCAGGACTAAAATGACTGCCACGTGTCCCTCACCTAATCCAGTGCCTAAATTAGTCATAAGTACACTTTTTTCTTAATGATCTTAGGTCTGGATTGCAGAGGTGGACAGACACTGGGGATTTCTCCAGTGGGAAGCATCGGTCAAGTGCAAAGAGTGAAGTGACAACCCATTGTGTTTATAATTTGCTTTGCTCTTTAAACACACTTGCTAGGTAACACCCTGTCAGCTGGGGTTATGGAGTGGTTTCTCCATCTCTCTGGGAAAGCTGAGGAAGGGAGAATCTACGTTCAAAGGTGTAGTCCACAGGTGGGTGTCCCTGCTTTTTATGTGTATGTCAGTTCCTGCACATTGGTGCCCAGTGTCACGCTCATGTCTCACCTGGATTACTTGCGCTTCAAATAGACCTTGTTCTCAAAGCTTTTATGTGTGTTGCCACAATGGCTCTCTTTTTTCCCTTAATAGGTCTCTCAGCTACTTCATTTACACTTGTATTGGGACCAGAAAAAAGGGCAGGTAATCTGCTGAGTGCTTATACTAACTCCTAACTAATGTCTGCCTCCCCATTAGACTAGTTTGGACTGTTTGCAGCTGAGAGTGGTCTGAGGCCAGATGCTGTCTGCTCTGCTTCCAGTGGGTACATCCTACGTGCTGAGCTTTAAAATCCTGTCTTTGATCTCATCAGCAAAATGCCTTCCAAGTCCTCTGCTGGGAATCAGAGAGATTCCAGCAGCCAGGCAGGGAGCTTTGTATATGGAAAACCCATCTAACTTAGGTTTTTGCTACTGCATTCGCCAAGCTGCTGTGTTTGATCATGTTTTCTTGCTAATGGATAAAGGGAGCCTCTCTCCCACTGCTGTCATCCCATTAGGATGATTAGGGTTGCAGTGGAGCTAGTGAGGCCAGGACTTCGCTCAGAAGTGAAGATGCATCTCTGCAAGCATTTTCTGATAGGTGTGGTTGGGGAAGTCCTGCTGACACCATAGCGATAACTGACATCCTAGGAACACGCGCTATACCTTGTAGTGAATCTCTGCAGGATGGAGGCTGTAACATGCATGCAGACATGTCTGCTAGCGTGGAGGAGAACTGCTAACCAAAGTGACAGCAAAAAGAGAGGAAAACATTAACAGATTTAGTATTGTGCTGGAAGTGTGGTGAGTGTGACTTAGTGTTCCCTTGCCTGTCCATTAACTACTGATCCTAAGATGCAAAAGGCCAGAAGGTGCCGTCCTGTATTAACATTGATCGTATTAAAAGCTTCTCTTCTATGACTTGACATTTTTTTGTTCCTGGTTTGTGTCATTTCACCATGCTGTGTTACAGTTTCCACAGCTGCAAAGTGGAGTTTGTAGATATTAGAAGTGTTTTGAAGCCTAAATAATGTCTACAGAATTCTTTCAGATTGTCAGACCAAAGTTTATATTTGTTTATATTTAGATATATAATATTTGTTTATATTTAGATCATATTTAATGTGACTACTATATAAATTACAGATTTTCAAATTATGTGCCTAATTTTATTTACCTACAGCCTATGTAAAGCTACCTACATATCTGGATTATTCTTAATGTAAACCAAGTTTTTCCAGACTTATAAATCCATCTCTCTCTAAAAAGTTTTACTTCAAATGTGAATGCAGAGATTAATTATAGAGAGGCAAGGTAATGAAGACAATTCTAGCTGTTTCTGATGGAGTGCCTTTTAGAGTGCCCGACACAGTAATGACTTCATATTTTGGAAAGGATCAAGATTTATGATCCTTCCAAGCAAATATTGGCTGCATCAGTGCTTGTGCTCTGGGCCCACAGAGGTTAACGTTTGTTTCTGGAAATGATGGTGTCTGCAACATTTAGAGGAAGGTAGCATGCAGGTTAGCTGGCTTTGAAAGCTCAGTATTTTGATACTGTTTTGTCCTACTCTTTAAGGCAAAAATAAGCAGAGAATGCGCTAGATGTGGGGAAGTAAGGTATGCCTATACTACAGTTGCAATTTTGACTGAAGCAGGTAGAAATGTACCTAAACTAGTTTTAGATTAATTACTATGCCACATGGATGGGAACTTTAACTTCCCTTAGAATCACAGGTGAACTTCTGCAGCTTAAACATCCATGTCTTGATGGGTGATGCCCTAATACCATTGGTAGTGTTGTGAACCTAAATAAGGTTGATACCAAGTTACTGGGGGGTGATATTACTGTGTCCTTTCTAGGATTTGTCTTTTGTCCTATTCAATAGCACCAAGCCCTGCCCCAGCCTGGCCCTTCTCTGCTCCTGTAAAGAGAGAACTGTCCCATGTATGGACCTAGTGAGGTTGGTGGGTCCCGGGAGAGGAAGAGGTGAAGAAAGCCTGAAGAGGTCTGCTTTCAGCTTGTGCCATACCTTCAACTACAGGGTGAGCTTTTCTAGGGATGAGAAGATCAGATGAATTTGGGAGCGGGTGCACTATAGTGAGCAGGGAACAGACACACATGTGCTCCCACTTGTTGCTACCAAAACCTCACCATCTAGCAAAATCACTGTCTACTGTATCAGAAATGCCATGCTTATGGGGACGATCTGTGTCCTAGGAGAAGCAAGATGTCTAGACAGTCTTGTGCCCAGGGAGAGTAAGGGTCAGTCTTCCAGCACCGCTTCATGCTTGGGTCCTCCAGCAGGGGACGAAGTCCCTGATGTACTGGTCCCACACTGCCAGCACAATCATCCTGACAGGGCAGTTCGGTGTTCAGTGATGGGAGAGAGAGGTTGTGTCATCCGTAGTCCTACAGCCCTCCTCATTTTCAACAGGTTTTATAATACTGTTTTGCTGTTGACACAATGAAATGTTATCACAGCAACTGTCATAATATTACTGCAGTCACGCTCTGTAGGATAAAATCAGCCCAGATCTGTGTCAACATGCACACCTCTGGCCTGCAGCATAGACATAACTTCAGGACCTGGATCTTCTCTCTGTGCAGACACACAGTGTGCTGAAATTTCTAGGACATCTCCCATGTCTTTAGCGGTTGGAAGAGCATCTGTATGTTCACGGCCAAGATGGTAAACAAAAATCCCCGAAACAGCAGCTCTTCATCTTCCACACAATTGTTTTAACCAAACACGGCCCAAGATGTGTGCTGTGTTAAATCTATTGTATTGTGAAATAAAGCTATTAACTTTTTTTTTCCCTTTCGTTAATAAATGATAAGACTTATTGTGGAATAATAAGTGTCACAGCTGGATAAAGTCTTTATTGCTAAAACATATAACGACAGCGGTGCAAACTCTCACAGTGCTGGCTTTTCAAATGTTTGTGATTTCACATACAGCAGCTGCTTATCTGATGGGGAAATTAAGGTTGGTAACAATATTTTCCATTTCACTCTGAAACCATCCTGACTCTATTGTCATCATAATTTCTGTCATGTTTCTATTTGGGGTCAGGTAGAAATGTGGCAACCGGGAAAAAATTGTGAGTGTTATGTTGTGCCCTAGGAGCAACTAAATCAAGTCTATCCCTATAAAGACCAAAGGTACAAAAATTTGGAAAAAAAAAAAAAAAAAAAAGGGGGGGGGGAAGGGAAGAGGGAAGTCAGCAGCCTTTCACACGTGTTCACTGTCCTCACTCAGCCTAAGCCTTTACTCTCCCTGCCGTTTCTGAGATTTGGACAAACTGTTTCATGGAATGGTAGGAACAGTAATATTTTATTATGATCATAGAACAGAATCATAGAATGGTTCAGGTTGGAAGGGACCTTAAAGATCATCTGGTTTCAACCCCCCTGCCATGGGCAGGGACACCTCCCGCTAGACCAGGCTGCTCAAAGCCCCATCCAGCCTGGCCTTGAACGCTTCCAGGGATGGGGCATCCACAACCTCCCTGGGCAACCCGTTCCAATGTCTCACCACCCTCACAGTAAAGAATTTCTTCCTAATATCTAATCTAAATCTACTGTCTTTCAGTTTGAAACCATTACCCCTCGTCCTATTGCTCTACTCCCTGATAAAGAGTCCCTCCCCACCTTTCCTGTAAGCCCCTTTAGGTACTGGAAGGGGCTGTAAGTTCTCCCTGGAGCCTTCTCTTCTCTAGGCTGAACAACCCCAACTCTCTCAGTCTGTTGTCATAGCATAGGTGCTGCAGCCCTCCGACCATCTTTGTGGCCCTCCGCTGGACCTGTTCCAACAGGTCCATGTCCTTCTTGTGCTGAGTGAATGATCTGCGTGATAAGCAATATTTATCTTTGCTGTTAGAAACTTAGTTTAAATTAAAGCAAAAATCAAGAAAAGATAATTTTTAATTTTTTTTCCTGGAGAAAGTTAAAGTTGTTAAGGACAGCTGCCGTGACTGTGTGTTTTAAGGTTGTGGTCGTGTATTATATGCTAATGTAACAGACTCACAGATGACAGGCACATGTCAGGCCCTTGTTTCAAAGTTGTCTCTGGGGCCTTTGATCATTATATGCTGCTACATCACAAGTTGCAATGCAAGAATATTAACATATCTTTCTCATTTTCAAAGCAAAAGGGTGCGTTAGTGTCATATTCCCTGCCAGGTTGGTTTGACATGTGAATCTCATCTCTAATCTGACTCATGCCCACATGCATCAATTGCTCGCTGGAATGAAATGGTATTTGCGTTAGCTGGCTGAGCAGAGCAGCTGAGAGGAGGTTAAAAGCTTGAGCACTGCTGACACTTGAGCTGGTGGTGTGGGAGGAATACAGCACTCGGGTTACAACAGCTCATCAATTGCTAACTCTCCGGATTTGCTGATCCAGTCATTCTGCAACAGCAAAATACTATTTAGTGATCTGATTCCTCTCATCTTGATATCATGAGGGATCTGTCTGTTGTAGTTGAACTGCAGGGTAGAGTGTCTTGTGTTAGCTTTAAACCAGTTGCTGAGAACAGGGTGGCAATGCAGGAATTCAGTGCAAGCTACAAAACCCACCTAGAACTGCACTGCACTGAGTTTTGAGCAGATGAGATCACATCCAGCTAACCAGCCATGCAAGGAAATTTCAGTATGCCAGCCCAGTGACAGTTGCATTCATAGACTGCAGAGTAGATGTACCTTAGACTGGCCTAAGAAGAAAAACTTGAGATGCCTGTTAGAGTGAGAATATGTCCCAAGAGTGGCTCAGCCACTGGCAGGAAAGTAGCCAAAATTCGGACATCAACTTTTGTGGCAGATTGGAGAGTGAGATGGGAGAGGTGAGGTTTTAACAAAACATCATCTCTGTGGACTCCACTGGCAAGCATATAAAATAAGTAAAATAAAATATCTTGGTATACCAGCAAAAAAGCCTCATCGATTTAAAATACTTTCAGAAGTAGAACAGGCTAATGAGAAAGAGCAAAGTAAGTCTGCAGGAAGAGCATGGTGGGTGTGTGGAAAGTCCTCTGTAATAGCCTGCAGAAAAGCTAGATGCAAAATGCTGCCAAACACAAAATACATAGAGAGATCTTAAGAAACCAAAGATTCAGTCAACTAAAGAGAAAGATCCCAGTCCAGCTTCCTGGCTAGCTCCACCAGGTGACTCTGCCCTACAAAGGACAGATCAATTTTATTTTTCTTAGATGAAGTATATTTCTACTGATGATGCTTTGGGAGAGCATTGGAGAAGTTATCATCATGTGCTGTTTGCTTCTTGCTAATGCAGAAAAATGCTGTAGTCCAGGATCTATAGCTTGCCTGTGGTTAAGTTGATGTGCTATGGAGTTGAGAAGGAAGTTTGAACCCTTAAAGGATTTTTCCTGTATGAAAAGCTTCAGGCTGAAAAGTTGGAAGATTTCTGATCTAGCAGTTTTCTTGAATGTAGAAAGCACAAGCTGCCACAGTGACTGTAGTTATAAGCACCTGATGCCTTGTCTATTTATAGTCCCTAAAAGCAAGGTGCTAATGAATTTATATGGGATACAGCCACTGATATTTCCATTACTCTACATGTGAAATTTCTGCAGTGATGTTGGTAAATCAGCACTGGTAGGTAAATTAATGCATTGCCTTCCCAATGTATTGATGCCAGTGCACTAGGGGACAAGGCAGCGTTGCCCAACTGCTTCAAGCAAGGAATGTGTCCAGTCTTGCTTTTGATTGTAGATGGTCAGGATGAGTCCTTTTTCTGTGCCACGCCAGGACCAGAGTGTACTCTCTACTGGCCCCTCACCTCCACCCTGGTTTTGCGGGAAGGATACTCAAATCTGCAGCCCAGAAGGGAGCAGTGATGTGTTCTGGTCCAGACCCAACCTAGAGACCTCTGGCAGTGTTCAGGCTATGTTCCACTTATGTATTGCTTTGTCAAATACAAGTCTAAATGAAGGTGGTGTGTGAATTGCTATGGTGTGTCTTAACTGTTTTGTTAAACAGGACAATAGTTAACTGTTATTTGCCTTCCTGATTTCACCTCTGTCGAAGCATCCATTGAATTTTTCCTCATTTACACTAGCAGAAATGATGTTAGAATCAGGCTCTATGTATTTAATTCAGTAATTTTTTTTAAGATTATAAGCTATGAAATATCTTTTAGACCCTCCACGGCTCAACAAAATCCTAAAACCTAAATGTACTTTTTATCAGTTATGCTATTTATATTCTTAATGACACTTAATATAGCCCACAGAGAAGGATAGATAGGTTCTATATTGATTGTATTTTCTGGAGTTCTTACTTTATGGCAGTGGTGTAGTATGACCCTTACAGAATTCAGAAAGAGGTATATTCTCTCTCTATATATATAGCCAACTTTTTGATGGGATATCATTTTAATGAAAGGTGTCTTTTAATTGACCCATACTTTACAAAGAACAGCTACATTCCTTTCACCAAGAATATGCATGTTGCCTGATTGAGAGAAAGAAAAATGTTGTGTTAGTTTATTTCTTCTTTAAGCTGCATGGAAAAAAAAGCACTGAAATATTTCTTTGCATTTAACAACAGCTTTTTATTACTTTAAAATGTCAGATTTTCTGTGCTCTAGAAATTCTGTGTATGACTGAGAACGGCTGGGTGAATATCATCATAGATGATTAAAAGAGAGTTATTTTGATACAGACTATTTAATTGTGTTTCTGAAGCCAAGCACCTATGTGACTCAGATTCTAGTAAAGAAAAGTACCTGCTAGAAAGATACAACATCCTACTCCTTTAGATGTGGCCAAGGCTGCTCTGAGCTCAGAGGAAGAATCAGAGATGCTTGCTGTCAAAAGTTTGAATGACTTTGTGTGTAGAAGCGGTTACAAGGGAAGAGCAAAGAGGGAAATGACACTTTTAACAACTCATTTTTGTCCTCTCTAGATTACTGGACCAGAACATTTTTTCTCTTGCTAGTGTCCTGATGGATTTCAACGAGCTAGGGAGCAGAAATGCACTGTGGAATCTAACTTTTATGTATGTTATTTGCTTGCTTGTTTAACTAGGGACAGGGGGCCTTGTCTGAGAGACTAAGGAGCTTTAGCATGCAGGATCTCTCGACGATTCGTGGAGACAGCAGCAGCACTGTTCCTCCTTCGGTCACTGTACGAACAAGTAGCAAACAGAGCCAGCCAAAACCATCCAGAAGTGCATCGGAAGGCACTGGCAGCTCAGGTAAGTGCCGGTGTTATTTTCAGTGTTGTGTTGTCTGGAATATCACACAGCTGAATGAAGTCATGCAGCTGGCAGGAATATATAGAAACAGATATCGCAGGCAGCGCATACCAGAATTCACAGGACACAGACACGCTGTTGAGTCTCTTGGCATTTAAGAGAGAAAACAGTGTCATCGTTTGATGATTACTGTTCCTGGCTGGTACCAAAGACTGGACTTGAGCATGTAAGTGAGGTTGCATCAGTCCTTGCAACTTGAGTTGGAAAGTTAGGCTCTGCACTGGAGGCTGCAAGCTGTTGTGGGTTTTCAGTGAGAGGCGCTAATGGAAGTGCAAAAAACAGGGTTAAGAATGCGCAGTAGCGGGCAAGGGACAGTATTATCAAAGCCTCTCTCTTATGTCATCTAAACATAAATGTGAGTTCTAATGGATATCTGGTTTGAATTATGCCCACTTGTGCTTCTTCTGAACTGTACGGTAGCTGTTACAACACTTGACAGTTGTAGTTTCAGAACTTTATCACTGATAAAACCTACTGAGAAGTAAAACCCATATAAAGCACTCCTAGAAGCAGAGACCAAGATCTGACAATTGTTTATGATATGAAGGATGTCTGCATAAGCACAGTTATGGAAAACAAGTCTCTCTGAAGGGCAATGGTTTGTTTTCAAATTCTGAAAGGATGAAGGGAAGAAACATCATGGTGGGAATAAGATCCATTCCTGAGCATTTAGATACAAAAATTTATTTCAAGCTTGGTTAAAGAAATCTTTGTGAGCCCAGATCCAAAACATGTAACTGGACACAAGTTTTCAGATTAGATCTCAAAAATTGAGATATGGAGGGTTATCCCAATCAGGGGATTCCAGATGGCTTCTGGGATTCCCGAACACCACCAGAGATCATGCAACTCGACTGCTGTGATGAGAAGCCACAGAAAGTTGCAGGTGTGTTGCAGTTGGTAGCTTGTGAAACCATATGCTGGCAAGTTTGAAATTTAGCAGTTTCAGCTTGTGTGTGTTGAGGTCTGTGCAAATATTCACTGTGTTTCAAACCTGTGTAGATTGCTACCCCTTTTAGTTTGCTTTTGTTTTGGAATGTATTAGAAATGTCTTGTCTCATCCTTCCTAAAGAGTATCCTTCAAGCCCTTTACGAATTCTGAGGATTATGGCTCTGTTTATTCCTTTTTAACATCATCTGTTGGATAAACTCTCTTTACAGGTAAACTGAAGTAGCTAATGTTGGTGCACAGTGGTTTTATTCTGATGTTTACGTAAGGTTTTGTAAAGTGTTCACACACAGAATATGAAACCCTTACTCCAAAAAAAAAAAAAATTACATATCATTTGGACAAATGTCACAAATAAAGCATAATTTAGTTATCTTAATTCCATGTTGTGTAGAGCAGCCTTTGTAGTTTTGTTCTTAAGGTAGCAAGCTCAGCTCACCTGGCCACAAACCCATCTTAACATACAAAAGTTTTTGATTTTGATCTGGTTTCATATCAATACTGTACAAGGATCTCTCAAAATGAATCTCTGGAAAACTGAATTTTTCATAAACTTTTCAAACTGACCCTAGAGTTCATCACAAATTTTTTGATTGGAGTAATTTGAGATTTTGTTTTTAATTCTTCTTTCAATGAAAACAACACAAATTTGCAAAAACTGCCAAGACCTTTAGCTGCTCCATCTCACTTAGTGATTTCTTTGAGGTCCCTAATCTAGGAGCCTGCTTGCAGGCCCCTTCTCCATCCGCAGACAATATAGAGAAGCACCTCCAGAGGGTGATTTCACTCACAGGTGGTGGCATCATGCTGTGTGGAAGACTATGACCACAGTTTTGCTCTCACTTTTAATCGCATTAAGTGAAAGAAGTGGTCCTGGTCTCTCCAGTCCTTGTGCTGTTTTGTGTGAGCACAATTATATATGTGGTCAGAATGTCTAGAGGGTGGAATTGATCAGTCATAACTATCTCGTGTGTATATGGAAGAGCATGATCTATCAGCCAGACTGTATCACGTGAGGGCCATATTCGGTGTGAGACGACACTGTTCTAGGCGCACCAAGCCCAGACATAGTCCCATCACTCCGCCTTCCATATTTGTTTAGTTGGAGTGTTGCACATAAGCAAGGGGCAGAAAGAATATGCTCCTGCCTATTAGTATGCTATATACATGTAATATATACATATATGAGTATGTGCATGAGCAATCACTACAGAACAGCTGACACACAGCTTTTTCCTGTCCCAAAGCCCTTAGATAACACAAATGCCCATGTCAGCAGTCTCCACTGTCTCACAGAAACATCAGACTTCTCTTTATATTCCTGTTTTAGAGATAATGAGATTAGTCTGAGGGAGTCAGCAGAAATACCCCGGACTATCTGTTTGACATGAGGATGACTCAGCCGAAGATCTCACCTTTCTTGTAAAATGTCTTTCTAACCAGCTGTTAGAAAGCCTGACAGCAGTAGCTTGGATACACAAAATGACTTTAAGAACATTAATAGAGAACCTGGCTGGGTCTGTAAACATTGTACCCTTGGTCTGAGTAGAAATCCTGCTTTATGAAGACTTTTAGGGAAGGCTTGAAGGAATGGGTCCTGTGTCTGCAGAAGAAGCAGTGTGGTGGTTAGGAGGCAAGACTGTGAGTTAGGACACATGAATTCACACCCCACTTTATTGCAAAGTACTGGTATGACCTGGAGTGAAGCTTTGTTCCTCAGTGTGTCTGTAAAACAGAACAAACTGTACTTCCCAGGTCCTGAAAGGCATATGTGGTAGAAGATGCTTGTGTATTTTGAGGTCAATACCTTAGAAGATTTCGTATGTGGCTTTCTGGTGCACCTCACTTGAGTGATTATAACATGTAAAATACCTGTGGAAAAGTCCTGTCTCTGGATTGATCCCAGTTTTGCAAGAAGGTTTCTGTTTGTAATAACAACGCTCTATCTTGCTACTACTTCTGAGAAGTTTCTGGAGAGCTGAAATGGCCTTTTTATGTTTTCCCTTCTTTTACTCTGTCCTCTGTTTCCCAGTCCCAGCATCTGAGAAGCTGCATGTGGGCATGCCGGGATCTTGATGACTTGCTGATCTGGGTGCCACACTTCTAGCCCTTTCTCTGCCATATGTTCATTTCAGGTGCTTCCACCCATTTCCCTACATCCTCCATCCATACCAACCTATTACAGTTCTCTGCAAGTGCAGTTCTCAAAGCCACTGCCTGAATTTACAAATGATCAGTAACTGTGGTAGGGACAGGAACCTGAAGTTTATTTTGACTGGATGTGTTGAGGAGTGCTGCTGACCATGGCGTTTGCCTGAGGAATAGAGCATTGCTAGGCCACAGCCAACCTTACAGGTGGAAAAGCCAAGCGCTGCTGTAGCGTTTGTAACCCTTTTTGCTTTGTGACTGGCATCCCCATGTCTGGGACTGTGTGTAAGCATCACTCAGTCCTACGGGGGTCACAGTCTTTGATGAAGGAGTACGTACGCAGATTGCCCATGGAAGTACATAAAGGGGGCTTACAGGAGGGTGGGGAGGGACTCTTTATCAGGGAGTGTAATGATAGGACGAGGGGTAACGGTTTCAAACTGAAGGAGGGGAGATTTAGATTGGATATTAGGAAGAAATTCTTTGCTGTGAGGGTGCTGAGGCACTGGAACAGGTAGCACAGGGAGGTTGTGGATGCCCCATCCCTGGAAGCGTTCAAGGCCAGGCTGGATGGGGCCTTGAGCAGCCTGGTCTAGTGGGAGGTGTCCCTGCCCATGGCAGAGGAGGTTGGAACTAGGTGATCTTTAAGGTCCCTTCCAACCCGAACCACTCTATGATTCTATGGTTTCTCTTATATGGCTCTCTGTAATGTACAAAGGTTGAAGAATTAATTTTGCCTCTAGCACAGACTCCTAATTTTCTCAACAGGAGAGACAGCCACATCAAAGAGAGAATAGCAGCCTTATGATGATGAGATGTCAAGCGCTACCCTCAGATGATGGAACAGCCTAGCTATGATCACTCAAGCTGTCCAGTAGTAAAAAGCTGTGGACTCATGAAGAAATCCTGAGTTTGATCCAGATTAAAAATACTTTCTTGTACTATTTTTGAGGAATTATTTTTAGCTTAGACAGATTTGCTGATCCACCTTACTGGGAGCCTCCATTAATAACTGTTTTGGAAGACCTTTGGGGAGATGTGTTTTGAGATCAAGAGGCCAGGAACTGGAAGCTCCTCAAGCCAGGTTTGCTATTGAACAAATGGTGCATGGAAGCACACCCTTGCTTACAACAGTGAGGCAAAGAGAAGAGATGCCTCTTTAGGTTGAGGTTACAGGGTTTTACATGGGTCCCATTCCCTGAGCAATGAAAACACAGCCAGATCTGGTGTGGAACTTGTTGCTAGTTCCAGTCCTGTTGCGTGACTGTGTTTAAGAGCAGATATATGTGAAAGAAAGTGATTTGGAAAGACAGGGGGATGGATAGAGGTCTGTTGTCTTCCCTCACAGATGAGACTGATGAAACTCAAATTTGTTGGTATGAAACCTCCCACTCCCCCTGCGAGCACCAGGGGTGGTTCAGGTTATGGTTTCACATCTCTTGGGCATGTTTCCAAGCCCACTGAAACCCGTGAAAAGACTTTTCTGACACTGGTGGGCTTTGGCTGTGGCCAAAAGCTGGCTGCAGGCTCAGTCTACATTAAATAATCACTCAGCTTGTTTCATTTCCATTGTTGTTATTTTTGTGATGTGACTGGTGCTGGTTAAATGGATTTGTGACTCTCTGAATCCCCTCTTGACACACAGCACTGTGTGAAGAGCTTGGCATTTAGTTAGTGACAACCACATGCAGACGCAGCAAAGGTTTATTTTTGCCTGCTGGAGTGTCTTACGAGGGCAAGAAATAGAATATGCAGGAGCTGCCTTTGAGACAAGGGGAATTACTCCTTCTTTTCCTCTACCTTTTGCTGCTTTTTTTTTTTTTTTTTTTTTTTTTTTTTTTGCCTATGCCTTTTGCCGTCTTTGCTGCCTTTCAGTGGTGTCTGCTATATGGTGAGCTGTCCTGCTTATGCAGATGGCCTTCTGCAGCAGGGCTGCTCAGTGTATAGTGGGCTCCAGGTGTTTTCACACCCATCCTACAGAAATACCCTTGTGCTCCTCCTCACACCCAGTCAAAAGCCACACACAGATGACACAAAGGGACAAAGGCTGTGTCGTGGTTTAGGCTCTCAAACCAGGAACATGCTGCTTTTGTCATGATTTGTGTGTGTCTGCCGACCCCCCCCCCGCAGCACATTATGTGAGACATCGCCACTGCTCCTGTGAAGCACGTGCACACCTTCCTTTGACATCCACTGAGGAAACACGATGATTGCTCTTCCTCCACACAACAGGCCCATCACCTGTCTTCTTCACCTAATCTCTCACTTTGCTCTTAGTTCAGCATTTCTCGATTTAGTGTCCTGGTATCCTGATGATAGCCAGTGATATTTTAGCTTTGATGCATGTTCCAACCTGTGCTTCTTTCACAGGCAGAACTGACCCTTTCCTTTGGGAACTGTAAACATTGTGTGGCTACTCATTGTTATGGAAAACTGGAAGTTCCAGAACAACATTTCCAAATATTTTTCAAGGCACTCTGTTCTTCTGGCAAATGTCCAGTAACAATCCACATACAGATGTATCTTTATTAACAATGGGGGGCTTTTGCACTTCTTAACCTTACAATATTGCCTTAAAAGCATCCTAGACAGTGCAGATAAAACTTCTTCCCTTGCGATGGCTGGTGAGTGACAGATGTGACTTGAGGAGTGGGATATTGGCCACTGTGTCACATAGCTGATGCAAACATGTCTCACAGTTGCTGATATCAGTGGAAACCTCCAGTGTGGGCTGGGTACTGGAGGCCAGCCTTGCTTTTGGGTGAGTCAATGGGACATACTTCAGCAGCAGGAGATTTGTGTTGCATCATGGGACAGTCAGTGTCGAGAGCTGACACTGTCTGGGCCAGGGGATCACATATTATGGAGCCACCCTCTGTATTGTCCAGACTGAGTGTCCTTTCTGCTTAAGCTTACCCCAGGCAGAGATCATTCTCAGCTGAAATGATTTCAAAGCAGAAATACGGAGTGTGCTATCTGGTACTCTCCATTCCTCTGCGCAGGAGAGAGTCAAGGCTGTTTCTTGGTTTTGCACTTAATGTGCTGAAGGCTTTGCAGGACAGAACAAATGTGGGGGGATATCAGTATTCAGGATATGTCTGGATAGTTCAGTCCCCACCAATCAGAAAAACTCCAGAAAGATGTGTGAGAACAACCCATATGTGTATGTTGTATGAGCTCTCAGTCATAAACAGTCATAAAACTGTGATCAGCTACCTTCTGATCTAAACCCACAGCAGATCTCTTGAGGCTGGTTGAGACTCGCCTCGTTTATACAAAGGCCACAGTTTAACAGCAGTATCCAGCCAATGTGAGCCAGCACTCCTGTTGAAAGGGTATGACCCAACTGCTTGCTTCTGCCCCATACCATCCTTTCCCTTGGACACGTTTAAATCTTATTTATATATGCTGACCCCAGCCAGGGAGCTGGTTCAAGTTAAATGCTGTTCCTTGCTTCTAGGTTGCTCTTGACCTGGGTCAGATCCTCAAGCTCATAGAGAGCAGCAGCACAGACATCAGCAATGGGACAAGGATGGTGGAGGCCAGAGTGCAAGGGGCAATGGGACATCTGTTTTCAGCAGCAGCACTGGTTTATGCTGGTTTAAAAGGACTATGAAACTATGGAAGAACTTTCAGTGTCTACAGTACAGGATAATTATGACCAAAGAAATCACACAGAGCTCAAACTTTTTTTTTCATCAAAAGCTTTTTTTTTTTTTTTCTGGAGTCATTGATGCCACTGTGAGGATTAAATTGGAAGGCTCAAACTGGAAATTATTTCTGGGCTGTTTCCTGGAACACAAGCTGTTCACAAGATGAAGCTGGTAAGGTCGCACTTTTATGAACAGCTGTGAATCACCTGCATTTGCACTGAAGGGTGCAATGCAGTTCCCTTGGTTGCTTTCATTCTTACGGCAGTACCACCAAAATATAACTCCTGCAGGACTCCTCAGCACATTCCTGATTTAGGAAGAGAAGGGATCTGTGGATAGTTTTCCCTCAGAAGCTGCGTGAATGGCTGCACCAGTGCTTGTAGAAGTTTAAATCTACCAAAAAAAAAAAAAAAAAAAAGCCAGGCATGTAGCAATACAAATCCCAGTATTGCACCCTGTGTTTATTATCATACAGCTTTTTGCACTGTTACCCATTGCTTATCCACACTCCTGGGTCCCTCTAGTCAGGAGTTATTTCTGTTTACTGATCTAAGAACAGAGCCAGGGAGCTGTACGTAATCCCAGCCTTAACACCCATTAGGCACACAGCCTGGGGTGAGGCACGTCCCTGGGTCTGTGCTCCACACTGGTGAATAGAAACGATCGTCTCTTTATGCACACGGGGGCCATGAAGTCCACCCCGAAATGATGCCAAGTGTCTTCTGAGAGATAGTAGCTTAGCCTGATGAGTTTCTAATGCTCAGCTCCTCTTTCAGTGTGCACGTGTTGCTCAGTATGCCGACTCCTCAGAGGTGAGTGCTGGATTTTCTGCACCCTGATACCCATGCATCCCTTTTGGGCACGGCTGTGTTCCCCAGCCTGGCTTGCTCCTGCCGCTTTTACTCACTGGGTTTCCTAACACCAGAGGAACAAACCAGCGGAAGGCCAGGCTGCAAGGGAGTTTGTGAGCTGTGTGTGTGCTGATGGCAAGTATTGTGGTGCTTCTCACCTTACTGACCTGTGTTACCCAAGGCTGGGGAGCGTTTCTCTGGAGAAAATCCTCAGTCCTTTCTGTTCTAGAGGATGTGCCACTGTCCTTGCTGCACCAGTTTTAACTTATCAACCCTGTATCCCCCAGTGCTAGTGTAAGACCACTGGGAACGCAGCAAGAGAAAACTTCCCTCAGTCCCAGCCCTGTTTTGCTGTGTTCCCTAAGGACTGGCAAGTGTTTCTCTCTTGGTGGAGATGACATTTGTGTTTGGGACAAGCAGGGTAAATAACAGAGCCCAGCAGCAGGCCCTGGTATGACGAAATAGGGTTGAACAGACCGTCCCTGCTTTAGTCTGTGCTAGAGCCGTTTTTGAAAAATATCCCACTGTCCCCCAGCGTGTCTTCTGTTTACAAACTTAATGGTGTAGTGAACAGTTTAGCTGCCGGTGGTCTTTTCAATGCTGTGCCAGTCAGCTTGGTTGCTAAGAGCTGAGCTGTATGACTTCTGCGTTTTGTCCCAGTGGCAGATGAAAGGAGGGGGAGGCCTCTGATTTGGGCATGTCAGAGCATGGGGCTGCCAAGCAGCTTGTCTTGAGAGAAAGAAGAAATACAGACTGGCAGCATCTCATGTTGGTGGAAGCAAAATACTTTCATAACGCCTTTATTGCTCATCTCATGTGCTTTTTGTTTATTTTGCACACTGCAATCAACCTGGGGATGGCAGCAGAGAGACTGAAGGATCACAGTGCTGCCACCGTGCTGCTGGCTGTGTCACTTCCAGAGTACCAGGGTGTGTGTTCCCTCTGCCTTGCACCTGGTGTGCCATGCAGCCCTGTGCAGCATTAGTGCTTGGAGGCTGGTGATCCCAGCCTGACACGGTCTCCTTGCACACTGTGTAGGTGGCAAACCAACCCTCATATTTTGTTTGTCACCCTCCCCGTTGTCCTTTTCTGGTTCTCTGCACTAGCACGTTTGGGGTGAGCATGCCACTGCAGGACAATGAAGCCTGTTTAAGGCAGTATCTGTTAAAGCAATCATGAAAGACTTGTATTCGCAGTCTAATTTATTAGCACCCTTCTAGTTTTAGCCTAAACCAATTTTAAGGATTTGACTTCAAAGTGTTAGTTGTAAAAAGAATCACTGACTCCTTAAGTGCTTCATAGTCATGAGTTAATCTTAGGAAAGTCATTTAATGATGCTAAAGCAGTAAGCAGTCCAATATGTTTACAAATTGGGCCCAAAGTCATGTTGATCTGGTTTAAATTGTGAGCCCTATCTTCCAGATTGACTTGTTTTACTATTTCCCCCCCCTCCTCCCCTGACATAATCCAGTCCCTTGGACCATGTCAATAGGGATATGCTGTGGCTCTGTCTCATAGAGGGTTCATTCTGTCTCCACAGGCTGCCCTTTCTCTGTCTCCAAGGCAATAGATGCATTAATGCACTCTCAGACAACAGTCTGCCGTTTAAAATGCTCCTTTGTAAGTGCAGCTTTGGGAGCTGACTACATAATGTGAACACGTTTTCTCAGTGCCGCAAAAAGCAGGGGGAAGAAATAAGCTAAGTTTGTTTGGCTAGGACTAAGTTGTCCTAAACTACTGGGACTCATCTTTCCTTGGCACAAACTTCTGTGTAGCCAGTTTCAGTTGTTAGCAGTACGCATTTCCAAAGAGTTTATAAAATGGGCAGGTAGTCAAGCCTTACCTCAAACAGGAGTATTAAAGGCTGGTTTAGAGCCATGATACAGCCTTTTTGGCAGGAGCAGTTGCCTTAATGCTCTTGTGGGTAAAACTCTATTGTTTTTCTCGCTGGCTGATTCATAGAAACCCCTCAAGCTCTTAGGCGAGCATAGCCTGGTGGGAGCAAAAATCTGCCCATCCTGCTCCTTAGATCATATCCCAAGAGAAGCACTGGACAAGGTAAAAATAGTTTGGGCCAAAACGTGGTGGTTTCGTGAGGATATGGCCCACAAGTGCCATGGGAGTGCGCATTTATGCAGAGACTGAAGGCCAGGCTGAGTGCAGCGTGAGCTCCCCCTGTACGGGAGCTGATCCATCACTGTCAGCAGTGATGGGCTCCTCTGACGCTGAAGCTGTTTGCTTCACAGAAGAGCTCTTTCGTGCCCAGTTGCCTCACTCCAGCTGGCCTCCCGGTCTGCGCGTGATGAGGCATTGACACAATTCAGGACATTCATCCTCCTTTGCTCTGGGCAGCTTCACTAAATAGAAGCGTGTTCCACTATATATACTCCAGTGTGTCTTCTTGACAGCTTCTGTGTCAGCTCACCTTGCTCTTGTTCAGTGGCAGGCCTTTGCTGTCAAAAATCCTTCCAGGTCTTTACACGAGTTTCTGATTTATCTCTTCTGTGTTCACAACCTGTGGAAAGTCAGGCTGCACCATCAAAGAACAAGGGTACATTTACGTAAGAGCTCTTTTTCCCCTTCAGGAAGGACAGAGTAAAAATCTCCAGGAATGTCTGTTTGTCTTTTGGCAGTGTCTTGTAAATGCTTAAATGGTGATCAGTATTAAACCAGCTTGCTTGGAACTGGCATTTAAGAAGTAACAAATACTATGTTCAGTGGTATTCTCTCAACTAACGTCTCTTAGGTGCTGTTGCAAAGACCTGTGGCATGGTTGAGAGGGAGGAACAATTTTAATCCTTGCAGAGAATAAATACATCTAGCTGATATTGAAGAATCAGCTGTATATCAGGAGAACTGTTGTGTCTGCATGTATTTGAGGGGGCATTTAATACTAAAATGCTGGTCAGGAGCCTTAGGCAGTGTAAGAAATGTGCAAGGACATTAGTGATGAATGGGAATGTTTTTGGAGTGTGCACTATAGGGTTGTGCTCCATAGCGTTGACCGATACAGCAATGTATGCCTTAAAAACTACAGCTCAGCAGTGACTGTTCAGTCAGTCAGCCATCCACAAGGTGTTGCAGTATAAAGGCAGCCCCTGGAGTTTTTCCAACAAAATAATGTTGGATTGCTTCCTACATCTGATTGTCACCCTGAAGACAAGGTGACAGATCACACACAACCAGCAGTACAGCACAGCAAGGACCTCAATGGGATATTCACTTAATTGCATTTTAAACAAATGACCTTATTGGTATATTAGATGTATCCAACCCCTTCTTTGTGGTATGCTACAAATTGCACATGAGATTATTACTGTGGAAAGTACTCTTAAAAAAACTAATTGACTTTGCGTCAAGGGGCTGTTCATACATCTCTGAACTAATTCAGTTAAATGGTGTAGGTGGTTTCATTCTTGTTCTTAGCCAGTTTTTCTTCCAGCTCTTGTGCTGGGGAGTTTTTTTTTAACCTTTCTCTCATTGAACTTAAAGAACAAAGGACAACTTTCTGTTGCTCTAGGCATTTTGTTCCTTAAAACTTCTCTTTACTAAATGTTGAATCAAATTTTTACAGGGTAATTTACATCACTTTGCAACAGTACGTCTGATTGGCAATTTGGGATTTTCTCAGGGTATTTAAAAATACTTCCATGCTTATTTTGGTTATTTCAGGGAAGGAAAAAATTTCATAGAAAATCAATAGGTCCTTTAAGTACATTTGCATTTTACCAATAGAAAGTTAAAACATTAATTGTTGTTTAGTAAACTCCAGCTGAACTACAGATAATATGAAAGCAAAGGTGAAGATTTTTGTGCTCTGAAACAATGTTCCTTCCCCCTCTGCACCCAAATGTTTTCCCCTAACAGTTTATTCTTTCCTTTTCTCTATGTAAATATTATGGGACTCTGATGTAAGTGTTACCGATTGCATGAGTTTTCTTCTGAGGTGTTTGGAATAGACTAGCTATTAACAACTTAATCATTTGTGGGATGTGTTTTCATTAATGGATGACTTTGTTGATATGATTGGACTTGTTTGCTTTGGTTGCACTTGACTTCAGCTTTGGAAAGGATGTCTCCCTCTGTTTTGTGGCTCCTGGGCAGTGTGTGCTGGTGGAGTTGGCCGCTCCTAACTTCTTGATTTGGCAATGAAAACTTTTGCAGGAGTACATGGCTTGGGTCAATGTCCTTTGGAAATGATGGCAAATTTATCTTTGTTGCAGGGAAAAGAAGCTGATCGCCATTGTTGTTCTCTTGCTCTTATTAAGTGGTGTGCAAACCTCTTTATATGAATTATTCACTGAAAAGGCTTAGTTTTGGAGTGACTTTATCTTCCATTACAATAATACAATACCTTGCTCCTGGCTCGTGTAGTCTGTGACTGTGGTTTTCCTCATTGCTCCCGAGGAATTATAGTGATGGGAGGAAGAAGCATTGTGCCCAGCAAAATTAAGGGGGGGTTCCAGCTTCTCTCAAAGGTATTGGGGTGCCTGATTCCCACTGTAACTGTATTTAAGTGTCCACATTTTTCAGAGGATTTAGATCAAAGTAATTTTCTCATCTGTAATTAGAGTGGGACAGGTCCTGACCTCTGTTGTACTCATGGAAATCCATAAGGAGTTACTCCAGATTTACACAGCAGTGTAGATCAGAGCCTGAGTCAAAGCAATTGCTGAAAAACCAACATGCTACTCAGTCTCATTTGTTGCTGTAGAAAGAGTTTTGCAAGTGAGATTTTTTTGGCCCTTGTAGAATCACAGAGATTAAAGATAACAACAAGCTGACCCTTCATTCCCTTGTCCATGCTGGGTCGTTCCCTGTGGTGCATTTAATAACTTAGATCCCAACTCTGCAGAGCCCTCAATCGTCTACTTTAACTTAGAATATGCCCACCTTCAGTGCTTCTTACACAATCTGTTAGTTATATTGGTTCCCTTTGAAGGAGTTAAGATAGGATGATAGGAACTGGAATTATGGGGTCCCTTTAGACTGTTTACAATCAGATTGTGTCTTGCCGTAGTGAAGAGAGGACCGTAATCTGGTCTGGGTACTGAAAAGACATTCGCAAGAGGCAGCAGCGGCTTTAGCCCTGGCACATCAGCCGATTTCCTGTTTCTGCAGCAATTCTGCCCCTCCACACAAAGGTGTGGAGCCATAAGTGTAACAGTTGGAGACACCCAAAACGTAGCCCACTCCGAGATGGGGAGTGAGAGTCTACCAAAGACGAGAGAGCCAGGAGAGACGCCTGGCATATGGTCCGTGCTTTTACACAGCCACCTCCTGCCCACGACACAGGCCCTGGGGCTGTCAGCTGTTTCTCCAGAGTAGCACATCCTGCTGGCTCTGCCACTTCGGGGACATCTGATAGTGGCCTGAGGCTCCACAGCCTCAGATCCTAATGACAGCTCTTAGAAACACACAGGAGGTCACCCAAGGCTAAATGCTGTCCTTTAGAAGACTGTGCCAACCCTGGCAACGTTTTGCTCCACAGTCTTAACCTTCTCAGAAACAAACCTTAGTATCCCAGAACCCATCCATTCACTTTAAGCCTCCATCTCCTTTCTTGATAATTCATCGTGTGTGCGCTTATTATTCTAGCTAATCCCCTGCATTACATTTTCTCCTGCAGAGGACTCTCTTGTTGTAGGAAAATTAGGTTTTTATCCTGTCATCACTCTATTCACAAAAAAATCAACTTCAGAGTTGGCACTCATACAGCAGCAGCCCTTCAGAGATGAGTTGCCTCCAGGCCCACAACAGCTTCCACAACCATGGGACAAAGCCTGGCACCCTAGATCAATACAAAGTTGGGATTGCCTACAATATAGATTCCTTCTTGAGGCAAGGTGAGCAGGGAATCCTCCCTTCTCACTCTGACTTTGTAAAAAAGGGCCTTGTGTATTCAAGATCTGCTCTTGTCAATGGTCAGAAATGCAGTGGGAAGGCCTGGGGTAGACCCACTTCTTCCCTTTTCCATTTCAGTGAGACTAAAGCAAAACTCGTTCCCATTTGACTGGTTTTCAGTGCCTTGTTCACAATGAGATGAACCAGGGGAGAAGAAGACCTCAGCCCAACTTCCAGTAGACTTTACAGACCTCTCTGGTGTAGGGGTCAAAGCAGTATGTGCCAGCGTGGGGGCCAAACTCTCCTCTTGATCTTCACGGAAGCAGCTCCAGGACATGGATGTGATGCTCAGGCTGATGGGGAGAGCAGACGAGCCTGACAGAGGCTGTGCCTGCACTATGCCTGTTGTGGAGACAGGCAACATGCGTGGCAGAGCTGCCTGGATATCTTTTTCGCCCAGCACCCAATTCAAGAGAGAGAATAATAATGGAGAAAGCAACGTACGCTGGAAAAACATGGGATTCACAGTAGCATTATCAGGGCTGACAGTTCCTTCTGTCTCCTTTTGCAGCGGCATGACTGGCTGTAAGAGAAAGGAAGCAGGACAGATTTGCCTGACCATGTATGCTCTCAGTTTCAGCAGCCAGTGTCTCCACACTCTGGTCACTGAATGCTCTAGTTCTGGTTCTCCAACATCCTTCCATCCTGTCGCCTTTGAAGTCCTCCTCTTCCAGGGGAAAGCTGTTGTCTCCTTGCAGCAGCACATGGCTAGGTGTGAGGCGTTGGGCCACTGTGCAAAGCTCAGTGAGGCAGTTTAAAGAAGTCCTGACCCACTTTGACTATCTGGAAATAAACTGCCTAAAGTCCAGCCTGCAGTCCACATCAGAGGGACCTCTGGGGAAGAGGGCAGGTGGGAACAGTGAGATGAATTGGTGTTGGGGCAGTACTTGGCCTCCAGACTGGAAATTTGGATATCCTTGGTTCAGGCTTTGCTGAACAAACAACATTGAAAACAAACTTGACTCCATGTTTTGTTGGATTAGAGAGGTGGCAAGGACCAGCTTCGGCATCCAAGATGACCTAAGCTAAGCTCCTCCTGGATAGCTCACTTCCCAAGTGGAAGGAAAAAGTAGTAATTAAAATAAAATGTTCCTGTACCGATTTGGCATGTGGTCTAGAAAACATTTAATTCTCTGCACAGTGTAGTCTTAACTCTACAGTCATATATAGAAAAAAAAAACAATTCAGCATTATCCCAGGACTCTCTTCAACGCAACTATCAGCATTTTCAGTACAACTGGGAAAAAAGTCAGCTTCCAGCTCTTCCTGGAAACCTGTGATGGCGTCTTCCAGCCTGCCTATGCAAATGGTGATAAAGGGGTAGAAACACAGGGTCAGTGGCCAGAGGATGGCGTGCACCACGCTCTTGAGCAGCAGACACATCCTGTGACCTGAACGCAGGGACTGAAAGTGTTTAGCTGCTGACTTGAATTTGGCACAGGAGAGAGCTCCAGTGACCTGCTCGTGACTTGTGGTGTTGCTGTGGTCAAATTTCTTCCCCTTTGTCTCTCTGTTACCCAACTATAAGAGCTGTTGGATAATTCAGTTCTTTTGTGCTTTATGGATCTAAATAGATCAGTAAGTACTAGACTTTTAACAATCCTCTTTGATTTTAGTCTTTGGGTTTTAGTCTTTGGTCCAGCAGAGACTTACAGTCAGGCTGAGACAAGAAGCACAGAGCATTATTTCTATGTATGTTTATACAAGAGTCTAAGTATAGAGTCAATGTGTGGTTAATGCCATCTCAACAGCAAACACTTCCACTCCTGACATGTTTCAGAATGAAAAAAAGCCTATCAGTCAAACAAAGAAAGCTCCAGCCCTGCTGATAAGAAACTAACTGTGGAGATGCAGAAAGCTTGGTCATGCTGGATGTCCTCTTCTGTACTTCTTGCTTTGAACTGTCCATTAAAAATACCGTCTTGCTCCCCTGTCTGGATTTAAGACAGCAAATGGACTGGGTTGTGCAACATGACCAGTCCCACAAAGATCTTGTCATAAGTTACAAGAATAAGAACCACCGAGCAGGCATTAGTGGTCTGTTGTCATAGGGCTTCTGGAAGCAGTAGATTCAGGAACTATGGATGGAATCAGCAATTCAAGAAATCAGCTATTTTGTTTATCCCTGAACCAAACAAAAAAAATCTCTTTCTAGAGTCAACCTCCAGAACATCAGAAGCTGTGAATTTAGTCTCAATTCTATGTAAAATAATACAAATAGACCTTATAATGGCTTCATAAACAAGGACCTTTTGATTTCTAACCCCACAGCTGCTCTGACTAGAGTGTGATGTGTGAACCTACTGTCTATTAATCCCTGGAAGATGCATGGCTTTGCAGTGGGGGAGTGTGTGAATCAAACTGATTTCTTCATCCTTTGTCTTCACGTTTAGACTGTAAATGGCCATGTTAAATAGGTGTGGACAATAAGTATGAAAAGCCACCTGAGACAAACTGTGGAACAAAAGGCTCTGTGTTCTCAGATGATGAAGAGAATGATTCATTGGATTGTACATCCATGAACAAAAGGCCCAAAAAGAAGGATCAACCCCTTGAGGTACTTCCATATTGTCAAGGCTCCTCCTATGGCATTCTTTGAATGAACATTTCTCTCTGGTCTAAAAACACTCAGTCCAAACAATACATTTCTGGTCTTTCGGGGTGGGTCTTGCTATGGGTTCACTCACTTTTCTGCATGTGTGGATTTCCTGAAAGAAGTCTGAATTAGTGCCTGTGGAGATAATAGTTATATGAAGCTTCAGAGTTGGATCTGAATCACAAAATCTGTATCTCGCTCTAAACCATGTGCTAATGTGGAGGTATTTGGGTGAGAGGATTTGGATATCAATTGATAGTTGATTTTTCATGTCTGTAGAGGAAAATATATTCTTATCCCCAAGGCAGGATAGTTATGGTGAGAACAGCCAGCACCCACAGGGAGAATGCTCGCAGTTCAGAGCCCAGTCTCTGTCACTTGAGTTCACACCTCGCCAAACCCCACCGAAACCAGCAGGAGTTCTTCCTTCATCACTTTGACAGGTTTTCAAATCAGGCACTGTATTAACAAATATGCTTTAAGTTGCTTTGTGGAAACAAAAGAGCTAAAGGAGATGCAGATCTCATACTGTGGTTTGACAAAAGCAATTTTAGCAACATTTTGATGTGGAGGAAATAAAACCTCCATGGGAGACGCTGTAGACAGGCTCCTTCCAGATCTGGGCAGGGAGGATGGAGCTACAGCCAGCTGCTCTCAGATCCGAGCTGGGAGATCTCCACCATGGGGAAGCTGGGTTTGTTCCTCCCTCACCTTGGCTCAGCATGAAGGAACTGGAGCAGTGTGGTTTGGTAAGCAGTTGTTTGACCTTGTGGTGGCTCATCCTACCTCTGGGGGGATCTCACCAAAAGCTGGGCTGCTCTGGTCTTACTGTGGAAAGGTGCAGCCTCTGTAGCTACTCTCAGAGCTGCCAGGTGGCCTCCCGGAGGAGGCAGAGCTATTCAGTCCTGATTTAAGAGTCTTTACTGTGCAGTTAATGGCTGCTTTGCTTTAAAAGCCGGCTGGCTTCCCAAAGAGCAGCCTTCTCCCAAGCTGCAGCAGATACTGCTGTAGTTGTCAGCCTGTGTCCCCAATCTCCTCCTTTACAGATAGTGCCTCAGAGCCAGCAGCTATGGAGTCTGAGGTGGTATGGGATCCCTGCTTGCCATACACAGCAGCTTTCTTCCTCAGCTTTTCTACTCCAGATGTGCCTTTCTGGATGCAGCCGTCCCATCCAGCTGTGTTGTGCTTTTGGGGATTTACTCTGGGGACTTGGGGTGACATTTCAGGCTTGAAAGATGGGGTGGGGTGTTGGATTAATCCCATCTCTGCGAAAAACTAACTTGATTTATGGGCAAGCTGGAAGAGATGGAGATTTTAGATGGAGTCTAAAACAAAACCTCGCTGCACTGCAGTTCCTTATCTATATGAATATTTATACCTTGCTGCATCACAAGAATGCGGGAATACAAGATGATCTTGCGTTGGAAAGTCCTATAAAATAGAAATGACGAAGTCCTCATTTATGAATGGTAAGACCCTGTCGTAGTCTTACAGGTAAATAGGTTGATGCTGTTAAAGAAAATAAAGCTTTGGGTATTTATGTAAATGGGTAGAAGAGCTTCCCAGGCCTTGCAGTGCTACTTGCACAGCATACATGATGCTATGACAGGCCTCCACACTGAGAATTTGTGCTCCTCCGCAACATCTGGTAACCATTTATTTTTCTGAAGCTTGCAAGACACAATGCCATGCCGAAGCTCTTCTGAGAGAAGTATGCACTGCAGATTGGGGTGTTTTTTTTGTTTGTTTGCTAGTCTAACTAATTTCTGTCTCAGTTGGGGAAATGGGGTTAATCACAGTAAACCAATTTCACGGAGCTGGTTTGGCTCCTCCTGGGCGCTCAGGGCTCCTTTTTAAAGCTCTCTACATCAGCTGACTGCAAGGCAGAATGGCAATAGTTGGCTTCTAAAATAATTTCAATGGATTGTCTGGCCTGTCTCCCAAGCGAAGGGCTGATCTTTTAAAAGAGCTCTAACCAAGCGCCAGATGGGAACGTGTTGGTGTAACCTGGGTAAAGGACCACAACAGGTTTCTTAAAGGAGTTAGTCTTCAGCTGGTCATTCATTAACGATCTTCAGGGCCAAGATCTGCTTCTCCATTACTTTGTGCCTGGAACAGGATCATTGCCACAGAGGTGCCAGAAAGATGGGTGAGTTTTAAGGAAAGAAAAAACCTTTCCTGTTATGCCACTGAAGTTTTCTCGTGCTTTTCTGCAGGCACCGCCTAGGACCCTTAGACCTCGCTTCAGGAAGAAAAGTACCTCGTCCTCTGCCACTGAAACTATGTGAGTGCAATGAGCCAATAGCACCAAGATCCACAGAATGTCTCTCTTCTGCCTTAAAGAGCTACTCGTTAATAATGTAGGAAACAGCAGTGGGATGGATGTGCTTTGATGTACAGCGTTGTAGACATGGCCTTTCTCTCTCCTCTCTCTGTATCCTTCTGCTACATGCTTCTCCCGTTTGTCCGTGACGTGGGTAGGACAGTCCGGCAGACACCTGCAGGTTAAGAGTCTTTGTTTCGTTTGCAGAGTGTGCACCCACTCTTGCTAATCCTGTAAGGTTGTACATTTACAATTCTCATTTGTGTCTGCATAGCTCTAGCTCTGTGAATGCACAACGGAAACAAAAATAATCAGTTATTCACGATGATACATTGACAGTGTTTTTATTTATGGCTTTATCATTAATGAAGTGGATTTGCAGAAGCCATGCATTTCTCTTTCCTCCCTTCCTCCTCAAGACTGTGAATGATATAACAAATGCCAATGTATTTTGTACAAAATGTCCAAGATTCATTAGCAAAAGCTGAGCTGCAACTCTGTTTCTCTTTCTGCAAGTACATCACATGTATTCTGAGAAAACCATTGTGCTAAAAACCATAGAGACAGAACTACTTACAGAGGATGAGGAAGAGATGTGCAAGAGAAAATAAATGGTTTCAACGATGTAATGAAGGAGGAGTCTTAATTTTGATCAGCCTGAGCCAGGAGAGTATTGTGTGGAAAATGATGGCGGCTAGAAGAGCTAGATCGCATCGCTTGTGGCAAATTTTCTACTGCCAGCTTTAAAATGTGAGCAAGCCAGGCTTGTCCCAGCTGCAGCAACAGAAGTTAGAATCGCTTTAGTGACGCACTTACAGGGGAAAACGCAGCTTTCTCCCCTGCCTGCAGCAGTGTGAGTCCCAGCGCTCTGCTCTCCGGGAGAGGCGCTGCTGTTTTACGTGCACGAGCAGGGCAGGGCGCTGGGTCTGAGATGCTTTTTGAAGCCTGGAGTTTCGCCTATAGCATGGAGTTTGGTTAGAACCACAAGAACCAGATGGAGTGGTGTGTTTGTATCCATATATAAACGAGAAATATAAAAGAAGAGGAAGACATGGTAGGGTTTGTGTATTTGTGCTTCGAGTTGGTGTCTCTTGTAAGTGTTGAGCATGTGAGATTCACACATAAGTTAACTACGTGTCCCTTTGTGTTTGCTCTTGGACCTGTCACATAGACTAGAAAAACATTTAGCATTACGTAGAATGTGCTGCCACTAATGGATCAGTACACGGGCTTGAGGATGAACAGTGTTGTTAATCTAGTTCAGGTGCAGCAGCCCCGGATGCCAACAGCCGGCTGGAGTGTATCAGGCTCAGAGATAAATCTGAAGTGGCTTTTGAAACCTTTTCTCTGCTGGGTATGCACCGATATCCCAGCTGTCCCTGTCTGATGGATCCCTGAGGTTTCCCCCGGCGCTTCCTACGTATGTGGGGAAGAGAGAAATAAATTATGCGCACGCACAAATGTTTATCTGACCTGGCTAGGAAGCAGGTATTTCCTCTGTCTGCCACAATATTTGGCTTCATTACCTGAGAATTTTATTTCCTTTACATGTGCTAATTCAATCATGTTTTGCAATGGGTAAGAAGGAAAAAATCTTCAGAAAGTAAATTGAAAAAAAAACCCCAACAAACCTGCCTAAATAGCAGTTACAGAAGAGTCAGTCCTTGGAAAATACTCCGCAAAAGCTTTGAGGAGCTAAGCTTGTGTGTTTTATTTTTAAGCAGCTTTAGAGTTGATTTGATTTCTTTTGGCAAACATTAAAAAGAAATAGAAAAACTGCCTGCAGTGTTAGCAGAAAATAAAATCCTGTTGCAAGCAAGCTACGTTTCCCTGCTATGCAACGGCCTGCCATAAGATTAAAAAGCTGACAAGTTTGCACTCAATTATGCCAAAAACCCCCAACAACGTAGAGCTACGTAACAGCTGACATTCTATTCTCTGACACGCTGTATTAACACTGATTCTCACTAAAAGTATTAAATGTGCGTCTAATCTGCTGTTTTACTGTAAACTTGACTGTTTAGCATTTCTGAAGTGCTGAGGTGAAATTGTTGACAAGGGAGTTGCCTTATATCTCTCAAAACATTCACTGTATAAATGAGAAAAATAAACCTTTTCATATCTCTGGCAAAAATGTATTAATTTATCAACTGAGCTGTATATTTGTGTATAGATAGACGAGAAATGTGAATGCCTCACCACGTACACTTGGTGCCGTAGTGTTCTGTATACAGAAGAGAACGGTCATTTGCTTTTGATTCCTCATCTTCCGCACACGGGTCGTTTACAGGTGTTGCCCCAAGTCTGCCATGTCACTCTCTGGCTACTCGAACAAACACTAGACACACGTCAAGGCTTTTGTTCCACTTTTCCCTTCAGCCTCAGCCAAGGAACAAGCCCAGCCGAGCGACTGCGCTGATGCCGACCCCTCCTGGCAAAGGAGCGTTTGCAGGGATTGAGCGAAGAGAGGTGGCCTGGATGGACCGTGGCTTCTTGTGTTGATGGGGAGCGGTTCTCCGGTGCAAGCCATCTCACCGCTTGCACGTTGCTCCTCCTAAAAGCAGGGAATCTTTCAGCTGGTGGTTTAAAATAGCAGCAGATGTGGCTTAAGTAAGAAAAGCCCGGTTTTGGGGCCTTTCTGGCAGCTGGCCTCCACGACCAGTTGTCTAGGACCCGCAGGCACCTCCCTACTTCTCAGAGACACAGCCTGGAGAGCGTAACCCTGAAAGAGCAGGCCAGCCCTAGGAAATACAGCCTTTAGCCAGCACTTGCAGTTTTGAGCATTATTTTTGCAATGTTGAGGCTGAGGGAAAGGAAACTGCAGCTGAAGATGGTCCATGGAAAATGGGCCTGTGAATTACTTCACAGATTTACTGTAAATTCACTGCAATTATGAGGGGAATAAGCTTAGAGCAGCTCAGCGCAGTCCTCCACGTCTCCTCTCTTGTCCTAGGGGCCGGTCTCAGCGCAGTTACAGCAGTTGCCAACTGCTGAATCAGGATCACATCAAATATAGACAGACTTCATGTGTGTCACCATCCCCTTGGAATTAATCCCACGCTAATTTCAATTGTGCAAGTGCAAACCCAGCACAGAAGGAAAAGAGAATCCGGTTATTTATCCCTAACGAGAGGGAGAAAGCCGCTTGGAGAGATGCGATGTTCCCTAGCCTCACGTAAACAACCCGCTGCCTCTGACTGCTCCCTGAAGTGTTCTCACGTCGTGATGAAACCCTCGTACTTGTGACAGAATGCTCCTTAATCACAGTCTCCTCTTTTTTGCTGTTTGTTTCATTTTGCATCTAGCACCATATTTGAAATAGCAGAGAACACTACGTTGGGATTTGTATTTAGGCAAACTATTTGAGGATCACAATTGTGCACTTCATGTGATTTCTTTCTTGTGGTCAGTAGAAAAGATCCGTGATGAAATGGTACACTTAAGGCCTCGCAAGGGTGGCCATTACAACAGTATTCCAAAGGTTGATGTTTTGCTGGTTTTGTTACACTGCTTGATATACATCTGAATAAAGTCTTAAACTTTTCTTTAAAAAAAAAAAAAGAAAACAAAAAAAGAAAACATCTTTAGTCTGTTCAATGTTATCTGGCAGGCCAGAATAATTACTTTGATTGCTGTATTATTTTTATCTCAATTCTGGCTGACTGTATATAGATGTATTCACTAAGTGCTGCATGTCCTTCAGAACTTCTTTCTGTATTATGAACTGGAAAAAAAAAATACAGCTACTAAACACTCTGAGTAACCGGTGAATTCATTGTACAGCAAACCATCTCCTGCTCTACAGGTGGCTCTGGAGCTCATAACTATCTGCTTAGTAATGGGTTAATTATTAGTGAATGTTACAAAGCTACAGCTGGCAGCAATTCCCCTTCATACACTTGCTGGAGTACCAGCTCTGTAGAGAACACCCCTGATGTAGCCCTTAGCAAAACCAGAGACTGGTTGCACTGTACACTCCAAAAGGACCCTGTAATAAATCCTTGCGTTTGTTCCACAGGTATGTGTAATTGGAAATACGCAGCGTGAGGTATAAGAAAGAATAAGGAAGAAAATACCCACAATTGACTGCTTGAGGATGTAGTGTAGGACCAAAGAATATATTCTACTACTCAAAAACCAACACAGGATACAAAATGGGAGTCTTGTAATGGAACTTGGTGGCTAATGCACTTCTAAAGTAGTTATAAAAACTGCGTGTAGCCATGAAACACTGGGGGTTTTCTGTGCTTTCTAGCATGGAGACAAGGCAAGTTTATGTGGTACCGTGGCAGGCAACAATACTGAAACCGGCCCTGCTCTCCCTTCTCCCCTTGCCAAAGGAAGACTCCATTCAATGAGCTACCAATAAGTATGGATACAGCAAAATATATCCTGGGGTTACTTAAACATGTTTCTTTTAACAATTTTAAGATTAAATACATGGAATTATTCACTTTTAGTGATGTTTAAACTGTATTCATCCATGTACATATGTTATACACAATCACGGGAAAACAACAGACATGAGAACATGTAGGTGACCAGCTTGTCCTCTGTTAAGTAAAATACATACTGCAGCTCAAAATAATCTTGAATATTCCTTTATTTGTGGCATTGATACCCATAATTCTGATCAGATGATATGCATATGTTTATTTAGAAAAGTAACAGGTATTACAGATTTGTGTCCTAAAATTAAGACGGTACCACGACCTTTTTCCTAAAGAGATGCCAAAATGAAACTGAGATTTCTACGCACGAAGATTCGTGCGATCGTGATACTTCTGGTAGGGATCATCAACATACCAATTTCTTCTTTTCCAGAAAGAAGTGGTCATTTTGTCAAGGAGTTTACATTGCGTTCTAGTGCACAACACCAGCTCTCTCAAACGCTTCTTCTGGGCGGCTGACTTCTTCCACAGCTTCTTCTTATAACCAGCCTGTCAGACGAAAAGACACAAAAGACTTAAGTGGGTCGCTGCAAATACACATATATAGCAATACTGATAAGCAAACCAGGGCGAACCCCTCACTTTCAGGAAGACTGGAGTCTGTCTACAGAGCTTTTTTTTTTTTTCCTTTAACTTCCATGCTACCTGCTGCCCTCTAACGGAAGGAAAACACTTAGCCCACTGACTGTAAAGAACAAGCTTTTATTACCAAAAAGGTCTTACCTTTCTCCTAACCCAAAGGCCATTGTGCAGCCTGAGAAACCTATCAATGACAGCCTTCACCGTCTTCCTCTTTCCCTTCCGTAAGCTGCAGTAAGTGACCGTCCTCGCTGGCTGCTGAAGTAGACTTGGAAGCAGAGATGTGACACTAAAAAAAAAACAAACAACAAAACATCCCCAAAACAGGGAAAAAATAGAAGAGGAATGAAGCATCTTTTTCTAAAAGTAATCACTGGGTTTTCCACATAATGAGAAACCAGAATTGGCTGTGAGTTGTCTGAAGCTTAGGAAAAGCTCAGACATTACAGCACACTGTTTAATGTGCTGCTGTGCACATTAACTGTGCTGCTGAACTCTGACATTTATCTGAGAGTTATTGTTCCATACAGAACAGCTTTTTCATCTACTAAAAGCGGTTGAACGCTAAGAGCAAACACTCAGCTGTTACTGGCATTCAGAAATTACTTTTAGAACATTAATGTAATCACCAAGACAGTGCTGACCATAACAAGCCTCTCTGTAATGCCTACATCTGCAAAGTATATTCTGCTTTACATCCTGCTTATCCTGCTTCAAGCATTATGCTTAACAGAACTGGGGGACTTAAGACTAACAGAGACCCGTTTACTAGAGTAAGGAGCAGCCCAAGAAGTTTCTCAGGCAGAGAGGTTCATATAAACCTCCTTTCAAGCTTTCTTTCCAGACAGACTCCGCGCAGACCGTACCTGCTGAGGACCGAGGGGCTGCCTGCCCCGGGGTGGTTCCCCCAGAGCAGCCGCGATCTCCACAGCGGTGCCGGAGCCGGTGCCCGCACCTCCCTGACGTGCCGGGCGGAGAGGCCAGAAAGAGCCCGCCCCGTGCCGGGGCAGCGGGCGGCCCAGGGAGCCCAGCGCCCCAGGAACCCTGCGGAGAGCCAGACCCTCAGAAGACGCCCCACCGTGTAACCGCCCCGCGCCGCCATTTCAGAGGCGGCCCCCTCGCCCCCCACCCAACATGGCCGCCCGCCTCCCCTCAGCCGCCGCGCGCCACCGACCCGCCACGGCCCCGCGAGCTGCCGCCGCCGCCATGTCCCAGCTACGGCGGCCGGCGAAGGTCACGCTGCGCCGGGGGCGGGGCAAGGCGGCGCCATGTCCCGCCTTGCAGAGCGCTGCCGGAGTCAGCCTCAGACCACCGTGTCCTCCCTTCAAGGGACACAACAACCCAGACTCGCTTCACCCCTCCCCGCTACAGGACCAGAAATGACCGGAGATAACGGCCGCCTGCCCGAGTTTCCCCGGGAGTCCACTCCCGCGCATGCGCCACGGGGGCCGCCCCGCTTCATTTGCATACGGCCGCTAAGTCCCCTCTGATTGGACGCGCTGCCCGCCGCTCTCCCCCGGGGGCGGAGCCGACCCGTCGGAGCGGAAGCCTGTGCGGCCGTCGCGCATGCGCGGCGCGCTGTACTCCCGGTCTGGGGGGGCGGAGGCAGGCGGCGCTGGCAGTTACCGCGCACGGCGCCGTCCCGCCACCGTCCCCGAGGCCATGCTGCGGGCGTGCCGCCGAGCGGGGGTCGCCGTGGCCGCGCAGGTGAGCGGGGCGGACGGGCGGGTGGCGCGCAGCGCTGGGGAGGGGAGCTCCGCCGGCCGCCTTCGCTACGGCCTTGCCCCCCAGGCGGTGAGGCCTGGCCGCCCGCTGCGCAGGCGCCGGGCTGGAGCTGCCGGCGGGGACGGTGCGGGGAGGTGGGGGGGTAACGAGGCGCGGCGCGTCCTCTAACCGCGGCTCGGTCTTCTCTGAATGACTCCGCACGCGCGGGCCGCGATTGGCTGCTGGGCTGTTGACGGGCGGCGACAAGCGCCAACGGGGCGCCGGGGCGGGCGCGGGCTGCCAGGCGGGCTGGCGCGCGTGTACTACGAGTCCCGGCGTGCAGCGCGGCAGCCCTGTGTGGGGCCGAGGGGGCGCCCCTTCTGCAAGGCATGCTGGTCCTTGTAGTCCGCTACGGATGTCCTACCGGGTGGTGGCGCCAGGGGAAATAGGGGTCCGAGGCGGGGCGCGCCGCCGTGCATGCTGGGGGATGTAGTCTCCTGGGCTGTCATTGCAGGCGCCGGGCCTGCCGGCGCTTCCCCCGACAGTCCCGGCCTCGGGGCAGCGCCGAGGAGCGGCGGCCGCAGCCCGGAGGGGCGGCAAGGCTCGGCGGCGGCACACGGTTGGGCCGGTTTCTCGGCGGCGGGGCGGCCGGGCCCGCTGAGCGGCGGGGAAGGACGTGACCTTGCCTTCCCCGCCGCGGCCTCCCCTGCGCCGCCCCGGCCCGGCCTCACCGCCCGTCCCCCTTTCGAGCCCCGTGGGTGCTAACTGCGGGGGTCCCGGTGCTCAGGGTGACGAGTAGCGTCAGGTTTCAGGTGCAAGGGGCCCGTGGTACCGGGTGGCCGTAACGGGGACCCGTTAGTCCTCCCAGTGAGACACGAAGAGGGACATGTGCGGTGCCAGGGCGGAAGTACCCGTCGGATATATTTTCTGGACCTTTGTCCTTCCTCATCAGTAGAGATCAGGATGATATCATCGTATGATGGGCTGGAGCACCTGTGCTATGAGGACAGGCTGAGAGAGTTGGGGTTGTTCAGCCTGGAGAAGAGAAGGCTCCGGGGAGACCTTATAGTGGCCTACCAGTACCTAAAGGGGGCCTACAGGAGAGATGGGGAGGGACTCTTTATCAGGGAGTGCAGCGATAGGACGAGAGGTAATGGCTTCAAACTGAGAGAAGGGAATTAGATCTTGGGAAGAAATTCCTTACTGTGAGGGTGGTGAGGCACTGGAACAGGTTGCCCAGGGAAGTTGTTGATGCCCATCCCTGGAAGCGTTCAAGGCCAGGCTGGATGGGGCCTTGAGCAGCCTGGTCTAGCGGGAGGTGTCCCTGCCCATGGCAGGGGGGTTGGAACTAGGTGATCTTTAAGGTCCCTTCCAACCCAAACTATTCTATGATTCTGTGATAATATGATACAGAGCCTTTTTAAAGCAGTTGGACAGCTTTAAGAAGCTGTGAGGGTTTATAGGTGAGGGCAACTCCCTTGCTACAGCCCCAGCTCGTATTTCAGGTGTCTGCTTAACAGTAATAAAATCCTTTGTATTCTGCTTTACATTCCAGTGTTCATTACTTGCTATGCACATAGCTAAGCAAAGGAAAAGCTCTGCGATCAGCCCACACTGGCTCTGCAGTTGAAAGGTACCCGCTTTAAAGCTAGCAATCTTTTTCCACCACAGCAGCTGGCATTTCCTCTGCTGCTTTATAGGGCTGGAGAGTTCTCTGGGCCAGGTCATCTGATGCCCGCTAAAATAAGGCTCTAGGTTTGCAGGCCTGTGGAAAGTTTGAGCTGGGAGTTGAGAAGACAGAAAACAGGCTTTTGCAGATGTTTATCATTTAGGGCTCTGTGCGTGTACTCAGTCTTTAAAAGAATGTGTCTAGAGTGACTGTACAGCAGTGGAAAAGCCAGTGTTGTGCTTTGCAGCTCAGAAGTGCGTCTTTGGTCCATAAACGTTCGGTGGAAGAACCATGCAGACACAGAGATGCCACAGCACTCTGTGAAGTTGGTGTCTGCATCCTTGCTGTTTGTTGCCTTACTTCAAAAAATAACTGTTGTTTTTTCCTTTATCCTTACTCACATTTCCTGATGAGATCAAGTACAGTGGAGATTTAGTTTTGACAGCAAAAGTGGGCGTGCAATGAAATAGTTTTTTTATACATTTTGCTTCTTTTTATTCATATTGAGGGGAAGCTTTGTGGTATACTGTAGTATATACACATGAAGACTGTTGCTGGTCCCATGGACTTTCTGCAACTAAAACTTGTTTGGTTTTGGGTGGAAAAAGACTCAGAAACTGGAAATAAGAAAACAAATGTTTTAATTATAGTGCTTGTTTTGCAAGAGGTGCAGAATGGTGGACTCTAATCAAGAAGTGCTAACCTGATCTGAGATGACACTAGGTAGTTTTTCCACAAGTAATGAAAACTCCCATCATGGAAGTAACACCCTCTGGCTGTTAAGAGGTTGTAAAGCAGATGCTGATGCCATCAGGCATGGAAGGGGCACCAACATGGTGACACTGGGATGCTCCATCTGGTTGTGCTGCCCCTTGCCTTGCTAATAAGGGAAGGCATCCTCGCTGCCCATATTTGGGGGAGCACATTCAGCAGACACGTTCTTGCCAGAGCAGCAGCATTGGTTTATTCTCTGCTCCAGCTGTGGTGCTCCCCAGGCAGCCACAGTGACACAGTTTTAATATCTTATTATCCATCTTCTGTTTTCTCATCTTTACTACCTCTTCAGTACTCTTGTCCCTCTTTTTTTGACATGAGACTTGATGCATCTCATGTCATGTTTAGGAGTTTCTCTTGCCCCATTCAGTTAGCTAAAGCTCAGGCCAGAGCCTCAGCATCTGCCTGCAGAGCTCATGGTGTCATTGTTGTGAGTGATGACACCTCGCTGGTACCTCACTGTTCAGCTAGCAAAACTTGGCTGTTTTGCTTTGAGAAGCATGACTGTTTTGCTTTGATAGAGCCCAAGAAAGAAGTGTGTGTTTGGTTTGGGTTTTTTTTTCTTTTAATATTAGGAGTGTCAAGTTTTAACAATGTCTTTTTAAGCATGGAAATAAACTGTTCTTACTTGTAAGTTAAAAGGAAGTTGACAGTGAGGCAAGTCTGCTTCTGTTTTGTGATGTTAAGATACTCCTTTACAGGTTAAAAAAAAAAATCCAGTTGTCTAAGGAGAGCTGGACCTGGTCAGGACTGCAGGGTAACAGGTCCTTGAGGATGCTCGGTTGCTTGAGCAGATGGAGGGAGCTGGGAAGCAGAGCGTGGCTGGGTGAGGACAGCAAAGCAACTGCTGCTCTCCAAAGCCAGAGCAGCATGAAGGTTTGAGTACGGAAAATCCCAGTAGAGAGCTCATGGTGGAGACTGGGGAAAAAAAAATATCCTTTTCTCTTACCGCAAGCTCTGTGTGTGTAGGATCAGTAAGCTTGTTAACAAGTAAATTGAAGTTCTTCATCACAGTGATTTCATAAATGTTTTCAGCTACACATGCAGTGCTGCAGAGAACCTCTTCTTCCCTTATTCGGAGTATTTTGGTAGTTTTCTTTGAAAAGAAACAGGTCTTTTTGTAAAAAGGTATGATATATGGCAGAAGCCTTGAATGATGGGAAATTGATTTGAGTTCTGTGGTTGGATGTCCTTGTTACACCTAACCTCTATGAAAATGAAGACGAGCTTCCTCTGAAGTTTCTGCTTTGCTCTTTCTGTTTAAGTACACTAATCCCACGTTGCAGAAAACCGTACGTGTCTTGCAAGATTCATTCTCTGCAAATTCTGGGTGAAGATGCTTCAGCCTGGTGACTAGGAGAGGTTTAGCTGGGACTGAAAGAACGCAGAGGATGGCCTGTCCTGTATCTGGTTATTTGAAGTTACATATGAGGTATAAGCCTCCAAAGCAGATTTTATTTTTTTAATGATGTTCTGCAGTAGCGTGCTGTGCCTGCCCAGAGCCCTTTGCCAGGGGGAGCTCACGTGGATAACCTCAAATGTCAGATTCTCTGGGCCTCTTAATGTTAATCAGAGTGAAGGTATGATGGGCCCTGCAGAGTGATTCTCGTGGTGATATAATAGTAGATAATGAATGTAAAATAATAAACTTTTAAGAAGTCAGGTGAAACAAATAACATGTGGAACTGCTGGAAGAGGAGGAAGAATGTCTCCTTTGAGACATTATTACAAATACATAACACGGGTCTAAAAAAATGACAGATTCCTGGCAATTATGCAAAGGGGAGATTAGACACTACCTGTAATTTTCCAAATTGTGGTGATATAGCAAATATAACCAAGATTATTATGATAGCCAAAAGAGAGCAATACTTCTTTAAAAAATTCATTTAAAAAAAAAAATCAGTGTTTTTTTGAGATAATCATGTATTTGTATGTGAGGGAGGAAAATTAGATTTGGGCTTTTGCTCATAAAACTTTGGTATGTAAAGATTTTTGGTTGTTGTTCCCCTGGCCAGCTGTGGGAATTTCTGTTTGCAGCATCTTGAAAGAAAGAATTGGTGGGGACTTGTTTCAGTTTTAGTTTTTGCTCTGATTGCTACGTGTACGCTAGTGCCAGACTCTGACAGCATAGACTGAACATCTTAATGAACTATGAATAAAAATGAGGATTTGGCTAATTGTAGAACGGCCTAGCTTGGGAGGGACCTCAAAAGATCATCTGGTGCAAAGAGCATCTGGACCAAAACTAACAATTCCACAAAAAAACCCCTCTTCTGATGTACAAAGCGTAAATGCTGAACACGAAGCAGCCAGGTTTCTCCCCTGCCGTGCTCGCTCCCTGAGCGCAGCCTGTCCCTGAGTGCAGGAGCAGATGTGGTTACTGAAGGTGGGAGAACTAAATGGGTACGGTGTTATTTGCCACCACGAGGCATGAGTAGGACTGTAGCCAACATGAAGATGGATGAACTGGGCCAGGTACCGAGGTTATGGTTGTGGCAGCCCCCAGGATCACTGTCCAGCCTGAGCACGGATGGGCGAGTGAGTTGCCTTAAGCTCCCTGATATTTATAATTTTGTCTCCCATTCTGTCCATTGTAAACCAGAAAATCAACCATAGAGCACAGCTAGAGCTTGTGAAGGTCTCAGGGGTAAGAAGAGGGTGTTTCCTGTTCCTGTACACATGCTCCTGTTACTAATTAAAAAAATTTGGCTGCTGTTCTGGAAAGAATAAGAATTCAGTGTGCCTGCCTTTCCGTTCTACGTTGTTGGACAAGGATGGGACCTAAACCACAAGACTTCTGCTTGTTACTTAGTGCCCTAAGCAAAAGGGAATAGAGAAACTTTTATTCTGGGGTTATGTTGTGGTGAAGCATCTCTCAGTTTTCCTTTTTCTTTTTTCAAGAAAAAAATTTCTAGTTGCCCAAAATATCTCAACTGTGGGAAAAGTTCCTTTTGTTCCTTGTGCTCTAATTTCCCGTGAGCCTGGTATTCCTCTCTTATCAATTCATGGGGGAGTGGAAAAATACACCTGAGGGGGGCAGAGTTTTTCCTTCTGTAGGCTAGAGTAGCTTAACCAGTCTTTCTGGTTAATCTTAATTTTCAGCTAAACTATAAAGAAGATAAAAATCTTGGGTAATGTGGGTTTTGTTAAGTAGAATATAATGAAATACTGCTCTTCATATAGTAATTTCATTTATATTATAATCCGATGTCTATCTGGAAAGCAGATGTGTTGTTAACTCTTTTAGGGAGTGAGTCTTGGTTTGGAAGCTCAAGTATGTCTTTAGAAATAGAAATAGTTTTAAGTATTAAATGTAGTTTTTAATAGTTTTAAGTATTTAAACAGCTGTTCTTGTCTTCTGCACTCCTCACAGCTGAGCTGCTGTTGTGCACGAGATTGCTGAAGGGAATCTGAACTAATCCAATTGAACTGCCCAAACTGGAGTTAGGGAACATAAATAGGCAAAATAAATGCAGAAATAAGCTGGGGTGAGGTTTTTTTGCTCATTTTTCAAAATGCGTCATTATTTCTTAAAATGCCCTTAACCTGCAAGCTGCACGTGAGAAAACTCTCCCTTGTTTAGGGAAAACAGGGTCCAACATCGCTGCTGTAGTGCCAGGTAGTGCTTTGCTTCGGAGGGTGTGCGAGACATGGCGATGGAGCCAACGGTCCGATGCTGCCCTTGAGGTGAAGGGATGGTTAAACCTGCTCACTGCTGAGCTCTTGCTTCTTCCACCCCTTGCAGAGTAGCCGGTGTGGGAGAGCGTCACTCCGTCCGTTACGACTGTACCGTGGATATGCCACCTCCTCGGGAGAGTCTGGGTACGTAGAACGTTTTGGAGGGCGGAATGGGTTCTTCTGTTGCGTTAACCAAGAGGGAATCTGCTCCTTAGTTACACATGAGAGCAAGCTGGTAGTGGAGGGATTTTTTTCTTTTTTTTTTTGTTGAGTAACTCTTATTCTCATGGTTTTGTGTATTCCTTGTTTGATTCAGTCAGATTTAAATGAAGCTAATCAAAGATGATCAGTATTTAGAAAGAAGGTTGTGGGTTGCCATCTTATCTTTGGGTTAGTCATGAACCAGTTTGGTACCAGGGATTCGCTGGTGCTGAAAGTGATTTAAAGTGGGTGCTGGGTTTGTTGGCAAACTTCTGGAACCGAGTGGCTGTCCCCAGCTGTCCGCTGAAGACTCACAAACTGTTTGATGTTTGTCATATAATACAATGTACATAACTTTTGCTCTTCTTTCCCCCTGCAGTGTTTCTGCAGGCAAAATCATTGGTGCAGGTGTCCTCTTTGTGGGTGGAGGAGTAGGTGGAACCGTCCTGTATGCCAGCTATGATACGCAATTCCGTGAGAGCGTAGAGAAAGCTGTTCCCTACTCGGATAAACTCTTTGAGATGGCACTTGGTCCTGCACCTTACAGCGCACCGATGCCAAAGAAACCAGTAAGTGTTTCCCATTCACTCCCACCCTTTCATTTTTCTTTCCTTTTTTTTTTTTTTGAAGAGAACATCTGCTCTTAGTTTTCAAATTCTGATTAATTTTGCTGTGTGCTAAGGATTCGAGAATTTTAAGACTTTTTAAGAATTCTTAAATTAAGAAGGTTTAAAAATTATGAACTGAGGTACTACTTTGTGCTGCATAACAGTGATGCTGGTACATTTCCCCTTCTCATCTTGTGATTGTGGTCTGTGGGTTGTAAAACTGTTGTTTTTATTTACAGTAAGATAATCTAGCAGGATCCTAACTGAATAGCTGCTCTGCTTATACTCAGAAATAAATTGGAGAGAGACAGGGGCAGGTGACATGCTAGAATTTAACTATTTTCCTAAAGGCTTGGTGTAGTTAGTGATGTAGCAGGATTAAATTGTCATTCTAAGCTGAACTTATTTCACAGAGGTCAGAGAACATTTTTGAATGAATAAAGCTTTGAATGGTACAGAGCCATACATAAGCATCATACTTTGAAATCTTAGTGACCTGACCTTGCAGAAAGAAAAACCTGATACTGCTTTAAGCACAACTCTGGAAACGCAATCTGGAAGTTTCTCTGTTCCTGCATCTGAAGGCAAACACTTCCCAATTAACCAAGAATGCTGAAAAGCTGCTCTGACCATGGCTGTCCTGAGCTTTCAGAAGCCATTTGACCTTCCAATAACCAAAAATATTTTTCATTGGGGTTTAAGAAAGCTGTTCTTAATGAATGGGACAATATCAGTTAACCAAAACTATATCTCTTCTGGTTTTAGCCACACTTTACTTGTGATCATCCAAGTTCTTAGTGCCTCCCAGGCACTAGTAAATTTTGCAAAACAGGCTGGTCAGACGCCAAAGTTATTATCTGCCCAGTCATGGCTCTAACTCAGATGCTTTTATTTTTACTTTGTGGCTTTGCATGATGGATATTAAAGGATTAATTTAAAACCTTGCAATACTCTGTGCTCGAGTAAGTGTTTGTCTGCCATGAACAGCAGCATCTGAATCCTTTCAAAGGGAAATCAGTGAAGCTGTGCAGATCTGGTACTTCCATGCCTGTAGCATCTTCTGTTCAGTGATAACCAGATAAAATCATGTTTGTTCTTTTTAAACATATCTTAAATTATGCATTCATGTCACTTTAAAACAATTATATATATTTTCCGCTACGACTTGAAAAGGAATTGTGAAAATTGCCGCTGTTATACCTTCAGTTTTGGAGAGGTGAAAATTATTAAGATTCCTTCTTAATTAAAAATGTAGGCAAGAAATTACATGGCCTCTTGAAGTTTAGATTTATCATATAGTCATCTGGACATGGAGATGTTCTTTTCTGTTATAATGGAATTGGTGAGACACAGGCCATTGGGAGAACTGATTATGTTTCTTACTTTTGATTTTTCAAGATACAGCAAGGTCCACTGAAGATCTCATCTGTAGCAGAAGTAATGAAAGAGTCTAAACAGCCCGCTACCAAATCCCAAATGAGCAAAACAGAACCTGTTGCTCCTTCAGAGGAAAAAGAAGGTAACTTTACAGAATGTCACGTAGACAGAAGCAAAAGACTTAATGATCTCTTACATCGTACATCCTAGGGTAGATTAAAACAGTCCTTTGGAGTGGTTGAAGATAACTGTGTTGTTATTTCTTAGAATTAATGTTACTTTCTTTTCAGTCATGAGAAAACTTGTCAAAAAAGGCTTTAGGGTTTTTTTGACTATTTTTTTTTTTAATTTATTTGCCTTATAGAATATTTGGAATCTAACACAAACAGTGATTATCCTGCACAGCTTAGATATGAAACTCAGCAGAAAGAGCACTTTGGGTGCTGCACTCTGAGGCTATTTACCTCTTCTTCGTTTTAGCACAAGAACCTTAATTTTGGATAATTACTGAGGTACTGTAATGCCAGATCAAATGGAACTGGTTTAGAGAGGAGCAGTTGTGACATCTTTTTACATTTATCTCTCATGGCCGTGTGTGTGTATGTGTAAGTAATACCTGGTTGCTGTTTGTCCAGGAAATTCTCTTTTTCTAGAAATAATATCAGTGTCCAAACAGTATGTTTCTACAAAGGAAAAAAAATAAGTCATAGAATCATAGAATACCAGGTTGGAAGGGACCTCAAGGATCACCTGGCCCAACCTTTCTTGGCAAAAGCACAGTCTAGACAAGATGGCCCAGCAGCCTGTCCAGGTGAATCTTAAAAGTGTCCAATGATGGGGAATCCACCACTTCCCAGGGGAGATTATTCCAATGGCTCATTGTTCTCATTGTGAAAAATTTCCTTCTTGTGTCCAATCGGACTCTCCCCAGGATTATCTTGTACCCGTTACCCCTCCTCTTTTCCATGTGACTCCTTGTAAAAAGGGGATTTCCATCTTCTTTGTAGCCACCCTTTAAATACTGGAACATGTTGATAAGGTGTCCCCTAAGCCTTCTTTTCTCAAGACTGAACAAACCCAGTTCTCTCAGCCTTTCCTCATATGCCAGGCTTCCCAGTCCTTTGATCGTCCTTCTCTGGACCCTCTCCAGCCTGCCCACATCTTTTTTGTATAGCAGGGACCAAAACGGAACACAGTGTTCCGGGTGTGGTCTGACAAGCACGGAACAGAGTGGGATAATGACTTCTTTATCTCTGCTGGTGATGCCCGTGTTGATGCAACCCATCATCCTGTGGGCTTTCTTTGCCACAGCAGCACGCTGTTCATTCATATTGAGCTTTTTGTCCATCAGGACCCCCAGGTCCCTTTCCACAGAGCTGCTGCCCAGCTGGGTAGATCCCAGCCTGTGCTGCACTCCTGGACTATGTTTTCCCAGGGGCAAGACACTTGCCCGTGTTGAACTTCATAAGGTTCTTGTTAGCCTGCTCTTCCAGCCTATCCAGGTCTTCCTGCAGAGTGGCTCTCCCTTCCAAAGTGTCCAGTTCCCCAGTTTTGTGTCATCAGTGAACTTTGTCAGGGTACACTTGATCCTATCATCCATATCACTTATGAAGATATTAAATGGCATTGGGCCCAATATCGATCCCTGAGGGACCCCACTTGTGACAGGTTTACAGTTTGAAAAGGAGGTATTTACCACCACTGTCTGACCTGTCAGCCACTTCCCCACCCACCGCATGGGCCACTGTCTAGACCGTAACACATCAGTTTCTCTAGGAGGAGGCTGTGGTGAACAGTGTCAAAAGCCTTGGAAAAATCCAGGTAGACAATGTCCACCGCTTGTCCCGTGTCAACAGAACAGGTTACTTTGTCATAGAAGACGATCAGCACAATCGTCAAGCACAATTTGCCCATGGTGAATCTGTGCTGGCTTTTCCCAGTCACGGTCTTCATTGGACTTGTGATACCCCCAGGAGGATTCGTTCCGTAACTTTCGCAAGGGCTGAAGTAAGACTGGTGGGCCTGTAATTTCCTGGATCCTCCTTTAAGCCCTTCTTATAGGTGGGGGTCACGTTAGCCTACTTCCAGCCTTCTGGGGTGTCCTCCGGTCGCCACGACTTCTCAAAGATTATGGAGAGCAGCCTCGCAATGACATCAGCCAGCTCTCTGAACACCCTTGAGTGGATGCTGTCAGGGCCCATCGATTTGTAGGGGACAAGCTCCTGTAATAGTTCTCATACCAACTCTTCCTTCACTGATGGTGGGTCTGGATTGTTGTTCCCAAGGCCTGGGGCCCAACAGTGCTGGTAAAGATGGAGGTGAAGAAAGTGTTGAGAACCTCTGCCTTTTCAGTGTTGTTGGTGACTAATTCACCTCTCGTGTTTAACAGCGGGCCATTTTTTTCCTTCTGTTTCTGCTTGTTGTTTATGTACTTGAAGAACCCTTTCTTGTAGTTTTTGACATCTCTGGCCAGTTTCAGTTTGAGCTGAGCTTTTGCTTTTCTGACTGCATCTCTGCATGCCCTGGCAATGCTCTTGTTCTCAACAATATTCATCCGCTTTTGCATCTCTGGTACACTTCTCCTTTGGTTTTGAGCAGGCTCAGAAGCTCACAGTTAAGCCAGGGTGTCTCTTGCTCTGCTTACTTCCCTGCCCTGTAAAGGAGATGAACTCCTTTTGTGCTTCCAGGAGAGCATTCTTGAAAAACTCCCAGCATGCGCTAGCTCCTTTATCCTCCATGGAAGCTTCCCGTGGAATCCCTCCTAACTGACCTCTGAGCGAGCTGAAGTTTGCTCTTCTAAAATCTAAAACCTTTGTCTTTGTACTAACCTTCATCGTGCTCAGCAGGATCCCAGGCTTCACAATACTGTGATCACTGCAGCCAAGGCTATCACTAGCCGAGATACTACAAGGCAGGTTTTCTTGGTTGGTGAGTAGCAAGTCCAGCCGTGCCTTGTTACTGGTTGGCACATCTAACACTTGTATGAGGAAGCAGTCCTCTGCGCGTTCCAGGAACTTGACAGATGACACGTGAGCTGCTGTATTTTTCTTCCAACAAATGCCTGGGTAGTTGAAGTCACCCATAAGAACCAGGTTCTCTTGACTTGAAACTTGCTTAAGTGACCCAAATATTGCCTCGTTGGCCTTATTGTCTTGGTTTGGAGGTCTGTAGCAGGTGCCTACTGTAAGATCCACCTTGGAAACAACCCCTCTGATCTTGACCCAGAGGCATTCCATAGGACTTCTATAATTGCCGTAGTTGACTTCTATACATTCAGGGTTCTCCTTAACATAGAGAATGACTCCTCCTCCTCCTCTTCCCTGCCTGTCTTTATGAAACATCCTATGGCTGTCCATCATGATCCTCCATGTAAGTTGTCCCACCATGTTTCAGTTATTCCTATGATATCATAACTTTCTGACTGAGCACAGAGCTCCTGTTTGTTCCCCAGGCTGCGTGCATTGGTATCAGTCTTGCATCCCTGCTCTTATGTTATAGCTTGTATATACTAACTGGTTTTGTTCTATTACTGTATTTAACAGCAGGCAAGGCTGCAGCACAGATCATCTCTGCAACAGGTGTAGCCATGTCGGTGCCAGCTCCGGGCATACAGACTGAAGAAGGTGAAAAAAATCATGTGAACACAAGAATGAAAAAGAAAATCCTGTAGCTTTGAGCGTATAAATTCTTACTTCTGTGTTGGTATTTGTCAGTTTTTAAAGGCGTCATTCTTAGTGCCTTTTGTAGAAGAAACAACTTCCATCATCTGTTAATAGATTTTTAACACACTCGGAAGCTGAGATTGATACCTGGGACAGGTATAGGTATGACCACAAGAGGAAAGCCTGCCTTGATGCTGAACTGGAACTTGTACAGTCCAGTTTGCCTCTGCTCTTTGTGGCTTTCTGATTGCTCTCCAGAAAAGTGTGTCTACCCAGGGCCAAGTGAAGAAACTGCATTTATTAACTCAACAAGAAACACTAGCTTCTATATGAGTCTCTTTCAGATGAGATTATATTTATTTCTTTATGTATTTCATAGAGGTACTTTGATAAAAAGTGTGCCAGCAATAAGTAAGTATATTCTTCACAGTTAGCGTCGGCATTATTAAAAGGTAACCTGGTGGGTTTTGTTGCAGCATGAGTCTGAGAGCTGAGAGGTCTGGGCTCTCTCCTCAGTTGAGATGCAGACTTGTGCTTGGTCTTGAGAGAATTACTTAGGTCAACACTCGCTCTTAAAGGCATTTGGCTAAGGAATAAAGTATAAAAGGCCTTAGGCTAGAGAACAGAGCTAGAGAATAGAGTATAATCGTGATTCACCATAGCTCCCTTGCTAATCTTTCTTTACTTTGGCTGGAGTCCCCAAGCATGCCAAGGAGAACTGGGGGAAAAAAAAAAAAAAAAAGAACAGATACTCACTTAAAATTTAAACTTGGCTTCCTAAGTGTTTTCCATTTCTTGCTTTGCCTTTCACTTCTGAATCTTGTATATTTTTGTAACTAGACAACATAAAATCTACAGATGCATGCAAGATATCCATGCTGCTATTTTTAATTTTAAGAAGATTTGAGGCTGGCCTGTGTAGTTACAGGTATAAAAAAGTTTGAGGTAGTTTCAGCATGACTTCTGGCAGAAGTCAGATTTATAACGTGATACTGACTATAAAAGTTTTCAAAAGAAAGTTCCTTCCCTACAAGTAATCCATATACCAATTCGAACAGTCTGCTAAAACAATTTAACTCTTTGCTTCTGAATAGGTAAAGAACATGAAAGTTCCCATGCTGTAAAAGAACGGTCACCAGAAGAAGTTGCAGCCCGGCTTGCCCAGCAAGACAAAGAGGAGCAAGAGAAGATCGCGGGTAAGTCCTTACTGATGGTTCTCCCTATATGTGTTATTCGTGACAGAGAACTGTTGGACTGTATTGGCGTTAGAGTTCTAAGTTGCTTACGCACCTCTTTGTTGTTGTCCCTGTGTTGTGTAGGCAGAAGGAGGGGTGTTGAAGCTTCTGCCACTCACTAAGAAGTAACTGATAGTTAAAGAATGATGGAAAAGTTTGGGTTGGAATGGACGTCCAAGGTCTCTACTCCACCCCCCTGCTTGGAGAGTTGGGGCAGGTTGCTCAGGGCCTTCTCCCCAGGAGGTTTGAAGCTCTCCAAGGATGGAGATTGTTTCACCGCTGAGCAGCTTTGCCATTGCTTCTTATGATGGAGAACTTGATACATCCAATTAATTTCTCTTGTTGGCACTTGGATCTGTTGCCTCTTGGCCTTTTTCTGGGCACTTCTGAGAAGTCTTGTTCAGTCTTTTCTGTAACACTCCTTTAGATGTGGAAGGCATTACTTAAGATACCTCTTTAGCGTCTCTTCTTTAGGCTAGAACAAGCCCAGATCCCTCAGTCTCTCACCTGTGTGACATGCTCCCATTCCCTAACCGTCCTGCTGCCTCTCCAGTGTTCGCTCCCCAGTTTGTTTGTACCTTTCGTATACCAAGGCTCTCAAAATGAGACACCATATTCCAGATGTAGTCTCGTAAGTGCCAATTGGAGGGAAATCGCTTGATCTGTGGGAATTGCTCTTGTTTGATGCAGCCTTGTTCACAGTCAGGACTCGTTGCTGCCAGAGCATGCTGTTGATTTGTGTTCAGGTTGCCATCTTCTGGGATCCCCAGTCTACAGAGCTGCTGCCTCGACTTTTTCTGTAGTGGTTCAGGGATGGTATGTCGAGGTGCTGTGAAGAGTTGCCTGTAGGTTCTGGGTTGGGAACTATGACAATTGCTTGCTTGGATTCTAACTCAGACAGTCCTATTAATCCAGCTGTATTACTGAGACATGGTCTGGCTTTTCCTGTGTCTCAGAACTCATGTCCTTTTTGTGGGTCTTGCTCAAAACAATGAGCTTTGCTTCTCCCTCGCCCCCCCACTTAGTTTATTAGATTTTAAATACTTCCGGGCTGTTGTTTGGTCTTGGTTTGGCTACAGCATGATTGTTTAAATCATGAGTTTTGTTTAAATCAGGGTTCTTTCCTGGTTTACCTCAGGGTAAAACAGAAAAACTGAGAAATTATTTTTTTGCAGATGGTGTTTTGCTGTCTGGTATGTCCGGGCAATCTGTGACCAGCTACTTTGGTACTTGCCTTCTGAAAGCAAACCCAGCTCAAGCTGCAGATTGCGTGCAGTGTTAGAAAGCTTCCCTATCGTCCTCCAGCCAGTGTTGATGAGGACGAGAGGGAGACCGGCCTCTTGCAGAAATGAATGGGTGTTGAAGGGTGACTTCTGACTTGGGGCAGTGCAAGGACGGCTGTCTGCAGTGGCTCTGCAGACCTTCTGTGGTGAGGGAAGGAGGGTGGGTACGCTAGAGACATTGACTGCCAGGATGCTGAACAGAAACTGTATTTAAAGTCAGTGAAAGTTTACTGTTAACACAGGTGTAGCCAGTGAAAATAGGCTTGAAAGGGAGTTTAACAGTACTGAGACCACATACTGGACAAGCTTCAGCCTGCTGTGGGAGCTACGGCCTTTTTGTTTTATTCTCCTCCTCGTGCTTGGAAGGGGCTGATGGTGGAGGAGGCCCTGGCCCGGTGTGGTGTGTCTGATCTGACCTGTCTGGCCACTGTGCACGTGAAATGGGACCTTGGCAGACGCGTCGACCACGCTCAGACTTTCCTCTGAGTGCTTTGGTCCTGAGCCAAAGTCCAGGCCTCGGGCTGTTGTTGCACACGAGGGATGAGAAGGGTGTATAAGCCTGGACTTAACAGGCTCAGAGCAGATGTGCTGGTTGTGGTCTGCTGCCGCTCGCTTCTGTTCAGAGCTTTGTCTGGTGTAGAAGAGCAACATGAGCAGAAACAAGAGGCTCGGCATCAGTTGTCCACTTCGTACAAGGACTTTTTTGCAAGTGAAGACGTTGAGATGTTACACTGAAAAAATCCAGGAGTATTTACTGGAAAGGTGGATTTACTTACCCAAGTACTTAGAAATAATGTCTGACTCCAGAAAGGCAGACGTTGCTCACTGATTAACCATTCGGATTCAGTTCCTGCTTGAATAATTCATAGCTCATTTGTGCTTCTATCCCAATAGGAATAGATAGTTGAGTCCACTACCACCTTGGCGAGGAAGGATAACTCTGTATTTGGAATATATCTTCCTTGTGGAAGACAGGAGAATTTACTTGTTTTCTCTTAATTATCATTGTAACACGTGAAAATGGAGAAATATCTACTGGGTTAAATGCCAGCCCCCTGCAGAAACATGGTAAAGGTCTTCCACCGAGGAGCTTTATTGCTGTAAGTGCAGACTTGTACCTTGGTACTCCTCTAAATAAGGAGCGTATTCTGGCAACGTTTCTTCTTCTGTAGGCTGCAAGCATAGTTCCTGAACTGACCAGCTCTTTTGAGTCACAGGAAATAAAATAAGGAGATGCAGAGGATATAACTTGTCATTTTACTAATTCTAAGGCTCTTTTATTTATAGTTTCATTCAGTTAACTGATTTTTTTTTTTTTTCCAGCCCTTGCAGCAACTCTAGAAGGAGCCCTAAGCGCAACAGCTCGTGTAACCCTTCAGGCGATTACTGCCCAGGAATCTGCTGTGCAAGCAGTGAATGCCCATTCCCAAATACTGAAGGAGGCCATGGACAATTCTGAGGTAAACTGGACAAATGGGAACAATTTTTTTTTTTATATTGTGTTCAGCCAAACTTCTTATTTCACAATTAAAAGATGAAGTTGGAAGCTTTTCTTGCAATGTCTTTACTTTTATCACAGTTTTAACTAATCTTTTGACTTGTGAAATGGGTGTACTTGAATAATGCAGCAGGTTTGCTTTTGAATTTGTTTTTTTTTTCCCCAACTCCAAGAAAAAAAGTTCAAGTTCATACATTGATAGTCTTCACCATGTATTTTAATTCATTGTATTTTAATTTCCAAGCCTATTTTTTACCTAGATACAGTTAGGGTATCATACTGTCCACCCTGTAATTCTGCTGAACCATTCTCTTTGCCAAAATCTTCTTACTGGATTGTTCTTTTCGTGCCTGGAAAAGAATAGGGGATGCATGAGCAACACCAGTTTGTGGTTCTGGTGTGCTAATGCCGGAGTGCGTGTGGAACCACTGCTTCCTATTCAGTTCTGTAGCAAAGAATATAATGTAGTGGTTAATCAAATGAACAGGGGTGTACGGGCAGCTAAACAAGCACTCAAGATTTAATCTAGTAGTTAGAAAAACAAATATCTTAAGAGTTTGATTTTAAGCTCAAGTGTTAAGCTTACTTTAAAGTTAAGCAACTTGAAAGCATTACGGTACTTGAAAGTATTAAGCTTAAAAGCAATTTTAAAGTATTACAGTACTTTAACACATGTAGAGATTTTCCCCCCAAATATTGTGGCACCATACAGTGATCCTCGCACAAGCCCTTCTGCACGGACAAATGGCTGTTGCTCAGGTGGAGAAAAACATTAAGAATCAAGCAAAACAATGGAAGGGAAAAATAATGTGTAAAGCTTCCATCTGTGCTGTTGGTAAAACACGAAAACGTTGTTCAGCTTCAGTGAAATGAGAGTAGCAACTTCGGAATCCCTGCAGGCTTGCTTTTTTTTTTTTTTATTTAAATAACTCTCTTATTTCATAATTGTGGTGGCCCTAATTAGGAATCTGTGCTTCTTAGGCTGCTGGGGAAAACAAATCATCTCAGTGGCGCACTCTGGAGGAAGCGCTGAAGGATCGGAGGAGAGCAGTGGATGAAGCCGCTGACGCCCTTCTGAAAGCCAAGTAAGTTGCTTATTTTTAAGGGTTATCAAGTGGTAAGTTCACATCACCCATGCGAGGGCTGGCAGACACTAGATGGAGTTTCTAGAAAGTACGCAGTCACCTATGTTCATGTTAAACTGATGTGTTTGTGCCAAATAAAGAAAAGTCGAATACACTAGTGAATATTTCAGTTTGCAGCATGTGGATCCTGCGTGCCTCTGCATGTGGTCCTCACTGCACCAGAGTCTGAATCAGTCCTATTCTTCTTTTTAAGAACTTGTTTATCTCCTTAATATTTATATATACTGTTGTTAAGTTCAAGTAAGATTAAAAAAAAACCCGAATAATCCTTCTAAAATTACTTTTTGATAACTTTTTCAATGTTAAACCTATTGCAAGGACTCCATGACTCCCCACCCCGTGTATTGAGTCAGTAACACCACTTACTTTTAGTTGTAATGAAAAATTAAACCTTACAGCATCGTTTGGCAGTCCCATCTGTCAGCAGAGTTGCTTTTAAGGTTAGATTTTTTTTCATGGAATACTTGAATCCTGAAATGGAGCCCTGCTCATAACCCAAGGTTCTGTATGAACTGCATTGATACGTGTTGAGTCTGGTGTGCAGACTCTGTAGGGATTATAGCAGCAAAAATAAGGTGACAAACCTCTCCAAGTTGCTCTTGTAATGAGTGTAGAAGTAAGAGGGCAACAGTAAAAAGAGGGGAACATCATCCTTGAAGTTGCGCAGTTGCTAGTTAAGTTACAGACTTCTCTTATCTTTGAAGTTGCTGTGCTGACTAAAAATAATTAGGAGGTGTAACTGAAAGAACAAAACAAATCTAACCCAGATGCGCCAGCTTTTATTCTCTATTGCTCTACTGGATGCCTTTGCTTTTATTTATTTACTTACTTATTTATTTTAAAGCTTGTTCCTTATTGCAATGAGGTCATTAGAAACATCCATTGGTTTGAATGGATTTGGAAAAGGAACCCTTTTTCACTTTTCCCTTGATTGCCAATTATGCTAGAGGAAACTGGTTTTTTCTTAATTACCAAGAAAAAAAAAATCTGTCTTTTCAGAGCTCTATAAATTTTCTCCCATCCTCATTTATCTCCACCAGTCACCATGTCCAAAACACTTCTGCAAGAGTAAGCCATCTATATTAAAAATATTTCCTTGACACTCTATTATGTGATGGAAATGTCTGCTTTCTCATACTAACGGTTTTACTAACACTAGCTACTTTCAGTGAACTGTCTCTCATCTGCCCCCTCCAGCTGCGTCTTGAGTCCTAAAGTACTAATTGTACTATAAATAATTCTCATTTTACATGGAATAGACACACTGACATCTTTAGGCTTCAGGCTGTGGAAAGAAAAATCTTCCATCACAGCATCTTAGCCATAGAGCTGGTAGATGGGAAGCACCAGTAGCGTTATCCAGTAGCTCTTCCTATAAATGCAGACAGCAGAAAGTAAACTCTTCTGTATGTGTTATAGTTAGCAGCTTCCTCCCTTTTCAGAGAAGAGTTAGAGAAGATGAAAGGCGTAATCGAGAATGCCAAGAAGTCTCAGATCGCAGGAGCCAAATCTCACATTACTGCTGCAGAAGAAAATCTTCATCATATGATAGTTGACTTGGACAACGTCGTGAAAAAGGTAACGCTTCCACAGACTGTTTATAATTGCTGTTAGAGTAATGACCACTTGGAAGCCTACGCAGACCTCCCATTCCCAAATCCTTTGTAGCAGGTTAAATATATTTAAAGTGTAAATTCCGTCCTTTTTTAGCTATACTCAGCCTTTGAGCTGATTATACTACCAGTAATCAGACGTGACAAGATCTTTGCGAGAACTTGAACTCTGTCCTGAAAGAGTCTCCAGCCAGCTTGGCTGGTGCCTGTCCTTTCTGTGGGCGACTTGTAATTCTTTCCGTTTGATGCCAAGAGGAATTTACCACACGGTTGGGGAGGAGTAGGAGCAATGTGTGCTAATGACTTGGGGGGTAAATCACTTTACAGCTCAGAAGACTGAGGAAGAAACCTAAAGGTGAAATTTATCTCTCTGCAGGATGGCTGATAATTCATCAGGTGCAGTTTGAGTGAGTTCAGCCTAATAGCGGGAACATCAGAACTTACTGAGAGGGAGGGCAGCAGTCCCAAGATGAGCTTAGTAGGCCTATATGGTAGCTCTAAGTAGAGAAAAAGAGCTCGAGATCCTTAAAGATCCTCTTTTGATCCTGTCTAGGCTGCAGACTGGCTGTCTAGTTACAGTGTGCGTGTGAGATGGAACGGATTAATAGTAGTTCCAGCAAATAATTATTGTATAGGAGAGGTTTGATATCACAGGGTGGGGTTTTTTTCTCCCCCAAGAAAGCTTTGATTTGGCTGGAGGGTAACGATATCTGCCACTAACTCAGGGCCTGGCTTTAAATTATGCATGCCTCCCTTTTCCATACTTGCCTTGAAAAATAAACATCTCCTTTTTGTTTGTTGCAGGTTCAGGCAGCACAGTCTGAGGCCAAGATAGTGGCTCAATATCATGAGCTGGTGGCTACGGCTAGAGAAGAGTTTCAGCGAGAGCTGGACAGTATCACCCCTGACGTACAGCCTGGCTGGAAGGGGCTGAGTAAGTCTCCGGTTGCGGGGTTACAGCGTGCTTGTTACAGGCCCATCACTTTGGTTTGTAGTGTTTCTGTAACTACAGCCACTGAATTGAACGTCCAGCATCCTGATTTCCATATTGTTTGAAATGAAAATTAGTTCACGATTTAAGTAATCTAAAGCAGGTGTTACAAAGGGATTAATTCTGGAAACCACCTGTGCTGTACTGGAAGTTTCAAAAAATGTAGCTCTTATATGAGAAATATCATATGGTTGTTTAAACATCTCTTCCCTCCCCTGGTATTCCGGGAAGAGAGCCAGGTCGCTCCAGATTTGGATCAAATCTGTGTTGCTCACTGATCAAGTGTTTATCTGGTTGACTCCCTGTGATTTTAAGTATTACAATACACCATTATCTCAGAGTGATAAAGAACTCCCTGAATTTCTCTAGATCCGCACTGAAATGATAGATGTACTGAAAGATAGAATTCATTGTTCATACCCACCTACCCCAGTATATGTTATTTCTAAATTAAATTGACACAGTAACTTACCTTGAGCAACAGAGAATGCTGCGCAGAAGCAGTGAATAGGCGTCTTATGTTTTGTTTATGCTATTACTACCGCAGTTCTTTGCCTGAGATCAGAAATCTCATGAACTGCCTTTCCTTGTGCAGGATAAAGGGAGAATATCTTGGGTTTTGTGATCGCTGCCCTTTTGAGGGAGGAAAGGGAATCTCCTGGTACCTTCTGTCCACTCGGTTTCATACTGGTGTTACCTACTGAAGTGTATACGGGACTGACGTGTTAGGGGCCATGGCTCTCACTGCCGCTTGGGAACTTGTTTCTTAACCAACTGCTTCTGATTTATAAGATCATAGGAACGTCAGAGTAAAATTTCCAGTGTCCTGTTGTGTTTTTCTACTTCAAACTTGCATTCCTTGCTTTGGCTAAATTTCAGCATCAGTCTGTGGGTTTCCAAAGGTGATTTTAGTGGTTGGGATGTTTGGGACTACGTCTTGCCTATAATATAGAGAGACTTTTATACTTGACATCCTGTTCTTCCTGAATTCCTAAAGACTAGGACTCATGTTTGGTCAGCGTAGATAAGAAGCTCTTAGTTTTCTGTTTTACTTTTGCACGACTGACTTGCTGTAGTGAATGTGCATTAACTTCTCCAACCTCTCCTCTTTCTGTTGCAGAGATAACTGACTTAGGTGAGTTCCTGTAACTTGTTCTGCGCTTGTGAATGTCATCTCTTCTCTGTGTTCTTTCTTATGTTTGTGTGGTACATCACTTTAAATTACAGGCAGTATCAACAAAGGGGTGAAATGCTGCATTCCTAAATCATTTCAGGCTGACGTGTGCTTTGCAGTCCTTCCCGCTAGTTTTGCATGTCTAGCTTAAACCACAAACTCTTTGTCTAGCAGCACTTCCCAGGTGGGCGATCGCTGGCTTGTGAAAGCCAGGGTTAAATTTTTGTTGTGAATTTAAGCCGGTCGATAACTGCTGCTGAGATTCCAGTGAGAAACAGAAACTTTGACCATTCCAGTTAAGCTGTGTGGTGGTGTTTGTCCTCAAGTAGGGTCACCTTGCAGCACTCCTGACTTGAGAGGTGCTGGATACACCAGCTCCTGCTGATACCACTGAGACCTCTAGGTACTTGGTATGCCTGAAGAGCCACATAAGGCTGCTCCGAGCTGGGTCACCAAAACCAGATTCGTTTAATTTGAAGTTGGCTTGATTCTCCAAATTTAATCTTCACCATTGATTTTAGAAGTGTTGATTAACTCTGTGATTCTGAGGTTGATTATTATTTATTCCCTTTTGATCAAAGAAACATAATTTAAAATTTTTAAAATTTAAAAGCGCATTAAAACCCCATTCTGTTTGTAACAGTATTAAGTTCAACAGCTGAGCTTAGTGCTGCTGGTCAGCTTCCCTGCTGGACACGAACACCCTTGCACCGAGCCCTCCCGCACCAGTCCTTTTTCCAGCACTCAACAGCAGAATGGCTGGAGGACTGTGGAATTTCACTTCCTTTAGACCCTGCGGGAACACTTTCCCAAGTAGTCCCTGGTTCTCCATACAGGCGATTTAGCTGGCAGCCGGTGCAAAATGAGCTGCAGCATTTTACAGAGCCAGTGCCGCTCTCAGGTCACCAAATGCTGCAGGCGTAGCTTGTGTCCTCCTCCTCTCCCAGCAGAAAAATAGCAAGCTGCTTAGCTGACACGGCTGTAGTTGTGACCCCTGCTACTCTTGGAGTTAGCCAGACCCTGAAAGGTACAAATTGGGGTAAGAAATCTGATTGGGAGCAGTTGGTCTGGAGGACTGCTGAAGAGAGAACGTAATTCTGGCTGCCTCTCACAATGACTTCAGTGTTTTCAGGATCAAATTTCTGTAAGCGTGTACCCAGCTGGAGGTATCGGTCTGCACCGGGCTTTTACGTATCCTGCTGCTCTGTGTGCTGTCACACGGGAAAATACATGGTGCTGTGAAGACCAAGAAATGGCCAGAGTTGTTGACAGTCTCCTCTAATTGAGTGTGACATGGATATGGGAGTGTAAATAATAGCTGTGAATCACTTCAGAGAAACTAAGATAATTTATTTTCTATCGATAGAAAGTACTTTCTTGTAGGTGTGGCTCAGAAAGTGGCATTGGGTGGCAATTAGCACAGGTCAAGGGCTTGAAGAGCTCAGAAACTTTTCATAAAACGTGCTGACTGGTCAACCACATGGAGCCTTAGAGTGCTTGAGCGGGAGGTGGGCAAGCGCCACGGCAGCAGTTTCTCTGCAGACCTTCCTAATGCCCTGTGTTTTCTTTAGCTGGCCAGTTATCGACAGATGACTTAAATTCCCTCATCGCACATGCCCATCGGCGCATCGACCAGTTGAACAAGGAGCTGGCGGAGCAGCGAGTGAGGGAACAGCAGCACATCGAGTCGGCCCTGGAGAAGCAGAAACTTGAAGACAAAAAAGCATTTGAGGCAGCTGTGGCCAAGGCGCTGGAGCATCACAAAAATGAGATTGAAATAGAACAGGAGAAGAAGGTAAAGTGGTGTAACGCACCTGGTTGAATCTCTGGCTCAAAAAGGGTGTAGAAGAGGTAGAGGAAGCGCACAGAAGAGCAGCTGGGATGTTCTGAGTGATGGGAGACATCAGACAGGGTGACCTGCAGGCTAAGCATGGAAAGGGGATGTTGAGCAAGGAAACTTCTGCAAAGTTAGAATGGTAAAATCACACAGTGAAACAGGGAACGACTTTTTCATGTTACCTGTCTGCTGTTGGAGATAGGATTACCGGATCCAAATAAATGTTTGATCTGACCCAGTATGTGCCATCTTAAGCTTATGTAGTCCCTCTGTCCTGCCTTTAGCAGGTATCTCCATGTTATTCCACTCTTTGCCAGTGGTTTGGGATTTGATTTCTTTCAAAAGCACCATGAAAACTCAGAATTTTAATGCTGCTTTGGACATGAAGCCAGTGCAACTTAGAAATGTAGGAATTTGGGCACTGGCGGTTTTATCTTTTGAGATACCATATTGCAGGCAGAAACTCGTGACAAATACTCCTGCTGTTTTCACATACATGCCTCTGAAAATGAGATTTAACACTGGCCATTAGTCGAAAAATTTGCATTGACGTGATGGAAACAGGATTTCACCTCTAGCCTGTTAGTTCAAAGCATTGCAGTAACAGGTGTTAATGTAGAGCTCTTTTAGAAGTTGCTTGAACTGGCATCTTTGCACTTAATGGAAGGATGGAAATGACACAATCCTTTTTAAAAAAAAGCCCAGAAAACAAAAACCCTATTCAGCTGCTCCTAAATAAACCTCCACCATGCTCCCTTGTGCTAACCCGCGCTCTCTAAAGTGGCTGTTTTACACAAGCTCAGATAAAAGGGGTATTACCGTTTTATTAAGCTTTGTCCAACTCGGACAGTATTATAGCATGTAGGGAAAAGGTAAAGTACTTTTTGTTTGGAAGCTGATTTATAAAGACCAGAAAGTGAGTATAACCAGCAGTTACTGGCACTGGGGACTGTGAAGCTATTCTTTCAAGTCTTTAGGAAAAGGCTCAGCTATAAAAATGGACCTTGACAGTTTTTAAAAATGAAACATGGGCTCCATCAATGCCCCTTCTATAGAATGTACCCTGGCTGATCACTGATGGATGATACAATCATAGCCTGTGACGAGCAGCTGAAAAATAGCAGTGTAATAACAACTGCTGGTGTATGTACAGGTTGAAGAAGTCCGAGAGGTGATGGAGAGCGAAATGAGGACCCAGCTCCGGCGACAGGCTGCTGCCCACACAGACCATCTGAGAGACGTTCTTAAGATCCAGGAGCAGGAGCTAAAGGGGGAATTCGAGCAGGTAAGGGAGCAGAGTTCCCAAGGGCATTAGGGGGATATTTGAACCCTTGCAAAGCAAGTGCGTCACAGGATGAGAGTCGCAAACCATCTGCCAGAAGACTGAAATGCAGGCTGGGGAGGGAAATGATGGAGATGATGAAATGAAGCGGCTGAATGCATAGGTTTTATTCAGACTTGTCTTCAAACCTTTTGCTATAGGTGAGAAATTTTTGACAGTTGCAAGTGCAGTAACTGTTAAATTCACCCTAATAAGGCTTCCTACTAGTATATTATATTTACTCTATGTGTTGTCCCTAGCAAGAACAACAGATTTATAGAAATATAAAAGTTAAATATAACTTATCAGACCAGAAACAGCTGTTTTGTATCTCGCTTTGTTTCAGAACTTATCCGAGAAACTCAGTGAACAAGAAATGCAATTCAGACGCCTTACTCAGGAGCAGCTCGACAACTTCACGTTGGACATAAACACTGCCTACGCCAGGCTGAAAGGAATTGAGCAAGCAGTTGAGAGTGAGCACGGAAACTGCGTCTTTTTAAGGACTAAAGTTGTGATCCCTTAAGGCCCCTTACCCAAACCTGTATGCTTAAGCACAGGCTTTGGCACGTAGCTCATGGGCCTGGGTGTCCCCACGCTGCTGAGCGCCCAGCAGATCCCAGCTGCACGAGTCCAAGGCTGTCATTTTGTTCCGTTCCTGACTTGCAGATCAGACTTGCTTTGAGATCAAGTGCCGAGGGGGGCGACTGCTTTTGAAAGCAGAGTGTTCAGAGGGACGGGTTTTGCTGCTTGTGTTCAAAACTCTTCCCGCATGTGTGCCCCCAACTGAGAGTCCCTTTCTTGGCTTATTTTGCAGGTCACGCAGTAGCAGAAGAGGAAGCCAGAAAGGCCCATCAGCTCTGGCTTTCTGTTGAAGCACTCAAATACTGCATGAAGACAGCCTCCGGGGATAGTCCCACAGAACCACTGGAGAGCGCGGTGAAGGCCATCAAAGCCAGTTGTTCTGACAACGCGTTTACAGAAACCTTAACGGCAGCTCTCCCTCAGGAGTCCCTGACGCGGGGAGTCTACAGTGAGGAGGCCCTCAGAGCACGTTTCTACACAGTCCAAAAACTGGCCAAAAGAGTGGCTATGATTGATGAAACAAGAAACAGCTTGTACCAATACTTCTTGTCTTACCTGCAGTCGCTGCTCATGTTTCACCCTCAGCAGCTGAAGCCACCTGCCGAGCTCAGCCCCGACGACCTTGACACGTTTAAATTACTGTCTTACGCTTCGTATTGCATTGAACACGGCGATCTGGAGCTGGCAGCTAAATTTGTCAACCAGTTAAGAGGAGAGTCTAGGAGAGTGGCACACGACTGGCTGACTGAAGCTCGAATGACCCTAGAAACAAAACAAATTGTGGATATCTTGACAGCGTATGCCAGTGCTGTGGGGTTAGGAACAACTCAAGTGCAGTGAGGTAGGATTGTAGTTTCGGAGGCTGTTCAGCAATCATTTGTGCTGGAAAGAAATCCCATGATCTCCTAAGGGTTGCAAACCAAGCTGTTGGCAGGGGCTGGAAGCGTTAAATGAAAGCACGGGTACGGTCTTGTTTCCTTGCACTGTATTTAACTTCACCACCTGTTGTATTTGTATTGATTTTGAGTTATCATGACAACCAACTTCAGGAAGCTTCTCTACAATTTGTGTAACAATTTTATTTCCCCATCTTACCAAGCAGGCTTGTGATCCAACCAAAATAATGTTTGTAACCTACCATTAATGATTTGCCACTCTGTCAGCTGAATAAAACAAGACTTCAACTATTTTTTCCTGCTGTTTGGTCTCCTATTTAAAAACCAAATACAGCTGGGCAGTACAGGAGCAGCCTTTCTCCATGACCTGAAGAAATTAAAACCTATCTCTGTTTTACTCCTTTGAAGGAGCAGGAATTAATTGATGTGATCAATGTGTCTATTCATTAATTTATACAGCTGTAAAAAAAAATAATTATAAAATCCATATATGAGTACAGGTTTATGTAGACACAACTTAGGGTGGTCTCAGAGCACACGTTCTGGTGGGCATCTACCCCTCTATGTTTCTTGGCAGACCTGCCCTTCCATAGTTTTACAAGACCAGGTATTTATGTCTAGAAGCCAGACTTTGATTCAACCATGAGAACTGACGTAAAGACCATGCTCCTTCCTTTCCCTTAATTCTTATCATCAGTGAAGAAAGATTCATCAAAAACTTAATTAGTACTCACGTGCTGAAATGAGTAACTGTAGCTTTGTCTACTCCCTGATCCAGTTTGGAATTGTTGGTACAATAAAGCAGAGAGCATAACACCACCTCTGAAAGCTCTTTATCTTTGATCTACCCCTTAACCTGTACTTGTCACACGTTTCTGGAACAGGCATGTTTGCTTTCTGGAGCAGATCTTGCCTTCAAACAGCTTTCCTGCCCAGCCACTCCTGTAATGTGAGGAGGAACACTGGACTTTCAGCCATTCAGCTGTAGTTTGTTCTACTTCTAGCAGCTGTTATTTCCCAGACTCATTACTTGAATTATCCTCAAGCTGCTTTCCACAGCAGTGTGCTCTTACTTGTCCTGCAGCATCATGCACATCGAGGTTTTATTTTTCACAAAGAGAATCATCTGTTAACTACTTTTCACTGGAATATGGTTTAATCCTCTTACAAGAGGATTTAAGACCATTCTTTACCTGTTGAAGATAACTACCTCAAAAAAACCTTCAAGCTTCCTCTACGCGCTGAGAACAGCAGCACAATGCTGTGAGGGCCAGTTAACTGCAAGGCAGAGAACAGAACAGCGCAGTCATCCATCTTCCCAATCACCTCGTTAGCTTTATTGCTGTATTCTGCATGAACTTTACTCACTCTCTCCCAGAGCAGCCGCAACACTTCATAATCAACAGGTTTTGCTCAGGGATTATCAGAATACAGCTGTATTTAATGTCAGACATTTATTAGATGCAGTCTCCAGCTGTACAAATCGTAGCTTTGTAACATCTACAGTCCAAAGCCTGTCCCAAAACACCAAAAAGGATGACAAATAACACCACAGGTGATGAGTATCGCATTACTTACAGTGTTTACATACAGAGTAAACTTGATATTTAAGTAGTTCATTAAAGTCAGCTGGAAAGGAGTTAAATCTTGTGCAGGTTTAAGTCACAGGAGGTCCAAGGGAAGTCCTGCTCAAGCTGCCAAAGTCTTGTACCTGCTGGGCAACGTCCAGGAAGCAGCACTCCTCTCTCAGCAGCCCTCCAGTACCTCAGCCAAGCTGCTCAAGGCCGCAGTTGCCGGGCAGGAGCTACCTCCTCCAGGGAGTGGTGTGGAAGAGGCTCTGTTGGTGTAGCCCATGCTGAGGTTGAAGTTAGCAATAGCGTTAAACAGAACAGCTTCCAGCTTGCTCCAACGAGGACAGTACACAAGCAGGTCCTGTACCAGAATGCTCCGGAGTGCTCAGCAGTGCTGCAGCACCTCCCAGAAGCCATCCCTGCAGTGATTTCACTTCTCACAGAAGCCTCCTGGTGTGGAGGAAGCGCTCGCTCCCATTTTTCCCACGGGGAAGGCAAGAGGGACAACTAGTCATGGTCACTATCGCTATCGCTGTCACTATCGCTGCTGTCGCTGTCTGACTTGACACTCTCCAATGTCTTCCTGCAGATGGAAAACAGTCCAGTTATCAGTCAGTTCATTGTGGCTTTTGCTTGAAAAGAGATATCCAAAACACGGGATAAACACCCTCCAAAGAGAATATTACGGGCTGTCTGAAGAACACGGTCCACCCAGCATTTGGTAGAAGCACACCCCCTTCCTTTTGGAAAAGCAGACTACTTCCGTTACCCAGAAAGTGGTGGGCCAGCTGTCAAGCGTGCTCGACTTTTATTTATTCATTCCCTTGACCAGACCAGTAGCTCCTAACTGTGGTCCTCAAGGCTAAGCCCATCATCTGAGCTTGGCTGCATCAGCTCAGAGACCAACCATGGTGTACTGAAGATTGACCATGAGCCTCAGAACCCATGAACCACGCACAGGGCCATCCTGTACCACTTCCCTGTGTCTTCTAGGTGGCCAGACCCAGCTAGGGCAAGATTCTGGGAAAGAAAAGTGAAAGCAGATCTGAGCAGTGGATAAGGCTAACCTCATCGTGGAAAGTTACCTCCCCCCCTCTTAGGTGGTATGGATACAGCATGGGATCAAAAACTGAGGGGACAACTGTTCTGAAAGCCAGCTCTCTGCTGCCTTGGCAGAGAAACCTTTCCACAGGTTCCCCTCAACCACCCTGTCTACGATACCCCTTCAGCTGTATCTTGAAGTACTCCAACTTACCTCTGCTTTTCAGAGAGTTCAAATTCCTTCTCCGCTCTGCTTTTAAGCCTTTGAGATGAAGGAAGACCGAGGGACACTGCCAGCTTTACCAGCTTAATTGCCTCATCTGGGCAATTTGTTTGTTTAGCACAATCCAAGAACTCATCCATCACCTGGTCACTGCAAAAGCAAAGGCAAAGAGTGACTGTTCATGGGTGCCCAGGTGAGGTAGTCATTAACTTACAGCAGGTGCTTTAGAGGGAGAGGAGATGACAGATTTTTCAGCTCACTCAACCGGCCCAATTCTGCTCCTGACAGGAATTTCACCTCAGCCTTGACCCCGTACCAATGTGATGCAGTTGGAAACTCCTATCCTAGCAGAAAGAAATACTTCTCTTGCACAAAAACAAGGCAGCAGCTTACTGCCAGGATAAGCCTAAATAACCTTCCCCTTTCTACAGTCCCCACATCAGGCCCTCACTCTCTTTTACATGGCTGGCAGAGGTAAAGCAACAGTGTACAGCACTTTAAATCAAAGGCAGTCTGCCAGAGGCTGCTGTGCTGCGCGTGGGCACTGGGAGCCACTGACAGCTGGCTTTGCTCTGCCAGCTCCATTTCATGTCAAAGTGCTGGCTCTGCTCCTTCGTCACCTGCGACAGCTGCTGGAGGCACCTCTCACCTTTAGGCAGGGAAACAAGCAAGCGTCTGCAGCTGGTGCTGCAGGGAGCTTGGCAGACAAGGGAAGGAAGTGAACCAGAAGAGACTGATCCATTTGGTAATAGCAGGGAAACTATTTACCATCACATTCATAACCCATGGCATTCACAAACCACCAGCTACACCATGATTTCAGAAGAATTCTTCTTTCCCTATTCCCCACATTGACACAGGGGTTGTGACATGGTTTGGCAGTGTCAAGGCTTCCTTGGGCCACGCTAGTGGCAGTCTGCGGAACCGAGCAAGCACAGAATGCCACTAACAGCTGCCTTCGGTACTGCACACCCTCGCTGGTGCAGGCAGCCAGAGAACATTGTGCATCTCAGTGAAATTCCCATTTCCAACATCAGATTTAAAGTGTTCATTTCCGTGAGCAGCAGCAGTTGTTTGGTGCTTTTTGTTTTGTGTTTTGTTTTTTTTTTTTAATGCATTACTATTCCGTAGAAGTTGTTTTCTACTTCAAACAGTATTTTTTCCTCCAAAATCCTGAGAAAAGCTAACTGTTGTAGCCTAACAGGGTACCACATAAGATTTAGGGTTTGACTTGATAAACTTGTCTTCGGAAATCCAGACACCTCTGAAGCCCCTGTGCTTGGTTAATAGCATTTTAGAATTTTTTTGAGCACACGGGAAATGAGATGTTTTCACGAGTCCTGCTTAGACTGATTTCTAATGCCAAGTTCATCAGTGGCACTTTTCTCCATGTCCCAGAGCTTCATTCAGTGACATCTCAAGGATCCACCATTTAACACCCCACACCCCCCTCCCCCCCGGCTTTGCATTTTCAACATTTTTTGAGACAGAAAGGTCTTGGAACATATCAGTTGGATAAACAAATACCCGCACTCACAGGGACAGACACACACAAACTCACACTTCGGAAATAACACAGATATGGACTACTATTGTTGGTTATAATACAGATGCAAAATTTCAGCCAAAGGGGAGACTCAGTACCTGAAGTCAGAACCTAAAAGTACTCACGTAGGAATCCTATTGATTTGCTGGAAACGCTCCATCATGCTCCTGTTCAAAAGAAAAAAAAAATAATAAAACCCACCACAAAACAAGGGAACAGACAGGTATTAAATCTCTTGGATAAGCCCCTGATGAAACACAGGCAAGCTCCATTTCATTAAATGATCTTCCCCTCAGATCTGAAACAAATCCCATGCTGTGTTCTTGCAGATGCAATGTGTGCCAGCTAACATAATTGATTAAACACAGAATGTCTTAACTAGTGCAGAAAATCTAAAAAGTGTAGCTGGTGGCAAGTTTACTTTTAAAATATTACATATTTTTAGAAAGGTACTTGCCACGTCTTTTTTTCAAATGAATCTGTGCAAAGAGAACATCTGTATTTAAGAGAAAATAGCTCAGAACCTTAAATTGGAGGCTAGATATTTTAACCACTATTTCAAGTTGACAGCATGTAGGACAGTAAATTCTAGCTTCTGAAGAGTACTAAAAATATTCTCTTTAGATTTTTCATTAGGGTTAATTCTAATTAAAAGTTTAATTAAACTCTAATTAATTGCTTTAGCAGTTTAAAGTTCAAAGGCTACTAAAAATTAGAAAATGGGAAGCCGTAGGAAATTAGCAGTGAAGTGATAACCAAACCCTACCTTGCCAGAAGCAGCCATATGATACTCAAAGCCAGTTGCTACATTAACTTCTAAACCATTTTGAAGATAGACAACTGTAACGTGGTGCCAAGAATGAACAATAAAATTAAGAAAAAAACCCCATCACATTCCTGACAGGACTTATCCCCTCCCTTTGTCTGCACTGGCATTCCAAGGCAATCGGTTATTAGCTTTTGATTTTTGTGATTAAGCCTTGAGTTAGTGTCAGCAAGCCAAGAGCTCAGGACAGCCACACACATACCAAGCGTCCTGGGTTCTCCCAACCCTGGAAAACAACAGAGCGACGTGGCCCAGTGCGCTGCCTGTCCATTCTAACGGGGCCTGCTCCCGCCCACTTTGCTCATGGAAAGCTTTGATGTCTTCAGCACACTTGGCAAACGCCAGTTGAATCTGTGAAAAGATTGTGCTATTAATCCCCAATCCTCTAGAATTAACATATCCCTTTCAGTGCAATTCCTCCTACAGGTCTGCCCCGTATGTGATTTAAGTTTGTGAATTAACAGCAGTTATTCCTGGCAGAAAAATGTCTCACTTCTGTCAGGACAATTGTCCCCACTAGGTAAGCTCCAAGATGGCTTTGCAGGGACAGCTGTATTTACAGACCTCTGCAGGACACATTAACCTTTAACCCTCCTCAGACTGAGAAACCAGTTACTGCAATGACATCTTTGGCAAAAATCCGAGAATTCTGTCATGTGCTTCCCCAGAGATGTGGCTGGCTGGGCTGGATTATTCTTCCAAACCCTGGTGAGGAAGTGATCCTCTTCTGTGTTAATTTGAGGTTTCTCTATAGGTTGAAGACAATACGAAGGGTCTATCAGGCCTGGATAAGCTCACACAGATCTGGAAATTTATAATGGCATATGCACTGGAACTGGACCTCTTAAGACCGAAGAGGGACAATAATAGAACACTTAAATGCAGTCTGTACACTGCACACAGAAATGGGGAGACATCGCTACTCTTTTCACTGAGCTTCTGTGTACTTGTTTTGGCTAGGATAGAGTTAAATTTCTTCATAGTAGCTTGTATGGGGCTATGTTTTGGATTTGGGATGAAAAGTAACAAAGGGACGTTTTAGTTATTGCTAAGCAGTGCTTACAGAGCCTCAGGGCCTTTTCTGCTCCTCACACTGCCCCATCAGCGAGCAGACTGGAGGTGCACAAGAAGCTGGGAGGGGACACATCTGGGACAGCTGACCCCAACCGACCAAAGGGATATTCCATACCATATGGCGTTACACTCAGCAATAAAAGCTGGGGAAGAAGGAAGGAGGGGATGTTTGGAGTAATGGCACTTGTCTTCCCAAGTAACTGTTATGCATGGTGGAGCCCTGCTTTCCTGCAGATGGCTGAACACCTGCCTTCCAATGGGAAGCAGTGAATGAATTCCCGATTTTGCTTTGCTTGCACGAACAACTTTTGCTTTATCCATTAAACTATCTTTATCTTGGCCCATGAGTTTTTGCACTTTTACCTTTCCAGTTCTCTCCACTGTCCTGTTGGGGAGGAGTGAGTGAGCGGCTGTGTGGTGGGTTTAGCTGTTTACTGGTGTTAAACCACGACAGCTTCCTTACCTCGTCAGGGTGCCGCTCCCTGCTCATCAAAGACAAGAGCTCTTCCAACAGGTCATTCCTCCTACTAAACCCCAGCTGTTTCATATCTGTTTAGAGAAAGGCAGTAGTCAGCAGGTGTCACCGGTACCCTCTGCTCCCAACTCCTGCTGATATGGTCAGCGTAACAAACACGATATTGTAAGGCCAACAGCCATTCTGTGTGACCGAGCTGCTCACGTATTAGTTCCCTTTCCCTTCATTATCAGGCGCTGAAAGTTCTGTGCTCCAAGTAGATGAACCAAACAGATTTCTTCTTCCCCTCCCTGCTGGCCTCCAGATTCATGGGTGCCAGGCCAACTACTCCCTTCCTTAATGGCCTTCAAGGTCCCAGGCACCCGCACAACCTGGTGGTGGTGAGGACCCCATCACAGCACAGGGAAGGGAACAGCACACAGAGCACTGTCTATAAAATCAAGTAGTTACAAGTACTAAGTGGTAACCTGGACCCAAACTGCTGCTGGACAGTGAGACCCATGACACCCCGGTGGACAGGGACACCTCCACCGTCTGCTTCCTCCCAGGACTGAGTGGTGACTTGTATTCTTTTCTATGTTTTTCAAGTTTAGATTATGACTTTTATGTTGATAGAGCAAACCAAATATTAAGATTTGACCTGATCTGCAGAGGGTCCAGGTGATTAAAAACCATAAGCTAAGTGGTGCTATAAAATTCCACACTACACTAGTTATAAAATTGTACTACACTGGTTCTGCTTATAGGAATCCTGTGCTATTTCAATTATAAATGCTATGCTAATCATAAAATCCTCTTAAGAAAATAAAGCTTTAATTGTAACTACAACTTAGTGCTGCCATAATTTTGCCAAGAATGTCTAAAAGAACCTGCCTGTCCCCTCAGTGTTGGGTTGACAGTAGGATATTTTCTGTGTGCTAAACCCTGTATCTGCATTGTCTCTTCTTTTAAGGGGCAAAGAACAGACAAATAATTTAAATGAGTTAAACCTGGGCTGTTGGTTAAGGTACTACTCTCTGGTAAGCATTCACTTTCCCAAGACACTGATATTTAACTGTGACACTGCCAGGATCTCTCTGATAGTCTGTGCTTTCTCTGATAGAACAGCCCCACCACTGCAGCAAGGAATAACATCCCTCGTGCCAAAGCACCTTATCACGGCTATTCTGAGCACTGGGAAATTTCCCAACTACCTCCCACTTTGCACTTCTCCTGATTTTTATCAAACAAACTGTCTATGTAGGCTTGTGGCTGTCACTAACCTTCCCAGACTGAAGGGATCACTTCCAAGTGGTTGGCCGCATCCAGTGCTTGAAGGAGGTCCAATATATTTTTAGGAGTTGGATAGAAAACCTGAAGAAGGAAGAGAATCGCTTCAGTGAACTGGAACTGTTCCGTTTCTCCATACTAAAGCTTTGAGGCTTGCTTACCCTAATACACACTTACCGAAGGGGACATTTCTTTGTACCATTTCAACACAACATCAATTTGTTCCATCATACACAGCAACGAAAAGAATTTTGACCTACAGGAGGGAAAAATGTTCTAATTCAGTAATGATTAGATCCACTAAGCCATACAGATGCATCAGCAAATGATTTCTGATCAGATTTGTATTGCAGATCGTGGAAATTTCACTGTATGATTGCAATACTCCATACAGTTAAAAAAGCAATAGTGTTTTTTATGAGACAACTTAATGCTGATACTAGGTAATCTGCAGAATTAGTAAGTGGACCACTGGATTTTAAAATCTTGAAAAAACGTAATCTCCCTGCCTGATGCCAGGTTTGAGGTATCTGAATCTCTCTCAAAAGAACCACTTTAAGAAATGAACTAAATTAACCTTGTTACTTGTGCAAGTTTGCAATAGAAGCCCGGGACCTTGATCCAATGCACTGACTAGGAAAAATGTCCCTACACCAAGAAATTAATTTCCATTAATTTCCCCTGATTTATTTACAGGCTAAATAAGGTAAAATGATCTGAACCATCCCACCCCTGAAAGTGCATCTTATTTTGATGATAATTATTTTTCACGAATTTACAGGAGCATCTCTAGTTCCAATGCGTAAATAGGCTTTTCTTCAAATCAGTATGTTTCAAGTACTTAATTGCATTCAGGGACGGCAGCACTTAATGACACTGGTAAATATGTTTCGGATGCCATGACTGCAGTTATCAAATGGTGAAACTACATGGGAGTTCACGGCAAAATACACCTGCTGCACTGCAGCCTCTCTCTACAAAACCATGCAGAGAGCTAGGTCTGTGACCTGTGTGCTATTTTGGTGTTATCTCCTAAGCTGCCATCCTAAGTGGACAACAGGACTGTAGAAAATACAACTGGTTGGTATAGTTATTGGATGGGTATTAAGCAAAACTGATGCTCCAAGAGCCTTTATTTCAGTTCGGGCAAGACCACAAACTGAAAACAAATCCCAAGCTATCACTGTTGATAGAGGGACCTAACTTCCAAACTGCATATAGGACTACCAGCTGGTGTTCAACAAAGCGTCCTTCCACGCAATGTCAGAATCCTAGTTTGTATTCAAATTGACAACAATACACAAGATGCTGAATATAAGCAGCACTTCACTCACCAGTAGGCATTTAACCGATCCATGTCCAAGAATTTCCAGTTGTCTCCCTTCTCCATTGCCTTATTTAACCGATAGGCAAGTTTGATATCCTTAAGATCACAGCACTGCAATAAACCAGTCAGATTTTAAAGCTACCAAATATAACACTTAATACATCCCTCTGAGTTTCACTTTCACAAAGGTATGAAGAGTACTGAGCTGCCAGCAAACACTTTTAACAGAATGCGATTCAGTGCAGTGACTGCCTAGGCATTTTGTTTAGTTGAGACAAATGTGCGACTCTCCCAGTTGTCAAGAGCTTTCTAACCTAAACCAACGCCTTCTGGTGCGGAGACCGTCTGACCGCTGGAGTGTCACCAGAAGCAGGGGTAGGGCACAGAAGACAGGGACTTAGACAGCTGCCTCTAGCAAGAGATGCACCTATCACAGGCATGCAAGTTACTAATTTAGAAGGTATCAAGCAAAGAACTGAAAAATTATGGAGGAAAGTTACAGGAGGTGATGAACACAAGTGAAAAGGGGAAAGATACTGAGAGCTAAACCTTGTGCGACAGGCTGGAAAACTCACAGGCAATTCTTAAACAGCTGGAGGGCTCAAAAGAATTCCAACTGCAGGTAAGAGGTACTTACCACTTGCATAGCAGTGGCAAAAAAGTTGGCTGAAAGGGAGAAAATGGAGTCCGTTAGCTTCAAACTTTCAAGGAGACATACAGCAGCTCATTAACCCAGCCTCCCAGAGGACAGACGAGACATGTTCAATTAGAAAGCTGAATTTCTAGCTCAGTTTGACAATGTAGCAGGGATCTTCACTTTATACGTAGAGACTTTGGTGTGACCTGAGTTTTGCTAGCCAGTGTTCTGGAAGCTATGCTGCCGTGCTTTTGGAGACAGATTAAAGCAGATGATCTGTTTGACTTCAGGCAGTTTTACAAATACTATATTCTCTTGTTTGATGCAAGACACCATTATTTTTTTGTATCCTGCCTGTTAGATGAAGGCAGCCACATCACTCACCTTTCTCTATTACTCCAGTGCAAGAGAACACATGCAACAGACAGGTGTTCAAACAGGTTACCCACCTCTTTAGCACACCCCAGAGCTGCCCAAGAACATACAACTGCCCCCTAAAAACGTCTCCTTTCATGAAGCTCTGACTCTGGTTTCTGTAAGTGACATTTCAAAGCAGCACGGAGACTGATGCTGCCTGAGGGAGGCAAAGAAAGCCACAGTGGGAGGAAGGACATAAATTATCCTGCTCAATAGTTCATTTAATTTGTGAGGTGGGAATTGTGGATAGGTGTGTTTGGTTTTTCGAAGGGAACGTAAGGGCACTGGATGCTATCAGAGACTGAAACAATGGCTAGTTGTGGGTAGCAAAATAGTGGGAAGAACTGTAAGGCAATTTACTTAAAAGTACTAGGTTAAATACACTCCCCCCCTTTCTCTTGCAAAAGTTAATTTATTAACTAAATACTTTTAAGTCGGAAAAGACATTTTTATGTTATTTAGGTGCTTAGTATACACTGCAGCTACAGCCTGCAGAATCCTCTGGGCCAAGGAAAGGCCTTGCAGGGAACACAGGAGTTTCTGAAGGTAAGAGTTAGTTCACATACAACAACACATTATGGAAAAGAAGCCTCAGTTTTCTTCAAAGTATCAACCTGAATTCTGCAAAAGCAGTTACCAAAATAGATAAGGATCCCACACTGTAGAAGAGCAGAAAACATCTACATACACATTTTGCTTAGACAAAGTGGCTTTGATCTAGTCTTACGTGAGCAATCTCTCTTTTTTTTAAACCACTGTGTAGAAAAGCTCATTCAACTCCCATGATTCAGGCAAGCCTGTATCTCCATGCCCATCATTACTGCCTTCACTAATAGTGGTGTTTCTAAAAAGCGCGTGAAGGAGCAGAGTAGATACAGTCATTGTCTACACTTTTGGCAGCACCTTAGAGCCAGAGCAAGAAATGCTATAACACATATAGCAGGTCAGAAGGAAACAAAACAGGTGTACAATATTCTGGCTATTTCCAGGCTTCTTTCCAAGGACAGAAAAAACCTGTGGGTAGGATAATCTAATATGCTACTCCAACATAATATCATAATTATCTTTTTCCTTTAAATTGCCAAAAAACCATATCAACTCCTCACTGGTTTCCTGAAGCATGCACTGTAATAGCTTCTTCATACTATCATATATAGAATTGTCAGCTGCTAAAGAGTGGCTTCTGACACATTGTTCACACCACGTTGTACACAGCACAGCTAACAGACCCCTCTTTGCGACCCCTCTTCTTCAGATTGAACCTGCGTCTACTTCTGTATGTACAGAAAGGCTCTGAACACCCTAGGGCAAAGTTGTGTTCTGCCAAAGATGGCAGAAAGATCCAGTGAGATGTGGGATGTTCAGAATCTACCCTTCCACAGACCCAAGCTTCGGTTTTGCATGAAGTTTTATTTCATGCAATTTTCTGACAGGATTAGGAAGAACTAGAATAGGTACTCACACCACACTACAACAAAAAACAGACGTGTATCATTTCATGAAAGTGCTAGCAGATGTTTCTCCTTAAACTAGTCTTGTGAACAGCCTTGTGATTTTTATCCTGTGGGACTCAAATACTCGTTCACATGAGCTACACTCCTACTTCCACACAGTAGCCAGCATACCAATGCATAGCACACCTTCCTGGCACTGGAATTTGTCCCTTTTTGTTTCCAAAAAGCATCAGAAGGTGCTGATATAAGCAAGCTGCATGCATTCTTGCTAGTGGGATAGGACTACTTGAAATTCCCGAGGTACCTTTTCACCCAAGCTTAAACAATGCAGATTGTCAGATACATTGAAGTCCATACCGTCATCAGGATCCTGGGGAATGAAACTCCTCTTTTCAACATCATCTAGTACTTCAAGGATGATGCCTGATGAGTGAAGATCAACTGTGGGACAAACAGATGAGCAACATCACATCTCAGTTGTACTATATGCTTCATTAGTAACGAGTGTCAGCCTGCAAATATACTATAAAAATGGAAACATGCACCACGATTTCAAACAAGTGTCAAGATTCTTCTGTCTCTACCCCTAATCGTGGTGCTCCACACCAGCTGCAATTTTATTTGCACTGAAGTTTGCCCTACTATTGTCAGATTTCCACAGCACAACAGGGCAGATTAAGAAAGATACCACTACTTTCTAGCAAGGAATCCAACAGGCCTGAAAGTTTGTCTGTTAGAACGTGGCACTGGAAAAAGCAATGCATTTCATAAACAAAAAAACCCCCAACAAACAGAGAGACTTCAGAGCAGTTCCTCCACAGTTGTTATAACACAAGGACTGCAGTTACGACTACTGTGTCTATTTCTGTGTCCACAGATTTTTGGCTAAAGGATCTCAACAGTTGGGCTCCTGCCTTCTGACACACTTATATTTCAAGACAGCTCCAACACACAGAACTGCTGCAGAAAAACAGAATCCCTGGGCAATTTTTTCCCCGTTGAGTGGCACAGTCTACATAATCACAGGTGCTGGAGTCAGATCCAGCCTCCAGAGAGACTGAACAGCATTTGAAAAGGAAATGGGCTTTCTTTCCAGTTCTGTCAGTTCTCAAAACATAAGGACTCTTCCCTCCCTGTAAGAGGTTATGAGCCTCTGTAGCTTTTTCAGCACTCAAGCAGAATCAGACTGTACAGGTAACATTAAGATTGCACACATTTGAAGTTGTCTTTTAATCCGTAAATCAACTGCATTCACCCATCACATTTGGAACGCGTTTAAAGCAGATGTTAAAAAGGACACATTCATGGACAAGTTGATATTGCACGTACCGCCTTTATAAAATATAAAGAGAAGATGATCATACGTTGCAAGGCTAGGCTCTGAAAAGCAAAAACACTCAAGTTACTTTAACATTCTTGGCTTAGCTTTACGCCTGAGCTCTAATTCACAGTCTCCATCCCTTCCAGTGAGGCAGCATGCATAAATGTACGCAGTTCTCTCCTCATCCACCCTAATGCTGGACCAGATCTCATGTACACACGTTACAACTGGGAGAGATGGTATCTGACAGTGGACCACCAGCAGTAGCATGACATGGCTATGGGGCGAGCAGTTGAGCTTCCCTGCTCCAAACTGAAAACAAAAATATTTCATAGGTAGTTTCCCTTCTGCTCATGAACCTATCTTTAGCGTATCAACAAGCATGTTACTGGGGCAAAGCACACTCCACAAGACATTGAATTGGTTGTGCAGATATTCCCCGGTTTTGCAATGTTTATTGACATCAAAACCCATCATCTACATCAAAAGGTTTTTTTTCCTGTAGAAATGTAGATACATAGACCTGAAAAGGCTCGGGTGGCTTGTAAAGTGCATCTCCTTGATCTATGGGAAGCTAACAGACTCAGCTGACTGCTACGAATATATATTCATATTATTCACTATTTCTACAGCAGTACTACAATAAGGATCCAGCTGAGAAATAGCATATGGGCCAGGACACACTCCCCCACTGCATACACACACCTGTCCTTGAGTAGCTAGAGGTAACTACAGGTAAAAATGTAATGATAAACATGCTCCTAACCTAAAAGACTACAGCATCAAAATGCTTCATTATTTGACCTCAGGGACTAAGTGCACCCGTTATACTGTAATTAGTAATCAACACTGAACAAAGACTCAAAAGAGGAGGATTCAATTTGAAATCCACAGACGCTGGCTTGCTGAGTGGCCACAGCTCAGTACTAAAGCATTTTTACTTCTCAGTTCTCTTGCAAAAGGACACAAATAGTGAAGTTGAGAACACAGTGAGAAATGCTTTTTTCCACAAGCCTTGGACTTCTTCCTTGCAACTAGGAATCACTGTGTTGTTTGCTAGTAAACTCTTAAATTAGCAATTCTGGAGGTGGCACTGAAATATAACAACTAGTCTGGTTCTCTTACCTATATCAAGTGCTTCCATTTCCTTTATTACTGATAAAGACATACTTCTGCCTACACCACCACATCTTCTCAGAGTCTTCAGCAAAGCATTGAAAGTTAGCAGATTTGGCTGCACTTCCTGTTGAGCCATGTGATTCAGGAAGACCTTAAACAAAATCCCCATCACACGTTATGGATCACAGTTCAGCTTTCAGTTAGGTATACATGCATTTCCTTAATCTAATCCTTCTCACTCCCTTCAAGGGAATGACTCTACCTCCAATGATCATTTTTTAAGGGACTACCGTCTAATTTTTAATTAATTTGAGCAAAAAACAAGACTACAAAATTACAACAGATTAGATCTTGGAGAATTGTGTATAGAACATCAAGGAATTTTTTTAATTTATGTACTAATCTTCCTTACTGATGTAATGTCATTAAAACTGAACCACTAATGTTAGCCTCAAAATTCCATTTCCATCACACCAGTTTTTACCTAAAATTAATTGTTTTTTATCTCCCAGCATAATTTCCCAATTACTTTCTGTCTGGGCAGTTCTTGGATGAGGTACATTCTCACAAGGCAAACCATTCTGCAAGAGCAAGGTAGGATTTTGTACATTTTCCGCTCCTCAATGGCTAGTTTGTATGTTTAAACTACTGTACTTCCTTTGCAGCAGATATTAATATCTTTGTGGAAAGCTCTTGTTTTTAGTCTTCTAACAACTGCAAAATTCTACTCAGAAAGCAGACCCAGCCCCTACATTCTTACCCCTTCCCCACCTCTTCTGCTCAAACTTCTTACCTTGGCTAATTCCCACCTTTCTAAGAACCTCTCCTTTAGATATGGGACTGCTGCAATCAGTGCGTTGAAGGTGTGCACATCAGCTGGAAAATGTAAGATAATTCATTTTAACTGACAATTATCATAGAATCACAGAATGGTTTAGGTTGGAACGGACCTTAAAGATCATCTAGTTCCAACCCCCCTGCCATGGGCAGGGACACCTCCCTCTAGACCAGGTTACTCAAAGCCCCATCCAGCCTGGCCTTGAACACTTCCAGGGATGGGGCCAACACTTCCAGGGATGGGGATTTCTATATTCTACAAAAACAGATTCTTCTAACATGGCTCAGTTTTTGGCAAAGTCTCATGCAAACCTGTTTCCAGTGAGCCGGCCACATGCCAGCTGCACTGAAACAAACAGTTTGCATTCAGCTCCCATGATCTAGCTGAGGTCCGTACCCCTGCGCCAATCATCACTGCCATGAAACAAATATTCATGTACCCAACAACTGCCCTCTGCTACTTAGAAGACCACAAGTCAAAACCAGGAGACACTTACCCTTGTGTCTTTCATTCAGCATATCTATGTACATGTCGTAAGCTTTAGCAGAAGCCCCATGCTGCAAAACACAAAAACCCAACAAAAATAAACAACTTCTTTGACTGTGTGAGATTTCACAAGCTGAAAAAAGTCCTCCCAGCACTGAAGGATAACTTTACCTTCACCATCCCACGGATCATTGTGCAGTAGGAGTGTGCATTCCTCTCTGGCATTATCTTAAATATCCTTTCAGCATTGTTGTTCTCCCTAGAATCAACAAACAAGCTGAATGTTAAAGAACTCCATAAAAGGTATCTTTGGGAAAAGGATTCAACGTGCAGAACAAAATAATGGGCTGTACTCCCGAGGGCTGACATTCAATTATACCACTTGTGATACTTTGAGCTATGCTACAATCACTTACTAGATTGCAACCAACACTTTAGAAGATTAGCAAACACAGATGTATTTGACAAGTAACATTTGCAAGTATGGGCTGCTAAAAAGTCTTTAAGTCTGTTTGATAACAACGCATGTGCACAACCCACTGAATACAGGAATATTCACAACATTTTCCATACCTCCATCTAGAGTCAGATGACTGTGAACCTCTTTGGGATTGTCTCTTTCGAGCCTTCTGCTCTGAAGCGTTCACCTGGGGAGATTTTTGCAGAAATAAGTTTCTCAGAGTTCATTACAGTTATGACGGGATTTGGTAACAACACTGAAGTTCAGCAGCAATTTATATGCTACCAAAGGTGTTTTTCAATGGGTTACATGAAAATAATTTTTATTATAATGTTCAGTAAGCAATAACTAGATCAAGAATACTGTTTATATTATTAAACATTCTAACAAGACAAATATATGTATTTGTGGAGCTGGTGGGAATCATTATAGACTATAGCACATACTCTGTAAAACCCTTTCTCCCTCAACAGTCTTCCCAGGGACAGGTATTGTGCGTCACATCTACTACTGTACCCTGCAACCTGATACTCTGAGGTGACACAAGGAGCCCTCAACTTTATTGAAACCTAATTAATATGGTACAGACTGGAAGAAAATTAACTAGCTGATCAAGAAGTCTTCTTTGCAGGCAACTATAAAAACAAGGCTGTTAGTAAGAAACAGTTATTTAAGCACAGTTCAGCAGAACTAAGCCAAGACAAGGTTCCAGCTGCTAAGTTCAGCTTTATGGAAGCTACTTTTGCTAGCAGGTTAGACACGGGATTGTTGTAAGTGCTACATCTCTAGAGAACGTTGACTGCATTTGACCCATCTCACACCATCTCCCAGGCAGGCAGGCACAGTACAAAAATTTTGACATCAGCTTTATACACTCCCACTACGTATAAATAAATAAATCAAGATCAACAGCTTTTTCATACCCCTGGTTCTTCCAAATCCTCTGTTTGTTCTTCCTGTTTTTCCAGAGTAGATTCTCCATCACCATAGAAGCATAACAAATCTAAAAGGCTGTTTGTGGTCTCCAGAGATACAGGGGTACCTATAGAAAATAAGGGCGTACAACAGTCACACGGAAAGTAAAGAAAAACCATTTTACAGCTGTATCGGAAAGCTTTCAAACACCCAGTTACACCACCTGGTTCTCTTTCAACACAAAGTTGTTCTCCAGCAAGTTTGTAAAACCTGAGTATGACACTAATACTTCCACAAACCCATTCATAGCAGGAGACAATTTTAACAGCAAACTAGAGTACCTGTTTTTCTATTGAAGCCACTGAAAGGGTAGTTTTCCTGACCAAGTGGGAGAGGGAAGTGTCAGCTTGCAGACAAAACTATAAAGCAGAACAAGCCCAACACAACACCTGAAATTTCTAGTGCCTCTCATAACTACCCCTAGGATAAACTCTGCTGTGAAGATCACTTTATGTGTTTCACTTTCTATGAAACAAATTTAAAACCAACAAAAGAAAAGCGCTATTTGATGGAATAATCTCCTTTCCATCTTGCAGCGGATACAAGAAGGTCTCACCTTCCCACTAAGTTTTCCTCCTTTAGAGGCTGTGGCAGTTACAGCTTTCTATTGCTTCCTCCTCATTCACCCGTGACAGAGATAAGGTCTAAATTAAGGAGGAACTGAGAAAGACTCATTTATTGAGGGCAGGTCCACAGAAGGGGCACTCAGCTGGTAGGCTACACTAGTCCAACACAACAGCAAGTGCTCAGCACAGATGCAGTTCATACCAACCAATAAGGCATGAAGGCCTTTGCGGGCAGAATGGTATCACTCCATCACACAGCACCTGCCCACAACAGGCCCTACTCTACTGCATCACAAATTCACACTTTGGAATAGAAGAGAAAAACTCAACACCGTATCATCTCCTTCTTGATCAAGAAATCATCTGTGAAATCAAAGTGACACGTCAGAGAAATGTTGGATAGGGAGGGTCCAATAATTCTGGAGAACCACTTCACCAGATGTCCTGGGTTGAGCAACACAGGACTAATGTATCTTCTAACGCTGGGGAAAACTCCACTTTTGGAAGATTCTAGTGTCTGAATTCGTGAAAATACTTACTTTATAGCCAGCTAGGCTATATGGGATTCAAGGTTTCAGTGTTTTTGAGCTTTGCCAGGTGCAGGGATGAGGAGGAGCGAAACCTGGGCATTTGACCCAGGCTGGCCAACAGGGTTATTTCATACCATGAATGTCACATTCAATAAAAGTTAGAAAGTTTGCTGTGTAGTTTCTCTCTCCCTTGATGGCAGTGGTCCAGAGAACTCCTTGTCCCAGTGCCAGATCCCTGAGGCCTTCTCTTCCTCCCGAAGCCATTGCTGTCCACTGCTGGGAGTGCACAGCTTCCTACTGATATAATTGGCTGAGTATAATTCTTGTATATCTTATATTAGTATTGGGATCAATACTGGTTCTTTATTATTATTGTTAATTATTTAGTCTTATCCTATTAAATCTATTTATATTTCAACCCTCGCATTTCCTTGCTTTTTTCCCCGATTCCCCTTTCTGGGTGGGGAGGGGTCATCAGGCGATAGAATAATTGTCTAAATGACAATAAATTGCTATGGGTTTTCTCAAACCATAACACCAGACCAGAGTCAGTTGTGAAAGGCAGCAACATAATCATGAAATTGACTCCATAGCCCATGCCAGCTACTATGATATTTTTGCCACAATTCAAGCAGAGCTCCACCACAGAATCTTGTCAGGTGACCGAGCACATACCTGCTTGTAGCAGCTGATCGAAGAGGTCCACAGAATCTTTCACCCTTCTGAGGTGGATACGCTCTTTTAGAGCTTCCTCACTCACTCCTTCAATCTGAGGTGTAAGGGTCTCAGGCATCAAACACTAAAAGCAAAGAGTGCAAGTTAGACATGAGCTCAAACCTTCTCTAAACCACTGCTGTAACACTAACCAAATATGCTTTCTCTTCACCCAGTATACCGCTTTGGTGATCTCCCGACCTTTCCAGCCTAACAGAAGCAGTACTTTCAGTGATGAAGGACCACACATCCTGATCTCCCACTTTCATGCTAGGAAGCCAATATTTAAACAACATTCCTTTTCTTAGTTTTATCTACAGAACCTGATATGATACTGAATTCCTAAGGAAAAATGTTCACTTCAGAAACATAATGGAAATACAGTACTGCTTTCACAGCTGTCTGCAAAACAGTTAACAAAACTATCCTTTTATGTTAGTTTTGGACCAGTCTGACAGTCGATTTCACTACCTGACAAAGCACAAATACAATGAAAATGAAAGGCAAAAAGCTTACTGGTATGTTTGGCTCTGCAAAAGTCTTGTCAAAGTATTGAGGAAATTGCTTAATAATGTATTTTGCAGCATTTCTCCCAGCCTCCTTCGACAAAGAATATAGACGCTGCATAGGAATGAGAGAGAACAAGATGAAGAAACACAATTAAAAGCCTGAGAGAGAAGAAAAACATTTTCCATAACACTAAGCATACTGATGGGACCAAATTAAACTCATGCTCCATTTTCAACTCTTAGTAAAAACACAGGCACGAAACAGCACTGCAGATAAACATCCTGGTATTTATGCCAATATAAGAATGTCTACTCTTTAAATGAGACTGTAATTTACTTTGTTACTTAGTCAAGGGACAAAGTTCTGTACCAGACATCTGAAACTCTGCACTGGTACCTCAAGCTCAAAAGCATCTTTAGAGTTTAAAGCACTCAGATCTTTCTCTTCCTGATTGTCATTTCGAAGAACATCACCTGATTCCCATTCACCTCTTTTCCTCAAGTTCTAGAGGCAGACCCTCCTTTGCTGTTTCTTTTAAAACTCTTCACACTCGACAGCTGCCTCCAGCCTTCTCAATGGCTTCACTTCTGCTATGCAGAACTGAAGTTCTCTTGTACCCATATCTTTGGTTTGCCACAACATCTCAGCTCAGACTTTTGTAATTGAAACTAGGCACCAGTTAGAGTTTTCATAGCCTAGACAAAGGGGGCAAGAGGGAAGCTATCAAGGATTTGGAAGTAAATACTTACAGCATTGGCTGCATTTCTTGGCATAAGGAAAGGGTCATCCTGGAACATATAATGAGCAGCAGTAGGATCCTGTAGGAAGGAGAATCCAGGATTGAAACATTCATAGTTACGTACACAGGCACGCTGTATCCGTATCACACTGCCTCATGGAATTTAAAGCACAATGGACAGTTCCATCATAACCACCACCTGATGCCCATTTTACAAAATGTGTGCCGGTTTGGAAATAGTTTAAAAAAAGCATTTCCACTGTACACAGACATGCAGGCTAATATAATGACAACAAAAGGTCCTTACTATAACATAACAAGCAATGAGTGCCCTGCAAAGCAAGCAGGACTCCAACTTTAAGAGTCTCAGGGGAGCTGAGGGAACCTGCAGGATCAGATTCAATTTCCAGAACCCAAGACAGATAGGGTTAAAGAATGGCATCACGGCATTTACAGTTGTTGCCTAGCAAGAGTAGACACTGATTGCTCTTTGCAAGGCTTACTTTCTGGACTGAGAAAAGGCAGTCTGGACTGGGAAACTGAACCGGTAAAGGAACTTGGTCCTGATGCTGGCAAAAAGCCTTATCAAAATATTACAGCTTTCACTGGTAACTGCAGCTCTCTCACCACTAGAACGAGGCTTTAAGGACATGTGTTGAGCAAAAGTGAAACCTCTGTAAAAAAATAGGTGTAAAAGTCCCATCTTTCATTTATGGCCAAAGTAGAAGTAAGAGTTTCCAGAGTGCAAGGCTACTGTGCGAGATGGACAACTTGACCTATTTCCATGATCAATAGAACCACTTACCCTGTTCACGGTAGAAGCCAATGTTTGAAGAACCGCTAGCTTATCCCTAAACATAAAGGAGCTTTGATTAATACTCGGTTACAAACTTTGAACGTTATGCATTACATTGCACGCAGAACAAGCACAGGCTTATCCTGGCCAATAAGGATTTTCAGTTCTAGGAAAGAATGTTTTTGCTGCACTTAGAAAATACCATTTTTTGCAAAGGCAGGGAAAATTCAACTGCAAAAATGGTCTCAGTTTTGGAACAAACACAGGAAAAAGAAAAGACTTTGAGGAAAACCAGAAAAGCATCTGTGTTTCCTGCTACCACTCCTGGAATGCAGCAACCTCAATTTTCTTTTTCAACTTTGGTGGACCTATTACATTTAGCTGTCTAACAATGATTTTCTTCCAGGTCGAGAGATATTCCAGCACTAAACACTCACCAGGTTTTCTTTCGTGGGAGCACAATTTCTTCTTGACTAACTGTGAGAAACAGTATTAAAATTGTTATTAGAAACAAACAGACACCCAAAGAAAATCCTGAACTCATGAAAACTAATGATTTAAGCTGATCCAGCTCAAAGTACTAAAGCAAAGATTTTAAAACCACAGTATGATGTAGGCCGCAGTTTACCGAAAGATAATAGAAAAGGCTGACAGGGAGCTTTACGGTCTTGTGTCAAGACAGGATCAGGGCCTTATGGTAAACAAACCTGAGAGATCATATTCACTGATCCTCAAAGCGATTACCCATCCAAGCTTCTTCAATCATTCTTATTGTGTAACCTTCTTGTTTGAGACCCAATCTTTACCAGTCCTTAGTTTCCGCGCTCTTAGTCCCGCAGTTTGAAGCTTGCCGTCTCTGCCCATTTGGCTTCTCCAGTTCAGCTTGTCTGAGTACTGCAGCAAAATGCCCTCTCAAGTTCCTGCTCAGACAGCCTGACACCAACTGTTCAGCTCCTTCCACCCCACTGAGCAATCCACCCAGCTTTCCCAGAGAGGAAAAAAGAAAAAGGACAATACCAAAAGAAGCAGCTATAAGCTGTCAGCAAAGCATCTTAGCAAATTAATTCACAGAGGAGTTATGTGGGACCTCCTGATTACAACCCCCAGAGCCAGGGTCTGTAGAGGTACTTTTCCCACTGCCTCTGTGTTGATGCTTCCATGAGCTGTTACTGACTGGCAGGAACTTGTTCCCGTGTGCAGCACAGCTCCAAGCACCCCAGCTAACTTCTCTCACAAAACTTGTAGCAGAAATATGGTAAGGAGTACAGAGAAGAAGCAAGAACATGATGGCAACTGTCAGAACTAAGGTAGAAGACTTATTTTTATTTTATAGTCTATTCAGTTTCAAAGAGCAACCGGACAAGTCATGGAACCGGACAACTGAGTTCATGCTCTCGGAGCACAGAGCTGACTGGTGGTAAGGGTAATCAAGTTAAGCTAGGAAATCACTGAAGACTGGGGTGGGGAATGAAAGAAAGGGAAGGAGGGCATTCACTGTCTTTATTTCATGACAGGCTAAGTTGTGTGTAGATAAAAAAAACCCAAGAAAAACATTTGCAATAAACGAGTAAATAAGACATCCATCATACCTTCTGAATTTTCCACAGTCTTCCCAAGAGCTGTACTACTAGAAGAGCACCTGTAAACCAGAGTTTTGAAATTATGGTAGTCACATAAATACAGCAAAAGCAGATTAATGAAATTCTGTACTACAGGTCAGAATTAATTAAAATATTAAAAGGGAAGAAATAACTGGAAATGCTGCACCATTACTAACTCCAAATTATTATCACAAAACTCACATTTGATGTTTCTCTTAAAAGCACTAATTTCAAGAGACAAGAAGTTATACACAGAAAATCATATTACATAAAATTTGTAATTCTTTACTTTTGGGGATATCATGGCTTTAAAGCAGTTTCCCTGAATTACTGCACCTTAGAAAGAAAATCCTGAATATAAATCCAAAAAGACACTGAGTGTTTTAGAGGCAGGATCTAGCTGAAAGCAGTACCTTTTTAAAAAAATATTTTAGACATGAGTAGCATTTACACAAGCAGAAGACCCCGAGTCGGGATGCAGGGAAATCAGATCCGTTGAGTTCCACATGCCGCCCACAGAGCCGCAGACAGTACACTCACATAACCACAGCTGTACAAGGCACATCCACATCAACTTGCTTCTGCTGTATACTGCAAAGCTGCTGCTGCGCTCAGTTCAGAGTCACAGCTCCAAGTGTTTTTTATATTTTACTGCCTTTAACACAAATTAATATTACATGAAATAACTACTTTTTGCCCCTCACGAAGTGATCTAACGCCAACACCTTGACTGTAACTGGCATTCGCATGTGCTTCCACACTGACCTTGACCCTGAAGGAGACGCCCTTAACGTGCATTCATACCTCTGTGCTTTACAGTGATACTGCATAATTATAGCTCTTCCTATGTCACATAAACTTATTAGTTATGATTTTACCAACTCAGATGCGAGTTATATTTTGCCTACAGGGTACCCAGAACAGCGGGAACCTGTCATTTGAGGCGTTCCCCCAAAGTAACCTCCCACCCCATCTGCTTTTTCGTGTCCCACCCCATCTGCTTTTTCGTGTAATCACTTAACAGTCACTCCCGGGGCAGCGCAGAGCCCACCAAAAGTAGGGAAAAGCCCCCAAAGAAGCGTTCCCCCTCCCTAGGCCCAGACCACGCCATGCCACCCCGACCCAACCTGCCCACCACGCATGCGCAAAGCTCCCCCGTTGCCCGGCAACCCCCACTGCGCCTGCGCGGCCTTTCGCGCCTCAATTCCCCAGACCCCCCCCACCCTCGCTGATTCCCCTACGGCACCGCCGCCGCCCTCCTCTTCCCTCCGCTGAGGGAACGACAGAGCCTTACCGGTATCGCTCTCGCCTCCCGCCCGGTAAGCAGCATCGCCTGCTGAGCGATACCACTTGCTGCCAGGAGCTGCCCCCCAGCCGCCGCGCCGCCATTCCGGTACTCGCGCAGTGGCCCCCGGGAAGGAGGGCGGTACCACTCCTGCGGCGGAGGTGGGGGAAGCCGCCCCTCCGCGGAGGTGGTACCGCCCGGCCCCGCCTGCCCGCGCCACCGGCACCGCGTGGTGCCTCCCGTGGCGCAGCAGCTTCGGCGGCAGCAGAAAAGAGCGAAGCACCGGCCGGGGGTAAATCGCTCGCCCGCCATGAGGCCGCCGAAAGTGGTGCCGTGGCGGCGGCTGGTTGGTGTCTCCTTCGGGATGTACACGGCCGAGGAGATCAGGTGAGGATCCACGGCAGGCGGTGGGTTCGTGCTGTAGAGGACTACAACTCCCGGCGTGCCCCGCGCCACCACGCCGACTGGCCTCGGCGTGCTGTGGGCGCGCGGCCTGCTGGGACATGTAGTCCGGCTGTGCCTTGGCCTTCAGCACCCACCGGGATGGCGGCAGCTGAGTACCCCCCGATCGTCGAGGATTGGGGGCTGCTGAACTCTCTGTGGGGCTCTCAGACCCATTGCGTATCTTGGGGCCGCTGGAGGTTTTGGAGGAGCAGGGAAGGGCTGTGGGGCCGGGAGCGATTCCTTGTGCGGGGCTGAGGGGGGCGGGGGAAAAGGGTCTGTGAGGGAACTGGGGGGCGGCCCTGGCTCTCTCAGGAGAGCTCCTCACTGGCACTGGAGCCGGGGGGAGCACGGCCGTTTCCATGTGCTATCAGGGGCAGAGGCTGCGGGGTGCGGCACAAACTCATTCTGGAAGGGCGAAGGCTGTGCCTCTCTTGGGGGGCCTCTCTTGAGGGTGGGGGTGTTGGCTTCCCCCCACCCTCTGCACCTCAGCGCCAGCAGGACCTGACAGAACCTGGAGAAGCCCAGTGCTGGTCAGGCTGGTGTTGTTCCTTGGTGGGCACACTGCTGGAAGCTTGGCCTGGGATCTGATCCTGAGTGTCCAGCATGGAAGAGACCTTGCTGGTTTCAGCAAGGGGAAAATGTTCAGGTATTTTAGCACCAGCAGAACTATCACGGAGCTGAGATCTTTGTTGCAGAGGGGTTTTTGCAGCTTTTTCCAGCATGTCGTCTCTCCTGGAGTTCTAGAGAGCTGTCAGCATTTCTTTAGTGTTGGTGTGATGTGCAGCTGTCATCTCCTGGTGGTCTTGTTGGTTTTATACCTCTCCCACTTCTTGAGAAGACACAGACAAAATTACTTGACTTCTTAATGGAATGGCTAAAGATGTAAAAGAAATATTTGCTGTGGTATGAATGATTGTATTTGGACAACTAAATCAATGGTACAGAAATTCCCATTGCATGCGCAAAGTGCCCTCAAAAAGATGTTTTCATCAGTAAAATATCATATAGATACTACATGCTAGTTGGTAGCATTCAAGTATATATCATGTGCCTGTTTACTGACATTGATTTTCTTTTTTTTTATTCTTTTCTTTCAACTTCAGGAAACTGAGTGTAAAAGCCATAACAAATCCTCAGTATTTGGATAATGTGGGGAATCCAGCCAGTAATGGACTGTATGATTTGGCTTTGGGACCTCCAGACTCCAAAGAAGTGTGTGCAACTTGCATGCAGGACTTCAGGAACTGCCCTGGTCATTTTGGCCATATAGAACTGCCTCTGACTGTCTACAACCCTCTGTTTTTTGATGTATGTATGCCTAATTATTGTCTTGCTGGTGAAATGGGTGGTGGTGCTCAAGCTGCCATACAGTTTTTGGTCCTTGAAAACAGTAAAGGTCCCGAGATATGTCTTCTCTCTAAGTTTATGTGTAATAACATCAAAGGTAGTAGAAAAAGTTTGTTGTGTCATGGTAGTTCAATGAAAATAGAATCCTTAGACTTTGCAAAACATACGCTTTGTTGTAACTATTATTTTACTCAATATTGATCAACAAGAGAGGGGGAATGTTGATCACTAAACTATATGACTGACTGTAGGGTGTCATGCCCTAATTAAATGGATGGTGCAGTAAAAATTATTAGTTGTTTCTTTTAAATGACTGCTACAAACTCACATGAACAGCTACCTAGGATCTCCAAGTGCTTCCTGGACATTCAGGGCTTGTTTTTGTTCTGAATAGCTGTGTTGTACATTCTGCCCAGTAGGTCCTCTTATTCCAGAATAAATTCTAGAAAACTGGATCAACGTGGATAGAACCAAACAACCTATCCAATAATACGCTGAGATAATGTGTCTGCCAAGTAAATGGAACAATATAGCATTGCAAGTTTGGTGTCAGCAGAGTGTTGAAAAATCCTAAGCTATATAAAAATCCGTGAGTTCTTTTCAATTAAAAAAAAAAAAAAAAGGCTATCAAGAAGATTTCTTCCATCCGCAAGTCAGACACATGCTTCTCCTAGCTTTACAACTGTTGCATTTACATGGTATCTGGGATACCTAGTGTAGAGCAGAGATTTGACTTGGTGTGCATCTTCTGAGACAGGTGTTACAAGCTTGTTTTGAAAGCTACTGGTGATGGTGAAACTGCACATTTCTCTTAACTGCTTCATGAGGGTGTTTTTTCAAAAGGTCATCTTTTAAATATGAAAGGATTCCTGGCTGTAAGGGTAGCATTTGCCTGGTTTTGGTTTTATGAGAGTTAGATGCATAATCTGATTGTACTTTTTAGCTCTTTCCAGAGTCTGAGGAGTGGGGCTATTTGCAGAGGAAGATTTATCTAGGCTGTAACAGGAACCTGAGTTGGGATGAATTTCCGTCCTTTTTTTCTCCCCATTTACAGTAGCTGGCTCCTGCATAGGCTACTAACTGAGGCTAAAAAAACCTCACTTCCAGATGACTGAAGTTAGATGAGGTCCATCCCATTTCTAGTGCTGACCCAGCTCTGAAGTAAAATACTTCTGTTTGACCAAGGAATAAAACCGTAAAAACCAACAAAACACTGACATTTTTCTGAAGCTGGAGGAGAGTGTGATTACATGAAGAATCTTGAGGGACACTGGTAGTACTTGTGACCAAAACATTTTGTTTTACTAGTGTGGAGTTTTGGGTACCACATTGTCCTTTATGGGACAAACGGTTAGAAGCTGTAATTACAGTGCTATGTAAGAGCAGTCAGTCCCAGAATTGCTATAGGTATGACTGGCTTTTCCTCTTGACCTCTGTATCTGTTATGTAGATGGTCTGCAGATAGTTTGTCTACAGATACAGATTGTGCTTCGCATACGAGTTTGTGTGGTTGCAAGAAATATTTTTTTCAGTCCAATTCTTTATGATATATTTAACAATTAGTCTAGTTTCTCAATTACAGTAGCACTTTCTTTAAATTCAAACAAATCTATGTGCTGGTTTACTGTGCAAGCTACTAAATCTACCAGGATAACTTTTCCCCTTTTTTTTTCCAGAAATTATACCTTCTAATTCGAGGTTCGTGTTTAAATTGTCACATGCTGACGTGTGCTCGAGCTGTGGTTCACTTATTGCTAAGTCAGCTGAAGGTTCTGGAGAAGGGGTTGCTTCATGCTGTCCATGATCTTGAAATCATTCTGAACAGGGTAAGTACTGTGTATTTCTCTGTTCTTTTTTTGAGTTGGCAGCCCTGTAACTATAGAGCTTTCCCAACTTTTATTCTGTTTCTTTTAGTTCTTAGAGCAATGTGCAGATGCAACAGGTTCAGAAATTGAAGAAGAGTTAAATCGCCATGTTCAGGAAATATTACAAAGTTATCAAATAAGGGATCAGTGTTCAAATGTAAGTACAATCAATGCTTCTCCTGAGATCTTAGGTTTTGTCCTCTTAAAATAGTAATGTGCTGAAGAAAGTTTGTCTTGACTGTATAAACTCTAGATTTTGTCCTAGAGTTCTGAACTGTGTTATATTTAGAGGGCTTTCTGGGTGAAATGTCTGGAATTAAGCTTAAAAAGATTTTATTTCCTGTTAGTATAACTATTAGGTTTGTGGAAAATACGTTTTGTGTAGGGAAATGTTTTAGTGGTGTAAATATCATATAAAAATAATACGATACTATTGTCAGCACATTACCTACAGATGTTGTTTCTTCTCTGTATTACGCTCCAGCTGTTTTGAGCTGCAGAACTTTTTTTTTGAGAACTCATGCATCCAGCAGATTTGCAGAATTACTTACAGTGAAATTTTTAGAAAGTGTTATGTAATTGAATCCTCATTTCCATTTAAATGCAGTTTAATGTACATTGTTAGTTTAAAGGAGAATCTTAGTGAAGAAGATGTTTAAAGGTCTAACAGAGCCAATTTGTTCATAAGCCAAGTTTAATTTCTTAAGCACTTGTTTCAAAACTGACCTTGAACACTTTGGAAATCATACATTCATGAGCAGTCAAAAGAAATTATTTTTGTCAGCCTTCTGTCTTCTTATATCATCATTAGAGAAAAGCTTTAAAATTTAGTATTGACTTGAAAAATGAAGACTATTTATTAAACAAATTTAAAAAGGAAGGTGGTGAGCATTGAGAGATTTATGTTTCCAGGAAAATATGGGAAGATGATGGAAGAACGCTAGAGATCAAGGCATGAATTAAATCAATACAAGGATGTGCGTGCATTAATACTAATAATGTTTGTGTTGATAGTTAACATTAATTATGTAGTGCTTAATAAATTCTTTATATCAAGTGTGTTTATTTATTTTTATTATTTCATTACTTTTAAGTCCTTTTTCTTTTTTTCCTTTATCAGGTAAAAAATGTGTGCGAGTGTAGAAATAAACTGATAACACAGTTCTGGAAAGCACATATGAGTTCAAAGAAATGCCCAAACTGCAAGTAAGGTTAACTACATGAAGAAGTAAATAGCTGATGTAAAGTAAAATATTGTGAGCATTTTTATTAACTTCTACCTGCCTTTCCTGGTTTTCTTTTTTTTCCTTTTAAGATCTAGGAGATCACTAGTGCGAAAAGAGCATAACAGCAAGCTGACAGTAACCTATCCTTCTACAGCGTACCGTAAGTCTGGAGAGGAAGGCATTCTGGATGAACCAGCAGGTAAAGTATTTGTCTTCCCGTCAAATATGCTTGCACTTATTTTCCTATATTTAAGGTGTGCAGATTCTTAGCAGTGACTTGTGACTCATTTATAAAAAAAGTTAAATAAAACGGTAAGCTCAGCAGTAGGGGAATACTCAACTCCGTTAAATTTCTCTATTTGCAAGCCTTCTGTGCTTTTGCAACTTTGAGTGTCTTTATGTCAGAAAAAGAAGTACAAAAGCATAATCTATGTCAACTCTAATGTGGTTTTGGGATGCTTCATTTTTGGCGGGTAGATCATTTTCTGCTACATTTTTAAAATAGAGAGACTAGATAAAAAATAACTAGGAGGAAGATCACCAACCTTACTTCAGAAAGAAAACTGGGTAATACGAACTCTTATGGAAGTATTTACTCTTAAAGGGGAAAAGATAGTGAAAGTAGGTCACATTTTCTAGGCTAAATTAAGCTAGTCTTTGAATCACTTTAAACTTACTTTTTTCCTCTTGTTGTATCCTTGATCCTTTACATAACCAGGTAGAACTGAAGCAGATTTGTGTGTGAGTTCTGTAACCCTTAGAAAAGATTTATATAGAGAGCTTATTCCATTTGCTTATTCTGTTGTCGCTTTTCAGTGATAACTATGATTTCACTCCTTTAAATTGTAGGGTGCTACTTTGGGCTTTTTATTTGAGCCCCTTTAGGACTGTCCAAAGTGTGGGGGCTTGTTTTATTATGCTAGTGAAGAAAATAGTTGTTCTGGAAGGTCTGGTGATTTGCCAGGTTTAGAATACCTTGCCTTACCACAGAAAACTTCAAAACTAACCATATTCTCACAGTTAACATTCACAGCTGAAGTACAGGTAATAAGTATCTTGCTCCTGTCGGTGTTCAAAGCCCAAGGCTGTAACACTGCTTAATTACTTTCATTACAGGGAAGTATTATATCTTCTGAAATGGGATGGACTGTACAGTTACGTTCATTCTGCATAACCTGTGTCACAGCTGCTCATTGTATTGACTCTTGGAAGGAGTACTTTTAACTTTGACGTTGATGTATTCGTGTTTAAGGGTTGGAAAGGTTTTCTATGTGAAGGAATGGGGGACTGAAATTTCAGTGTGGAAAAATCTGGATTTCTGGACCTTGGCCAAAAGAAGAGTAGGAAACTTTATCTGCGGTCATGGGAGAATTGCGTTTTGTAGAGTCATGTACTCTGGCTTTGCTGGGACACAAGGGTCTCACCTGCAAGAGGAGTGGAAGTTGAGACCTAAAATCTCTGGCTTTTTTAAAAAAAAAAGATCTTTCTGCTTTTGAGTAGCAAAACCACGTGTTTTCCTTCCTCGCCAAAATACAGTTAGCCCAGACTCTAACTTATAATATAGATTAATTGCTGACTGTTGCTGGTGTCTTATCCAGTTGGGTATTTCATGGGAACCTTGATCTCACTGGTAATATGTGAAACCCACTTCTGTGCTCACCAGCTGCAGGTTGACTCTTGATTTGTGTTTTGGTCAGTGGATGAGATCATTTGGAGAAGGAGTCCAGCTCACCATTAATCAATTAAAGCATATGCTTTAGATGTTAAAAGTTGAGTTTTATTTCAATTACTTATATCGATATCCATTAGTCACAGAAATGGCTTATTTTTTCCATGCTGAGAAGGCTGTTTAGTTAATTTCATATTCCCAAGGCAAACATGTTAATGACAATTTTAATGTAGATGTCAGCCAGTATATTTTGTATGCATTTCCATTCCTTCTCTGAGCTGGAAGCATTTAGCATTATAAAAAAAGAAATTTTCAAAGTAACCTCTTGTGATTTTTTTTTTTTTTTTTTTTTTTTTTTTGGTCCAGGTATTGAGGAAAGCCAATTAGGTAAGAGAGGGTACCTGACACCGATGACTGCCAAGGAATATATCCTGGCTCTGTGGAAGAATGAAGGTAATGGTTGTTAAGAGCAACACTACTTTGTTTTCTGTATCATTTAGTGGACAAAGTCTGCAAATGTTCCTGTATGAGCTCCTTGTCAAATCTTTGTCTTTTGCCTTAAGGGCTCCTCCCTGCAAGATAGATTTTGTCACAGGAGCATGGGTGGCTAGTGAATGCAGAGAGCTGGATTCAATGAGTAGTTTGACTAGCTATTCTTAAATTGTGGCTCTCCACAAATCACAATTGTTGTTTACAGAGAATTTGATGTTTATATGGTGCTGCACCTAATATTCCCCACAGTTACATTGGTTAAAGACTGAGAATGTATTTAGCAGTCTCTGCTTTTGAGCTCCCTGTACTCCAAATCTGTCTGCAGTTGCCAGGAAAAACCAAAGCATTTTCATCTATCAGTCACAGCTAGTGGCTGGAAACTTTCTTCCTGCTGTTTTGCCTTTTTCTTTTGCGGTACTCTATGTTCAGAGTCGTTTCCGAAAAATGATGTATGTGGCCAAAAAGAACAATGGCAATTCTTTCTGAAGTATGCCTACATGTTTTTATTTTAAACAAGCTCACTAGGATTTAACCTAGCAGATTCTCTTGACTTGCTTGATGAAATACATGTGGAGGTTTGGATTCCTAAACAATAGCAGTGCTAATGAGTTTATCTTTTCTATTTTATCTTTTTAGGTTTCTTTTTGCGTTATCTCTTCCCTGGGATGGATCCCCATAACAGTTCGGGATTCAGTCCAGACATGTTTTTTTTAGATCTACTTGTGGTTCCACCGTCAAGGTAAAATTTCCCCCCAAAAAACTTTGTAGAAATCATGGGGTTTAGTGCATACTTTTTGCAGGAGTCGGAGATGCAAACACCTGGAGTACAGACACTGGCCTGCTGAAGTGTCAGTGGAGTGTTTAAAAAAAAAATAATAAAAATCACAGCAATAACTGATGATGAGTTTTATTATAACTTCAAATGAGTTTGTTAAAGGACTGAAATACTAATTATGATAAAATGTATATTAGTATTAATATTTTAAATTATTATAGAGTATTGTAACTGTATAATACTGGTACAATTTCTTGTTAAGGAATCATTCCTCTTTTATGACTGTCCCAGGATAATATATGATTTTTTTAAATGCTCACTGTTAGTTTATAGGGATTATTTTTCATTAACTGGAGACTTAACTTAGAATGTTTGAGGCTTATTATGCTATTTCTCAGTGGCTTTAATCTTCTAAAATAATTTTGATCTGCTGTAGGTATCGTCCAGTGAATCGTCTTGGAGACCGACTGTTTACAAATGGTCAGACTGTGAACTTGCAGGCTGTCATCAAAGATGCCAAACTGATACGGAAGCTCTTGGTTTTCATGGCAAAAGAACAATGTCAGCCAATAAAAATTACAGAAGAAATACAAACAGTAAGATTCACTCTTTATCTTATTCTTTGGTTTTTGGATATGTGGATTGAGTTCAGGTAGACTCCTGTTTAAACTGTTCGATAACAATTTTTGCCTGGGCTGTTGGAAGTTGTCTCCACAGCCATTTTTTTTCTTTTTTCCTCTCATGCCTCTTTCCACTCACCCGCCTGGTGCAGAGGGAAAAATGCTTTACGCAGACTCCTTTAGACATGGTTTTTGTATTAGATAACTGTATGTGAGACATAACAGGCTCCTGTTACTGGAGAATGAAATACGTACGGCACAAACAGTTCATAATAAAACTTTTCCAACATCTCACTGAAAGAAAAATGATGGAAGGGGGAAAAAAGCCACTTTATCTTTTAAGCCTAGTAGAGCCAGTTGTCATCGTGCTTGGTTTTGACCACTGGTGTCTAAAGAGAAAGAAAAAATTCACAAATAACATTAATTAGTAACAATGTGTGTCACCATGCCTCTTCTCATATTTGTTCATGAACTGTATTATTGAGGGTTCTTTGATACTGGACTTATTTTTCACCTGAATTTGATTTACATCCTATATATAAAATACTTTGAAAACATTTTTAGTTACTCAGAATTTAGCCACTAGGTGGAGATATGTTGTTAAAATCTTTCATATGACAGGAAGTTAATGTGTTTTGGATGTGTGGTATACCGACTTTTAGACTGTGAAAACAAAGCAATGTAGGTGATGAAAGCTCTTGGATTTACGTTATTTTTATCTAAGAATAGGACTTTCTGGTAGCACAGTGATTCATAGCACAGACTGACTAACCAGTAACATCTGATTTGTAAAGAGGACTGTCACATACCAGGAGATGATTGATTAACAATCATCTTTTAAAATCCCACTGGTATATGTAGCTGTGGTGTTTGTTGATCTCCCATCCAAGTCAGTTTATGAAGCTTGACAGTAGACCTGTCTGAGGCACTTGGTTGTAATAATTTGAAAATTAAGTGTACATTGTTAATAGGGTTTGTTTTTTTTTTTTTTTTTTTAAAGTTAATGTCTTTAATGAGATGCAAAATAGTGGCTAATGTTTCATTTGCTATTTAATGTTCTAATTTCAGCCTAGTAAATGGCAGGTATTTTTTTGTTAAGTTCAAGTTTCTGATTTCTCTTTCTATAGGAGACAGGAGAGAATAATGAACCTCTGGACCATTCTGTCCTGACAATGATAACAGGACAGACCATTGCAGATAAGCTGTACAATGCTTGGATTCGTCTTCAGAGCCATGTCAACATTGTATTTGATAGTGACATGGACAAACTAACAACAGATAAATACCCTGGTATTCGTCAGGTAGGTAGCTGTCAGAATCTTAGGGACTCTGGACTTTGTGTGTCACGGACAGTGAAAACAAGAAGTTGATGGCATAAGAAAAAAGTGAAATATCTGTGGTTAGTATGTAGGCATTTTCACAATACTTGTCACTGTAATGTCTGGAGCATCTGTGTGATGTTGCATGCTTTCACATTTTAATCACTAACTTAACTTCTGTTTTCAAAGCTATTAGAGAAAAAGGAAGGACTATTCCGCAAGCACATGATGGGAAAGCGTGTGGATTTTGCTGCTCGATCAGTCATTTGCCCCGATATGTACATTGGTACCAATGAGATTGGCATTCCTATGGTAAGAATAAATAAAGGAGCGTTTCTTTTTGGTGGTTCTGGGAACTAAACTACAGTGTAACACTTTCACCTATATAGTAAGTAGTTTAAAATGTAGAGATTTTCTGACTCATCTGGACTCTTTCCTCTCCAGTGTGTCATAGCTATATGTTAGTTACTACTGTGTGTTAATAAAGAAGGAGCATTGAAGAGCAGGAAATTCTTACAATTACGCAGAACACCACATCTGGGAAAGAGGTTTTAAAAAAAGAAAAAGCTGTACTTGCTTCCTGGGATTATGGATTGATGCAAACTTTATAAGTAGATCCTGTTTTTCCTGTGTTCTTTGTACAGTGTATCTTGTAACGGTTATGACAGCCTTTAAGAAAAGGCCATAATTACGTCACCAACTTCATTCATCCTTAATGATTTTTAGCCACACAGATGACACGAAGCCTGAATTTGAGCTTTTCATTGTATCGTCTTTTCTGCTTGCCTTTCTGCATATAGTGGACCTGGTGATAATCTGCTTTTTCTCTGTATTTGTCAGTTTGTTTGCAGAATCTAAAATCATACTTTCTTTTTTTTAATTGCTAATTGAGTTTTCCTTTTCTACTGCAGTAGAAAATCATAAAAAGGACATTGTTTCTGTTCTTCTGGTAGATGGTTATAAAACAGAAATGTATTTATTTGGCATGACAGTAGATTAAGGAGGAGATGCATTCACAAATTTAAAGTAATTTATGTTTACATTGTATGAGTTAACATTTGACACTGTTTTCTCAGTGACTTAGTACTGTTTTAAGCCAAAGTTGAGCAACTAGTTATGTCTCTCCTCTTTTCCCTCCTGTCTAGGTATTTGCTACCAAACTGACTTACCCTCAGCCAGTCACTCCCTGGAATGTCAAAGAGCTGAGGCAGGCTGTCATAAATGGCCCAAAAGTTCACCCTGGGGCCTCCATGGTCATTAATGAAGATGGATCTCATACAGTGTTGAGTGCAAGCAGCCTGACCCAGAGGGAAGCCATAGCCAAGCAACTCCTCACTCCTTCTTCAGGAGCACCCCAGTCAGGACTGAAGATTGTGAGTATGACAAAGGGCTTGTCGAAGCCTTCGTACGCCTGTGGTAGTTTTTTTTTTAAAATAACGCTGCTAGTGATTCCAATAGGCCCGCTCACAAAGACTCCTAGGGCACGGTTATCTTATCTTTTAGTAGGCGGCTGAGAAAAAGTTGCCGGGGGATGTGGGAAGAAAAGCTTGATTCAAAAGCTTGAGAAGCTTGAAAAGCTTCTTCAAATTCCAAAAAAACCCATTTTTCCATCATGAATTTTACTCTTCTCTTAATGTGCAGCATGTGGCATTCATCTCGACAAGATGGGGAGTAGTCTTTCTTTTACAGTTGACTATTCTTGGGAGTAAAATCTTCCATAAGGTGGAAGATAAATGGATCTTTATTCCAAGATAAAATTTATCTTGGAAGATAAAATACTGTTTTCATTTTATGCTTTTATGTCCCCCTGCCCTTCTCAGCCAGTTGGTTCTGTCTTTTTTTCTTCTTTTCTGTATCTGGAGCAGCTTTTTGGTGGTGCTTCTGAAGGCTGAAATTCAGTATACTTGTAGAGTAGATACAGCACAAGCAGTGGATGTGACCTGTCTTCCAGGAGAGTGTTGCCTGTGTGTATGTACAAAGTAGGGTCCTCTGTTCTGTGTCAGCCATGTTGGTAGGCAAACCAAGCAGGGGAGGAGTGGTTTCTGTTTTAGCGCTGATTGCTGTAACCTGGGATCCATCTTACCATCACCATATCATTTTACCGATGACAAAACGAGGAACAACCACACTGATATCCATCTGTTTGTATAGACGTTAACATTTGTGAAATGCTTAGTGCTGTCTCTGAAGAATAGCCACAAGCAGGGTGAAAGATTAGATGACCTTTAAAAGTCCCTTCAAACCCAAAGCGTTCTATGATTCCAAGGTCAGTTGTTTCTTTGGAGCTGCTGGAGGGTTGGAGTTCTCTGTGCTACAGTTTAGTCAACCTTTGCAGCTTCTTAATAACTGTATCTCCTTCTCTTGCAAGAGTTGAGAATGTATTACTTAGCTGCTAGCGCAGAAGTTTTGATGCTGTATAGTCTTTTCACAATGACTGTTATGTGTACCCCTGTCTCTAATAGAGGTGTGGTAGAGATCTAATATATGACTGAATATTTCTGTGGTGTCATTTCTCTCGGAACTTGTCATGGAGGTAAACATAACAGTATTTAGACTGTGTAAACTGTTGATAATCACTTAAATGGATGTATGGGTGTTACTGACAGAGAAATTAAAATGAAATAGTATTGAGAGACTCTGTTCTAGATAAGACTATATTGTGTTGCACTCAAACGTGAAATTATAACTTAAAGATCCCTGGCCTCTACTTCAGCTACTGGGTCATATTATTACCTTATTCTAGGTTGTCCAGTGCTGGGTGTATGGCGACAGGTATTATCAATTCAGCCAAATGGGATTTGGGTAAATAGTTTGTTTTCTCATTTACAAAAGGCATAATTTTCTTTCTTTTCAGTCTTTGATCCCCATATTGCCAAGAGAGAGGAGAGATTGGTAGAGTGTGGCTTGCATACTGTTGACTTGGTTTGATCACTGTGGTTTGTGGGAGTTAATGGAGGATATTCAGCTTTAGAGTGTGGTTTGGTGGAGACCAGAGGGCGTTCAGGGGCAAGTAGTCTTGATTTCTCTTACAAAGTTTTGCGCAGAACATTAATACAAGGAAGAAACTAAATTGGACGTGTATATTTTAAGTTGCAGTCTTTTCAGAGGCAGGCAACCAAAATTCTCTTGCAGGTATGTCGACATATTAAAAATGGAGATGTCCTTTTAATGAACCGCCAGCCCACTCTTCATAGACCCTCCATCCAAGCTCACCGGGCCCGAATCCTGCCTGGAGAAAAAGTGCTGAGGCTTCACTATGCCAACTGCAAGGCTTACAATGCTGATTTTGATGGTGATGAAATGAACGCCCATTTTCCACAGAGCGAGCTGGGTAGAGCAGAAGCCTACACCTTAGCTTTTACTGATGAACAGTATCTGGTTCCAAAAGTAAGTAAAACTGTCAGATAAATTTATTCCTATGTGAAATCACTGTGATTTTATTTGGTTTTTCTTTTGTTTTGTTGAATGATAAATGATTGTTGGGGTTTTTTTTTATAATTATGAAATTTATTCCTGGTTTCGGTTCTGTCTCGACTTGTGGTTCTCTTCATCTAAAGAAGGCCCAGCACATCCAAACAATATAATTTCTTTTAATGTTAGTGTCCAGAGGAGATTTAGTGGAGAGTTGTGCTGTGATGACGAGTTCTTTACAAATGACTTTAGTGCTTTTATCCTGCTGGAATAATTTTGGGAGCTGCTAGCACATGACTTCTTACCCTCCAACCCTTTTTTCTTGTTATCTCTCTAGGATGGGAAGCCACTTCCTGGCTTAATCCAGGATCACATGATTTCTGGAGTCAGCATGACAATCCGGGGCTGCTTTTTCACCAGAGAGCAATATATGGAGCTTGTTTACCGAGGACTAACAGACAAAAAAGGAAGAATTAAAATCCTTCCCCCTGCCATTGTGAAACCACAGCGATTATGGACAGGAAAGCAGGTAGTTTATAATTTATTGGTTAAAGAATGCTGGTGGTTCCAAAGTAAGCAGAATGCTAATGTTAAAACCAGTGCTGCTGAGGGTTGCTGAAAAGCCAGATCCCATCATCTAATCAACACCGTGTAGATCTTGGTGTGTGTTATTTGAGCTATCAGGGTCGTCTTTCGTTTAAAATGACAGTATTAGAGTAGTACTTTTAATTGCTGCTCTGAACAGTGTTGCAGATAGAAGTATAACCCTGCATTTTGTGGGCATGGGAGCAGAGAAGGAATTTGTTGGTCCTAGTAAACTAGGTTATGCCAGTCAGTACTTTTAAATCTCTGAACTTAAAGGTTGTGGGTAAATGTTCTGGTATTTGACTCTTTGGTTGAAAACATCATTAGGTTGATGTAGTATCTGGGAAGCCCAAGTCAATGCTCCATTTGCTGCTATTTAATAGAATTTAACATTCAGTCCAAGTATTATGTCTCATAACGGAGTGGGGGAAATTCTCTGCCAGTTTTTCCTGTAGAACCCAACAGATAACGTTTCTCTTTTTTTTTTTTTTTTTTTAATATATAGATATATATATGTACATATCGATTTATTGGAAAAATCTTTGGTGCCATATGTTTGTGAATAATTATGTGTCTCAGCTCACTGATCTTTCAAAGGCTAGAATAGCAAGAGGATATTCCTGTCTTGTAGACTTCAGATTTCTGAGCTTTTAAAGCTTTGCTGTCAGTGGAAAAAATACATATAGGATGTTGCTTTTCTCCTCCATGCCAAATTCTTTACGTTGAGAAGGGAATATAGCAAATAAATAGTTCCTGCCACTCTTCCTGCTTCTTTATAGGTTGTTTCTACATTGTTAATAAACATCATTCCAGAAAACCACCTCCCACTGAATTTGACTGGGAAAGCTAAGATTGGTGGAAGAGCCTGGGTAAAGGGACCTGCAAACAGATGTCTAAATCTTGATTCAATGTGTGAATCTCAGGTATGCTGGGGAAGCAACTCTGGAGGTTGGGCTGGGCTGAATTGTAAAAAAAATTGTGTATGGAGTAGAGGAATGGGAAGGGAAGTAGGCGGATGACAAAGTTAAAACCAGATATTCAGCAACAGTTACTGCCAGAAGGTGGTGATTAGAGGATAGGCCTGGGGGTCAGGAAGAACTGTTCTGTTCTTGACTGATACAGATTCCATCTGTTTTTGTTGGACCATGTGTCTTCATTGTTTGACTTTATAGGTGGAAAAATACAGATGGTGTTAGAAGTTTTATTTCTGCTATAAATTCTGGAAGTATAGATAACCTGATCATATTTAACTATTTAACTGTTCACCAAATGTGAACAGCTTTATAAACTTAAACCTGTTTTCATGTAGATTACACAGAAAAACCTGTAGAGATCATAAGATCAAAATTTCTGTTTTCCTGAATAGATGCATTTTATTTTTCAGGTTATTATTAGAAATGGGGAATTACTATGTGGAGTCTTGGACAAAGCTCACTTTGGCAGCTCTGCCTATGGCCTTGTCCACTGTTGCTATGAAATCTATGGGGGTGAAACCAGTGGGAAAGTGCTAACATGTCTAGGACGCCTCTTTACTGCTTATCTGCAGCTGTACAGGGGATTTACAATGGGTGAGTAACACAAGGACTAATTCACCAGTGCTGGTGTGCAGCACCTCCTGAGATATAAAACAGACATTGCTGGGCATAATACATGCTAAGAGTTCTGTAAATAAAATTTTTCAAGACTGTCCTTGAGTGGGATAGCTGTTTGCCAGCCTTTGTTCTGACTGGTGCATAGCTGGCCTTTGAAGCATAAAGAGAATGTATAATCTTGCATATGTCCGTCATGTTTTCTCTTCTGTCCTGCCTAGTCAAAGTGTAGACAGTCTAAATGTCTTGTGTTGAAATTTTGTTTATATCAAAACCTCCTATGAGTCTTTGGTTTTACTTCTCTGAAAAAGAATTGTTGTATAGAAACCAGAGCAACTGATAAAGCAAGACGGAAGAATTTTGAGGGGTTATTAATCAAGTCTTGCATGTCTCATTCTACTGTAGATCTTTAGCTAAATGTTTGACTTTCATTACAGCTTTGCAAACTCATACAAAAATGCACTTGGCACACAATAAAGATTTGACCCTTGCTGTACTCTCTCCTCTGGCAATAGTTGAAATATTTCAAATTACTATGCAGAGCTTTACAAGATGTTTTTATACTAATGAAATACTTACAGTATATAACAGCAGGAGGGTTTAAATTGTCTTTGATCTGAAGGCACAATATGATCACTTAGAGTTATGTAGACGTGGTCAACTGTTAGACAGCAGTAATGAGGAACCAACAGACTGTTGTGAGCCAAGGGAAAAGGAAGGAGATCTTTTGAGGTGAAGAAGGTGATTAAGACACAGAAAATAAGTCTTGAGAGCCAGGGTGCGAAAGCTAGGTAGGAAAAGATGGGCCTGGGATCACTAGGGAGTTAAAACATCAGAAAAAGAGCGGTGGGACTGGGGCAGGAGTCTGGAATTTGATGAAGATGAGATGATTTGTGACTGAGCAAAATGAGACTTTGGGATGAGATGAATAAGGTTCAGAAGGAGATAAAGTAGAAGAGGCAAGGTATAATGGGAAAAGGAGAGCAAGGCTGGACAGAAAGAGTGAAAATAGAGGACATGCGATGGGGACGTAGGCTCCTTTGCCTTGTGAACATGTATGCAGCTCCCTTACAAGTGCTGTAACCTGGGAGGAACCTCTGGAAGTGATCTAACACAGCTCCCTGCTCAAAACAAGTCCTGCCAGATGAGCCTGCGCCGGGCTGTGTTCAGTCAAGTTATGAATATCTCTGGGGATTGTGCAGCCTCTCTGGGTTCCTGTGCCAGCATTTGACTGTATACATTGTCAAATTTTTTTTCCTCTTGAAGAAAATTTTGTTTCCTTGTATCTTTAAAGGACAGACGTGGTTTGGCATCTCCTCATCCATCATGTGCTCCAGCCAGCTTAGTGACACTCACTGTAAGCTATTTACAAATAGCTTATAGGAGTTAGGATTCCAGCCTTTGATTTGTTCTAAACTGTTGTTCTCCTGGTCCTGCCATCACAAGGGTCTGTATTTTTAGTTTACCTTTTTAAAAAAGCTAGGAAATAACAGATTCTGCAAAGTTCAGCTAATAGGAACTTTGAAGCGGGCGGAAGAGAAGAAACAGTTTCATGTGACTGGCCTGTAACACATTTGTTTGTGCAAGTGCACTGATTAAGATTTTGTAGAACTGTTGAAGTTAAGACTTTTTAAGTTAGGAAGTTGGTTTTGCACCCTTAAAGCTTAGCTTAGTTGATGTTATGTGGGTTTTTTGACAGCCTATGCCTTCTCCCTTCAAAAGCCACTCAGAATTTTTTTCTTTTCAAACTGCAGGTAGTTTGATTTTTAACAATTATTTTAATTATATCTTTAATTGTGACTTTCTTTTCCAGCTCTTTGCTTTCAAAATCCCTGACATCAAATGTGGTTCCTTCCTAGATCCTTTTTTAGTTTAGAACATTATGTGCTCTGTCTCTCTTCTTTAACAGGGATTGAAGATATTTTGGTTAAACCTGAAGCAGACCACAAAAGAAAAAGAATCATTGAAAAGTCAAGCCAGCATGGTATTGAAGTAAGTCTGTCTTGCAGAATTTTTTTCTCCCCCCATAATTAAAAATTTTTGAAATCTTGCCTTGTTTAATCATGCCTGCTTTGCACCTAAAACCCCCCATATTTTACTTTCAGGCTGTTAGAGCTGCTCTTAATTTGCCAGAAACAGCATCATGTGAGGAGGTCCAAGGAAAATGGCAGGATGCCCATCTCTGCAAAGACCAGAGGGATTTTAACATGGTTGATATGAAATTCAAAGAGGAAGTAAACAATTACAACAATGAAATTAACAAGGTTGGCATCGAGGCATCTGTGTTCTACTAATCTTGTTTGAAGACTTTCTTATTAAGTTAATGTTGATGGGGGGTGCCTGACTGTTCTGGAGGCTGAATCTTTCCATCTGTCCCCGTCATGAGGCTTCACGTACTGCCTCACCACCTCAACCTTGTCCTCCCTGAATGAGAAGGTGGCTTAATACTCAGGATACTTTTAAAATTATAAATAGGAATGTTTGTGATTACTCATTGTTTCACTTTTTTAGAGCCTTCAACAGGAATTGCTTTGGTTTAATATTTTATTAATAAGGTTTTGTTCCCTTCCCCCCACCACAACTCTTTAGGTTTGTATGCCCCTTGGTCTCCACAGGAGCTTTCCAGACAACAATTTGCAGTTGATGGTACAGTCAGGAGCCAAAGGATCCACTGTAAATACAATGCAGGTAATGACAGCTAGAATACTTAGCAGCTACATGTGTTGATGTGATTTGTCCTGGAATGTAAGCTATTGAGAAGCTCTTGTGAACATTTTAATTTTTTTTACTATGTTTTTCAAGAAGAAATGTTGAATTTATGCGAGCAAAAAGTTGGATGGAAAAGTGATGTTTCCTTTTTTCCTGTCTACATTTAGATTTCTTGTTTGCTGGGCCAGATTGAGCTGGAAGGTCGAAGACCTCCACTGATGGCATCTGGCAAATCACTGCCGTGTTTCCAGCCTTATGATTTTTCCCCTAGCTCAGGAGGATTTGTGACTGGCAGATTTCTCACTGGGATCAAACCTTCTGTAAGTTTAATACTGCTTGTGCAGTTTATTGTGAAGTTTATTTTAATCTTGGTATTTTAAAACAGGTCTGCGATTATAGATAAATCAGCTTTGTTCACCTATTTTCATATGTAGCTTTTGAGAAAGAGCATAAATTGCCTGTCTTGGTGTACTTCTTAGCAGAATGCTGAAGGTATTGTGCTTATGTTTAGGAATTCTTCTTTCACTGCATGGCTGGCAGAGAAGGTCTTGTGGATACAGCTGTCAAAACCAGCCGTTCTGGATACCTACAAAGGTAGGAGGCTTGTTTTAGAATTTGAGCCTTTAAAAGGTCCTTTTGGTTGGTTGGTTGGGGGTTGGTTTTTTTTGTTTGTTTGATTTTTTTTTTTTTTTTTTTTTTTTTGTAGAGTACTGTATACTGGAAGAAGCACCTGCAATGCTTAGATTAGCTTCAGTGTACTTGCTTTTGGAAAACTGTTTGTTGTCTGAGTGTTGAATGTTTGTTCTAAGGCTGACTTTCTAGAGGACTAGATCAAGTAGAACTTTATCATCTTTAACTTATCTCTGTCATATAGCAGCAGCAATGGGAAATCTTTTTTTCTGGTACAAGTAAAGATGTACAAAATCCAGGCAACTCTAGTTTGTCTTGTCCACATTGTGTGGTGCTCTCCTTTATTCAAGCAACACCTCCAGTATATAGAAGATGATGAAACTTTTTAATTGTTTCAGAGGGTAGTGAGTGATTCTAAAGGAGGGATTACCCCCTTCTTTCAGACAACTGCTTAAGAGTGACAGCAGAAATAGAGAGTAACTTATTTCATTTTAAGTCACTTCAGCCCAAGGAAACCACAGGGAGTAACATATGGATAGCTTTGCAATATTATTACACGTTTCACTTGTATATTGTGTCTGTATGATTTTGGCTTCCAGAATTCCTGATCAGCCCTAAGTACACTTAAGATATTAACAAAAACATTATTTTTCATGTTAGAGTTGTATCATCCGTGTTGCTTTGTAGCCTCTTAACAGTGTTGTGTTGGTTTTGGTTTGTTTTTTTTTTTTTTCTTTGGAACAGGTGTATCATAAAACATTTGGAAGGACTGGTAGTTCAGTATGACCTGACTGTACGAGATAGTGATGGCAGTGTGGTGCAGTTTCTGTATGGAGAAGATGGGCTTGATATCCCTAAAACTCAGTTCTTACAACCCAAGCAGTTTCCTTTCATTGCAGACAACTATGAGGTAGAACACCTGAATCTTAAGTATTTATTATTGGGGTGAAGGGACAGACTGAAATGCACGGTTAACATCTGGCATATCTGTTACGGATCCATCAGCATAGTTGTTTCTCTCAGTCCCTCTCAGATTAACCTATGTTTTTATTTGCCATTGTATTCAAAATATGGAAGTGAGTCTTAAGCCTGTGGCATAATTTGAGCAGTCTCAATTTCAACAGAGCACCAAGTGCTCTCCTTATTCTCATTATTCTAATTCTGCAGTTGGATTCAATAGAGATGACTTTACTCTTCAGTATGTCAAATTTAATTAACTTCCTTTTACCAGTATCATCACTGGTTACTAAAGAATGAGAACAGTCACGTAAAGACGTAAGGAGTTTTGTCTCAGTTCGATTGAAAACCATTTTTTAAAATTGTTTTACAGCAGCTGAACATTTTGAGTGGCAGCAGATGACCTTTTCAGTTTGCTTTGCCTTTTCTGCTGTAGTGAGCATGGAGAGAAGAATAATCATACATATAACTTTCTTATAGGTAATCCACAAGGCAAACCATCTGGATGAAGCTTTAGCAAGGATGGAGTCTCACCAAGCTAACCAGCAGTTCAAAGCCATCAAGAAGTGGCGAGCCAGGCACCAAAACTCTGTGCAAAGAGAAGGGGGTTTTCTGATGTTTTCACAAAAGAAAATGGCAAGTGTAAAAGCACAGATTCCAGGAGGAGAAATCAAAAATGGAAGAGATCCTGCTACTTTACAGGTAACACAGAGGCAGTTGAATTGACCAAGCCCTTTATAAAAGTTGCAGAATTCAGTGATTTTTATATAGATATATAGATATATAGATATATTTAATGGCTTTTTATAGAATCCTAGAATCATTTAGGTTGGAAAAGACCTTTTAAGATCATCGAGTCTAACTGTAAACCTAGCACTGCCAAGTCCACCACTAAACCATGTCCCTAAGTGCCACGTGTACACCTCTTTTATATACCTCCAGGGATGGTGACTCAACCACTTCCCTGGGCAGCCTGTTCCAATGCTTGATAACCCTTTCCATGAAGAAATTTTTCCTAATATCCAATTTAAACCTCCCCTGGCACAACTTCAGGCCATTCCTCTATCGGTTATTACTTGGGAAAAGAGACCGACCTCCACCTCGCTACACCCTCCTTTCAGGTAGTTGTGGAGAGTGATAAGATCTCCCCTGAGCCCCCTTTTCTCCAGGCTAAATAACCCCGGTTCCCACAGCTGCTCTTCATAAGACTTGTGCTCTAGACTCTTCACCGGCTTTGTTGCTCTTCTTTGGACTTGCTCCAGCACCCTCAGTGTCTTGTAGTGAGGGGCCCAAAACTGAACACAGTATTCGAGGTGTGACCTCACCAGTGCTGAGTACAGGGGGACAGGGACAATCCCTTCCCTAATCCTGCTGGCCACCCTATTTCTGGTCCAAGCAAGGATGCTGTTGGTTTTGTTGGCCACCTGGATCAAGCGTCCCAAAGTGTTTCACAGTCTACTTACACCAGTTACCTTTTGAACGAATCATGTCAGCTGTGTGGGTGAGCTGAGATTTATTTATTAAAGCCTGCGGGCCCTAGTGCTAGGGCAGAGGCCAAAAATTCTGAGGTAAAACTGGTTTTAGAAAACAGCTGATGTTTGTGGGTGGTTTTGGGAGATTGTTTTTGTTTGGTTTTTTTGGTGGTGTGGTGAGTTGAGTTTGGGGTTGGTTTTTTTTTCACGTACACAGAGTAGATCTCTCTTGCATGGACAGGTATCTGCTAGCTGGATGAGATCCTGTTTAAATACAAGGATCAGAGAGCTGAGCCAGCCCTGCCTAGTGTTTCAAAAATGTAGTCTTGCTTAAGCCTTTTGTACATCAGGGTACTAATCTGTACGTCATGACTTCTAACGAAGACTATATGTATGGACACAAAATGCAAACAGGTGCTGCTTCACAGCCTCGTTTTCACAAGGAATTTACTCTGGTAGAATGTGAACAGTGAGGATGAAACTCCCAAGTTGAAGGTCTTGAGATATATAATTCCATGAGCTTGTCTGCAAATGTTATGCCTAATCACTGGTTTGTTTATCAGCTCTGATGAATTTTTGTTGCAGTTGGCACTTTTGATGATGTTCAAAACAGTTTGGCCTGGGGGTTCATTCACTATTTGTTTATTTTTTCCTTTCAGTAGATTAGGTAGATATAGATACATGTTTATCTCTGTATCAGTATATTATAAAGTTCAGTGAACAGACTTCCATGTCAGAAGCTAGTTCTTCCTTCGTAAGACAGCAAGACATGTAGAAGATAAGTTAGCTCATTTCTGTATTGGTTTCTTTTTTTAAGTCAGTATTAACTTCTTTATTAAATGCAACATTTGAAGTGTTACTGAAAGACTAGCAAACTGAAGAATAGAAGTAAAACTGATGAGCGTGCATAAAATGCAAGCTATGTTCAAGGTCTCTGCTGGACTGTTGTGCTTGAATGTTGACAGCTGAAAATCAGAGAAGCTCCTTTGTCATGCCAGCTTTAGACAGGCAAGGTGGTAGTCATCTAGAAGTAAAGACTTAAGTATGTCAAGGGGGTTCCCTCCCAAGTTAAAATCGTTATTAGAGGGCTGTATTTCACTGATTTCTGGAGTAGTTACTATGGGTAGATAACTCTGACTATTTCAAGTTTGTAAAGAACCTTGAAATCATTTGGGATCAAAAGTGTAAGTGTCAGAAAATGGAGAATGCCATATTTGTACCTGAGTTGTTTGCTGTGTGTGTTACATACACCCTTACGTTTTGCACAGGTAATCTTTTCCTCCTTCTCTGTGGCTTGATGGCTGGGTTATTTGGTTTTGGACTTACTGTGAAAAAAACAGCCTGCTTAAAAATCCCCTCTTACTTTCAGTTACTGAAGATGTGGTATGAACTAGATGAGAAGAAACGAAGAAAGTATCTGAAGAAGACAAATAAGTGTCCTGACCCAAGCCTTGGTGTTTGGCGTCCAGATACTTATTTTGCATCTGTTTCAGAAACATTTGAAAATGGAGTCGAAGATTATATCAACAAATGGCAATCTGAGAACAGACAAAGTTCTATGCACCCAGCGCTTTCTTCTGACAGGTAATAACTTCTGCGTCTTTACTACTTTGCACTGAGCCAAAAAAACCCCAAACCTATTTTTGGACTGAGTTTGCTAAAGATGAAAAGCCTTTATCAACTTTTGGTTTTGATGTGAGCTTTGCGAAACCAAGTGGTGGGTTTCAGAATGTTTCCTGAAAGCCAAGTGTGCTTAGTGTGCAGCGGCGAGGCCCTTAACCTTAACCTTAAACAGAGGTTATCTGTTTATTCCAAATCTGAATTTTCTGTGCTGCTAAGGGCTTTGGCAAAGGCTTTATGGAATAACAGCAACATATTGCTGTCCCCCTACATATAAAATAATAATTTACAGTAACAGTTAAAAACCAAAAAAATGCTCTTGCCACACCTTGGAGTTAGCAATGCAGGTAAGATGAGCAAGTGGGAGTAAATGGCTTCTCTTTTGACATTCTGGGAATTAGCAGTAGAAGTAAAATATGGTTTGGCCAAGGCCCCAGTTCTGTGATAATGGGCTGTGCTTGTCAGATCAGATTTAGAGAGACAATTTTTCAGTTTCTGGAGTGTATTTATCCGTAAGCTACCAGGAGAAATTGACTGAAAGAGGTAACTGTATTGAACTGAGCAATGCTTCAGTCTCTCCCAAGTTCTTTACTTCGTATTACATTGAGCTAAACTTCTTATTTCCTGTCTTCAGATTAAAGGATTTGTTGTATTTAAAGTGGCAGCGATCTCTTTGTGACCCAGGAGAAGCTGTAGGTCTTCTTGCAGCTCAGAGTATTGGGGAACCTTCCACACAGATGACTCTGAACACCTTCCACTTTGCTGGCAGAGGTGAAATGAATGTCACGTTGGGTATTCCAAGGTGAGAAAACTGTGTTCTCAATGGGTCCTTTGCCATTTTTTGCACTTGTGTAATAGTGCTTAATCTCACTGGCAGGTATATGTCTAATCTTGAGGGCAAATGATCCTTCAGTTTAATTGTAAATTGTGCCTGTTCAGAACTATTTTAATGTTTTACAATTTTAGGGTTGTTTTGGTTCACTTTCCAGATACAAAATATTTGTGAAGACCCCTTACTCTTACCTGATGTATAGCAAGTGACTTATTTGTTTCTATATTTTATTCAGTACAGTATAAGCCTGAAGAAATGGGGCTTTGTGGGTTTGCCCTCTGCCGAGGGCTCTTCTTCCCCCTACGAGCTTTTAAACCTATTTCTTCCACACACAGAATTTCACCGCAACTACGAAATATTGCGGGTTTAGTATCGTTAATCACCTATGTAGAAAGAGACCTGTTTTATAGCAGCCAGGGTTTCCCCTGACTCTTCTGTATGGTGACAGTGACTTTATCAGCGCACATGTGTTTACCAGCCACTCACCAGCTTGTTCTGAATAACATGGGCGTGGGTGATGACCCTGGCTTCATGTGTGGGTGTCGTGCCTTAGATGGGAGATGGTTGTGTTACTTCAGAGAAGCAGGGGAGGGGGAGAAAGTGTGAGGAGGCATACATTGTGTATCCATAGGAAACAGGCTTCATTAGTTCTTCTGTTATTGTCATCTCTAGTCTCTTCCCGTAATTGGGGTGATAATCTAATTGAGGCAGTAGGACTACTGTTGTGCTATGCCTGATGAGGAACCAGAAAAGTGAAAAGAAGCACTGCAATGCTAACCACAGCTCGTGATGCATATGGCTGTGGTGGAACTGGCAGTTGCTGCATGCTGCCTAATTAAATGAACTAGATGTTTATTTGATCGCATAGTGCTTTTATTGCTTAATTTGGATCATCATTCTTTATTTAAAGGTTGCGGGAAATACTGATGGTGGCCAGTGCAAATATTAAAACGCCAACAATGAGTGTTCCTGTATTCAATACCAAGAAAGCTCTCAAGAAGGTGAAACAGCTTAAGAAACGGCTCACAAGAGTGTGCTTAGCTGAGGTGAGCCTCCTATTCAGTGTATCCTTTGAGAGTTAGCAAAACAGAATTTCCTATTTGAGCTCATCAGGTAGTCTGGCTTTGTAGCAGTTTCCATTTTTGAAGGCTTATCTGTGGGCGCAAGATGACAGGGTCCGTCCTTTTCTTGCATGATGAACCTGTAATATCTGCTAGGGATTAGAGCACTGAAAGGAACGGCAGTTACTATGGCTGTATGAGACTTAAATTCAATTTAACCTGTAGAGCATTGTCACAGGCTACAAACTCTATCAAAGGTAAAGGGGGAGGGTAATAGTTCATACAGAGCAGTAATATAATGGCAGCAGGAATTATGTTTGTTGCCATAGCCTTGTTTGTTTTTTTCTTCAAGTTCCTTTATTGTCAGTCTCTAGAATTGGGGGGGTTTTGTTTTGTCTTTAAGAGACAAGCTAATCTGGCTGTGACTGGCATAGTAGAGACCTTTCTGTTTGTCCCCCACCACTTCCTAATCTCATACAAGTGGCTGTGCTCAATAAAAGCAGAACGTGTGGCTCCTTGGAGACTTGATATACTGAAGTCTGATATATTCTGTGCTCCCTGTCTTCCCAGGAGTGCAGTGTTTCTTGTGCTTTCCTGCATGCCCTACCCTCTTCTGTCTTACTCTTTCAAGTTGAAAGCAGCAACAATAGAGTTAAGACTTAGTTCTGTGCTGAAATACTGTTGTGCTCAATGAGTCAGTAAAAATGAAGCTGTTGGCCCACTCTTGGTGAAGAAGTCAAGTGGGAGGTGAGGCTGTTCTCACAGTATTGTCTAAGTTAATTGTTGAGAGGCATTTAAGCCAAAGTGAGTGCAATAATGTAGTCTTTTCACCCAGGAGCTGCCACAAAGCCTCCAGAAAAGTTTGCGAGTTAGCCTTGTGTAATTCTGGTCTTCTATGGAAAGGATTGGAATTGCAGGAAGTAAATGAAGTGTTTTCATCAAAGGAGTAACATTCCTACTTGGCACTTTTGTAGGTCTTACAGAAAGTTGACATAGAAGAATCCCTGCGTGTGAAGCGTAAGCAGAACAAACATCGCCTCTACAAAATCAAATTCCATTTCTTGCCTCATGAATGTTACCGAGAGGAAAAGTGTGTGAAGCCCAGGGAGATCTTGCTCTTCATGGAAAGAAGGTGAGTTTGCTTATAGACGCTTTAATATTTGCTCTTCTTTTGCCTTTCTGTGGGCTCAAAGGACCATTGCATGTTGTTTATTATTGCTGCTGTGGCTTTCAGAGCAACAGCTTCCTGCAGATGTCCTTTCAGAAGCATCTATGCAGTTGCTTTTTATATCTTGAATAAAACTGTGGATCTGGGGGATCTTTCCTTCCCCCCGCTTCTTTCCTTCCCCCCCCATTTGCCTTATCCTATAAGCACTTCTGCATCCACCAGAGACTATGTCCTGTCATGAGGAGACTCACTTCTTAAACAAAATAAATTAATTTTCTGACAACTTGAAATTGACTGTGGTATGCTGAGCTTTGACATTCTGGGTTGCTGCTTCTTTCAGGTTCTTTAAGATTTTCCTGGAAGCAATTAAAAGGAGGAATGCAAAGATGGCATCTTTTACTGAAGTCAGCACCCGGAAGGCAACGCGGAAAGATTTAGATGGTGACCAAGACAAGGTACAGGAAAACATCACCTGAAAAATGCCTCACTTTTTTCTTTTTGAGAACCAGAATTTGGAAAAGTGTAGCACATTTCAGTGTGAACACAAAATGTGTGAATACTAAATTACTTAAATATTTTCTTTATGCATAAACTGTCTTTGCAGTCTCATAAAATTAACAAGGACATTAAAGTTACTACGTATTAATTCGTAATTTACTTAGGCATTTTCAGAATACAGCCTTGTTTATTTCAGCTTCAATGAGATAAAAGCATATTACTCTCCGTTTACTGCCAGATCAATGTCCTGTTGTAGGAGTGGTTGTCAAAACTCTGGGGAAGATGCTTTTTTCATTGAAAGGTTTTTGCATGTTCCTTCTGCCACTCCTCTCCCATCAAGGACTGGCATATAATCAGGCTGATAGCTTTTCTGTCTTCTAGACATTCATCTTGTTTAACGTTAAAGTTATCATGAGTGTAAGTTCATTATTTCTTCATAGTAGTGGTCTTACAGAAATTAATTTGTCTTTAAAGGTAGACCATTGAACAAGGGATTGTTAAATTCCAAATATATTGCTAAAGCCTTTTGAGGCAGTTGATGCTTCCTAGTGGAATCAGCCTGATTATCTTCTCTGTCATGGATTTCTAGACACAGAATAATTCTCCAGCAGAGGAAGAAGAGAACATTGTTGACGCGGAAGCTGATGAAGGGGATGGTGATGCTACAGAAGCAAAACGGAAGAAGAACCAGGAAGAAGAGGTAATGGTTTTGTAGGTGCTCAGGATGCACATGAATTCCCAGTTTCCTCTGCCTTGGTTTGAGTTGGGAAGGAAAGCTTCCATTGAAACAAAATGCTGGGAAAAAACCCAAACCCCACTTGAAAGGGGATAGGGAAGTCTCTGCTTTGTGCTGATGAGTTTTGATTTGGATGGATTTGCGATGGCCTTGGTTGAGCCCGGTCCCTGCTGTCCTTCAAGAGTGATAAAATACCATGCAAGTTACAGATGGAAGAGATCTGCGTTTTCCAAAGCCTTGTCCGTCAGGCATTGAGTAGATGTGTCTGGCAATCAGGTTGTCTCTGCTGTAGTTCACCTTAACTTTACTTATTGCTAATTTCATGCCATTAATTGTTTGGGTTTTTTTTAAAGTTTATTGTGGTTCTTAATAAATATTCTCCCTGGCTCTGCATGTTTCTCTGTGTTCACTACTTCATAATTACTGCTTAAAAGATGGGTTGCTGTAATTTCAGCAAGAGGGTAGAGTAATTGAAAATCCCGAGGGAATCCCATCACTAGAGTTGGATTGTGGGAAGAGCCTTTTTCAGGGGGAGAAAACTAAATTCTGCTACAGCCCCAGTAATGTGTAGCATCTCAGACTGTATTGAGGAATAATGGCAAGATTATAAAGAATTAGAGACTGAACCAAATCTGTTGTATTACTTTCTTTACCACAGAATTGCATTTTCATTGTATCATAGGTGAGGTACTTGCAACTCAGCTGTCAAGAATATTCGTGAATAAAACTATTCATGGTGCGCTTTGAGCCAGAACAGGTACAGAAACATATAATTACAACATTGTTTCTTTGTAGATTGATTATGAAAGCGAAGAAGAGAATGGGGAAGAAAACATTGATGAAAATCTAGAAGATGAAGACGCTGAATCAGAAAAAGAAGAGAGAACTCCTGGTGCTGAAGAAGATCAGAATGAAGCAGATGGTGGTGATTCTCAACGTCTTTCCTTTATGTCTCAGGCTAAAAAAGAGAAAGATCGATTACTTCAGTCAGCAGAGTTGCGAGTGAATGCTGTTCTAGAGAGCCATCCATCAATACAGGATTACACATTTGACACTGAAAATGAACTTTGGTGTGAGGTAAGGTGGTGGTGCCTGGAAACATCTGTGTGTGGTTGCTCACTGGTTGCATGTAGCTCCCATAACAAATGGCTCAGTGGAGTGCTGCTGTTTTGTCTCAACAATGCTATATTAATACAGAAAAGTAGCAGTACAAATGTATTTCTTGACATAATTTTTAGTAACTTCTAACTTTCAGAACCCCTGATGAAACTTTTTTTAAAGAAATAGGTTTTTGGCAGAATTGTTGTGTTTTTAATCTAAATATATGATGTACTACTGCATAGCTGTTGATAAATAAAAGTGATGGCTGGACAGCTGAAAAAATCTAAGCATCTTAAAACCCAAATAAACAAAACCCACAACAAACACATACCCCACCACCCTAAGAAAAGTAACCCAAAACCCAACAATCGTAAGTTTAGAGATCTTGAAAGCAATGTGAATGAATGGTCCTGGGATGTGGTGTTCTTATTAGCATCATTCAGCTGCAGTTCTAGTCAGACATTTATGTTCCTGAACACATAACTAGGGTAATTCCAGTTGTCTACTTTTTGCCTAAAAAGAAGTAGACTGGTCGTTGAGCCTAACGTTCAAGCTTTCTTACTGACTAACGCTACATTGTTTTTTTTTCCTCTTAGGTTTCATTGGCGCTTCCATTGATGAAGGTTTACTTCGATATCTCCTCCTTGCTTGTCTCTCTTGCACGAAGCACAGTCATTCATGAAGTGAAAGGGATAACACGATGCTTGTTGAATGAAAGTACCAGCAGGCAAGGAGAGAAGGAACTTGTTCTGAACACCGAAGGGATAAACCTTGCAGAGCTGTTCAGATACTCTGATGTATGTAACCTATTTATAATCTCAATCTTGAATGATCTTTTGTGTTCTAGGGAGCAATGATGGATGATGGGTGCTATCAGGGGTGATGTGTAGCCTTTTCAGGTCACAAATTCTCTTCGTTTGCCTTTTTCCCCCCAGATATGTTCAGAGCTCAGCAGAGCCTTTTCTCAAGGGCAGCTTGCAAATCAGTTTTTGTGCAGCAGCCCAGTGTCTAATGACAGATAATTCCATACCACGCTTGTAACTGTGTCTCTAAATGTTACTTGAGGGAGTTCTTTCATCTAAATGAATTGCAGTACTTGGAGATGAATAGTTCTGTTATGCCGTCTAGCCCATAACTCTACAAATACAGGACTGTTTTAAGCTACATCTTCTCTACTGCTTTTGCTAAAAGTTCTGGCTGGTTGAGACGGACTGGGCATTGCATTGTATTGCTTGGAAGACTTTTAACATGTTCCTCTGCTGCTTGGGAAGGTTTCTTTGTTTGTTTGCTTTTTCTAATTTCAGGTCATTTTCTTCTGCGCTGAGTTTTGATTCCAGTAAGATGCTGCGATCACTAGCTTAACCATAAATCCCCAGAGTAATTTTTGTCTGTATTTGACTCCAAGTTGCTGTCTACTTGTTCTGCAACTGTTGGTGCTGCTTAAGCTAATGAAAAATGGAGGAAAAAAAGCTATCTTAGCTTAAGTTGTTTGGAAATACAGAGTAACTACTGTCCTACTTGGTGTCTAACTACTGTCCTATCTTGTATCTGTGGTTTTTTTGCTTTCAGATTTTGGACCTGAACAGACTTTATTCCAATGATATTCATGCCATGGCTAAGAACTACGGAATTGAGTCTGCCCTGAGGGTGATTATAAAGGAAATAAAAGATGTATTTGCTGTATATGGTAAGATTTTGTTGTATTTTTAAAGGTAATCTTCATTATCATATAGATGGGAAAACCCAGCCACAGTGCTTACAAAGTTATGGTTTTGCATGATCTTCATTTATATGTGTAGTTCTAAGTTGCACCTTTTCACCATTTTAATCATTATAGTGTCTTCGGTGAAGACTCTGTTAGTTAATTGTTAGGTTCTATTTAATCAGTAGAAAATTCACTAGACAAGGTTGAATTTATCCCCTTTTCACAGAGCTTTTCTGTTCGGGTATATTTATTTTTTGCCAAGCTTGGAAGGTCCAGACAAATTAACTATTAACATCTGAGGAACCTAACTATGTTAGACTGCATCGTGGCCCTGAGAATAGGATTAATCTTGCCTCACTGTAGCTTTTTACTGATGGGACTGTACGCTCCCTTTGAAGTTAAGTTTTTATATCTTTCCTAAAATAGCTGCACTGCATTGTCTGAATGTTCTTCTCTCTGCATAGATTTTTCGGAGAGTCCAGGCAGCCAGCTTAGGGAAGATGCCTAGCTTCATAGGCTGTTAAAATTACGCATGTTGAGTTTCCCTTAATTGAGCTAAGTCTTGTTATGAATTAAACTATTGAAAAGAGGCAAGATTAATACAGTGAGAATTTTAGCAACCAGTTATATCAAACAGATTTGCCAGCTGGCAGCCCAGAGTGGTCTCACCTCCAAGTTGTTCAAGAACTGCTAGGTAAATGTTGACAGAGCTGTTAATGGTTTCCCCCTCACACTGACTCCTCAAGCATTATTTAAAATAAGTGCTATTTCTTTTTAGCGTAAGTGGGGTTTTCTGTGGATGTCTAATATCATGCACAGAAAATATCAGAACCTTTCTGACTCCGGTGCCTGGCTGCTGCAGGCCACCAGGTGAGGGGCCAGAGCTCTGTCCCATCACAAATGAATGGATGCACGATCCCCTTCTGCATAAACAAAGATGATGCAGACCTTACTGATTTCATGTAGAGGAACTCTGCCGCCTCACAACATTCTTGACATTTTAGTTTCCCTAGAGAGATACTCTCCTATGTTATAGTGAGGTTTGCCTCTCTTGGATATTTGAGGGGAACAGTTAAGCCAGCGACACGCAAAGAGGTGCAACTGCCAGAAGAATGTTAATAGAGATACGTTGAGTAGATTCAGGAGATTTAATTTCCTCATGATTTTTTTTTTTTTTTAAAGAAACCCCAACCTTAGCCCTTGCATGCTCTGATGATTACTCTTCCTTGTGTTCTTAGGCATTGTGGTAGACCCTCGGCACCTTTCACTTGTGGCAGATTACATGTGTTTTGAAGGATTTTATAAACCGCTGAATCGTATTGGAATTCAGTCCAACTCCTCCCCTCTGCAACAGATGACGTTTGAAACCAGCTACAAATTCTTGAAGGAAGCAACAATGATGGGTAAATGGTTTAGTTTGAACTATAATGCTGCAGCATTTCACATATGCTTTGTTTTCATGATAACTTTCCACTAGTTTGAGTAATGCATAATTGCATTAGAAAAAAATGCCAGAGGCTAAAATTTTAATTAAGTCCTTGCCTAGGAAAATGTTCCAGATGTTTTTAATAAAATTCTGTCATCTTAAATTAAGTCAGCTCCCACATGTAATTTGTGGGGTCTGTGGCTCCTTTCTTTAAGAATTAGATAGGCATTTTTAACAACAAACCTTAATATTGTTAAGATTTGTTATAGCAAAGCCTTTTAACAGACTACTAAATCTGCCTTTTTCTGTCTCTACCATTAAAATTGTCATCTCTGCTTTGTTTTCATGTCTGTATTATAACTCCTATATTTTCATCTCCTCTAGCCTTGCTATTCAGAATTTTATTGTGAGAACAGTCCTCCTGGTTTTTACTTTGATTCTGTTTTTCTTCTGCTTTGTAGCACTTTACTATCTTTACTTTTTTCCTCAAACACAGGCAAAGGGTCAGACTTACTTGTGTAATGGTAGGTTTCTGGTGCCAGTTGAGATGGCCAAGAGTATCCTTGCTGCCCTCTAGTTGCTGCTCTGGAAGGTGTAGAGGTCACATGGCTACATGGATTGTTTAGGGTATTTAAAATAGCACTAACCATCTACATTTAGGAGTCCCATCCAAAAACACTTGTGTTTTAAGCCTATCATTAGACAGTTTGCTTGATCTCATGCTTTGGATACTAATTACGTCTCCCTTTTGCACATAGTGTTGGTTTCTGTCACTTGCCAGTTGGTCCGTCGGGGATGCTCCTGTGCTGCCTTATTTGCTACCTGATACAAATGGGAAATGCTATCAACATGATCTCTTCAGCTAATATCTTAAACTGCCTTGCACAGATGTCAGAGATACTTTTATTACTGAATTCCATTTTGTTAATGCTGGTTTTATACCTTTTCTGGGAAGGTAATTTGGATTTTAATGAATAGTATTGGTTACAATTGACTTAAAATTAATCTGAAAATCAAAAAGTAAAATTGTAAATCTAGGGTGAAATTGAATAGAAGAGGATGTTTCCTGCACAGTTGCACTCTTGCTCTGGGTTTACATTATATCACATATTGACTTAGAAATAACATAAGGTTTTCGCCAAGTGAAACATAATTATATTTATGGATAATATTATTAATAAAGACATGAAGTGCATACTGACAGAAGGGCATGGTGAATTGGCAGGAAAGCTGCACTGATTACAAGTGGGGGGAGTTACTGATTTCAGCAAGATGGAAATCAAAGTTGTAATGTGGATTGCAGCAGTCTGGATCTAATTTCCTTTAATGTAACTGATAACTTGACTGTACGTTTAAAGAGATACTGCAAGGGTGCTCGCTTACGGCCCTGATCAATATGAAGGAAAAAAGAAGGCTTGTGACCACTAATGTAAGGATGTAAGACCACTCATCAGAGTGCAGGTGCTGATGAGGGTTTAGCGTGCAGCGAGCACACTGCATCAGAAGTGAGACCCAATCTCTTTGGCTGTTTGTTAAAAGAATAACTCTTTGTTAACATGGCGGGAGCACACAGGATGGTTATGACTGGTTTGGTTAATGATCTAACAAAGGACCTTTTTTTTTTTTTTTTCTTTTTGCTTCAGCTGACACACAGGAGCAGCTATTTAATTATTCAGCTGTAGCTGAGATCAGAGCTCTAAGCACATGGCATACACTGTGCTATGGTGCAGCTCCTCCCCCCATCCTGTATGGTAGAAAGTTCGGGACATTTTACTCAGTAAAGATGACCCAAACTTACCAAGTTTAATAGCTTTATTTCCAATCTTCCAACTGCTCTAATGACAAAATTCCAGCTTGCTGTAGTTAGGATGAATGAAAAACAGCCTGGTGCTTATAGGAACAGTGAAAGCAAAACAGTCCTAGCCAGACATGTCATCTGGAGAGCTTCCAAATTTCTGTGACACTATTTCGCTACAGTGAGTAACCACAAAATCGAAGGAATTCATGGAATGTCTCTTCAGTGAAAAGTTCTCTTCGTATCTAGCCAGAAGGATTTAAAATCCACATCAAAAGGATTCACTCTAACAAAGGAAAAAGGCAGCACTGAAAAGGGAATCTTTTTGGTTTTGCCTCACTGATGTATTTTTTTAGTGATCTATTTAATCAGCAAAATGTGTTCACCGGAAGGTCAAATCTGTGTTCTCTTAGAATTCAGAACGTGTTGTCTTTTTATGCTGACTAGGGAGAGTTTTAGTAATGTGTGGCCTAATTCTCTGCTTGCACGACAAGATTGGGATGAGATAATAGTTGTTGTAGGAAGGGGTAGGAAGATTTCTCTCAGAAATACAACTTCAGTCTGAACGGTAGGTGGTAGTGCCACCTACCCCCACTAGGGGGGGGCTGAACCAGATGACTGCTTGCATGTAAACCAAAATGCTTTCTTTTCAGCACTGACCTGTCAGAAACCTTTGGAAACATCCTAATATGATGTTGTTTGAATTCTGTTACAGGTGCCCATGATGAACTGCGATCCCCTTCTGCATGCCTAGTGGTTGGAAAAGTTGTGAAAGGAGGGACTGGTTTGTTCGACCTCAAGCAACCCCTTACATAGTATTTTGGTTAGGATTCTGACTACAGTGTTCATTGTAAGACAGGTATGCTCTCTGGCTATGCAACAAGGGCACGTACTTTATCCCCAGTTATCTTCCCTGTGCCAATAGGTTTGTTAGTCTGGATACCTGATGAGCCTAATCTATTTAATGAGAATGTCTGCACCTATAGGAGCTATCCTGTGATCCAAAGAAACATTTATTTACTGTTCATTAATGTAAAAAATGAGATTACTGGTTTACATAGAAAAGAATAAAATGAAGGAGGCCATCTGGGTCTCAACCAGGCCATGCAACAGCTGTGGCAGACAGAAGTCAAAGCAGAATCTGTTTACGCTGTCTGATATTTGTGGGGCAAAATCCTGTCTGGGTGGGTAGTGCTAGTTGCCACATGGTTGTTATGTGACAAAATTCCAGTATTGGAAGTAGCACTCTCAGACTTACAGGCGGAGCTGGGCAGTGCTGTGCTGAAGCTTCAACGTTGTATTGAACATCTATGCTTGAGGCATATCCTCTTTTTTTGCTGTACTTGGCGTGCACTGCCATGACTTTTATAACCTTTAGAGGATGCGTTTTCCTATTCTGCTACTTCATTCATTAAGAATTATGTGTCTGTGACACAATTGTTAAATTTCTTGATTAGCCGAAGACCAGAATTCAGAGTGTTCATGGTTTCTATAGGCATTTTCCAGTGCCTACTCATGACTTCTTTGTATGGAACAGATCTCTGCACAGTGAGAAACCTGACATTTGATAAAGATTTATTTCTTAAATGGCAACGTGAGCTGCTGTAACAGTGACTACACAAAAGACTGCTGTAAGAATTACTGAAACAGAGTTTTTAAACTATTTTTGCTTAAATATTTGGTATCAAAGAGTGTATTTAATAAAGGACATTACAAAGAAATATTCTGAACGCCCTATTATGTGGCTGTGTTACTGAGAGAATTTTGTCATGCGGCCAACAGACATCGCTTTGACTCTGATGGCTGTTAAAAATCGTGTAGCTGAGAGCTGTTAGGCACTCTTCAGAAACCAGACTTTCTTGTTTTACATTTGATTTTAATCAGAATGAGATGTGCACAAGTAGTTAAAATTCTTTTGGGTTTGCAAGTTTTCTGTCAGATTTTAACCCCAGATCGTTCTCAGTGGTCCCCCTAAGCTAGTGGAAAAGTGCCAGAGCTCACTTAGCCAGCTGAGGAGCTCCTACTTCCAGTGGAGCTGCGCTAACGGGGATTAGATTAGGTAGTGGGAGACGTTGCCTTGGGATTGTGAAAGAGGCTCTGTGGAGTATCTTGATGGACTCCATCAAGGGGCCTCACCCCCTTAAAACTGTGTCAAATGTACTGCAGATTGCGCTGAAGCTTAACAAATGCATTAGGCCGGTAAGCTCTCCGGTTTCACTTTGCAAATCTTCATAAAAGATTTCCTTGTGTCTTTCTCCAATCTTAGCACCTGCTATGTATTCCTCAAAAACATGTCATTCTGCGAACAACCTGGACAGAATTGGTTGAATACAGTTTCACAAATGGTTACATGGGAAAGAACACATGTGTTAACAAAAAGATTTTTAATTTCAGGCTACAGTCTATACTGAAGAGCATCTCTGCCACATTTTCTATCGGGAGATGTGGCATCCTTTAGTGCTCTGAAGAGTTTGACCTAACTCACGCATTCATCCAAGTGTTTGTATCACTTCTCCGTGAAGCTGAAGAGGTCGCTTTGATAGTGTCATGGTAATGAATTGCCCTCAGAGTTATGGAGCCGTGAAATACAAGGAAATTTACTAGTCTTCTATTTTGGCGTAATATAACCACATACAAATTCTGTGTATTTGAAATGTGTGTATGTGAAATTATGCTGTGCTGCAACTGAAAAGAGATCAAGTCTCCCGAGCAACGTGATGTCTTTTTCTAGGTACCAGCTTGCTTTTTTGTTGCTGTCCGAAGCTCCTGTGGACAGTGCTGCCCGTAGCAATCCTTCTGTCAGGCTTGCTTGCTTCTTCAGTGGTGAGAAGTTGTCCTGTGTGGTGGTGGGGCAGCAGTCAGCCAGCACGCTTTAGGGGAGCAAGGGGTGCAGATGATAAATGAGCAGGGCAGTAAAAGCCTATAAATATTACATAGTCTCGTTTTGAGAAAATGTACCAAAGTTACTGTCCCTTGCTTTACACCACATTGTGTTGTCAAACTCCTGTTTCTTGCTCCCTGCAGAATTGTCTATGCAGGAAATGGTGATGAATTCAGTAGGTGATTAGTCAGTCCTTTGGGAAATGTGCTCAGGCTGTGGCAGGATGAGCCAACCTCCACTTTCAGTTTTGAGTTGCCTTTAAAATTTTGGTACAGGCCAGGATCCGAAAAACTATTCAGATCTGTACTGAAAGAACTGAGGTTGTAGGAAAGCCCCTAACATTACAATTCGGATCTTACTTAACATCTGCTTAGGAAAGCAAAGTAGGTGGCTGCTCCTGTTCATGGACTGAAGTAACAGGGGAGAGAGTATGGGAGGACCTCAGATGAGAGTCTGTGTCTTCAGGGTGGAGAACTGTGTGTATTTTGGCAAGTGAATGGGCTAAGTTTATGCTGTGAAGGAGAGGCAGTTGAGGTAGCAATTACTCTTAATCCGTTGCATGAGCAGGTTGGCTAGGGAATCATCTAAACTGCCCTTTATGAGACAGGAGGAGTTTGTTTGCTTAAAATAAAGTTCACGTGTGCAGAAAATGGAGGTAGAAGAAATGTGCTGCTTCCTGTGGTCAGAAGATTTTCTTTTCACACAACACGTAGCTCTATTCAGGTAGATCTTCTATGTTTAAAAGTTTCTTTGTTTCCTCGCAACGATTCCTGTCCCTGTTGTTTTTGAAGCTGTGAACTACCTGCCCTCAAACATAGTCTGGGAGAAGGCTCTTTTGTGCTCTTGCTGCTTTTGTAATTATGTAAAACAGACAAATGGAGTCAGTTTTGGCATAAAGGACCCCAAAGAGCTGGCAGTAGATGGGATTTCACAGAGAGGAGGAGATCACAATTGAAAGGCCAGAAGAACAGGCTAGAAAGCCCCTTTGGAGTGTGAGAATGGAGCTTTGCAAATACTGAAATAAAATGGGATTGCGTACGTGAGACTTCCTTTTTTTCTCCCATTATCTTACTGCTCTGAATCAGAATTCAGTGTGATTCTTCTGCTGCTAAGGAAACCTGGTTCTCTTTGGTGGCAGATGAAGCTCGACTAGTAAGAAGTGGTGAAGAAACAGATGGCACTGAGAACTCTTTGTGCTGTTTTTGAGTCTTTTCTGCAGCGTCTTTCTTCAACTATCTTTGACATTACTTTGAGAATTGTCAGGAATAATGCAAAGCTAATACTGAACAGTCAAATCTTACGGTGATTTCCTCTAGTTTGTGTATGTATGCTGCATTTCTATTTTTGGGTGATGCAGAAGTCAGATGCAGTGCTGGCACTGGCCACGTTCTTAATGCTTCTTCCCTGGGAACCATCCCTTCTCTTAACTATCTGTAGTGTAACAACAGCTCTCTGTAACTACAGCTGCACTGTAGGATGCCAAGATACCCTAAGACTGCAAAAACGTGGGAGGAATGAAAGAAGAAAAGGTACCTTCCAAAATTGCTTGCTATGTGTTATCTCCATTAATAATAGCAAATGATCTGTCTGGAAAGCTAAATGTTGTAAGTTTGACTGAATGTGCACTCCAGGAGCAGGCTGGCTAGCAGATGCAGATAGGAAAGCTGGGGGAAGAGGCTTTTTTAAAGCTGTAACAGAAGGAACTTAAAGTTATTCAGCCAGAAAGGGAGGCAGTGATCCTCATCTTCTGGTTATGCGTGCTTTGGCAAGCAGGGCATATATTGTGGGGTTTATCCTGCTTGTATGGTACAAAACACCCACTGGCTGATCCAGATTTGTTACCTCTAGGATGAAGATAAATCTTTTTAGTATGTTGGTAATGGTGAATCAGCTTGTATTTGCACGGCAGTTGGAAAGTGAGCTATGTTCAAGCTTAATAAATCGTAATAGAAGGCTTGTTCTTGTCAGTAAACATTTAAAAAATCCTAAATCAGGCAGTGAGAATGGATACAAATAGGAATTAGTGCTTCTTTCCTCTCAAAAGCAAAGCTAAATATTAGAAGACAGGGAGCAGAAAAGTTTGTTTTGCCTGATCATTGGTTCCCAAGTTGTTATGCTTGTGTAGGTCAGTAACCAAGCAGTGGCAACAACACAGCTCGAGAGATCTTTAATCATTCAGAACCTTTCTGGACAAACCACTTGAAGCTTGCCAGTAAGTACTGAAATCTGGAAGCTACCTCATCTGCTGAGGAGTTTGGCAAGTACAAGGGCATGTGACACCTCAGGGACACTTCAGATGAGGTCGGAGTGTGGTGACGGGGCCATGCTCCTGCATCTGGCTGGCTGGCTGCAGGCGGATCGAGCCAAAGCAAAAACCTTTCTCTTTGGTATTAGATCAGGCGGGAGAACTTGTGAACATTGCTCATAAAGGCTGAGATCCAAGTGTTTTGAAGGTTTCAGTGCTGAACATGGCAGTCTTGATCTTCGGGGTGGATGTGAAGGCTGGGCTCCATAGGCGTGAAGATGACCTCTGCGCAGTAGGTGAGAACGAGTTCTGTCTCTTGCAGCTTGCCCTGTGGCAACCTGCTGACTCAGCCAGAAGGGAACAGTGCAAACTGTGCATCTTCACTCCCTGCTTTTCCTTCCTGTTTTTATAGCACGCTAAGCAGTACGGGTGATGATTCACCCTGAAGACCCTCAGTTTTGTTCTGCAAATAAGTGCATAATAATAATATGACTAAAAGAGAGAAAATGTGGCTTCTTTCTAAGTACGGCCAGGGAAGAGGAGGTGAACCGTGTCTGGTCGTGCCCATGAGCCCGCTGTTGGGAGCAGCTGCTAAAGGCACAGGGGACCAGCTTTGGGCTGTCTGCAGTGCCACGAGGGGCTTCAAACCCACCTTGGTGAGTGCCCTAACCACCAGCCTGGGGCAGGGAAACTTCAGTTTTCCTGCTCTGAAACTCCTTGCCGCTGCTGGAAGTAATGTGCTGTTCATAGGGATAAGGGAGGGAGGAGGTCAGCTCTGTTCCCAGGGGAAGGGAGGGGAAACTAGGGCTTTCTTGGAAGACCAGAGAAACCTTTCTCATAGTGTTTGCAGCCTCATACAGAAGGGTGGAGAGAAATCCTGCTTCAAAACAGGATTGCAACTATTTTTCAGGATTTCAAGGCATTTTTTGTAGTGTGAAAGATGGGGGTTAGAAATCCCTCAGACAAAAGAGAGTTATGAAGCCCTGTGTTACGGATGGGCACTGTAACCCCCAGGTGAGGCAGCCGCCCAGCTCCTTCAGCGTTGCCTTTCTGTGTCATTTCTGGTTTGCTCTGCAGTGCAGTACTGGTGTGGTGAGGCCTGAGGATGCTCGTGGTGGGAGGTGGACACTGGCAGAGCAATGCCTGAGCCCAGATGTTGAGCCAGGGGTATGATGGGGTGCTCAGAGTGCTGTAGAGTGAGAAATCAAGGTACCTACAGAGCTCCACTGCCCGCAGGGTCAAGGGGCAGACAAGCAGCGGTTTTCAGGAATGCAAGGTTGATCAGGGGAGACATCTTTAGTGCATCCTCCACGGAGCCCTGTGCCGCGGCGCTGTCAGCCAGAGCCAGCCCAACAGCTCATTCCCACTCCTGTTGGAGCCAGGATTAAGCAAGCAGCTTGTTAATGATGCTTTACAGTTTTCTGGCTTGGATCCCTTGAAGGAGCTGACTGTCCAATTGCCCCGGAAAACTTTAGGTCTTCACGGAGCTGGAGAGGATGTAGAGCTGTTCCCATTTTCCTGGGTGTAGCACATTCTGCCAACCTTGGGAAGATAAGTGTTTCCCGTTGGCAGGGTTGCCTTGAATCTGGTGGGGGTGCGGCTTGGTCTGTAGTAACACTCCTGCTGTTGTTTGGGTTTTGGAGCCTTGCCTAGCACTACAGAGAGAATAACAAGTGATCAAGAAGTAACAGTGGAACATTAACGCGAACTGCAATAAATACAGAGATGCATTATTAATGGGACATTAAACCTGAAAGGGCAAGTAGAGCAAATCGTGTGCTGACAGTACAACAGCTCTGCAGAAAAATCCCAGGGCTGTACCTTGGGGAAAAAAAAAAATCAATGCTCTGTAAAACACTTCAATACAGGGTTCTTCTGCTTTACGTTATACTGTATTTCCGCTGCCTGGGAGCCTGGATTATTTCTGGAAGATGCAGAATGTGAGGTATGTTTTAGACCCAATAGCCTTGGGAATGTAAATAATGCTACAAACTGGGGCAGTGCCCTCAGGCATCCCACAGGAATCAGCTGTGACTTCGTGGATCTTCTATGATTTCGGATAAAGTTACAAAACTGGATTTTTCTGAGAGCGGGAAGACAGCGGAGTCTGAATTCCTGCTCTTGCCAAGCTCAGGCTGGGCAGAGGTTTGAGGCTGGACCCAGACTGGTGCCAAGTGAGGGACAGCAGCTGGGAGTTCCTGTTCCATCCCCTCCCTGCAGAAACAGGGTTGGGGACAATGATATAGGTAATTTTACAGTAAGTGAAGCTCAGGCAGCAGCTCTTATGCTTTCCCTCATGTTTTGGGGCCAGGCCAGGGCTCTGAGCAGGAGAGTTGCTGAAACAGCTCTTTTAAGGTGCTGATGCATCCCATCCTCCACCCCCCAGGCTGTGGGTCTGCTCGGTTATCTCTGGTACACCAAGATCACTACAAACTTGTCATCCTTCACTGGAGATGGATCTAATGCCCGTGCACATAGTCCACCTTAACAGGCCAGCAGCAACTGGGTGACACAAAGCACATGGTGTGAGCATGGGCAGGATCTACCCCTTTTACCTTGACCCATGGGGTCTTATTGACCCAAATCTTTGCTGCTAAGTGGTTTCAAGTCTCTATGTTGGACCCTTGAAGCCCAGGCAGTGCTTTTGCAGGCTCTCAGCTTTGCCCTTCAGTTGCAGAGGTTTCATAGGTGTTGCTTTGACTTGCACAAACAGCTCTTGCAGCTGAAGCTCCAGAAAAGCCAGTCCTGTGTCCAGCTTGACTCTGTTCCCCAGCTGCGTCCCCATCCCCAGCACCCCGGTTTCCTGAGAGCCTTCCCCTTGCTTGGTGGTGATCACCCTTTCCAAAAGCCCATGACAGCGTTGCCCCTCGTCTTCCCCCCCCCCGGTTAATGTTGTCTTGCCCAAGTTGCTGGCGGGGCTGGTGCTGTGGGAAGAGGGAGGATTGTGCCCCACGCTGCTGTCAGGGAGGCAGGGGATGGGCATGAGTTGCTGCTGCCTTCCCCTTATGCAGTGGTGGGATGTGTCCTCTCTGCCCAAATGCCTCCCCTGCCTGGAACATGTATGTCTCCATTGATACAGAAACCAGTCCCTCCCTCCCTGGGCTGAGTGGCCTGTGACCAGAGAAGGTCCCTGCTCCCTCTTGGTCAAGGGTTAGTTACAAAAGCCGGAGCTGATCCTAGCTGCTTCTCCCTTATCTATAGGGAAATTCCCTTGCTTCAAATTCAAGGAACTGGAATTAACTTTTTTTTATTTTCTCTTTTCGGCCAAGATCTGTCATCCCAAACTGTTTCCACTCCAAGCCATTTATGGGAATGAGTCCTTGCTGGTTCACTTTGGGGGTGGGATGGGAGAGCAAATGACCAACGGCACATCGACCCAGCAAGGCCACAGAGTGTAAAACCAGGCTGGGATTCATCCATTGCGGCTAAATCCCGACATTACAGTCCAGGGGCTGTGCCTCAGGGATATGCATTTCCCAGGGGCTTTGTGACTGAATTTAAGTTGGCAGCTGGGACTTCTTTCCACGCTGTGCTGCAAAGCCATGGGAGGCAAATGTTTTCTCCTCCTGGGATTTGTGGGTATTTTTTAAAGGAAACGCTTATAATGGGATTGAGTTTTCTTCCAGAGAAGAAAAGCTTTTTTTCACCATGGTGAAAGGGGTATGCAGTTGGACTTGGATTCCTGAGTTCTGTCATCTATGCAAGAAGAACTGATCCTTTAAAATAAGGTTTTAGGGATGAGAAAGCAGAAATGTCAACATGAGGAACACAGACGTCCCGAGGAGTTCATTTACTTTGGCTTTTCACCTCGCTGCATCACCAAAAAAACCCCAAACAAACCCCAAACCATGATATCTCAAACCAAGAGAGAGGTGTTTTCCTGGTGTAACAAAACCTGACGTTTCATTTGCAGTCAACAGAAAGATGTCACCTGAGCTGTTCCCTAGGGGAGTTGTTTAAGAAACCCACAATTTTTGAAGTGATTTTAGATGTGAAAAGGTTTGTGCTACAATAAAATAAACCAGCCAGTTTTCAATACCTCTCTGATTTTTTGTCCTCTGATTTTTTGTCCTCTGATGTTTTTGTCTGTGCATCCTCTGCGTACCTGTCATACAGAAAGCATCAGCTCTGCGGTGTGTCTCTGATTTCCTAGCAAAACCTCACACAGCTTAAAAAAAGAATTGTCAGACCTGGTATCGTTGAAACTGGTATGATTTAGGTATTTACAGTGGCTGTTTGGGATGACAGGATGAGGAATCTTGGATAAACACACAGAGTTAAGCAGTACCCAGGGGCGAGAGAGAAGGGGAAAGGACCAGGGAAGTCCTGTCATTCCCACTAAAGAGGCAGCTGACACTTAGGTGCGCAGGGGAAGAAAATGACTTCTGAATTATGCATCTTCACGGTGATACAGCTACCTGCCAGCCAACTATTTGTAATTGTACTTAATTGCCTCGGAGCATGACCTGAAAACACGACACACACTGCAGCATCCAGCTGTGCTGCGCTGCACAGGGGGCAATGCCACGGGGAGCTTTAAGCCCTCGTGGGCGTTCTCGTGCTACGGTTTGCATTGTCTTCTTTTCTGGCTCAGTAGCAGAAACGTCACTATTTTTCTTGCAACATTATTTAGCGGCTCCTTCTGGTTCTCTGGAGAACTAGCATCACCTCGTCAGCGCCCTGCCATTAGGTCAGGCCAGAGCATCGCAGCCTTCGCTTCCATAGAATCATGGAATGGTTTGGGTTGGAAGGGACCTTTAAAGTGCATCTAGTCCAACCCCCCTGCAGTAAGCAGGGACATCTGCAGCCTAGATCAGGTTGCTCAGAGCCCCCTCCAACCTGACCCTGTATGTTTCTAGAGATGGAGCATCTCCCACCTCTCTTGTTCCATTCTTAGCTTGTTACAGGTTGATTAAATACAATGAAGCCGGAGCAACTCAAAGCTCCCACCAGGCAAAAGGGAGAAGCTGCAGGGTTAAAGCAAACGTTCGTAACACTCACAAGATCTGGGCTCTGTTCCCAGCTCACATGCAGATGTCTCGTGATCTCAGACAAATCGCTCCTCCGGGCGGGGGGAGGCGGGGGCTCATCGATGATGCAGTCCATACTTCTTTAATACAGGCACTTTGCAGCACCCTGTGAGATTTGCCAGCAGAAGCCACTGCTCCTAAATAAAGGCTCATAAACCTGTTTCCTGACCGCATTTGCTGCCTGTTTCTGCTTCAATTATGATCACGTCAAAGACGTACAGTGCTATTTTTGTTAACTCTGGAAGCCTCGTGCAGAGCTTGCGGGCACTTTTGAGTCAGTCCTTGTTTTAGCACCCTACCACCCACAGTCATCCTTTATTTTGCTTACCATGGCAAGAAAAGAATTATGGTTAGGAAGCATCCAAACTGTCCTTATTATATTGTCCTGTTAAAGACAGAAGGGGCCAGAAGCTTTTCTGTTTTCATCATGCATGAGTCCTCTGCTGCACTGGTCCGAGGGAGAGAGAACATTTCCTAGCACAGAAGCTCTTTAGCCAGCTGTAAGCACAGCCTCTGCTTTTAGCGTAAGGGTTCCAAGTCTGCTTTCCTACCTTCTGCCCACCGGGAATCATCAAAAATGATCCAGATCCCAAGATGATGAATCCCAGGAGGACCCAGAGCTTTGGGTCCTGCTGCCTCTTTGCTGCTTGCGTTTGTCATTCAACGTTGGGTCAGCTCAGATGTGTGATGCTATTTCTGCAAACCTTGGGAGCGTGGCAGAGGACTCAGGCATTTTTTGGCAGTACATACGTTAGTATCCTGCAGGCTGCAATCATCTTCTGCTCTGCTCTGACGAGAAAAACAGCGTGTTTGGGAAGGAAGCAGTCCATCCGAATGCAGTTTCCCTCTGCTAGATAATCCCCTTCTGGAAGAGAGAGGTGTGATGATGCACCGAAGAGGTTTAACTCAATTCCCAAATGTCAATTACATCTGGTCTCATTAGTGTTTTACAGGCAATTACTCCTCACACTAAACCTTTCAAGAGGCAAAATACCCAGGAAGCAACCAAGCCCCTGAGGGAGAGGACCAAGGGAATATTTTTAACTTTCATCAGCCACTGTCTTAGATTTCGAGCAGCCCCACCAGCCTTAGCTGTACCCATCGCTGCATCACTTAAAGCTCGACTTAGTGTCGCCTTGCACAACACTGGCTTAGATGAACTCTATTTTTTCTCAGCTTCAGCTGATGACTTCTGAACCAGAAACCAATCCCCATGGCAGAAGCACTGATTTTGGGGTTGTTCACAGGACTCGGGTGAGCATTAGGGGCCAGACTGCTGCATACAGCTAACGCTTTCCTGGGTGTGCCCTGATGCAGATTGTGAACATGTGGACATGGTAAATATGTCCCCAGGAACAAGGTTTCCCAGCGTAAGCCTGGGAGATCCCTGAGATAGAGCCCACATGCTCTGCTAGATCACTACCAGCAAATTCATCAGCCTCCCTATCGATCCGCAGGACATGGTCTTCCCCAGCCCAGGGCTTTTTTTTCTCCCTTATGACTTTTGCAGAGGTTTTGTTCCTGCTCTCAGGCCAGCTCAGGAGCTTCTCTCCATTAAGAGAAGCAACAGTGTCCTCCGAGTCCAAGCATTTCCCAATGAATGGGACCAACCCCAATAGCACCAACCGCTACCATGAGCCCAAACTGTCTTGAGGCTTTTGCATGTGGTCTAAGAAAAGGGTTTTCAAGGTTTTTCAGCTGGACACACACTGAGCACAGTGGCATTGCCCTCCACATGGGCACACCAGCGTGGAGTTGCATTTGAAACACAACAGAGATCAAAGCGTGTTTGCTGTCCAGCTGTTCGATGTTCAGCGGGTGCTAAAAACTCCCTGTTCGCCTCATGTTTCCTTCTCCAGTGGGGTATTTTGGGGAGTGGGGTCTGGCAGATGATTTGCTGAGATGGTGGCACACGTTGAGAAGCTCCTCAAATGGACAAAAGGAGGCTGAGGGACGACCTCATGGGTCTCTACAGCTTCCCAAGGAGGGGAGGTGGGGAGGGAGGTGCTGAGCTCGTCTCCCTGGGATCCAGTGACAGAAGATGCGGTTCAAAAGCTGCGCCAGGGGAGGTTCAGACTGGACATTAGGAAGCATTTCTTTACTGAGAGGGTGGTCAAACACTGGAACAGGCTTCCTAGAGAGGTGGTCAATGCCCCAAGGCCATCGGTGTTTAAGAGACATTTGGACAATGCCCTTAACAACATGCTTAACTTCTGGTCAGCTCTGAATTGGTCAGGCAGCTGGACTAGATGATCGCTGTAGGCTCCTTCCAACTGAAATCTTCTCTTCTCTCAGGGATGATGTGGACACTAACTCATTAACTCAGACATTAACTCAGATCATTAAAGGCAGAAAACAAAGTAAAATCCAAATGAGTTACCTTTAAGAAATCTTATGCTATTGGGTAGCCTCAGATTATGAATAACTGGGATCATTAATACTGAAAATAAGGAAATACCTCATTTAATTAGTAGTCAAGAGCTTGGAAGATGGAAAAGGACACAGGTGAATGAATAGAAGGAAAGAATTAATGATCTGGTAAGCAAATCAGTGGATTTCTTTCCAATGGAAAGCTGGAAATCTATTCGAGAGTTATAATAGGCCTTCAAAAAAATAAAAAAAAAGATCAAACCATCAAGCTGGGTTGTAGTCATGGGTATATCAGAGCTAGACCATGTCCTGGGGGCCACTTTTGTGACCACCAACTTCCTGCTAACAGTTTTGACCAAAAGGTTCTGCTACCCATCACCTTCCCAAGCCACCCCGGCCCTGCCCACTGCTCTTACGGCTTCCGGCTTGGTGGGAGCTGCCAGGAAGGTGCCTTTCCCAGGTATGACTTTTCTTTTTTTCCTGCTTGGAAAATCTGCTGGTGCCTATTTGAATGGCAAATGCTGGTGCAGCCCCAAGACTCTGGGGCACACCACTGGGGGGGAGAAGGTCAATGTCCACCCTCTCCACCCTCCCCTGCACCCCCACTGGATGGGCGCTGGCTCCACCTGGCTCTCAGAGGTGGCCAGGCCTTTGTCATCAGTGGGAGGTGAGAGAGTTAATGATTAATTGCTGGGACAAAATGCCAGACATGGAGGTGAGGTTTTACTGTCTGGGAAAAATCAATACATGGGATTTACTTTAGAAAAATCAGCGAGGGATGGTGGTCAACGCAGCTCTGTCATAGTTCTGCACAGCATTGGCCAGAGAGGGGAAAGCAAGGGCTGGGGGACCCCAGCTGAGATGTCCTGGATTCCCATTGTCCCTCATCCCTGGTGCCTTCCCTAGTCTCCACCTTGAAATGTTTCTGGCTGCATCCTTCCCACCACCTCTCGGCACGTTGCCCATGACCCAGGCATCGCCCCGATGGTGCCGATGGGGAGCAGTCGGGGACGTCTCCGGTAACAGTTCATGGTTGGCTTCTGCTGGGTGCCAGCCCTGAAATGTCAGGCAGTTTGCAACTAGCTGTGACTCTCAGCTCTCAGGCTTAGGAATATAGTGAGGATAATTACGTGGTATTTGTATTGCACCGTGCTAGTTTTAATTACCTCTACGCTGAGATACAACCCCTTTTTCCTTATGGCTATTAGTAAAGAGATACATGCTGCTTTCTCACAGGTACTTCCCCTTTTATTTTTTTTTTTTAGATTTAAATTCATGATGTGGTTGCCTTTTGTCAGCAGAAGTTTAACAGGCCATCTCCAAACCGCTATCTCGAATGTATCTATGGATATATACGTAATGATACATATGTGTATATATGTAATGATATAGATTTATGGCAAGTTTTTTTTTTTTTGATGTTTCACTTCAACTTTTCATGAAAGATTTCAAAGCAAATAATATTCCCGACGTGTAAATCAGAATAGAAGTGTTGGACCCATTGATCCAGCTTTAAACTGTGCAGCTGGGAGCGTGCATACAATTATGCATATAAATACAAATAAATAGAAATGAGTCCACCCAGTTATGAATAAGTTAACTGCAGCGATCTCTTTGCAGAGCAAGAATTAATTATTCATGCAAATAATCTCCTTGAAATTTGCCTGAACACCTGCAAGTGCGATTGCTTTGACGATGTGTGCAATGAGAGGGTTCTATTCGTGGTGCTTTTGCGAGGCTGTGAATGAGCAGTTGTGAAGCACCCGAGACCCACGTCCCCACGGCTCTGCACGTGTGGTTGTGTTTTCATCCAGCTTGAAAAACAGACAGGGAAGGGATTTCCTTGGAAGAACTAATGCTGTGGCTTTTATGACTCTTCTAAGGATGGAAACCCAGAGCCTTGAGTTGGAAAAGACGCATGCCAGTGACAGAAAGCTATGGGAAGTGTGATTTATGAAGAGATTCAAATGATGCAGCTGGGAAGTTTAGCTGGGGGTGGAGAACAAGCCGATCCAACCACCAAGAGATAAAAATCTCACAGAAGTACTTTTTCCCAAACACTTATTTGGCTGAGAATGCAGAAGCACAAGAGTTCTGTGTTAAACAAAATAATTATTGACTATCTATTAGGAAAGACTCCTTCTCCAGTCTATCTGCTTTCAACGAAGAAACACACACCTGGAAAATCATGCAAAGTTTGATCTGGGAAATTCTGGTTTTCCCCCAGATCCAGCTTTGATGTGAAATGCTCATCTCTGAGCCCAGCCTGGAAGCCCAAGAGGGATGGGTGCCCCGCAGGGGTGACCTCTCCTCCCTCCCCCTGCAGCCGCTCACCCTCCCGCTCATTCACCCTCTGGCTCAAGTGCTGGATGAATGAATTCCCATCCCTTTTCTACCCAGATTTTTTTTTTTTTCTTAAATAGCTGCCGCGCACGTGGGACTTGATCCTTTCCCTTTGAGTATCCTCCACCCCAGCAGCAGCACCGCAGCTCTCGCCCAGGTCCGACCTTCACCAACTGTGCCATCAGGTTGTTGGCAAGAAAAACATGTACAATGCAGGGTGGTTCTTGCTTCAACAAGTGTCCTGGTGGAGCAAAGCTCAGGCTGGAGCAGATCGGTTGGGTGTAGGCGGGGCAGAGGGTTACAGGCTAACGCTAAGGCTGCTGACTTGGTTGTAGCCAGCAACACCTCTAGCGTGAAACAAATAGACCCAGCCCAACCGGGCTTGAGTCTAAGGCAGCGTGGTGGGAAAAGCTGTTTTCAAATTCGGCTGATTTCATCCCCAGCACACACGCATGCTCCAGCAGAGCCGGGCTTATAAAAAACATAAATTTAGGTCAAAGAGACCATCTGACATCTGGCCACAGGAAATGAGGAACTGATGACTCAATGAATTATTTTGCTCTTTCACCATATCTAGATTCTGATCTACATGAACTAAACCGGCTGGTGCAAGTTTTCTAAATTGATTTTAAATTGACCCAATTAAAACAGTAAGGACACATAATGGAGATGTACTTAACCCAATTTAACCCTTCCTTAAATCAATTACACTAGAATTTAGTAATTTGCAGGCAGAAGCTAAACCAATTTAAGACAGAGTCGAGACAGGTTAAGTACCCTTGTAGTGCAGGTGTGCATTACTTTGGACTAATTAAACTCTACCTAGTGCATGTTGTAATGTCACCAGACCACAGACAACATCACCCAATAATACATGAACTCCAGCTATTAAGGCCAGAGGTGCCAATGACTGACAGGCTGTCACCAACCATGACATCTCATTTTGTTCCATCTATATGGCACCCACTACTTCATGTTCAAGTAAATTGGTCGTGCTGAACTCATTTTCTATAGGAACTTGAGGGTTTTCTGCACTGGCTTGTGATTTGATGTGCTCCCTTCCCATGTGGACACCACACATGGCCTCCAAGTGAGTGATCTAGCACAAATGCCCCATCGTGAGGACATGACAGCATGTGACAGATGTATAACAAGGCATGAAGTGCGGAGAAGCCACTGGGCCCCAGGGGAAGAGAGCAGCAGAAAGCCGCAGGTTGGATAATTTATTAAAACACTCCTTTCAGAGAGCATGTGTCTCAATCTGAGGATGTCAGAGGAACAGGGAACACATTGGTGCAAACTACCCATGGCTACAGCTGCAGATATCACCCGAGCTTCCCATCTGAATTAGTCCAGCTTCAGCTCACACTTACAGGCTCTTCCACTGCCTTTTATTTATCGTTAAAGTGCTCTTTAGCACTTTAGGACATTAAAGTGCTCTTTAGCACTTTGATAAGGGGTTTGCCTTTTTTTTCCTCTGTGTGATGGTATGTCAGCTTTTTTGTCATTATAAGCTGCCTTCCCTGACTAGTAATTGCTGTTGTTAAAGATAATCAATAAAGACAAAATTATCTGTATAGGGCAGTGAGTGGGCTGGATGGGTGAGTGCCCTCCAAACTGCTAAGACTTTGTTAATCAGGGGTAGAGTACATTTTCTGAGGGATGGATCTGAGTTTTGGAAGATCAAGCTGAAGGGACAGGGAAATTCTTGCTGTGTCACTCCACTCCTCCGAAAATGGGAACTCCATCACTCATTGCCTCCTGGTTCCTTTTATGCACTGAATTCTCCACCAACTGGTCCATAAAGGCACCACCTCCAGTCCCCTCCTGTCCTCTCTCCAGCCAAGTATCATCTCTCTTTTCCAGAAAACAGGAAGAGAAACATAAACCCAAGTGAGAAGGAGAAGTGGTAAAGCCAGCCAGGATTTGCTAGGAGGCCAACTATGTGGAGATAAAGCCCCAGGAGAAACAGAAGCAGGCAATGAGTGAGAAGGAGACAGGAGCAGGCACTGAGGCACTCAAAACAGATATCAGACATGTATCTGCTACTGGTCTTGGTAGGAAAGCACCTGGGCAGATAACTGGGCCAGCACAAGCCTGCAGACCATGCCCATGGTGATGAATCAGTGGTACGACAGGCAGAGCATCGCCAGGTGCAGAAGGGAAACCTCATCCTTGTGAACAGGATAGAAACCAGGTTGGAATGGGTGTTCTGGGAGACAGTGTTAAGGGAGGTTAACAGTCAGCAGTGCCTTTTACAGATCACAGCACTGCTGGGGAGATGAGGATAAGCATCGGTCTATTCTGCTGTCGGAAGCAGCGCCATGTCACTACACAGCCAGTTGCACAAGGTCCTGGTACAGAGAAAACAAGTTCTGGTAAAGCGTTGTTCTTGTTCAGGAACAAAATGAACTGGGGACGAGGAGATGGCAGTGAGTCACACTGCTGGAGTAGTCCCAGAAATGCAGCCTGGGGAAGAGGGATTTAAGGAGCAAAGGCTGTCGCTGCACGACTGGTTGCTCAATGCACCTGGTCTACAGCCAGAGCATGGAAGGAGAAAGTAAATACTTTCTGCCTGACCTACATTCTGCATCCGCTTATGGCAGGACAAATAAAGCAGGCTGAAAGCCAACAGAAGGCACATCCAGAAAGCTACTGGAAGCGGGGCCAGGCTTGCACGGTGGTCTGTGCGGAGCAGAGCCGGTCGCAGTGTGCAGGCTGGGAAGCAGCATGATTAATGCGGGAGATGTGAACATGGCAGTGAAACTGGAGGGATGCTGCCAAGCTGCGATGAGGAAGCAAATAGCATCAGCAAGGTGAGATTTTTTTTTTTTGGTCTCGGTTGTATACTGAAATCTCCGCATGCATTCTTCCAGTGCTCCCAGAGACTGAAAAAGTGGCTGTAGCTAAGCCAAAAATGAAACATCAGAGAACTGCGTGTGCCCTACCTGGCAGGTCTGAACAAAGTGAACTCTTTCCTTAAAGATAAGGCTGATTCCTGAATTATTCTTAGTCGTATTTTCATAGAAACCACAATAACTGTTGGGGGGCAAAAGGAGCCAACTGTATTTCACAAGGAGCCCCACTGCCCCTAGGGATGCAACGTCTCGCATGCCCTCAAAATGGGGAGCGGAGAAGGATCTGGCCAGCTGTACACAGAGCAGCAGATAAAAGCAAGCGTAAACCAATGAAATGATGACTGGTATTAGATGTCAAACCGGCCTCACGCCTAAGTCTTGTGGTTGCAAATATTTTTGGCAGTGTTATTTCAAGCAAACATCCGGAGGAGCAAGACACTGTTTCTGTCACAATTTGCTACAGAATGGCTGGAGAAATGTCACTTAAAAGGACATGTGCAAACACCATTTTCAGTGCATTACTGATGATAAAGGGGCTTAAAATGAGTAAGTTTTTCCTTTGACTTTTTTTTAGGTGACATTTGTCTGATGAAAAGCTGTGGCAGATTTACTACAAAACAGACTGTAGTCATTTGGGGTTAAAAAGAAAACGAAGTTGTTGCTCTCAGGTGCTAAACCAAGACATGTACCAACAAGAGCCCTCTTTACCCAGCCTGTATCTGGGTACACAGGGAAGCTGATGGGATACACAGGGAAGGGTACATCAGGAAGCTGATGCTGAGAAGCTCCCGTGGCCTGAGACTTCTAGGAATTCTAGGCAAAAATCTCTTCATCCCGCCTTCGTCTCCACAAAGGAGGAATGTCACACTGTCTCATTTCCAAAGACAAGAAGCACTAAGGGTGCTTACGTTGGATTAGTTTTCATCTTCAGGAAACCTTTTAGAAGCTTTTCTCCTGTATTAAAAGCCCACTTTTTTACTAGCGATAAATAAAGGTGGCTGGGTCAAGTAAACTGAGCTCTGTCTTCTTACCACTAATTAAATAGTAGCAATATTGATTTAAAAGAAAGCCAAAGATCTCATTTTCCAAGATAATTGTCCACGTTACTCTTCATATCTTCCATCAGAAGCAAGAAAACACTTACCCTCCCCAATGCAGTGTAAGTGATCAGAAGAATATAGATATGAATATAATTACTAGAGAGTACAATCACATTATCAGCAAAATTTATAACTGTAATTTGATTTGAATAGCCGTTTTCTACGGCTCTTCTGTGTGGTTTGCAAACAGGCTACTTCCTAAGAACTCACATTAATTTTTATACCTCTGCTTGCTGCTGCAGCTGAAGAGAAGCTGTGAATGGGTGACTCACGGCCAGGCTCTTGCATGAGCCACCTGAAACATTGCATTTTTTCATCTCCAGTTCTGCATATCCCTGTTACTATCCATCAGAGACTGTAATGCCTAGTTAAATGAGCTTCTTTTTCCCGTTTCCTTTTCCACTATAGTCTTTTAATACTGTTTAACCTTGCTTAAGGCAAGGTCTGTGTATCTGCTTGCCTGACGTTGTTTCTCTGAAATTTGACGCTGGTTTCCCTGGAGGTTCATCTGACCCAACCTCCAGGCCTCCCATAGCGATGTGGATATTTGAGCCAGACGCTCCGGGCTTCCTTTTGCAGCAGCCAAGAGAAATAGGGACGTTTAAGGTAGGATTCACCCTCCTTCACGTAGCAAGGTCTCCAGCAGGGTGAGGAGACCCCACGCTGTAAGTAGGAGCCCCTCGATCATCCATCAAACACCTCCTAAAATCAGGGGGGACATTTGCAATGAATTTTATAAGGGCTTTTCATTACTGGCTGTGGTAGAAACATTTGTCAAAATAACCACAGCACGCGGTTACCACTGGGAGAAGATACTCCAGCAAACGCTCTGGGAGAGTCATCCCACCAATTTGTCAGGCAAAATAAAAAAGTCACAGAAAACACTTTTTCACTACCAAAGCTTAACGGCTGAGCCTGATGCCTATGGCCACAGCAGTGGTGAACGTCCTTTGTGCTTCTTGTTCGTTATCAAACAGAAAATGAGGATAATGCACAAACGTTGCATTTCCTCTGAAGCCACTTCATCCTCGCACTTGTTAATGCACTTTCTCTCTAATGCTTTTAAACTAGTAAACTTCAAAGCAGTAAAAGTATTTAATAGTGATATAAGTGCATTTCCATTTGGAGAGGGAAATAAACTATAATGATGTGAATGAATGAATGCCTCTGTGAAAAAAATTAATACCCCTAATTAAAGCGGGTATAATCTTTATAAGGGATTACAACACCAAAGGCCGGACAGACATCCCTGAAGTCCTGCTGACAAAGCTTTCTGCATGTTGCCTTGCTTTCAACCGTGCCAGGAAACCTCCTAACAAGGGAATTGAAACCACTTGCAGAGGAAGAACCGCGGTGTCATCCAGCTGCTCCGGCGCCTGTCACGCTGCGGTACCGGCACCGCCGTGGCCACAAGGCTGCCATGCCTCAGCTCTGTGGTATCGGCTGCTCTGCTTGAATTTCTGAATGCTGCCCCAGACCTAAAAAGGGAAATATTTATAAAAACTAACTTTAGGTCTAAGAAAGGGCTCACTGGTCTCTAATCATTAGAGGAGAAAGAAAAGTCTGAAAAGGGGCATACAAGCAACCAGTCTCTCTTCCACCTTAATATTTCCCATAGGTTTTGGAAAGACCTCTCTTTCTGCTAGCATTCTCAGCACACAGATTACCAGCCAGTTAAAGTCTCAGCTAAAAATAAAAAAGGCTCGAGTTGACCTCGGGTTGCATCCCGGAGAAGGAAATGTCTTGGCTCAGTTCAGCTTGCCAGGGAAGGAAGCGCTGCAGGCACTACCAGAGGGATGGGAATTGCTGTTTGGGTAGAAGGGATAACGGGCAAAATGGGACCCGGCAGGGAAATGGGAATGCTGGTGAAGGGGATGATATGGCAGCACTGCTGGGAGAAAGGGAAAAGCCGGGAAAAGCCCTGGTCCTTCTCTCAGGCTTGGTGCTGTGATGCAGGGCAGGAATGGGCAGCCTTTGTGGTACATTACAAGGGGCTCGGTGACATCTTCTTCTATCTCCAAGGCAGAAAGCTCTCAGCAAAGCAAGGCAATGTGAACTGCTGCCACATTCACATGCTCCCAGAGGACATCAGTCCATCCTAAGTATTCACCGTGTTCCTGTAGAACTAGTGTCCCGTAGTTGTCAGCTCATGGAGATCACACATGTCACTATGCAAGGCTTAAAAATGAGAAAAATATTCAAGCAAGGTGAACGATAGCTTTTTTGATAACAAACATTACAAAAATAAAAAAATATTTCTGATTGCGTTTTAAAACACAGCATCTTTCTCACAAATTATTTTGGCAGTTTCTCATTTAACACACCTCTGAAAGTGAAGACTAGACCATCAGTTTTTCTTCTTGGTCTGGCAGCAGAGCTGTATTTATACTTCTGATTCACCGAGGCAGTATCTGAACAGCCTGGAGCTCACAGGCTTTAGCCACTGTCTCTCAAGAAAAAGCGTTTCAGCAGCAAGAGTGTTCAGAAACCAACATGCACTCCAAAGAAGCTCCCTCCCCCCCAACAAAACAAAATGGAAACAAAAATAGAGAGAATAGACAACACAAATTTAAGTCAAAGTAAAGACATATCACAACACACTGAGCATCCAAAGCATGGAGAATGTCCAAAGATGTCTCCAAGCAATCCTGCTACTGGATTTTCAGGTTACATGATTTTGCAGGAAGAATTCTCTATCAGTCTATTGCAATGTCAAAACCACATTATTTCTCGTTCTCAACCTGAAATGCCACATCTTAAGCAAGTCATTTGGCAGCAGTGGGAAGGGTAGAAATGGCACGCGTTGGCTCAGGGCACTTGGTTTTGAACTGGCTCACCAGCCTGGCTGGCAAAAACAGCTCTTCTCTGTTTTCAGAGTTGATTTATCTTGGCCCAGGCGTCTCTTTTTTTCTCTGGCACGACTTCAGTAATATTACCGAGGGAGCATGATTTAACATTTGTACATTTCTAGGAAGAGCAGCTTTATTTCTCCTGTCAAGACAAGACATCTTCCAGACGCAGGAAGTGCTGGTGGTCTCACTGCAGTGGAGAGGCTGGCAGGTGAGTCCACGCTCCAAAGGGGGGGTCCTAGAAGCACTGCTGAGCCCCCAACTCTAAACGCACACCCCTGCCTCCTGCCTCTCTATTACCAGGGCAAGACATGGGTGCCCACTGGCCCTTCTTGTAACATCTACTCAGATTTACAGAGAAAAAGCTCTTTTTCTGTGAGCTGTTGAACCAAAATAATCTAACAATGACTCGGAGTGGCCTGCTTTTGATGAGTACTCGAAGGAAAACATGATCCTGACAATGGGGGAAAAGAAAGAAAGGAGGAAAGAAGATGGTTTGGACCTGCTCAGAAGATGCTTTGGTCATGTGTGGGCTACATGTCTGACCACATGACAGCAGACAGAAGCACACAGACATCACGTGTGGTGGGTCTCAGACCATGACGCCCTGCTGGGATTGGCATGGGCAAGGGAAGAGAGACATTTACTGGGGTAAATCTTTCAGAAAACAGCCTTGTTTCTGGGGAGGAGGGATCAGCTGTGGGATTTCTACGCTTAGCATGTGAAATGTGTCAAAACTGCCCAGTGCAGCCTGCATAACCCCCTGCTCTCAGAGCTTGTGACCTTCCCCTTCAGGCACCAGCAAGCAGCATCACATCTCCACGGTACGAAAATGGGACTGTTTTGATCTGTCCTTAAAAGGCCTCCATCTTGCCTGTTCATTTTCAGGCTTTTTAATTGTTTTGTCCTGCTCTGATTCCTATTATGGCACAGTAAAACTGTGTGCTGCAGAGAGCACGCTTTATTGAATTTGTTATGCAGTTCAGAGAAGTAAAAGAAACTCTTCAATGACAGATCCTCGGCAGATCCTGAAAACCCTGCATAAACTCCTGACACGGTCAGGCACTATTTATTCACAACGTAACACAAAGCAGGACCCTGTCTGCCTGTGGCACATTGTCAAAATACGCTCTTCACACTTTCCGCAGCTGAGAAAAGCCTTGATGGGTTCTGGTAATTGCTCTTGCAATATCAGGCAATGCTAAATCAGCTCTTTCCTCCTCCTCATTACTCCTCTGGGCTCACAGGAAGCAGAGAAAATACAACACATGGCAATAGAAACAGACGTGTTTGGGTGTGCTTGGTTGGTTGGAGGTCAATGGTCACCCTTCAGCATCTCCCGTAAGCAAAAATCCCTCTCCTTCTGAAGCAAAGCCATAGATTTTGACTTCAGGGCAGCTCCCTGGGACCTGCCCTGCAGATGTGACTGCCACTCAGCAGCTGTAGCGCTGCTGCCCAGTTACGACTTAATGTTTGTTACGCCCAGAGTTAACTTAGGACTTTTTATATTAGGTAAAAACACTTTTGGGAAAGCATACACTAAAGCAATCAACAGCCTGCCTGTCTGCTCCATTCCCAGATCTTGTCACTGCCTGAGAAGAAGCCCTCTCAGCCCTGGAGCAAAGCTAATAAGCACTTTTCCCTTCTACATCAGCTTTACAGCTTCTACATCAGCCTGACAGAGTTTGTGCCTGGCAGCTGTAGCCTTAGTGCAGTTCTCTATTTTATCCATTTATTATAAGCACCAGCTTAGCCTTACTCATAGCAAGTAGCCATTCTGCTCACACTAATAAGTATTTTGTGCCATGGCTCTCTGGCTCATCTTGAATATAGACCAGGTACTGGAGGTGCTCTTAGAGGCTGCAGAGAGGAAGAGACAAGAGGTTTCTTTCAACCACAGCATCGCTAGCCTCTTCCTTTTCACTGTTTTCATCACTGCCTATCTTGTTTACCTCAAGCAAAGCTCCTGTGAAGATCACAGCAGTGGTTTTCTCAACAGCATGGTGCTTTTATCATTTCACAGCAGGTTGGATCAGTGATGACACTAGTTCTGCTTTGCTAAATTGGCACCTCAATTGGCTGTATTTCGTGTGTCCAAGTATGGGTGTGAACGAACATAGGCTTGCCATGACTTAGCTGCAACATACTAATTGTATCTCAATTAAAATATATGCATGGGGTAACTTAGACAGCAATGGATGAAGGTTAAGTCAAGGGATTGCTTGAGAGAACTTGACACATACAAGTCCATGGAACCTGATGGGCAGCATCAATGGTGCTGAGAATTGGCTGATGTCCTTGCGAGGCCACCCTCTGTCATCTTTGAGAGGTCATGGAGATTGGTGGAAGACCCCAACTGGAACAGAGTAAATGCCAAACACATTTTTAAAAAAGCCCAAAAGTTCAACCTGCAGAAAACAGGTGAGACAGTCTTACTTCAGACCCTGGGAAAATTGTGGAGCATGTCCTCCTGGAGCACATTTCTGAGCACCTGAAGGAGGAGGTGACGGGCAAGAAGTTTGAATTTAGGAAGGGTAAATCATGCCTGATCAACCTGATTCCCTTCTATGATAGAATGACTGGAATTGTAGGTGAGGGAAGAGCAGAGGATGCCACTTACTTTGACTTTAGCAAGCTTTCAACAGTGTCTCCAACAATATTCTTGTATACGAGTTAGGATGTTATGGTTTGGAGGGGTGGGCAATGAGATGGGTAAACACCTGGTTGGATGATCAAGCTCAGAGAGTAGTTAATGGGGTGTACTCCTCCTGGAGGCTGCTAACAAATGCAGTACTGCAGGGGTCTCTCCTGGGACCTGTCCTGTTTAACATCTTTATCCATGATCTGGAAAAGGTGATAGAGTGCACTGTCATCAAGCCTGCAGGTGACACCAGGTTGGGAGGACCTGTCCGTATACTTGAGGGCAGGGCTGCCACTCAGAAGGACCTACACAGGCTGGAGGTATGCGATGACAGAAACCTTATGAAATTCAACAAGGACATGTGGAAAGCCCCGGGCTGGGGAAGGAAGAATCCCTGGCAACAACACAGGTTGGGGAATAACCAGGTGGGGAACAGCTCTGCTGAGAAGGACCTGGGGTCTTGCTAGACAGCAGAGCACATGAGCCAGAAGTGTGCCCTGGAAGCAAAGGAGGCTAAAAACCATCCTGGGCAGTGTTAACATGATCATAGGCGATAGATTATACTCCTCTACCTACCACTTTAAATGAGACACCTTGAGGGGGGCCACCAAAATGGTTGAGGGCTAGAACACATGCCCCATGAGGAGAGACTGAGGAAACTGGAAACTTGTCCAACCTGGAGAAGAGATTCATAGGAGATCTGACTGCAAATCCCCCAGTACCTGTGAGGAGGTCATCAAGAAGATGAGAGCCAGGCTCCACACTGGGGCCCATGATATGAGAATAAAGAGACAACAGGCATCAACTGAAACACAAGAAGTTCTGACTAGATACAAGGAAAAACTTTTTCACTGTGACAACACTCAAACAGTGGAGCAGGTTGCCCAGGGAGTCTGTGCAAACTCCATCCTTGGAGATTCTGAAGCCCTGACTGAATAACATCTTGAGCAACCTTGTCTGACCTGAGAGCTGACCCTGCTTTGAGGAGGAGATTGGAGAAGAGACCTCCTGAGGTCCATTCTAACCTGAATTGCCATATGAACCTAAAGTATGTCATTTAAGTTTATCTGCAGAGTAGCTTATCTAAAAAATGGTAGAAAAGGTGACTTGAAAGCTTACTTAACTGATAAAGAATGGCACAGAAAGAGTGTGGTCTGTGGTGTGTACATACTTCCCATGATGCAACTCTTTTTTGTAGGTCCCTGCTTTGGAGTTATGCCAAAGGTTACAGCAGATATGCTAAGTAAACAGGCTGATCAAAACCACAGTGTCAGAATATAAACCAGCAGGTGATAAGTGCTTATACTTTACTCTGAAGAAATATACTAATCTGCCTAAACAGAATTCAGGAAAAAATGACAAATTGTATCAGTGATTTTTATTGGGTTTTAAAGATAGCTGCTACAGGAGCTGCACAGGAATTAGTAATGTTCTAGAATATAAAAAGGCAAAATTTACCTAATTTCAAAAGAAAACCTGCTAAACAAATCTATAGAGTTGCTCCTTTTGCTTGGTATTATAGATCGATTCGGTTTCCATTTTAACATGGATGTTTCCTGGAAGGGCTGAGGCAAGGGAGAAAGAAGGGGAAGAAAGAAGCCAGAAAAGTCGTCCTTTTGGCTCAGTCTGATGTGACAGTATTTAATATTCCCAGGGGTGGCAGTCCGCAGAACAGTCTTCTGGCCGAGGTATGCCTCCTGGCCAGCTGAGCCACGGAGAAAGAGCTTGTGACAACCTCCCAAGGCTGTTTGTCACAGCGGGCTGCATGCTTTTTGCTTCTCAGACAGCTTCACTCCACGTGCTCTTCTCTCTTAGATTTCTTAGAAAAAACTCTTAGATATCCCCAATCTCGTAAAATGATTTAAGGTTATACTTGCTCTCTGTTACTAATGCTTTGTGGCATTAGGTAATTGCTTAATTGAGCATTTAGGAAAGCATTAATATATTTTTCTCTGTGAATGCATTATTAATATATACATTACAATCTCTGCTGTTAAGGCTTTGTACAATTATTAATAGACTTCAAATGATATGAACTGCATGAAAATATTTTCTTCTAGGAAAAGGAAACTCAAAAGGACACAAATCATATCTGGTCTATTATAAATTACATATTTGTATTGATACTTCCTTACTCCAATAGTCCTAAGCCTGTCTGCACCAGCTAAAAAGGGAAGTATGAAGATTTCTACTCTGTTTCCCCTTAATTCACAATGCCAGCTTAGATGTTTGAAGAATAACAAACTGCTTTGCATCCACCCAGTTTGATCACTGCCTTCTCTGCAATACAATGCTTTATTTTCCTCTAGAACAGCATACTACGTATAACATTACTCCTTCTATCTAGGTCATATTTAGAATTGCACTGACAACCCCTGCTCCTCTGGAAGTGATAAAGGCAATACACCTACAGCCATTACTTTGTTTTGAATGCTTCTGGGAAGAACACATTAAAGACTTCTAATGAGATATTTTTTTCAAAACAGTGGGCAGTGCCAAAAATGCACATGGGCTTAAACATAATACTGAGGTATACGAAATGGTGAAGGAATTAAGGCAAAGACAAAAAGGAGGCACAGAAATTATTTAATGACTTGGAATGGTTTGGGGATATTATAACAGTTGGGTTGGGGAGTAATATTATCAGGCTGACTACGTTAAAATAATCATAAGTACATAAAAACTGATACCGGGTCGGATGAAAGCTCTGTCTAGCCCAGCAGTTTCTGACAGCGGCTGATGGTATGAGAGTAGGAAGAGAGCAAGAACAGGGCAAACACGGTTCTGTATATTTCCCTCAAATATCCTCCCAGCTCCAGCAACTTGCAAGTCAGGAACTTGCTGAGCTAGATCAAGAGTCTTTGATGATTTTTCAGTTGCTTTTGAAGCCCGTGCAAAGTTTTGGTATCCACAATAACCTGAAGCAAAGATTTCTTATGGCTTAACTATAGACTGTATGAAGCATTATCTCCTTTCGTTTGTTCTGAGCCTTCCAAGTTCTACTATCATTTGATGTACCTCACTTCTCGTGTCTGATAAGTTAGTGAACAATCTTGATTCCTGTTCCTTATTTGGGCCACTGAAGATTTTATACAGACTGTGATATTATTCCCCCTCCATTGCAGGCTGAAGAGACCAAATCGAGTTAGCCATGCCCCATCTGGAAGCCCTCCAATTTCTGATCATTCTATTAACCTATTTGAATATTTTCCAGTTCTGCCATATTATTTCTGAGATGGGGGATACTAGAACTGCACAGGGAATGCAAGATGCAGGTGGAACAGGGATTTATACAATGGCATAATTGTTCTTTCTCTTTTGGTCTCTATTTCTCTCCCAATAAATTTTAACAATAATCCTTGCAGTTCTCAATTTCCATTTTGATCTCTGCTGAGCCCTGAGATGATGTTTTCACAGATCCACCTCTCATAACCCCAAGGCCTTTTTCCTCAGTGGTAAAAGTCAACTCAAAGTTCCTCAGTTTATATGTAAAGTTAGGACTTTTTTTCCCCTCATATGCTATCCTTTCATATTTATCTGACTTTAATTTCACCTTCCATTTTTTTCTCTCAGTCTATTAGTAACATAAAGTCTTTCACAGTTTTTCTGTTAGACCTACACAGAATAGCTTAGTATCATCAACACATTTTGCAAATCACTATTCACCTCCATTTCTATCGTTATTTGTCCATGTTTCATATCCATTAGCAGCCTATTTTTTTACTTCCTTTGGGGAGGAATCTTACTGAGTGCTTTTGTAAAACATCATAGACCTTTAATTGAATCCATGAGCTTGTTGACTTCTTCTAAGAAAGCTGACAGATCTGAGAGACAGTAATTTGCCTTACAAAAGCCATAATGACTTCCCCTAATGTGTCATCTTCATGTGCCCACTAAGTCTTTCTGTTCTTTAGCATCATTTCTACTTATTTGGCGAGTAAGGATGTCAGGCTTCTGGGTCTACAGCTTCCAAAATCTTCTCTGAAATCCTTTCAAAAATCTGGTGGCAGACGAGCAACTTTCCTGTCCCCCCTGATGCTGAGGTAGTTTTAAGTGAGAAGTTAGAGACAGCAGTTAGTATCTGAACTGCTTCATCTCTGAGCTGCTTGAAAACTCTTGGTTGAACACCATCTGGTCTCAGCATTGGCTACTGCTCATTTTGTCAACATGTTCCTTCATCTTTTATACTCACACTTTAATCTGAGACATGTTTTCCCAATTACGCCCCTTAAAGAAGCTTCCCAGTATTGGAGTTTACCCAAGCTCATCCATCCCATTCACATACACAAAAACTCATTTAGCTTTTCTTTTATGGCTGTATCTTCTCCAGATGTTCATTCTGCATCTTAAACAATCTGTTTGCCTAATAGAGCAGTCAAAACTCTGTCAGGCTTCCTGATTTGTTCTGAAAAAGGCTTACTATTATTTTTTGTATCTTTTGCAAATTGACCCTGAACGGAGGTTGCTTTTGTATTTAAGCCGTCAGAGGTTACAGTCTTTTCTCTTCCTAATTTGGATACAACTTCTGCTTGTTAAGGGAAGCCTTCTTCATCTAGTAATGTCACTTACCATGTGTTCTACTCAGACAGCCTTCCTTTTAGAAATTCTCTTTTTCTGGTGCATTTGTTCTGCCTTCAGAATCTCCATACCATGAGCGAAGACTTAACTCTTTTAGATATTCCTTTGAGGCACGTTTTAATGAAAGGTTTGTCTTGTTTTATATTAGTCTGCTTTTTTGAAAAGAAAGCAGAATACTACTGACTTTCTTTTTCTTGGTGCTATAAGGGTGTTGAATCCAAGGATGTTACAGTTACTGCCGCAGTGTGATTCTTTTTCAATATTATGACGCTGTTTAGGACCAAACCAGGGATTTCTTTTCCTCTTCTGGTTTCCCAACTAGCAGTCATGGACAGTTTCTAAACAGTTAGATACTGCATTACCCCCTCCTGTGACATTTACCCAACCTACATTTGAATTATTGAAGACACTTAACGATTGTGTTTCCTGCCCTGCAGACTCTTCCCTCCTTGGTAGCTAGACTGGTGATGCAGTCCTAGTACTTGTAAACTAGTACCTAGTAGTTGGAAGATCCTCTACGCTTTCTTTAAAATATAGCATCGCTCATCCACTGGCATGCCTTGTCCTGCCTCTGTATTTTATAAACAATAGAATACATAACAAATTTGATTGTTCGCTTTTCCTATTAGCTTTCAAAACCTGATGCTATCTTCCCACTGAGATTAATAATGTTGTGGCTCCTGTCTCAGTCTGAAAGAAAACGGGCAGGTCGTGGTTTCACATGCTGTTCAATGCAAGGGGGTATATGCATACTGCATAATTATTCTGGTAACTGGTCCTCTATTAGCATAGCTGGGGTGTGTGGGTTTCTACAGTGGAGTCCTATCTCCATTACTTTGTCCTTAACTGTTTCTAGTATGTATTTCACTTTCTTTGTGCTGGGTCTAAGGATCTTTCATGGCCAGTAACAGAAGAAGTCATCTTCCAGGTAGGAGAGTGGGATTGGACATTAAGATGATAAATATCCATATGGTTTTGCCTTTGTCCTCCATGCAAATTCGGCAGGTCCCACTTATACGGATGTGTAATGCCATTATATACACCGTTCCAGGTATACAATTCATGTCTAACCACAGGAGAAACTTCATTTTTTTAAATTACTGTGGAAAATAGCATGTATTTTTAGCAACAAACACCTAATTACAAAAGCACTCTGTTGAGAAAATGCTTCTCTTACGAACTACAGTGGGACTGTCTAAGCATTTCTTCTCTAGTACAACAGCAGTGTCACTATTCTGTAATTCATTCATCAATCAGAATAAACATTAAGGCATAACACAGCTTAATAAAACCATTAGAGCTGTGCCACAGAAATGATTACAAAGACTGGTAATAAGAGAGAGCCATTTACTTAAATGGAGCATTCTCCAGTAAGTAATCACTTACCTTACCCCACCCATCAAAGTAGGACAGCTGGAACATGGGAAGCAGCAGATTCAGACTCTTTCCTAGAAGGCAGAATTGAGGATTGAATCTGAAAACATTTTTCTTGTATGGACCTAGTTACGGTGAGAGCTGAGATCTCTGAGGTCTCTGATTCAGCAGTGGCTTGCTCCTATTCACTGGTAAAAAGTGAAAGGCATCCAGGGTTCCAATTCCACTACAGAAAAGTAAAGTTTATGGAAATGGCTAGACACAAGCTCACAATTAAAATGATACTACAGGTGGGGTAGAAGGCAATTCTAAAAAAAAATCAACTCAGAAAATCACAGGTGTGCACAAATCTAAATCCAGACCCAAATAAATAATTTTCATTTGGCAGCTGGTGCATATGCCAAGGGGATGGCGCTTGCGGGCTTGCTTAAATAAAGATATGGAGGATAAACATGTCACAAGGCTTTCAGAAGCTTCCTGGTGCCTGACTTCCGCTGATTCAGCGAAGTGCCCAGATGCACTTAAAACCTCCTTTCCATGCCTAAACTATATGCTTAAGCATCTAAATGTCACTGAGAATCAGTAAGTCCATAACCCCAAATCTCAGAGGTCATGGGGACTATTTTGCAATACCGTTTGATGAGATGCTGCCTTTTTGCCCATCTGCCCTTCCAGCATCTCCAGCACTGCTCAGTGGTATGAGCTACATGCACACCACCATGCGTACCCCTCAAGTCTGAACCTTGGACTGTCCAACTGCCACCTCCCCTCATGGAAGAGCGGGCGATGTTTCAGAGTCCACATCACATGGCAGGAGCAGGAGCCGGCAGCAGCATGGTCCACACCTCTGCCAGCTCCCAAATCCAAACATGTTTACTGCTGCAATGCATTACAGTGCCATCGTCAAAGCTGCTGTAGTGACATACTTTCAGCAGCAAATATAGCTGTTGAAAACTGATGTGAACCTATTCCTAGCAATTTTTCACTGTGGTGGAAGAGAACATGTTCTGAAATGCTGTCTGCTGCTTCTCTTTTTTTTTTTTTTCCTCCCATAGATGCCATTTTTTCTCTTACAATCGTGTTTTTTCTTAGATTTATTAAGGTTTTATTTCTGACACACGGAGATCACTACTGCATTTTTTTAAAGAAAGGAATACAATGCATCTTTGTTGAAGCTGCTCTTCTTCACGGCTGCTTGCAAAGCCTGGTTGTTTCCCAGCCGAAGACCGATGTGATGGGCCCTGTGACACCCTTGTGCACACCTGGCTGTGCAGTTGGGGTCTTTATTTGCATCCTCTGGCTTCATCTGAAAGTCTAAAGCAATGAATGGTTGCTTGCAATCACGGAGGACTAGAGTTAAGGGCTAATCATAAATGAATCTTCTGTCCTCAGTTATGCCAACCGCTGAAAATATGGAGAAGGAAATATTTTGTTGAGCAACCTGGTCTAGTGGAAGGTGTTCCTGCCCATGGCCGAGGGGCTGGAACTAGATGATCTTTAAGGTTCCTTCCAACCTGAACCATTCTATGATTCTATGATCTGCCCTGACCATAAATCAAAACACCAAACAGCCAACAGAACACAAAAGCAATATATCATCCGTTGTAGAGACTAAGAGATGCAATTTGGCAAGAAACACGAAGAAAAGATTAATATATGGATAAAAAGCACATCTGCCTTATCTTATATAAAATTTGAAAGCATCTAAACCATCCTGCTTCAGGACGTGAGCTCATCCATCCCTTGCAATAAGGGAACCCGCCAGAAAATCATGGTTGTTTTCAGATCTCCTTCTCTATGGGGCCCTTCTCATAGGGAAGCGATGCGGATCTCTAGCACATCACCCCTTTTTAGTTGTGAATGACATTGTAGGGCCAGTTTTACCCCACCTTGTCTAAGAGCAGACGTATCTACCCAGCTCTCCTGACATGGCCAGCATAGCGTGTTCTGCACTATAATACCGGTTTCACAAAATAGCAGCCACTGATGCCTGGAATTGCTGTTCCTGTTTTGTAGCAATCATCTAGGTTAGGCAGCAATTTTTAGATACCATAGCAATAAGCCAGATATTTAAAAAATAAATAAAAAATAATAAAAAAAATTCCTCGCTAGCACAATCTGTAATGGCTTAGTCTGTTTCCTTGCTTAATCAGCTCTCCTGCAGCCAGTGCCCAGGCCTTCTAGCTCTGCTCCAGTGGTTTTTGAGCTCTATTATTTTTTTTTTTTTTGCTGGTTCAACTTGTGACTTTTACGCCTGTGGCGTGGCAGGTCCACAAGGCCATTTCTCCCACGTCAAGCAGCCGTTCACGCCAGAGTCCACCACAAAATCACACGTTTTTATTTTTTTTTAATGCTTATTGTGGTAGCGCTGAGGGGAGGCTCGTCAGGAAAACAACTTTCCTCGGGCAGCTGCGGGGAGGCCTGAAAACCCTCACGCGCCCCAGTTCCTGGGGGTACGAGGCGCAGCAAAAGCAGCTAAAAAGCTGCGATTTGGGGACCGACGTCGTTTTTCCACAGGGAGATGGGCCGCGGGCACTGCACAGGCAGCCAGGCACCACGCGGGGAAGCGGGGCGCCCAGGCTGAGGGGGGTCCCCCCGCACACCCCCTTGCCTGTGAGAGGAAAAAAAAAAACCCCAAACCCGCGATTTCTTGAGGAAAGAAAGGTCTGGAAAACGTTAATTTCGGAAAATAACACCCCGAAAGGCTGGGGAGCGGAGGGGTTGGGCCCCTTCGGCCGCCCCCCACCTCAACCGCCGCCTCGACGATGCCTCCCCTCAGCCCTGGCCCGCGCAGGCCCCGCTCCCCCCTCGCCACCCCGCTGCGGAGCCGCGCTCGGCCCCCATTGGCTGCGGTCCGCCACGTGCCGCCGCGCCCCCGCCCCCCGCCCGCCCCGCAACTCCTCCGCCGGCTCCCGCGGAGCCGTTACCTGCGGCGGGGCCGCGCCGCCCGCTCCGATGCGGAGGCGAAGCCGCCCCACCGAGCCCAGCGCAGGTAAGGCGGCGGAGACCTGCTGCCCGCGGGTATGAGGCGTCGGTTTGGGCTAATTTTCAGGGGGAAAAGGGTGGTTTTTTTTGGTTTTGTGGGTTTTTTTTGTCTTTGTTTGTTTGTTGCTTTTTTTTTTTTTTTTGAGGGAAGGGGGAGGCCGGCGCGGGGCCTGCGGGTGTGTGGGGAGCCGGGGCGCTGCGGGGAGGAGCGCGATGGTGCTGAGGGGGCTTTGCCCTCAGAAGCGCCCCGGGGGCCTTTGTCTCCGCTGACGAGGCTCTGCGGTGCCGTTGAGGCGTGAAGGCACGGACATTTGAGGGGGGGGTTGAGTCCCGGAGGTATTTAGGTGCCCCGGGGCCGGCGCTCCCTCAGCGGGTGGGGGGTGCCCGGAGGCCTTCGGGGTCGCACGGGCCAGGCCGCCGCGTCCAGCCCGCTGCGGTGTGGGGCTGAAGGTGTTCAGGACGTGCTCACCAGTGGCTGTGGCTTCCAGGTCGCTCCCGGGAAAGGCGGGGAGACGCCGGGCCGGGGAGGTCTCCGGGCGGGGAGGTGGCGGCTGCGAGGTCTTGAGCAGATGGGCGATGGAAGTCAGGTCTGTCTTGGGCCTCTCCTGGGAGGGAGAGGAATGCAGCTGAGGCTGCCTCCCGTTCTTCTGAAATAAAATTTATAGCCTTCCGTTTGTCTGTGGGTTGTGATAGCCTTTTTGTGGGTGATGTTGCCTTTTCCCGCTTGGGAGTGATGCAGATGCAGAACAGAAATGACTTTTATCATTGCTGCCAAACGCTTTTTATTTTCTTCAGCACTACTTGGGGGAAAAAGAATTTTTTGTGCTTAGCTTCTCTTTTGTTTTTTTTGTTGTTTGTTTTTTTTTCTATTTCAGTATAAGATCAAAATATAAGGCTGATAGAGGAGAGGTGTTTATTTTGCACCTCTCTTTAGTTATGGAAATGAATGGGAAATGTTCATAAAATTACTGGAGGTAAGCAGCTTTCCTGTGGTAAATGGCTGTTTTTGTCTCATTCTGAGAAAAAAGGTTAAATAAAGATGCGTAGTCCTTTTCTAAAGGAAACTTGTTGAAATAAATGTTCCTTATGTGTCCAAAGTGGATATATGTTTTTAAACGCAGCTTATAATGGGACTGTACGGATGCAGTTTGGAAGTGATATGCTGTTCTCCTACAGACTGCGTTATTCTATCTGTTTTGCTGCAGTGAGGTTGCTATCTCTCTTCTAGATCACGATGCAGGAAACCTTGAGCTGTCTCCCAAGCCCTCTGCTAGCCAGACAAGAGACAGCAAACGCAGAGAATTTCATTGAAAGGTCAAAATGCAGCTGGAGAGTTAGTGCGCGCAAACGCTTTGGTGTGTTGGCTGCTTCCTCGGGGCTGATGAGAAACGGGCTTATCCTGCCTCTGGTTTCCTGGAACTTTGTGGGTTTTAGCATCCTCTCTTCCACAGAGTTTGATTAAATTGGTCAAATGACTGACAAGCAGTTAGGGGCAGGATGTAGGAAGACAAAGTGCAATAGCAGAAACTTCCTTTCATTGAGGAAAATAGGCTAAAAATGCTTAATTTTGTTTACTTTACATACATCAGTTTAGGTGATGGATGCAGAACGCACCAAGATTGTTGTGGGGTTGGGGTGTTTGGAGGGCAGGTTATTTTGTTTAGATAAGAGAGCCTGGAGAACTTAAGTTGGAATTTTGATAAAGGCTAAATTACTGAACAAGACCCAGCCAATGCTTCAAACTTGAATGGAGTAATTTTCAAATTACAAGCGAGTCTGAATGAAACTTATTCAACACAATAGATTAAAGCATCTGCAGCAGATGCATCCAACACTTCAAAACCGCACAATGGTAATTTGCATGTAGGACTTCTGGATCATGGAGGAGTCTCCCCTGTTGCAGGCAACTCGGTCTCCTAAGGTCTTTCATAAATTATTAAGGACTTTCTTAAAACTTGTGTTGGCTGTTATTTTCCATTACTCCTATGGGAAGACTGTTCCTTTGCTGCTCAGGAATCTTGTGCTCATAGCCCATATTTATTTATGATCACTTTTTGCTGTGTGCTCACATTGTCCTTTTGTTTGAATTGTTTGATTTCAGCTTTGGTGGATCTAAGGACAAACTCTTGACCTGTTTTGTGAAGCTAGACAAACTGAGCTCTCTCTTCTTGGAAGCAGTTCTTCCTTCACCTGTCCCACCATCTCTCTCTGCAACCTGTTAGGTCCTAAAGTCTTGAATTCAGAAGTTAAGCACTAAAATTGGTTCCAGCAATGTTCTTTGCTATACTGCAATTTCCTTTCAAGCCTTTTCTTCAGTGGAGGTTTTTGGTATCTCCTCTTTTGCTTCTGTAGGCTCAAGTGTAATTTTTGCCATGATCTCTTGGAGTGTTAGATGATACTGTGGTAAAAATGCTGCTGTACTATTAACATTGTTCCATAATTACCACTTATTCAATGCTATTCTGCTGCATAATTCAGATGTAATATGAAACATCTTGGCTGTGTAAGCCTGCTGGCATGTTTCCTTAGCCCAGTAAAGATTAATGCTATGCCCTGTCTTTTCTGATCATTTCTTTTAGGGAAGATTTATTCCTCAAACTTCCCATGTAAGGGGAAAACCTAATTTGTTTTGCCTTCCTTGCAGGGGCTCAGAAAAATCTTCCACTTGTGCTAGATGAACTTATCCAGCTGGTGGTTTTGCCCCTTCTGGCTGGCATGGCTCTTCCTCAAAGTACAAAAACAGAGCAGCACTTCCATGTACGCAGGGTCTGTGGGCCTGGGGAGGAGGAAGTGCTGCGGAAAGGAGTGTGTGAGATGTGCACAGGAGGGGTTTCTGAGTAGCAGCTGCCTGCTGTTATGCTGTAATTTGTTCTTCCTGCATGTTTGCTGGCTTTGGCAGATGCTGAGAGGAGTGGCTGACCTCAGGTTCTGAACACTCTGAGCAGGCAGGCCGCTGTTTCTTACACAAGTAACATAGAAGGGAAAATAGGGATTTGCTCTTAAAAGAAAAAAAAAGAAAAGGCAAGGGGGGGACTCAAAAGCTTCCTTTGCAAGAAATAAATGTATCTTTTCAATACCACACTGTTCACAACAGCAGTGCTCTAACTCACCTGTTTCTTCCTCCTTGGCTGGAACACTGACTTTCCGTGGTTCATTTGGGAGTCAGAAAAATTCCAAATTCAGATACTGTTTTTGTCTGCTGCAAAACATCAGCTGCCCTCTTAAGTGTTGAAGCACATCATGTTGATGTTTTTGTGTTTATGCATTATGGACTTTTGCTGTTCCTCACTTTAGAGCATCTGAAATAGGTTTCACAGAAAAGCTTAGAAAGCTTAACTAGAGAAGAGGGTGCTGAGGCAGAAGTGAAATCAAGAGGATGATCCCTGTTTTGAACACTGAACTGTGATTCAGAACCCCACTAAGAGTTCTTTGCCTATAACATTATTTTAACAGGCACTGTTAATATCTAAAAAGCTTCCTGTGAATGCTGCTGAAAGGAATTGATGATGTTACACTCTGAATATCTCTAATTATGCTAATAATTGAATCAAATTTGAGCTGGAACCAGGTTTTTTTTGTGTTCAATTTGGATGACCCAAGGTTAAGAGCAAGTTGTAGCCTAGCTATGTGTATCCTTCCTAAAGGAAAAGGCTGGGCAAATACACATAATAATGTAAGGTTATTTGTGATTTCATGAGGTAGTTGGTGGTTGATGCCTTTGAGAGTGTCTGTCAATTGCTCCGAAATTTTCATTTACTCCTTGTTTCGCTTTTTGCCAACTGTGTCCACACCTGTAGGATTCCGTATTACGTTCTCCTTTTCTGAGAAGACAGATCTTAACCAAATGAACTGCAAATTGTACAGACATTTGTTTTTACTTTTTTTTTTGTCTGATTAAAAAGCCTTACCTCTGACTGGTAAGTTCATTTTGTAAAATATGTTATACAGTAGTGTAATCAATGTCCTGTTGTAGTTGCTTGTAACCATATTGTAGGCAAAACTTCTTTCTGCCATCAAGGATGTGTTATTTCTATTGACTTCATTGAATTAACCAAAACAATGGACTCTACCATTCATCAGAAAAGACGTTTGTCAAATGCTTTTTTCATTCAATAGTAATAGGTGCTAAGGAGATAATATTCAATGAGAGTTTATCAAATATTGAAGTATGTTAAAGTACCAACTTTACTGTGGGATATATATAGTTGCAACTGAAGAAATAATTGACAGAAGCATCTAATTTTAACTTCAGTTCCAATTTTTCCTCTGATGAGAAGCTGTCGGTCTCTAATATGCAACAGCTCCTAGGCTGCTGTCTTTTCATGTCTTGTGACTGTTTCTGCTAGGAAGTGATAGCACGGTGGTCAAAGGATTATTTGAAGATAAATATCCAATAGTTAATACATTGCTACAGATTATAATGCAAGAGTCTCTCATGCCTCAGCATGGCCCTGATAAGTCTGCCTCAAATCTTTAATATCTCTGGAATTTTTGCTCATGATTGTGGTTTAAAGGGATTTTTGTCATGTGCCACTGAACAAGAGTCTTAATGAAGGTATTTCAATGCTTATTGTATTATACAAAGAGATATCCCAAAGGAACTGTTTCTGATTGGGATAACTTGTCTCATCCTGTCCTTCCCCACTTTTTCATGAACATTTTGTCACTATGGGCAAATGGGCCCATTCAGATAAAAGGCTTTTGACTTGCCTTGTATAGGTTTGAAATCCAATTACAACATCTGGGCAGCTTTTCAATTAGCTCTCCTGGTCTGTTAAACTGATGTTTAAAATTTGGCTTAAAAATTTGGATTCACTTCTGCAGAGGTCATTGGAAAGTGAGGCAGTCCTTCACTGTCCTGCAGTTTCTGGAGTGCCTCTTGGTAGAGGATGATCGTTTGTTGTTCCAGGTTGATTGATTGCTTTTTTTTTAATAACAAATTTTTTATGTCGTGAGAGAATATGTTTCCAAGCTGTTTATGTATGTAAGAAATACTGCGTGTTTTGGATGGATAAAAATATCTCTAATCCATTGAAGTTATAAGGTAGCAGTTTGACTGTACAACGCTTGCAATTGTGGAGTCCATAGTGTATAATGGGTTGCACAACTAACTGTTCTTAGCTTCAGCTTTTTTATTCTTTGTGTTATCATATTTTCTCCCTGACTGATGGGCTTGATCTACTGTTGATTTAAAAAAAAAAAAAACCAACACCACTTTATAATGATTTTTTCATTTTAAACAGACAGAGATCCTTTGCAAAATGTATTTGACTATGATTTATTGTTTCAAATGAAGAGTTGAAAAAGTTTGAAAGCATAGGGAGGATCTGAAGGTATCATGGATTGATTAGGAGACTTGAGAGGGAGAGTCCCAGAGCGGGGACACCCCTGGGGGACTTGTGGGCCAGCTATGCCAGATCTGGTAAGTTGGTAAGAAGTACAGAGGAGCAGAAGAAACCCAGTGAGAATCACAGAGGAGCTGCAGACAGAAACCACATGACCACAAGCTCCTGCGCTGCCTGTCGCCTCCCCAAAGGAGTTGGGATGGGCTCTGTGTAATGTGTGGCAAAAATAAGGAGAACTGAGACAAGGAAGCAAGGAGGAGAAGTGTTTGGCTTGAGTTTAGCCTATGGAAGGGGAAAGAGAGATGTTTGCTCATGGTTTAAATTGTTTGTTTTCTCTTCTTAGTATCAGAATTGGTGATTAGAAATTGTATTCATTGTCAATAAATTATATTACTCAAAAATTCCTCAAGTCAATACTATTTTGCCTCTTAAAAAGAGTTGAGCAGGTTTTGAGGATATGAGAGGGAACTAGGGGAGTTTTATGCTGATTTCTAAATCAGTTTTTTTAATGACATTCTTAAAAAAAGAACAGAAGATAAAGAAGTTGAAGTTTTCGTATCCTTAGGATTCTTCAACTGAGAGACTCTGCTTAGAAGATGTCTCTTAAACATTTTTTACGTCTGTTAAAAAAACAAACAAACAAAACCACCACAAAACCTACCACCTAATTAGCTTTTTTTTTTGACATCTCAGCCCTTACCTTTGATCTCAATGAGTTTTGGTACTGCAGAAGCAAACAAAATTAATCCTACCTATAAATTTTCATATTGTTACATAAATTTATAACATTTTATTCACATCCGTCTTGAAAGCCGTAATGAAAACTAGTATGTCATCGGTTTGGTCAATAATGAAGCTAGATTAAAATGTATAATCTTTTTATGGGCGCAACTCTCGCAAGTAATCACAGATATTAGTGTTGTAGTTGTCACTTAATTTTTGTCATCTGTTTTCCCCAAACGTGTGCCAGGAAACAATCTGTAATGGGTTTAAGTTTTCTTAAATGTACTCTTCTAACTCCTTGCATAAAGTTTTGCAGTATGTCTGTGGGGTTTTTTTGTTGTTTTAAAAAGTCTCGGAACTGGAAGTTCATGCAGAATTCATTGCTGATACTGTGCACAGCATCTCAATGAAGAGTATCTTGCTCAAGTTTATTATATGTGAAAACACCTTCTCTTTTAACTTCACATTTCTTTTTTGAAACATAAATGTTGCTCTAAACCAAGTAACTTTCATTTTATAATTTCCTGGTTTTGAAAACGTGTTTTGTAAGTAATTTATGTGTATCTGATTTAGAGGAGGGGGCATGAAACGGGCAGGTGTTTTGGGGGTATTTTTGCATTATTTTTACCTTCTGCTTCACTGTCTGCTCGAGCCCTGTTGCTCTTGATTAGTAATTCCTTTATACAGGGGTGACTTCCGGGTTTCAGTGGCTGTGGGCTTTACACTGCAAGCTTCTTGGTCTTATTGCATGAACTTCAAAGGCTGCATTGTGCAGCAAGACCTTGAGATGGACTGTCTTGCAGGTGGCTCATAAAGCTTGCTGTTTCTGCTGCTTCTGGCAGTACAGTGAGAGGGAAAGTTAATTTGTATTTTCGACTTCCAGGAGCTTCAGGTGTAGTCCAAGATCATGTTGTGCTAGGTGCTATACAACTGTAGAACAGAAGATGCCTCTTGTACTGCTGGGCTGTCAGCAGTATCTTGCCTAGGGTAGCTTCCCCACGGGCTCCAGTAAAAGCAAGTGGCTAATAACAGCCTGTGTGTAGGTACTCACATAGATTTGGGGGATAAGCTCCTGCATGAAAAGTTACCGACTGGCAGTTACTGTCCATGCTGGTGCTTCCTCTGTGGCTCTGCTCCTTGCCTGCACAGTTATTTTGGAACAGTACCTGCCCACATAAAATGCTGAGCTCACAGCTGCTAACTGGACCCTCGCAGTGTGGGGAGGTGGGAATGTACTTGAATTGTTAGGGTGAAGAAGGTAAGTGGAAACATCCCCTGCCTGGGGTTCTGGGGGCTTAATGAGAGGTTGGTGAGGGATGTAAGTATATGCCTCTTTCTGCACTCGTATGGAGGCTGTTCTGGTCCTGTCTCCATGCCTGGTGATGCTGTTGGCACTCAAACAATGGTGTCTGAGAGTCCTTGTCTTTGGGTAAATCCAGGTGCTGTACTTAACCAAATGCAATTTTTCAGGGTGTGGCAGTGGTCACGTACAATTTGACACCCACTGCTTTTTAGTTTTTAGCATTCCTACATAAAAAGGCATCCTGAAGACTTAAATTAATTGCTTCTGAAATATTCCAAGTGTGGAAATTTTGTCTACTTAAGAATAACAGTGAGACAAAAGTAAATTATGGTGAAAAGAATAACACCACAAGAAGCTTTGGTGTGTATTCCTACTGATGGACAATTTAGCTTTTACAGCAGCTTTACACAGATCACTTAAGTTCAGTAGATGAAAAGCAAATTTAAGTCCCTGGAGTCCTCGTTAATTACACCACAATGAGTAGCTATGGAAATGTCAATGCAAAATGTGATTGTAATACAGTATTACTACTGAGACATCTTTTGTACACAAATTGAGATATTTGCATTTGTGTCTGCCAAAAGAACTGCAGCACTGCCCCTTTCTGAAAGGGTGTAGTGGTATTTGGCAGTGGTGTTTCTATGCAAACGACAAAATCTGGATGCTATAGGCGCAGCTTGTTGTTGGTGCTTGGTTTCTTAACTGTCATGGTTTTCTCTGTAAACTCATAGATTTTTTTTTTTTTTTTTTTTTTTTTAAGCTCAGGAAGACTGTGGGAAAGGTGTGCCCTCAGGTGCTTGTTACTGCTGACCTTGCTCTTTTGAGCACGCTTAATGCCATTCCAGCCAGTGGAAGATGCTTATTGACTTAGATAAGAGTGCAGGGTCAAACCCTGAGTAATTTTTTAAAAAAATGCTGTGCTGGACAGATGTATTTTGACTCGATATATCTGTCTGCCTGCATATATTGACTTGATCAAGAACAGACTGATAAAACAGAACTGAAAAAAGTCAACCTGAAGCAGACTGTTGCAAATGAAATGAAAACTGACACTAATTCAGTTATATAAACAAATAAAGCAAAAACATCGAGCATAGTAGATACTAAGAGCTGGACTCAGAAAGGATATGCTGAGGTGATTAATAAAATTATCTGTGTTTCCCTGTTCCTTTTTGCACATCCAGGTTGAGTGAAGCAACCGTTTGGGGACAACTGGAATTTATTTTGCTCAGAGGCAAATAAGACTTTATGATAGCACCCGTTTATTGCAGTCTTGCATTCCTTGTTAATCCCCTTCTGTCTTCATCACTCTCCAGCTCATCAGTTCCTTCTCCATCTTTCAGATCTCTTGCAACCTTTTTTTTTTGTTTTGAAAGGCTTCATGAAAAGCATATCTGTGGTTGGAACTCTGCATACAATTCTGTAGTAGGAAATTCTCACCCTTGGAAATGATTAAAAGTGTGCTGTTTGCAGAGCACTCTTCTTTGATGATTTATGCAGCAGAGGAGATTGGCTGTGTCGTTCTGTGCTGCAGGATGATTCCAGGAGTATGTTAGTGCCATTAGGCAATAAATTTTTTTGTATACATTGGGCAGTCTGTCACAAGCAATTCTTTCTGTCAAATTACATCAGAAGCTGGGTCCTAGAATAGGAAACACTAATTTGCAAAGAAATAAAAACCTGCTTTGAACAAAGCAAAAGTAGTGAGGATGTAACCTTACCCTTGTAATTCAAGCTGTAAAACTTCATGGATTTGATTCAAACTGCTGGAAAATACGTGCTTAATCTGTAGTGGGTTCCCTTAGATATGTTACCAGTACCATGGCCACACCTCAGGATGTCACTTGATACGTTGTTGCAATGATTTCTTGGTAGCAGGATCCTCTTACACCTAGTCTGACTGATTCTTTTGTGCAGAATCCATTCTGATCGTGCCTTTTATTTGTGCTGGTCTGAGACAATCTGCTCTGAGGTGATCTGGCTGTTGTTACTCTTTGTGGTATGTGGAGGAATCCTGGAGTTTTGACACGGTCTGCAGGCTTTGTCATGTGCTCCTCCACAGCTCTGCAGCGTCCTGTAATTGCTGCTCATTTTGTGTGCCATGTGTAACCATACTGGCAGGCTCCGTGAACTGGGGCTGCTCCCTCTGTGTGCTGGTAGCATGGTCTCTGTGGACACCTGTCATCTCCAAGATGTGTTGGTATGAAGGTACTGGGTCCCAGGTAATGATAAGGGGGTGCTTAGTTGTCTTGTCTATGTAGTGTGTCAGGAAGAACATGTGTGAAATCTGGAGTATAAGGTAATCATGCAAGTCCTGCTGGATTGTCAGTGGACATCTCAGAGTAGAGCAGTTCAGCTTGGTGATCCATGACTGGGGTGGTGGTGTCAACACCCAGTTTTGCTCTTCAGTGCTGTTTTTATTCAGTGATATAGATGCAGCCAGTAAAGATGAGGTGTTGCTCTGAGAAAATGATGAGTTTGGAAGGCTTGATAGGTTCCATGTGAGCTGTTGTCTTGCGTCCTGACAGTTTGTGTGGGAGGCTGGGGCTAGATTTGATTTCCAGCTTAACTGCTAGCATTCTGGGGGGATCTTGGGGTGTCACTTTACACCTTAGGTTTCGGTTTACTGTGTTCCAAGACAAGCGTAATGGTAGTGACCTCTGTTTGTGCAGTGCTTTCAGATCTGCTAAAGGTGGTGTTTAAGATATTGCTGCTTTGTGACAAAGGCCTACAAATGTGTATGACAGCTCAGAGTCTGTTCAATTAATAAATACAGCTAGGTGGGTAATTTGAGGTTCTTTGAAGTATCATAATGACCAAGTTACCTATGTTTGAGGGAAGTGGTGAAGTTTTCCTCTGGCAAAAACCATTAGGCTTTTTTATTTTCTTCCTGCTCTGTTTTGTGGGTTATGACCATTTTCAGGTGACTAGAAAGCATCCCTTAAGTGCTCTTCAGAGGACTTAAGCTGCTGATCTTTTTCTCTCCTTGTCCTACCTTGTCTCCCAAAAGTTTGTGGCTTTTGACCTTCTACCACGTATATCAAATTTGCATGACTGTGCAAAGAGAGACTGACTTTGAGTCATCTTTGAATTAGATATCACTGAAATTTCAGTGGGTTGGAGTTGAGATCTGGAGGAGATGTTCTGTCTCATCAGCTCCTTCATCCTGGTATTTAAGCATCAGTTGTTTGTCCAAACAGTGTTTTGAAGACTAGTTCAAATGGGTCGTGTCACCATATATAAATAAAAGGTGAAGCAGAAAAGAGAAATGTGGAAAATCGTCCCTAGATAAAAGCCTTCCCTTAGCCCCGCTTTTTTAAAAAGTTCTTGTGACACAGCTGTTGGCAAGAGAACAGAAGAGCATGAACATCTTTGCAGTGGAGAGCAGAGAGGGTTAAGCACTGAGATCGAAGGGGACAAGTAGGGCTGAAATATTCCACTGTGGAGGATCAGGCTGCACCCCTCTGTGGTTGGCTGATCAAAGGGAGTGCTACTTCTGGAGGCAGGAAAAACCCTTGCTCATATCCCTTTTCCTATCAGGGCAAAACCAGCAGGCTCATACAAGTAGGCTTTGCGTGGCGTTTCCTTGTTTGCTCAGATCTTTGGTTAATGGTAACAGCCTGTGAGAAGTTGATGTGCCAGCCTCTATTTTTCTTTCAAAAATCAGAATTTAAGCATGCTGATAGAAACTTGTGGGAGCTTACAAACAGTAAGCTGTGAGGTTGTTTCTCCTTAGCTGATGATCAATGAGTTGCCCATCTGTGAGGCAGCACAGTGGGCTCCTGCTGGGTTCGCAGCTTTTGTTGGAGGGGAGCTGCTGCTGTGCACAGAAACTGCCTTTGTGCTGGTAGCCTCCTGGTCCTACTGGGTGCTAGGCAAAATTTCCTGCACGCCCTCTTTGGTGCTTGCTGTTCAAGTTGCTGACCACATTGTTGGGGCTTATGAAGGAGTCAGCAATAGATTCAGACAGATGAAGAGACAGGTTTGCTTAACCTCAGGGAAATCGGGGAGTTGATTTGATACGTGGGGACCAGTTTTGAGGGTGGGATGGTTTGTACAGGTTATGCACACAAACTATGATGTTTGACAGTGACATAATTGCAATTATTAAACTTCAGGCTTATAAAGAATGCAAAGACCTATACCTGGAAACAGGTACACATTTTTAGAATCATGCCCTGGCGGTGCATCTGAAATGAGTATATTCTTGATCACAAGGAGGTCAGGAGCAATTCAGTATTCCTGATAAGTCAGGATCAAGATAACCAAGAATCACAGACTTCTCTGGGAAATAGTAAATTAGCAGTCATTGGATATCCTGTGAACTTTTTTCTGTTCAGGAAAAGTAATGATAATCTTTTTCTTTCTTTTTTACAGCAATGCTGAGTGGCAATAAATCTGTGAAACCGAAAAGTGATTGTTCACCTCCTGTGCAATGGTGTAAGGTGACTGCACATGAAGATGAGAAGACCAAGCTGGTTTCTAAAAAAAGGTACTCGCAAGTAAGTGTTATTGTCATGGCAATATAAAGGTCAGTTGCTCTCCCTCTAGCTTGGGCAGTTACAAAAAGTTGCAAAAATCAAGGGATGAGATTGATACAGGAACTGTATGGGGGGTTAGGCACACAGCTTTCCCAGGGAACCTAAAACACTTTGAGGAGCCTAGGCTTACTGGTAGCAGTACCTGTTTTCCCAAGCCATTGTGAGATCCCAGTACATCACTCACAAGTATTTCCAGTCTTTTTTGTATCCAGATAAGTAACAATGTTGAGGCTTTTGTACAGTCTGATAACTGAAGAAATTGAAGGGCAGTGGATGTTTAGTGGGATTTTGGGGAGGTGTCCCCTCATAGTTAATTTGTTTGTGAAGACTTCTGGAATGCTACATCACAAAGTCTTCGTTACTCCTTTGTTTGTAGTTTAACATCAAATTGGAATTAATGAATGTGTGCTACTGTACATACAGAACCATATTTCAAATTGGAAGAGCTCACTACTGTGATGTCTCTCTGCCATATGAATTTGTAGATCTTAAAGTTTACAAAAACCCAAAGCCAAACTGTTATATCCTCTAGTGTTTTGAGCACCTGAATCATGGTGCAGCCCCAGCTGAATCTAGAGATACTTGATAAACTTCTGTGGAGGAAAATTAGCCTCATTCATCTGCTGTGAATCCCCTGTTTCTGCCAGTCAGCTGATTTCCAGGGGTTGCAGCCTAACATGCTAATGAAAGTTTTAGACTGCCTATCAGTGCAAAATTTAATTAAGTTAAATCAGATGCAAGAGCAGTGCTGCTTTTCCAGTGGCCACCTTATTTGCAGCACATGCTACAAATTAAGTGCCAGGATTGCATCTATTAGCCCATGTGGTACAAGCTTTTTTTTAAAAAAAAAAAAAGTCTTGAAAACTTGTATTAACTTCATTTGAAAGAGTTGCAAGAAACACTGAACTCTTAGTAGGTTGTATATTTTTTTAAGACATTTAAACAAATGTCCAGTCCTTAAGAAACCATAGGAAACAAAAATCAATAATAAAGCTCAAAATACATGCATGAGCAAGAACCTCAACTCTAACCAAATAATGATGTAATTTTTGCAAATTGTTTTAGACATGAAATGAGCCAAGTGAATATTTGGAGATCAGCAGTGAGATTCTTCAGGAATGAGAAATGAGTAGATGAAAAATATGGATAGTCTGCATTACTCAATTTTAAAGGTTTTTTCTTCTACTGCATGTTTTGGGATGTAAATAATTGAATTAGGCTTCTCAAGATGAATCTGAGCATCTAAATTCTGCATTCTAGCCTGCTGGAAAGTTTTACTTTCCAAAAGTTTTGAAATTTGAAGTGCCATCCCTTTTTTAATTTGCATGGAAACATGTATTTCAAAATGAGGTTGTCCTTTAAAGTAGGAGAACAAAAGTGTCTTTTGGGTTCCTTATGCAAGGAGAGCTGTGTGACCCATCAGAGATGAATTTAAAGTACATGATGCAAGCATAAAACTGCATAAATCAGAGTATCACTCTGCAACATTTTCCTTATCAAAGCATCTATATATGTTTGTACTTTCCTGAAGCTAGCTGAAGAGTTGTGAAAGATTTGCAGTGAACAAAGCAGCTTTTTTTCTTGTTTTGATTTATGAATCATAATTTCTTTTGAATTTGGTTCTTGAATCAAATTCACTTGAAGTTTTACAACTGCCTTAAATTTGCTTAAAAATACTCATTTAACAATTGATGGATTGCTGGACAAAAGATGATTTTTTTCTCTCCTTTCTCCTACCCCTGCACCCTCCTGTTTGCTTTTAGACTTCTTGCACTGTTTGTAGTTGGAGGGTGTTTCCTTTATATCCTCAAATTAAGTTTTGGACCTGAAGAATGTGACAGAACAAAAATGCTGTATGTGGACCTCGATCGTGTAAGGGTTGGTATTTTTTGGTGTGTTTTTTTTTTTTAAACTTGGCTTAAAAAAAGTTATTAATTGACAATATAAGAGTTATAAGGGTGTATAACAAACTAGAATGCTGAAATTATCCTGTGAGGGAAAATATATTTTGCTTCATTGTATGCCATGGAACTTCTGGTTTTTGTTCTTGTGGAGTGACAACAGAAGTGGATAGAGAAACTGGATTTTTAGGGATAAAATGAGATAACTGTGACTGTTAAGAATAACAATACTTTGAAATGGGCATGTCATCATACTGTTGTGTCAGTGCAGATGACACTGGTGATCAGAAAATCGATGCAAATGAAAAGTAACATATTTGAAAAAAAAAAAAAAAAAAAAAACAACCAAAAACCAAAACCCCAAAATCCCCAAACTCAACATGTTAAACCAAAGGGTTATTTTTACGTAAGCCAGTTCCCCAGTCTGCTTTGCCTTGTAGTTGATCAGATGTTTTTGGACTCACAGGGCAAAAGTGCAGGAGGGCGCACCTCTTGGTTCACTTAGTTATTTAAGGTAGCAGCTACTTACTTCAACTACAGTTCTGCATGTGGCTTTTAAGCTGGTGTAACAGATACCAATAAAGCTTTCTCTTATTCCTTGCTGGCATTTCTCTGCCTTTGCTACTTAACCTGTTTGCTCTTTGTAACAGTGCTACCTTGGCTTAGAGTTGTTACATTTCTGTCTTTGAATGTCTCAGAGCTAAGAGACAACTTATAGCAGAAGGCCTGATTTAAGATAGTCTCGTCTTAGCATCACTGCGTGTGCATCCTCTCCCACCTTCTTCAGTGCATGTTTTTCCCCTTCTGAGTTTCTTTGCCTCCCTTTTTCTTCTCATTCGACTTATTTCTTACTAACATATTCTTGCTTCCAAACAACCATCACCTTAAGCCAAGCAAACCTAAAGACTGCATGGACTGTGTTTATTGCTGTCTTATGATTCATTTTGTTTGTGTTAGATGCAGGATGAGGAAATAGCATTGCTCTTTCTCTAGTTAGGTAGTAGCTGATGGCAAACAGTTAGGGGCAGTTGTCAAGTGATTGGCATTAATTTTTACTGGTAGGATGCACAACCGTCAGTCTTAAAAATTAGGTTCTTCTGAAGATGCACTGACTCTTGCTGGCAAAGTATGGCATGAAGTTGCGCAGTTGTGCTTTGCCCAGGAGGAAGTGTGGTGTTTATGTCCAGATTTGCAGAGACCTTTCTAATGGTGGTAGAGGCAGTTCTGTAAAACAGTCTTGTTTAAAAGTAGAACAAAACAAAAGCAGCACAACTTCCCTGCTTGTGCTGGTACACACTTCCCTTTTAACCGTACAGAAGGGAACTGAGTTAGAACTAGATTTGAATCTTCTTTCTCTGCTCCCTGTGTTTGCTCATTTTTTTGTGTGTGTTTTTTTATTTTTATTTTTTATTACAATGGAAGAAAGATCAGCAGAGTTGTATCGTGGAAGAGAAAATACAAAAAGATTTTATTTTAACTGATAAAAATAATACCTTTGCTATTTCTCTTCTTCCTTATATCAGATACCGGCTTGGCACTACAAATTTCTAAAAAAATGTACATGAATAGGTTTTTGGGGTGTTCTGGTTTGTTTGTTTTTTTTTTTTTTAATGAGATGGATCAATGTGTGGTTTTATTTGACAGCTTAATCTTTTTCTGCATTACAGAACAGTAGTCTTTTAGTTTGGTGACTAGTCTTTGAAAGAAGACCTGAAACACCTCCACCTTGCATTCTTTTCAAAGTTGTGTTTTAGTCCTTAGCAATACCACTTTAGTGATGGTTTTTGTCAGTGTTAGGTAGATGGTTGGACTCGATCTGAAAGGTCCCTTCCAACCTAGATGATTCTATGATTCTGATTAGTAAGCAAGTTCAGCCTGATATTTCACAGAACTTTTACCCAGTGGGTGTGTCTCTAGTAAAATCCTACTTGCAGGCAGAACTCAGGTCATGCAATTGAGCAGCGGAGTAGAATTCCACTTGCTGGTTTACTGCTGAAATAGATGGGTATCAGCATGTCTAGTTTTTTAATCTGTTTTTATAAGTAACAGTACAAATGTTCTCAAACGGCTCATTTTCACTTATCCCTTTTAGTAGCCGAATTTATTCTTTAGAAAAGCTCCTATCCAGACTTGAGTGATTGGATGGAGAGACATTCCTTTGCAGGTTTTTTACCCTGCGCTGGTTAGTATCTGCATTTGAGTGAATGCTTTAAAATGTTTTGTATTTCCATGTTTAAGCTTTCTTTATAAACCTCTGTTTGCTAAACTGCTGGTGGTCAGTTGGTGGTTTGCATTAAGAGGGCTTTGGATGCTCCTGAAGCTAGCTTTCCTGACTGAAATAATGTATTTTTTTGTTTTAGAGAGCACAGCAGTATGCCAGCGCTGCATTGCAGGAGCAGTGCCGGCCTTCTCATGTGAAGAAAGAAATGAGGAAGTTATTTGCAGAGAAATACAGCATGGACATATCTCCCTTTGTAAGAAAAAATACAAATGATAATGAAAGCTTATTTAAATATGAACCTCCTTTTGGATTTCACAAGTTCTTTGATAAGCTTAAAAATCTCCTTGAACTCTTACCTGAGCATGATTTACCAGAAGATTTGAAGTCAAAACACTGTAAGCGTTGTGTTGTTGTTGGCAGTGGTGGAATTCTTCATGGGTCAGAGCTGGGTCACTTATTGAATCAGTTTGATATTGTTATAAGGTACGTATTTTCCATTTAAGGATTCCAACTACTTCAACTTTACTTTGTGAGCCAACTTGTGTTTTTTAAGGGGAAAATGTCTCCAATATTTAGGCAATTTATAAAACTATTTCTGAAAGTGCTTTTGAGAAATTGACTTGTGACTTGATGGAATTTGGAGTCTTAGAAGCAAAATAAATTGTCATGTTCAGAAGACAGGAATTCAGTGTGATTATCTGTGGGCTTCAGATAAAAAAAAAAAAAAAAAACACGAATCATGGGCAGAAATTAAATAGAAACCAGTGAAATCTGAGACAAGTAGACAATCCTGTTTTTATCCATGCATATGTTTAAGCTTTCAGAAGCAGGCTTTAGGACTCACCTCTGCCTTTTTCCCCTTGATTTATTAGGATGCTTATTTGAAGGACTTTTTTTTATAACAACTATTTCAAACACAATAAAACGTAATTGGCGTTTCATTATACAGTTTGCTTACACACTGTATAGCATGCTTATCTTTCCTTATTTTTACAAGATTAGTGCATGTTTTCTAAGTCTGAATTAAATGAATACATGCTCTGTATCTGTGCTTTCTGAACATTACTGCTTGAACCCTCCTTCTTTGTATTTTGAACCATGTAAAGTCAAAAATAAATTTAATACAGGCATTTTCCCAAATTGCTTTGTAAACTAAGTCTCGCCCCTCTTAAAAAGGAAAGACTTGATGCAGTGAGTCAATAGCTCTTATACAAAGGTAAACAAACCTGTTAGCATGTGGGGGGGCAGAGAACTTGCATTAACTGTTCTCTGAAATTAGGGCTTCCAGTGTGAAGGTGACTTTTCTGTTGATATAGAAAAGTTTGTGGGACTTAATGCTGTTCTGCAGAAATGCTGGAGCTAGATGATGCTGTCAGTGTGCTAGCATCTGAAATTTTTGGTGATCTGGAATGATGTAAACCCACAGGATGCATTATGTAGCATTGAAGGGATGATTTGAATGCCTTTCTCCGTGTAATACTTGTGTGTGTATGTATAAAAAAAGATAACACAGGCAACTTACTATGTGTTTTCTTTCCCTTCCTCTTTTAAGCCCCTCTGAGTTGGCACAAGGCAACGAATATGAAATTATGCAGTGCTGTTTTAAGTTGCTTTTCTTTTTGAAGTTCTGCACTTGTGCCAGTTAAACCAGAAATAGAATTGGCTTCTTCTCAAAGATAAGGGATGGATGAGTGTGTGGGGCAAGGAACATGGAGATACTGAGAAAACGCTGTTCTCCGCTCTGTTAAAAGTCTGTGGGCCATATACAAGTTCTTTGCTTAGTGTCTGATGTTTTAATGAGACTGTAACCCATGCTTATTAAATACAGTTTTGCTTCATTGTGGCGTTTATTTTTTTCTCTTAGGTTAAATGACGCGCCAGTTCAAGGGTACACAGATCACGTTGGTAACAAAACTACTATACGGATGACTTACCCAGAAGGAGCCCCCCTTTCTGAACACGAGTATCCTCCTGCTAGCTTGTTTGTGGCTGTTTTATTTAAAAGTGTTGATTTCAATTGGCTTCAAGCAATGGTAAAAAATGAAACCTTGGTATGTAATGTGGCAGTGTTATGTACCTGTGATTTTTTGGGCTTTTTTTGTCTTTTCTAATGCTTAAGAAGCTGGCTGATCTGTTACTTCCTGTTTTGTTATACTGAGGATATTTTTACAGTTGGTATCGGCATTCCTGTTGAAGTCCCGTGCTGACAGTAATGCTTTTTTCCTGCAGATATTTGTGATTTGCAAGCTATATGACACATCGAGTGTTTACTAAAGTGGAATTCATTTCACATTAGACTTAAGTGACTTGTGCAAGTTTGCAGAGCCTGAAATAGAAATGAGATTTCTGGATGCCAGTCCATTATTATTATTTAACAGCTAAAGTCTGTGCTGCTACAATAGGCATACCTGCAGTTAACGTGTAACCGGACCATCACAGTTGTTAGTTTGCATTTGCCTGTGGCTCAAAAATTAAGAGGTCATTTATTTCTCACTGAGTATTTAAAGAAGTGTGGAGATTCGCAGGAAACTGAGAGAAAGGTTCCATGTTACCAGACTCTCTTTAAATTGGTGTCAATTTGCAGGCAGATAATTTCTGCAAGTTGAAAACCAGTAGCTAGGTTTCTCTGACCACAGATGGAAAACAAGTGCTCTAAACTATTTAGACACATTTAGGAGAAAGCCTGACAAGCTTTTTAGCAATTTAACACATACTAATTTAGGTACTACAACTTCCTTTCTCAATTCTGATTTTTATAACATGAGAGCATATGGAAGGTATTTTTAATACTGACCATGACTGTCCGCTACTACTACTTTAGTCCAGAGGGTGTGCACAGGGATATTGCCTTTTTTTGAACAATGTGAGTGTATTTTGTAGAGGGAAGATTTTCCTGAATGCATGAATCTGCACAAATTTAAGAACTTCTACTCCCTGATTTTTTATTTCTTTTTTTTTACCAGAGACAGGAAAATGTTAGTCTATGACCTTCCCTGCAGCAGTGGGGCAATTTTGATGACCAGCAGCTTTCTAACTTGAATTGAATCCCTAACTTACTTGTTTTACAAGCTATCTGTCTATTTAATGTTTTAAGGTTTGGTTTGCAAGAATGACTAGTACAAGGATGGCTTTCTCTATCAAAACGTGTTTTTTGGGATTGAAAGAGTGATTGCTTTTTGTCATCTGCAATATCCTTTGTTAGTGAGTTAGAAGATTGAAGTATATGCTTTATGAAAAGAGTACCTTTTCTTGTTTTGCGTGGCTGAGGAGATCTGCTCATTCCCACCTTCTTCCTTGTTCTGGGGTATTTGCTGTTGCGGAGAGCCAGTTTTAGGAACTGATCTGTGAAGGGACATAGTGGAGAGAGTCCACTGAAGGGCCATGAAGATGCTTAAGGGACTGGAGCATCTCTCTTATGAAGAAACGCTGAGAGAGATGGGACTGTTTAGCCTAGAGAAGAGAAGGCTCAAGGGAAAATCTTAGTAACGTACATAAATGCCTAAAGGGAGGGTGCAAAGAGGACAGAGCCAGGCTCTTTTCAGTGGTGACCAGTGACAGGACCAGAGACAATGGGCACAAACTGTAACACAGGAGGGTCCCTCTGAACATCAGGAAACGCTTTTGTACAGTGAGCGTGACTGAGCACTGGCACAGGTTGCTCAGGGAGATTGTGGAGTCTCCATCCGTGGAGATATTCAGAAGTCATCTGGATATGGTCCTGGCAAACCCGGCTCTAGGTGTCCCTGCTTGAGCAAGGTTGTTGGACCACTTGACCTTCAGAGGTCCCTTTCAGCCTCAACTGCTCTGTGATTCTATGAACTGAAAACATACTTCTCCTTTCAAATACTAGGCTTTCAGTTGGTTGAGCTCTCTGTGCAGGCAGTGGTACTTTGAGCACAGGTGGGAAGACGGGACCATAGTAACCTGAATTTGATCAGTTTAAGCTGCTGTAGAGTTGTAGGTTAGGGTAGCAATAAGCCTGTTTTAAAAAATACAGGTCTATGTTGCAGCTATATCAGTTTTATCATTTGCTTAGTGTTATGCATTATATGGAAAGATTTGTAAAATGAGGCTGATTTAGTATTGTTTTTTCATTAGCATGCGTTTAATTGATTGCAAGTGGCATGAGATCGGAATCTAGCTTTCTGAGTCATGTGTAAATCCTCTTCTGAAGTGTTACATTTATCACTAGGTGGATGCTGTCAAACAACAGCTTCACTTCAAAGCCTGAGCAAATTTTTTTTAAATCCAGTGCTTACTTCAGAATGCCTGGTTAATGTTTGTGAAAAACTGGTTCCTTTTCCGATCTCTTTAAATACTGCTGCCTGCTCAGTTATGCTGGGGAAGGTCCAAAGAACCTGGAATTGCTGGTGAATGTGTTGATTTAAACAGAAAGTGCAGTCATATGTTCAGAATAAACAACTCTTCCCTCTGCTGTCCTCTCTGCAATTCCAAATACTTTGAAGATTTTTCCTCTTTTGGGTCAGTCACTTGAGCTGTACGCTAGTATTGCTGATCCACCTTAGCTATAAACAGTTTTCTAAATTTCTCAGAATCACCGATGAGTTCTGTAACTTGTGTACTGTGTCTGCCAAACACTTTTCAGTCTCAGAATTTGCCTTTGCTGAACTTTTTTTTTTTTTTTTTTTTTCCTTTCTCTTAGCCTCTCTCGGTGAGACTCTTCTTTTGGAAGGAGGTTGCTGAGAAGATTCCTCTCACATCAAAGCAGTTTCGGATTCTGAATCCAGCCATCATCAAAGAGACAGCTTTGGACATTTTACAGTTCCCTGAACCTCGATCAAAATTCTGGGGTTGGGATAAGGTAAGAAGTTTCCTTTTGGGAGAAGGAGGCTATAAAATACAAAGTAAAATAAGAAACTGAAAAAAGGTTTGGGCTTTTCCCCCAGTATAGTTTCTCTGCAGTTCCAGAACTGGTCTCAAGTAATAGGGAAATTAATGTGCTCTCAAAAAGCTCTGGTATTTTCTTGTGTAAAATCAAAATAGGATTTCAGCTCACCTTCTTAGATGAGGTAGTATGCCTGTGCATGCCTACATCAAATGGCCTGTTTTACAAAGCACTCAGATGCAGTGAGACACAAATTCATTGCTGTACAGTGCGTTCACTCACACATCATTGTGACTGGTGTTAAATATTCAAAACGTGCATTTGATGTATGTTAAGTGTGTTAAGAGCAGTGTTGTTAAGTCAAGCCAGCAATGCGCTATAGACAGATGTGTCTCCAGCTGCAGGGAAAGCAGAGAGAGTATGGAAACCAGGCCAGTGTAAAACAACCTTCCAACTGTTGGAATTGCTGTGTATGCCACTGTGCTCCATAGCAACTGATGGGTATATCCTCCCTCTTTGTCCTTCGCTCAAGCAATAGTAGAGTGATGAATTGCCTGGTTTGCTTATACACTGCATTTTTGTTATTTTAATTATTTGTTTGAGAAATTGGATATCACTAGTTCTCTTGAACTATGAAAAGTATGAATAACGATGGTCTCTACCTTTTGTGTGACGGCATTTAATGGTAGCGTTATTGCACAAATGTTTGGAGGATCTTCTCATGCTTATTTATAAAAATAACATAACATACCAAGCTATGTGTCTTTTAATTGTATTGTAGCATACTTGCCTTCTTCACGGGTTGTTCGGTGAAAAGTCAGATTCTGAAGAATACTGTTAGAGAGCCTGTTGCTCAAGACTGAAATAAGCGTACATCAAGAAATGTCAAGTTTAACTGCACGTCAGGAGTTGTTTGAGTATTTAGAGCAAGGGTTCACTTGTAGTTTAACTACATAGTAACAGGGAGTCTTGCCTTCACAGAAAAAAATTGTGTTGACGGACAAAAGTCTTGTTACAGGCAAATACTCAAGTTGTATTGTATTTTGCCCTGAAGGTTTTAGTTTTACTTGATCACTTAATTACAGCTAAAACTAAAAATCAATTGATTAATTGATTCCAGTTTTAAGTGAGGAGAGGGAATAGACAGCTGTTAAGTTTTGTAAAGCGTTTATAAAACAGGCGAAGGAGAATACATTTGAATTCAGCAGGCGCTTTTTTTTTCTCCTTTTTAGAACGTACCTACAATTGGGGTGACAGCAGTTGTTCTGGCCACACATTTATGTGATGAAGTGAGCTTAGCAGGATTTGGATATGATCTCGATCAGCCCAGCACACCTTTGCACTATTACAACAACCTCTGCATGGCTGCAATGAATGGACAAACTATGCACAATGTGACAAGTGAAACAAAATTTCTGCAAAAACTGATCAAAGAAAAAGTTGTCAAAGACCTCACTGGTGGGATACATTGTGAATTCTGTGTCAAAGACAGTTAGTGATTGAAGTGGGGCATGGCTTGGATTTGTTAAATTTCCAGAGGTTCAGCTGGAACAACCTTTTCACTGTCTTAAGTTGTTCTTTAAAGTGTGTCTAGAATGGATGTGGAATCTCTGCTGCCTTTTTTAATGTCAAGTTCAATTTGTTGGACTTTTAAATTTATTTTGATGTTGGATTTTCTTTGCACATTTTTGTGGATAACTATGTAAATACAACTTGGAGTTGAAAGAGATCCATTTAAAATATTTAATGTTTTATGTTGTCTGAAGAAAAGCAGAGATTTTGTTTTCAGATGTATATGGTACGCACAATGCTAGCCTGAGTTGTCTAACAGCATACAAGAGTTATTTTCCACTGAACTTTGAACTTTGTTGATCCAGTTCTTGGTGTATGCCTCATTTTCATGCATGCTATGAAAAGAAAGGCATATACTTCTCAAGTCTTTCATTTCTTGCCACTTGAGCATTGTGTTTTCCCCTCAAATATTTATATTTTTTTGGTTTTGTGCTAATATTTTTTTGGGGGGGGGGGGATGGAGGAGGAATGTGGGAGTGGAGGTGAAGGAAAAGGAACTGTTGTGGCAACAACTGAATAGTAAGTACTTTGACGTTCATGATTGATATTAAAATCATTGATGTGTTAATCTATTTGGTTAGAATCCTGCTTTATCATGAGGCATGTTTGGGCTCAGGGCACGCTATAAGAGGATTTAGCCAGTAGGAGACTTTTGCCTGAATCGTATCTTTTGTCATTTGCATTCCTTAAGACCCAGATAAATATTTCTAACTAGTTGATTTGCAGCAGAGTTCAGGTACTCCAATTAAACAAGTGGCATTAATACAGAATGCCCCCCTCCTTTTTTTTTTTTTTTTTTTCTTTAGAGTAACTTGAGAATTTCTAGTTCTGTAAAACCCTGGTTTGTATAAATCTTCCATTTAGCAATAATAGAATCTATGACTAAGCTAAAATTTCCATTAGTTTTCTTTATGTAATGAATTACGGATATCCTAACTTTAATAGTTTACAGTGATAATAACCCGCATGAACTCTACTGTTGGCTATTTAATTGAAGGGAGAGGTAGAGTTGTTGGTTTTCCTGGCTCGGGTTTTAAGTCAGCAATTGGGTGAGTGCGTATAAGTAGTAGTATGATCTAGTAGCAAGCTAGGTAACTGCTGAAAGCAGCATACTAAAAAAAAAAAAAGAAAAAAGCAAAAAGCTATATCTATATGTTCTTGTGACTGGAAATCAGTGCGTTGCAAAGAAGCTGGACCATGCAAATCTACAAGCAGGTTTTGGTGTTCGTTTTCATTTTTTTACTAGTAGAGTAGTAGGTATGACTGCATTTGCACGGAGTAGTGTTATTACTCAAATCTACAATATGTGAACAATGCTTTCTTTGGGAACAAAAACTGCGAATTGATTGAAGGTTGGCCTATAAACATTGTTCATAGTCATGGACTTTCCACATTCTCACTTTTTTGTTTTTGTTATGGGCGAAGATATGAATGTAGCTGTAGTTTTAAATCTTCAAAATACTAACGTGGAAAAGCAAGATTAGGGTGGTTGGGGTTTTTATTTTTGGTTTGGTGGTTTGTGGTGTTTTTTTTTCCTTCCATGGAGAGAAGATTTAATGAATGATAATGTTAGAATGCAGTAGAGCAGACTGATTCTGGCTATTATACTAACAAACAATAAAATGACATCAGATCATAAAATGTAACTCTGAAGAAAGTTGTGGACCTCACCTTTCATAAGTCCCATGTACCTATACATCCTTGAGAGTCAGGTGGGCAAATTCGAAAATCAGATTTTTGTCTCTGGCACTGTTTGTGTTCATAGCAATAATATTAATCTAACTTCTCCTCCATGAAACACATTAATTTTTGTACTAGCAATAAATTTCTAGTCTACGTTTTTCTTGTAAGTAAAATAATTATATTGTTTAATTTAAAAATATTTCATGTGTGAAGAGTTTTATACAGATAGTCTTTTAGTTAATATATTAAAATGCGCTAATTATTTTCTCCTGGTATTTAAACTGGAAGCAAAGTACCTTAATTTCTTTTGGTATTAGTGAAATTTTGGAAGAGTTCAGAATGTGTGTGTTGGGAGTACATACATCCTGAATACACCAAAAGTATGTGTTTCAGAGAACTTGGTCCCTCACCAATTTGCTTTATTCAGTAACTTAAAAATAATCAGTTGATTAATGTAAATGCCAATAGCTTTTTGGAGATGCTGTATTTACTGTCAAATTCTCAAATTATGTTGATGTAGGATTAGATTGTTTTCCCACTAGTTTTATGGCTTGTGATTAAAACATTGTTCTCCGTGGTAGTGTACACTGCATTGAATACGCCTGCACAGACTTGACCATCTGTGAAGTGGCAGCAAAGTTCAGGTTGCAAAGAGCAATAAACAGATGAAACCACTTTCTACATATGTATTTGTCTCACAGTTTGTAATTTGTTCTGCCTCCTTTATTAAGGATTTTGCATGTCTTACTGGTCTAATTGAAAGTCTTGATGCAATCCCAGGCACTCGAGGGAAATTAGATGATAAATAAATCTTTCTCCTTTCATTTATGCCTTTTTAATACTAATCAGTGGAGTTTCATCTCTCTGGTGCCTGGAAGAGAGAATCCATCTCAACACTGACCATACTGTAGTCTTCCAGGATTTTGAAATTAACGTGAATATTTCAGACAAGGTTATAGCACTGGCCTGAAATTCAAGGGTGTGTGTCCTTCAGTGCTGGAGACAGACTGCAGCTTCTTGCCTGGGCTTCAATATTACTGAAGGTGCGATAAGAACAAAAGCTGTGCGTGTCGGTGTGCTGCTGTGTCACAGATCTTATGCTTTGCAAAGAATCTGCATAATCCCTTGTAGACACGCCTTAATGGTGTTTGTTTAAAAAGTCAACAAAGAATTTGGGAGCAGTAATGCAGCCTTTGTGTTCCACACAATAATTTCTCTCAGTAACTCTCCTCTCTGCGTAGGAGTTATCACAGTTGTGGATGTGTCTGACCTGTTCTGATGATGAATTTTTTTCATGGTTTCTGTGCAGGGAACATAGCTTTAACTTTGTCCTCCCTTGAATTTAGAGTGGTTGTTAAGTACTTGCATCATCTTTTATGCTTTAGTCTTGCAGGTGAGATAAGTAGAAATTCTCTGTTAGGACTAAATGATTCAGAAACTGCTTTGGAAATCTAGATAAGTTATGAAGTTGTGGGTTTTTTTTCCTTGCAATACATTCAGATTTGTGTGGCCACTTAGGGAATAGCAGCAGAGATAAACAGCACGCTGGTTTTGGCCAGGTATGATTTGTTCAAACAAATGGAAACTTTGAAGTGCCAAGTGTGAATTTATGATGCCTTTTTTTTTTCAAGTGCTTATAGGAGTCCCGCACCCAGGTGGTTTATCTTCAGCGGGGGACAAACTGATGTCACCTTGGAAAAGTACGGCAAGTAAGGTTGCAATTTGTTATGATAGAACGAATGTGTGTCAGAGTTAACATGACCAGACATATAGAGCCACTTGACTGCAGAGTGGGAAAAGGGTGGTTGCCGTCTGTGGCTAGTCACCAGTTGACATTGGACCTGCACATTGCGCTTGTAGGGATGTTGAGATGTTGATAAGGAGCTGAAGAGCAGTTCAGCCTCTTCTGCAGGCGGGTGTGCATCAGCTGAAGCCAATAGCTTCAGCTCTCCTGCTGCAGTTGAAACTCCAGCAGGAGATGGGAGGGGACAGGAGGAGGCAACTGTGTAGCACGAGTGTGATCTTTTTTGCCCCTTGCCAAGGGCAGATGAAGGAAGAGCTCGTGCCCCTCTATTAAGACTAGCACAAATGCAATGCTGTGACTGCCTTCCTCCAGCCTGCCAGCAGCAAGGTTTTATAAAAATATCTGATTTTACCAGCACCTGGATCTTGCCCTCTGAAATTTCTGTTGCCTGGGAAGGCTCTTGCCTTTCCTAGTTTCAAATGTACCAAAGGTGACGATATTCCACATAGCTCTTTTATTTTTAAATAAATCCATGCTGACAAACTAACATTTGTTGCTGTCATCTAAAATGAAGGCTCTTTGTTTCCTGGGAAAGGACAACCTTGCCTGTGTGTTATAAACAAAGTCCAGGAAAGTCCTGCCTATTGGGGCTGAGATAATTACCAGCTCTGGCAAAACTGGAGAATATGATGATGATTAAAAATGCCGCTGATGAAAAGCTAGGTGCTGTTGAAGAAACCATTGCCTGAAGTGACATATGACCAGATCCAAATATGAATTAAAGGATGAAGGGGTGTGAAGAGGGACAGCTGAGCCTTGCTGTCAAATGCAACTCCTCTGTTCTGCAGCCACCTAACTCTGGAAATTGCCTTCTTGCAGCAGCACGGGTCTTGACCTGAAAGTTCCCAAAGCTCTAGGAGTTATGTTTGTAGACAAACATAGGTACATCCTGGTCGCAGCAGGTTTGAGTGGTTCGGCATCAGCCTTGCCCCATGTCTCATGAGATGTTGGAAGGCAGATGACCCGCTCATGGGGTCCCCGAGGGGCTTGGTTACACCACCTAAAACTCCCTGTATGTCTAATCACCTTTCAGAGGCACACAAAAAGTGCTTTTCTTGCTACAAGCAGAGAGTTCAGGGTTCTCTGCCTCCTTGGCTATTTTCTTTATTTTTCCTAAAACAACGCTGTGAGCATGGACTGAAGCACTCACCCATATGTGCACTGGTGGTGTGGATCACAAACTTGGGTGTTGAGTGTCTGCATTTCAGCATGTCCCCAGCCACAGGGTATCTGTGTCCTAAGGTGAGTGTTCTTGCTGTCTGACCAAAACTTCTCACATTTTATATAATCCTCTGCACTGTTCCTGGGAAGGAGCCGTAGTGGCTCATAGCTCTGTGCTGGTCTCTGTATGAGTGGTGAGGGACCTCTACACTGCTGTGTGGGAGTCCTGCTGCTTAGATGCTACCTTCACTGCTCTAACGCTACCAGACAGAGCTCTGGTGGGAACGTGATGCCACCCAGGTGCCAGGCTGCAGGCTGTGCCCTACTCTTATGCCAGTACCGGACGGCAGCAGTGAGCACACCTGTGGGAGGTGTGTCCAGCTAGAGGAACTCCTCTGCTCAGTGACAGAGCTCTGGGAGGAGGTGAGTAGGTTGAGGAGGACCAGGGATTGCGAGAGGGAGAGAGACAGACTACTGGAATTGCACCCTACCTTCCCTGGGACAGGCCCAGCAGGCAGACAGGATGCGTGATACGGTCTTTCCTCTGCCTGGCTGAACATAATGACCAAAGGGAGAGGGGACAATGGTGACAAGTTCCTGGCTGGCACAGCAGGCGTGTCTCCTCTGTGATTATCCCCCCTTCCCAGGTGCTATTGTACAATAGGCACAAGGCTCTGCAAGTGGAACCGAACAATAACGAGGATGACAGTTGATTTAGCTTGGAGGTGTCACCGAGGTTAAGTCAGCCTCTGCCCTGCGCCAAAACTGCTTCCATAAATTTTCGAAAAAAGATGGATCATTGTCATAGGAGACTCCCTTCTGAAGGGAACAGAAGGCTCAATGTGCAGACTGGAGCTGCTTCTTAGGGAAGTCTGCTGCCTCTCTGGGACCCAGGTTAAAGATGTGAAGAGAAAGCTTCCTGCCCTGGTATGGCCCTTGGATTACTACCCTTTATTCATTTTTCAGGTAGGCAGCGATGACATTGCAAGAAGTCTGAGTGCAATCAAGAGAGACTGCGGGGCCTTGGGACGATGGGTTAAGGGATCAGGAGCACAAGTAGTGTTCTCTGTCTCTCCAGTTGCAGGGATTGATGAGGGAAGAAACGGGAAGAGCCAGCAGATCAATACCTGTCTCCGAGCGTGGTGATACTGGCAGATTTTTGGGGTTTTTGATCATTGGGCGGTTTACCTAACAACAGGCTTGTGGGTGACAGATGGGCTACACCTGTCTTCAGGGGGAAAAGGATCTTTGCACAGGAGTTAGCAGGGCTTGTTGAAAGAGCTGGCAGAAAAGGACCTGGGGGGGTTGGTGGACTGCCAGATGAATATGAGCCAGCAGTGTGCCCAGGTGGCCAAGAAGGCCAACAGCATCCTGGCCTGTATCAGGAACAGTGTGGTGAGCTGGACTAGGGAGGTGATCGTATCCCTGTACTCGGCACTAGTGAGGCCCCACCTCAAATACTGTGTCCAGTTTTGGGCCCCTCAATACAGGAAAGAGATTGAGGTGCTGGAGCGTGTCCAGAGAAGGGCAACGAAGCTGGTGAAGGGTCTGGAGAAAAGTCTTACGAGGAGTGGCTGAGGGAGCTGGGGTGGTTTAGCCTGGAGAAAAGGAGGCTGAGGGGAGACCTTGTTCTCTACAACTGCCTGAAAGGAGGTTGTAGCGAGGTGGAGGTGGGTCTCTTCTCCCAGGTAATAAGCGATAGGACAAGAGGAAATGGTCTCAAGTTGTGCCAGGGAAGGTTTAGATTGGATATTAGGAAAAGCTTCTTCACCAAAAGGTTTGTCGAGTACTGGAAAAGGCTGTCCAGGGAAATGGTTGAATCGCCACCCCTGGAGGTATTTAAAAGATGTATATTTAAAAGAGGTATATTGAAAGATGTGGTGCTTAGGGGCATGGTTTAGTGGTGGACTTGGCAGTGCTAGGTTAATGGTTGGACTTGATGATCTTCTATGATTCTGTGGTTTACTCGTTGCACCTCTCTGTATCAAAAGTATTGCACTGGTGTGGTAAAAGCAACAAGATTTTTTTAATTAAAAAGAATACAATAAGATGCCGTCCTCCAAGCACAACAAGGAATCTTTTGGTGGGGACCAAGTATGTGTTCCTCGCAAGCTGGAATTCAAACTTTATCACACGCGACTGGCTCTGGTATGTTCACAACACCATCAGTGGCAGCTCTGATGGTCAAGGTAGGAAGCAGGCATTAAATCAACTGTGCTACAACAACTTTTATGTTTTATATTGATGTGCAGGGCCAGGAATTACTGGGACCGGGTTTTAAGGTGGGGGAGTGGAGAGGCAGTGCCTGTAGACTTTGTCAATCTCTTCATCTACCTGCCTGTTCCAGATGATTTACGCTTTTCTTCTTGCCCAAGCACTTGTGCATCACCTCTTTGTGGTTTAACAAAAAAAACCCCGTGATTGAATCTTGACTGAAATTCTCATACCTGTTAGCACTTGCGTTTTCCAGCCTGTGAACTGGAATTAGAGCTGCTCATGTGTGGAGGGTTGAGCAGGGCTGAATGTAGGTGGTTTGTCTCCCTCGGGGGTCATCTGCCTGGTCATTGCTTTTCACAGCCTGCCTCTTGCACTCGGGCCAAAACCAACTTGTTTCCAAGCTCCTACGTATGCCTTTGAGGAGAACAAAGCCTTCTTGTTCAGTGCAGCCACTCCTGCTCCCTCCCTGTGGGCAGCGAGGAGCCCTGGCCTTTGCAAGGAGACATTTCCAGTTCCATGGGATGGTTTCATCAGCGGTCACATGTTAGAGCTGCTCATTGGAAGGTGCTGACAAGGGTCAACAGGAACATGATGGGCAAGTTGCAGAAAAATATATTTCGCCCCCTCCCCCCACCCCATGTTTCTGGCAAAGGAATACTATAAATGAAAGCAGGTGCTGCAGTGCTAAGCATTGTGTGCTGCTTTCTCAGTGGTCTTTGCTTTCCTGCCGTAGCTAAAATAATTATTCTGTAGCTCAAGGACGTCTTGAGGCCCAGCTTGGACCTTGAGTATGTAAGCCAGGCCTGAGAGGGGAGCAGAAACAAGGTGCCTTGCAAATCTCTCCCTTTCTCCAGCCTGTTTCTACCTAATCTCAGCTGTAAAAAAAAAAAAAAAAAAAAAAAAAAAAAAAAAGGGGGGGCAGCACATTTATTTCACCACCACCACCTCAAGCTGAGTTAAGGATAAGAGGATGTGAGGACCCTGGTGGAGCCAGTAGAGAAGCTGCAAAGGAGTTTTTCCTCTGCAAGAGCTGGATTTGTTGCTCGTCATTTCTTCCCTTGTGTCCCCTTTGGTTCTGCCCCCTTTATTTTGTGCCATCAGTATGTTTTGTTCTTTTGGAAAACAGCAGTTTCCCCCTTTCTGTGCCACCCTGTTGTGCTCCTGTGTGCTGCACTGGGCTGTGATGTCTCTCTGGTCTCTTTTTGAGGCTGACCAGCTGGAGAAGTTCAGGTGGGAATGGTTTGTGCCTAAGGGATGTGAAGGCATTTGCTGTGGGGTTGGGAGGCTGCAGCAGAGAAACCTGACAAAAGGCCTGGGGGAAACAAGGGATACGGTCGGGAGGAGATTTGGGACAGGCAGGCTTGGAGGGGAATGAAACCAGGACCTTGCTGGTGGGCTGGAGAAGGCAGGAATCTCATTTGAACATCCAAGTGCATCTTTAGAAATGCCTCTGCAGCAGGACAGCAGCTGCCAGGATCGACCCTCTATAGCACTGCATGCCTGGGCCTTTCATGCTGCTGTAGCACAAATGACCATAAAATATCTCAGCAAAAATTTTTGGCCAACTTCTCCTTTCTGCCGAGGAGAGCAGATGCTCATGAGGTGCTGGTGTGATTTTTCATGGCTTTGGTGTTGCTGTACCTGCAGGAAAAGATCAGGACGTGGGTCCAGGGCAGTTTTATGACCCCTCTGTGTTGTTCTGTTGGGGAATGCAGTTTGCAGGTTATTGTAGTTAGTTGTTTCATGCCTTTTTTATGCAAAAATCTTCAAAAAGAAAGAAGAATTAGTTTGTTCTGTCAGTTGAGTATTGAGATGACCATGAGCATTTTCAATTTTGTGTCTGGGTGGAGAGGTCTGGGGTTATTTTTAAACGAGTCCTTTCCCGTTTATAGAGCAGTTAATTGGGACAGATCGTGGCTTAGCTCAAAACCCCCAGGGATTTTCCTTCTGCGTGGTCATGAGTGTCTGAAGCCTGTCACCGTTTCTCCTGTCTGGTTTTATGGGACATGATTTCTAAGCCTACTTTTCCCCCTAAATGGGCTGACCCTCGTGTCGCCAGCCAGCAATTTGTGCTGGCTTGTCCCTGGCTCTGGCCGCTGCTCGGAAATGGATGGATGAATGTCAATTTGTAGCTCGGCAGCCTGGGGAGACACCTGAGGTGTCTTGGGCTGGAACCTCCTGCTGCAAAAGGATGGTCCCAGCCTATAATGACTTATACTCAGACTGCATTACAAATGTCAATGATTTTTGATACCTGGGTACCAAAAGGGCATGTCCCCATGCCCAACAGCAGATCTGGAGGTTCACAAATAAGATACGCTGAACTGTATGCCGTGGTATAGAAGCAAATGCGGCAAAGTGGTCCATGAAAGTAGTGACAAGGAGGGCTCCCTGCGGTCAGTAAATGCAGCTTGGGCTCATCTTCCGGCTAAGCTTCAGGAAGGCATTTCACGTTTGCAGAAGGCCTGGAAAGGAGAAGTGGGTGCGTAGCCCCATCTAGTGCTTTGGCGTGAATTTTGCTGCTAAACTAGGCTGCGCACAGGCTGCGGGCGAGGTCTGCATCCAGCTCCAATGCACCGTTTTGAAGGATCAAAGCAGGGAAAAAAAACCCCTCACCACTAATGCAACACGTGTGGGCTGTGCGCTGGAAGGTAAGCCTGAAGCGAAGGCTGCGGGAATGAACTGTTTTTCTTGCTCAATGCACAAGTGGAGCTCAAGATAGGGAATTTTATCCCGTGGCTGGGTATTAAACACAGTCAGCTGTCGGCCCAGCCACAGTGCAGCAAAGGATGCAACCCAAGGTGGCAAATGCCAACCTACACCTAGGCCTGGTGCTCCCCAAGAGGAGCCGAGTATATTTTTTTTAATTGGATAATGTTTTCTCGGGTTGTAAACTTCAGTTTCTTTCATCTGTGTAGGCTTGAACATAGCAAAACCTGTATCTAATAATATTTCTAAATTCCCTTAGAGTCAGAGTCTCCATCGATGATCTGAGAGTTGGATCAAGGTGGGGGTATCTGAGAGCTGCTAAAGGACCTGGGTGTCTGAGTTGACACCTGTGTGTCCCTTGCCTGGGACAAATCATCCTAAAATGGGTATCCAAAGAAAAGCCAGGAGTGCAGGGTAGGTGCAAGATGGATCATAGAGCTCTTAGATAGCAGGGGTGTAAAGTGACAACCAAGGGTTGGGATAACAGGGCTCTCCCCGTCTTATAGTGGTGGTGTCTGTGATGTTTGGTAGCTCATTCGGTGACAAGCCTGTTTCTCTACAGAAGTGTTTCTGTGGGTGGTGGCTGTTGGTGTGCAGCGTGTTCTCAGAGCAAGTGAGGTGCCCACCAAGGGCATGGCTGTAGCAAAGCCATCTGAAGAGGTGGGACATGCTACATGGTCTGGAGGGAGGAGAGCTGATGTCCCCTTCCTACTCAGTGTGTCCCCAATCTGTTCCCCCCCCCAGACACAAGTGTGCGTCCTCTGAGCAGAGCATCACACTCACCTTTAGTGCTGGTGGCACTTGGGTTGCCAGAAAACGGCACCAATCCTGAATCTACTGCCCGCACCTGCAGAAGAATAATTGTGAGTCTTCACACTCTGCATAGAGGTATTTAGGTTTGTCCCTTCTTCATTCATTTTTCTTCCTCTGGTGGTTGCCTGGAAAATGGGTGGGAGAGACCACTTAGTGATTTAGGATGTTTGTGTTTTTATTCCCCCCACCACCCTTCCTTCCCTAGTGTTTAAGAGCATTTGAGCAAGAGGAGTTTCTCCTACTCCCTCAGCCTAGTCCAGGATCCTGGGGCCTGGAGGAGGCAGGTTGGGGTGTGTTTTGCAGGTTGCGTGGACAGGGAAAGTCACTGCTCGGCTGTGACACTGCTGCTCCGTGCACCAGCAGTGCAGAAGGGGAACTTGCTTTGTGTTTGAAGTTGATGTGGAGCTTGCCTGCCAAGCCAGAAACTCATCAGACCTCTGCAGAAGAGTCAAAAAAATACCAACGCCTTCACCAGAAACCCCGAATCTGTGAGGATCCACTGTATTTTGGAGGTAAGAGTTAAAGTCTCTGCTACCTCCTGCCCTGAGCCTGATTTGTGCAGCTTCCGAAGAACCACCTCATGGTCTTGATCAGCCAGATCTCGTGGTCTTTCCCCACACATGGAGGAGTTTTTTTTGCTTCCTCCTGTAAGTTTGTGCCTCTCCCCTACTCTGGGAACTGTGGCATGAGGCACCGAGTCACAGAACAGCAGAAATGCTGCAGTGCTGAGCTGCCTCCGTACCACCTTAGAATCATAGAATTGTCAGGGTTGGAAGGGACCTTAAAGATCATCTAGTTCCAACCGCCCTGCCATGGAGGGGTCCCACTAGATCAGGTTGCTCAGAGCCCCATCCAGCCTGGCCTTAAAAACTTCCAGTGATGGGGCTTCCACCACCTCTCTGGGCAACCTGTTCCAGTGTCTCACCACCCTCATGGTGAAGAACTTCCTAACGTCTGTTCTGAATCGACTCATCTCTAGTTTTAATCCATTCCCTCTAGTCCTACTGTTACCTGACGTCCTAAAAAGTCCCTCACTAGCTTTCTTGTAGGCCCCTTTGCAGGCCCTTGCAGGGCCTTTCTGGGGGGCATTTGCCCCAGGTGCAGCACCGCATGGGGTTCTTCCCCTTTAGGTGGGCTGAGGAATGAGCTCTTCTTTGTACACTGTGTAATTGGCTCTTGGTTCAGTGGTTGCACCCATGAGACCTGCAGAAATGACCTCGAAAGGGATTTCAGCCCTTTGACTGCCAATCTGAAGCCCTGGCTACAGCTGGATGCAGAACCATAGGCTGCTGAGATGATCTGTTCTCCTAGAATTCATAGAGCACTGGGATTCGGTATCACATGAAGGAATTTCTCCCATATCTTATTCTCTTCCAGCACAAGAAAGTGGAAGAAGGCACTTGAGACAGAGGTTTTTATGATGTACCTTCACATCTCTGGATGTGGAGTGCATGTGCAGGATTACTGACACCTCCCGCTCCAGCCTCCACGAGCGTACATGCTGTTGCTCAGGATTCCTAGAGGTTTGCAGGCAGCAGGAATGTTTTGGATCTGAGAGAAACTGAGATTTATCCACGTGGGAAAGTCTGAGCAGCCATAATGGGCAGGACAACAGTGATGCATGTAAAATCCTCGGCAGCCCTGGCTTTAACCCAGGACACCAGGAATTGTGCTCAAGTTTGTTCCTTGCATTGGAGCATGTATTTGATGAGCCAGAGCTCGTCAATTGATGGTGGCTAATGTTGCGGCTCATCTCGGTGGTGGTGCATCTCTGCGTGAGATGGTTTCAGCAGATTGTTGATGCTACAGGCAAATGGGGAGGAGATCAGGACTGAGCCCTGAGAACAGTCTGAGCCCATGAGTTTGTGGCAATGAGTCAGTCGATCTGTGACAGATGCGTCTCCTGTGTTGGGTACTCACAGTGAGTGCTGTTCAAGAGAAGACTTAAAATCAATAGCGTTTCCTATTTCTCGTCTGTGAAGTTGCCCCAGATGTCATTTAGAACCTCATCCAAAGCCCACTAAAACGCAGAGGCTCACTGACTTCAACAGGCTTTGGACCCAGTGTGCGAGGAGCCACCTTTACAGAGCAGTAAAGTACTCCCAACACATGGTAGCTCCACACAGGCATAGTGCTGTAGGAGGGAAAGTGCCATGCAGAAACCAAGCGATTACGTGACTTTTGGGGGTACCTTATCGCTTGTTAGGGATTCGTTAGCACCAAGGTGAAGGCACTGAGTGTTTGCCTACTGAATTCACCCAACCCCTTCTATATTTGGTAGCACAGGGACACTCCAAGATGGTCTTTTCAGGCAGGTGAAGGTACAGATGGGAGTTGCTTGTACTCTGGTTGAGAAAACCTTCCTGTTATTGTCAGTCCTAGTCCTTTGTGGAGGACAAATTTGAGGAAAACTGCGTGCTGGAGTAAAAGCAGGAATTCTGCCAGCCTGAATGACATGTGCATATACTCCAGAAATCTTGTTGTATAGAGTTTTGAGGAAGGGAACAGTCTCCAGCTCTAGAGGGAGTGTTGCTACGTGCATTGAGCTAATGCATGGAGGTCTGTCCAACCTGGGTAGTCCTCTGTGCCACCAGAGAGACTTGGAGTGCAACAAAAATCCTGAGACCTCTGAAATCATGGCTGGCCAGGATACATGAGCAAACAGAGACCAAGACAATGCAAAGGGTCAGTGACAGAGAGAGCAATTCCCTTCTTCCCTCTTCATCAACCTGGAGAAAGGACAAGATGTAACGGACACAAATAGCATCCTGGGAGGTTTAGGTTCAGCAAGAAGATTTTTTTTTTTTTTTTCTAACGTAAGATTAGAGAAGCATTGGCATGGATTGTGCCGGGAGGTCTTCCAGCACTGGAAAGTTTGAAGACTGCATTGGATGAGCTCCAGCCAGGACTGTTTCAGCTGCAGCTGATCCCACTGTGGGCAGGGGATGGATTTAGCTGCCCCGGAGGGAAGAAGGGAGTGTTCTTTCCAGCCTATTTCTTTCTGCCCTTTTGGCAGATATTAGATGATATGCGTGATATGCAATGATGCTAGGATTGCGGTTACTCACCCTTCCTCCTGAAACATTTTTAGCTCTCCTTATAGGATATATTGTGAAAAAGCAAAGCCCAGATGTAAAACTGGGATAGATTCTCCCCTGAAGCTGAAGTTGATGCTGGGGGCAGAGGGGAGGGAATTGCAAGTCCTTGATTCAGAAGGAGCTGTGTGTTGAACCCCACCATGGACAAAATTAGAGCGTCTCCTGGACTGGTTTAAAACTTACAATCCTGGAAAAAGCACCTTATCAGCTTGCAGACGTTGTTATTTAGTCAGAGAGGCACCTTCAGGTATGTTTGAGCACTGGGGCTTGAACTTACCTCTCTCCTTGAGTGGTGATTGGGAATGTCAGCAGGAGAGGAGAGGAGATCTGGGGACAAAGGAGGTTCCACATTGTGCAGAAATGAAGGGGAGGCTCAAAAACTGCAGGAAACCTGCTCTCTGCACTTCCCTTTAGCTTCTCTCTCCTCTTGTGAAAATAATGTGTGAAACCCGGAGAAGCCAGCTGGAGCTGAGGGATGCAATGGACCCTGACACTGTAAAACCCTGCTAAATCCTGCCTGCAGCCTGTCCAGGGAGGATTTGCTCCATGGCTCATTGCACTCTCAGCTGGCATTTTGTTTCAGCTGCTCCTCGCACCTGCAGCGGTGGTGGCAACTGGAGAAGCTACCATGTGAAACCTGCAGCACAGATGAGTTGGGATGACACAGGGGGGATGTGTTTCGGTCTATATACATCACATCACATGAAGCCACCGAAGCGAGGTGAGGGGTGGGTTCTTTGCAGGCACAAACTTGCATAGCTGGGAGCTGCATCGATTGATGCCACAGCAGGGTGTGAGCTCACCCATCGATATCGACTGCAGCAGCTTCTGCCATGACTGTTGTCCCTGGAGAATATCTTCCTTGTCTTTGAAAGACCTCTGCTTTTTTGATACTCTGAGCTTTCTGATCAGTGTGCTGTTTCCACATTTATTATGGGAGAGGAGAAGAGAGGAAAAAATATTTGGGTAAGACAGTGGCCTGGAAAACTCAAGCGTTTTTCCCTCAGCCCAATCCTTGACTACAAAGAGACTGCACCCATACCAGTCCTGTTCTTGTTTTGGGATACGCTTGCAAGTGTGACCTCATGTTACTTATTCTTGATGTACATTCTTGCCCGTAGCTAGTCTCGCTAGCTTGTTGTGACCATTATTAGGGGATGTAGCCTGTCCCTGGTCTAGCATGTGTGACAGCCAAGTCTCCTCTCCTGTTCCAGGCTGGTTTGCTTGCTGCCGGCGATGGCTGCAGTGGGTTATGGCTAGGCAATGTTATCTTGGCCCTTGCTCCAGCTGACAATGCCTGGGGGAATCACCCTTTTCAACTCTAAGCTGATTCCTGAGCATATGTGGGCCAGACTGGGAGAGTCCCACCGCTCTCCTCCCAAACAGCACTTGCCAGATCAGAGCTCTGCCGTCATTTCTCTCTGCAGTCCACAAAAGACAGAGTTGCCATAAAAGAATCACACCTGGTAGTACAACAACCTCCTGATGTACCTGTGAAGAGATCCTGATGTTCAACCCAGCAGCTGGCAATCATCAACATGCAGAGCTCCAAATAAAATACATTCCTATGCAGCTTTCGATCCTTTGACAGAGATGTTTCCCAGCGTAAAGCTGCCATGAAAAGTGTAAGCCAAGAATATATCATTTCTTAACCAGCAGTGCTAGGAATACCGCTGCAAAATGCAGGAATGAAGCAAATACACCTGGAGCGGTTTTATTCTGGCTCTGAACTTTTCTTCCCGTCTGCACTAGCCGTTAGGCAAGAACTAAATGGTGCTCAATTCATCATCTCATCAAAGGGCTGCATGAAAGGAAGGAATAGGAACAACACGAGAGGTGTAATGAGTTGTCCATGGCATGTGGTTCCCCCTGCTAACAGCAGCTGAAACATGCAGCCTGTGGTATCGCCCAAAGTCTGCAATCATCCCTTGTGTTACCGGCTCCCAGGAAAGAGAGAGGACATAAGTGTTTTCTTATACAGAAACAAGGAGGCAACTGGGTCTTGAGGCCCCTCGTCCAGCATACGCATACGAATGTCGCTCCAGGAGGACCTGCAAGTCCAGCAGTGGGTTCCCATGGGATAACCATGGAACACTTTCAACTGCCTATGGAGAGCACTGATGCTCCATGAACTGATGGATCTTTCAGCAGGTCTAATTTTGCTTTTGCATGATCTCTGTGAGCCCTTTAGGTTGGGTCTCACTTTCAATATGTGAGCAGTTTGCTTTTTGCTGATGTGCCTTCAGGCCCACAAGCCTGCAGTAGGCAGGGCAGGTAAAAGGGGATGTGGCTGCCATTCAGCGTGCTGCCTCTGCTGTAGCCTGCATCTGGCCTTCACTTTGTTCTTGAACAAGTTGTTGCTGTGTTGAATGACAAGTATTTTTCCCCTTTTTCTTTCTCTTTCTCTTTTCAATAGATTTACTGAAGAAATAAAGATTACGCAATGTGACCTCTGCCCGTTGGTCCCCCAGGTAGCTCATGGCCGATTTTAAATAAACTTTACATATGAGGAGAGTTGTTAAAGGAATTACAAGTTCATAAGCAATGTAAAAATCTGTGCCTGGATAGGGGAGGAAAGAGGTAGGTCATTTCCTACCCCGTTTTGGTCAGCCAGCTCTGGCTGTGATACTTGGTGGGAATCCAGGCTTGCTTAATCCTGCTGCTCACAGACCGTCTAACTTTGGCTTTTGCAGGTACAATTTTAGAGGTGACTTTGGGGATGCAGAAGCATGATACATGGTGGTTTTCATCTTGCTTGGAAAGATGATGCTTGAAAGTTCAACAGGGAGTCTTTGCAAGGCAGGAGTTTCACCCTCGCTGGAGGGAACCAACGAATTTGATGGCTTCCTTGCTAGCAATGAGCAGGGAATTGTGTTGGGGGCAGGAAATACAACCCAGCCTCATCACCAGGTTGGGCTGGAAGAGGATGAAGGACCACGCTCATCTTCTGTTGTCTTACATGTTGCTTTTCCTCTGCAGCAGAAGTGATCGGATGCTCTCGCTGTGATTATACAACCTGTGTTGCTGCTTCTCCAAAGCCCTTTCAAAAAGGCAATCCTGCTGACAGTCGTGCTCTCCTTGAGGTACCTCTCTTACCATTGGCTCTGTTTTCCTTCCAGCAGACAAAGCTGGAGGGATATAAATCAAAAGGGACAAGTGGAGTGTATGAAATGGGCTACTTCAGTGCGCATATTGGGGGAATCTCATAAAGTCCTTCGCAGCAGCCAGGAGACTCCTGGTTTTGCTGCAAGACCATAAAAGTTGCTGTGATAGCTCTTGTGCTTTCTGCACCCCGAGAGAGAGGAAATCGTTTTTCTCTGTCTCATTTGCTGCATCTACTGATGCAAGATTTGCCTGTGTGAATACTTTTCTCTTCCTTCACACTCTCAGATAGACTTTCCATTGATCGCTGCCCAAATCCATGGCCTTTAGATCCTGGAACTCAGCACTGAAATAGCCTCCTTCCAGGTCAAAAGGAGGGATGAGGAGCTAAAAAGTGGTGGGTTTCACTACTTTATCAATCACAGTGCTTCCTAAGCTATGTGGTTAGGGAAGTGCAGAGCTCAGGAAAAATCCAGGCTGAGTACCTGGCCTCAGCATCAAGGATTTCCTTTCCGTGATGAGCTAACTATTGCTGCACTCTCCAAAGTAAGGATCTCCCCCTGTTTTATTGATTGTATTGTATTTTTTTTATGTCACGCACCTCATTCAAGGAGGATCTGAACACAGTTTTCTCATGGAAAGTGCAATCGTTTTCTGGAATGTGTTGCTGTGGAGTATCGATGAATCCAGGCACTTAACAAAATTCCAAAAGGCGGTTGAATATTTGTATGGATCACAGCACTAGTCAAGACCCATAAGGGATTATGCTAATAAGTTTTGGAGCAGATATGAATAGCGCTTTCGGGCCTTAGCTGTTTTCTAGTGCTTAGAGCTTAGGAGGAGGCCCTCATGTTTGAGAGATTCCCAAATATCTGCCTCCTGGATGTCTTCTTGTACCTTCCCATCACTCTGTGCTGGAGAAAGCATGGCTCTGTTCGTATTTCCTTTGCTGTGGCTATCCATTTGCAGTGTACGTAGACTAGCTAAAGGATCAGAAGCAAGATGCTCCTGACAAATGTCATGCTTGTCCCAACTCTCAGAGTGAAGGAGAAGCCAGCACAGGCTGGATGCTGGGATTATGTGAGGTATCTTCTCGTGTCATTCGGGACGCAACTCTCATTCTCTTTACCTAACCTGTATTACAGGCTAAGAAGGGTCCAGACCCCTCATGAACAAGGAGCAGAATAAGGCACCTGTGCGGGGCTCGTGGTTCCCCGCCCCTCAAGGCAGGTAAGTGATAAATACCCTCTGATGGCCACCATGTAATTTTGGTCCCCTCTCGCTAGCTGTGCTCCTCACAGTCTCGGGTACAAATAAAGCCACTGAAAGGGACAAGGAGGGGTCTGCAGACAACACAGGCAATGGATGAGGGTACTGCTCCCAGCTGCCGTCCTCTGCCTGGGTCCTGGGGTGGTTGCTTTGCCCTGGGGAGAGGGGAGGTGTTGTCTGGTACCTAAACAAGCAGGCATGGAGTGGAACACTGCTGGGCCTGTAGTCCTCCTCCAGCAGAGCACTGTGTTGCGTGTGAATCAGTCCGTCCATCCATCCATCTGTGGCAGAATTAGAGATGGCTGCGGTGGGAGCATGCGGAAGGCTGGCACATCGGGCCAGTTTTGAAGTGTAGAACTAAACTTTGCTAAATTCGCAACAGGCTTCTTGCTGATGGTCGGTTCTTCCACAATATTAACTAGCATTGCCACATATACAAGAGTCAGTCTCTAGCAATCCTATATATATCAGGTAAAGGTGACCAGGCTTGAGAGAGCAAGTCAGAAGCAAACTGCTTGATTTTTGGGTTGTTTTTTTTTTTTTTTCCTTCTTCATTTTTCCTCATTTATAACTGGTGTTTTTATGCTACTGCCCAATCCCTAAAAGGGGAAGGGGGGGGAGTTTTCCTCTGCTCCTGGTACCACTTACCTTCTTTTCTTTGTCTTGCCAGCCATCCTCTTTGTGTATTGGAGGGATGCTCTGCCTTTTTGCAGCCTCTTGTGTTTATCTTGGCCTCCCTCTGTTATGGGATGTCTCCTAAGTGCACCCACACCATCTCTGCCTGCCTTTTTGGTGATCACAGCGCTGACATGCGTATGCAAAACTGTGGCTGGCTATGCCTGCAGTGTTACAAAGCACTCGCATGCTCTTGCTGGATACAATTTTTTTTTTTTTTAGTAAGTTTATACTGTGATTCAAGGCAAGTCAATATAAAGTTTACACTGGTCAGCACGTTTATAATTTATGGATGTTATAGGTGTCCGCATCGCCTCGGCAAGCTCTCCTGCGTGGGTGCATGGGCATTGCTCACTGCTCCAGTTTGGGTTTCATCATCTCTGCGTGGTGTGGGAGGGAGCTGAAGTTTGCCTGAAAGCGGGTGCAGGTTTGCATCCTCCCCTCTCCGTCCTCAGCATCGCTGCCTGACGCTCACACCACCCGTGTCCCGGGCCCGTGTGACCACTCTGGACACGAGGGGACCCAAAGCCACCGCACTCCCCGGCAGAGGGCAGTGACAGACAGATGGACAGATGGATGCAGGATGTACGCCAAGTGCTATTTTGCTCTTCTCCGGGGCCCTTTAGCCAGGGACCTTGAGCCAGTTAAGCTGTAGCATGAACTGCATACTTAACTGCTTTGCTGGATGAGGCCAGGCTGCTCAGAAGCTGGCGGGATCAGGGCTCGGTCTCTTGTTTCCCCAGCTGATGAGGAGAGTGCCTGCGGCTCCGGCCCATAAAACCTGAGCTTGGTGTGGGTCTTTGGTAGGATGGGGGTGGGTTAAAGAGGTCCCCGCAGGATGATAATTCTTGCATGATGCTTAGGAAGGATTTCTCTTTGGCGTAATTGATTTTGAGTGAGAGTTTCAGGGTGGGTTGTGGGGGAGAACACAGATGAAACCCCACATTCTGGCCGTAGATTTTTGCCTGAACAAGTACACTGAGAACAGATTGCAGACAGAGACCTTGGGAGGTGATGCCAGGAGAAAACTACCACCCTAGAACATGTGTGAAGGTAATAAAATCTTTTTTTCTTTGACTAGCTGCCGCTGCCTCCTCTTTCATTTCCCTGCTGGTCACAGAGTCCCCAGCTCAAAGCACCACACTCAGACACCAATGCACACAAACAAAACGTGAGTATTTTATGCACTGACCCACTGATAGCTGGAATGTGAAGCGGGAGAGCTCAAATAAAACATTCAGTATTAGCCTGTTAAAAATCCAGGAGGATCTTTCTATAAATTGACACTCTCCTGGTTTGCCCTGAATAGCACAGCGTCCTCCTTGTGCTGTGCCTGTTCCTGTGAGGTCTCGAAAGCCACGCAGCAACGGGCCTGGTTGGCATTTAGATGGGAGACCTCTAAGAGCTTTGGGTTCTTGAGAAACAAGTATTGGAGGTTCAGTAAGTGGCATTTTCCTCTCTTGAGTCAGTGTTGAACAAGCGCAAGTTCCAGCAGCAGAAGGTGTCCTTCTGGCACCCAAGAGCTCTCCAAAGTTAAACCCCATCAAGTCAACATCAGATACACTGAGATACACCAGGTGCCTGCTAAAGAGGAGAGACACATGCACGGTTCATGGATCTGACACCCATCACAGTGTCCACTGCTGGACTGGACCTTAGTATTCAAGTTTTGAGCAAAAATGATTATATTTTTAATACAGCAAGGGTCAGGTTAGGATGCTGGAGGAAGGATTTTGAAGGAGGGATTCACATCTCCCTCCGCTTCTCTCTTTTGCTTGATAGCATCAAGCTGACAGTAGCTGGTCCTGACTCTTTCCCCCAAGGGTTGCCAGATAGCACTCTCACTCCTCTCACAGAGCCCTTTACTCTTGCATATGTATCACTTGCTGTCTTCTGAAAGCAGGACATCTGTCCAGTCTGTTTCCTCTGGACTCTTCCTTGGGGGCAACATTACTGTTAATTTACACTTGAGGATTCAGAGCAGAAGATGGAGAAGATGAGGATGTTCTCCTCAATCAGGAGCAGGAGAAATGGCACCTGAAGAGTTTCCTTGCTTGAGTAAGCTGAATGTCTGGATGGGGAAAAGATCCTTAAGCAAAGGGATCTTGGTGAGGCAAAAGAAAGAGTTTTATTTGCCAGAAGCTTACTCTCCTGCCTGTTTCCAGTGACACCTTTGAAGTCTCCAGAAGCTGCAGACAAATTTAAAGCAGTAGAATATGGAGCAGGGGCGGGTTTTTATGTTAGAGCAAAGTGGCTATATAACACAGATCCTTTTTTTTTCTTCCTGTGGTCCTGTGCCATCATAAGGGTCTACAGCTGCAAAAGGATGGGTCTGTGCAGGGTGACATACAGGCAGAAGACACCCTGCACAAGGCAGGTACGGAGCTGGGTAACTTTCTCAGAAATAAATAAAGCGGAGGAGAGGGTGGTTCTTGCCCTTCCTACAGGGCTGGGGACAGCCTGGCCTCTGTGGTCTGATCCTAAGCACTCTGTGACTCCAAATGGGCTTATGTGGCAGGGGACAGAAATTGCACCCACCAGTGTTTTCACCTGCAGAGGCTTCCTGCCGGTGGGGACGTAACCAGTGACTGCTGCTGCTTCTGTGGGGGTACCATTACAGCCCATTTCCACAGGCTATTTTGGGGTTTTTCCATCTTGGGGAGAAATAAGAAGCCTGATAATAGATTTTCCCTGATTTCACCCTCAGACTGAGGTGGGTGGAGAGGCTGCAGTGATTACTAAGGACACAGTGGAGGTTTTTTTGGGTTGCTAGAAATTCAGCGTGGGTGCCTTGCGCTGGGGCTGTTTTGTTTTAAAAGCGAACGTGAGCTGTTGGACTTAGCGCTGTGGGATTCTGACACCACCTGGCAGAAGGGTTGCTCTCAGATCAGGACGACTGAATGTGTTTAATTTTAAGCTGGAGGAGGAAAACTATGGTGAGTCCTGGGTCAGTGACAATGAAGTCTGGACTCCAGATGTGCAAAGCCTGGCAGTGCGAGACGGGAAGGCTGTTTAGAGAAGAACACTTTGGAAGTCTGGGGGAGTGCACAGTGGGATACTAGATCTCAAATTAAATCTTCAGCCAAAAAGGGAGGAATCTAGCAGCAGTTTTATCAGGCTGGGCTACTGCAGGAATTGCTTCAGCTGCAGGCCAGGAGTGTTGCTGAGAAATTGGCTCCTGCAGCAGTCTTATCTGATGGGTCAAGGCAATGGCTTCCAGATTCTGCAAAGTGGTTCATCTAAACATGGGGCGATGGGGCAGTGAGCTGGCTCAGGATCTCTGGGTGAACTTCTGAAGGTGCCCAGCATCAAGCGGTGCTTTCAACTGAAGGTTGTACATGTCTGGAAGCAGTATTGCAAAGACAGCAGGGATGCATTGCTGCCAAAAAGCTGCAGAGCTTCTGTTGGTTTTGAAAGCTCAACTATCCTGATTGTCTTACCCCCACAGATGGCAAATGGGAAGGAGGTTTTGCAGCAAATGATGCTCCTTGGATGCAAAATCTCATGTTTCGGTGTCAGTTAGTCACGCTGTCGGCTCCTTGGATATGAGTGTGAGATGGATGTGGGTCGCTGGAGCAGCAGGTAGCATCTCCTGTTGCAAGCTCTCCTTTGTGCGTGGCCCCGTCCGCTCCTGTGGCTCTTGGCAGGTGTTCATGCCTCCTGTGACATGAGTTGTCACGACTGCTGTGCTTTGCACTGATGAGGGATCCATTTCCAGGGCAAAATCCAAGTGTTTGACAGCACTGTGACTTGTCTTTTTGTGTGGTGTGAGAAATGGGCAATGCCAAAATATGACTTGAGTCTTTTGAGAGGGCTGTGGCTCTCTATATGCATTCTGCTCTTTTGCCTGATATGCACTGCATGGTAAAAATCATGCTTTTTAAAAAATTTGGTATTTAAACATTTTCTTGTAAGGGAAAGCCTTAAATAAGAAGGAAAAAACACAGCTACAGAGAAAGGATGTGCCCACAAACAGGTAGGTAGGCACCTTGCTAGTGGGGACCATGGTTCCTACCAATGTCAGGCATCTCCAGGAGTAAATAGCGGCTGTGCGAATTTTAGGGATGTGAACTTTGAGTTAAGATTTGAAAATCCCTGCTATGTGTCTTTTGGGTGCCCAGTATCTTTGGTGGATGCAAACTGCTGGAGATATGCCCTTGAAAAACTCAAGAAGTAGAGAGTAGCTTGTACACAGGGCAGACTTTGAAAGGAGTATGGTGAGAAAGAGGAGGACAGATGAAATACTCCTTGAGCCCCACGTCTTATGCACTTTCAGTGGGGCAACAAGGCAGATAGGAAAATAAAAATACAGTTGTATTACTGAGATTAAGTGTGTAACTTCAGAGGGGGTTGCTCCGTTCCCCAAAGAAAGTTCAGAGCTTGCAACCTGACCTTCATCAGGGACTCACTCATCTCTGGATGTTTTCAATCAAGCATGGGTGGAGTGGTCCCAAAATCAAGAAGTCATCCCCTCCATGGCAGTAATTTTGGGTATGACCACCCATTTCAGCAGAGAGGCTCAGCAGCTGGTTGGTCATGGAGGCCACATCCTCCTCCTTGCTCTCGAGGGGTTTTCCACAGGCCAGTGCTGGCAGACATCAGGTTCAGTGTGTTTGGTGGTAAACTGGAGATTTCAGCTTAGGTTCACCCACTAACTCAGGTTAGTGGTAATTTTGAAGTGGCATCTGGTCTAAGTTCCCTCTGAAGTCAGTGTAGAGAGAGATGAGTTGCCCTAGACCTAGAGTTTTAATTGCCTTCAGAGGCTGTAAAGAAAACACAGGACGGTGAGACATCTTATTAAAACTACAGCTGGATAAGATGAATTCAGACCTCAGTCCTTAGCACTCTGGGTTGAGATCTGAAATGTTTTGCCTGTCAGAAAGCCCCATATCCACCGGCTTTTACCTATTTCTCTTCCAAGAATGGCTCATTCCTGCAGACCTTGGTGTGCCCCAGAATCCCATTTCACAAAGTGTTACACCAACACAGCCTGCTGCCACCCTGCTCCTGAGCGATGATTGAAGTGCCCCTGTGAACCTTGTAAAAGTTTGGTTTTGCTGTTAAAAATCGCTGTTATAAACCCCGAGTGAAGCTCCACCTCTAGGATCTCTGATGTAGACCTGAGAAGGGGATCCTGTGTTGGACCCAGCTCTCTCATTCACCTCCCTCCTCTGATGCCCTAGTCCCAGGCCCTAGCTGACTGCAGAAGATCTAACAAATGTAGGAGTGGTTTTTAGAGCAGTTTCCTAATGAGATGCATCTGCTGCATAGGATGCTGCATGACTGGACAACCACCACCTTGCCACCACAGGACCACAATACACCATCTCAGCTCTGCCCTGGGAGCACCTTCTTTGATTCAAAGCCATTGTACCCTGCCAGGGAGCTCCCAGGAGAGCCTCAGGAGAGGGTTTTCAAGAGTGGGTGTTGCGGGGACCTTCCTGTCAGCAGGTGTGGGGCAAACGGCCAGATGACAACTCAGAGCATAGCAGGGAATGGGGCAAGCCCTTACAAGGGAATGTACAGTATGCCAGGCACACACAGGCAGCGTCCATCAGCAAGTACAGTAGCAGCCTGGAATAGTTTGGCCGGGTAGCCCTGCATGAGGGAACGGTCCTGAAATAGGTTGATAGTCTTGATGTTATTTTTGCTGCGCTGGAAACCACAGCCCTGGCATCCTGCGTGGCCGCCAGCTCCCAGGTGACTGAGCTGGGGTGGGTGCCCCTCCGCATCCCAACACGGGAGGCGGAGAAGCCACCTTTCAGTGGGCAGAGGAGGGTTTTTTAGAGAGAAACGGTGGAGGATTTGTAAAAATGAGCTTGTAGTGCTCTGGAATGGAGCAATATGAGCGTGGCACGAGAAGCTAGTAGCCTATGATGCTGAGGACCAGAGAATGAGGAGAGGGGCCCATGGAGGGATCACTCCTCCCTTCTTGCACTGCTTCATCATGCAGATGGTGGTCAGAGCTCTGTTGCTGCAACAACCTTTGTCTCAATGGTCCATGCAACACAATAAATGCTTTTGTCAGAGACACCATCTTGAAATCAATCTCAAATTGTAAAATGTCTCCACTGGGAACTGAATGGTGGTCAACCAAATTCCTGATTCGGTCAAAGGCTGGTCCAAAAGAAACCCTAGGGTTGTAGCCTTAAATCACTTAGAGTTTATTTTGTCTGTAGAAACTTTCTGACCTCAGTGATTCATTTTTAGCCAAAATCTGTGCTTTTTCATATCTCAGCACGAGGCAAACTTTAGCAGGAAAATAGTTGAATGCTCAAAAGCAAATTTTACAGGAAAGAAAGGCGTTAAGCCTAAAATTTCATATAGGAAAGTTGGGAGGAAAGCTGTGCCAAGCTTCGCATATGAAGCTAACTCTGACTTATTGGGTCCTCGAAATAAGTGGCCACTTTTACAAGGCGATGATGATTTCCAGACTGCATTTTCCTGCCTGCGTTGAGTGGGGGTGAAACGGGCTAACCTGCCGTCATTGGATTTCAAGGTGGATCCTTTTTTTCTTACTGCATCTGAAAGATAAGCAAAGAAAGGAAACTGAGGTTGAAATTTGGGGACTTGTGAGTCTTCACATAGCTCCCAGGAGTTATGCTTGAAGATGTGGCAAATATATCTACTTCGGTCCCTGCACAGTGACAACTAAGTGATGTGTGATCATAAAGAGGAGAAATATCTCCAGAAACAGAAGCATATTTAGCTGCAGCGTGTGCCCCTCCTATGCTCCTTTACTTATGGGGTACAAAAAGCATGAAGGGATCACCTTCTTTCTTCCTTGAGGCGGTTATTTAATCAGAGCTGGGGCTCATTATCCTCTATGGGAGGGTATAGAGGGAGGGATGTTCTTTGGGTACATAAGAGATGTTCCCATGCAAGAATATTTAAGCATCTCATGTTCTTGTGGCTCCCTGGTGAGGAAGGGGAGGTTGTTCCTGTGTTATAACATGGAACTGAAAAATGAGTCTTTCAGACGAATACGGAGAAAGAAGGGGGCTGCAGGGAATTCACAGCTTTCGCAGATTCCCATTTGTGAATTCCCCACCTTCTGCTCTTGGAGTGAAATGTCATGGCTCATTTATTCTTGTCACTACTGTGAGCTGCTGTGAACACTTTTGACTTAAGCTATACCTTGTTAAATAACCATCAATATGGGCACAAGAAGAAAAATTATTCATGGATTTGTCCTAGTCCTCAAAGAGTTGAGTTCCTACCCTCGCAACCAGCATCCAGGTTTCTCTTGCAACTTCTCATCCTCCTTAGGAAGGACAAAACCCCTCCCGTGGCCCTTCCAGTGAACTTTCTGCCTGGAAACCCTGAAGCTGTGACTTCATTTAGAGCCTAAAGGGGCCAGCTCTGCATTGTGTCAGACAGAACGTCCTGGGACTTGAGGTCTTAAGGAGAAGTGATGGATAGAAAAAAGAAAAAAAAAAAAAAAAAGGCCACGCCATTTTTGTTTCATTTCCCAAAGGCCTCCTTAACACAGTTTCATTTCGAAACAAAAATGTGCGAGAGCTGTGTGCTGGAACGGGAAGAGGGTCTCAATTCACAAGTGTGGGGTTAGCTCCTGGGCTCGTGTTATGCTCCTTCAGGGCATGTGGTGAGGGAACTAATGTCTTTGGGCAACGCAGGAAGGAGAGGACTTTCAAATGCCCCCTGCCTTCATCTCCCTTGGGAGGGATGGGAACATGTTCCTGAAGTCTGCAAACCAAGTGCATCTGAGGTGAAAGTGGTTTTAGAGTAAAGATTAAGCTTGTAATAGATGGGCTATTGCATGGTTGATTATTGCATAGCTGCAAGAGTGCATTTCTCTCCGTTGTTGAAGTGAATTAAATTCAGTTGTTTTCCTCTAGGTGCACTTGTAAATGTGGTGGAGCCTTTTGTGGTTCTCTGGGAGTCGGGATAGTTACATGAAATGTCTCCTCTACTGACAGTCCCCAATCTAACATCTCTTAAACCTGATATAACTGCTCATATTTTCGGAGTCTCCGATGATCACAAAGATCCTAAAAATACTTGAAGACAGTGGGCCAGAAGAAGAGCTGGTGGGGTTTTATGCAAGCTGATTCTGTGCCTGTGAGAACACTCATTGCTTTTTATTGAAAAAATATACGCAATGAGTTCTATGCTCAGTAACAACGTTCCCGGGATTGAACCTAAATGTAGAGAGGAATTGAGAGATATGTATGAATTATAAGTTTAGTAATTATGACTTTCACCTGCCCGCCTGCCCTGAATTGGCTTTCTAGGTGTATTTTTTTAAAAAAACAGTCAAATTAAAACATCCCTAGTGAACTTTGTTAAATATGAAGTATGTAGGGAACATATGATGTGGGGTGTGGTAGGAAGGTTTACTGGCTCTCATTTGGGATGATTGGGATAATATAGCCTGAGTAAAATAGATATGAAAGATAATGTAGCCTGGAAATGTTTACAGAATAAATCTGAGTTACAGTACCTCAGTTATCTAAACTATACTTAGGTTATCTCTGGGATGTCAGGGAACCCTTCTATTATATACATCTGTGCATCGTACATATTTAAGCACCAACCTACTTCTGCAATCTTTTCAAAAGTGTGATCTTATAATAGGAACTGGCTTTTGGCCAATATCCAGCTGCTAAACCAGAGCTTTCTTATGACATGAGGAGGAGGAAAAAATTATATAACGAATGTTTTTTGGAGCACCTACAATATCTGTCCGGTAGATGTTATTCCTTAGTCTTATATTGGTATTGAGGCTGGTGGCAAATGTTCAGTGCTCCTCAGGAAATCTGGGCTCTCCCCTTTCAGCTGCCGTAAATCCCCAATTTGTTTGCATGAACACGTCAGCGAACTGCAGCTATCTCTGCATGCCTCCTCACCCACCCTTGGTGAGGTGGGGTGAAAAGGCTCCTTGGGGAGCCCTGCAGCAAGCATGGCATTGAGGGAGACTCCACCTGTGCAGGACCTTGTAAACCTGTTTAAAGCCCTGATGATGCCAGCGTGCTCCTTCTGATGAGGGGGGAAAATCAGTCCCCAGGGTGGGGCAGTGATGTTTCAGGGGATTGCATCCCTTCAGCTGGCACTGTCCATGCTGGGGTGAGATGAGGCAGCAGCCCAGAAGGCTGCATAGGCTGCCAGCACCATGGCCATGCCTTGTGCTGCTTTGTGTTGGGGCTGCAGTGTGGCTTTTCTTCCTCTCTCAACGCAAAGAGAAGGAGCTCTCTGTTCCACGTTAGGGCTTTGTTTCGTTTCCACTGTGGAGGGCTGGGGGCATGATGTGATGGTAGCAACCACTAATGGTAGGATGCGTTATCTTAGTGTCTCTTGACAGCAGGAAAGGTAAGTCTTACTAGTTTTCTTCGTCTGGTACTCTGGATGGATCATGCCATTTCCTTATTTCTTTCCATAAGATGACCAGTCTAATCCTACCCCTTTCTTGTCAACAGGGTGGATTCCAATTTCACCTGCACTAGCTCTGTGGAGCAGGGGCCATGGTTCCTCATCGACGTGCTTTGCAGCACAATTCTGCTGGACATCATCACAAAACAGGTAACAAAAATGTCTAAACTCATGGAAGAAGTTCTTGTGGGCTTTTTTCGCTTAGCTACATTTCCAAATGTGGACACTCTGATGGGAGACTGGGGTAGCTTAGGTCAAATCTAGCATTTGTAGCTATATCTTTGTATTTGCCTACGTGTCTAGCGTGGTGGTACCTACACATTCATAAGAACGTGAGATGTGGGACTAAGAAGGATCATGTGGATGTATGCTGTGACCCTTTGTGTTGCAGGCAGCAGTGACATACAGCCACCCGATGTCCACCCTGCATCTTCATTAGTCAGATCCATCTGACTGAAAAGCGCCTTGTGTCTTGAGTTCTAATTGGAAGGCTGTTCCAGGCAAGAACTTCTCAGAGGGTTGTCTTCTCTCTCTAATTTCTCGCCTAATTTATTCCTGGCCTCCTCATACCCGTTTGTTCCCCCGCCAACATTGTCTTTTAGCTTCAATAGCTCAACTGCCTCCCTGGTGCTTGCCCCTGATGTATTTATAGACAGCAACCCTGTCTCCTCTCAGCTTTCATTCTGTGGCCTAAATGAGCTTTGTTAGGAGATGACTACCTAGGGAGCAAAGATGTGCAGACACATCTCAGCTGGCCTGACAGTATCTGGTGCCCATGGCAGGCCCAGGGTGTCGGGGCAGAGTGGGCTGCACAGGCCCAAGGAAGAGCCACAGGGCAACCTAGGCAGCTTATGTCCTAGGTGGCTGCACATGAGGGTGATGGTGCCCAAGAGACTGAGTCTGCATGACATTGTGTGGTGTAGTCATGCTGCCTTTGTGCCACATCTAAATGGATGCTGAGAAATTGCTAACAACTGAGGAAGGAGCAGTGCTGATGCTTCAGGAACCATGCACAACCCATTGGTGAGAGACCCCAAAGTCAATTGTTTTACTTTTTCCCGTAGATGTTTAAGAAGTGGTGCAAGTATGAGACCAAACTGTGACTTTTCCAGTTGGAGATGACTCTTTCTACTATAAGTCACTCAGCTGGAGTGCTGGTACACTCTCTATCTCTGGACAGCTTTTAAAAAGATATATCAAAGCCTGTCCACTTTCTCTAGCCATCACGGAGCATGCGCATGGAAAAAATGGCACAAACTGTGTGAGCGAGAGGTTGCTGCCCATGTTTGACTTATTCTGGTGTCTACACACGCATCACCAGGCAGGGTGTGAAGGGATGGAGAGCATGGCTTTGCCGTGGATGCATTAGATGACCCTGCATCAGCTATTCTACCTCTTCTTGCTTTCTTATAATCTCTTTGGCCTGTAACCTCCCTGGGGATGACATGGACTCAACACACAGCTTGCAGCACTGCAGGAGAGACTGACTTTGGGGTTTCCAGGAGCTTATCCAGCAATAGCTTCCTGCATTGTGTATTGTTCTCCTCCGTCTCTGACCCAACTGCTCACATTGCAGGATTTACAATGGTTGATGGTATTCTATGGGAAGGAAGTATAGCTGCATTTTAGCTTATGTTTATGTGATTCTCCTACTCAACCTATGTTTAGGGCTTCTTCAAGATCTGTCATCACTCAGCGGAAAGGAAGGAAACAATGAGTCCTTGCCTGAAAGTGATTTTTCTTTTGCAGAAACTTTTGATGAAAACAAAAGTCTTTTTGGGTCTGTCAAAACAGAATGGAAAATGTTGCACCTGAAAGTGGCAGTGGTAGTTTGTTTCTCCCATCCTGGTTTGCTTCTGCCACCTGGTCGTCCATCCTGATGTCTCCTTTTTGGTTGCGATCTGTTCTCATGGTGTGTTTGTAGAGACACAGTCTGGTTGTGCCTCCTGACCCTGTAGAAAGTGGAAAACCCAGGAGAAAAGTGCAGCTCCCATAAAGCACGGTGATGCACATTTTAGGTCTGATGGTTTGTGTGTGGTCAAAAAATTTCCATGATAAAAAAGATGTTTTCTGGGGGAAGGTTAAAACAATATTGATGGACACGTGACCACACATGGACAAGATAATCCACCCTAGTTACGTGCACCTGGCCTTTATTGTCATGTTGTAAGAGAATTGGATGCAACCACTTTGCATGTGATGTGCTGCTTTGAGCTTTGTCTTTACCGTAACACAAAGGCAACAGCCGTACACGCTTTATTTCAGGAGATATTGGAGAGTTAAGGTGAGGTGCTCAGACACAGCTCTAAGAAATATTACAGTGAGGACCAGCTATAGAAAGAGCTTGCATCTAGTGCAGGGTTTTTACTAAGTAAAAGTACTTGGAGAAGACGACTTCCCCTTTTCATTTGCCTCTCTTTTCTCGTTGTTTGATAGCCAGATCTGATATCACCACCAGTTTCTTGACCAAATGAGAAGTTTTCAGTTCTGCCTTTCATGCCCTGACCAGGTTAGGAAACTTTTTTCTCATTGACAAATTCTGTGAGATTACCGTTTTTCACCCTTTTGGAGCAGGACAAACTCCAGAAATGTTTCACATGTGTAGAGGGAGGGCAGGGACCAGTGGAGACCAGCACAGCGGAGCCAAACCCCAGTGGCATGGACGTTGGTGTGGGGTAAGAGGGATGAGCTCTGCCGCTCCAGCATGGTGCCATCAACCCGGGGCCAAGCCACAGCACTTTAACCTGTTTGCATCAGCCAGTTGAGGGACCCAGACTGGAAGAAAATTATTTCATTTTCCAGATGAGGCTCATCAGGGTCAGATGTTTGTCACAGGAATGGGGGACAGGATGGTTTGGTCCACTCCAGCAGCCACAAGGGTATGGGGGCACACATCGGTGTGTGTGACCCTGCGGGTGCGAGCTGCAAACAGCCACGGCGTTGGGACCTGCTGAGATGTGCCCATTGCGGTGCTGTCACCCACGGGGTCGTGCGGTGTCACTGCTGGAGCAAAAGCACGTGGCATCAGCTGGGGAAGGGCTGAGCTGGAGCTGCACAAGGGTTTCCAGGCAGAAAGCAATTTGTCAAATTGTTGTGCTTCTTCTCTCCTGACCTGTGTGATCAAGATCAAATTGCTCAGACCAAAAAAAAACCAAAAACACACCCCAAAAAAGGAAGGGAGACGGAGGTTATAGACTTCTTGCTTGCAAGAGGGGCTGTGAAACTGCATTTGAGGGAAGCGCTTGGTCCTTCCCATCGCGGGGCTGCCTGTGCTCACTCAGATTTTCAGTGCCTGCGAGTATGTGTTAGAGGGAGTTAACCATCGCATTTTTGTCAGCTCCCTCCTCAAAGGCAGAACTTGACGTCCTGCTTCTCTTTTTCTCGTATTTGTCTCCCCCCACCTCCCATTTTCCCCTGTCCACATGACAGTCATAAAAATATAATGGAAACAATATGGGAATAGTCCTGTTTAGAGCAGCTTCCTTCTGGATAAGAGTCGTGCGCAGAAGCCGGGGAGGCTGTGAGATCGCTTTGGAAAGCCACTGAGGGTGGGTCACAGCATCTGTATTTCCAAAACCGGTGCTGTGCTAGGACTGTATCGGCGGAGCAGGGACAGTTGGGTACCCTGCACTGGGCATCACGCCTGTGGGATAGGAAACCCCAAGATGAGGTTATTATATTTGATTTTTTCTTTTTTCTTGTTGTACTGAAAGACTCTTTGGGGCAAGGCTGTGCAACCATCAGAGGGTGCTAAAAGCATCCCGAATCCTCTCCTCCTTCCATCCTGGCAGTGGGGCTTGCCGGTGTCTGCCGGGCAGGAGCTGCCATGGATGTGCTTGTTGACTGTAGCCTACTGGCAGCTGCTTGTGGCCAGGAAGGACAATATGCTGATTGCAGAATCTGGTTTAATTACTCACAGCACATGCCATTAAAAGAAATTGGCTTGGCTTTCTCAGGAGCAACACGTCTGAACTGACTCACCTTCATAAAACTTGGCTCACATGCTAATTAGATGGCTTGGCTTAAAAAGATTGAGCCCCTATTCTACTACCAGCTCTCAGGCCCCAGTGTTATTTAAAGACCCAAGGTTTCCTTATATAAGAGTTCAATTGTTTCTTCAAGAGAAAAAAAAAAAAAAGAGACCCAAAAAAAGAAAAGAAAAAAGAAAAAACCCAAGCCACCCTTTAAACAGAATATAAATTTATACATCACTGAGTTCTTAATTTTCATGGAATTTCTCTCCCCCTCACAGACAGAAGTTGTATATACAGGATTTTAGTATTTCCTCTCCGGCTCCAGCCCCAATTTGAAGGACTGTAAAAGTTTGAACCGATTCCAATAGCGCGCGGTTTGCATGGTCTCTGCTACGCTGCAGAGTCAAAACAGCCCACACAGTAACAGACATGCAGTAAATCTTCGGAGAAGTGTTTCCTTTCTTCACACACACGCACACACAGAGGATTGAAATTCAATTATAGTTTTAAAATAATACTGAAATTTGGAGGCAGAAGATAAAAAAGCAAGCAATGCTCCTCGCAGCGAGGAGCCCAGTGTGTTTGGAAGCACTATCAGGTTTCACCAAGCTCAGAGCTGATGATAACGTGTTTAGCATATTCTGCGGTCAGGCTAGTTTGCAAACACAAACTCATTATTACTGAATAATCATAATAGTTAATTGTCTTTGGAGAGAGATTTAGAGTCTCCTCGCACTGTGTTTTTTGCCTATCCCATGTATTTTTTCACAAATCTTGGGAAGAACAGAATGTAAAACTGCAGATCACCAAATCAGCCTCTAATAATGCTGTGAGACCTGCGTGCACTGCAAATACACAAAATCTTTCATTCTCCTCTGCTTTTTCTCCCTCATACATATTATAAACAAAGGAAGAGAGCAGCAGGCTGTGTGCCAAATCTACCCATGTTTTCTTTTTATCTTTGCTTCCATCTCCCGCTTCCCTAATTGTATCGCGGTGCTTGCGGGAGAGGGGCTGTATCATCAGATATTTGCAAAACGCGCAGCAGCAGCGACTGTCGCACCCAAATCAGTCCCCAGGGCTTCGCTGGCTGAGTGCGAGGCACATATTAATAATGGAGCGGCGTTGGGTCAGGGTTTTCCCTCGTACCAAGCCTGCAGCATGTGTCTGGGCTGAACGCCGTGAGCCAGGATGGGTCTGTCCTCCCCTGTGAAGGAGGCCGAGTTGTGATTTCGGAGAGGAGAGCAGCCTGTTTCCTGGGAGCTGCTGCTGTTTGCCAGGCGGGAATGAGCCCAGGGACTGGATGTAAAGCCTTTCGTTTCTCTCCCAGGCGAAGAAAGGCCATGAAAAGGACCCAGCTGAGAGAGAAACCTGAGAGCTGGGGAAGAGATACTGGACTGAAGAAGGGGAGAACAAGGAGAGGGAGCAAGAACAAGGTGGGTAGCAAGAAGGTAAACCCCAGGACCCCAAGAGATCCGAGTGGTTGAAGTGTTTCCCACTCTGAGCTTTGGTGGTTGAACTTTGTCTTGGAATTGTTTTCATGATCGAGTGGAAAATGGGGATTACACCCTCGCTCACTCCCCCCAGGCACTTGTATTTCAAGGGTGTTTGAAGGGGTAGCTCAAGTCCTGCTTTGCCCACGGTAGCATGGAGTCGTTTCCTGCTTTTACAGTTGTTCAACTGCCCAGCAAACCCCAAAAGCCGGAGGAGCTGGGCTGTGCAGGTTGGAGACTCAGTCTCTGCCACAAAGACTTAAAAGTGCCTTTGGTCTATGCATTTCTGGAGCCCGTGGAGAATTAGCGAGGGGAAGGGAGCAGGTGAGGCATAGGAAGCATCTCTAGATTGCATGGGAGGTTTGCACCTCCGCTTGAAGTTGCCTAAGTGAGATCTATGCTATCCGCGATTTCAAAGCCTGGTCCTAGTTTCCAATGCCTTTACTTGGGGTTGGTGCAAGTCAGTGAAATATTAGTGAAATGTGTCCCTGACTGGGGATTTCAACAGCATGCACACTCCGAAGCAGCCTGTTGCACAAGCCTGTCTCGCCACATTGCCTCTGGTTTTTAACTGGTAACCAGCTCAAAGCCCAGGAATCTTTCCAAGTATCCTGGATATGTTTCGTACCACATTTGGTCCTTTCCCCAGCACCTTCTCTGCCATCCAGTTATTACCTTCACCTAAATCACTTGGTCACCCAGTTTTGATGAAGGCAAGGTGATCTCCTAGATTGCTTGGTTTTTAATGGATTTTTTCAAACTGATGGGAGGGAGAGGAGGGACCTGGATTATACCCCTGGGGAGATGCTGTGCTGGCAGTGCCACAACTCCTTTGCTGCTGGGCTGCGCATAGGGCAGCACTGGCTGCAGCACGCGTCTCATCTTTCCCAGCTTGGGACAGATGTTCCCAACTTGGGACAGTATTGCAGGGGAAAAACATTCAGGAAAACAGGCTTCACTGGGTCTGCCACCTCAATTTATTAACCTGTAAAGTTAAAAATCCGTAGTTTCAGTACATCTTAAAATATATCTCTTTGGGGGTTGCTTTGCTTTTTTATGTCCTCTTTTGAATAGCCCTTTGACAGAGCTGGGGAAAGACTCCAAAAGGGACTTTGCTCAAACTGCTGATGTATAATCCTAGATGTGGCTAGGCCAGGTTACTTAATATACTGATACGGTTGGTTACACTGACACATGACAGTATAAAGCAGCCTGTATTTAATAACCCCTGTTTTGGGTGTTTGGAACAACATCTCTAACCCCACCGGAGCTAGTGCACTGGAGGGATGAACCTACACCAACACACCTGAACTTGTACTGTTGGGTCCAGCTTGCTGTCAGCATCTTACCCAAAAATTTAGATTGCAAATGCCATAATAATCAGAAAAACACTGACCTGATTCCTCCCCCCCCAGTTCATTCACATGTTCATTAGTGAAAATACTTTCACAGCTGACAGATCAATATAGACTGGTTTCCATGCACCCAGCAGCTGAGTCCCAATGGATAAGTAATTGCCCAAGCCATTTTGGGTCACCAAACAGACAGGTTGTTTCAGTCACTGCGCATTAAACTTCTGTGAGCCTCTAAACTGAGGGTTTGCTGTCACATAAAACTGGTGTAGGACGGGCTTGGGAGCCAGGATTTGGTATTACAGAGCACTTGCAAGTAAGGGCACCAGGGCCTTTAGGGGATTCAGGACAGCTGTGAACCTGAATGGTGGGGAAAAGAAGTCCCTTCACTAATGAGACAACTGTATTTTTGTTTCCTATTCAGAATGATGTCCCTAAAACATTGCCTGGGGCCAGAAGCTCTCAACTACAGCATGGACAATACAAGTGAGGAGGCCTCTGTTGTTCAAGACCCATTTAAAAATACTTTGATGGCTCACAGGGAAAGACAAATTAGCTTAATCTTGCCACCTCTTATTGTGTTTTTTTTTTATTTGTTTGTTTGTTGCTTTTTTTTTGTTTACCCTAGGGTGCTTCAGTGCTTGTTCAAAGGTGTGAGCTGGTTTTGGCAAGTCACTTACTCCTCACAGGGACTGTGCTGGGTGGTGGCTGGAGACTTACCTTCTAGAGAGAGTCTTTTGCCTATTAGACCCTTCTAAGTGTCCTGAAGTGCAGCATCACAGACTCTCATGTCGCCTCCTTTTGAGTTAAACTGAGATACAAGCCGGGCTGCTGGTACAATGAGTTTCACTGTTACAGAACTTGTCATAAACTGACACCTGAAGGTGCAAAATGGCTTTTTGTGCCAGAAACATGGGCTTCTTGTCACTGAAAACCAGTGGTTTGGTGGAAGATGTTTTATTGGGATGAGAAGCTGAGCTGTGAGAAACAGATTTTTGTTTGTTTGTGTGCCTTAGTTACAGAATCGAACATTTGTAAAAAATTTAGGTTTTGCTCCAGCCAAGCTTAAAATTTTTAGCTTTCTTTCAGTAACCCAAGAAATTAAAAAACATTCTTGTGTTGAGCCAAATGTTCTTTTGGTTTAAAGCAAAACATTTTTTTTTTTTTTTCAGGCCTTTGTACAAAAAGCAAAGAACCATATAGCCATGTGGAAGTGGTAGCTGACTTATATCCAAAGGCCCATCTCTTTAGGCGTTTACCCATAGTGAAGGAAACTTAGATGCAATTTCCTCCCCCAGCAGTGGAGGGTCCAGTTTCAAAATCCAAACTCTAAGGCAATATCAGTCTCACCACAAAGCTACATGATATTCAGCAGAGGATGTTCTTCATGTCTACTTCTTGGATCTTTGTATGACGGAACCTTAAAAATCCTTTCTGCCACAGAAGGAGAGAGTACGGCTTTATCTCTCTAGCCTGTAGATTAGGTTTCCCAATATTTATGTTTATGTATGAAAAGTTTAATGGTGTCAGGAAGAGAAAATGAAAAATCCCACCAGAGGTCTATAATAAGGTGATTCAGATAGCACATTGCAGCCTGCATCTAGACTGGGAGTATATTTTGCCCAGAGCTCAGCAAACCACGATGCTTTCCACATTTCTGCAGGTGGTTTTGTGTCTCCTACAGGTCCCTTCTCTTGGGGGCATCTGAAGCTGGGTGCTGCCATCCCCAGCAGTAGGAGGTGGTGCATGGTCCCCGGCTGGTCCACCATATATCACGCTTCTCCTGCAGAGCTGATGTCAATGAAACAGCCCACTGGCCTTTAGTAATGCTTAATTGCGTGGCTCTGTCCTGTGGTCTGATGGTATGGGGAGGGAAAATGGGAGATGTTCAGATTGCCCGAGGAAAATGAGGAAATCGAAGCGAGGTCCCTCATAGTCTGAGCAAATGTACTAACCATGAAGCTATTAGATAAAAGAAAAGGGTGTTGATGTGTGTAAGGGAGAAACAATCATAACTGCATTTTTGGGTAAACTTACTCTCCATTGAAAACAAATAGTCTGTCCTTCTCTGCTAGGAAGTCACAGTCTCCTATTCAAATCTTTGGGTCCTCTGTTCGCAAAATGACCTTTAATTGTGTTAAAGACTCTGCAAATCTCTGTTTCGGGGAGAGCGGTAGCCAGAATGGAATGGCTCCTTACGTAAAGCTGAGAGACATGAATAGTTCAAGGCAGCTGCAGGGATTAATGCTTTGCAGGGCGGCTCTTTGTCTTGGGCCATGGAAAGGACTGGTATTTGGCACTCTGTTTTGTTGCATATTTTATGGTCTGGAAGAGGTCTTAACATCTTTTATAATGCAGTCGCTCCACAATGACTCTCTTCAGCAGGGCTGCGAGCTCATTGGTAGGGCTGAATGAAAACATGCGCTATTTTTCATTTTGTACGTGTGTATGGGATGGGATACTCTCCACCAAGGAATTTCTTCCAGGTAGAGCTAAATGACTTGCTTCTAGGACCTGAGATTTCAAAGGTCATGAGATTTGGGGGGGAGCTGTGAGTTTTGGCAAGATGACACATGTTTTTGATTTGGTTTGGTTTCTGCTTTCAGAATGGGAACACGCCAATGTAGCGAGCAATTGGCACAGGGCAATGGGGTCTGAGACCGTGACCGTTGCGCTGCAGTGCCAGAAGTGGGGATACAAAGACTATCCTCAATAGACAGCAGCTCAAGATATTCAGCAGTAGGATCTCTCACTTGTGGTAAAGGAGATAACCTTGAGCCTTGTAGGATGATTTGACCTCTGAGACCAACTGCTATTGTACGCGCTAAGCCAGTGTGCTAATTGCTGCATTTTAGGGAAACAGAAGACATATCGGTCATACATCCTACCAGCAGAAACTTGCTACTGTACCAGTTATTATTCAAAAAGTCCTTCATGCTGCTGCTTTCTTGCAGTTTATTCCTTCTTTGTAGCATATATTTGCTTTCCACTGGTTTATTACAACGGCATTTCTCTCTTCTGTCTCAACCTTTGCTTCCTAAAAACTTGTAGCATGTCTGGCCACTGCTTTTGTTGAGCTGGAGGGACAAACCAGATGCACCCTCCTTCTAGGCTGTAGGAAGTCTGTAGGAATGTGGTTCCATTTTGAAACTTGTGTCGAGGGGAAATGCACACTCTGTGAGATCATCCACCGTGGTATCTGTTGGGAAGAACCAGACATGCCATGAGCCACACTCAGCTTACCCAAATCCCGTCCGACAGGAAAAGGAATTCCTGTGTAATAAAAATTAAGATAATTGCCTATGAAGAGATGTTTCATTGTGGAGGTTATTTTCATACACATTAGCGGACAGGAGGTCAAATACAGAGAACATAAGATCAAGCCCTGGGAGAGGCGACTTTGCTTTTCTTTAAATTAGCATTTAGGGTTTTTTCACAGATACTGTTGGATTCTGGGGTAAGTCCCCACTTACTTTTCTGGGGAAAGTTTAAAAGCCCTAAAAACTGTGGGACCTCTGAGCAAAAGGAATGTCGCTGTTCTCTCCACGTCTTCCACATCTATTGAGGAAGCTACTCCACATATATTGAGGAAGAAAACAGCTGTTTTCTTCTGGCACCTCAAAGTGCAAAGATGAGTATCTCACCTTGCCCCATCTGACCCCCCCAGTCAGGAGAGCAGCAGCTGGGCAGGACCAGACCTGCTCATCTCTGGATGTGAAAATACCAAGAAGATGGAGTTTAAAGGAGTCACAGCCAGTTGTGGAGAAACATCTCATCCTCGCCCTTTACCTGTTCTGATTCTGCCTGAACAAACTTCAGGTCAAGCGATGATGAAAGTAAAGTGTGATTTTCTTGTTGAAGAGGGGGAAAATTAAGAAAGAGAAAAGGGCAGGAAGAATTAGAACTATTATACGTGCAAGATGCTGGGGCTTTTGTGGCTGTGGTAAGGGCAGTTGGGTGGAGGACGAGGACAGAGCTGTGCAAAAGACACAGTAAGGTTTGCTAGGAGAGGTAGTGGAGATGGACTAAGGGGGAAAAGAAAGTCTGAGAAGATGCCTTCAAAATATTCAGAATGAGGAGAGATGCTCTTGCTGGTGTTGGCCATGGACTTGGAAAACCTTGGCTCTGTCCTGGGCTCAACCATAAGGCACATATTGGTAATTGTAAGGTGCACAGTTTTCAGCTCATAGATTTACTTTGCATCTGTAACAGACTAGGACCACGTACACTCAGCTGTCAGCTCAAACGCTGAGCCCATCACTGTGTTTATTGGTGAGTGCCTGTACATCTCCATAGACTTCCAGTGTGGTGCTGGCCACATCATTTCTTCACAGTGGGTCAGAGAAGCTAGAAATCTGTATGAGATAAGAAAACCCTTTGACTAAATCCCTTGAGCATTAGGGAGCCTGCTCTATCAGTTTGAGGTACTGCATGAAATACCTTAGGTCTCCATCTGGTAAATAATTCCTGTCTTTCCACCAAAGGGATCTAAGAAGGAGATAAGCAGGGCACCTTTTGACAAAAAACTTGATCTTCTCATCTATTTTGAGTCTGTTAAAGGCCAGCACTGGCATATTAAGAGCAAAGACTTGCAAGCAAAGATTCCCTGTTTCTGTCTGCAGGAGAAGGGCAGTGATTGTGCAGTCAAACAGCACCTCACGGCTGGGATCCGCATAGAATTAGCAGAGGCCCAGATATGAGCTTCCAGGCAACATATTGCTGACAAACATGATTCCCAAACACTGGGACTTATTCAGATTTTTATATCTGCTTATTTTATGCAGCAGTCCAAGGGCCCCTCAAAAGGATATGTTTCACCACTCTGTCCTTTCAGAGAGACCTCATACCAGTTTGATAAGGAGGGGCCTTGGACTGAAGTGCCATCTGAGGAGCAGTGATTGCCTATCTGCTCATCTCCTTCAGCAGCACTGTCCAGAGAATATTTTTTCTTTTTGTCTCCTACTTACTATTATCTCTTCCCATTTGTCCTTGATTTTATCAGTTGAGAATGTGTCTATGTGTTGTCTACAGCAGACTTTTGAACGAGTGCCTTTTGGCCAGCTGGTGCTGTTGGCATTTTGGTGCAGACTGGTGAGAAGAAAGGAGAAGGAATTGGATTGAGGACTCCAAAAAATGAAACCACCTCATTTTTCATCCCCTTTGATTAACTCCCTGGTTTATTTGCCTGTAATAATGACAAATGACGCCACCAGCTGATGCTATCACATTTGGCAGAGTCAGCCTAGTTTTGAAGTCGGCAATTAAAACTCTACATGGGACAGATTTATGGTAATGTTTCACAAACTCTTGGGGAAAAAATGTCTTTGACAGATACAAGCTAAGTGGGAATCTGAAAGGTTCTTAACAGCAAGAACAAATAGTTCCTTTATGTCCTGTCTATTTATTCTGAGCTACTAATATCTGCTAATGCTACTCACTATCACGATCGTAGGACATCTGTGTTTTATTCTCATTGTTTTTTTGTCTGTTTTACTGTCAGTCTAATCCTGATCTTATTTACACCAGTGTAAATTGGAAGCACTTCCACAGAAATTAACTGCGCCAGCTTTACAGGAGTACAGGCTCCAGAGAGGCTTAAAATGCCTTGTCCAAGCAGCTGAGGGCAGGTGGTTGCTTGTTGAAGGAGAAATCTCACCTTTCACTTAAAATCTGCTTTTCAGCTTCATGGCTCTTATGGGAGGCTCTCTGAACGCAGAAGGCTCAAACCAAGAAAGCAAATTAAAACTCCAAATATATTCTTCCCCTCTTGTTGTTATTACTTGGGAGGTGGCTGGGAAGGTGTCACATAGTTGTTGAGTTTCCAGGTCAGACATTACTGAATGTCAGGGCTTTGTAAGGAAGTGACTCCATGCCATGCTTGTTGCACCCATTAATGCCAACAACAGTTTTGTGTGCAGGGATGCTCTGCATGTGGGATGGACCCAAACTTATTCCCTTTCTGAATCAGATATCTGATCTGTTTTACAGCCAGTGGAGAGGAACAGGCGTCTCCAACTTCCCTGAACTACTTGAAATGCCACATTAGGGAGCCATGAGTCCCACCTAGTGTCCTAAAGTCTGGTTTAATCCCTATCATAGCTATAGCAAGTGTGGTCAAACTTTGACCTTGCAAGCTCTGTACCCAAATCCTCATGTTCCAGCAAGCCACAGCACATAACCCATGTCCGGGAAGATGGGAGGGGGGGAAATCTCCAGGAGAAACTCCAGACATGGCTCACAGGAGGGCAGAGGGTTCCCATGAGGCACTGCAACATGGGAGCAGGAAGACTGTTGGGACATTTTCTTGCCTACCCAGGCACAGAGAAGTAGGGGGGTGGTTGTGTTCAAATCCACTTTTCTGGGAAACAGCTCTAATAAAAGCAGGGATCTGATCACCCATGCCTGCTGGTGTGTGGCATGCTGCACATGCAGGAAGATAAGTCAGTAACAACACGCCTGGTCCACCAGAGGAGACGCAGGTAGACCTGAAGGGCCCTGCCTTTGCCGTGAAGTCTAAACGCATGGATTACAGGCAAAGCCACCAAAGTTAGTGGCCGTGTTGTAAGTCCGACCTGTACAATGTAATGCACTTGCCCACCCTCCTCTCCTGCAGCGCTGTTAGTAATTCATTCTGCACATCTGCTAATGCTCCTTGTCTCTCTCCGCTGCCTGTAGCTTTTGTTTAAATGTTAATATCACGTGTGCTACCTTTTATCTCGAGTTGAGGATGGATGGCTGTGTCAGTCTGGATTTAAACTCATTTTGCTGTTAAAAATTTGTAATTATATTTAAAGGTTGTATGAAGTCCAAGACCTCTCTGGGCTACTGTGGTTAATTAGCTGCTACAGATATTGTGCATTCAATCAAATCATTATCACTGCATTAAATTAAGTTATTAAACATTTGAAATAGTTGAGATATCAGCAATGCTTGATCGCTGGAAGGTCACACACTTTGTTACTCATCTAGGCCAAGTGTTGTGTATCGGGCAATTTAAGTGCAAATGGATTTGCAGGTTGAAGAGCCCTCTGAGAAGGCATTTGCTAATGGTTGGCAGATTTGCACAGACACTGAGAATGTTAGAGGCTGAAGCTGGGACCTTCATGAAAGCAATGAGTTCCTCATGCAGCAGATCAAGTGAGGTCTGTCCCTGCCTACAGGCTCCACCAAGCAAACAGAGTTCATTAGAGACCTATTGAAAAGGTCCTGTCTGGCCAATTGAATGAAGGGAGAGGATTTCTCCAAATAAATTCAGATGGGAGCAAAGAGATAGCTTTTAGTGATGATATGAGATTGAATCGGGTAAGGAACTACTACGTATAAATACAAATAGATGCCTTCGTGCTGCTACTCTGGAAAATGTTGGGTTTTGTCCTTGTCCTTCTTTTCTAGGGGCCTTGTCTTTCACACCATCCTTCATGCCAGGAGGTCAAGGTGAGTCTGCTCCTGGCCATTGCCACATGCTGGATGTGCGACTCACATTTAGCTCCTCCCAGCCAGACCTACACCATGCTGCGGTGTGCTGGGACACCTACATACCAGAAACAATGAGGGGAAGACTCTCTACCTACACAGGCCATCCACGGGTTGGAGACGACACCGCTCTGGTGGTGGTGGTGATATAGTCCCCAGTTGCAACCCTTCCTTGTTCTCTTAACTTGCTTTTGTCCTGCTACACCGCTGAATGCATTTGCTGATCCATGGCAAGGAGCTGCATATGCTCTTCCAAATACCTCCAGTTCCTCTCCTGCACATGTTGGCAGCCCAGTTTGTCTCTCCTGTGTTTGACTCTCTACTCCCTCCTGTGCACCAGCCATCCCTGATGGCTGGCAGATCATATCTGGAGGGAAGAACAGCTTTGGAGATGCTAATGACCATTTCACATGCAATCAAAAGCCTTGTGGCCATGGACAGGGAAGATGTCTCTTGAAGCTGCATCTGGTGGCACAGACAGGCAGAAGAAAGCCCCCAAGCTGTGGGTCAGGCTCCGTCCATCATGCTGTGTGGCTGAGACAACTGGTGAGGTAGCTAACACAGATGCCTTCATTTTAGAGACTGGGAAACTGAGGCAGAAGGTTACATAAGGTCACAGACAACAGAAATCTTAATTTCTCAGGAAACAAACCCAAAGCTTTTCCATCACTCCAAGTCCACTTCAGTGCATTATCGGGGATATTAAAGACAGCCCTCAGCCCCTCTCTGCAGGGATGATGCTGCAGCACGGGGTCCATATTTCAAAGCCGTGCAACAGATCCTCCCTCCTTAGCAGCTCCCCCCTGTTGCTTCCATGTCCGTGGGCAAGAGAGGCAGCAGTGAATATTCAATTCTCTGAGAAAATTGCAGTGAGCTGTAATGTACCCCTGATTCTTATTCCAGGTGCTCCCCAGAAATCGATATTGCTATCTACTCCCCTGCAGGAGTGTGACGTGCTTGTCTTCATTGATCTTCATTTTGGAAAAATAGAGAGGAGAAGAGGTTACTGTTTCTCTCTCTGCTGGACATGTGCTATCTCCCAGACCCGCAGCCTGCAGCTGGTTTTCTTTGTCAAATGATTTTGGCTTAGCTGCCGTGATAATTACACAGCTGGACAGTGGGAAATCCCGCCCAGTAGCTGACGCCTGGCTAATCGCTGCTGGTTGTGTTCGGAGTCTTGAGGACCTGCTGTAATAACACTGCCACTTAATTAGTCTTTTCCTGAGTAACAGCTTTGGAAAGCAAACGAATTGTAGCTTCCTAGATCCTCTTAACTATGTGAGTACACGATAGGTGAAAACAGTCCTGATAAAGAACCATGGAGGGAGCTTATGCAGCTGGATGTCAAACCTTGGCCCTGCCTCAGTTTCCCCTTCTTGGGTTTCTCACTATCTGCTTTTGAGACAAGACAAATAACACCCTCTCCTGGGGCATGGTTTCTTATAAGGTCATTACAATTCAAATGTCAGAATAAATCTGTATACTTCCTTCTCTGCCAGGGCTGTCTAGCATGTCAACCACCTCTCCGTTTGTGGGGATTTCATCATGAGCAGCTCCAGATCACCTTCCAGTCTAACTGCTCTGCTTAAGAGCCTCTAAAACCATCCTGTGCTGGTATTTTAGCTTTTTTCTAGATTTGTATAAGTGACAGTGTCTCTTCTATATTTGGAAGGTTCAGATGCATCACTTAATAGTGAGCTGAATTGCAGTAATTTACTGTGCTTGTGCTTTCACCCTGCTTCCCACCTCAACTGGGAAATCTTTTGCAGAGATTTAAACTAATTTATTCCCCCCACTTTGCTTCTCTTGGGCTTAGGGGACAGCTACTGTTAACCACGGCTCAGCTGACAAGCAGCGGTGCACTATGTCAAGGCTTAAATAAACTTCGATGAAAATCAAATTAAAAATAGTGTGAGGGCTGTTATTATCCAAATGTGGAAAAAAAAAGAAAAGCAAAATCTTATCTGCTCCTCTTCCTCACCATCCACTCAGACCTCTTAAGCCTTCATTACCCTCTTCTCCTCACCTGTCCCGTGAGAACCTACCAGCCTGTCAGACCCTCCTCTTTGTTCCCAACTCCTGACAGGTACCTTCATCCTCATAACCAGCCCCTGACCTGCCTCCTCCTCATCCATCTGTTCCTTATTCCTTCCTTTCTCCAAACCACCCCCAAACCATCCCTTCCTGTCATCATTTCTTGACGTGGCTGATCCTCCAAATATGCTGCTCAAAGTCCTCCAAGTTGGCACTTTTCCTGAATGGCAATCCTGTTTTTGCCCAAATTTGAGACTCTTCACCTCCCCTCTCCCTCCTGGTATACTCTCCCACTTGCCACCAATGTTGCCCTCCCTATGTTCACCTTCCTTTTCCTGGGCTTCCTCACAGAAGTCCTAGCTCTGGCAAGGTCATTGAATACTTAGCCCAGTGCTTCAACCAAAGAAAACATCCAAACAGACCTTGAAAGCAAGAAAAGATGATATTTCCAGGGAAAAAAAGCAGCCATAAGATGGCTCTACTTTATTCTAAAGACTCCAAGATCTCTTAGTTTTAACTGGGCAAAGAATGGCTCTTTCAATGGCCATTTAATGGGAGATCGGGTGGAAGACTGAAATTCAAAACCTGGTCCAAATTCACAGAACTTCAGAAAGTTGAGATTCGTTATTGTAGTTTGGATCCATGTTGTAAAAGTGCAGCCTAAAGTCTGGCACTCAGACTCCAGTCCAAATTTCCCTTGCTTCTGTGCAGTTTCTGGTTTCACTCTTGGGTCAGAGTAAAGTTATCCCTGGAGACAGGGTGCAAACACCTCCTTACTGCTGAGCTGGGTTCACTCTTCAGCTCCATCTCTGAGTTCAGTGCTTGGGGTAGAAAAGCATTAAAGTTCTTAATTTTCTTTTTAGTTACTAGTATTGTGTTTGTGTTAGAAGTCCACAATACTTAGTTTTTTCCTGTACATTTTTCATGTCCACTTTTCCTATGCCAAACCTTGAATATTAATGCAGACTGTATCACCCATGTACTTTGTGGAGCTTATGTGGTGGGCCCAGAGCCAGAAGCTCTAATGAACCTGTGGGTAAATGCTGTTTGGATGCTTTGGAGGACAGGTACCAGCACCTTCATCTCCCAGAACCATGGACACAAATGTGGTTCTAGTACAAGTTCTACTGATTTTAGACTTCAGATACTTATTTTCCTTTGGTACATTTCTTAATTTCCACAGAGATAGTTGGTATTTCATAGAAAAAGCTCAAGTCATTTCCACCTCAGAGTTGTTTTTCCCCGGGCAGGTCAGCACAGCTGGTCCACAGCCATAAAGCTTGGCTACATGGTGGTCAAACCAGACCATGGTCACAGCCCTGAGTCCTGTGGACAATAAAAGTGAGCTGGGGAGAGGAGATAAAAGTGAAGGTGTGATAGTCCCTCCAAGGGATCTGCTTACAGAGCTGGATGAAATTGTTCATTCAAAACATTCTTTTTGCTGAAAACGTCTTTAAAAAAAATTAAAAAAAAATCTGTGGGAAATGTCCAATTTCAACAACAATTTTGGGGTTTTCATTGAGAAAGAAAAAGCTTGAAAAATGTGCAGTTTTTTGGCAAAGGAAAGCTAAAGAGTTGGCGAAAACCCAAAACAAAACCAAAACCCAAAAACCCCAAATTGTTTTGGTTTGTGGCCAAAATGTTTTCAGTTTTTGATTGCCAGAAACCAAACATTTTTCAGTTTTTGCTTTTTCAATGAAAACCCCTGAACTTCTGCAGAAAAATGTTAAGATAAGCTTTTGTTTTCACTGATTGTCTTTTGTAGGAACAGAAACAATTTCTGGCTTTACCTTTTTGCCGTGTGGATGGATGCACGTGTGACTGTGGGATTGTGATGCCTCGTTTGTGAGCTCCCTTTGCGTCTCCACCTGAGCTGCAGCATTTTCTCTTCCTGGCTTAGCTCCTCCAGCCCTGGCTGCCTGCCCATCGCTGGCTGTCTATGGATAGATTTGAGCATCCCCTGCAGAATACTTCGGACCTTCAGCTTCCAGAGATGTCAGTAGCACCTGAGAATGGCAAACACATTGTGGGAGTAGGTGGGCATCACGCAGGATCTGGCCCTCCATGAAACTACCTTTGTCTTGGCAGGGAAGTCTGCCTTATGCAACACCTCTTGGCTTCTTAATTGTGATTTTCCAGCCTTGCTTCCCACCCACCGTGCCTGGGATTACACCTGTCTTAGTGTGCATGTTCTGCGTTGCTGTGTTCCAGCTTGGATACACTCCCTTAAAAACAATTACTTCATGTGGTGGATCTAGTTAACACTCCTTCGCAGCTCTCGAGCTGCCTCTGACCCTGCAGATGCTAAGTGTTAGCACTTGTGCTCTAGTTGCTGTAATTATCATTACCTCAGTGTAGACAAGACCTGTTTACACCTTGAAAGCTTTAAAATCTTTTAGGGGGATCAGCTATGGAAGGTTGGATGGTGGTGGTGGTTGGTTTTTTTTCTTCCCAATGATGCTGATTACCAGTATCTGCCAATTGCTTCACTGGAGCTATGTGAGATGGGCACCTGTGGAAGCTCAGCCAACTTTTTGCCTTTTACCACCCCACTGAAGTCATGGCCAAATATAAAGCCAGGCCCTTGTGGATTTTCTTCTTGGTTTCAGATGTGAAGGTGACCAGCTGTTGATTGAGTGTTGCAGAGATCTTTGGAGAACAGTACGCGCTCAGCTTGGAGATGAAGGGCTAAATTCAGACCATTTGTGTTCTTGGCATGATGCTTGTCCTCATCGGCTCTGTGTTTGCTTTAGAAGTCAGACTAGCTGGCATGTCCCGGCTGCTGGCTAACATGGACTAATTCTGACTCTCTTCAGGCTTCAAGGAAACAGATCGTGGAAGAGGAATTAAAGAAGCTAGCAAGGTATCTTAACCCAAACCACGTCACTGATGGCTTTCAATCAGGGAGGAGGACAGATGAGATTAACCTCAAAAACCCCTCGGCTTCCTTGTGGAGACTGTAAACCACAGTGCCAAGTGGGAGAGGAATGCAGGAAGAGGATCATTTTTATGTGGACATGTAAGGAACTGGACTTAGACCACCAAGCCCATTCCATATTGGCCACCGAACAGTCATCAGAGGGTGTTGACTTTTGACCACTACTGTTTTCGTTAACAGGGAAAATAAAACCATATGTTGCCTAAGTAGATGCACAAAACTTTTCTCCAAATCCCTACAGACAAACTGTCAGCAGCAAAAGTATTTACTTTGGTAATGCAGCTGGGCTTAATCCCAGCCCCATTGTGTTTGTGCATGCCTTTTCACCACTGAGCTCAATAACATACTGTTTGCGAAGAGGGTGAATGAATGCATGCAGTATGATTTCGGTTATTAGGCCTATCGGTTACAGCCCGAGACAAAAGGCTGGAGTCAACAATGGTAGCACTACACAGGCACTGCTCATACTTCAAGTTAGGCTAAATGGAAATCTTACTCATCAGTCACGTCAACTAGCCATCAGCTTGAGGTAGGCCAGCGGGACTTGGCCCAGTGGTGCAGATCCTCAGCTGGCTTAAATCAGCGTAAATCCAGTGTAGTCCAAGGAGCCACAGCTGAGGATTCTGGCGCCTACTGTCTATTTGTGAGTTTAGTGGTTGCTGAATACTTAATTTGCTGGGCTGCAGGCTCCCACAGCTGAGCAATGAATGTGCTCGCAGCCTGCTCCTTCCTGACTCGGAGGACGGCAAACCCTGGTGAGGTCCCTGTCTGGGACCTCTGCAGGTACCAGCCTTCATCTGAGGGTTGGAGTCCTGGGTGACTGTTCCTCCTCTCCCTCCTGCTGTCCCGGGGAAAGCGGTGTCTCTGTGTTGAACAAGCTGGTTGAGATATTGCAAAGACTGAGGGCAAGAGCAGTAGCTGGGTTGGGTGTTCATGTTAAGTAGATTTATAATTAGGAGGGTTTCAGGCAGTGAATTGGTGATGGTGATGGCAATGGGGGATGCACTACAGCTCTGACCTCAGGTTAGGTACTCTATGATGCGCTCGCCGTGGAGGACGTGTCCAGGCATGAGCTGCCTCCTTCTGTGATAAGCTGACATGCAAGGAATATGTTGCAAATGTTTCTGCAGGGCTTTGGCTTGTGCATGCATTCAAAATGGTGCCGTCACTGAGTTTTTGAAGCTGTCTGTGGCTTGGGTGCAGCTGATATCATAGAATCATAGAATGGTTTGGGTTGGAACCCTTCCAACCCAAAGGTCATCTAGTCCAAAGCCCCTGCAGTGAGCAGGGACATCTTCAATTAGATCCGGTTGCTCAGAGCCCTGACGAACCTGACCTTGAATGTTTCCAGTGATGGGGCATCTACCACCTCTCTGGGCAACCTGGTCCGGTGTTTCACCACCCTCATTGTAAAAAATTTCTTCCTTATATCTAACCTGAATCTACCCTCTTTCAGTTTTAAACCATTAACTCTTGTCCTACCACAACAGGCCATACTAAAACATGTGTCCTCATCTTTCTTATAAGCCCCTTTAAGTATTGAAAGGCTGCAATAAGGTGTCCTCAGAGCCTTCTCTCCTTCAGGCTGAACAACCCCAACTTTCTCAGCCTGCCCTCATAGGAGAGACGTTCCATCCCTCTGCTCATTTTTGTGGCCCTCCTGTGGACCTTCTCTAACAGGTCCATGTCTTTCCTGTGTTGAGGGCTCCAGAGCTGGAGGTAGAACTCCAGGTGGGGTCTCACCAGAGCTGGGTAGAGGGGCAGAATCACCTCCCTTGACCTGCTGACCATGTTTCTTTTGATGCAGCCCAGGACACGGCTGGCTTTCTGGGCTGCAAGTGTGCATGGTCGGCTCATGTCCAGGTTTTCATTCACCAGCACCCCCAAGTCCTTCTGCACAGGGCTGCTCTCAATCCCTTCATCCCCCAGCCCGTATTGATACCAGGGGTTGCCCCGACTTAGGTGCAGGACCTGGATATGGGTCTGAATGCAGTGCCATAGGAAGATGCCCAAATTAAACAAATTTATCCATCCGCTAGTATGGTATGAACCCAGCCCAGAGCAGGAATATGTCTTTGCTTCATGCTTTGCTGTGATAATGGGCTTCTTTTCTTGGATACATCAGTTCTGACATTCCCTTCCTTGAGCAGGAGACAAAAAAAGCGACTGAACTGCCTCACAGGTGATGACAGGATGGGGGTAGAAAAAAATGGGTGAAAGTTACATGGAAGGTGAGGAAAGAACTGAAAGATTTGGGGTAAATGGAGGTTTTTCCGTGCAAGGCATGGAACTGAGCAGATGTGGTGTTGGAAGCTGTGTGTAATCTGAAGGAATGGGGCAGGGAACAGTAAGATAGATGGCCATCTACGGTCAGCATTTGTGTGAGACACCTGAGATGGGAAAGCTCACACAAGAACAGATTTGGTGCCTAATGTGGCTGGTTGGCATCTCCCCTGGCGCCTGCTTCAAACCCTCATTCGTAATCCTCAAACACGGAGTTACTCTGCATCTGGATTTTGATGTGGCTGAGTCCAGAGCAGAAAGGCAAAGGCAGGCATCCCGGTTGCTGTCACTGCAAACATCTGCAAGCGAGAGCGAACCCCGCAGCAGCAGGTCTGTGCCTGGATTTGATCCTTTTGGTGGCAGCGCGAGCAGGACGTAGGTCCTCTCCCGGAGGCAGCGTGCTGTCAGCGTGCCCCGCTCCCCATTGTGCTTAGGCTGGTGACAGGGCACAGCGCACACCCTCATTGCAAACTTACCAAAGGGCTGCTCGACAAAGTGAAAAGCTGCTGCAATTTCAGCTTGGGAAGCGTATAAAGGCCACCTGTCCTCACCGTTGCCAGAAGAGCCACAACGTTTCAGTGTGGTTAAAAAGGAGAGTCCTTTCTCACACGGCTCACACAGCTTCCCGTAAGAAGCCGTTTCGGTGGACTCTCCTTGTGCTGGAAATACCACGTGGAGACCAATTTCTAGCAAATGGAGTTGTGCTTCAGGTCTGAGGATCCCTGACTGTGGTTTGGCTCAATGCAAATTAACTTTGGAAATAAGAGAGGAAAGGTAATTTTGGTCCCCAAGAGGGCCAAATTTCTCACTGTAAAGCAGATACAAAGAACTTATTTCTCTCAGGGTAAAGGCTGATAGAGAAACCAGATCTTCCCAGCTAAGAGAAGATCTCATTCTGCTGAGAATTCCATGAGGATGCAACTTTCTGTTCTAATATTCTATGATAAACTTGAACGGATTGCTGATAGGCCTGTGCAACACAAATCATTTAGACCAGCAAACAAACCCATGACAAGTTGAGTGATTTAAAATATCCTTTGTAGAGCTGCATAACAAAGGAAAACACCGGATAAAATTTAGGGATATTGCCTAGATGTAAAACAAAGGACACTTGTTTTAGGGCTGTTTGACACCTTTTGCCTCACGATATTGAAAAGTATTACAGTGCCACCGATCATTTCTGTAACATTGAACCTTTGGGATAAGAAGTGGATGTATTTTGGGGCAGTGGCAGGGCAAGACAAGAAGCATGGAGTGAAACAGAGAAATTAAACCAGAGAGAGAGACCAGCACCTTTGACATGCTCCGGCATCATGTACATTCAGCATCGCAAAGCCATGGCTGTATCAGAGTATGGCCGTCAGTAATATAATCTGATTAAAATGCCAACACAGGGTGTGGTGTGAGCTGCAGGAGAGAGAAGTGTGTCCTGTCCTGGAGAGGCTGTACGTGAGCTGATGGGCACGGTGAGGCGAGGGCAGGGCTGGGAAGCTCTGCAGAAGAAACACTGAAGACAATGAGGCAACCACTAAAAAACATCCATGGGAAAATGCCGATATTTTTTCTGGTTTTCTGGGGAGTGGCAAAATGACTTTTTTGTGGAAGAATTTCAGCTTTCAGCAGAGAAAATGATCCTTTCAATATTTTTCCCCCAAACAATTTTTCCTCTCTTTATTTTTTATTTAGGCTGGAGACTGTTGTTGCCACTGAATCTTAGGTTTTTATTTGAAATTTCCTATAGGGTGGGACATTGGGAATTATTCTAAATAACTCTTTCTATAAGAAAATCCTAAACCTCTCAACATTGCCCTCATGCTGCTCCTTCTAGTCATCCAGGAGACAGTCTCCTATTCAAGCTTCTCCTCGAGCAAAGCTGCTTTAAGGGAATCCCAATGCTCCTTAGCCCCAAATGTTTTCCTGCTGTTGCTTGGCAGTTTGCTGTCCTGCTGCTGTGCCAAAAGAATTGCCTGTGGGTCGTGCTGCACATGGGGTCCGTGCACTTTTTAAAATCTCAATTAATTTATTTACCCCCTTGACCCCAAGTGTTTTCTTTCACTGACTTGGTTTATAGATGTTTGCATGGGTCCAAAGGAGGAGGACGTTCAGGGACCTCTTCAGCTGGCTTTGCCTCTGGAAAAATGTCACGTGGAAGATGTTAGGGGAGCATTTTCTGGCCAGCGCCACGTGCTATTGAAGCGATCATCTCTTTGAGATCAGTCCCTGGCGGAACAAGGTCTCCTCTGCTGACCTCAGCGCGGTGTCTTCATGTGCCAATTACCTCCGGGTAATTAAGGTCTAAGCAGCACACTACAGGGTAGGTATTGTGTGGCGTGCAGTACTGCTCAGGAAAAGACATGAACGCAAGCGCTCCCTGAACAGCCATGGGTTAGCTAATGCCATTTTAAAGGCTTCCCATGTCTTTGCTTGGCTCTGGTGCCCTGAGAAGGCTGCTGCAGGAGAGAAGGTTGAACCGCAGGAAAATTATAAGTGAGTTAAAATGTTCATGGCCTCCTCAAGCCAGCTAGGATGCTATTTAAAGGAATGTATTATTCCCTGCTGTATCTTCTGGCCTGCACAGAGAGCTTTCATTAGAGCAGCTGGCAGAGAGAGAGAGATAGTGCCTTGGAGAGCTCACGCGGCTTTCCACAACATCTCGGCTTGAAAGAGCCTTTGACTGTGCATCTTGCAAAATGTTTTCTCTGAGATGTCAAAATATGCATCAGTCAAACCAAAGGAGTCTGGAATGTATTACGTGCACATCGGTGCACCGTTACCAATAGAGCTGTAGCCATGCAGGAGGGGGTCACAGCAGGAGCTCCCTGAAGCTCTGTTCAGGGGATTTCTGAGGTCCTGGGGAGTACCTCCACCTCTGTCGTGGTGTGGATAGACATCAAACCCGGGGGGGGTTCTCCCCTAGAGGCGACAAACCTTTCAAATCCCGTTGGGTTTGAAAGCAAGCAAGCAACTTTTTGCTACCCCATCTCTCAAAGAAGGGCAGGTCTCTTGGCTTTCTTCTTCTCCAAAGTGTGAGATCATATACATTGAGGTGATGGGAGGGTGCACAGGCAGGGACAGAGGGTCATGTGTCACAGCATGCAGTTACAACCTCCATGGGGACCGTCTGAACTGGGAAGCCTGGGAGGTGGTGTAGCTTCCAGGCCCGGTGTGGTCCTGCCTTGCCCCAGAAAACATGGTTTGTGTATTGAAGGTCAGCTTGCCTCGCTCTGTCTGACCCATGCAGTTGAGGAACGGGAAACTGACCATTACGCAGCCTTGCAAACGTGCCAGGCAGCGTTGTGATGTGGGAGTCAAGTGGCAGGAGCCCATTTTATGTGTCTCACGCCCATCCTTGAGGACTTGAAGGCTGTTGGAAGGGGCTGGGGAACAACATCATCCCAATTTTCCTAAGGAAAATACCCCACAAAGCAAACTCTGATAACACAGGGATGGACAGGCAGGGAAGCTGCATTTAGTAAAACTCCTGGGCATGTCTCTGGAGCCTGTTGAGAGCTGCTTTTGGTGTCCGTGTTGTTGGAAAACATCCAAGTGTGGCCTCAAGCATGGCCAGAGGGTGTCCTTCAGAGCACGTGGGATCTCATGTTCTTGGCCAGGCTCGGTGGCTTGCTGTGCTGCTGGAGCCCTCCCGATGGTGCCAGGCTGATGGCTTGGACGGTGCCAGCCATGTCCCCTGGGCAGCCCGGGGAGCAGGTTCCTCCCGAGCCGGTCACTAAGGGGAATGCAGGCATAGTGTTTCCATGAGTAAGCCTCACTTGCAGGGGTGCATGTTTGCAGGATGAGGCCATGGAGCGAATTAGTGAGCTCCCAGCCCGTTGTGGAGCTGGCGAGGTACACGTGGTGTGGAGCGGGGCAAACGCACGCTCGAGGGCTTTTAATTTCATGCTTCCTGAGCAAGCACACTTTTCTCCGTAAAAGCTGCAAGGCTCTTGGTGGTTTTATTTCTGTATTAAATTTAGCATTTCTTTAAAAGTGGAAAAGGCTAAAAATGGGGGTGGTACAGAGCTGGGGCAGATTTGCTTGTGGACTGGGGCAAGGGGCACCCCTCTAGTTTGCACTTAATGGTGTGCACAATGCGGTGTGGTCCTGCCCTGTACATCTGAGACACTTCATGTCACTAATCATTCAGAAATACACACTGCAAACACCTTGCTCAGGTTGAGCTGTGGCCCTTCCCTTCGAAGCCCAGAGGGTCACAGATGAGGTGTGAGGCAGGGCTGTGTTAGGGGTCCCCAGGCAAGGTCAGCGAGGTTTAGTGCATCCAAACAGCAGGTCCCAGTTCAGGTCCTGATTGCAGTCCCATGCCACATTAACACCACAGCACTGGAGTTGATATGCTCCCGCAAGGACTAATTAGACTTGATTTTGGATGGTGCTGATGTGGCCAGACCATTTCCAGGTCTGAGGCCACCCCTGGGATCTGCGCATCTCGCTCCATGTTGCTGTGCTCCCAGACATGCGCAGAAAGACGTTTCTCATGCCCTTAGTGAAGCAGAAGGAAAGAAAGATTGTAGTGAGTGTAGCAAAACTGTTGGGTTTGCTTCACGTAAATGTAAAATTTTTTCTTTTTCCTTTCCTCTAGCTCACTCTTTGCTCTCTATCCCTAAACACCACCCTGGATCTGCAAATCCTTACCAGGTTTCCAGTCCTTACCTGGTTTCTAATTCTTTAAACCCATTTTCCCCCATCTAGTAGATAGCACATGGAAAACGTGGAGTTCACGGTCATGCTCCCTGCACGGATGTGAGTGCAGTCCAAGCAAATAAATCCTGAGTGCAAGCATTCATACATGAAGAACTTCACACTCGGAAACATGACCACACTAAATTGCTGCCAGAGTTTTAAAGGCAGCTTTTGAAAATATTGGCCCTGCGTCTTGTATTTCTGGAGCAAACGGTTTGACTCATTAGGGAAACATCAGCTAACTGCACATAGGACTGCATCCTGGGGATGCAGGGAGGGAAGAGGCTGGGACGAAGACAGCTCTCTGCTTGTACGTAAACACACCCTGGGCTGATCAGCTACCAGAGGAAAAGGAAACCTTTATGATTTATGATTTCTGCCTTTATTTTCCATGTCCCTGCAATTGCAAAGACTTGATATAGAAGTGTATCTTTCAAGTATATAAGGCATATGCTCCCCAGAAACATTTAGCAACAGTGGTTTTGGCCCCTGTAACTAATGCTAGCAGAAGGTTCAATTTCCTGACCATCAGCAACAGTTTTTATTAAGAATGAACATTTTCCCTTTATTTTTCCCCCAATTCCCAAAGTATTATTGATAGCTGATTATTACTATTTTATGTGCAGTCATCACAATTAGTTTTGAATTGTAGACATGCAAACGTGCAGTCTGTAAAACTCAGGTCAGTGTTGGAGTGCGCAGGTAGCACATGCCTATAAACTGCACTGAGGCTATGAACTCCATCACGGAGAAGTTAGGAGATTCCAGAATGAAGGTTTTATCTCCCATTTTCATTTAGCTTTCACAAGCCTATGTCTCATGAAGATCTGAGGACCATTATACAGTATTTTTGCGCAGGACCCTTTCCATTCAGCTCACCGAAGAGGCATCACTCTTGCAAGGAGCACCCACTCAATATTTCCTGTCATCCCCGTGGTTGCTCCAACACGTGTGCTACCAATAAGGTGGGGATCTCAGTCCGTCACGTCTCTCCCCGTGTCAGCCTCGGCTGCTCGGGGCCCTGCTGACCTGCAGTCCCGCTCTCCTCCTCTGGCTCCTCAGTCAGGGGCTCAAGCCTCTCTGTGGGTCTTGCCAACTTGTCTCACTTTCAGCCCTCTCAGACTTCTTCCAAAAAAGCTCCCTTGCTTTCCTCCACACAGCAATCCCAGTCGTGATTTATGGTGTAATTCATGAGTTATATACTATTATAATGTGTATCATGGAAAGGGACAGAGCAATGAGATCTTCTGCTTCATTGTAAGGACCCCTGTACCTAAGCCCCTGTTTTACAGCTGCTTACATACATAGGACGGGGGCCAGCCCTCGTCATCCCTTTTACTGCAATGTGCTAAATGAGAAGGAACATGTTTATGAGGACAGGAGTTTAATTTTAGTATCTACGAATATTGGAAGCTACATGATCTTTCACTGCACAAAACCCATCACTGACACTGGGTCACCGGGGCATCAAACCAGTTGCATGTGCTTACTCCTGCGAGAAGTCCCATGAACTTGAGGAAAATCAAGCACATGCATGGATGCCCCCAGATCAGACTTGTCATTTCAATACTGATAGGAAAACCCACAGATTTTGTAAGTTATTGTTATGTTGTGTGTTAAAACTTTTAAAACAGTGTCTTGGGCAAGCTTCTTCTATGTGTAACTTAGGGTTAAATTTTATCCTCCCCCAGCCCTTACCTTTTGCTACACATTTTGTTTCAATCAGGATTTGCTTGAATTCACCCCGTTATATCTGAAGGCGGAGTTTGTCCTTCTCTCTGTTGCTAAGTTTAGTTACACTTAAAGTGAGGAGATGTTAGGATCCTTTAAGGAAAAAATACACCTAATAACAGTAAAATTCAATTACCGAATATCTATCAATGACAGTGTGTTGTGGAAAACATTTTGATCTGAACAAAACACTTTTAGCTCTACACAAAATGAAATATTGTCTGATATCTAGGGCTTTTCATAAGCAAGTGGAAACAAAAGTAATTATGATAGGCAGAAAGGAAAAATCAATATTTTGCTTTGAAAATTAGCCTTTTCTGGATTGTTTTTTCTGGCTGAGACAGTCTCACAACATTTTATGAAATATTTTGATCTGCTTGAAATTGTCTGTCTTTCTCTCTCTCGCTTTTTTTTTTTTTTTTTTGGTAACCAAAAAGATGTATCTCTGGCTGAATTTTTTTGCTGTATCCAGAAAGGGAAATCGTTCTGTCATGGGTATTGTAAAAAGCCCTGTGTTTCATTGGCTTTTAATGGAACCTTAATAGAAGTTGGCAGCGTAGATGACGAAGCTGGAAGGCTGCAGTGAAATTAAAATAATCAGAAGTTGTTCGGAGGTTCATGACCATGAGAAAGTCCTCAAAGCCCTTAACTATTCACTCAGCCATAAAAATGGCTGATCTCATTTCTTCCCATCACATCCCATCCTTGGGAGAAACACTCATGACTGCAGGAAGCCCATGGGGGACCGTGCTATTGCTGTTGATTTTAGATGGAAGATGTGCAGATACTGCAGAGAGGAGGGCTAGGATCAGCTTCACCAAAAAACAGTGCGTTGAAATCTGGAAAAGCTCTTGGATCTGGGAAGGAGAGGATAAGTTTTAATCAATGTCAATGTTTGCAGCCAATTTGGAAAAGCCTGACTATGCATTAAGCTGTAATGACCTCTGGCAGACTTTTAATCTAGATTCAAGTGTTATAACTTTCTTTTTTAGTGACGAGCACGGCTTCTAAATCCTTTGAAGCAGTTACATCTGAATGAGTTTGTGCTACTTGGAGCTTACATTGCACCCGCTGGAGGTTCCTCGGATTTTTGCCAGAGTATTGATGAAATCAGAGTTAGAAGAAATGTTCCCCAGGAATAACACTGCCTGGACTGGTACTTCTCTTGCTGCCTTGCACTGGTTATTTCTCCCCCTAATATACCTGCGTGCTCTTTCTTTCCCCTCATCATTACTGCTATATATTCAGGCGCCTTTTGGCTTTCGGTCTATCGTTTTTTCTACTGCAGAGCCTTTAATAATGGTTATTTCCTGGTACTGAACGCTCAGCTTGGTCTAGGGGGACCTGTTTGTAGCATAGTTTTCTGTAATTACCCAAAATTTACACAGCAATTCCAGGTCTATTATATGGGGCATAGTATGTAATTACAGGCATAACATATTAGGTCCTAATAACAGCAAATATATCATTACACAAATCATTCATGTTACTGTGCTGATATTTTTATATGGAGTAAGAGAATACAATTACTAATAATTACAATACACATCTTACAGCTGCAGTGTAACTGATGCCACTGCGACATATAGCAGGGCAGGGGCAGGAATAGGGAAACTCCCAGTGAAATATGGTAGAGTTCGTGAAATATTCCATTCAAAATCCAAGGTGGAAACCCTGTGCAGTTTTGTGTGTGTGCATGTGCATAGGTACATATATATGACAATTGCATTCACCAAAGCAGCCATCTAGGAAGTGGCATCCACATTGTCTCGCTTAGATGATGGATCTCCTAGTTAGTTATGGGGGGCAGATGGTTCTCCAGGCCCCAGGGCTGTGGAGGGAGGGAATAAATCCTATAAACACAGCAGCAAGCAGAGTTGGGCCAGCAGGTCACCAGGTGAGCTGTGCAAATGGTGCGTCTCACCTTCCAGTTTGGAAGAGCCGGGCTCGGCCCAAGATTTGTAATAAAAGTGCTTTGAGGTGCTTTAAACCTTCCCTGAAAGGTGACCACTGATCCCTGCCAAACGTAGGTAGCTTGTAGGGAAAATGTGTTAGCGCTGGCACCCATCAGGCAGCACCAGCTGTGGTGGGGATTAATGGCAGAGAAGTGGTGCGAGGCCAGTCCTGACCTCTGCATGCAGTTTTATGAGTGACTGGGGTTCATGCATATGGATTTATGAGTAATTTGAGTTGATGCACATTGGTTAATGGGTTGATTTAGGCACTGCCATCCTGGCACTCCAAAGTGCATCTTCTCAGCCCTTGGCGTGGAGGGCAGGTAGGTGGAGGGCAGGTGCAACAGGGACTTTTTTTTCCTACGCCACTGTCTCAAAAAGTTCAGGCCGTGACTTCTGTTTCAACATCTACCTATTTATATCTGCTGCATGGTTTAGGCTGAAATTTGTTTCCCTTGCTGACAGGTTAACCTGCTTCCTGGGCTCTGTCTGCAGCATCCCGGCAGCACTTTTGACAGCACTAACTTGTAACATCAAGCCTTCTTTCTCCACAGCAACAGGATAAGGGTCAACCACCCTCACCCAGGTTAACGGGAATTTTGTTTACCTCCCCAGAGCGTATCAAACTGACAATATGAGAAAAACATGTAGACTGGGGTCTTCCCTGAGGCATATTCTCAGGGGCATGTGGTTGGGAGTTATCGATAGGACTTGGCTTGCACTTGTCCACCTTGGTTTGGCTAGAGGTCTTGGCTTTGCCTGTGCCATCCTGTTTCACTTTGGAAATACCCCACTTAGAGCAGGGAGGATGAATGGAACCATGGGGGCCAGCACCAGCCTGCCAAAGCCATTTTACCTGGCCATGGAAATACTGATGGTCCAGCCTGAATGGGATTATTTCTGTTCATGTGGGGCAGAGGGAGATGGAGGCGCTCGCCTGAGCCTGGTGAGAGTTGTCATGCAAATGTGGTTGCATTGGTCTATGAAGGGCTACTTCCAATAAAAAGGGCAGCATGAGTTTGCATCAGGGTAAAGCCAAAATAATACCACTGCAGACACATGGAGACACACAGCAGAGTACGAGCCACTTCACAGCAGAAAATATGAAAGCGTTGTGGCCAGAGCTCCCTATCCCAGGTCGATACACTCTTTTGGGGTCCATCCCACCTTGCTTTTTGCCTGGGCTTGGTGTGGTCATGGCCAGGATTCAAGCTGGGGCAGCACCACCGTGGGGTTCTCTGCCCGGAGGAGGCTGGTCCTTTGTGCAGGGGCTCTGCACTGATCGCTCACCCCATGATTTATCTTCTTGATGCTTACTGAGGTCAAGAGAAGTGGGAACCGATGATTTACATGAAGTAGGCAGGGATGTTTTCAGAGGCCCAGGCATCTAGTGAGCTGTGTCCTTTTGCACTGTGGCGGTTTTTGTGGTGTTTTCATGCTCAGCATTCAAGGGTAGAAATTGTAGGAAAGGTCTTACTGCTCCTCTGCTGCTCTGCTGATCCCCAACAGAAAACCCTTGAAAGAAAGAAGAATCTGACTTTATGGGGCAGATTATTACACATGATATTTTTGAGTCTCTGTAGACAGCCTTTCAATCCCTGGCAACTTAAGCTGACATAAAACCTGGTTTGGAGATATTTGTATTTAGAGGTCTGTGCAGGGCAGGGCTCCTTGTGAAAGAAGGATTTGGCAGCTGCGAGGACATTTATTTAACAAGCAGGTAGATGGTAACTGCTGCTGCGAATCCTGTGCAGTACTTTGAACAAGTCTGGCGGTGTTGCCAAGTTCATAAGATGATCCTCACCTTGGTCCTCACCTTTGGTATCACCTTGGCTGCTAAATTTCCTCAGCAATTGTTATATCAGAAGTAAGGGGAAATGCTAATGTCCTTCACCCACTGCAGCTGGCATCCAAACACGGATGCAGTATGAGCATTAATGGGGCACAGTGCTTTATGTCCAGGCGATGTTACTGGTTTGGTGTGTGATTTATGGTTTGATAGGGCATCCAGCATCTGGCAAAAACACAAATAAATCCCACTGGTGTCTCAGCATCCCCTTTGCCTAATGAACATCATCTCCCCTCTGTCCCATGGTGGGTCATGGTCAGCTGAGTTCCTGTCCTACATGGGGGCTGCATTACAAGGGCTCCTGTGCCCTCCCATCCAAGACTTGGGGCTGGGGGCCGGTGCCAACTGGGAGGAAAGGCTTTGGCTCTGCTGGCCCCGGGGAGGTGACAGGACAAGGGCTGCTTTGCTGTTCCAGCATGACAACAAACACCATTACCTTGTTACCAGCAGAGGAGAGCGATCGTTCGGCATGTTTGCTGGGGAGGAGTGAGGCAAGGCTGGCTGACCTCAGCCAACCCTGGCTGCGTGCCTGGCCAGGAAAGCAGAGTGTCACCTCCTCTACGGTGTTCAAACTCACATGTTTGCTGCCTTTTGGTAAAAATTTACCCTTGTTGTTATCAGAGTCGGTTGGTGGAACTGGGCTGGGCAGCACAGGGCAGTGGTAGCGATGCCTATCCTCTCGCCTCGCCTGACCTCTTGCTGGGATGCAAAAGCATCTGCGCAGCCTCTTGCAGAGGCATGGTCACTTAAACCAAGCAAAAAAAAAATGTTTTAAACTTTTAAGGGCTACCTTTCTGCTTGCATTTACTGGAGGGCAGCAGTAGGGTGGGAATAGCAGGGAACGTTTAAGAAAAGTGAATTTAGGAATTTGTAAATGAAGCAACTTGATCCCAAGGGCTAATGTTTCCCTAATCAGGGGGACAAACACTATTGCAAAACCTGAAGCCTCAATTGCAACTCAATGATGCCGCCCAGCTTGTGATTTACGTATTTGCGACAAATTCCTTATCTATCAACAGGAATCAAAAGGAAAAAAAAAGGTAAATAAAGAGTATCAGCAGTATTGTATTGCTGACTCTCCCTGCAGACCTTGCCTTACCGATAATTATTAACTCTCATGAACTGAGAGCCGCTGCACGACTCTTGACTAAAATACGATGGTATTTCTGAAATGAAAAATGCTTGGTGAATTTTGGGCGCTGCCCAAAGACAGAAAATGCCCACAGTGTTTCCCTAGCCCCCGGCTACATGGTGTAGCCTGTGTGTGCCAGGGTGGGGACAACTTGGGGCTGTCATCACTCTTGCTCAAAGCCCAGATAGGAGAATTGCAGCATGGCCTCATACAAAACCTGCATTTCCCCCTTTAGGTCATCTTGTGATGCTGGTGTTTTTTTTTTTCCTACTGCCTTCCAGTTCCCTTTCTCTCATTGTTTTCTGCAGCTGGGCCACAACCCTGAGGTCCAGCCGCTTGCTCAGTCTTGAAAGCAAATGCACTTTAAACCCAACCCTTTGACATGGGTACTGTGGTCCATGCGTGCAGCCCCTCTCCCTATTACAAGCTAGAAAGCTGTCCTTAATTTACATAACAAAAGACAGGGTTAAAAACTGTGCTTTAATAAAGAAATACAAATGACAATCTAAAAATGTATTTTATTGGGCTGCTAATAACGACCATCGGTGGCGGTGGAGGGGTGAGCAGTATAATGAGTTCCTGGGACGGGGCTTAGACACAGTTGTCCCCCGCGTGTCCCAGAAATCAGGTAGAAGACATCTTAAGCATCCTCAGTGGGAGCTTGTCCATCCTCGCCTGGGCCAGGGCACTTGGCAGCAAGTAGACTGTCACCACACAACCTGGCTCCCCCCCCCAGATCCAGTCCTTGCTCTGTTGAGCTCAGGTTTTGCATACTGGCTCCTCAACTCCACGTTCATCAGCCAATTGCTCAGCTTGGGAAATAAACGGGCAGGCACTGAGGAGTTCAAGTTTTGTATTCATGTCAGTAAAACAGAGTCTGTTCCCCCTCCCCTGCCCGCCCATGCTCACCCGCCCCAGCCCCTCGCCCGCCCCAACGCCCGGCAATGCCCGGCCGGATTCCGACTGGAGTAAGTCAGGCCCCCGGGAACCTGATCTACGCTGATGTAGCCAGGATGCGAATCTGGCCTCACAAATAACCTTTCCCCTTGAGTGGGAAACAAAATATGTTAATCTCCTTGGTTTGGAAACCCATATTTTTTTTTTTTTTACCTTGAACACAGAGTTCTGTCCCCTCATCATTAGCAGATGTCTTGCATACAAACTGCATTACCTATAAAGTCTGCTTACTCCAAGCAAATGTTTCTCAATCTTTTCTTTTTTTACTTCAATTTGAAGTGAAAGGTACAGTATAGGATTCAAATGCTTTTGCATTACACGGGTTTCTGACCACTTAAAAAAACCCCACGGAAAAAAACGACTTCACAAACCTGAAATGCCCACTGAATTGTTTTGCTGCATTTCATTCTGCCTACCTGAACTTTCTTTTGATTTCCTTTTTTTCGGTTTTACATGCCACTTAGCTTTTGCTTACTTAATTTTATTTATTTATTTGTTTTTTTTAAAAAAATTCATAGCTCCTGTTTCAGCTCTCAGTTCGTGTCAGTATTCTACCCTGTGGATGTTGTCGCACAGGCAGGAAGGTCAGGAAATTGCCCAAAAGGCAGAACTACAGAGTAGCTCAAAGCAAGAAGCAAACCTGAATGCCGAAGCATGATTTGGTGTTGTCCCAGCCCTTGCCCACACTAAACGCTGGCTCCAGGGCTGCAGGCAGAGACGTGCGGGCAGGAGAAATAAGAGGCGACTCGCAGAAGGATTCAGAAATTCAGATTTGTCACTGACAGCTGGCTGGCCCGCTCGCCACCATCTGAATGGCACCTCTGATTTTTCTTTGGCTCAAAGATTTAACGTTAAGGCAAAAATAAGACACAGTGTAGAAGCTCCATCAAATCTTTGGCACAACAGCAACAACAACAACAAAAAATCACTGTACACATGAGCTGAGAGGGTAACATTTCCCAGTTAAGCAAAGGGAAAAGTGCTAAATAAATTGCACGTACTAAAAGGTGGCTGGCTTAACAACAATAAGAAGCATCCCTGTCCTTTTTTTTTTTTCCTTTTCCTTTTTTCCTTTCTGTTCCAGAGATTGAGAAAGTTCCTCGGCCAATCGTTATCTCGAAAAGGGGTTTCTGCAAAAAAGCTGCTTGCAGTCGTCATCTGGATCGTGCAACCTTTGCCAAGAACAGATGTAACACTGGCTGGAAGCTCTTCTGAATCCTCCCTTCCTGGTTATTACTCCTGGAAAGAGAAAGATGCACCATCAGAACAGTGAACACATGGTTGTCCTGGCGGCTCCTTGCACGAACGACTGTCGTTGACACATGGCTGGGGTGTCCTCAGGAACTGTTGGCCATGGGAACCCACAAAGAGTTGGGCTTGCAAGGGCAACCACCTGCAGGTGCCACAACGGTGGCCAGAGCCCACACGGAGCAGAGGGACCGGCAGAGAGGGGATGAGGAAGGTTTGCAGAAGAAATGCAACCAGAAAATTAGGTGCTGGCTCCAGCTCCTGCTGCAAAAAAAAAAAAATTAGAAATGATGGCAAGTACCTGCTTTTGACAAGACCTGCAGCTTTCTGGGTCTATTTTCAGCTTCAGAAGCCGATCTCAGAATCAGAAAGGGAAAGCAAAGGAGCTGGGACAAGCTGGATTTGTGCAAGTTACGGGGTTTATTTCTGTATTTTAGTGATTGCATTTACTTTTCTGTGTGCATGGCTTCTCAGCCTGCAGGACTGCGACCTGCCCCCCGTGCCTGCGCATCTCCCTGCCAGTCACGGCCGTGGCAGATGTACTTGGGTAATTGCATTTGGTTACAGAGTGTTATGTCCAAGTCCATTGGAAAATGCACAGCTCCAAAGCACAGCAGCTTCAGACAGGGAAAACCTCATCTAAACCCCCTTTAGCATTAAAATAAGCCCCACGAATATCCCCACAAGCAATCCTCAGCATAGCTCAGAACAGAGTAAAATCCTCAGGGCCTGCTCTTTCATGAGATCACATCGCCGGTGTCCAAACTGCCTTCATCACGTGGGCTCCTAAATCCTCCTTTAAGTAACTTAGGAATTAGAAACTTGGAAATGAGATCCCATTTACCGAGTCCAACCACCGTTTCTTGTTTTTTGCCAGTGGATTTAAGAGCCCTTCAGGGTGCAGTACAGCCTCTGAAAGTCCTTTGGACACGGTCATCAATTCCCTGGGCAGATCAGCCGTCTTTCTGACAGTCTTAAAAAGGTCAAACTCCTTAACGCTTGGCCTGAAAAACATTTTTTTTTCCTCAATCCGTTTTGTTTCTGTACTGCCTCTTCTTTTCCATTACTGAATATTGTAACATTGAGGTATAAAATATTACTAAGATACTAATGTTTTGGTTTATTTTATTTTATTTTATTTTATTTTATTTTATTTTATTTTATTTTATTTTATTTTATTTTAATTATCATTTATTTTAATTATTATTTATTTTAATTATCATTAGGGCAGCTGCCCTAATGAGATTCACCATCACAGCTGAGCATCCACATGAGCCTAAGGGGCAGAGGGACCCAAAATCTACCTTGCCACCCTCTCCTGCAAAGTGTGGACCCTGTGAAGCACAGGATTGCCCCAGGGCCATCAGGATTGCCCTCAATAAGAGTATTTCACTGAAAGGACCCAGGCCATTCTCCATGCAAGAAATGCTGGTCTCTGCCGGACCCCGGACTCCTGGAGTTGGGGTCAGCACATCTGTATAGGGTGGTGGAGGCGTTTGGCCATGCAGCTGTGCGGGAGGACAGGACAGGACTGTGGGCTGGCTGCACCCCAGCGCATCCCAGTGCTAACAAAGTCCCCGGACAAATGTCACTCCATCAGTCCCAGTCCGCATCGGTTGCTCTCCTACATAAGCAATAATGAACTCTTCACATCTGGCACATGCCAAATCTGAAAACAGAGCTCGTTATTGCAATTATTATCAATAAGGAGGTGTCTCTGCTGACTGTAAAACACTACCTAGTGCTGCTCAGAGCAGGAGAAAGTAGAAACTATTGCCCTAACTCAAGGCCCTAATTGGGTTTTGGGATTTTGAATAAATGAGGATTAGGTGGAAGAATGACAAACAGTCTCGTGTATTGCAAATGCTTCTGTTGGGGACCCCCTAAAATTATTTTCCAACAATAAACAATATATATTAATAACCTGTAATAGAGAAGTCGGTTGTTTAATTTATCCCACATGGAAAGAAAATGTAAGAGAAGAAAAAAGAAGGGAAGCAATGACCACTCTCATTAATATTAAGACAGTAGAGAGACAAATCCTCCCTGTTCCCGTCTGGAACAGCAGTCTTAGCAAGCAAAATCTTTCCCACTGCAGGAACGAATTAGCCGGCAATAGCAGCTTCGTGCCCTAAGCCAAAGCCACCGGAGTCACAGGGCCCCTGGTCCCCTCTCCTGCGCCTCCCGTGGTCTTTAAAGCACTGAACAAATAGGAGCTGAGATCGCAGTTAACACCTCCTGCATTCATTCAGAGAGACCCTACCCTTTAGCTCAGGGTGCTCAATGCTGATAAAAAGCATTGGTGGGTTTTGGGAAGTGGGATGGTTTTAGGAAGAGGAGCTTCATTCAGCAGCAGGTCTCTGCTCTGAAGTCTGTGCCACTGGGGAAGATCAGCCATGGTGGGGGCAAGAGGAGATATCTATCAATCAGCCAAGGGCAGGTAAGGGCAATCGTCATGTACCTTCCAGACAAAGGAAACGAAGGGAATGGCAAGATTCCTCTGCAATGCAACAGAGGAGCACAGCAGACCCCGTTGGCACCGCTTGGCTGGTCCTCAGGCACTGCCCAACGCTGGCCATGGGTTATGTTAGGTGGGAACAGGCTCCTTTCTTTCCCCCTCTACCCTTTTCCTCTCCAGCCAGGAGCTCTGAAGACAGATTTATTAACCAGGGTCTGCTTTAAACTAATAATATCAGAACTCCCATGGCTCTTGAATTTGACAACTGGCCCAATGACCTTGGTGAGTTTGCAGCATCCCGGCGCATTTCAATCTCTATAAATCAAAGCACTTCTGGAATTGAGTCAGCCTTTGTTCCAGGGCTTCTCCTGTCTCTTCTACTCACATTTTCCTTTTGCTGTAGTTACCTGATATCTGTGGAGTGGATCTCACCCTATTCTTGGTAATGCCCTTGCTACAAAGGGAACGGAGCCTACGCTGGGACTCCCACTGTGGGAGCAAATCCCTGGCCCCAGCCTTTGCGTGATGCGATGTGGCTGCTCCAACACCCCTCAAAGCAAAGGGGGTTTTGGGGTGCTGCCATGCAACAGTGGGGTCCCTCATCACATGCCTTTTGCAAGGGAAAGCTTTCAGCCCTGCTCCTTGGAGTACTGATGCTCAACCCCCTGATGGGCCAAGGCAGGGTGTGCAGTGCCCTCGGGGACGCACGTTGCTGCCACCACCTCCCTGCCTGGCGCTGAGTGAACTTGCCCATAAACTCGTCCTGAGCCCTCAGCCTCGCAGCCCTGCCCCATTTGCAATTGCTGTTTCGGGTTGCAGGGACATATCAAACGCCAGCAATAAGCATGGGAACCTGCCATGGTGCTTACGCAGCCTCACCACCCCCACGACCACCTTATTTTTAAGCAGGTCTGTCGCCCCTGGGTGCATAATCCTTCAGCTAGCATGGGGCAGGGATAACTCATGGTCAGGCGGATCCAGGCTGCCTCCCAGGGGATGCTGCCGTCCCCCCGTCCCGCAGATGGATGGACGGACGGCTCGGGAGCGGGTTGCTGCTCTCCTGTGGTCCAGCTCCTCCCCGGGGCCCGCGGAGCCGGCGGCCGTGGGGAAGCAGACTGGCTGGCTGCCCGCTCTCGCCTGCAAGTCCTAGCAGGGAAATGAAGCTATTTTTAAAGAGGAACCTCTGCGAAGTCAAACTGCAGGGGAAGGGAGGTCGAACCTCATTATCAGACCCCCTCCCCTCCTCCCCACACAGGATGGGAAGCCGCGAGGAAGAAATGCCATGCAGATCATCAAGATTTTTACTGTGCTGGCTCCGAATGTGTTATAATAATCAATATCAGATGATCAATAACAGCAAGCCCCGGCAGCCAGGATCATCCGTGCAAACCAGGGGGTGGGAGCTGTGGCTTTATCTCGGGGCTCTGTCTAAATAAATCACGAGTCATGATACAGTGTTATAGAAAAAATATGCTCCAAGCAAATGGTTTCAGTGCAATACAAATCAAGCCTGCCACTACAATTTCTCTTTCATAATATAAAACCTTAACTTGTTCGCTCCTGCAAGTAAATACGCCCACAGAACGCCCTCCTTTGAATTTTTCAATGGGAATAAGTGTTACCTACAGCAGGAGCTCTGCTTTTAGCAAAGTAGCAATGAGGCAGCATCAAGGCATGGTAGAACACCACAATAACTATTTTATATAATGTAATAATTACATACATAATGTGAGCCATTTTAGTGCAGCAGACTGCAACAAATAGAGTGGCTTTTCATTCAATATATGCTTCTATATCATTTAATTATCGGGGAATATATATATATATAGAGAGAGAGAGAGAGAGAGAGAGCGCGCACATTTTTAATTTTTTAATTCCTTGCGTCTGTGCGCATCCACACACACAGGCACAAAAACAAGAAACTAAATTCCAGCCAAAAACTTTTATTGAGCTCCAACTGCTCGCCTGTTATTCATAACCCAGTTTCCTCTCTCACAAAGAGACCTTTCGCATGGTTTGGGGTTGGGTTTTTTTTTTTTTTTTTAAAAAAAATGTGTGTGTGTGTGTTTTTTTTTTTTTTTTTTTTCCTTCTGCCTCGCTAACAGCTGCTCGCAGTGTTGTATCCTGAGTGATGATGAGGTTCTGAAAGTGTTTTTTTGGAACAGATGGCCAGGAGAGAGCCGGGGAATGTGCCAGCAGCGAGCTGGGGAATGCGCCAAGTCCTGCAGTGACTGAGTACTCCGGGTTCCAGCTCGCGTGCCTTTCCCCTGCCCTCTGCCCCAAGTGGCGCCAGCAGGACTTCCCAGCTCGCGCTCCGAACATCTGGAGTCTGCGACTGCCAGAAGAGCTGGGACGGGGGGGAGGATGAAGCAAAAAAAAAAAAAAAAAAAAAAAAAAAAAAAATCCCTCACCCAACCCCCCCGGTTTAGCTCCCATGGCCGCGGCGATGTTGCTGCCTTGCACGAGGGCTCACCAAAAGCACAGAGGGGAAGGGAAGGAAAAGAAAATGAACCTTGCGATGGAAGTTTGGGGTTTGCTTGTTTTTTTTTTTAGCGCTGGGGGTTTTCTGTTCAGTGCTGGGTGTGCTGTACAGGGTTTTGTTAGCGGTCGGGCCCTGCTCTGCGCAGACCGAAGGGCCGTGGTTATGCTGCCTGGTGGGGAGGTAAGGTCTGCCCCGCAGCCCTGGGGGCCCGATCCTGCGGGGCTGGGGGGTAAGGGGGGCTGCGGTGCACAGCTCTGCACCCACAGAAACACCGGTCTGCAGGGAGAGCACCCGGCCACGCACCCTGAAGCCCTAATCCTACCCTGAGCAATAACGCCGCCTTCCTGCAGGGCACCGGAATTTGGCCCTGGGGGGAAAAAGGCTTTGAAAAGAGACTGTGCAAACAGCAGGCTGGACCTGAAACCCTACAAAATCTGCGAGGGGCTTTCAAGTGACCTCTGGCCACTCGGGATCATGTCCCGTGCAGAAGCAGCGTACACCGGGGATGAGAAGACTTGTATTCCCCTTTCTGATCCACCTCCTTTCACTGTCACATCCTCATCGCTGCCAGAGGATGCTCTTGGCTGGAGCCAAAGGTAGATCCCCCCCCCTTTTCCCAGGACATCAGTGTGGTCGACTCAGGGCTCTGCTGAGGGTGTCGCAACCCAAATCTCTGACATGGTGCAACCCTTGCGTGCACGGTGAAGGTCAAGGCTTAGTCCAGATCACTTGTATAACCAAGCAAAAGGCAGTTTTAAAAAATCATAGAATCATAGAATCATTTAGGTTGGAAAAGACCCTTGGGATCATCGAGTCCAACCATCAGCCCCACTCTACAAAGTTCTCCCCTACACCATATCCCCTAACACCACATCTAAACGAGTCTTAAACACATTCAGGGATGGTGACTCCACCACCTCCCTGGGCAGCCTATTCCAGTGTCTGACCACTCTTTCTGTGAAGAATTTTCTCCTAATGTCCAGTCTAAACCTACCCTGTTGCAGCTTGAAGCCATTCCCTCTTGTTCTATTGCTAATTACCTGTGAGAAGAATGAAGACTTTCATCAGAATTCATCGCCCCCTCATGCAGCTTTTTTTTTTTAAAGTAAAAGGCATTTGAAACCCTTCAATTACCCCCTTTGCCGCTTATAAATGAGATCTCCCATCACCAAACACCCTCAGTCAAGTCTCAATTGCAACAACTAAAATCACCGTATAACTGTAGTTAGGACTGGAAAGGGGATGGATTTTTTTTTTCCCCTAATCAAATTTGAAAGGCTAAAGCCAACTTTTCTAATTAACAAAATGGAGTAGAAAGTGGGGGAAAAAACATCCATTAAATTTCATATTGCAACAGCAAAGTCTGAAGAACCTAACGTTAGGGATAGCAGATAATTCGCCCTCAAAAGCAAAGCAAACGGCAATGCACAACCCAGTGAACGCAACATCTGGAGCCCTTGCCTGCCAAAACAAACTCCAACCAGCTACTTTTTTGTGTTAAAAGCTCACGGTGCCACAGCACATTGCAATCGGAGCACTGAGAGAGCGAGCGATAGAGGCAGAGACACAATAAAATTGAGATGACAGGAGATAAGGGTGCTGTGGACCCAACAGTACAGCTTGAGGAGTGGAGGTCTGCGTTCAGGCTTGCTGTGACTTTTTTTTTTTTTTAAGAGAGAATAAAAAAGGAAATCTAAAAACGACAACAGCAAAAATATAACAACCACCCCAAAGTCGATAATTCAGAGGAACTGCTCAGCTAGCAGTGGTTTTGGAGACCTGATTAAAAACACACACAGCTTAGAAAAACGTGCCTATTTCAAAATTAATGAGGGCATGGTGATTTTGGGCCAAGCCATTGTATCCTCATCCAGCCGCCCACGTGAGACCCCCCAGGAGAGACATCCCTTCACACCACCTGACATCCAGAGCTCAGATCTTCCCTGCACAGCCACTCCGGATCTATGATTTCCCTCCCTCGTGCTCACAATGACATCGATTTGCTTGGCTCAAGAAGAAAGGGAGATACCAAGATGAGTCCTCCCAACCGAGGCTTTGTGTCCCCATTCCTATCTATTGGTAATTACTGCTGTCACTTAGTGGTACCTACTGGTTTTAGCTTAATCATCAGCTGAATGTGCTCTTGCCACCACCTGAGCAAATAATGCTGAAAATAAAATGACACCTATCAGCCAGGGGTATCCACAGGCTCTTGGGCTGCCCTAAACTTGGACTTTCCCAAATAGCCAGAAATGCATTTGCAAGACACTTTCCAGAAAGAAAAGCAAGGCAGAGCAGGGATCAAGACCCTGCCTCAGGTACAAAGCCCAGCTTGCTTTTTGGAGAGGGTCTTTGGAGAAGGGTTAGGGTGGGTGTCCTTCAAAAGGGTGGAGAAAAGACAGATTTTCTCCTGGTGATGCTGTTTCTGTGGATCGGTGGTGGCTCGTTGGGAGGTGGGATGTGCCAGTGCCCCATGAGAGTTTCATTGTTCACACGCTCTTGATGGGCTCGGGGCTTTTCTCCATGCATCCGCTCCGGAGCGAACTTCAGAGAATAAAATGCCATAAATGGAAGGCTTTTAATTCTTAATTTGTTTTTTTTTTAATTAAGGACGGGCCGAGCCCTAACCCTCAGATGTGAGCACCCTGGGATTTGGAGCCATTTGAAATCTGGCTCCATGTTTTCTGTCTTTAAGCTCACATTGGTTTACATAAGCCAAGACAATGGGTCTCAGTCCATTGGGCACCCAAAGCCTGAACACCATCCCAGAAATTTGCTGAAACCCCAAGAAGGATGCTCATCCTCTTCTTCTCCCCCATCTCAACTTGGAGAGGGGACACAAGACCCAACTAGCAATCTGGTAAAGCCCCCAAAGGATGCTCATCCTCTTTTTCTCCCCCATCCTGACTTCGGAAGGGTACCCAAGACCAAAGTCTCACCTCACCATAGAGTTGGTGCCATCACATCAGTGTCCCTGGCACAGCCCTGCCTGTGGCACTACAGACCCCACACTGAACACCCAATTTCGGGCCATGCCCAGGAGCTCCCCCAGCACCTCCCAGCCGGTGCTGTCGGCTGTGGGCAAGCGGTGCCGTGTCTCCGCCTGGCACTGCTGCTCCAGGGGCATAAATATGGCCCATGACAGCGAGAGGAAGCGACAGGGAGTGTGCTATTGTGTTTATTTATAAACTAAATTTCTGCAGGATGATTTGTTGGGCTAAAGAGGAGGAAAACCGAGGAAACCTGCCTGAATCGGAGGCAGATCTTAATGACACCGGGGAAGGAGTTTGCTCCCCGGCTTAGCTGCCCATTCATCCATTAAAATCCCACTGATTTATTATCCCGCCTGACAAGCAAGCCCAGAAAGCAGGGGGAAGTTCAATTCAAGTTTACAAAACTCTTTTTGTCATAAAAGCCCGAACAAAGACATCAATCACTCCTTTAATTCACCCACGTCACTCCCTGAGAGGAAAACTGGCAGAACGCTCCGCTTCCTCCTCCCGCCACTTGACGATGATTTCACCTAATTGGTTCAGTGTTAAGTAACCTAAAGGAATGCAAGGCGTAATTAGATTTAACGTTGTTTCCTCAAGATACCCACATGTCCTTCAGGTCATACATCTTACTAATGTGTTTATACATACAACGTCTCCATTAGCTACTTTTTTTTTGTTGTCGGGTGATTTTTCTCAGAGATAAGTGTTAGCTTAAACAAAACAGAAAACACAGGCGGGCGACCGTGTTTTATGGGCTCCAAAAGGCGACTCGAGGTTGGTTCGATTTAACAAATAACAGCCCCAAGATGACTCAAATAGGATCATGCTCGTGCTAAAACACACGATGGGTGACTAACGAGAGGAAGAGCCCGGCGCGGAGGACGGGGAGGAGAGAAAAGCTTTTGATTAGAGAGGAATGCGGTTATTACAAGATCAGAGGGACGGAGGAGAAAAAGCAAGAGAGAAAGGCAGGGGATAAAAAAAATCAGGAAAATTTCAAGAGGTTGAGAAAGGAAGAAAACCGCTTTGGATTTTTTTGTTTTTTTTTTCCTTTTTTTTCCCCCCCCTTTTGTAACTTTTACCGTTATTTGGGGGGTGAGGGGGGGTGGCTGTAACATACCTTCCTTTTTTTAGATCTTCCTTCTGCTTGTAAGGTCCTAGTGCACTGCTCCACGCATTCAGAGAAGCTCATGTTACTGTGGTCAGCGCTGTAATCCAGGTCTGCTAGTCTGGCCAGGGAAAGGATATAGTTACAGGCTATTCTCAAGATGGCCAGTTTGGACAACTTTTGACCATAAGAATAGCAGGGAACCTAGAAAGGGTAACAGGGAAAAAAAAAATAAAATTAAAAATTAGGCCAGATAAACAAAATATCTTGCTTGAAGCATGAAAAAAACAACTGTAGGTTATTTTCTTAGCAATTTTTTACATAAATAGGAACTCCAGTGATAAAAGGCCATATGGTCCCAACAGGTTTTTAAGAAGAACTCCCCCGCTGATCTCCATGGGGATGAAAGCAGCACGAAGCCTCTTGATTTCAGCGGGGCAGTCCTGCTTAAAACGTGATAGCAGGATACGGCCTGGGATGTCTGCCTGATGTTCAGTTCGCTTCTGGGAGGCCCTTTTTATCTTGGAAACCTGCAAGCCCCATGCCACCCAGTTGCTCATCTTGAGTAACTTACTCCCTGCAAGTAGCTCCAATGCCATCGCAGGTCTTGCAGAAAAAGGCAATAAGGGAGGTACGAGCAAATACATCACAACCTGGTGTTTTTGCGCTCAAACAGCATCGATCATGGCTTCCAGCCTGTGCAAAAACACGGTGCTGTTGTAGGAGCAGGACATGGAGACAGTAGTTCCCACCTGCTGAAAAACCCCGTTACGGTACCCCAACCTCCCAGAAGAGACCAAACCAGAGCCTGGTTCAGGGCCCTGGCCGTATCTTACGCTATTTCTTTCTTGACCCTTGAAGATTTCTAGTGTAATGTGAAACACTCAAACAATTCAACCTAAACAGTGTGCGTCTACACAACCGAAGAGTATATATTTCCTGCTGCAGAGGGTTTGATTGCTTTTCAATTGTGATCCAGCATATACGCTCAATTTTAGGCCCACAACTTTGACATGTCCAGCTTAAGGAGAGGTCTTCTGAGTTTAATAGGCTTGGGGCCGCATTCGCTAGTTTGCAAAATTGCTAAAGGTCATTCAGCCTTTAATGCGCAAGAGGCTATCGCCTACAGGGAACTGGAGCCGGGCGTTTATCTGAAATCCATCCTAGCCACTCAGGCTGCCTGACCGCCTGTCAATTTAAGTTTTCATACTCCATCAATTACTGGAATGCCTCAATGCCCCTCTATCATCTGCCTCCGTACCAGTCTGCATCCTCCTCATCCCTCCGGGGTGTCACACTCCGCTTACGCTTGGAGATTTTTTAATGCTTCTTTCCATGCTCATGCCTCAGCTTCTCTTTTCTCCACAGAGACACAAAGCCAGGCTCATCCCTGGAGTAACGTCCTTGACTTTACATAAGGTAAGATGGGTTCACCCCCTTCCAAACCCCACAGCGGCCATACGCAGATGTCGAGGGAGGAGCAGAACAGCTCAGGCATATACAGGATTCCCCCAAGTATTCTGCCAGGCTCCAACTAAAGTCAGCTCTGTGACCTCAGCTAGATGTGCCTTCTCCATATCGAGCAACCCATAATAGATTTTTTTGTACATGAATTTGGTCTGGTAAGCTGAACCCCTGTCAATTTTGAGCACCCACAACATCCTTTTGCAAAGTTTTCTCCACAGTCTATATAGCACTGCCCTCCTTTTGCTTGTTTTGAACTTGGCTCCTACTGTCTTCACTTGCAGTCCCCCAGTTCCTGTACTAGAAGAGAGGACAACAAATTTTTATTCACCTTCTCTGTGACACATGTTTTTCGTCCTCCATCATCTCTTCAGCCTCTCTTCCAGAAGAAAAAGATCAAACCTCCTTAGCAGACAGTTTTATGGAAGCTATCCCATACCTTTGATGACCCTTGCTGCTCTTCACTGAACATTTCCTAGTCCTTTTGGAGCTGAGACGATCAGAACAACACACGGTATTCATGTTGTGGGTGCTCTGTGTATTTATCTAACAGATGTTTATGTTCTCTGTTTTCTTTAATATTCCTTTTCTCGTAACTCCTGATTTGATTTGTGAACACTACCAGGCACTGATCCAAGACTTCCACTGAACCATCTACAGAAACCCTGAGGTCTCTCTTCTCTGAGATAATGGTCAGCTCAAGGTCTATCATTTCACATGTGGAATCTGGTATGGTTTTTCCCGTATGCATCACTTCACTTTGTATCTACATTGTATTTATTTCATCTGCCATATTATTACCTAGTCACTCAGAGTCATAAGGTCTCTCTGTAATTCTTCTTATCTTTGCTACCTTTAGCAAATATCAGTACTTTTTTCTGGAGTATTGCCAAGAAAGTTCCTATTGCACTGCTCAGGAGGAGCTCTGACATAATACTTATGGAAATCCAGGCCAACTACAATCGGCCGGATCACCCTTATCCACAAGCACGTGGATTTTAATGCTCTTAACCCTATGGGCCATTTGGCTTGTATGATACAGCTGAGGTGCCCAGCAGTATGCAACCTCTCCAGAAGCAAGTCAAACCTTTTATAGTTTTTCTATACACATCATCTGCTACTGATACCCCTGAGGAGGCAGGGAATCTATTTATTCCCTGGGAACACCCAGCGTCACCGTCGCATTGACCTCCGGTAGCAGTTGCACAGAACAGAAACTTCTCTGCTGGTAACAGAAACCCAAAAGGGACAGAGCCACTTCCAGGCCCCTCCTGCTGGAACCAGCACTAGGTGTCACACGGGATTTGAGATACAGCCTGTAAGACCCTCTTTGCAAAGCTGGCAGTCAAGGAAAAGGCAAGGCTAAGTGCTGTCCCCATCACTCCAGTGTAAATCAGAGGGGTAGCTGGAAATGGCTGGAACCTGGTGGCACAAAGGGCCTCTTCTTACACTAGAAAATCTCTCTCCAAATCCTTGCCTGGAGTTCTGTGCTGGCTTTATGCATCTGCCAACAGCACTTGCCCTCAGACCCCGATACCTGGCCCCCAGATGCAATAAGCTGAGAGCTATTTTGAAAGCAAGAGCTTTGGGCAGCAAAACCACCCAAGTCTCTTTTGACGCCGATGTAACAAGAACAGTGGAGATCCTAGATCAAACAGCGGTGCAAAAGACCAAAGCAAGATGGAAACTAAAATGGAAGGATTCAGTGAAATGTGGGAATAATTTCAGAATTAGAGCAAGAAGGAAGTTAAATCGAGTGGAAGTAAAATAGACCATGAAATCCTTGAGGCTGATGAACAGACACTGTCCAGTTACAACACAAGAAGGCAGGCTAATGTCTTTTTTCCTCATCTGTTTTGCTCTTTCTTTTGTGTTTTGTTTTTATTTAAAAAAAAAAAAAGAAGAAGAAACAAAATAAAAACCAAACTGTTTTGTAGGACGTTTGCTACAAATTCCAAGAAAGATCTCAGAACTAACACAGTTGACAAAACCCTTGACTGGGATTACACAACACTTTTCCCACACACTGGAGCAAAGTCCAAACTGGAGCTGTATGTACAGGGGAAGAGTTTCACCTTGAGCAGCTCAGATACCACTGTGATGGGTGCGGGGCACCAACATTAGGAGATAAGAGTTTTTGCCATGGTAACAGTGTTAGAATAACTGTTTTGCAGGAACCCTCCCTGTCTTGGCTCAGCTCCTGCCATTTTAATGTTTCCTTTTGAATTAAACATGGGAAATTGAGAGAGGAATGAGCCACTTTTAGTTCAGATCCAGATCCAAAGCTTCCCCAAGCAGGGGTGGGGGTGGGGGTGGGGGTGGGGGGGGGGGGGGAGGGAGGCGGGGGAGGGCAGGGAAGAAAGTGAACTTTGGTTTTATCCCTTCTTTAACATAAAGCCAGCAGAGAAGAGGGAACAGATTTGCACAAGCTAGAGTGAAGGGTCTTGATGACACACCTGGATGCCAAGAAATCTTCAAAATGCAACCAAAAACCGAGTGAGCATCTTAGAAACGGGAAATATGCCTGATGCCAGTGTGGCCATGCAGGTGCAACCCCCCCAGCTCCCATGGGGTCTGCGCTACACAGATTTTTGGCAGGAGGTAACGGGAGCAGGCATCTGTCATGCTCCTGGTGAGCACCAAGCCCTCTCCTTCTGTCACCTTCTCGCTCATCACGCCTGAGCCGAACAGACATCAGTCCTTTGGTGGGAGAGCTGTGAAGACAGGAGCTGAGCAGGTCCGTCCAGAGCCAGGGGGAGCCAGGGGAGAGCTCAAGTTCTCGTGCAGTTAATGAAAATATTTCCCTTATCTGACCTCACTGATTTCTGCCGAGCGGCAGCACAGCTCACCATCTTGCCTGCAATATTTGTGATGATTAAAAGGAATTACGAAGGAACTGCAACTGAAAGTTCACACCGATCCGAAGGAATGCAGCTGTCTGCTAGAAAGGAAAGGATAATAGCATCATCCTCGGCTTTGGGAGATCAGCATAGCAGTGGGCTGGGACCAGCAGGAACCAGAGCTTCAGCCAGAGGATGTCTGTTGGTTGTGTTTGCGAAGGGCTCTGCAGAGTCTCATGGGTGTTATCAGTGATCCCCAGGCTGGCAGTAGCAAGATGAACACTCTTGAGACATATTCCTGTGCAGAAGAGCCCTTCTCTGGCAGGAAAATAGGACGGGATATGACCTAACAGGTCTTTTCCATTCTTGACGTCTGCGATTCAGAGGCAGCGCCCTTGGAAGACCAAAGATGCTCCCTTTGAAGTCCGTGGGAAGTCTGCCGCGTGTTTGACTGGAGCAGTGCTCGGCCCGCAGCCAGCCCTCTTGAGGAAGGCAAGGCTCCACTGCAGCTCCCCAGAGGGTCACTGTCATCCACCAAAGACATGGTCGTGGAGTCGATTCTCACCCAGGACACAGGAGAGGCGACTGCAGGATGAGGTGGGGAACAGCTAGAGAAAAAGATGGGTGAGAAGGTACAATAACCACCCCTACCACATGAGGGTGAAGGATATCTTCACCATGATGGGTCTGTGGGGAACAACCCATGGACTTTAGAAGCATTAAGCCAGTTCACACTACTGAGCTTCTGGCTGGGTCGCTATGTCCTTATCAATTAGATACAAATCCTATAAACACCCTCTGGACTTGTACAGATAATGTCTGTAAAGCCAAGTCCACTCTGCTTTTACGCTGCATGAAAACACTGGAAGAAAGAAGAGCGTTGGGTGCTGGGGGTCCAGACCTCCCTGTTACCATGCTAGAAACGGGACTCAGCAGCACAGACTTACACAGATCCCCTCCACATGAAGGTCATGCAGGGCAGAATTCACCCCCACCCCCGGGTACAGCAGGGAAGACAGGTTGGCTCCAAGGCAGAGAGACATCCGTGTTTGCAATGCAGCGTAAACTAAGCCCTCCTGACAGCTAGCTCCTCCACAACATGCCATAATAAGCTGCTGAATTTACCTGTCTGCTAATTCATCTGGTTTATTTTTATGCTGGGAGTTAAAACACACCAGCACACACACACACACACACACACACACACACCCCGCCCCAAGAAAGCATTTGGCTGCCTCTTCCCTGCATCCGAACACACAGCCCAACTGCACTGTCTCATTGTTTGTGCTGTGCCTCCTGCCAAAAATATTTCCAGAAGGTTCATATAAATGTCCAGTGCTTAATAGTTCTGGCTTTTGTACATCCCTCCTTCCACCCTGGGTTGAGTCAGACATTTCCTGGGGTTAAGGCACCTCAGGGGAAAGGTGGCAGGTTGGGGCCACAGGACTGCTGGTGTTCCAGGGGAGACCACTCTCACCATCCTGAAGTACCTCCAGGACTAGTGTCTGTGGAGCTACTGGGAGGGGGTGCGAAGTTGTGGATGCCCCACCACTGGAAGTGTTCAAGGTCAGGCTGGATGGGGCTTTGAGCAACCCGATCTAGTGACAGACGTCCCTGCCCATACTGGGAGGTTGGACTAGCTGATCTTTAAGGATCCCTTCCAACCTCACCATTCTGTGATTCTATGAGTAACAGCCTTAACAAGCTGAAGGCCTTGTCCAGAAGACCATTGCTTGTTTCAAGATGTGTTACATTGTAGAGCATGTTTGGGAAGGGTTTGGAGCCAGCGGTTTTCTTTCCACCCAGTTCCAGGGGGGAGGTGAACATATACGGGTCCTTCTACTTCTTGGAGGACCCGTTGGTTGATGTGCAGTTGGTGTGTTCAGATTCACCAGGAAAGGACTTGGCTTCCCTACTTTGCTCTTGACAGCTACATGCCCTGAGTCCTCCTATTGTCCCAGGGGGACAATGATGATTTGTACAGCTGTACGATGGAAAAGCCTGCAAGCATTGCTGGGATGTCCTTTCACAGTCCCGCCAGACCCCTTCAGTGCAGTTGGTTATCAGTGGGTGGATCTGGCAACTGCAGTAACAGCACCATAGAAGCAGACAACTTCCATGGAGAGTCTGAACTTAGGACCCCGGAGAACCGCAGTGTGTGGTTCAGAGCCACCAAGCAACTTACAGCTACCAGAGATGCACAGAGGAATATGTTGCACATGTTTCTGCAGGGCTTTGGCTTGTGCATGCATTCAAAATGGTGCTGTCACTGAGTTTTTGAAGCTGTCTGTGGCTTGGGTGCAGCTGATATCATAGAATGGTTTGGGTTGGATCCCTTCCAACCCATCCCTTTACAAGTCATCTAGTTCAAAGCCCCTACAATGAGCTGGGACATCTTCAATTAGATCCGGTTGCTCAGAGCCCTGACGAACCTGACCTTGAATGTTTCCAGTGATGGGGCATCTACCACCTCTCTGGGCAACCTGGTCCGGTGTTTCACCACCCTCATCGTAAAAAATGTCTTCTTTCTATCTAGTCTGATTCTACTCTCTTTTAATTTAAAACCATTACTCCTTGTCCTATCCCAACAAACCCTACTAAAATGTTTGTCCCCATCTTTCTTATATGCCCCTTTAAGTATTGACAGCCCTCAATAAGATGTCCCTGGAGCCTTCTCTTCTCTTTCACAACTTTCACAACCTTTCTTCACAGGAGAAGTGCTCCATCCCTCTGCTCATTTTTGTGGCCCTCCTGTGGACCTGCTCCAACAGGTCCATGTCTTTCCTGTGCTGAGGGCTCCAGAGCTGGATGCAGCACTGCCCGGTAGAGGGGCAGAATTACCTCCCTCCACCATCTGTGGGTGTCACAGTGTCAGATGCTCAGCAGAGCTCTCTTCCGGCCAGCAACGGGTAGCTATTTCACACTATGGGTGTGGGAAGCTTTTGTTTCTCTGCCATCAGACTGCAGCGGAACGGGCAGCCCCGTGGTAGCAAAGCAATCACAGCAGCTTGAAAGAAAGCCTCATCCTTGCCTCGCCACAGGCAGCGAAGCATCCAGCCAGGGACCAAACCTAGCTTAAAAATGCCAACAAGAACAAAAGCAGCATCGCTCAGGCGGGAGCACTAGTTCCGGCCGAGGCGCCTTCGCCTCTCGGGTGGGTCCACACTGTCAAATAACCCAGCTCCCGGTTCCCTCCCAGCTCCTGGCTCCCCCATCGCTCACATTGCAGAAACATGAGTTCACTCCTTGGAGCGAATGAATTGGCTTCCTCCAAACAAAACCTAGGTGTGGTGCTGGGTGAGTTCACCCCAGGGATCTCTTCCAAACGGCAGTCTAGTTAATGCTGCCCCAGGCCTGGCTCTGCTCCATTTTGGACAGTCCTCCTGCACTATCCCTGGACGTTTTGCACCCTCAAAGCCTTCTGCATATCCTCAGGGCATGCAACACAAACTCTCAGTATCATGCATGAAAAATAACACATTGCAAGGCTGCAGCAAAGCTCTTACCTTATTGCAGGTTCTTTCAACCACCTCCCAGAATAGGAACTACGGAGAGGACTACTGGGGTATCACAGGAGAAATCCCAGGGCCATTGGGCACAGAAAGTCTCCTCTAGAAGGGGCTACCCTCAAGCACTACAGTGGGGAAACACTTTTTTGGGTGACATTTTAGTAGTGGTCGTCCCCATCTCTGAGGTCCAATTGATCCAATTCACCTGGGGAACAGGAGAACAAGCTCCACTGAAGCTCATGGAATTACACCAGGCCCAGCTTGGCCTTGGCGATTCTTTAGTCACCGGCCACTGCCGGACATCACAGGGTTTTCCACTCCTTTGCTATCACTGTTTAGACCCAGAAGCTGCCTTGCCCAGGCCAGCTGCAAGGAGCCCAGCCTTCCCACAGCACATGCCTCCCTGCACCCCTGCTTGGCACAGGAGACAGTGCAAACTGGGACTGGGGTGGGATAAATCACTTTGTGAACACACATGGCATGGACTGAAGGAGATGTAGGTTGGGAACAAAGAGCCCAGGGGGCTCTCTGCAAGGTACCAATAAAGTGTCCCACCTCCCCACCATGGGGACTGCAGCCCAGAGAGGAATTTGAGAGCAGATTAAGGCAGGGAGCGGAAGCTGGATTCAAAGCCCAACGGAGAAAAGCAGACTCTTTCCTCCGATTTCAGTGGGAGCCGTAAGAAAACACAGAGGTTAACTTGGGGTGGCTGCAGCAGGCAAAGCAAATACCTCCCGACAGGAGCGGGATTTGTAGCAGAGGATAAAATCAGTTAGACAGCAGCCAAGGGAGCAAAGCCCTGTTCTTGGTGACACAGTCATTGTTTTCAGGATTTTTGTCCTTTTGTCTGGTTTCTCCCTTATTTTCTCTCCCCTTGTGTTGCTTCAGGCCAGTGTTTTGTCATCTTCTTTAGCTGTTAAACCACAGTGCTGCCCCGCTCTGCCTCAACTGGGCTCTAAATAACTGTAAGCATCACTCCGGACTGGCTCAAACCACCGAGATGCTCCAGTTAATGCTGTGCTGTTCGATGACAATGCACAGCGGTGGCACCGCACGTTGCGAGCAACGTGTGGAGGATGTTCCGGCTCTCCCAAAGCCCGGCAGCATCTCTCCAACAGCCACCATGGAGCAGGGCCAAACCTTCCTGTCCAGCTGCCACCCCCAGGGAGCTCAATGGGCGGTTTGTCTGCAGGAGTTGGGTTTTAAGGCATCCCAGGGTTTCCTGCTAGTGGGATCACGGGGTGAATGAATCACTGGGAATAGGGCTGGGAGATGTCAGCAGGTGATGGAGGAAAGCTCTCAGCCTCCCCACCACGCAATAAGGACACGCCAACGACACTGGTCACATACGGTGTCCCGCCTGCAGAGGTGACAAACCACAGCTGCTTTTGGGATGACACACAAAGAGGGCAAGCACGTAATGATGCATCCCCAGAACAGTCTCAGCCTCCACTGGCTTGTGGCTAACGCACTGCTCAAGCTCCAGGTCCTGCCTGCATTTAGTGTCTGGCTTGTCCCTTCAAACCCCTGCAGACAGCTTGCCCCCATGCCACCCCACACCAACACAACCTCCTGCTGTGGCCTTGAGGCTGCCACTCCTGATGTCCCACCACGCTCCCGACGGGAGCAAGTGGGGTCTTTTCTGCACTGATTTAACAACAAGCCACAGGAGCCATGTGCATGCTGGCAGCAAAAAGTGAAAGGATGCTAGTGGGGGGGGAAAAAACCTCCACTCCAACAGCTAAAAAGCCCTATAAAACCCTAAAATATCTCCAAAACCCACATGAGTGCGGAGAGTGAGGCTGTTAAGGCAGAGAGCGCCCTGGTAATGCAGTGGTGAAAAGATTTAGAAAAACGCCAATATACTTCAAGGGAAAATAGATGTCTGTGGACACATTTGCTCCCGGCGCAGAGTCTAGCTCGCTGCAGCTCGATGCGTTGCTTTCTTGAGGAGGAGCTGGACAGCAGTGCTCCAGAGAGAAACCAGATGTGCAAGCCTAGGCAGGCTCCAGATCAGGAAGGCTGCTGTGGTTGTCTCCGTCCATCGAGGGAGAGTTTGCTGCCACCTTAGGGTCTGTCAGCACAGCTGAGAAGCTTGATTGCAACTCCTGCAAGTGCAATATATTGGTGGGAGTTGGTTTGCTTGGGTGCCTGCTGCAACCTAACGGTGGAGAGCACCATTTCCTCCTGGCCAAAGCCTCCAGGAGCAAATATGGTGGCTAAGTCCATGCTGTAATAAATGCTAAGATGGTTCAGTTTCACACTTGCGATGTGCTGGAGTAAAAGACTCTTGCTGCCAAAAGGAATTTACAGACAAAAAAAGGAGCCAGCGTTGCTGGCAACTGTGGTGTGGCCTGGACAGCAGTTGCTCTGAAGATGTGCAGTGGTGTTGTTGCATCTTGTCTCCTCTTAACAGCTGCACTGCTTCATGAACTGGAACATCCACCAGCACAAGGGCACTTCAGATGGAGGAGGAGATGACCTTAGGTTCTTGTGAACTCAGTGCTGCATCTCTGTCTGCATCAGAGATCTTTGGGTTTGTTGAAGACCCACAACAGCAGGGAGAGAGAGAGAGAAAAACGATGGGAGGTGACAACCCGTCATGTCACTTACGGGGGGTCCTGGAGCAGCTGCTCTGCCATGGAGATAGGAGCAGCACCCAGGAGGGACACACCCAGAAAGGCAGCAGCAGAGGGAGAGCAAAGTATAGCAGAAGGGTCTCCATCATCTGAAAGTGTTTTAGAGCAGGTGAGTGTTTCCCATGGAGAACTGTGCTGTTAGCTGCAGGAGTCCATCGTCAGTGGAAGGATCACTTGGACAAACTATGCTTGGAGGACTGAGCAGGGAAAATCTCTTCCAGACTGAGTAGCTGAAGATCACAAGTGTGAAGACTACGGAGAAGGAGCTGTATCTGAGGAGCATCTACTCCTCAGTCCCACTTCAGTGTTATGGCCCTGTGGTGAAGGCAGCAGCTTGATACAGAGAGAGGGAGCGAGATCCTCATTCCTGGTGGCCATGACACCAAGGGGTGAGCACAATGGCAATGACACATCTCTCCCAACCACAGGCAGCTTCCCGGAGCCGGCAGCCACCCATCTACCTCCCACCTTTGAGGGGGCCCTGGGCTCGGAGGCAAGCCGGGGACAGCTAAGTGCTCAGGGACACGGCTGGATAAGCCTCTCCTTATGTGAAATGACTGTGGCTGGTTCTTCCTCCACCAAGAACTGGTGAAAAAAACCAAAACCCACCCCTTCCTGCCATCTGGAAAGCTAGCTGACACAAGCCGAAACATGTGTGCCATATGTACACAGCTGCAGAGCGCAGGGACGCCACTGTCGGCCCATCTGCCCGGCACACTGCGTGCCAGTCGCTCACCCTCGGGTGGGCTACTGAGAGGGGGAGCGTATCCTGCAGAGAGGCATGGCTTCCCCTTCCTCTCCCTCCTCCTCCTCACCAGGCATTGATGTGCTCCCTATGGCATGGCTGTGGTGGGCCTGATCCTGCAAACGTTGGAGTTTTATCTCATGCATGACAGCAAGGATGGGTATCTCCAGCCCTTCACATCCAAACAGGGTGGGGAAGGGGACAACACCTGCATAGGTGCTGAGTACCGGTGGCTGAGCGGGGCTCCTGCTCCCAGGGGCTCCACATCCAGCACCCAACCCCTTCCCAAAGGAGCAGGGGCCAGAGGCTGGCTATGTGCGAGCGCAGCACTCTCCCGTGCTCCTCGCCCGCCCGTCTGCAGGGAGGTATCGGTTTCAGGGCCTCAGGAAAAGCCTCCCAGCTGCTGAAGAGCCTGATACGTGATGACAAGGAGGGGACGGAGGGCTAACCAAGGAACAAGAAGTAAACCGAGGTCTGCGGCTGACAGCACACAAGGATTGCCTCCTGCACGGGGCCCTTTGTGTGTTCAGGGATGTGAAAAGACGGCGCTTACCCAGGGCAAGAGAAAGCCTCCCAGCTGCGTTTACCTCTACAAACACATCTCGCCATACTCCCGCGTCCCAGCCCCGCTGACCAAGACGTCACGGAAAGCAACGTTCTCTCTTCTGATCCAAACTTGCTCCTCAAAAACCTCTCCGCCGGCACCGGTGTGAAAGATTTGAGTGACAAGCCAGCGCCGCGCGTATGTGCAATGAAGCTGACTGTCACCTGATGTCACGTACGGCACCAAGCACGCCGTTGGCAGCCCAACAAGAAATGAATCCAAATGTCATCCAATGATGGTGGGGACAGCCAGCCCACCCCTCAGCAAATTGCTAGGAAAACCTCACAGCAAACATTTCCCGGAGAATGATTTCTTTCTCTCTACAGAGCGAATACAGCTCTGCCAGTATGTTTCCGTGCTGACCCTAGAGACCAGCTTTCATGGGAAGAGAGGACAGCAACTTGTTCTCCAGGCTCTTTGGGCTCCCAGCTGAGTCCAGGGCTGAAATGATTTATGGAGACAGGGCCAAGGCCAGGAATCTGAGGCTTTTCAAGAGTTGCCCATTTCCCAAAAGAGTGCAGCTTTAATTTGTTGCTTGCCTGACTTCTGCTTGAGGCTCAGCCTAGAACAAGATTGCCAGTGATTTGGGAAATCAGCGCTACTTCCCCTTGCGGTTTTGGTGGTGTAGATGTCTGTCCACAGAGAATTAGACTGACACTTCCAGGCGCGTTACACACAGTTGCCAAACAACCAAGATATGGAAGCAGCTTATAGAAACAAAATATATCAAGTCTGGAGTTTGCATCTACAAGGGGCAGCCTCTCAGCACCGGGGGGATAGCATCCGGGAAATATTGGATTACCGTGATTATAACAGAAGCTGTCAGATCCCACCACCGCGTGGTGATTAAAAATGCTCTAGTTTAGATGCTCATCAGCAATTCCCTCCTGACAGATAGCCCCAGTCTCAGCCTGCGCTTCCTACCGAGGTCGGTGCTGGAAGTCTGTTTGTAGAAGCGGATGACGGGGAAGGATTAACTCTTGGGATGCAGTTACCCAACACAGAGAAGTCATTGAGAAGTGCTGGAGAAGTGCATCACGCAGGAGAAGGGAACAAGCAGAGCTCCTCTAAGCAGGAAAGAGGACTGAGCCCTAAAGCGAGCACAATTGGGGAATGGCTCGGGTAAGTAATGCCTGAAAGGTGGTAGCCAAAAGCGTGGCTGTGTCAGCCCCCCTGCAAGCACTCCCACTGGGCTGGAGGGACCATCCTGAGAGAGGCGATGCTCTGCATCTCTCACGATCAGACTCATCTGCAGCTCACAGCCTTCCAAGCCCTGTGCACCTCCTCCTTCTTACACACCTGAAATAGTCCCATCAGCATTTACTGGAAAGGCAGAAAAGCTGGGACAGCTGGGCTTGCACAGTGCGACAGCACATCTTTGTCTATCAGTGAGCTGTTGCAGGGTGCCTACACACAGAGAGAAGCACAGGGCAGAGGACAGGGGCCAGGACACTGATTTATCTTTGTGGGCAAGATATAAAAACTGGGGTATGGCTTCTCTGTATCACTCCTCACCTTCCACATGTCAGGGAGGTGACGGAGGGATTGTGTCCAAAACTTCATTTGCTTTTCAGAAGCTCCACTCTGCAGTGAGAGCATGTCTATCATCCTTCACAGATAGCCATGAGGATTTTCAAGATCTCTCAACAAGAAAGCCCGGCACCGTACACACTTGAAGCACACACTACAGTAAAAATCATGGGAAACGAACCAGGAGGGGACCACCACTTAACTCGCCTATTTCTGGCAGACCTGGGGCACACTGAACGTTTCAGAGGTGGCTGCGGGAACCCCAAGGGGGCCAAGGGTTCAGGCACCCTGCACAAAATTCAATGGGAGCACGTTGCTGCCCAAATCCCCAGTGACCCCTTTGGGGAAGCCCACCCCAGCAGGAGAGCTAGCGAGTACACGTGCTCTTGGCACAAGAGCATCGCCCAGCTCGCAGCTTGGCCTCTGTCCACCCTCTGTTTTCACTCGGAGGGCTTTCTCTGTTTGTTTCATATTTTTCCCTCCATGCGATTCTCTCTATGGGGGGGGGGGAGGGAGTCTAAAAGTTTCTAACTGCAAGCAAATTAAAAGCCCTTATTTATTTATCTTGATTGTTAGCATAGCTCTAGGGTTGGTACTTCCAGGCATTTTGAACCGACTTCCCCTGCTGTCAGGCGTCCACTCCAGGCTCCTGACTTTAACCTCCCCTGCCCTCAGGCACACGGCGGAGCGGGCGCCCTCCCCGCGCACCCATCAGCGCCCCTCGGGCGTCCCCGAAAGGGACAGCAGAGGGTGCGTCTGTGTGTGGGGTGCCTGCAATGTGCCAAGCGACGCCCTGCGCCACCACCACCCCCAACACCGCTCCCGCATCCCGCTCCCCGCATCCCGCCCGCGGAGCCCCGGCTCCCCGAGGGGCCGCAGCAGCCGGGGATGAGGCGGCGGGGGGATGCGGCCGGCGGCAGGTACCTGCTTCCGCAGCGCCTCGAAGGCGGCGCTGATGGTGTGGACGCGGGTCCTCTCCCGGGCGTTGGCCAACAGCCGCCGCGTCTGCTGCAGGGCTTTGATCTCCGGCGAGACGCCGGACGCCTCGCCCGGCCGCGGGCGCGGGGAGCCGGCGGGCGGCGGCGGCGGCGGCGGGCGGGCGGCGGGGGGCGGCGGCGGCGGCGGGGCGGCGGGGAAGGCGCTGGCGGCGGCGGCGGGGGGGCCGAGCGCGGCGCTGCGCGGCTCCCAGGCGGCGGCGGGGGGTGGCGGCGGCGGCGGAGCGCGGAGCCCCGTCCGCCGGCCGCTCAGCACTTTCAGCTCGACGCGGAAACTTTTGCAGCCCTGCTTGCGCCGCAGCCGCCGCAGCCCCCCGAGCTCGGCGGCGCAGAGGCGCGGCCAGGGCTCGCCCCCCGCCAGCGGCGTGCTCCGCATGGCGCGGGGCGCTGCGCGGGTGCGCTCAGCAGCGGACGCTCCGCCGCTCCGCTGCCGCTGCTGCTGCCGCCGCCGCCCCGCTGCCGCCGCCGCCCATCTGCGCCCGCTCGGCCGCGGCGGGCAGCGGAGCCCCGGCGGGCCGGCTCGCTCCGTCCGTCCCTGCGTCTGTCTGTCCGTCCGCGGCTCCCCGCAGCCTGCCTCCCACCGCCGGCAGCCGGCCCGCCGCGCAGATGAGCGGCTTTAAAGAAACAGGAAGGCTGGCTTTTTTTTTTTTTTTTCTTCCCAAAACAGCTGTGCTGCCAATCTCCTTTGTTCATCCCCCCCCCCCCCCCCCCCCCCCTTCCCTTCCCTCCCCTCCCACCCCACTCCCACTTTCTTCTTTAATCTCGCTCTTCCATGCGATGGAAGAGAAATCCTGCCCCCCGGAGACTCGCCGCGACCCACCGTGTGCGATTTTTTATTCCCCCACCAGTCCCCTTCGCCTCCCCAGGGAAATCTATGTCGTGCTTTGGTTTCCAGCCCCCCTTCATCCCGTTTCTCCCCTCCTATCACTCGTTTCCCTCATCAAGCTCCTCAGCTGCGAGGTGGGGGGGTGCTTGACTTCGCGTTGCCTTCTTAAGCGCGCCCGGGAGCCCTAAGAGCACCCCAGCGGGATGGGGAGCCGGGGGAGCCGGGGAAGCTCCAACACCTCGCAGATACCCCTCCCGAGGCCACTTTGCCTTTCACGGCTCCCCAAAGCCTTCGGTTGCTGCTCTGCTACCGACTTCGGATCCGCTTGGAAGAATTCTTCCGCAGGAAAGGGCTGCCCTGTTTTTCACAGGGATAACAAGGGAGCCCGGACGCGTGGGTGATTGCTACCGGCAGTGGGCTGCCTTCTGCTGGCACCCTGAAACCCCTTAACTCCCCTTGCCGTGCCAGGGACAGCAGCCCCAGCTCAGCAGGGCCAGGGCTTTCCACAGAGCGAGCAGGCAGGCAGGGTGGGAGGGAGGGATGGAGAGGTGCAGGGACTCACGTAAGGTCACAGTCAGAGCTGTGGCACAGCTGGGAATAAACTACATTTCACAGGACTGTGGGACAGTTCAGGACAGAAGGGACCTAGGGAGGTCCTCTGTAATTTTTAAAAGTATCTCTACTATTTAGGCATCTGTCTTCTGTTTTCAATTCAAGTAAACCCCTTACATTAAGTCGTATTGAGAATCAATGGTATGTAAGCTGTGAGATGCTTGAATTCACTGCAGAGGAAAGGATGTTGGTTCCTAACCTTCCTCCTTCTCCATGGCGGGTCAACCTTGCAGGCATTGGCATCACATAGAGCGAGCAGAGGGAGCTTCTGTTGACCTAGTTGAGGTCCATGAAGCAAGACAAGCTCTGCAGGGTGGCTAAGGTCCTCTGCTTCGTGCTACTGTGGCCAGGCTGCCCTGGAGCAGACATAGCAAGGGTTTCTTCAGGCGGAGAAACTAGAGGTACTGGAGAAGATATGCGGAGTCCTGCTTCAGCACTATGTCTGTAATAGCCATGCTGCCTCGTCTATTAAATCCTTTGCCTCAGGTGTCCCTGCAGCTTGATTTTCTTTTACAGAAGGACTTTAGGTAAGTCAGTTGAACTCAGAAGTGCCTGACTTCCCAGTATGGGTAGCATCACCCCCCTGCCTTGTGGTGGTGCTGGCAAACTGCTCGAATTTCCTCAGCTAGACCCTGTGAATTATTGCTACTAATGTGAGGGCATGCCCTAATGACCATTTTCTCCATCTTTCATGTCTGAATTCCCCTACATCTCAAAGATGAGAGCCAACAAAGGGATTTTTGGTTCACCTGGTTTCTCCCAAATGTCCCAGCGAGTGGCAGTAGCACCAGCCCCTCCAGCAAGGTCTATCTTTCAGTGGAAGTCTACGTTAAACATTTGGTGGCTCTTCTCAGAAGAGGAGGATTAAACCCAAGATCTTGGCCAAATTTCAGTCTCAGCCATTAAATTCTGCCTACCTAAAATTCCCCTGCTGTTTCAGCTTGACTTCGTGGACTAAATCCATTTGGGGGTTAAACAGATGAAGCCCATTAAAAATAAAGGAATTTGCAACCATTTACACCATTTGTTTTCACATCTTGCCCTTAAGGCGCGTGAATTTTCTGGGTGCTGGTTATATAGCCAGTCCCTTGGCGGTAGCTGCATTACGGAGTGCTTCCAAGAAGAAACCTAAACCTGAGTGTCCCTAGTCACATAACTGCCTGTCAGACCTTCCCCTTCTCTCATTTTAGTATCCTTGGGGTTATGGGTATCACAAGAGAGCCAGGGAGGCCCCAGTTAGGGCTGGGTCATGACGGTCCTTGTCCCTCAGGGTGACAAACCGCCTGGTGCCTATAGCCCGTCCCCGTCTGTGCCCTGTTCACAGAGGATACAACAGCGACAGCTGCCAACCGTGCAGCACAGATGCCATGTACATACAAACCTGCACCGAGTGCATTAACCTGCTTTCACTTCATTAGTTAAAGGAGCGCACACTGTACGGACTCTCTTGTTATCATCCGATTGGGTTACTCCCCTTTGCTGTAAAGGTAGTTGAAACTAAAGCTTGCTTGAGACTAAACTGAAGGGAGAGAGATTTAAACTGCAATGAAAGGGTCCATGCAACCTCTTCTACCAGCTTAAGTTATTTAGCTGAAAGATACTCTTTAAATTAAGCAAGGGTGAGTTTCCTGCAGGGTAAACCCTGCCCTTCACCGCAAGCTGTGGTAGCCCCAGAGCCATTGGCTTGCTTTCCATGTGCAATGGAGACGGGCAGTGATGCCTGAGCTCACAGAGACCACATTGCCTCTGGAAATCAAAGCAGCAGGGCTGTGCTGTTATCAATATTTGGACTAGGAGCAGTGCGGCCTCGTGCCATGCCACCAGAGCAACACGGCTTTCGGGACTGAATGCAAGAAAATCTCCAGGCGCTGCTGGCTGCTCTGTGCCATATGGATGCAGCAGCTCATTCTGCTGCGTGGTACCTATGTGCCAAAATGATGGCGTGGGGTGAAACACAGATGGAGGGGATCGCCTGCCTGTGGGGGAGAAGTGCAGAGTAACAGGACCGTGGTTATGAGCTGTAGCAAAACTTCTGACCTCTCCTTTCTGCAGACCACTTGATGTCGGCCTTGTCTGCACTCAAGAGTTGCATCTTTTCAGCAGTCCTGTGGTGTCCTCTGGGGCAGGTATTCACAGATACAGGTAAGGCAGGTACTTGCAGGGCATAGGCACACACAGGGGGAGGTTTCATCTGTGGCAGAGCCAAGCTGGTGGTCTGGTGCCATTGTCCCATCCCATTGCCCTGCCCCTTTCTCGCCGTACTCCATTGCCCCCCTTTGCCGGCTCTGGGTGAGCAAAGCTAACCCAGCCTGGTCCTGTTTAATATGCCTGGCATTTTGGGACATGGTGGTGTGGCCATGGCTGCACACTAGTGAGGTGGGGAAGGGGTCGCTCCTCTGCTTTGAGATCCACCAACAAAATAACTTCAGTGTAAGCACCGACCAAGAAGCTTGTCATGCAACTCTGCCACCTCCATCCTCAAGGGTAAACAAATAAGGAAATAAACCCTTTGCCAGTCCCCTGTGAAGGATGCAAGAGTTCTGGGTAAAAATCTGAGCAGAGGGTATCACTGGCGAAGTGTTAACCAGTATCCTCTGGCATTGCGTTACTCAAAGTCATGGATTAACTCCATCCAGTACAGGGTCAAGCTCTCCCTGACACCCCCGCACCATGCCCTAAACTGGTGTCTGCCTTCTGCTGGTGAATGAAACACCTCATTGGGCAACTGTCCGCTCTGCTAAAAATTGATGTGGTTGAAAGAAATGACTGTGAAACCCCAGAATGTGTCTTCAGGTAATATATTTTTTAAAAGGATAAATAAGAAGAAAGGAGAAGGAACTGGAAACAATATACTAAGTGTTAGCAGTAGGTGCTGTTTGGGGTGTTTGAAAGGCTTGTCTTCAGTGCCCAGGATAGGTGATGGGGGAAAGACGTGCTGCAGGTGGGTGCCAGGGAGAAGTCTCCAAATCAGAGCCTGAAGGACAGGACATCTTCCCCAGGAAAGCATCCTGAGCATTTCTGAAAGGTGATTCAGCTGGTGACAGCTTTGTACTTTCTGAAAACCAGAACACGCTTCCAAATCCTGTGAAAAACCAGAGCTCTGCACTTGTTAAAATGGAACGTTTACTCCCATGTACATTTTCCAACATCCTCCTTAGGCAAGAGGAATTATTTTAAAGTGCTGTTGAAGAGCAAAAACAGAAGTCTGATCGCAAGTGGTATGCTGAGTATATCAATGTAAAGTTGAGTCATCAAAGCGAGATTGAGATGCAGCCTTAATCCTTCTTCTTTTAATGTTTAAATTTGTGTCGTTTGTGTGATTCGTGACATTATCATTAATAGTTTGACAGCATTTACACAGCTGTCTTTCTTGGGACGTTACAGAATTTCAGTGTGTGTTTTGCAGTGTGTAAGATATAAGAAAGGAGAAAGGGAGAACTTTTTTTGCAATAAAAATTCCATCAGGAGCACATTCTTTTGTTGTGAAGTATTTAAACAACAACAAAAAAAGAAATAATAGAAAAAAAAAGTTTGGCAGGCTAAAAGTTTGTCCAGTCCCTAATCTGGAAAAAAAAAAAAAGAAAAAGAAAAAAGAAAAAAATGCACTGTTTTTATAGTTCTATGAAAAATAGATCTTAAAAATCAGCAATTTGAGAATATAGGCAGAAGAGGAGGAAAAAAGTGAGCAAAGGCTGCTGAAACACATGTCTATTATTAGTAAAGAGAAGACAAATTTCTCCAGCATTAGGAAAACCCTGTAGCATTGCTAAATACCCATAAAATGTACATTGGGAGTTGCAAGAACCTGTAAAGTTGGTGGTCTCTCATCAGCAGGGTTTTTAAAGCTATTTGGAGACTTGGCAAATGTGCATGGGCAGGATTATAGGATAGTCCTCTTGGATAATATGAAACTGAGGAAGGACAGTGAAATGAGGTAAGAAATGAGAATTATTCACACTCAATGTATATTGGAGGCATATCTGTCATTGACTTAAAAATTGAATTTCTTTTTAAATGCTTGTTTTTTACTTGACACAGTCAATATGCACTCAGAGGGAAAAGTGCTTCTGACAGTCTGCAGCTTAATTTTATTCTCTTAGACTGAATGATGACATGTAATCCCCCTCTCCTCTCCTCTCCTCTCCTCTCCTCTCCTCTCCTCTCCTCTCCTCTCCTCTCCTCTCCTCTCCTCTCCTCTCCTCTCCTCTCCTCTCCTCTCCTCTCCTCTCCTCTCCTCTCCTCTCCTCTCCTCTCCTCTCCTCTCCTCTCCTCTCCTCTCCTCTCCTCTCCTCTCCTCTCCTCTCCTCTCCTCGGTTTAAAGAGGGGCTGTAGCAGTGATCCAAGGTCTGAAAAGTACGTTTTGTCAGTGTATCTCAGCAAAGATCAAAGGGTGAGATGCTTGTGGCCCATTCACATCTCCTCGAGGAGGACATTGCTGCTGCCCAGTGGCTTTCTAGTCTATCAGAAAGAAGGGCAATGATTTCTGGAGGTAGAGCAAATGAGGCTTGTGATAAGAGCTATGTAGTTACGCTGCACATAATGATCTTTGCAGTATATTACCTAAAGGAATAATGGAGTCTACACTGCTTGAATTGTATAAATAAAAGCCGGACATATTTTAAAAATACATGTTACGGTTTAAGCTGTGGACTTGATATGGGAATTATTGTATGGATTTATTTTATGTGGAAAGATGAACTAAATACTTGTACAGGATCCCTCTGGCCCTAATATCTTTGAATTCCAATCAGGTATCTGACTTCCTGAAGCATCAGTGTACATCTTGGTGGAAGCCACTGGGTGCTTGGCAGTCTTGCAGATCGGTTTGGAGGCACTCCACTACAGATTGAGAGGCTCAATTTTATAAAAAACCATTTTTGTTTAAAATTTGAAAAAGCCTGAAGTTCTCAGCCTACCCCCAGTGGAATTACTACCTTACTCAGACCAATGCCTCCCCTGCTAAGGCAAGATGAAAGATCTGCCTCCACTAACCTGCCAGGAGGCTTAGCCACACCGTAACAGCTTATAGAGTGACCCTGGAGCCACCAAGGACAACTCTTGTATTGACTTCAGCAAGAGCAGATATGGGCTCCTGCATTGCAGGGATGTAAGATGTATGGAAGGTTGAATAGCCGGGTAGGGACCTGCAAAAACCTCAACTCTTTCTCCATCTGTGAGCCAATCCACTGATTTATGCACGATTGCACTGGCAGCTGGTCTGGCTTCAGCCTGATCTGACCTCATCCATCATTGAATCCAGTAAAAATCCTCCCATTTGTTTGTTTAAGGCCTGCCTGAGGCTGGGAGGTTGTTCATGCGGTCAGGAGAGGGGCTGTGTGTGGAGGTGGACACGAGGTGCACTCCCAGCTCTGCCAACACTTCTCTTGTGGGTTGTTCCCTGTAGTGCTCCTAGTCTCCTGTGGGTCCTGGCAAGCAGCAGTACTGTGTCCTTCCTCGCCCCAACCCAACCTCCTCACTGTGGTCTCTGTGTCCTACAGCAGCAACAAGATGCCCAGTATCAGCATTAGCTCTAACTCTTTCTCCTTTAGCTTCTCAAGGCGGTGAGAGCTGAAGCGGATGTCCTTTTCTAGGCTTTTCAGACAATTAATCTTTACATCCAGACAAGAAAGACACAGGCTCATGCAAATAGCCTCAGGCTTCCCTCTGTTTTAGTTTCCCCATGAGTGCTGAACATCCTTTGGGCTTTGCTGATTTTCCTTTTGGAGTTTCTTGTGCCCTCTCTCAGCCTGTCTCCCTCCAGCATTGCTTCTTCTCTCTGTTCAGTGAGAGTGAGCTCATCCCCTTATACCTGTCTCCCCCCATCAGCCGATATTCCTGGTCAGCCTCAAACCCTGCCCTGTTCCTGCACTGCTTGGCTCACTCTGCAGGTCTTGGCCAACTCTGAAATGCAGGTGGACAAGAGGCTGAGATGACCTTGGGTAAAGTTGTCTTCAGTGACTGTATGCTTAGTGACAAATGCCATGGCAAAATGAGACTATTAAAAATATTAGTGAAGAAATTGTGGCAGAAAAGAAAAAAGAAAGGATGAGATGTGAGGATGCTAAAGTCTTGCACTTAATATTCTTTGGCTCTAGAAAAAGAACAGTGGAACTGTCTGGTTTTTTGTTCAAACCCATGTATTTCGGAAGGAAGTTTACTTTTGTGGGTGAAGGCAAAGCAAGCACTTGTCTGCCAGATTTTTTTAATGGTGGCTGTTGAATGTGGTTTGCAAGGTCCCAAAAATTCTCAATGACTCTTAGTAGTTAAAGAGAGTGGAATTAGAGGCACATTTATTATAAGCACTCTAGTCAGATGCTCCAGGTGTAAAAGAGGTTTTAATGGAGAAAAGGGAAGAGTAATACCACTGAGAGCTGCATTTATCTGAGCCAAGGACCCACACCTCCAGTGGGCAGCCACCATGATGGTGCAGAAATTGAGATTTTGAGAAGGTAGAGGATTCCCAGAAAGTCTCATCTTCATGAAGGAGGTCTTATCACCTGCTAAAGTTAATTATTTTCTTCTATTAACCATTTATCAGAAGGGATGAATTTATTATTAGAGTATATCAATAGCGTAATTTAGCATTTTTCCACAAAACTTCATGTAGCAGCTTGTTTCTGGTTAAGTTTGAACTTCACGTTGGGATACATTACTTTAGAGGCATGTTAGTGGATAAAGACATGAGAGTCCAGAGTCATACTGTCTCCGAATTATAAAGTAGAAAGACTGTAAGAAACTAAAAAAACAAGTAAGAAGCACGTTGAGTGCAGAGTGGTCCTACCCATGGTACAGCATCCCAGCTTCTGGCAGTCAACAGACAGAACCCGTTTGTACTCATTTGTAATTTTTTCTGTCCATGGCAATGAGTACCATAACTTGTTTGTGAGAGATATATCCTTCCTTCTGTTCTAAGTTTGCTGCCCGATCGTTTCATTAGTTAGTCTCTGGCCCTTGATGTTCTGAGAAATGGTGCACAATTATTTCTTGTTCGTCTTCTCCATGCAACTCATGTCTCCATAGACCTCCCTCAGATCCCCTCTGTCTTCCCCCAAGATGAAGGGTTTTAGCCTATTTTGGCTCTGCTTGTCTGGAAACTGTTCCCCATCTCTGGTGTCTTGTTGCCCTTTCTTGCCTTTTGTGGTTCCGCTCTATCCTGTATGAGATTGGTGCACTGGAGCTATGCTCAAAAGTTCTTCATATTGCTCTGAAGTCTTTCCTACTAGTTTTTAATTTTCTCTTTGCCTTTTTAATCCCCATAGAGCACTAAATTCCCAATTTTAGAAAAGTCATCCGTAGTAACTGCAGGATCTTATTCCCAACAGTAGTAGCTCACTCAGCACTCATTATTGTGCATGTATCCTTAGGATTGTTTTTTTCTCATTACTTATATTACTCTGAATTTTGTCTTCCACTTTATTGTGCAGTCACTTAGCATTGTAAGTCCTTCTGAATTTCTTTGCTCATAGCTTTCACTTGGAATACTGTAGATGGTTTAGTGTTTTCAGAGAAAGTTGTCACCCCACTTTTCACTTCTTATGCCTTTTCTGGAGTAAATGTGTGTTGTGGGCAGCATAGAGCCTCACCCAGTCCTGCAGATTGGCTCCCTTTGTTATGAAATTTGGTCATTTATTCCTTGTTTGGCCTCCTAGGTTTAACCAGTTGCTGAGCCACAAGAGTACCTTCTCCCTTGTTGAAGAACAGCTTAATTTTTTCATAGTTTCCCACATTTGGAAATCCAAGTGATCTGTATTACTCAGATCACCATCCCCCAAAACTCAGTGACACCCCCAAAGAACTTGATTTGCAAGTCATTACTTCCACCTATAGATGCAATACTTGACTCTTCCCCATTACACCTTGCTCCCTGATGTGTCTAATTCTTTTTTAGAATATTTATGTGTCTAATTCTTTTTTAGAATACTTATCAGTTTACCTTATATGGAATCATGCTTGTCTGTATTTATTTCTTCAGTGAGCTGTCTCTGGAAACTGGTATTTCATTTCGCATCACGTTTACTGCTTCTATTCTTTTGACATAGGCTGATTTAAACAGCAGGTTGGCTCTGCATCACGGATAACCATTCAGCAATTTCCTCTTTGGATTTCCATAGAGCTCTTGGGTGAATACTATCTGGTCTTGCAGATTTGTCTTGTTCACTTTATCAGTTTGTTTGAAAATCTTTTCTACTGATGCTCAATTTGAGATATCTCTTCAGACGTGGTCCTAGTAAGGAAAAGGTGTAGCATGGGACGCATACTCAGTATGTATTTGACTTTGTTATCATGACATAATGTGTCTTGAGTGCTTATCTATGGCATATTGATCATCTACTAGTCTGACCAGCTGTCTGGCAAGCTACTTGCTTTGGAAGTGTTTGGAGCAGTTTTTATTATTAGCTTTAGGAAGTTGTTCTTCAGAATGTTTTTGAATAGATTTATATTATTTTTTAACATTGGCTTACCTATGTCCAAGGTTTTTTTAATATTCCTTCCCTTTTTGAACTCCATTCCCATATTTTACTTCCAATAGACTTTATTCTGGTGTTAATTCTATTAAACATGTAGCATTGAAAATATACCAGTTTTAAACAAACTCTGTGAGTCCTGAAGTCATTTGACTCCTAACTTTCCCTTTCAACTTTTGTTCAGTACAACTCTTCAGTTTTGTGTTACTCCCTGTCAGCATCCTACAAGCAGAGGAAACAGCTCCGTTACTTAACATATGAAAGATGTGACTGGTAACATATACATCAGTTTACTGCAGGACCTGGTTTAGTACTAGTCAGTAAATGTCTTCCTCAGTTTAATACGATATAAAATATGACCACTGACAAGATTCAAGCTAGTTCTGCAATACGGTTTCTCCACCTTGGCCTCCTAACATGTTTCATGGCACATAAATGAATACTCTGCAGACATTATCAACTTTCTGACGGTTTGGTCTGTGAACTTCTTACTTCTACACTGATCGGGATCCTGGTGGACAGTGTAGCAAAATGGAATAGGGAAAGAGAAATTATTGATGGGCTGAAGTACAGCAGTCAACTTGTGATGTGAATGAGGACAACTGTGGTCAATGGATGTGAATCTGAAGAATACAACGGTCCAGATAAGTGAGATGAAAGGCCAGAAATTTGGCCAAAATATATCTAGGAACTCTTTCAAGAAGAAAATAAAAGTTTTGCCTGGGATTAAGTTGAAGATTGGGAAGCAGGGACACAGGAGTGGATCCAGGACAAGGACTAGACAGAATGGGAGTGAGCTCAGGCAGATGTGGATCAGGGACCTCATGCACAGCAGAGGTCATGCTCAGGAGGTACAACCATAACCTGGAAGGATGGTGAGGAGCAGAGAGCAATGAAAAGGACTGCTTGAATAGGGTCTGGCTGAGGTAAACCTCCAATCAAACCTACAAGAAAACTCTCAGGTGCTTGGGCACATTTCATTTTTTTTATGGCTGCAGAACACAAAATTCAGGCAGAAGTCAGCACTGGTATGGAAAATGTTTTGGAATATAGCCAGAGAGTGCAGGAGAGACAGTGATGCAGAGACTGCAAGTCATATGAATAACTCTGAAAATTAGCTGTGAGTAGTCCCTAGCAGTACTTGACTTTTGACCATTGATATTCATGGTATCACTGGTGTTGCCCAAAGTAAAATTAGCAATGGAACTAACACGTCAGAGTTTGGGTAGTATCTTATTAGTGATATTTATTAGCTTCTCTAAATGTAATTAGACCAACCTTTTCCTAGGTATTGTATCCAGATGTTTTCTTGGAATGTGTTCACTGCTGGTTGAGTACTTGTTCAAAGGAGGAGCATCTTCCAGCAAAGCTGTAGAAAGCATGTTTCTAAATGAAGTCTTGCACTTTTAGGTGTGATCCAAAACCCTCTTTCCATTGGTTTTCAGAGGCTTTTGGATTAAACCTCATATGCAGATTTGCCAGTGCTCTCAGATGAAAAACAGTGAAGGATATGAAGTGCCAGATGGCATTAAGTGAAATTTATTGGGTTTGGAGGTAACAGAGAAATCCTAAGCTGAATGGACCCAGAAATTCTGGCTGCTGAAGTGTGATTCCCCATCTGTACTGAACATCAGGGTGGCTCAAATAAAGGTCAGGGACCCACATTACCGTTCTGTGTTCCACTGGTGGCTTATAAAATATTTTAGGATGCATTGAGTGGGCTGTATAGGAACAGACTGACTAGTTTAGCAGATGTCACCACTAGAAGAATGTCTGCCATGATCTGGTGTCTTGTCCTTTGATAGCTGTTCAAAGGGCAGGCAGGAAATTGCACTGTTGAAAAATAAATTGGATATTAACGCAACAGAAGGAGCTGATAATGTTTCTCTTTGTGATACCGGGCTGAGTTGATCAGAAAGGTAACCTCAGCCACCCTGAAACAGGATCCTATTGAAATATGCGGTGTGGACCTGAGTCCAGTTTTCATGTGGTCATTTTTATTCTTGTGCTTTCCACCCACCTTTTAGCAGAGCCAAACATGATGCAGTCAGACAACACATTGAGGCCCTTTAATTTTAGCATTGACCCTAACTTACAACCATTTTCCTGCTGCTGATTGCTCCTGATAAATTCCTGAGAGACTCATTGGCTTTCAAATCTGTAGACCTGGATAACTATTAAACCTGGTCACAATCAGGGTGGAAATAGGGTGGGAGGAAAGCTATAAAGCCATTACGAGGATCTATTTGCTAAGCTTACCTGGAAGGGAGGGTAAAAAAAATTTCTCTTTTCAAAGGTCCAGATGACAGTGTTCCAATTGATATTGAAAATGGTTAATATGCATTCAACTGAATTAGGCAAAAGTGCATTTCCAGGGCTGTTCAAAAATGTTTACCCCTCAAATGTTTTCTGACAGAAAATGCCATTATGGATTAAGCGACTTTTTTTGAGAAGTGTCTGTTTTCAGCATGAAATTTCAGATGTTTACCAAAGCTTTTCAGCTAAAAGCAGAAAGTTTATTTTCAGCTGTTTCTATTTCTTTTTAAACTAAAAGTTAGAATTTTTGTGAAAGGAGAAGAAAACTCCATTTTCAGACCAGCTGTAATCCATTTGCTCTTCCAGATGGAGAAGAGCCTGACGAATGTAATTCTGAAGTGTCAGGCTCTGTGTGAACACTGGAAACCCTTAGTAGAGTCCTGGCTAGGTAGGTTTGACTCATGCCTGTTGCGTGGCCTCGCTCCCTGCCATGGTAGAGACCAAAAGAAAACAGGTCATGTATGAAACTTCTAATAACAATTTCTGTCAAGGTCCTAAAACTTCTCAGAGTTGAAATTATGCACGCACATTAAAGGCATGACTACCTTTAGTACAAAACATTTGCATTCATGAAGGGTCTTTGATGTTCTTCTTTCCTAAAAAGTGGATCCCAAATACCAATTTACGTGAATTGGAAAGGGATCTATCATGTTGCCTCGGGTGACAGCCACAACCCTTTCTGTGACCCTGTGGTTATCATCTTCCTGGCTGGCTGAGTACAACTGCTTTTGGTGCTTGGTGCTGGCATGATAGCCCATTCCCACCAGAGTGTAGCATTCTGGTGTCCTACCCATCTCTGTCCATGTGCACCAAGTTGAGGTGATCAGTGGACCACAGATCAGGATGCCTTGAGCGGGAGGACCCTAGGTTTATTTGTGCTACGTGGCAAATGGTTAAGATACAGCCTGAGCAGGAAACAAGACCATTTGAGTGACTCCCATGCTCGATAGTGGAGGCTTGATGGGTCTCCACCATTTGCCTTGCCCTTCTCTCACAAATGATAGGTGCCTGCTGGTGCTGATGCTCAGCCAGTTCACCCTCTTCAGTCCCATGAGAGCTGGATGAACCAGAAAAGTCTCACAAGAGCTGGATGAACCAGAAAATTAGTTGGGCAATGTTGGTACCGGAGGAATTTGAGATTATCTTTCTCCTTGGAGAGAGAGGTTTGTGCAAGGTATGAGGCCATGCAGTGTCTGTGGGGAAGGGAAACCCAGTTAGGCAAAGAAGAGAAGTGTTTTGCACATCCTCATATGATGATGGATATGGATATGTTATTTGTGACTGCTCAGTAGAAGCAGTTTGTAGCAGAAGTAGTGTGTGCCCCACATTGGACCTGAGCCTTCAGCCTAGAGGTTTAGCAATTGAGAAGTGCCTGAGAGAATGACTGCTCCTTTCCACCTCTTCTATCTTCAAACACTGACCATCCCACGGACCTGCACCTGAATGTAGGGCATGGAGTCCCAGCCACGTGATGACACCATGAACCTGCATCATCCAGCCCAGTGCCCAGCAGAATTTGGGTACGTGTCTCCTCGCATGGCCGACTTGCAGCACTCGGAGTCATTGTTTGATCGTTTGGTTCCACAAAAAATCTTGCTCCCTCCGCAGGAGGAATTATCCCTTTTTCCATCGGTTGATTTTTGATCTTCCTGCTGTGAAGTGATCCGAGCAGTGAAGAGCTTGTTAATCCTGTTGGTGCAGAGCCGTTCTGAATTAACTGACTCACGAGGTAGCAGTTGTTGCCACTGAAAGCCTCAGACTAAAAAGCAGATGTTTAATTTGTCCTCCTGGGACTGCCACACAGCCTCTGTTTTGCTGCTGAACTCCCATGTGTCACGGAGGGACCCTCCTTTGTGGTCCTGCTCCAGAGGCTGAGAAGGTAGCACCACTTGGCTCTGTGGCATGCAATCATCTTGGCCACCGACGTGTTGGCTCTCCAGGGGAAGCTGGTAGAAGTGATGTGGGAAGCTCAAATCTGAAGTCATCCTTCCCTGCTTGACAGAAGGAATCACTAAATTATCTGCTTTTACAGGCTGTGGCCGGCTATAAGCAGCCATGGAAAGGGAGAATACACTCCTCCTGCCTCCATACCAGCCACACGGGGCCAAATCCCAGCCTGGTGCCACTCCAGTGGTTTTACACCAAGAGTATTCAGTCTTTTCAAAACTAAGCTCAAAGTGGTTTTGGTTGGTGGTTTTTTTTTTCTTTTTTCTTTTTTTTTTTTCTCAAAAATGGTCTCAACCAAACTTTCTTGGAGATATTTTATAAGCACTTTTTGGGAGGGGTCAAGAACACCTCTTGCTGTATCTGAGCATATACCAAGAGATGACTCTCCCTAGCCCACCCTAGCCACATAGGGTGAGAAGGGCAGCAAGAACAAGAAGGAGGCATCTGCATGCAATGGGAACTCCCCATTTAATATAGGGGATTTTTACTCCCTGTCACCCAATGCCAAGAAATGTCCTGTGCCCATTGAACATGAAGCTGGGCTGCCACAGCTGGCTACGGGTAAGCTAAAACTGTCAGGCCTGGTTTTGGTTTCTGTTGGGTGATTCTTCTGGCAGTGCAAAAGGAGGAACTTGTTGAGAAGATGATTTTGTTTAGATTGAACAACTTTCCTAAGCGCAAGTTCCTTCAGCAAAGCCAAAGATGGTGGCAAGTGGTATCTGGCAAGCAGAGCCTTTGGTTGATTCGCTCATCTCATTTCCTTTTTTGGGTGGAAACAAAGTGATGGATTTTTTTTCTCAATTACAGAGACTCAAGACAGCCGCCTTTAATGCCAGGCTGCAAAGGTGGAAAGGCACAATGGCAACAAACCATACAAATACCTTAGCAGTCTGTGGACACCAAACTATAGAAAAATGGCTTGAGGTGTAGAATAACCACAACTGGCACATAACTTATTGATTACACCCGTCATATGATCACCTCTTAGCTAGTTACAAATATTATATTAGAAGTATTAGTGAAACCAGATGGGTTGCAACCAGTCCAGAATGTGGTGAGCCTGCGGCCTGAAATAAAGAGGGAAGAAGCACAATGATTTGGCATTAAAAATCATCTTTGTGCTAGAACCAAGAACTGATGAAGAAAAAGAGGAAAAGTCACAGAGCTGGCTGTGCTGTGCACATGATGCCTGGGAAATAATTTTTCTGTGTCCCAAGGCACCAAAATCTATTTCCCAAGAGTCTGTGGTCCATATTGGACGTTTCATCCTGATGCTAACTAGCTCTGTTAATGAGTCAGATTGTGCTTATTTTGGGTCAACAGTGAAAGAAAAGAGAGAATGTGAAGGCCATCGCCCATTGCATGTTTCTTGCAAAGGGTCTGGACATGACTGGACTTTTCCTCTGGGCGTGCAAGTATTGTGCAGGGCTGGTGCTTAGGTTTGTGCAGAAGGAGTGAGGAAAGAGATAAATGCAGCTTTCTCCATCAGTGCGTCCTTCCCTGACGCCTTCAGATGCTATCCCCCATGTTTGAGAAGGTTTTATCCCCCTGATACTCAGTGCCTGCTGCAGCTCTTGTCTCTGTGTAGTTTATATGTCCTAAAATACACCCCAGCGACTTCACATCTTGTGTTAGTCGTCCCCACATTAGTTCCTCTCCCAGAAATCTGTGCTGGTCTCATCTTCACTTGGAGGACTGCGAATATTCATTAAGTGCATCAAGAGACCCTTAGCGCCCCATTGACTCAAAGGGATGGTCCAGAAGCACCAGGAGCACCGGGCATCCCATCAGCAGTGACCCAGGGTGGCAGAACATGGTGGAGCCGGGCTGGTCGTACACAGCTGAATCCTGCGCTGGAGTAAGTGTCAGGGGCATTAGTGTTTGCATCAATCCCGGCTGCAGAAGAGCCCTGGGTTTGTCAGCTGGGTGGCTGATTTACCACCCCGCTGGGGAACGGAGCGGTCAGCGATACGGCATCAGAGCGCTGTCGCCGGCTGTTAATAGCCGGGCGGCTCAGGGTCGCGCAGGTGCACGCTGAGCCCCGTGTGACTCCCCGCAGCCCGCGCAGCTGAAAAAATATGCCGGGCATCTGGCGCTGTCCTCGTGTCTGGGCCTCCGGGCTGGCACGCCAGCCCCGCGCAGCCGGTGCCTCCCAGTGCGGCCGGAGCTGGATCCTTACACAAACACACACAGGCAGCCGGAGCGGAGCTGTGCCAGGGACGGATTTGGCCCTATCGTGCAAAGCAGCTCTCGGTCGTGCCTCCAGTCTCGTTTGCGAGGTCCTCAGCAACCTCGCCCGTGCCTGTATCTCGCCTTCTTCCAGCTTCCTTCCCCCAGCCAAACCGTGCGTCACCATCCTCTCCTGCCTGGTCCTCTGGAGATGCCGTGCTCTTCAGCTTTGGTCCCCAGGCAGGTCCCTCTGCCTGCTCTTGTCCCCCTCCAGTCCTACTGAAAGGCTCATGGGGATGCTGGGGCTTGCAGGCTGGTTGAGGGCTGGTTGCATCCATCCTGCTCCAGCTGTCATAGGGAAATTACCCGGCAGCTTCTGATCAGCCCATATAGTGTGGCTGAGCTCCTGGCTTAGATGGCTTTAGGCTATGCATTTGCTTTGGTTGGGTTTTTGAGGGCTGTATACATTTGTGGCAATATATGGATACAAATGACTAATAATAGGAAAGCATGTGCTGGGTCTGTGTCCACTCCTTTCTGTCCCGAAAAGGAATGGGCTCTCTCCAAGAGCCCTAACCTTGTCTTGAAGGCCAGGACAACATACTTTGCTGATGAGGTGGCCTGAATTTCATCACCCTCATATCACTTTTGGTTCTTGGCAGACATGAGAGTCCGATGCTTATAATACTACTTACCTCTTTAAAAGGGCTGTTCTTCTCAAAGAGCTTTAAAAAGAAGCCAAGATCATTATTTCCATGTTCGAGATGGGGGAAACTGAGGTACGGGAAGCAAACCCGGTTTCCTCAAGTTACACAGCAGGGGTGAAGCAGGAGCAGGGAAAGGCTCAGTCCTGCTCATCTCCAGTGGCCACCCTGCCTGGTGCGGCAGCCCCGGAGCACAGGGTTGGGTGGGAGAGCTTACTGTGACATTTATCCTTCGGGGTGATTGAGTGTGTCCACACATTCTTTCCTTGCTGCCCATCAACGCTCCCCATGAACCACACTGGAAAGTGTTCCAGGGAAGATGGAGGCGCTTGTGGGCAGGTGATTAGGTGTCATGGTTGAATGGATGACTGCAGCACCTAGAACAGTTGTATGGGCTGGACACTCTGATGCAATCATTTTTACAAGGATTAATCATCCAGAAAAGAAGTTGGGGAAACTTTTTCCCCTAGACATTGTCAGGAACTTGGGTGTTTTATTAAATAATGGTTACAGGTACTTTACAATAAAACCAAGCAATTTTCCCGGTTTTGCACTTTGCAAAAGAGAGTCACTTTCTGCCCTTAAAGGCTAAAAAAAGCACAGCAAGGAAAAGAAAAGGTTGCAATATCCATCTTACAGTAGAAGGACCTGGGCCTGGGGGATTCTTCTCAAGATCACACAAGACACCGGTGACTGACCTGGGAATGCAATCCATTTTAGCTCAAGCCCTTGTCCAGTGATTTAATGACAAGCTCTTGTTCCAAGTATGAATCTTTTAAGATGAAAAGGGATGCAGAAAAGGAGAATGATGGAGAGCTGGAATGCTGAGTGCATTTTGGTCCATTCTCCCTTGTAGCTGTATCAAGATCCAAAACCAGGATAAAAATATAAAAAGAAAGGAGTCAATGGAGAGACAAGAGTGATCGAGCTAAAATCATTTTTGCTGGAGCAATGGCTCTGAAAGCCAGAAGTGGAAAAAAAAAGCCGCATTTCAGGTGGGGAGTGAGTCCTGAGCTGAAGCTGCAGTTCAAAGCATGATGGTCTCTGGCGTTGGGTGGGCTGGTGGCTGTGTCACCAGGCACTATGACATGGCAGTGCAAGGGCAGCTGCCAGGTCGGGTGACAGCAGCAGAGCACAGGTACAGAGCCTGCTCAGGAAACCCCTCAGGAATCCCTACCTGCTGATCCTCCTGGGATCTGCCTCCAAATACCTATAGTTTCTGTCCAATTTCTTCATGGATTGATTAGCTTTGTTTATGTGGAAGATCACCTCTGTCTGCGATGGCAGTCTCCTTGGGTGGCTTTGCCCTGTGGAGTGGTGACATTGCAGTGGAAGAGGGGTGGATGCTGGTGATGGGTGTCACGATGTTGTGTTTAACTGTGAAAATGCTTCTGAATGGTATTGAACCCTGTGGGTTTGGAGTCGCAGTTACAGCTTAGTCCCTGGGTTTGCTTTCACGAGACCTCCTCTCACACATTGGGTTTTACCCTTATGGATGGAGAAGGCAACAAGGAGGGAAATTTTACTGCTCCTTTTTACCTCTGGAGAAGTGCCACAGTCGACATCAGCCCATCATGTGCTGGTTACTGTGCTGCATTCAGCTGGTGGCCGAGCACCGATTTCCCTCGTTAGCAGAAAGGGCAAATCCCTAATGATGGTGTTTGCTGTGAACTGGGCCACCAGCTTGCTCAGAGCCACTTCTGCCAGGATACCCTCCCTCCCTGGGAGGTTATTTGGGCTCTGCGTGCTGCCTGGCACTCTGCACAAACGATATAGCAATGAAAAACTACAGATGTGCAGACAGAAATGCCTGTCGGGTTTTTGCCTCCTCCTGTGCTGCGGGGAGTTAATGGACATTTTTCATTAGGGGAAATTTTTCTTTTGTCTGTTACCTACTTCCTCCACTCCTGTAAGCAAATTAACCTTGAAAAAGAAAATCCTGTTGCCTCCCGAAAACATAAACAAAAGGCTCTTCTCTAGTTTTTGATACTTATTACTGGAGGAAAAAATATTCTTGTTTGCTGGAGGGTATTTTCGGAGGCATCGGCACTGCTGTCCCATCCCCCTGTCCCATCCCATCCCTGGGGCTGCTCGCTCTCCCAGCAGACCTGGCACCAGGCGCTGCATCTTCTGCCTTGCGCATGGAGGCAGCAGCAGGCAGGATCCAGCCTCGTCCATTGAAACACAACTTCTTCTGCCGGATGTCACCACTGCGCGGCCGTGCAGACCACGGGGGTATTCCTGCAGGAACGTGCCTTTCAGAAATACCATTCTCCAGCTCCTCAGCCCCAAAACTGCTGGGGCTCTGTTTGCCTGGGAAGGAAAAAAAAAAAAAAAAAAAAGAAAAAAGGGCGAAAAAAAAAGCAACATACACACACAAGAAAAAAAAAAAATCTGAAGGCATCCAGTTGCTCCTGGGCAAATTGCCAGTGATTGAGTGACCTGCTGCTTCCCCAATATTGCATTCCGCTGGCATGTCTTTAGCCCTGGCTGACGCCAGCCATCTAACTCACCCCCAAAGCAAACATTTCCAGTTGGCACTGCTGCCTTGTTTTTCTGAAGAACCGATTCATGCCTCCCTTAAAAAGTTTTACTATATCCATTTTTTTTCATTTTTTTTCTTTTTTTTTTTCCTGGTGCGTGGAGCCACCGGGGAACGGCTGCCGCTTCAGGGATTTCTCCTTAAAATAAAATAAAAAAAGAGAGAAGGGGGGATTTTTTCCACCTCCCTTTTTAGCGAGCATGATAAATCCATTCAGAGCACTCCTTGTGCATGAGTGTGGAAACCTTCTGCTAAAAGAGTTATTCTGTTCTCATTCACAGATAATTGCTCCCCAAGGGGCCAGGGAGAGAGCGAGGAGGAGAGACCGATAATCCGGGAGGACATGGATACAAATATCAGGCTGTGGTGCTGAGTGCCTGCTTAATTTATTGGGAACGAACTGTTACTCAGCACTTTGCAGGATTAGACCCACTGTAATTCTGTTATTTAAGGATAGACGGAGTCGAACGACAACAACAACCCACTCGGGGCTGTTGCGGAGACAGGCGGCGTTGGAGAGGAGCACATGCTGGTTTATTTTTTACGCTATGGAAAGAATGAGCTTTTAGGACACAAAGTCCTCGCGGCCGGTGAGGGGGTGGCGGGAGGGGAGCGAGGGGACAGCCTGGCTCCACACTGGCCGCCCTGACGTACGGACCCAGGTTAGGGTTGCTGCTCGGCCAGCTGGGGTGATGTATGGCAGCAGGGGGGCTCCCCTGAAAAGGGCACGGATTCACCGCCAGATGGCTCCGCCAGCATCCTGGCCACCTGGCAGGTAGATGGGTGACAGCACCCAGCAGCACCCAAGTCACCCATGTGGGTGACAACCTGGGCCACCACCAGTGTCCACTGACTCCCACTTGGACCGCAGAATGCTGTTTTTTTTATCGATTATGTCTGGTTGCATAGTGCACCAGCCCCACATCTGATGGGCTGTTCTTAGCTGGGACTTCACGCAGAAGTGAGAATTCAGCCTCCTTCCCTCTTCAGATTTTCCTGGGATTCATCCTGCATCCCCAAAATGGGAGTAAATTAACCAGCAGGATGCCAAGAAGCTTGAACAGGGTAAAGGAAGGCGCCTTCTCTTTCTTGTCTTGACTGACCGCTTCTTTCATTCTGAAATCCATGCAATATTTGACACATTTGTCTCAATTTTCACTGACCATTACAAAAAAAAAGAAAAACCCTCTGGGAAGCCAAGGGCTTGGAAAGAAATGCTTAGACTTTTCTGGCCCAAGTGAAAGTTGCAATGACGTTAAAATACAGTAGGCTTTTCTGCACAAGGCTTTCTTCTTGAAGAAGAAATACATTTATCTGACTGTCTATTAAAGCATCTATCACCCGAACAGAAAGAGCCTGAACATGGTTTTCTGATTTCTCATGGGATGGTCCAATGAGGGCTCTCTCTGTAGTAATTTGGGCTATTTACTCCTTCCAGATTCTTGGGTGTGTTTCTCACCCGACTTTCTCTCTGTGTTTGAATACCCGTTCAGCTGGGGAAAAAAACCCAACCAGTGCATAGAAAACACGGTTCCTCCTTGGACAACATCTTCCACTGTCAAACCAGCAGCTACCACTACATCCATTTTATGGGTGGGGAAACTGAGGCAGGATGGATGAAATAACTCGCCTAAGGAAAATTTTGTTGGATAAGGGAGTCATAGAGCGCTGTCAATCTTTGTTGAATACGGCTGTTGCAATAAGAGAACTGAGCTGCTTTAGGGCTTCTCCACACATCAAATTATTTGAGGAGAGAAAAGGTTTCTTTGTGGCAGGGGGATCTGAGAACTTGGGTGATGCAAGAATAAATGATCGCTCATAATTCCCTTGAATTTATTACTAGGTAGGATTAATGGTGATTTTCAATCTGGGGGTTGCAACCCTCAATCAAGGATACCATCGCAGTGAAATTTTCCCATCAAAGACCAATAATTGCTCCCCTCCTCCCCTCCTTGAGGACTATTGAGTGATTTTTGGCCCAAACAACCCTGTGCTCATTTTGTAGTCGCAGCTAGAAGAAAAACTGACAGCTATGAGGTAGTAAAAAGACAAATGGTGGAAGGCAGAGATTTAGGAAAGTGGGTCTCAGGCTGTGCTTATGAGCAGTGATGACAGCAGACCCTTTTCTCCAGCAGAATGAAACCTGAAGGGGGATACTTTGCTCTCTCAGACTGCTAATGTAAATAAAAGGCACACAGAGGGACTCTGGTAGGTTAACAATCAATTAAAAGCAAGTTTCCCGCCCTGTGTGATGTTAGAAGGCTGTGGGTGATATAAAATGAGGCAGGGATGAGGCACCATGGTGAGTTTCTCAGGTAGCACAAAGACTTTAAGCACGTTACTTAGCTGGGACAACCAGCACAACAGTGTTGTTTCCCTTTTGGTTTGCAGTTTCACCCCCTATGAATGCTTCAGGGATATATTTAAATTCATACAAACAATTGATTCTGTTTCAGCTAGAAGAAAAATGATGAGAACGTTTCCACTGATCTTTCAAAAAGTCTCAAGCTACGGGCCTAATGTGGTCTGACTGTGTCCTTTCAATGTCTTAATGGTGCTGAAAATGCAAAACTCAAATTCAGTTCCCTGGAAAAATAATTCTTTGGCTGTTATCTGATTGGTTGTTTTAGTGATGATGTTGTAATTCCATGATGTCATATCTGAATTTTTCAAACCGTTTCCATCTGGTTTAAATGCCATCATCAAGCTGGAGCAGAATGGGATCCTGTATCACCAAGAAAACCAAGATTAAATAAGCCACAAAAGTGATTGCTTTCAGTTCATGATATTGGAGGCACATAAGTGTGGGGCCCCTAACATCTGTCTGGATTTCCATGTTGTCCAAACCATGTTTTTTTTATTCTACAGTGCTTTTCATTGGTGCTCTCGATGGGATGAAGCATGGCATGGTCAACGGCTGCACTTCAGTGTTTCCGTCAGTGCTGTTGGCTGCTGCATGAACGCGTGGTAGCGACACCATGTCTAGGAAGAACCAGCTGCAGGACATGTGCCCGTCACATGTTTGGCCCCCATCGTGCTTGATCCGACCTGCCTGTGTATATGGCAGTTGTGGTTTGGATGGATCCGTGGTCTGAGGCTAACGCCTGGTGGGTCCATGGGCTGAGCCTGCAGCCTGGTGGGATGGTGTAGCTGCAGCTGGAGGAGGCTCCAGCCCATGCTGTGCCGGGCAGGATGAGGCCAAGCCCTTGCTGTGTTAGCGCCTGGGGAAGCTGCTCTCCTGCCGACTGCAGCTGCCCTGCAGGCAGGAGGAGGAGGGGTGCTCGCTGCCAACTGTGCACCCGGGGCTAACCCCAAGGCAGCCCTATAACCCACCGCCCGCGGCCGCTCCAGCTGTCGGGCAGCAGTTGCTGTCTGCGGCTCAGCGGCCGCCTGCGTGCCGTTCCCCGGGCCTGCCTGCGCCGCGCCAGCCCCCCAGATAGGCACAGCTGGGGAGCATCTCTCACAGCGCCAATGACCTGAAAATGTTGTTGATTTGGCACCTGTCTACAAAATATATATGGTCTCCCTATAAGCACCTGAGCCTTGTACAGGCTGCAGCCTGCAGCCTCACAGCCGAGCTGTCAGGGAGGGAAAAGTGCCCCGTATCATCCCCGTTATGCTGCCAGTATCTGTGTGCCTTCGTTCTCTGAGACACCCCACATCCTTGAGGTACCTGGGAGGAGAAGAAGGACTGACGCTTGGGTTTCTCTGCAAGAGCCTGTCCTTGAATGGCACAGTCGCTGGTGACAAAATGGTCCGTTGACATTGATCTGAGGTGGAGAAGCGCAGCCCACCACTGCCTTGGTAAAGACACTACGACTTTCCTTTCCCTTTCTGGACATCACAAGCCACATACCCAGCCTTGTCCTACCGTGATCAGCTAAAGATGTAACCCTCTGCCCTCAGTGACATGAGAAAACCTCTTGCTGGGTGCAGGCTGCCCTGGTCTCCCCCAGACCCTTCTCTCCCAGCGTGAGCTCCAGCCAAAAAATTACTATCGGTGTTAGCAGACTCAGAACTGTACAACTACTTGCTCTGTTTCCTAATTGTCTTTTTCATCTAGTGGATTCTAAGGGTGGTTTCTTTACTTTGGATTGGTCAAAACCATACTTCCAAACATCCTCAGGTCAGGTCTGAACTGTGGTTTGAACCTTGGTTGCTCAGCCCCGTGCCTGGCCCTGATCATAGACGCTTTTAATGCCCAGCACTTCCACGCTTTCCTAGGGAGCACATAAACAGCATCACAACAGTCCTAAAGCTTAGGAACCAGACTGTGAATAAAAAGTACACTTTAAAAAATATATAGATCCTCTGTTTTTGAAGGCAGTCTCATGATCTGGGGAGCCTGACTCATGGGTTTGACAGCTTGCTGCTGGCAATAATAAACAGCTTTTCATCACCGGACAAAGAAGAGTGATGGGCAATGTCAGCAGCCCATCTGAAACACTGCTGAGAGTATAGATGCTTGATGCAGATCATGCTGTTATATCCTACAAAAATAAATGGTACATGGAGAGAATTTACGGGGACGTGGCCCCGGAGCTGACTAAGAGCATTCTCTAGCACCATCTAGTGCTCTGAAAGTCCATCTTCTTAAAAAATGCTGAGATTTAATCATCGTATAGATCAATACCATAGACAGTTTTGAGCACTGAGGTGCAGAACCGTGAAGTGCTGCATATCTTGGAATATATTACATGAAAGGGTGAGCATTAAATTGAGCTAAGTGTCAACCATGAACCTAGGTAATAAAATGTGGCATATATATTGCAGATAATGCAGATCTGCGATATATGCTAGCTGGGCTTTGAAAGCAAGAATCCATATTATTAAAGTACGTGTTCAATCATTTCAGAAAATCAGAATGGATTCATACATTTAGACTTCAGGGACTGAGCCTGAATATCCCTGAAGCATTTAAAATATATCATTCTTTTCTCCAGGGCATTGCCATTTCTTTTCTAAATCTCTCTCTCTCTCTCCAAACACGTCCTGTCTTAACTTACAGCATTCTTATTTTTTCCAGACTCCCTTCAAGGCTGATGAGATTCATCCCCAGAGGAGAATACCCCACTTGAAAGAAACAGAAAAGGGAATAGTGACGAGCAACCATCAACACTTCCAGCAGCTGAAGGAGAGTTGTGTTGAATCTGACTGTTAAATTGTGGGGACTGGGGACAAATAACTGTATAGAGGACACCAGCTGTTTAGTTAAAAGCCCAAGACTCAAGCCAGGTTCGTCAGGCACATTCTCAGTAGCCAGTGAAACCCACAGCAAATCTGGGGCCAAGTTTTGAGTGTCAGGAAGGGAAAACAATGGCACTATGCTATGATTTAAATACTGTATTTTCCTTATTTGTCTGTCAGATGAGGTTGTATGGAGCTATTGTTGAGCTGTGAACCAAACTTGTAATGTTTTCTACTTGGTTTTGTGCCTGACTACCTATTGCATGCTGTACCTTAGCTCAGTGTTTTCAGGACTTGTCAAACTGATGGAGGAGATATTTTTTACAAACACGTATACTCTCTGGTATGGTATTTTCCCAATACCTTCTTTTCAGAATGTGATAAAACTGTTGGTTTTATCCACAAGGAGATGTGCTGATGGCTCTCATAACAGATCTTGTCAGATCAGGTTTTCTTCCCTGAGATTCCTTGTGGTAACAAATGTTACCAATAGCTAATGCCAGGTCGATCTTGTCTACTGATTTCCTGTGCTGCGCTGGTCTTTATTTCGTCTCTGTCACCACAAGTAAGGCAAAGCAAGAGGCTCAGAAGGTACATGCTTTACCCATTAAGCCATTATAGTCCTAATCAGTAAGCTGGTTCCGCTCAGCTGCATTCATTTCTCCGACTTTTGTTTATATATTCATTTTTTCAGGGTCAACGGCAGTGAAGTTTTGGCTGAAAAGTTATGAGTGAAAGTTATTAAGGCTTCATGAAATTTCAACACAAAAGAAAACCAACCTCCAAGACAGACACAGCAGCCTGCTGCACAATTTGTGCCAGTGACAGGGGTTGGAGGAGGACAAGGAGCCTGTCCGCGAGACATGGCCCACGCTTCTCGGCACGCAAGTGGGGATGGGACACTGCACCTCCGTACGGCCTCTCCATCACCAGCGCTGCTGACAGTCTCTCTTGAAGTCAAGCCCTCCTGAGCAAAACTGACACAAGGAAGAATGGGACTTTGATCCAGACTAGCTGTGGTTTAAGAGAATGCCAGTGATATGAGGAACGCAGGCAATTGCAGAAAAGTAAGCGTCACCAGAATTCCCCAACAGAAAGCAAAATGGGAAAAATTGCAATCTGCATTTACACCCTATCAGGGCACATTATTTGTAATAATGCACACTTAAATGTAATGGAGCTCAACGCTTGTTGGAAAGGATGCCAAGCAAATACATTCTCCATTTGTGAGGTTAGACCCTCCTGGTGTAATGCAATAATTCTCATCATTGAAGATCTGGGACTCAGGATTTCTCTTCTTGTGCCTGGTTCTTCAGATGGAGAAGGGCCATTGCCCTGGAAGAGCACTCCTCTGCAGACTCAGATTGCTTAGTTCATTTAAAGAAAAAATTTTAAAATATTAATTTTAAAAAAAATCCTTTGAATCGAAATAATTGGATTCTCACTTACTGGAAAAACAATTTGTTGTAAACTGTTTATTTCTGGCTCCATTTTAGCAATATGTGTCACCAAAAGTTATTTGAAAAACTTGCCAAAAAATGACATTCAAATCTGTTTAAAAAACATTTTATTCTTGTCTTGTTCAGCTCTAATACAATGTCCCCTTTTCTTTTAAAAAGTGTATTAAACCTACATTTTTCTTGCATTTAGAGATGCAGAATAGAGTGGAACAGGTAGAAAATTTTACAACTGCAGTCTTGACCTTGGCAAAAAAAACTTCAGTCTGAATCTAAACAAGAATGTCTCTATAGCTGTGGGGTTTGAGTTTTCTTGAAATAGCAGGTGGCTGTTCAGATAAGAAATGCTGGTTCTGTCCATTACACAGACAGGAACCAGGTGCGAGGTGCAGATCTGCACTGGAACTTCCTGAAAATTTGTGAGTTTGCAGCCAAAATGCTTTTTGGATCTGATCACTGCTGCACTGCCAATTATAATTATTATATTATAGTGTGTCACATTGCCTGCAACTGAAAACACAGACTAAAAACATACATACTTTAATATGTCAATGAGAACTATGCTAATGAACAATTAATAGGCTAATAAGCAATGCCATATTTTGGATATTCTTGACCTTCAAAGAAGATCAATACTGTGTTGTGCCATGTGTTATTACAGAGTCACAGAATCACACAATGGTTGAGGATGGAGGCAGCTCTTGAGATCCAGTCCAACCTTGAGATCTCATCCAGCCCTGCTCAAGCAGGGTTATCTACAGAGGGTTGTTCAGGACCGGGTCCAGCCTGGTTTTGAATTATCTCCACAACATCACTGGGCAACCTGTTCTAGTGTTTGACTGTCCCCACAGTAAACATTTTCATGCATTTTAATTTGTGCCCAGTGCCTCTTTTCCTGTCAGTGGGTCTGTCAGTCAATTTGACTCCCTCAACTTTATTCTCTTCCATAAGGTATTTATACACATTGATAAGATTGCCCCTGAGCCTTCTCCCTTCCAGGCTGAACAGTCCCAGCTCTCTGTCTCTCCTGACATGAAAGATGTTGCAATCCCTTAATTATCTTTGTGGCCCTATGCTGGACTGTCTCTAGTAAGCCTCTGTCTCTCTTGCACTGGGGAGCCTGGAACTGGGCACAGCGTTCCAGGTGCGGCCTCAGCAGTGTTGAGTACAGAGGAAGGGTCACCTCCTTTGCCCTGCTGGCAATGCTTTGCCTACTGCAAGCCAGGATACTGCTGACCTTCTTTCTGCCAGGTCATGTTGCTGACTCATGGTCAACTTGTTGTCCACCTGAACCTCAAGGTAATTCTCAGCAATGCTGTTTTACAGCCAGTCATCCCTCAATGTGTACTGGTGCATGGGGTCATTCCTCCCTAGATGCAGGATGTGGTATTTCTCCTTGTTAAACTTCAAGAGATTTCTTTCTGCCCAATTCTCCAGGTTGTTGAGGTCCCTCTGAATGTCAACATGACCGTCATCTGGTGTACCAGCCACTCCTCCAGTTTTGTATCAACTGTGAACTTGCTGAAGGTACACTCTGTTCCATTGTCCAGGTCAGCAATGAAGATATTAGACAGTATTGGCCCCAGGAATGGAGTTTGGGCGTATACCCCTAGTGACTTCCCTCCAACTTGACTTTGTGTCACTGGTCACAACCCTCTGGGTCTTGTGATTCAACTAGTTTTTAGTCCATTTTACTGTCCACTTACCCAACTCATACTTTGTCATCTTGTCTACGGTGATGTTACGGGAGACAGTCTCCCCTCATCCACCAAGCTAGTCACCTCTTTGTAGAAGGCAATGAGGTTGGCCAAGCATGATTTCCCCTTTGTAAATCCTTGCTGACTACTCCTGATCACTCAGTCACTCCTGATCATTTATATATGCCATATTTTGAAGTTAACGTGTAGGGGAGAGAAGAAAGAATGGGAGCTCCAGTGGGAGACCTGTGGAAATGTAAACACTCATCTGCAGCTTTTAAATAAACGCTGTGGCAGTGGGAAAGACATAATACAAGCCATATGATACTGAAAAGCCTCATTCACAGTCCCACTACTACAAGGAGCTAATGCAAGGACAACTCAAAAGACTCACAGAGTAGGAAAGTGAGAGCAATTTATGGCTGAAAAGTTTTGTGCTAATTAATGTCTGCCAAATAAGCAAAGTTGGGCTATGGACTCATGTGGACGTATTTATCCTAGTGCATTTCTTGCCATGGCAAGGGCTTCAGATACTGGTGGGCTGCTGGATTCCTCTGCTGTCAGATCCAGACATGGGTTAACACTCAACCACTGCACTGGCAGCTCAATCTTATACTGACCTTGAATTATTTCATTGCTGTGTGTGCTTCAATACCATCACCCCAAACTAAACGTCAGTTTGCACACAGAGTACATTTTCATTATCATTCTTCCAGGACTCATTCAACATATTTAATTAAAGACGCACAGAGGTGTAAACTTTCCGGTATCCAGTGCCCCTTCTGTATATGGGAAAATCAACTCCATTACCTGTCAGTGAGCACAAAGACCTAAGGCCATTAGCAGCTGAAAAACATACAGGGGGAATTCTCAGCTGGTGTAAGTTTGGCTTTCTCCTGTATTTTTACAACATATGTTTAATAAATAATGAGACATCAGCTATGGTCCAAGAAGCTCATCTTGATAAACAAATCATCTGTTTTCCACTTTGAACACACACTAGAGAAAGCCAGTTACAGTTGGTGTCTAACTAAGCTGGAGCATATATTATTTCTTAGAGTAGACAAGACATTAACAGTCTTAGCAGGACTGCAGACATTTACGTTGTTGAGGATGTAGTTATCATCTGAGGGTATGCAAGTGCCTCACCTGCACTAAGAAATTGGATGGTGGTGTAACATGGATGGCTGATCAGAGGCTAACTGGAGCTTCCAAGAGGCCTGTGTTCATAGAATATATCACATAAAATCACTGAAGATTAAAAGTAAAGAAATAGTGGATTAATTCTGACAAAAATCTTGCTGTAACATTGGATAGGCCATTTCTTACCCCGTCTTCAGAGCTCTGCATCACTGAATGAAGCAGTCATAACCCATCCTTCAACCTCTGCCTCCAGATGGCTTTCCATTGCCTCAAGTGTATTTAAAGAGTTCTTCTGAGAAAATGGAAAAGTAGTACATGCCTGACTCATAGCGAGAGCTTTCCAGAAATAGCCAACACCTCTGTTACGGAAAAATTAACATCCCTGGAAGAGAACACATAAAAACCTTCAACAGGACTTGATCCAGCTGAGATAAGCTGACTTGTACAATTGAGTGAAAGTACTACAGATTTATACCGCTTGTTTAAAATAAACTTTTCTTTAGGCTGTTATATATTATTTTGCATTTTGTCTGAAATATTTTACATTTCATCTCACTTCTGTACATACTACCTGGAGAAAATGTTCCTTATTTGTGGGTCTGATTTTACACTTGCTGAAAATCAGACATTTGAATTTGCAGCTAGACAATTGGAACAGGAGTTTCTAAGGGAAGTAGAAACCTAATGTTGCCTAATTTTAGGCAGCTCTTTGCACAAAGATCTGGCTCATCTTGCCAATGTTTGGAAGATTCACATGAATGAGGAAGTCTTTCTGGTTTTGACACCCTTTGGAGCTGGGTCACACTCAAATGGCAGGAGAAACTTGCAAGTTATTGCAGAATGCCCTAAAATGACTGAAACACACTCCCAGTGCATTTTTTAAAATAAAGATTGTTGTTCAGCATTGAGCTGTGGCTCAAATTTGAAGCTCTGAGCTATAAGGCACATCTGCTGTAGCATCTGAAGAGGGGAGGGATCCTGGGATGCATGCTGGGCAGAGAGTTATTTTATTAACACCTATGAAAAGCAACCCCCCAAAAGCCAGTTAGTGACTGCTGAGTTTCCTTTTCTGCTCCATTCTGTTGACGGCCACATCACCTGTATGGGGTTGTGTTGGACACCTTGTTCTCAAAAGCAGGGCCAAACTCTGCTTGGCTCAGGAAGGGAAGATGGGGATCTTCCATGGGTTTGCAAAACCTGGAAACAAATGGGGCATGTAGTGCAGGAGAAACAACTTGTTTTCTCAAGTGTTTTTCCATGCTGAGCTGCGTGGTTATTCCCCTCTTAACTGCCTGCTCTCCTGCCTGCTCTGCAAGGCAGGTCACTGTACCTCATATTGGTTCACATGAAACTAATGCAATCATGGCATAATATTTTCCATACCTTGTGTTGTGTCCTCGCTACAGTGAGTTACATGTTGCTTGTAAAATATTTGCTTCATCTGTTTAAAGGGGAGAAGTGGGGGTGGAGGGAGAGTCCCTTTCACTGCCTGATTTATATGTCAAATATAAAACTAAAATGAAACATGTGGCTGATTGCCTACAGTTTTATGTCAGGTGTAGAAGTCAGTGGCCCCGCTCATAAATCACGCTGCTCATTTGTAACCGTTGCAACAGATTTATACGATTTATAACTGGGTTATTGAGCTATGTCATCAGCATAAGCATTTTCTTATTAATAAAAGACTGCTAAATTGAGAGATGGTTTGCAAAGCAATTGACTGTAATTTTTTTGATGCGAGGAGGGAGACACCTTATTGTTCACAATATATTAAAACAAAACACTTGTAAAAGTCCTGGGTCCCTCCCTGAACTCCCACTGCTTTATTTCTTCTCTAGGGACCTGCAAAACAAGCTCCTTATTCATAAATGTGAGATGATGCTGTAAGGGTGATGTTTCCGTTGGTGATTCATATGATTTACTCAGTATGTTTGATTCATCTGTGAAGAAAAACAACCTCTGGCTGAGGGACAGATGCTTATGGGGCTTTGACATTTGATTTTAGCTGGGTTATACAGGGTTATGAACAGTGATAGTTTTTCTCTATATAACAACTTTCCCTGGAGCAGGAAACCAGGCTAATGCCCTAAAATTTTGCCTCCGGTCTGTATTTGCAAAGGAAAGGGGGCATTTCAGTGAGGTTTCAGGTAGACTCTGTCTTCTGAAATTCCTCTTCTAAAGGTTTGCATTATGTTGCAGGGTGTTAAACTGATGGCACCTTCCAAAAGGGAAAGGATGGCATTGCACTCATGGGTGAAGAGCCTCGGAGCAGTTGTTTCAGGATGCCTTTGGGTGGAAGATACCATGCAAGTACATGATGTTTGCTACAACTAGGAGATCCTCTAGCCAAAGCAACGTCCTCCACAGATGCTGTGAAATAGAGTTAACTGAGATTCCTAGGAGTGGCTCCAAAAGGAACCTGGCTGGTCCTCTGAACCCAAGCTCTGAATCAGATAATTCTGCTCATAAACTGGAACTTCCTAGTTCATATTCATAATGGGTAACTTCAAAGTCCCAGGTCTGAACATCCAGAGTTTTACCTGAGCTTGGTTTCAAGTTTATGCTACAGTTTCACAATCGGTGGTCCCCTCTAATAACTTTTTTCATTAAAATTTACAAATGCGCCTAATATCAGGAAATCATCCAATCTTTTAGTACAAAAGTGCAATTTTTTAAAAAAAAATGATTTCATGTGTGAAGACTCTTATCATTAAAAATGACTACAAAGGCCTGGATCTACAGTGACTTGTAACCCTACTTTATGGAAGCTTTTAAGAAAATGTCCCCCAAAGACTGTATTTGAATCTTATTTAACTATTTTTATTTGTAAGAAATGAGAGAGGCCCTGCCTTAAGGGCCTCTGTCACATCATTAAAACCAAAACTAGAGTCAGATTTCATTGTAGCAGCAGCTAGACCTGTTCAGCAAAGGAGAAGAAAACAAAACTCCACTCTTCATGGGATGAATTTCTGTGTGAAGGTTATAAAAAAATCTCAGAACATTTAGTAAAACCAGTCCAAAGTGACCATAATTTTTCAATGTAAGCTTTTAAATTGTTCTAATTATTTTAATTTAACATTTTTTCTTTGGAAGTGATTTGTTTGCCTCTTTATTTAATTGGGAATGTGCACAGGGCTGTGGTGGTGTCTCTAGCTATACAGGTACTAGAAAATGAAATGTGCCTGGGGACATTTCTGAGCATTGAGGCCAGCTGGGAGGTGATGTTCTTCAAGCTGCCCTAGCAAACTTCTTCACCACTCAGCCAGATTGACTGCATCCAAAACACCAACTGGGAACAGGTTCTGGACTCCTCCAACCCCACAACAAGCCTGGGAATGGCTTGCAGATATTTCTAACCAGGTTGGGACAAATTCACACCAGGGGATGGTCTAACAATTTCCTTGCATGGGCAAAAGCCTCCCATGCATGGGAGTGTTGCTGGTCAGGACTGAATTGACCAGGAGAAGCACAGTCTTCCCATGTGATGCTCAAGGGGTTCCAGCAACCGGGGATACTCCATCCAGGGGTCTTTATTTGAATGTGCGGCCAAATCTGTTTATAACATACACATCATTCCTGTTCCAATAGTATTCAAATACTTCCCAATCTTAAATGAATCTGTCTTGACAGAAGTCCAGGGAAGTGAGGATACACAGATATCGGTGTTTCACAGGCAAAAAGTAAAGGTGTAGAAACTTGGTGGAAGTTGTATGTGAGGTTTGTGGCCATGCAATGATTTTGGGGGACAAATCACTTGTCTGTCTTCTTTGAATGACAAACTGTTATGCTGGCTTTGCTGCTTTATTTACCTTTATCGAAGCAGAAGAGGAATGCAAGCCAAAAAACTTCACAACTGAGTCTAGGTCTGGGTATTTGGTGCCCTGAAGGCTGAGGCCATATAACATTGTCAGTGATGGTGTCAGATCCCGCTGAGCAATGAGCATGTGCTTGAATTCATCTAAATCAAGCAGGATCAAAACACAGGGCTTAAAGTTAAGCAGGTGCTTAGGTCCTTTGTTGCATCTGGGGTGGAGAGAGGAGAAACAAAAGCTGTTTGAGCAGATACAGAGAGAAATGCGATCATAACTCTCCTGTTAGTTACATTTATTGCAATGAGCAAGGGCAGGAGGAAAGCTTGGCCACCTAAAGCAGATGAGGACCCTGATATGTGTCCAGCTCTGGAGGTGGATTGGGCAAGATCTGATAGAACTAAGAATCAGAAGACAATGCCCATCATTCACTAATTTCAACTCCACTTGAACTGCATCTGCCTTCCCCAGCCATGCACTATTTTTAAAAACATGTTCTACATTTTCTCCTGTGTTTCGTTGTTTGTAAAACATCCTACAAAGCTTGATTTAAAAAAAAAAAAAAAAAAAAAAGAAAAGAAAAAGAAAAAGCATCTCTACCAGATTTTTCCTCATCTATTTGGCAAACTTTGCTTTTCCGCCCCACTGCTTCCTACAGAGCCGCAGCCAGTATGGCTTTCCAGCTTGTTGATTTCCTTGTGCCATAATTTTTAGCATTGTCCATAAATATCAGCTCTGCTCTGGGGATTCGGGGCAATTCATCCTGTCCTCTCTGTTGGCTGCCTGTCCCACTGCAAGAGCAGAGTGATAAGAGGCCACATAAGGATTCAGATCCTGCAGTCAGTCTCTTTGCTTATTATAGATAACGGTAGTTTTAATAAAATGCTGGGCACTGTTATCTTCCATTTTTACAATTTCTGAGTGCCTATTGCTTGATAATTCTTTGTGGTCTTTTGGGAGGCTGACAGAAATAACTTATGCCACAGGATCAATACAAACTCATGGGAATTTGTGCTGGTGAGAAGGTGTATACGTGCCTGCCAGGAGGGAAGAGGTCACAGAGGTATCACAGAGTGCAATTACTCAGGAAAGAAGCCAATGGAAGTCCTCTCTCAGCTTACCACAGACTGTTAAGGCCTTTGGTGTTATTGCTAAGTGTCCATTTGCTCTTCTTGGTGTTAGGAGAGAGGGTCCTTGGGAGGAAGGACTTGCACTTTTCGGGACAGGTATATTTTCACTTTGCCTTGCTGCTGAATCCATCTATCAGCTGCCAATTTGATGTGTGAGTATACTCATTTGAAATGATGACAGGTAGAAGACCTGAGGGGTTTTGGTTTTTAACTGATGTTTTAGCTGACGAAGTTTATATTCTTGCAGCTATCTGGGGAAAAGGATTATGTTACATGCAAATACAGATTGGGAAATAAAAATATCAGTCTAAAAGAGAAGTTAAATGCTTGTGGCATCATCAGGAGCGTTGGTATGTGGGTCTTTATTGCAGAATGCGTTACCTGAAATATGGGTACAGGCTTATAGGGCTGTAGTTTGCAGCGCGTTACCCACTCAGAGGAATTGTAAATCCAGGTTCCCTTCTGTGCCCCTTGCCTCCAGCCTCTGCCCTCTGGCACATAGACCTTTGTGATGTCAAAGGAAGGCGTAAGTACCCAAATACTTTTAAACAAACTTCCAATTTCCTCTTTTCTAAAAATGTTTATGTAAAAGAATTATAGAAAATTAGTCTCTATGACAATTATTTAGGAACCAGATTTGCCTTTCTTGCTCATTTTTCCTGCAGTTGAAGAAAAACGTATAGATAGAGCAGTGTTGCTTTGAGTCTGATGATGGACCTTGTGGGGAAGGACCAAGTTCCTGTGTCCATGACATCCTAAGAGGTTGTAAGTTAATGATAAATACCCTAGTGGAACTTAGCAGCTCTTCACTCAAATTTTGAATGGCCAAGGACCAGCTCTTATTTACCATTTCACATCTCTCTGAACACCAATGCCATGACAGCCTACTCCAAAATGCTCCTTCCAGTGGCCTCTATACTGCTCCTGAATCTATATACCTGCTGTGCAGTGAAGATCCACACTAAATACACACCTAGAGAAGTACAAAATCCCCACTTTATATTGTTGCCATGCACAGGACATGCAAGGAATGAGGAGAAGTGGAGACCCCATGGAGAGGATGGTCGTGTTCATGTCTGGATTATCTCTCCATCAGGCAGGCTGGGGAGCACTGGGGCAGGGGAAGGATGTGCTGGAGGTGTAAGACAGCAAAACGCATGGTGGAAGGGTGGTGACCTCCATCCCTGAGGATATTTAATTAGTAACATAATGAAGTGATTATTTATGGTCCAGTTCCCCTCTGTCTTGCACCTTGTGTGGTCCTCTGCTGCGAGGCACTTCGAGCAGAATTCCCCATTCTCACTGTTAATAGCTTCCCAGTGTGTAAGAGCACAGATTTATTGTGGGGGAAATTGCCTTTTAATCAACCGGCTGGCGTCCGCTCTAGGCCCTCCATGGTTTTTGAGCAGTGTTGCTCCAGAGAGATGGGTTCAGTATCAATTTCAGTCTTATATATTTTATTAGAGCTGTTAAGTAAACTAGCTTAAAACCAAGAAAACATCACTGAAGCTAAGCTTTTTATTAATAAAATACTGAACTAATCCAACAACAGAATACTTGAACCTATCAATTGGACTGGCTGGGACAAGATAGTTTCAGTGCTGGACTGAAGCTGAATCATGAATCGTACTAAAAGTGTAGTCAACTCTTTTGTAAATGTTAAGAGGAAGTCTAAGAAGGTGGCTAATTGTAAATTGTTAGCCGGGAATTTTACCACTGTCATTCAAATGCATTTTAAAAAGTTCTGATTAAATAACTTAAATATCCCTTGTCTGAACCACAACATAAGAACCATTTCCTTATATTTCAGTTCTTATTTTCAGTCTCAACTTTCTCTGCTCTCTCTCCCAGAAGAGATATCATAATTCAGGCATTAATGGAACATTATGTGACAGGTGGTTCAGAACCTTTATTTACTAGGATTTCAAAGAGAGCTCAAAACTTGGGGACTTCTAAACACAGGACGTGTTTCACCAACTGCTTTTGTTGACTTTGGAATTGTTGTACCTGGAGGACTTTTCTATTTGACTTTCTCCCACGGTAACTTTATGAGCACACCCATCCTCACAAGCTAAATGGGATCAGAGGACAATTTGGGCAGAAAAACTAGAAACATGGGAAACAGGTTGCTGAAAATGCCAAAGCCTCAAATACTTGTCTTCTGTTACGGCCTTCTCCACCCCTCCTGCTCCGACAGTAGTGTGTCTGGAGTTGCTGCCAAGCAGGTGGTTGTTTGTGGTGATGGCAATTCTTTGCTGGCCAAAAGCTTCTCACATCAGGCCATCATTGGACCTAATACAACACAATTAAGAGGTGTACAGAGCAGCAGTCTCTCCTCAGGCATCTTGATTCAAAAGGTGGGACTTCCTAGCCATGCTCGGGCTTCTTAAAGTTAGTGATTCCTATTTTCTCTGCCATGCAGCATGCATTGCTGAAGTTTTGGGACATATCTAGTACACTGGAGCCATGCGGCTTAGTCCAGTCAAATCTGGATTAGGTCACCAGTGGTCATCGCTAAGTAGGAAAAGTCCTGTGCAGGCCAAGAATTTTTGAAACATTTAGCATTTTGCATAGCAGAAATTGCTGCTAGGTTTTCCTCCTAGTAAATAAACAAATAAACAATGAAACACAATATATTGGGACATCAGGTCACTTCGGAGTAATTTTCCAGGGCCTTATTTGAGTTACTAGTCCTAAGTTTTCTGAGAAGTTATTGTAACCTTCCCCAACTAAGATGAGCAGGAAAATCCCAGCCCAGGTGAATCAGCTGCCCAAACACCCATCCATCAGCAAAATCAAAATAAATTCATATTTGCAGGAAAGCTCAGCATCATCCTTCTTTCCCTTGCCTCTCAAAGCTGACACAAAAGCTGATTCTTCGTGATGACAGGGTGATTATAATAACCTCCCTGTTTCTGGGCATGCAGCTTGTCATCCATGATGTACATCTCAATGGTGAAATGCTGCTAAAGAGAATGATCAAGACTAGGCTTACTTGAAATATAACCTTTAAAATGGTCACGTACAGGGAAAAATACACATCCAAAGAAAATCTAAGTTCTAAAAGCAAGCAGTCAGATTAGGTGCCCAATCAGGAGCTTAATTAGGAGCTGTAATTTATTAAGGCTCCCTGCCCAACTTGTATGCTTCTGTGCAGGGAGAGGCTTGCCAGGAGGGGGGAGAAGTTCAAAGGACTTAGTGCCATGGGGCAGTTTGTGCTCAGATGACACAATGGCATTGCTTCTTCTCTTCCCTCCCCTTCCCAGCTCTCCACCCCACCACTGGTTGTGTCCAGATGTGCCTGCCTTTCCTCAATACCCACAAACTATTTCTTCTTTCATGATCTGCCCCTTATTTAACACAACTCACTGTGCTGCTGTTCTGTATTTGGTTTTAGTCATTGTGCAAAATATGTTTATAGGATGGGCTCATGACAGTAACAAAACCCAGGACATGCGTGAAGAAATCCTCCTAACTGGTGAAGAAATCGCTGCAGTACTAAGTGCTCAGCTGGTATTCACCATGCGTCATCCCTTGAGCTTATTGCTTCACATATTGGCCCTAGGCTGTGCTACCCACACAGCATGGTGGGTCTGCCCCATCACAGGTATTGCACGAGTTGTGTGTGGTGGTAGCACTTGGGAGCTACTGGCATGTGTATCAGGGTCAAAACCCAGCTGATGCATCATTTCTCTCTATTTTTCTATCATCCAGGCACTATGGGTAGGGCCTGAAATGACCTTGGGCATATAGGTGGGACACCTGGAGTAAGCCAGACCTCCTGGAACTGGGAAGGTGACCTGAGGCTGGACCAAGCAGGGATAGGATCAGGACTGTGGAGAACCTGTCACATGTGACGGGACTGCTGGATTTGGCTTGTTTAGTTTAGGAAAACAAAAGCTCAAGAGAGGATGTGATGGCTGTCTATAAATATACAGTTGAGAGAAAAGAGTTATTTCAGCCTAAGGACAAAATTGGCACAAGAACAAATGGTCATGAAGTGGCTAGGAATAAATCCAGGTTAGAAATTGGGGAAGGTTGTTAGCAATTGGGGTAACGAGCTCCCTCCTAAGCACGAGGGAAGAAAACAGGTGTCAATAGAAAATGGAGTGTGGTTGATTTACAGAAGGATATTTATGATGTTTTGCTTGAGATTGCAAGTGTCAGCGACACAGGAGGTCCTCCCAGTCCTGTGTCCCAGTGCTCACTGGTTGGGATGCTGCTAGCGGTGCAGTAGGTAGGCTGACATGAAGTGCAGGCATTTCTTTTACAGATTTTCAAGGCTAAAATGGAATCTAATACCCATCTAATTGGACCTCTCCCCAGCACAGGTGATCAAATTCAGTGTTTCTGTCACAAGCATATACTTACTTCAGGCAAAGATTCAAAATGATGGGCAATTCATCTGCCTCTAGGAACCTGTTCCTCAGGGTGCACACACAATCCAGGCTGTGCACCAAGGGACAGCCCTGAGCAAGCAGCATGTGGCACAAAGTCCCATCCCGCACCTCTCTGCTCCGTGGTGTTCTTTGGAACAGCTGCTGTGATGTCCCCTGCAACCTATAAGGACTCTGGGACTAAGAAAGGATAAACAAGCACTTGCTGATATTTCTTCTGCTAGTATTCATCAGTTCAGATGGTGATCATCACAGCCAGTCGCAGGATCACACACACATTGCCTGCTGCGTAGGTGGAGGGGTTAAGGTCTGGTATTTCCTACAGCTTCTTCTGCGGTGGCTCTGCACAGTGGCTAAAGAAGGAGCAGGGTGAGGAGAAATAAATAAGGCAGTTATTTTTTGCAGATGATTTATCAGGCACTGTTTTTCTCAGTGGAGGACTGTTATTGGCTACTCTGACTGTGACTCACGGGGATGGACTGCAGTCAGCAAAGTGATGGTTTTGTCTCTGCAAATGGGGAGGTCAGGAAACCACTTGGACTTTTTTTAGTCATCTAGCCCCGGAGATGAGACTATGTTGAAGCATGGGAGATGTAGTACAGATTTAGGAAACCATGGAGGCATTTGCCAGACTCGCGCTCTGTGCCTTTTCCAGAACAGGAGTGTACAAACCTGCTTGCCATCTTTTTGACAACGGCTATTGCCCCTCAGTCTCGTCCCACAGCATGGCCACTATCAGTCTGCAGCCCCAGTCGTTCCTGGGATGCACAAGAAAGTCTATGGGCGTGGATTGTGGCAGTGCTGAGACATTAAAGCCCTACAGCACATGGGAGTTGTTGCCATTTTCCCCTCACTGGGATTTCTCAGAGAAGCTAGAAGCTATCGTACAGGAATGGCCCCCCAACCTGGACAACGGCCATTTTAACAGGAACAATGTACCTCTGTGATGCAAAGATGACTCAATATTGATGTGATAACTGTCTGAAAAGGGCCATGGTTGCAGATCGAACACCTTCTGACCAAAACAAGCCAGGGAATGGCTGCTCTCAAATCACTTAAGGACATGGACAGAGATGTGATTTTTCTAGGCATTCTGGAGGAGGATTAGATTTTCATTGTTTTCTATGTATCCTTACACAGAAAACTTAGAGGAGGATGCCGGTCTCATGTGTTTCTGGAAGCCAGAAAGATAAGAAGCGGTGCCCTGTGCTAGTCATGGCTGTTTCCCATCTGTTTTCTTTTGAGATAACAGCTTCATGGAAAAGGCTGTGTAGTACAAAGGGAGATGGTGGAGCATGGCTTGGAGCAGACATATTGTGGATGGGTGAAAAAATGCCCCACATGACGACAGGAAGGTCAGGAGTGCATTGTGCCTCTGCTTTGAGAAGTGCTAAAACAAAAAAGATGGATTTCTTATTTCCTAGAAGCCGATACCCTGGTAGGATGTAAAATTTAGAAGTGTTAGACAGCACTTTGATGATATTTTTTCCACGAGTTGCACTATATTCACATATTAGAGTTGATAAAAAAGAGAAAATCCAACGAATCTTTAAAAAACCGCAACAAACAAACATATAAATCGTGTTATTGTGAATCTGACCATGGAACACAGCCATTGTAGCCACGTTGTATAATCACATCATTGAAGCCATAACCAGAATGGTTCTCCTTTTCCTTTTCCACTGGAAGTGAATGCTGGGAAGATCCTCAAACTATTGTGACCAAAAATGTTGGTCTCATCAAAGAATGTTCTCTGTATTTTCCAGGAGGCTTGCAAAATTACCTTTTTTGATTCCCTGAACATGCTCCAGGAAATGCAGTCCTGAAGGCTATTTCTTGGAATGGTTGTGGTTTTCCCATTTCTTGTGTTCCCAGTTTCACCCAGAGACCTAGGTCGCCTTCTTTGCAGGTGGTGGCTCTCCTGTTTGTGTCAGCCAAGGTGTGGAAGATGCTGAGGAGAGTCAGTGCACAACTGCTTCTGTTCCCAACCCCCATCTTAAGGCCAACTATGATGGAAAGATTGTATTTCTTTAGCTGCTCCCATATTTTCCTTGTACTTTGAGGTTTCTTTTGAGATGTTAAGAAGCTTTCCAAATCTCTTTCTGCAAATAGTCATCTTTATAGTGAAGAAACAGGGCAAGCGAAGGCAGTGCTCTGAAGGGATGCATGCGCAAGCACAGAGGGAGAGGGCAACTGGAAAGCTTACACGGCCTCATTGCTAGTTGAGGTAAACATGGTGAAGTTCTCCTTGCCCACAAGAATTTCAATGGGGAGGAGAGATCCTGCCAGAATAACCTGGGGCAAAGGCGAACACCCAAGTGCAAAAGCCGGTGCCAAGCCAAGCAGTGTGGGGTAGCAGTCAAGCACTTGCCAGTGGCGAGAGCAGTGGGAGCCCGTCCACAGCAACCCAACAAGAATAAGCTCTCCGCAGAGTAAAAAGTAACGTGTGATCCGAGGAGGCTTAACTACAGCCAATTGACCTGGGTGAAAAGCAGGTCGTGTGCATAAGGCATTGTAGCATAAACTAGCTATGGCTGTTGTTGATATTACTTCCTAGGATCCTTCAAAACGAGGTTGTAGTTGAATAATTCAGCAAAAGCTTCAATGCTCTCACAAAACAGAAATCAGCTGTCACTGGGTATTAATGGAGTGAGAAAAGTAATTAGGTCTAATTTCAAATGTCTCAGCCAATTAAATTGCAGAGTGAGAAAAGCTGTGTAATTTACCTCTGCTCATCAAAATTAAAATTGTCAAATTGTCCACATTTACAAATCTCATGCTGAGCTCTTGGAAGGCTTAGGCAGGGCTTGTTGGGGAAAATACGCAAATCGTGCACAAGGTGTCAAGACCTTGTGTTTTTCTGGTGCACCTTGTGTTTTTCTGGTTCATAAAACTTGGATCTTTTAGGTTTAAATGCTTCAAAGTTCAGCTCTGCCGTCAGGCATTCCAGAGAAACCGAGCTGAGCCTGGCCAAACCAAGAGCTGTCACCGGGTCTGAGAAGAAGCCTTCAATTCGTAAATGTGAAATACGCTCCCCAAAAGGCAGGTGTGCATGCTCAGCCTGACAGATGGCAGAGCCCACATAACCACTTGCCCTTGAGCCACATTTTACAATAACGGTGTTTGCAACTGCGGAGCCCTATCCTGGTCTTGATTGTGCGTGAACTCCCTGTGCAGTTGTGCCACTGAATTCGGTAGAGGTATGAGGGAGACAAGCTCATGTAATTAAGGTCAGAAACTGGCTCCTAGACTCCAGCCCTCCCTGACGTACATGCTGGAGCTGGGCCAGCCCCACTGCAGTCTCAGATATCACATTGGCTGGCCAGACACCACTGCTTTCTCATGCTGTGTCTGCGTGAAAACATCTTTGACGACTCGGAAGTAACTATTGCAAGAGACAAGGTCCAAGGTGCAAAGCTGCAATGGAAAGTGATGAAAGCCCGTGAGCGCCAGAGCTGAGTGTGAGAAAGATATATGGTGTCTATAGCCTTCACAGAGATATAAAGTCCCTATAGCCAGCAGCTCATGGGGTCTGTCACCCTGAATGACCGACAGGCTGGTTGGCTAATGGGGGATTTCAATATAAGCCTGGGCCAGGTCTCAGATCCACATCCCTTGATCTATCACAAGACATATGCTCAGGGCAGATCCACCTGCAACTGGTGAAACCAATGAAGATTTTATACTCAGTAACAGCATTTGTTTTCCTTCGGCTGCATGAAGGGTGCTCATATCGGGCATTCACAGCTGATCAAGCTAAAATTGAATGACAATGTTAGAACACTATTCATTCATTTGAAAGTCAAAGGAGAAAATGGGAGGAATAGGGTATGGAGGAGAAGAGAGGGTGGGACCCCTCTTCCAGGAGTGCATGCATACAGCTGGTTTTATGAAAATGAATAATTTGCACAAGACCTTTCCTGCTGGCCCATGTGGTGACTGGCCTTGCTGAGACTGCAAGTGGGGTCACCCAGAGCCACCAGATCTGGGAGTCTGGCATCTGCCTGCTAGGCAGTACACGAAGGCCACCAAACTAATGTCACATTCACCCCTGAGAACTCATTGGATTAAGACCACTTGTAGCCACTGTTGACCTGTACTGGATTTGAATTGGTGACCCGGAGATGAAAGGCTTTCTGTCCTAGTGCCAGTTCTTTGGCTCGCTCTGCTGTAACAATAAATATCCCCCAAATCTCTTGGAACTCCCAGTAATTATAGCCTTAAAATAAACTTATAGCACAGGCTAGTGATTACTGAATGTTTCTTATTGTTTCCCCTCTGGGAGATGTGTATCCCTCAGGAAATGAGTTTCTAATTAGATAGGAGAAGCAGGGCAGCAACAATAGTGTGGGAAAGCTAAATTAATAAAAGCTTCTAGGTACGCTCTGACCATCCCTTCCAGAGAGCTGACGAACGATGAAATGTGACTGGACCAGGGGTTTTTAACTTTGTCTCTTCTTGGGAGATGCCTACACCAGCTGTGGCAGAAGATACGTGAGTGGAGGGAGAGAGGATGTAAGTAAAAATGCTATTAGAGACCTCGGGAAAAAGCTGCACAGAACAGCCCACAGGAATGCTTCAACCTGACAATTCCAGACCATCTGAGGTTACTGGCAGTACCCTGTGCAGGACTTCAGCTACTAATTCTTTGGTCAGGTTAATAAAATATGTGTGCATCCTCTATCCCCCTGAGGTGCTAATCCAGCTCATTTCAGAGTCCAGTATTCCTTTTAAATGCACAATTTTAGGGAGTCTGGATCCAGTTCAAGCCAGTGCCCTATCCATTCACAGAAATCTGGGGCTGAAACACTCTTTGGGCACTGTATGGCTAAAAGAGACCAAGATCAGTGAGGCTGGAAAGAGACTTTTGGACATAAATGTTTGTGATGGTTCATCATGCCAGCTGGAAACCCCATGTCTTGTTTTGTTTCTGTGAGTGCAAGAGAAAGGCTTCTCCATCCCTTGCTTGTATTTGTTTCATTTCCCACAGTCCATGCCATTTATAAACCTTGGAAATGCAAGTAGTCTCTTGGAAAATATCTCAAATCTCATCCAGTTGTATTGAGAGCAGAAAAACCGGTCAGAGTCATGTCAGAAGATGTTTCACAAAGACAAGTCAGAGCCTACACTCACACTCAGATGCTGTCCTGATGTCTGTTGCTACTGAAGACCAAAATCTTCAAGCTGCATCTTTCTGGGCAAAATGAGGGTCACCCTTGTTCAGAAACTGTCTCTCTTGGTTTGAAATGCTTTGCTGTGATGGAAGATACATCAGCATATGAAGAAATGTGCCCTAAGGTGGGAGCCAAAATATGGATGTCGTGTACTGAAACATGCATACTACAGTCCATGGCCATATCCCAGAATTTGCAGAGTGGATGGATAATGTGAGACTGTTTATGGGAAACCCCTGTGAAGTCTTCACGTGTAATTTGCACAAGATCAAAGAATGGAGAAATCTTATTTGTGTGTGTACGTAGCTCAGGAGCAACGGAGAAGGTAGAATAAATGGCAACAAGTCAAAATAAAACTTTGAGGAAAGAATAGGATTTAATTTTAGGTGAAAATATTGCCTTTCGCTGGGCAGTTCAGAGCTTTATTTTATTTTGAGGTGGAAAACACACTATTCCCTACATGACTGAGAATGTTTTTGTTCTGAAGCCAGACAAACTATTTTTTGATGAATTTCAGCTTAGCCTGCAAATTAAAGTAAATTGCAGGGATCCTGAACTACTCATACCAAAATCAGGAAAGACAAAATTAACTTTGTTCTCTTGGCACCAAAGTCACTGCATCTTAGCCTGTTGGAGCTGCCTTTAAGAAAACTAAATACTTTGTTCTTAGGATTAAACTCACCATTTTGATCACATCCACAGTTAAAACCTGTGGTTGCTACACTTTTAGTGAATCAGTACTCATCTTAGGCTCCCAATCTATATGTTCATGTTACTCTTTTACCCTGCAATTTGCCAGATGGATCTTTATCATTGAGAAACATAGAGAGGAGCATCCCCACCTGTCCTGATGGTGCCAAACCATACTGCTTAGGGATTCCCCTGTGGGTATTAATTGAATATGAAATGGTGGTGCCAGCAAAACATCATAATTTCAGCAACATATGTTGAAATGACACCAGTATAGGCTGTGGATGTACAGATAATATGTTCAATCTGCTTCTTGGGGAACCGGAGAAAATTTAAGCATCCACTGATGCATCCTATCCCTAGGGTTAGGCTAGGATCAGAGAGAAAGTCATCAGGTTGGCATATGGCAAGAATTTACTCTCCTGCAGCTGTAATTATGTTCAATCTGGCTGATGAGAGTGTAAAATAAGACAGGACACATTCATAATAACTTAAGATAGACCATTTTACTTTGCTGTTGCTGCACATGATGAGTTTTCATACCCGAGCTTCTGGGAGAGAGGAGGTTACCTTTTCAGGTTGTACAAACTCAATTGTTTATGATCTTTTGTAGCTACTCCTAGGTCATCCTGTGCCAGGGTAAGACTCTTATCCAGCATATGAGCATAACTAGTGGTTTCGTCTACTCTAGTTGTAAATAGCTACTAGCAATAAACATCCGCAGTGTCCCTCGAGAACTTGTTTCATAGCCAGTGGGATGTTGGTATATTCTAGCACACAGCCAGGTTTTTTAGTACAAGTACAGAGACTACATAGGATTGGTCTTCAGGAAGGAGGAATAAGACATTAACTCCAGTAGAGCACAAATGGGAAAAGTACTGAAAAGAAACACTGAAAATTGCCTGATGCATTAATTTGTTATTTAGTGTCCTTCTGACTTCTGGTACCAACTTCAGCTGTGTAATGTGTACCAACAGTAACTCAAATTTAGCTGCAGTTGGGTTTTGTCCCTCCATGTTTTCTGTGTATTGATTATTACCATGATGCACAGAGTACAAAGAGGGCAAGATGTAACTGTGGAGAAGAGTGGTACCTCTCCATCTGTCTCAACCTGGATGGTTATTCATATAGATATGAATGCCTTAAGTGGTAAGACATCCTGTGAGGATGCTTTTGGGCACGTCCCTTTTCTTTTCCACCTTGCAGAATGAACCATCTGCCATTCCCAATTCTTGGTCTTGCTAATGCTGCAACTAAAGTTGCATCAGGACTGCACCTGATAGAGCTGAGCTTGGAGTATCCACCTTTCATGTCCTGCCTCTATCCCACTGGCCTTTTAACCTTGTGACTGCTGTCTATGCAGTGCCCCCTCCAATACAGGGCATATATCGAGGTTTCGTTTATTACAAAGAGACAGTGACAAAACTTTCAGGAGATAGTGCTAAGATCACCATTTACCTTGCTGGCCCCTATTACCTCTTTCTTCCATTTCATATTGTGTGCTATGTATCCACATATAATTTCTTTCATACTTTTGATTGTCAGCTTCTTGGACAAGGACTGCATGAATGTACTGCATTTGTAAAGCACAATAAAACATAGCAAATAACAAGATATCTGACCAACATGATCGGAATCAAGAAATGTCTTGCATTTTCCTTTTGTTAAATTCATTCTGACCTGAGTGTCACGTAATCCTAGGCTGTAAAAGGTAGCAGTTCTTAGAAGGACCAACCTCCTTGAACTATTTTCCCCTCTTGTTAACAATTTCCATCTCATTTCCTATTTCCGGCTCTAACTCCTGCCGATAATGCTGCTCAGCTAATATTGAAACCAAGAGGGAAAAATATATGAATAGTAGACATCCGATCCAAGCTTTGTGTGGAGAATTCAGGGATGGAATGTTCTTGAGAACAGGAGGGTTTTTTAAATAGCAAAATATTTCTTGTTTAGGAAGAAAATTTGCACTGACACCTATATTCGGCACTGCTGACCTTTGTTCCCACAGTGCTCTTAGGTCAAATGTAACCATCTTCTTGAGAATGCATTTTTTCTTTTTTTTTCGTCGCGAGGTTCTCTGTGCAGAGGATGTCTGTATGGCAGTTTGCTGCACAACTGCAGCTCATATAGCAATTGTCATGCTAGCTTAAAACAGTGAACTTGCAAATACCATAGCAGTCACTAACTGGGTTTGTGATTGCATGCAACATTGTCCTTTGGTTATCAATATTGGCTTGCCATGCCCTTGCCTCCTACCCTGGCTTCTCAGTCTCCTGCTGTGCATCAGTTGTGTCAGCAGTATTTTGTGCAGTCACTCTGAGCCACATCCAGCCCCTTCACTTACAGAAAAGGCGTTTTTCCTGCACGCCTGACACAGTTCTTGGTGCACAGATGGTTGTGTAGATGTCCAGCTACTGGTGGAAATGAGTAGCCAGGGTGGTATAAGTGCACGTGGCAGACCCATCTGATCCTGGTATTGCTAGAAGTAATACAAAACCAATCTGGCCATTTCTGGGTGAGTTGCCATGTGGTCTTTTGCAGTAAATATAAAAGCAAACACTTTATTTACATAATGTCAAGTACTCATGCAAGAGGTGGGCATGGGAAGTCCTCCTTGAGCAGTGATCATGTGGGGGTCTCTCTGTTGTAGCATTTTTATAACCTAACCTACACTGGAAATACATCAAAGAAGCACTGGCTATGAAAGGCAGGAAGGGAGTGGTCTGAGGAACTGCAGCTACACCAGTGAGTTGAGCAGAGCCAAGGAATGTCCTCAGGCACCGCAACTCAATTGTGCTGTTAAATTGTCAGTCCCTGGCCGGCAAATGCAGATGGCTTGGGAGTTGGTGGGGGCTTGGAGCTGATCCCCATGGCAGCTTGGATGTGGCCACCCTGCTGTAAAGGACAGCAGCATGAACGTGGGTGGTTGCATGCCAGTGGGCTTCAATGCCAGGGAGCCACTCTGGGCATGAGCATTGGGATAGACAATTGCTGGTAGGAAGCAAAAACTGCATTTGGTAGAATCAGTTTATGGTATTTATAATGTTCCCAGACTTCTCTGCATGAAGGGAGAGGGCGTATGTGGCTCAGAGTCTTGTATGCAGCTGTGGTAGTGGAATTTGGACTTTACAGTGCTGCCTAATCTCAAGTTTTTTGATGATCTGTCTCTCCTTTGTGTCTAAGTCAATGCACGCTTGGGGCTCAGAGTTTCTTCCACTACATATTCAGCTGATCCAAGACTGGGCTGCACAGGGGGAAGGGCAGTGCCAGGTCTCCAGGCATCTAATGCTCTGGTCAGGTCTTCCTCTACTGCAGCTGGTGGCCCTGGCTCACGAAGACAGGTCCCCAAGACACACTGTGGCTCAAAGTCAGGTGTGCATCTTCCTCTTTCTGGGTCCTGGCCCTCCACTCTCTGCTACTGGCTTCAGGATCTCTGCTTTGATTTTTTTTTATGCGTGAATTTGGATCTTTTTTTGGCATTTATCTCCCTCAGAACCTTTGCACAAAACACATCTCACAGCAACAAGGGACCAATTTTTCTTTTTCACAAAGCCATCTGGGATGGTCCTAAGGGCAGAGTGGAGCAGCAGAGCTTTGAGGCACATCCATGCTGGCAATGTAACTTTCTTCTATGTCCATCACAGTCCAAGGCACCATTATCTCTCCCTCCATCACTCCCAAGATAGCCAGTCCTTCCTGCAGATTCTCCACACCCCACTCTTTCATTTCTCACTCCTCTCCCATCTTTCCCTTGTGCCCTGCACTGGCTGGCTGTTCCCCACCACTGCCACTCTGCAGTTAGCTGTCTCTGAGTCTGAGTGTCTTCAGTATTTGTGTCAATCAATAGGACTTCTGCCTTCAAGATCCTCTCTGCTACCACGAAAATTATTCCTTTGGCTCCAAGCAATAGAATCACAGAATTGTCTAAGTTGGAAGGGACCTTTCAGCTCATCTAGTCCAACCATCAACCTAACACTGACAAAAACCATCAATAAACCATGTCCCTCAGTACCACATCTACCTGTCTCTTAAATACCTCCAGGGATGGGGATTCCACCACTTCCCTGGGCAGCCTGTTCCAACGTTTGATAACCCTTTCGGTGAAGAATTTTTTCCTAATATCCAATCTAAACCTCTCCTGGTGTAACTTGAGGGCATTTCGTCTTGTCCTATTACTTGTTAGTTAGGAGAAGAGACCGACCCCCACCTCGCTACAACCTCCTTTCAGGTAGTTGTAGAGAGCGATAAGGTCTCTCCTCAGCCTCCTTTTCTCCAGGCTAAACAACTCCAGTTCCCTCAGCCATGTCTCATAAGACTTGCTCTCTAAACCCCTCACCAACTTCGTTGCCCTTCTCTGGACTCGCTCCAGAATCTCAATGTATTTCTTGTAGTGAGGGGCCCAAAACTAAGCACAGTGTTTGAGGTGGGGCCTCACCAGTGCCAAGTACAGGGGGACGATCGCTTCACTAATTCTGCTGGTCATACTATTACTTATACAGGCCAGGATGCTATTGGCCTTCTTGGACACCTGGGCACACTGCTGGGAGTCTACCAAGACCCCAGATCCTTTTCTGCTGGGCAGCTTTCCAGCCACTCTTCCCCAAGCCTGTGGTGCTGCATGGGGTGGTTGTGATCCAAGAGCAGGACTCGGCACTTGGCCTTGTTGAACCTCATACCATTGGCCTTGGCCCATCGATCCAGCCTGTCCAGGTCCCTCTGTAGAGCCATCCTAGCCTCAAGCAGGTCAACACTCCTGCCCAACTTGGTGTCATTTGCAAACTTACTGAGGGTGCACTTGATCCCCTCGTCCAGGTCATTGATAAAGATATTAAAGAGAACCAGCCCCAATACTGAGCCCTGGGTGACACTACTTTTGACCATGTGCCAGCTGGATTTAACTCCATTTACCACCACTCTTTGGACGCAGTCTTCCAGACAGATTTTTACCCAGTGAAGAGTACACATGTCCAAGCCATGACTAGCCAGTTTCTCCAGAAGAATGCTGTGGAAAACAGTGTCAAAGGCTTTACTAAAGTCTAGGTAGACAACATCCACAGCCTTTCTCTCATCCATTAAGCAGATCACCTTGTCACAGAAGAAGATCATGTTTGTGAAGTGGGACCTGCCTTTGATGAACCCATGCTGACTGGGCCTGATCATCTGGTTGTCCTGCATTATAAGAACGAGTCAGGAAAGCAAGATATGTATATTATCCATAGAAATGACCTACAAACATTCCCATGGGGCCAGTAAGTGTTCTACTGCCCCTTGGCCACAAGTTTTCCTTTACCTTAATCACAAGCAGTTCATGCATTTTGTCGCAGAGATTTCCAGTTTTAGTCCTCAGGGTCCTTGGTACATGTCAATGAAAAAGGGGCTTCAGGAACCACCATAATCTGAAAAAAGGTGTGCTTCTATTACCATCACTGTGTTTTATTTCTATTCCCACATTTGCATTGTTGAGGACACTGAGGTGAAGCACATAGCATTTGTTGGGACCATGATTTCTGAAAGCAAGCCTTCTTTTGGGCGGTACTGTTAGATGGTCCTCACAGCCCTGTAAGAAGGTTTAATTCATCTTCACCTGAGCCAGATGTGACTTATTTGCCCAGGTGGAGGGGGGTGGGTCCAGGGGTCATAGTGCTAAAACCAAGGTTATTTAGAGCCAGAGGAGGTTGAGTGTGATCTCTTGGTCTGTAGGTTGAAGGCCTGAGAAGTCTGGTCTGTGGGAATAATGAAGGTGGGAGTGTGGGAAGCAAGGCAGATGGTGGAAAGCTTTGGGGCTGAGCTAAAGCTTTATCTGATTGCTGTGAGCCAGAGAAGAAGTTTTAGGGTTGTCTGCTGCTATGTAGGACTGATAGGTCAGAGTCCCACTGCTCAGCTGCCTGGTGTGAAAATGGTGTCTGTCGCTGGACACTGGTAAGTCCTTTTGAGTTTTTGGAAGTCAAAACCCTGGTGAGGTGCATTCTGAAAATCAGCAGTGCAGGTCAAAATCCTTCTTGTGTGTGATGACCTGTCTCCTGTTCTTTCCTTAACTGCGTAAACACATGGGGATTCCCTGAGACTCTTTCAGGAAGCCTCCAAATCACTTTTTTTCATCGGCTCTCAGCTGCTTTGACCTGAATGCTGCAATGTGCCTTAAGCCGAGCAGATCTGCCAGCATGGGGTGGGCCTGAACCTTTCACAAAACTCAGTAGTGATTAGAGTTTTCGGTAGCCTGTGTTTGGGCTCTGGTAGCTGTGCAGGGCTCCTCCAAGGAGGGACCAGAAAGGTCCGGTTATGGGATGCTAGAGGGCAGGAAAAGCCATGGACATGAGCTGGAAATGGGAGCCCCAGGTGTCGAGAGCAGGTTGTGTCATATCCATATGGGGTTTGTCACTGCTACAGATCTGCGGATCCCCTTTCACTAACCATGCAAGTATCCCCTGTCCTTCTGAGCCCCTGGCAGCAGAACAAGGGTGAAATGGGTGGCAAAATCTTCTCTGGAGCCCATGGCCCAGGAGGGGAAAGCTGGGTGGAGAGTGAGGGAGGGAGCTGGAAAGCAGTGGAAGAAGAAGATGCAGATATGCCTGCGAGAAAGAGAAAGGAACTGGAACGCCCCTGCTGCTCTGAGAAGGGCATGGGATGCCACATCCGAAAAGTGATTGTTTTCTTGACAGTCTTCTCCAGAAGACAAGCAGTTGGGGAGGTCCATGAACTTCTCACTTGAGCTGTGGGACAGGAGCTGTGCAGCTTGCTGCTGGCATTGGGGGAGCTCAGGGAGGCTTGTTGATGGCTCTGCACTTTCTCAAAGGCTTTGGGAGGCCAAGGAGCTGAGTGGGAGAAGCACCAGGGAAGAGCTGCCAGATGGAATGGCTCCTCTGCTCACTGCCCAGCTCATGCTGGGCCCTGCACCCTGGCTCCCCGCCAGCTTTTTCCACCCACTGTGTAGGTTGTCCTCTAGGAGAGGGCATTGCCAGGACACTTTGCAGCACTGAAAGTCCCTAAGCAACAGTATCACAGGGCCAAATGCAAAATTTTTCCAGTTCTCCTTCCATGGGCTACAGTGGCCAGCCTCCTCCTTTCCAACATACTTTCAGATGCCTCAGGTTGTGAATGTCCCCATGAAGCAAGAGTGGGGAAGGGAAATGAAAAGAAATTTTCCTGGGGCCTGAACAACAACGAAAAGGACAGAGAAGAAAAAAGAGCTTTCTGGCGACAGGGTCTCACAGAGGAGGATCTCCAAGTCTTGCATCTGTCCAAGTCCAGGAAGAAGCAGACAGAGGATGCCTGATGTGGAGCAACAGCCTCAACAGATGGTGGCCTGGGGGTCACAACATTTGCTGGTGACCCACCTGATGGAAAGCGTAAGAGAAGCTAAGATGGGTGAGAAAGGGGGAGCCTAAGGCCAGGCTCCAAATTTAATTTTGGACACCTGAGAAAGCGAGCGACTTCTCAAAAACAACCTGACTCCAGCGGGTGCTGGCAGTGCTCTCTACAAAACTGCTTCTAGGCAGAGTGCTTTTTTTTTTTTTCCATCATAAAATGCCAATTCATTACAATGGAAACACTCTGCAGGGCTGTATCGCCTCTGTGACGCTGTGAGAGAAGCCAGGCTGTTTTCTTACCCAACTCCTTGGCTCCTTGCAGCCCGCCCTGGCAGGATGCTGCAGAGCTGCCGTCCTCCATCCTCCGCTTTAACCCTCCACCCCATCCCAATACCTTGAGTCCCCCCTCGCCCAACGGCCAAGCTCCCACTGACCTGCGAAGGTGAAGCACTGGTGTAGTTTTCTGCTCCCCGGTTTGAACGTTTTTTGGCTCAGGCGTCAGAGTAGCTGTTCTGTCTAATTGCGCAACTTTTGGGAAGTCAACCAGGGATTAATTTCATTCCCGTCTTCACAGGTTGCTTGGGGAGATGCTGGATCATGACTGCCCACTTTCTTACTGGAAGCTGGTCCCGTTTCCAGGCAAATGGTATTTAAATGGTATCTGGAGGGATGCTATAAAAATAACTTAATCTAAGGAAATATTTTGATGAAATTGTCTTTCGAGGGGGAGCACTAAGTTTTTGACTTGTAGTTTTCACAAAATACATGGCTCCATGCAAAAGTTGCTGGTCTCGGGCCATCAGTGGAGGAAAACCAGAGCATTTTCACTTCAGCAAGACATCACAGTAATGGCTCGAGGACCTAGTTTGGTTGCTTCATACCTTCTTTCCCCTGTAAGGGACGGGATCCCTGTGCCAAGGACTCATAGGTACAATCTGATTTGCCCTTTGTAAAGACGGAGAGCAGGTAACCAGTGCCCAAAACTTACTCCCCATAGCATTTCCAAATGGAAGCAGTTTTCTGCTTCAAATGCCCCAACCCTGGTTTTCCTGCAGACCTGAACAGCCGGAGCAATTGAAAACCTATTTTGTCTGAAATTCAGAGCAGTCCTTTTCAAAATCACTTCTCTTAATATCCTAATAAATAAACACCATTAACATCTGGTGCGAAATCCCTGGGCTGAGCACAACGTAGCTGCAGCACCGTGCTTGAGCTGAGCTCAGCTTGATTCAAAGATGGAGCAGTCTGAGCTGAGCCAAGAGCAAAGGGGGGAGAAAATAACAAATGGAAAAAGTAATTACATGTTAAAAAACCCCAATGCTCCAGCTTCCATCCTCTCAGGAGTTCACAACTGGTGGGGAGTCTTTAATAAACTAATTAGTGGCCACAGCAAATTGTGGAGGAGTCTGTAAGTTGTCGTAGTTGAGTAGAAGTCAACAGTGTCTGGTTTACAGTAGCCAAGTCTCTTGCTCATAATTCTTCACTGCATAATTTTATAAATAGTGGAAGTTATTTACCCTGCCTCTGTTAAGATATTGCTGGTTTTGAATGAGACTTTCCTTTAGAGCTTTAATTTTGATAGAAATTTCCATTTCACATATACAAAAATAAAATATATACAACATAGCTATATTTTTTATATATGTATATATATATAAAAAAAGTTACTCAGGGTTTTGAATTAGCTATAAGAGTGCAAACACCTCCCATGATTTAGAGATTTAATTTGCTGCTTCTTGGAGGGGTGCATCAGGAGGTCAAGATCTCCAGGTTGCGTGGTGCAGCACAGTGATGCTCGTGAGTGTAAATAAACTTTCCTGGGTCTCCTTAAGCAACATTTCACTCTGAATAATCCTGGTGATTTAACTCCCACTAGGACATTAGTTTTAGTTCCACTTTGCTTTATTGCTGCCATGCTTAATTGATTCAACACCAGGATGGAACTGCATAATGAGGCTGCTTAAGTGTAATGAAACCCTCGCATTGTCAAAAATGAATGTTTTGTCTGCAGATTCTGGAAAGATCGCTAATTAAACACTTCAGAACTGCTAGATACAGAGATGTGTGCAGATTTAGGAATTTATAAGACTACAGAACTGGAGTACTAAATATTTTCTTTCTCATCCAGGGCTTCTTCAAATAATTCCTTTGCCAATACAAATTTCAGGGAGCCTGATTTTTTTCCTTTTTTAAACACACAGCTATGGAATATCTTTAACTGGGGATGGTTATCACTGAGACACACTTGTTTGATGCCTAGTTGCCTCCTGACAAGCCTTTGCTGATGCTGCTTATTTCATTTGGGGAGCTCAGCTCAGGAGGCGGCTGCTGGATGCCCCACATCAGTGGCCTCATTGCTGGCCACAGGGCTGCATTTGTAGGGGGACACCTTGAACTAAACAGCTCAGTCTCAGTGAGGTTTTTATCCTTCCTGAGTGCCTACTGAAAAGGGGTGGAAAATTTAGTTTCTACGGGAAAACAAGCCTAAATAGCCCTGCTACCTCTTTATCTTCTTCCGTTGTATTTTTTTGCATCCCTCTGCAGCTCCACTCTGAAGCAGATTTGCGCAAATTTGGCTTTCTCCACCAGATGGTACTATTAAGCTGTTGTTGGCGGAAGATTTACTCTCTCCATCCCAAACCCACCCAGTTATTCCCTTTGGCTGGGGCTTTAGAAAGCTCTACACTCTTGGCATACTAAAGTTAAGCTGGAGTCCTATTAATTGTAAGGGCACCAGGTGAATGAGTGCATTCATGCTCTGTTTCCTTTCCCACCGCAGATCAAATATTTCTCCCCCAGCCCCCATCTAATGAAAGGAATGGGCTGGGATCTTCCAGTGAGACCATACTCGCAGCATGCATTTGGGATCACTGCTTTTATGAAGACATTTTCTGTACGAGCAGTGTAACTCCCTGAAAACTGTGGAAAATGCATTGGCTTTAATGCGTCCAAGGACACAGCAGGGCCTTACCGTAAGTTTGTGTTCCTAATCTGATGTGCAGCTTTCCCTGGGTGTTGTGGATACCACGTTTGGGCTCTGCCTGCAGTGACAGGAGGGAACACTGAGATCCCATTGGGGCTTTTGGGGCTCTCACATGCAGGGCTGCTGTCTGTCTGTATATTCTCAGGCAGGTCTTCCCCTTATAAATGTTCTCCAGGAAGTCTATCGAGGGTGTTTTCTATTAATTTAGTCCCTCTGATATCTGTAATGACACAGAGGCTGTGACCCAGGCTGCCATGTGTCCTGAGGTCCCAGGCACAGCCGCAGGGCATGTCCCAGACTTGCACAGCTCTGTGCAAAAAGCCAGAGGCATTTGGGAAGTGTCTGTCTTGCACAGTAATTCTGTCAGGTTGCAGAAATGTCAGATTTAGTGTTAGTATTGCTCATCTGGGAGGGAAGAGGACACAGGTACATAGAGATGCAGCTGCCTCACTGCTATGAGCTATTAAAATGCCATAGGAGCAATGCAATCATTGAGGCCCCTGGAGATTCTAATATCCCCTTAAAATCTGAGGACATTAACAATGTCTTGTAGATGCTGCAGCTCTCACTTCCATAAGGAAATTGCCAGCAGCATACTTCATCCATCGGGATTATTTATAGACTTGCCCATGTAAGCATGATTAATATTTTTTTCATGCTTTGTTAACCATGAACTTCTGTGTGTCTGAGCAAACACAGCCCTTATCTACTGCTGACTTTCCACACATGCCCTTTGAGTACCTCTCTAGTCCATGGCTCTTCTTCTGAAGAGGAGGTATTTGCTTGTGCTGCCACAGGCTAGCTGGCAGGGTTTTTGCTTTGAGGCTGGTGCTGTTTATAGAGCTGAAGGTCATGGGCCACGGAGACGATGAAAAGACACTTAAACTGGAAGATCAGGTGCTTTGCAGGGCAAAACAAGCTGGTTGGCAGAATCTGGCCAATTGGAGTATCATCAGCAGCTGCTTTTGGAGAGTTGCAGCTCTGGGAAGACTTTGTTTTTAGAGCCAATCACCATCATGCGATGTTTATGCCACTGTCACATACACAGAAAGCCCCTGTGATCGACATGGTGGCACAGGCAGCATGAGGGGCTTTGAACAACAAGCCCTGCTGTAAAGCAGTTCTGCTGAGCATGGAAAAACTCCGCCAAATTTGGCCAAGTGGTGGCATACTGTGCTAGGTTACTCTAAGGATCTGGATACCATAACATAAATCTATATGATGCAGGGCTGAGAAGCTGAAGTGATACTTTTCTCCTTCACGTTATGAGCCAGGCAAATTAAAAAAAGCTGCCTACAAAGCCCAGTGGACCTTGTCATAAAGCATCAAGGATGATCTTGCATCCTTAGAATGATGGATGAGGTGAAGAGAGTTAGTCCCCTTTGTCCCTTCTCCTTCCCCAAACAAGAACTGTAAGATTTAGATTGGTAAATTAACAGAGAGGGGAATGAAATCTCTTTCAATCTAATGAGTCTCTCCAAATTGGTCATTTTTCTTGCTGTCTTGGGAAATGGTGCTAATTTGCAAACACGATATCTAGTGCTACTTGGGTTTGAATACTATGTTTTTGTCATTGGCACGTATGTTCTGTGATTGTGTGACCTTGTGTGGTGATGCTGGACTGCAGAGGGAGCTGCGAGGGAAAAGGGGCTGCTGGTGAAGGAGGAGCAGCAATTACTGGGAACGCTTTTCCTCACGCCACTATGTAGATAGAGAAAACTTCCTTTCCTCTGTCTTTAGGGGTTTGGCAGATCTTGGTGCATCCCAAGTTAATATGATTTTTTTTTTTTTTTTTTAACGGAGCGTCATGCTGGACTCTTTGAGCCTCCTCTCTGTTCTGCACAGGGCGTCTGCTCTTGAAGTGGTGCAGAGATACCTGCAGAAAGGCAATCGCTGAAGGCTGAGACTCCTCATGGGGCGGAAAGCTCGCAGCAGGAGCCAACCCGATGCCATTTATAACTGCCCATTGCTGCTTCCTCTCAATTTAATTTCTTCCTGGCTTAATTTTCTGGTGCCCCGTCCATAACCTCGCTTTTCCCTGGTGTCATTTCTCTGTGCTCCGTGCTCTGTCTGCATCTCCTTGTCTGCATCTGTGGACCCGTGGAACGAGTTTCACAAATTTCCGGCTGCCTAATGTTGATGTGCCAAAGGGATCTGGTTCCCACGTATCGATATTGGTGTTGCAAGCAGTAGGGTCACGGGGTGTTTTTTTCTTTGTGACTCTTTTGTACCAGTTCTTTTACTCTCCTCTTAAATTTCTGTCCATTGTGAATATTGTTTTGGTAATACCTACCTGCAGCACTTCTTGATGGAGTAACATTTGTGTGTCTTTGGTCAAAGTCCTTCTTAAGGCTTACAAAAGAGCACCAAAAAAATTTCTCACAGCTGAAATGTTCCTTTTCAAGCAAAGGGTTTATCATGCCTCCCTTTTACTGTGCATTTTCCCCCAGATATAGCAGGTGATCCATATCATCCCTTTTATCCTTTTTCCCTACGTCTTTTCTTAAAAATGGAAAAGAGAGCCAGTATTTCTTCAGTGCAATTGCACAACAGAGGCAGGCGTTACCAGTATCTCATTTGGCTTTCAGTGCTCAGAACATTGTGCAAAGCCCCAGTGGGCTCCATGAGATGCACATCTTTGCTTTAACATCTGATTACTGGGGTTTGGTAACAAATGCACCCACGTATCCCTATTGAATAGCATGTAAATAAGAGCCACTGATATCCTCTAAACGAACACTTTGTTTAAAGCCTTTTTCTGCCTGTGTTTTGGGGCTGCATGAAGATGACTAGCAGTGGGAGAAATGGAGCTTGGTATTTCAGCCTGCTGCTCTGAAGAAACCAAACTGTATGGGAATCGTATTTGCCCTGAAATGCTTCTCTCCACCTTTGTGAACCTTTCTTTGAGCTACAGCTCTTGAGAATAGACAACTGCATGAAATCAGTTTCCTGCCCTCAAAATCTCGCATTTCTGTTCTGAAGATGCAGAATAGAGGATACCAGTGGTGACTGGAAGCACTTTTGCAAATCTGTTTCTGTGTACGGTCTGCTACTCTGCAGCAAATCAGAAAGACACTATTTTTACCTGGTCTGACTGGGCAAATGCAATCACCATTGCATCTTTGCCAGTAGGTTGAGATGAGGAGCTTGTTTGGGGCCACGCTGGCCTTGAACTGGTGATGTATGGAAAGGATGAAGGGATAAAGGGGACTTGGGTAGGAAAGTTTCATAACTTGTCTAGTGCTTGTCAGGCTCATGGGTGCGTTGGCCAGCACAGGGGTGGCAGCTAACTGCACAGAAATAACGTGGTTAATTTGTAATAAAAAGCCTATAGCAAATGTAGACACTTGAAGGAAGATTCTGCAAATGCTCCTAAACTGTGTAATTCCTTATAATTTTTAGGAACAGCCTGCAGAGTTGGCCACTGCTTTCACTGGAGAAAAGTAAGCATTTGGTATAGTAATAAAAGGCTTTAAATAGGAAAGAGGGAGCCTGTCACCCTTCATTTGAAATTGTGGCCAGGCCCTACTTCCAGAAATTGCTTATCCTTCCCTCAAAAATCATAAGCTTGATTTTCCTTTTTTTTCCAGTTCTCATGTTTAAACCAAACGATTTCAACATTTGAGCTTTACAGATCGCTTGCACCAATGTGTATCTGCCTATCAATATGAGAGCTATCAATCAACCAGCTCTACAATCTGTACCTACTAACTATCTATATACATCATCCATCAAGACTATTTCCTGTAGCTGGATGCTTGCAAGCTTGCTTTATTTTATCAAGAAGTGAGTTTGTGGTGAAAGTATCAGACTGCTGGAGCCCTAAGGAGAGGACCAAGCTTTCATCTTTGAATGCAGCCTACGCCTTCACAGTGCAGGGACCTGTATAGCCTATAATGCTATAGCGTACATCACCTTCTGTCCCTCGGCCTTCCTAGCAGCTGCATAATGTAACTGTAATTTTTGCCTTTCCTATATTTTTTCTTTCTTTGCTGCCTACCTCCCTCGCAGGCTCCTGCCCGCTCTCCTGTGACAGAGGATTCATGCCCAACAGTGAAGATGCTACCGAGGATTAAGGCATTGCATGTTGGTGACCTTGTTTTGCTTGGTGTCCTTTGGGGGTCTAAGGCCTGCCTCTTGTGGAGTGGGGAAAATGCCATTTCCCTGCGGCAGAGGGTGTTAGAAGAACTGGTCGTCGAAGGGTTGTGAGCTAAAGGACCGCGCAGCAGCTCCCAAGGTAGCAGGAGCTCTCCCTCGGTGTCGCAAACCCTCTGCTCAGCTCTTTGCTTCCAGAGAAATGCCTCAAGGTTCACAGAGTGTTTCCTGGAAAGCGGCTTAGGAGATCAGTTTTGCAGTTTTGCAAACTAAGTGAGTGCTTTTGTGTGAGGCTTTCTGTGCCTCATTTTGGGGATTGATATCTTGCTTGTGTTTAAGGAAAGCTAGAGAAAAATGTAGCTTCAACCCAGATCAAACCAAAATGTTTTCGGCTTGGTGGCCAAACTGACAGATTAATTATTCTCAGTCCTACTTTTGCATTGAAAAGAGATTTATTTTTTCCCCTGTAAAATGAGCCATGTAACTGAGAGATGTGTGCATTTTCCAAGAGTCAAACGGACTGATCACACATATTCTACGTGTGAGCTGCGGTCGGCTGGATGAGACCCTTGGTTTTTCTCATGGTCACAGCTGGTATGTGTTCTTCCATGTAGCAATTTCAAAATTCGGTTCCTACAAAAACTTGTGCAACCCACTGTTTTCCGTATATTACACAGAGTCAGTCTGCAATGATAATTAAATTAAGAAAATAAGCTAACTAGGGAATTGAGCATTATATGTAGATTGCTCACTGGAGGTGACTAACTGGCCTGATGGCCCCTCTCCTTTGGCCAGAGCCTTGGCTGTCTGAATCGAGTCATTGCAGAATACGGCAATATCGAAAGCAATAGCTGGAGCGGAGAAGGATACTGGCTGGGGAATGTAATTCAAGTTTTCAAAAGCTTCATGGCAGTGGATAAGCTGAATGGGATACAGTTTTTCACCAAATGTCCTAATACTAAAACTAGAGGGCAAAACTAGTAGAAGGTCAGTTTAAAATACATATTGGAAAGAGATTTTTTGGGCAGAGGTAGGAAAAAACGGTGGGACCATGCTGCCACAGGAGGTTGTGGAGGCAGCGTCAGCAGGTCCAAGGAGGAGCTGGACAAATTCATCGACAATAGAAGGATTCAGTCCTCACTGACGTGCAAGGTGACAAGCACTGGCTGGTAACATGGAATATATTTCCTCTAAGTATTTGTACAGCTAAAGCTTGGATGTTTGTGGAGCAGAAACCTTAAACGAAGGTGAATTTGCCCAAATTGAATTAATTTTCAGCCTTCAAAGAACATGCGCATGGAAAACCTGTTGGAGCTGATCCACCCCTCAGCCGACACTCCACAAATGGGATCTTCATCCCACCCGCGGCCCCCGTGCAGCCTGCTGTGCCATGGCCACCTCTGTCGGGACTTGGCTGTATCAAATGCAGCCTCCAAGCTCTCCGTGGTGGAACATCGTGGGTTCCGGGGCCTTGCCTGGGCTCTCCTGCCCCTGCTTGGGGTGCAAACAGGGGCTCGCAGAGCGCGGCATGGGGAAGGGGTATAATGTAACCAGCTGCTGCTGGGGGTTTGTTCCTGCTGTTGCTAACCTGTGCTCGGGGATACACACTGTGGAAAGACTATCCTTCCCCTCGCCTGTCAGACTCCAACGCCAGCACCCATGGGACAAACAACAGAGCCTATTTTTCATCTGGCTGGGGTTATTTTGGTGCGGCACAGCACTCTGCTGCGCTCCCCTGTGTGCTGCCTAGGCATGTACGAGTGAGCTATGGGGTGAAGACGGGGTGAATAGACCCGGGTCTGTTCTTCAATAGCTGCAGAAAATTCCTTTGGAGGTGTTATGTGTACACAGAGGCTATTGCAGGCTTCCTGAGGGCTGTTACACCTTCCCTCCTTGATGAATCCATGGAGTTTTGCACACTGAATTATTACAGGGTGCCCTTTTAGCCCTTTCTAACACGACACCATTTGCATTTGTTCTCCCTCTGGAGAACAGGAGGGAAAGAACAGTGAGATATTCAGGGACTTAAAACCCCTGCACTTAACAAAAATGAAATGGGATCTCATGCCAACTGTGTGATTCCACTCTCCTAGCTTTGTGCACAACTTCGGGGCTCTCCCCCCACTCTCTTCTAGGTGATTAATTCCACCTCCTGCTAAATGGATTTACAATTAAAATGGGCTTATTTGTAGCAGCCACTGAATTTTCACTCTCCTTTTCTTTTTTTTTTTTTTTTTTTTAATATATAATTGAAAACACACCCAAACTCAATCCGCCTGTAAGTATTAATTTTCATTTCCACAGAATGCTCTGTCTCCGGGGCAAGGAAGGAAATTCCAGAGAGTTAGCCAAGACAATCAGGGTTAATGTGCTCTTTGAAAAGTGTGGTGCAAGCAGGACCCTCGCTTTCTCATCCAAAGGTCAGGACTGCTGCTGGGACAGTGGTCTGGATATGGGAGGGAGAGGACACGGGTCTGTCCCGGTGTGCTTTTTGCCCAGGATGTAGTTTGGGAGACCATAGTCCATGGGCAACCAACCATGGGAATGGCAATGTGATTTTTCAAAAAGGCTGTGGATCACTGCGGGGGGAACACGTGCTCCTTCGCAGAGGGACAAAAGCTGTTTTCAGTTGTGCGGGGGGTGCCTGACTGCACAGCACAAGTGATGTTGTACAGTCACGAGTGTAGGAAAACGCTTGTGGGGCTGGTGCTTTTTGGTCACCCCTGCCTTGACATCCAAAAGAAAAAGTGTAGGCCATTCAGGTGAAACATCATTCAGCCCAGCTTGAGCCACTTCAGCGTGGGAAACAAAAATGAGACAGCGGTAAGAGACAGCATGGCCTTACCACCTTGCTCATCTAGGCGACGGTCAGGATCAGCCCGTGAACTCTCATTCACCAGTGACCAAGGGCACCTCTGCAGCCTGGACGCTGGCAGGGCTGACTTTATGGCTGTTTGTAGTTCTTCATGGTGCACATGGGTTCATCTTGCTTCGGTGCTAAGATGTCTAAAAAACTCATCCACGTGCATTACAGACTTCCCTCCGCAAATCTGCTCTTGCGGTGTCCTATGTATGATCAGCACCTTCCCTCCTCCATCCCCATCATGCCGATGATCTCTGATCTCCTCTCCACCTGGAGACCACACTGTAAAAACTGTTTTGAAGAGCACTAGGGCTTTTTTAAAATAAAATCTCAATAAATATTTTTAATGAAAAGAGCCCCCCGCCTTCCTTCCCACAACTGCTTTAGGCTTGGAAGCCTGAACACAAATGAGGTTTTGTGCATTGGCATAAAACCCACAAAGTGCGACTAACTTGCTGTTCTTCTACCTCTTCAGTTAATCAAATTTGGTTTGTATGTTTTTTAGGTCTTGGTCTGTTTCCCGGCTGGCTCCCCTCTCCCCTTTGGAAATGGGCAGGAACATCGAGTTCTGCTGTGTGATAAGTTTCATGGTCATTCACCCGAATTCCTTTCCTCCTCCCAGTCCCAATAGCTGAACTGCAGAGAAGTGCCAGGGCTTTAAGAACATTTTGAGCTTCACTGCAACTACTCAAGCCGTCAGTGCAAGGCCTGCGCTAGAGCCATGAGGGTCGTCTTTTTCTCCCTGCCCCCTACCTCCAGTAGGATAGCAAGTGTGTTTGGGCAGTATACTAAATATTTTTTCCTGATGAAAAAGCTGCAATAATACTTAGTCTGAGATTCAAATTAAAACTGCTCTTACCCCATAGCCCTCCATGGTATGGGGTAGCAGCATTTTGGAAAGCCTGCCCTGCACTGGCAACAACATGCAGGACAATTTTGGGAAGATGTCCAGCGCTGCTAATGCCTACCTGTATGTCTCCTGCTGCTCCTGTGTGCTCTGGACAAAGAGTGGCTTTAGTGAACATGGACTTTTTCAGAGACATACTGCTAAGAGAGCCTTCAAAAACTTTTTTTTCCCATTGCAATCCGGCTTTTGGACAAGACCGTGGACCTGGGAACGCAATGCTGTAGCTGAACTGTCGCTCGTGGGCACATTGCTCCATTGATCTTAAATGCCATCTTCTGCACAAAGATAAAGTCAGACCCTGCATGGTCAGATGGTGGCACTTAGTCTAGCTGGGCAACCTCTTCTTACATGTGAAATGGGGACATGTATGAGGCTGATCAGAAATAAAAAGAACATCTCCTTTTATTTAAAAGGAGAAGTTGGAGAGGTGAGGTGAAACCAATAGACTGTTGCTATTGTTCAGCAGGGTCATGTGCAAAATCTGCTTTCCTGTACTCTTTCTGGAGGTGACACATCAATACAACTGGTAAAGCTGGTTTTAGGCAGTTGCTGTGGGCTGGTCCATCGGCTTGATAATGAATAATCTAATTTAGAAACGTTTTGTGTCACTTGGAGAACTGGGAAAGAACGGAGCAACGTGGCAGGTCGGGCATCCGTTTATTGCCATTGTCTTCACAAAGAGAAATTCCTGAGGTCCAGACACTGGTCTCTTCACCCCAAATATCCTATACACAAAGATAAAATTAGACTCTCTTTTTATATGAAAATGCAAATGGAAGCATCTAAATCACTAATCTCCCTCATAAAATCTTGTTCTTCAGTGCTTGCTTTTCCTTGAAAAGCTCCAGTCTGTTTACATTGATAGCATGTTGTTTGCATGAGATCTTAAGAATATGTGCACCTTTGACCAAAAAAAAAAAAAGCATATAAATTAAGATGACAATGAATAGTTTATTTTTTTTAATACTCCAAAACATGTAAACAGTAGCATGACTTTATTTTCTTCTCTGTCTCCAGTGAGAGGCAGATTTTTTTTATTTGTTAATGAAATTCTCTGGTCCTGCTGGTTGCAAAGGAAAGAACAGACCTGCACGCAACCATTGAGAAACAGGGGCTGGGGAGGTCACTGGAAATCCAACCTCCTGCCCAGACCTCAAAGCATCAGCATCAAATTTGTGAAGATAAGACTGACTGCCTAACGGCTCTGTTACTGCCATTAAATAGCTGAACAGTGATGATACTGAATTTTTCCCAAATTCAGCTGTTGTCAGTTTGCAATGATTTAAATTTACTACGAGGACCATCAGTGTTGGTACGTGTGGATATGACATGGCTGCAGTTTTGGGCAGTTTGTGGCTTTCCGATCCTGCATTCCTGCACCCTCGACCTGTGTACTTTGAAGTGGTTGTGCTCTTTCTCTACCAACGTTGAGATCTAACACAGGTGCCTGTGAACCTTGTGATGCCCCTTGGGAGAAAATGCTGTGCCATCAAGAAAACGACTTTATGACTTAGGAAAAAATGTATCGGTCAAGTCCCTACGCAGCACAGAAAAACTCAGTTTCGTGGCGTCAGAGAGGTGGCTCCAGGAAAGTTAACTATAGCAGGGTTATTATTTTTTGTACCTTTGCAGTAGCAGATTTGATTAGGAGTCTGGGGTATTGCTTTGACAATGGTGAATAGTAGGACTTTATTCCTTTTAGGTCTTTACACAGAGCTAATCAATCTAACAAATGCATATTTATATACCTTGCCAAAAAGTGATTTTGTCTAATACTGAATTTTTTGTGTCAAAAAAAAAAAAAAAAAAAAAAAAAAAAAAAATCCAGGTCAGAAAAGGAGCAGCTCAGCTCTATAAAGTTGTCATTTATATAGAGCCAGGCCAGGAAACTGTGCTATAGGTGGAGTCAAATGAAATAGGACCCCCCAAAAAGGAGAAATGCAGTTAGTGCCCTTGTTCTGGTCCCCTTTGTACTGGGGAATCCAGCCCAGTTTGAGGATATGTCTTCTTTTAAACTCTTTGTCCTCATGACTGCAGCCAGGTCTTTGTGGACCGGCGTTAACAACTCTGACACAGACCTTTTAAAAGGCCCATTTGTGTTTGGTCAGTCTGTAGGTTTACTCTGTTCAGATTCCAACTGTGCAAATCTTGCCATGGAAAAAGGCTTCCCTGTGAGAAGTGACATTCACCACCGTGAGAGCCCTTCTGTTCAGAAATCCCCCTCAGCTGACTGGCAAAAGCCCTCTTTCCTCCAAAACACTAAAAATTGATGCAGATAACCCACATCCTTTTCCTGTAATCCTTAGAGATTTGCAAGCTGCTCTAAGACCTTCGTGACAGCGGAATTTTGAAAAAAAGTATCATCCCTGTTCATGCGCTGGGGTATAGATCAAGAGCAGCATGTGCTGGAGTCATCTGAGAGCTGGTGTGCTGGTCAAGGAGAAACATGTTTTTGTGTAATACTTAGAATAAAAATCAAGATATTGCCCAGTCGCTGACCTGGCTTTGCAAATAGTGTGTTATTTCTATCATCACACCGTGGCTTTGCTAGTTGAAGGCTGTAAACCTGGTAAAGTTTGCAAGGAGCAGCTGTATCTTTTATTTTTCCAAACTGATATGGTTGCAGCAAGAAAAAAAGAAACTTTTTCAAATTGTCCCCAACAGCTCACAAGGACTGGGGTAGAGGAGAGGTTGGGGGAGCTGGTCCCAGGGTTGGATGCGGGGGGCGGCATCCAGCAAGCCTCGGCAGGGGTGCGTGGCAATCGGCGAGGGACAGCTGTGTGTCTCCACGCTCCTCTGTCCCCCACGGCTGCAGCTGTTGAAGGAGGAAACGATCCGAGGTCGGGTAGATTAAATAAGCCTCCCCTGCCCAGCAGAGGGGCTGGGGGGCTCCCATCTCCCCCTCCCTTGCTCGGTAAAAAATATTTGTGGCCATTTGTTATCCCCCTGTTGCACGCTTGCCTGTTGGTCGTTATAGTTGGGACCGTCTACGGTCCCCTCCCCCTTCACCAAAGGTATTGCTTGATGGCATGTGTGATCCAACTGATGGCGACAACACAGCCAGGATCTGCCCATCCACGTGAGAATGGGGAAATTTTCCCTCTTTGCATTACCCCCTCCAGTTTTGTGGGAGATCTTGACATTTGCAGAATCAGAAACTTTCAATGCAGCTTCAACAGCCTCTTGTACCAAGGGGGTATTGCTGGACTAATCACTGGGTTTATGTTATTATTTAAACTCATGTGAATGAAGTGCCTGGGAAAGGTGAAAGACCTCTTGCTTGAACAGGGAATAATGGTAATGCAGGAGGACGGGCGACCCTTCACCATCAGCTTTCCCATCCTGCCCTACACTGACCAGAGGAGAAACGCAAAGATGTGATGGGACTAAAAGTAAATTGTATTGGTCTGTTCACTCCTTGGTCACAAAGTTTTTCAAGCTATTTTTTTTAACAAGGGGAAAATGGGGCCTTACTAAAAGTAAATGTTCAGTTAAAGACACAATTATTTCCACCTTTCCCGAAAAAACCAAATTGCTGAAAAGAAACTATATGGGCTTTGAGGCTTGGGGCAAGGTGATTAGTAAAGACTCTCTTTTTCAGTTGACACAGTTGGTGAAACAAATTTTCAGTTGGTAAAACTAATTTTCTTCTTAGCTTATTGCTTTGGTGATGAGTCCTCCAAGTGCTGGGCTGAAGCTGTCATGCTCCATCCATGAAACCCAAGCCTCAAGCTAGACCTTTACATGTCTGTGGGTCTGGACTCTCCCTGCATCTGGGTCAAAATAGTGAAAGCCTCATCATCCCCTTACTAACCCACCAGCCTTTCCTTCAGGAGAGCTTTCCTCAGGGAGGGCTTCCTACAGGGCTTTTCATACCGGTGGATTTTTCCTTTCCCTGTCCAGTCTGCTGACTTTTCCCTCCGTATGGGCACCGTGCAGCCCATGGGCAGCTGAGTCTTCCCTGCTCTTGTTCACACCATTTCTCCCTCCGTGCTGAGCCAAACAGTCCTCTCCACCATTGGAGCTGGTGCGTTTGGCATGGGTTGCATTGACAGCAGAACCTGTGACTTTGACTGTAGCCTTCCCCTTCTCCACCTTAGGCTGAGACCCCTTCAGCTACCTCGTTTAGTACCTCTTGATGTCACCTTTGCTATTTCCCCTGACCATGCTGCAGCCAATGAGGTATGTGTCAGCATAACTGTCTCCTTGTAGGGGATTGCTGTCATCGTGCCTGCTAAAATACCAGTTGGGCTGGCAAGTGATGGAGTATAGCACACATACCAAAACCATGTCTTTCTAGAAACTGGGCTGGAGAAATGGGTTCATAAAGTGTCTTCTCCAGACTGCCACTGCTCCTGTCTTTCATCTCAGCGAAGTATTCCTCCTCTTTTCATCTCATCCTCCCACTCGGTCCAGCTTCCTGCTGCTTTGATTCTTTTTAGTGTGCAGATGAAGGTCCACCTTTAGCTTTCCATGTCTGAAGACGGTGTAGCTCCTGGGAGAACAAAGGTGATCTGCTGGAAATTACTGTGGTGTAGCCAAGCCCAGGATTTGGCCATGTGCCACTGTGCATCAATTTGGCTTCATTCACCTCTTGGCCACTTTCTGAGCACAAGTGTCTCAATGTACATTGGAAATAACTCCCCCAATGTCACTAGTGTAGGATCTTGTAACACTGATGTCATGATAACATTACCCTCATACTTTTCATCCAGCCTTCAATGTAACCTGGGTTCCTTTGCTATTTTTCCCTGAGATACAGTAATAGTTTTGAATTTTGTTTCCCTTTACTACAGCACATGCCTAGCAGACTTTCTGTGGGATCTAAAACTATATATGGTCTTCACCTTAAAAGGCAGCTCCATTTAAGATTTGACCAGCTCCAAGCAGTTTGCCGATGATTTCCTGTAGGAGCAGAGCATGAGTTTTTAGCAAATAAATTCCAAGGCTCACATACCCATAGGAACCTGGAGTTAGACACAGACTTTCTTTTTGAGATCTGTGGAAAATAAAAATATCGTTTACCCACCTCTTAGCATGTGTCTGGGTTCTCAGGGTATCCATGTGCCAACGACACCCCAAGGAAAGTTGTTCTTGTGGAAAGCTGTGAAATTTTGAAATTAACAGATATGCAGCCTTGAGAAGGGACTGAAATTCTGGATTAAGGCTTTATGATCCTCAATACTTTCCAGGATTTCTCATGTCTCACTTCTGGGGCATTCTCATGGCAATCCTACAGTTATAATCACATCATCAAGTTCTTGCTGGAAGACATTTGATTTCCAGTTTGGATTCACTAGATACATCTCTCCAGTAAGGCGAACACAGAGGTCTGTGCAGATTTCATCTGAACCAATCCCAAAGTTATAGGTGAAGTTTCTGATGGGCATATTTCCCTTTCATGATGTAATGAAGCAGCCACAGACCACAAAAAAATTGCACCAAAATCCTCCCTTCTCTCTAAAACAAAGATCAGATGAATGCATGGGCTGTATCAAATTTCTGGATCAACAGTTCCTCTTTCCCTTTTCTCCTCCTTTCCTGTCGGCCTTCCTCAGCCCTTCAGACCAGCCAGTGAGTGGATGGCTCCCAGGATGAAGGGTCCTCCAGGAGGGTTCCTTACAGCCTTCCTGGCCCGGGCTTGGTTGCAAAACGAGCACGACCAGGTCCCTGAGTACACAGCTCTGTGTGCCTACAGTTTGCGGTGGGTTTGTTTTGTGGTTTTTTTTGCCTTTATTGAGCCCCTGGGGACATATGGGTAAACAGTTCAGTGTTTGGTTGTACTGCATTGCTGGTATGGGAGAGAGCAATACTAATTAAGCTAGTAAAATATACCTGTTTCTTGTCATTAGTGAGAAAACCTCCCAGGGAAATGTATTGATTTCCAAATGTTTATGCTATTTTTTAAATGGATTCTCAGGGTAAACTCAAGCAACGAGGGGGCCATAAAATTAACAACTGCAGCGTATTTTCCTCTAAAGTGTCATGTAAAATGCATGAAGGGCCCTGGGAGTGGGGTGAGCAAGAACGACCTCCTCCTCCTGGCTGTGGCTGCTGTACGCTCCATGGCTCTCCTCCCTGCTCCTTCTGGCCATGTAGAGATCCAGATTCAAGGTGCAGAGGTGAAATGCAGCCGTTGTTGCATCGTTCTTCCCCACACTGGTGCAGGAGCTGAACCCAGGATATCTTGCACTGCACAAGCAAATGCTGCAGCTGCAGGACCCTTACTCACAAGGTGGATGCCTTCTCCCAACATTTATTCCTTGGAAGGGGACCTAAGAACTTAGGTTGAAATAGCTGCAGTGCTAATTTAGCACCTAAACTTGAGAAAGGGCTGGGAACGCAGTTGTTTCCCTGTGTGTAGCGTTACCTTTAGCGCAGAAACCAGCAAATTGCTGCTAGCAGCAAATGGCCTGTTCCTCTCCCTCGGCCAGGGGAGGACACCCCGCTTACTGACCCTGAGTGAGCTGGTTGAGGCAAGTGCCTATGTTATAGCTGGAACATCCAGTAGTGATGGTCTGAATTTCACCTGACGTCCATCTAAAGCAAAATGCCAATCGCATCATTCCCCAGATCACTGAAATCAAATTTCCAGAGGTCTGCAATGCCCTGAAGTTCTTCTTCAGCCTGAAAATGTCTGCACTGGGAGGAGCAGGAGGTGTGACTGGTCCTGCATAAAGCGCATTAGGTGTAGTGTGGTGAACCTCAGATGATTTCATGGCCTGTTCAAGCCCATGCTTGGAGCTTAGCAGGACTTGTAACTCTGAAATTTGTGCTCCACAAGCACGGTCCTTACCAGTCTGGGCTTGTGGCACAAAAATCAATGACGTTTCTTTCTTTAGCAGAGGACAGCAGCAGAAGGGCATGTAGGTACACGTATATGCACACATGCATTCATGCCCGTGTTCTTTACAACCAGAAAATGAATGAGAAAAAAACACCATCCCATCTGAAGGGATTGCTACCAGCACATGCAGCTCTGTGCTCTCTGCAAGTCTCACCATAGCAGTGTTAGTGCCTGCCAACGCGTTAAGTTAAACGCGGTCCTCTTAAAACCTGTTCTCCGTTGCTTAAGAGTCTGCTCAGAATATTTTGGCTCTTATATTTTCCCTTGCCTTGGCTCGTTGCTCCATGCTCTGAGACACTCGTGGCTGGCTCAGCGTCAGGATTTGCGTGGTGGCTGAAGGATGGCAGCAGAGGTGAAAGTCAGCAGCTCCGAGGAGTAAAACAGGAGGCTGGGGGCCGGGGCGGGGGTGGGGGAGAAGTAAACTTCTAAATTAAGGGACATTTGAAACAATTTCCTTAGAGCTTTGCTATGTGGCAGATGGAAGGGGGTTCCCCGTTGCTGTATGCCACCCGCCAAACACCTGCTGAGCTCTTCAGAGGTCCCGAGGAGCGGGACTCACTTTGTCACAAAGTCAGGCTGAAGGAGCTGCTGGGCTTGGGGCACTGACAATGAAGGTAGTGTCACCGATGCCGGTAAACTTGCCAGATTCAGCAGAAAAGCTTATTAGAGCCTTATCTTAAACAAAGCTGCAGTTTAGTGATCTGAAATCATTAATCAGGCTAATTGCAGCTCATATTTATTGGCCTATAGCTGCTGTGTAGCCACGAACAGCTGAACACACTGAACTTATCAGTTGAGTAATTGTCTCTGATAAATGAATTGCCTTCAGAAGAAAACAAGTGATGCCAGCAATCCATCATCGAAATGTCTGAGGGAAACCACTGGATGTGTTCAGTTCATACAGGCATGATCCTACTCGGCGTAAAATAAAGAGCAAGGGCAAATTCCTACAAGGCCCTAAATCCTGCATTAACAACCCGAGGTCATGTGACTTTTGGTGCATATGATGAACTTCCTTCTCAGAAAGGCCAAATACATATATTTTTATATATCTATGTATCTCTGATGGTGCCCTTGTCATCTGCTTTCTTTTCTTAATGCTTTTCTCACCATTATCTTCAGTCCCACAGACCTAAGGGGCTTTGGCCATGGCAAGCAAACTCATAGGAGGAGTGGATTTAGAGTACTGGATTTAGAGAGGTGATGGCACAGTTTTCCCAGCTCTCTCCCCTTCTTCGCAGTGATTTCTTCTGGATGTCTAATTCAGACTCAGAATTATCCCAGAAAGCAATGGGAATTTTGCAACTGTAAATTCTGGCTGTCACTATGAGCGTCAGTAAGCTTCTTCAGTAATAAAACATGATACTGCAGGCAAATGTTAGAGAAAGATAGGAATAGGACTTGGAAAAATGGAAGAAAAAGGTGATGCTGTTGCCTCCTAAAACAGGGGAGTCCAAACCCAAGGAAACCTCCATCCCTGCCCCATATAACCGCAACAGGGCTTGTAGCAACCCTGCTAGCAGGAAAGAGCGAGGGCTCTGGGTGTTTTTTCTTTGCAAATGGCCACATGAACCACGTGTGTGAGCAAAGAAATAACTGGAAAAAGAAGGCACACATACCTGCTTGAAAAGAAAAGCCTGTTTGTGCTGCTAGCACACTGGAGGAAATTGTTGAAGAACAGTTCATCCATGTAAAAATATGACCCGCACAAGGCTGCCAAGGCTAGTTAGAGCTGAGCGGATTGGTTGTCTAAATGCAGGTCAGACAAATTATTGGTGCCTGGGGGCAACTTTCAGTTACGCACACCATTTTTTCCCCCATAATTTATAAAACTTATGGACAGCAGGATACAGGCAAATGGCTCATTGGGGTCCCAGTTACTCCTTCCTCTTTCAAATTTCTTGGCCTCCTTGTGGAAATGCCCTTGCTATCGCTGTGTTTATCTTTAGACTTGGAGCAGTTCCACTTGCAGACCCTGGGCTGGGCTGGAGGAAGGGGAGTCCTTTTCTGCAAGAGAAATCACCTTTATGTTCCCTTTTTTGTCTCTTTGGTAATAGAGAGAACAAACAGTAACTTGTTCTGGTGGTTTTCATGCATTTAGTTACCAGGAAGATATCATACATTTGTCAGACTGTTTTGAAGTGGTTTCAATAATCTGCTCTGACCCCCTAGATAACACAGAGCTCATTTCTGCAGCAAGCCCATAACTCCTGATAGCACAACACCTTCTTTAAATATAACAGCCACGTGACAATTGCAAAAAAACTTCTCCCAAAACTGCCACACAGTCTATTTCAAACAAATGTACCAAGTTCTAAAATTAGGAACCAATAGTCTTCTTGCTCTCCTAATTATAAGGCAGCTTGAGTAAAAGGAAAAGCCGTGTTGCCACCCCTCTGCTTGCTTAATTTCTGTTTTATAGAGAAAAATGGTTTACAGCCATGGGTTAAGAGTCAAGACTCCTGGGTTCTTTTCCCAACTTAGCTACTGACTCATATTACGTTTGGCAAGTCATTTAACATCTTTGCTTGGCTTTCTCTTCCATAAGAGAGATGTAATAATACTTCAGTGGCTTAATTAACTAAACCTTGTAAAGTACTTTGGGATCTTTGGATGAAATTGTTCTAAATGGTGCTAGAATATTGTAATGGTAGAAACAGCATGATAGCGAAGCGCAGCATTTACCAGGTGGTGTGGCAAGGAGAGCGTGCCGTGCAGTGAAGGTACTGAGAATGCTTGGGAGGACAGGGCCTGCAATGCCAACCTGTCTTGCCAAGGATTTCTTGCCTTGATGGGTGGTGAATGTCATGTTTTTGGAGGTGGGGGTGGGGGGAAGATGCTTTTTGAACAGAGGGCAGCTTAGAAGGGTAAGGCTGAGCTGCAAGCCCTTCAACTCAGGTTCATCAGCAAGAAAAATTCATCCAGGAGTGCAAGAGTAGGGTAAATCTGTGTGCTTTGGCTGTTCCTTTTGCAAGGAAGTCTTTGGGATAAACTACTGTCCTTTTCCATTTTTGCAACTCTCCTGAAGTTGGTGGAGCAGCTTACACATAAGTACCATCTCCCTGTTCACGCCGAGGGCTCTAGCGTTGTCAGTGCATCCTCCAAACACAGGTGCTGGGCTCCTGTGTGATTCAGGGCTAGCCCATAAACCATCCCCACTGTGTTTCATTAGTCAACAGGATGGAGGTGTTAATAAATGGCCTGTATCGCCTTGGCTCCTCAAACGGGTCTGTGGGTGATGGATTGCAGATGTAGGAGCTCCTCCCAAGACACGCAAAGCCTCACCCTGTGTGCGGCATGAGGCACTCCAAAGTGAACACAATTTCAAGGGAGAGACCCATGCTGTGTTGCTCCCTGGTATCCATATTACCTTGGACCTTAAAGAAAAAAAAGACGTCATGGGGTCTTTTAGCACTGATTATGTGCTTATGAGAGGTCCTACCCAGGCAGGATCAGGGCCCTACCAGATGGGCATAGGGGAAAGCCAAGTGCGCGCCTCCTCTGGCTTAATATTTAATTTTGACAAGCAATCTGGCTTGCAGCAAGGAGGGAGTGAAACAACCAGGAGGGAAGAGCGGGGAGAGGGTAGGAACTGCGAGGCATGTGGTTTCACAGGCTTGCTGGGTGCACAGCCATGGAGTGTTGAAATGTTTAAAGGGATTCAAGATAAATAAATCTCACCCAGGCCCTGTCTCAGCAATGCCTGTTAGCGTAACTCAGCGTCGGAGCAGAAAGTACCCTGCGCTTTATAGGGAGAGTGTGACTCGAAATGGGTTAATCCATCACTCACTTCTCCCCCCTTGCCCTCACCTTGCTCTGTCTGGGATAATTTCTAATCAGTGCCTGGGTCCAGACATCGTCTCAGCAGCTGGCCCTGGCGCAACGGCACAGCAACCCCTCCGCCCCCTGCCAAATGCAAACCCCATCCATGCTTTAGTTACGCCAGGAGCCAGCCTCAGCCTCTGTGCACCAGCCCTGCGCCTAGACGGACCTATGCTCAGCCACCTCTCGGCCCCGTAACCACTGGGCAACCTGCCCCTCTTGCTTCTCCTGATGCCCACCAGCAACAATGGGCAACTCAGTGCCCCATAGCTGGTGAGCTGTCTCCATTTTAGCAGTTGGATATGCTTGGTGCTTGCAGCAACCTGAGGGGTGGGGGGGTGTTTTATTTTCCCACTCCACACTCCTTTCAGCAGTGTCAAGTGTCACGTAAGCACAGCCATGTAGTCTGTATTTGTTTCAAGGCAAAACTGCCTCTTTGGGTATGATTTCTCCAGAACTTGCCCATGTTGCCCTAAAATTCACATGGTTCCTCCTGGCTCCTGAGGTGCCGTTGCCTCCTGCGAGATGGCCAGCCTGGGTTGAAGGAGGTTAGTGTGTACAGCAGGATGGGACTTTTATGGACAAAGATATGCAAGAAAGCAGAGGAGCAGAGATGTAACAAGGTGTCACTGCTTTTATAACAGTTTTCCATGTCCCCCTACTTCTCTCTCTCCTTTGGACAGGGCATGGGAAAGGAGGTACAGCTTTTTTCCATGTGATTTGTTAAGCAGCAAGAAGTACAAAAGACAGGCCACTTGGGCTCTATAAATGAATGGTTTGTTATGGCTAAAGCCGTGGTTGGAAAGCAAATATTTGGGGAAGCAAAGGAGATGTGTTCTCCCCCTTGTGCAGCCTGCTTTCAAGGGTCCATTGAGTGCATCTCCCCCCAAAAAACATTAGAGCAGATTTGTATTTCTCCAATGCAGATATTGTATGGACCACAGTGCATCTCCATGGGGAGAGAATACAACACAGGTCTAACAATTTTCCTTCTCTGACTGAAGAAGGGACATCATGGCCCTTTTCTTGAGTGTCCCCACTGAGTCTTTCCTGTGATTTAGGAAGAAATTCATCAGAAACCTCCAAACCTCATTTCAGGTTGCCACCAAACAGCCCTCATCTATTTTTTACTGATCTGGTTCAGCTTCGAATCATCCATATCTGCTGAGTGTCCCAGTTTGTGGTGGATCAGATGTGTATCACTTGCATCTTCATGGCAATGCTGTCTCTGCCTTAGGACAGGGATGCATTTCTGCACTGCTCACATACCCGTTGCTCTGCTCCATTGTCCCGATATGCTGCAAGGCCTTTTTCCTGCATCATGCATAGGACTGGCCTGTCCTCCCTTGGAAGCAAAGCACTGTGCTTTTGAATCATTAGTCACCTCCCAGTCCTGCCCTCCCCTCGCTCCCAATGCCACGACATGAGTCATTCCTCAGTTTTCTTGGCAGACAGACCCCTGAGGAGCAACAATTCAGGCCGCATTGCTGCCGAGTGTGTCATATGATTGAAACAGTGTTGAGAGACTCTCTGCAAGTCAGAAAAGGAGAAACAGCCTTTCCCAGTGGATGCTTTGCTTCTTTAGTGCCTTCCCTTCGTGGACAGTTTGATGTTGGCGCTGGACTTCTTCCAGCACCCATACTGGTTGGACATGGGCTTTAGTGGGTTAGATCTGGCTCCAGAAGGTGCTCGGGCAGCGTGGGCACACCTGAAGTGTTATTTCTCCTCTGCTGTGCTAGGATACAGTGTCCCTGAAGACCTCCTCCCTCTGCAAAATACTTGGCAAAGTCACAGGCTTTTCTTGGTCTGAGCTCAATGACGGACTTGGTTCCTGTGTGGTTGCATTGGACTGTCAGCCCTTTGGGCACGTCCATAGCCCTACGTTTACCATACGGAGATGTCAATTTGTCCACTGCTGGTGCTGTGTGGATAATAACATCTCTCAAACAGTCCGATGTTCTTTCAGGTGTGTCATGGTGCACCCACATCATTGTTCACTTGGAGCTATCACCACTGTAAACCTGGAGTGGAAAAGGATGGTGGGCTGATAGGGGGGGCTCACCTCTGGCACAGCCCTCCCTCAGAGCTGTGTAATGGTGGCACCCTAAAAGTCCTTCAGAGCCTGTGAACCACTAGCTGGACGCTTCAGTTTACAGCATATTTATCAGGCAAAACCCTGGGATGAATCAGTTTGTTGCTAACCTGAAGAACAAAAGTCAGGCTGGCTGAAGGGTGGCAGCCCATGGTGGCAACTGGATGGCTTCTCACACGCAGAAGTCGCAGAAGTCCTGGAGGTTTCATGACACGCCATCTCTTTCTTCTCTCTTTTTCCTTACTGGTTATGTTAACTAAAAGACAAAGACGGAGCCTGTACACACAGGCTGGCGTGTATGCATCTGAATATGTATCTGTGTCCCCCTGGACATTTATATTTTGTGCATAAAGGAAAGTAATCTGCACAACAGGTAAGTAAAGCAAATCTTAAGTGACAATTCCCAGCAAGGCAGGAGGGAGGAGGGGATGCCCCAACCCAGGGCTGATCCGTGTGCTGTAGCTGGGGAGAGGGGTCGGGGCAGACGCATTTTCGTCCAGCGCTGGAGGGGTTTGCACTGTGCAGGGAAGAGACGGCTTAGCCCTCTGGTCGGCCACTATTGGGATGGATCAGGGGACTAAAGAGGAATAAGTTCAAGGCACGGTGTGGGACATCTCCCCTGCCATACAGTCAGTGACCTTATTGAGCCTAAACTGCTGTTTTCTGTGTTATGCCTGTTTACAGCACCTGAGGGTGTTCAAGAGGGATTTATAACCCTTCACAAAGAATAGACTCGAGATTTACTTTTTTATTTCAATCCAACCTGAAGGAATGGGATTAAAAGAGGAAGGTAAATTTGGTGGGGAAAGGTAGCCAAGAAGCCTCTTGCAGGGCCAGGGCTCGAAACGAAGCTCCTTACTCAGTGCCACACACTGGGAATCATCCCTCTTGCCTCATTGGAGTTCATGAAATCAGTCCAATACACAGTTTTTAACCAAAGGCCTCTAACCTTATGTGCTGGGAGGAGTCCTGTTGCTTTTAAAGGGAAGTTCACAGACAATGAGAACCGCTTGGTGTTTGATGTCCAGCCAAGGTATCTCCCCACAGGATTGTTGCCTATGTTTGTAAATTAAACGTGCAAGACACAGAAAGGTCAGTGCTGTGCTCTCCTTTGGACCTCTCATGGGCATAGTGTCCATGCTAATTGTAAATAACTTTTGTCCCATGAGCAGAGTTTACTTTTTGTTGGGTCCTACAGTAATATTATTTTAAGAAATATCTCAGCTTTCTTGCACTTTCTCTTGTTGTTCACACAGATCAGATCCAGGTTGGCTTTAGGAAACTGAATTTTTTTTAAGATAAGGAGGTTTATTTTGGCGTAATCTCTGTCCCCACTTATCACTTTGTTTGAGCACAGACTGTTGTTTCTGAAGTGAGCAGCACATTTCAATAATGACATGACTGTCGTGTCTTCAGTCGCCTTTTTTTTTCTTTTAATTGGGTGTTTTTGTTTCTCCACCAAGGCAAAGTGACTTTTTCTCACATAAATCAACAGATGAAATGCACCCAGGGGAGCTGAAAAAAGCCAGGGCCATGTCCTCTAGCCCTTGATCAGCCCAGATTCTCTCTGTCCTCAATGGGAACTGGACAATACGAGAGATGCCGGATCAGGCATCTAGTGAGAAAAAGCCCTGCCAGTTAAAATTAAGTCAATAAATCTCCATGTCAGTCATCTGAAGACTGGCAGCAAATGAATATGTTACCTGTCTTTAAGAAGATCATGAAACCAGGTCTTGGTGTCTTTTGTATTATTAACTTGTTGTCTGTTTTGGGGAGGTGTTCAGACTTCACAGTGCATTGAAAGAGTTTGTGTAACAACATTTGGCAGAAAAGCATCCAATAGCCCGCAAACAACGTGGGCATATTAAAAATAGATCATCCCGAACAAATGTCTAATTGCCTTCCTGATTTAGTAGATGCAGCGAATCTCGCGCAGCCATAACGTATTTGGTATTCAGCAGGGTATTTGATATTGTGTTGTGCTAGAAACTGGATAAAAATATTAAGTGGTTAAAAATACACTTGCTCAGACTATATTTACCCACGAGTGGAGTGATGTTGCTATTGGTGAGCTCCCCAGGGCGCAGCAGGGTGCCAAGGAGGTCAGTAGTGGAGGTGACTCTTATTTCATGCCTTCAAGACCAGGGCAGTTCCCGGTCATCTGGGGACTTGCTCCTTCTCTTGGTCCCAGAGGGTAACAGGGAGATTTGTGGCCTGTGGACACCATCTGAGATACTTGCAGCCAGGGCCGGCTGCTGTCCCCTCTGGACACAGGAATGCCAAGAACAGGCAGAACAGCCAGGGATGGGGAATGGGGGTCTGGTGGCAAGGACCCCCCTGCGGTGAAATGCTGGAGTATTGCAGGTGAGAAGCAGCAAAAGTGCAAAGGGAGGGATGGGTCAAAAACTCCTGCTGTGACCACAGCAGGGGATGGAGGGTGGCTTGTCCAAGATAGGGGGTGAAGCGGGATTGTCCTCCAGGAAGGGAGAGGGAAGCCATGGGTTATGAGATACTGCAAAATACACTGAGGGCGAGTGCGTTTGTCAGTGCTGATGACCTGGCAGAAAACTTTAACTGTCAGCTTGTGATGCCAAAAGTGGAGGGGGACAGAGCCAAACTGGAGTGGAGAGGAGGAAAACTGTGGCAGCGATGAATGAACAGCAACTCAGGAGCAGATCTGAAGGAAAAATGAGCTCAAAGAAAATTTGAAAGTTGCAGTAAATAATGAAATGAAAGCAAGTTCAGATTGCCGCTCTCAGAAGCCCACAACCTCACAGCCCTGAAAGATCCCATACTGAATATTTTAATCAGTCTTGGCCCCTACAATCTAAGAAATGTAGGCATAGAAATTATCAAAAGAAAAATGCTGCAAGGTTTAGAAGCTGATGCATAAGGAGGACTGATATTTAGTATGCTTATAGGCAGGATAAACACTTCATATTTTATTACTAACGTATTCAAGCAATGATGCAACCGTAGGGAGGGACTTACTCATTCTTGGAAGATGACTAGATAACAGCAGTGGTCAGATGCTAGCAACGCTATGCCTTGCCATGAGATGGTTATACGCTTCAGTTCTCAGTTCAACCCACTGAGCCTCTAACTTCAGGTCCAGAATCCTTCTTCTACTGCTGGTGGTCCTGATGTAAGCCTAAGCGAGAGCTCACTTTCCGTATGCGTAGTCCCACTGTCCACGTAATGCACAGAGACATCATGCACCGCCGGACTTGCGCATGGCGCAACCCAAGCTCCTGATTGCTCGTCTGCCAGGTCATCGAGGGTACAGGCCTACTGAATTACTTCAAAATCTGGACATGTTCCCATATCTCCTCCTGATGACAGATGTGTGCAAGGAGTTACCTGGCAGGTTAGGAAGCGTAGGCAGCTTATAAAGTGGTCTGAATCGGCTGAAGTCATCTAAATTTTGCAGAAATCTGTCTCTGCTTCTCCTGATTTAGTTTAAGCTAAGAACAAAACAGTACCTCGGCGCTGGCTGATACCTGTGTGTAACATCGTCAGGTTGCTTTCGTAATGATCCTGATTTACTTGAAATTGCAGAGCACTATAAAAGGACATTTTGAGACTAAACACGTTTGCAGAGCTCATTACAGCCTTATAATTAAATATTACTAGGATGGTAAACACTTGCAGCCACCGGTCTGTCAGGTCCCATACTCTGCGGTGTCCGAAATGCAGTAGCTATTTCCCCTTCCTTGGAACAGGAGATGATTTCATCCTTTCGTACTGTTTCCTGTAGCAACATCATTACATGCCAACGTTTTGGTGGGGACCGCTGTGCACCTCATTCATCCAGCTCACACTACTACTGCTGATGACAATCCCTAGCACGGATCTTCCCTGAAGCTGTGTTTGCTTAACCAGTACTTAGTGAAGTCGTTGTTTCTAATTTGTCTATCTAATCTGTGCCTAATTAGCTCCTTTTGAACCCATCATCCTGCACACCTACTTCTGCGAAATGATCCTGGTAGGTGGAGAAATGTTGCTGTTGAAATCAAGGCAGCTGCCTTGGTGCAAGTGAGCTCAGAGTTGGGCGTGATGTGGCAGTGCTGGAAATCGCTCTACTTTCAGAGGCCATGTTTTAAAACTTGTCAGTTAATATTTTTTTGCATCAAGTCTAGGCTTGCACATTCAGACCAGTTATTTCTCCACGAAGAGCTCTTTCCAAGATCACATATCCCTTTGCAGTTGTGTATCCTCATTTTTCTGCAGCAAAGGGTGGGTTGGGAACATCCAGTTCCTCATATTCATGATCCAGATGAGTAATTGGCAGCTGTTCTGAACATGTGTCCTCATGCATTTATAGATGTTTATGATCCTCCTTAGTAGAGACATGAACATGTTTTGTCTCTGAGGACCCTGCTGAGTCTACTTTCTTTTTCATTTTCCTGTGGCTCTGTTCATCGCCTACAGGTGGTTCATAGCCACACAGCTGGCCAAATGGATATAGGGGTATCTCAATGTCATGTTGAAGAGATATGCTGAAGCACCATTTCTCCGGGCAGCGAGAACAGCAGGCTTGGCAGACCAGGGCTCTGTTTGGCAGCTCCTATGTGCCTGTGATCCTCGCAAACTGTGCCTTGTGCTTGCGGTTCACTTCTGCAGGTAATGCTGCTACACCACAACAGCCGACCTGCCTGGGCATCTCCAGATCTCAACTGTTGAAGGCATACAAGAAAAGCTTTTCTTCTGTGCTGGAGTTAAGCAGGATTACGGAGTCCCCTCCTTCTCCCACATCCTTTAACCAGAAGATGGCACAATGTAACCGTTGTATGAACCTGGCTATTCTGGCGGCCCATCAGAGAGCTCTCCCTAAAAAAAAAAGAGTGGAGAGTTGCTAAAAGGAGAGCTAAACTGCCAGATATTTTCCAAGGGGTGTGTGGTGGCTCTCAGGTGACCAATTTTGCATTACAGATCACACTCCTCTCTTCCTGGGGTCATCTTCTGCTTCTGCAAATGTGTCCAAGTCAGCGCGGCACTCAGCTCTTCCCTCTCCCCCATGCGTTTGTATGCACGCATGGGTGAGGATATTGCACATACATCCACATGCCTGCATGATTTCCATAGGGTTACACCCACTTCCAGCAGGCCTGAATTTGGCAGGCGTGCTGGACAGCCAGCAGCCCACCTGCTTAATTATCCCCTCGGCCCACGGCAAATCTCAAACCCTCCAACAGATGCACGTGAGACCCCAGGAACTAATGTATTAGGGACCCTGAGCTGTCATCGCCGGCTCACAGTCGCGGTCCCCCCGCCTGTGCGGTGCACACCTGGCCTTGCTGGCAGCCCGGGGTCCCAGGTGCTCCCCGTGCTTGCATTCCTCTGCTCTCCTTCCTCTGAGCTTCGGGGACTTTCTGCCCGCGTTCGCATGACTCCTGTGGACTTTTAGCTGAGTTGTGGTCTCTATGCCTTGTAACAAAACTGCCTGCATTATGTTCGTACCGAAAGGGCTGGCGAGGAGCTTCAGGAGTCAGGGAACGGCTTGAGAAGGGCAACCTTGCTGAAAGGTGATGAAGGAGATCCAGGTGTCTCCACTGCCGCAGATAACTCACTTGCTACAGAGGGGTCCCATGGCTGATGTCACCCTGACCTTGGGAAGATTGAAAGTCCAAAGCTTGTTTTACAAAAGGAAAACTGAGGCTCATATCAAAATATTGCTCTGGGCATGGAGAAAATGAAGGCAGCCAAGAGCTGGAGTCCTCCCTCTCTGTTCTTTGAGCAGCCTTGGCTGTGACCATGGGCAAGTGTGTAGCCTTATTGTGGCAAAGACAGCTACCCTCCTTGTGCCTCTGACCAAATTCTTGGGCACATTGTATTGCTTAAGCAGTCAGGACATGTAAAGCCCTCTGAGAGTCTTGTATGAACAGGCCCGTAGGAGTGCTAAGTGTTGCGGTGCTGAGGATGGATTATTTTAAAGGCAGGGCCCAATTAATGTTGTTGATGATGATGGTATGACAGGCAGTAGCTTAACAACAGAACCCAGAGACATAGCTGCACTGGGGTGAATAAGTGAGCAAAGGCCAGAGACTCCTATAACTTTCTTCATCTTTTAGCTCCGTATTGATGTCCAAATTGCACCACTAAGTATCCCTGTAAGAAATGTGTCCCAGAAGTTTTATGTCTGTCTTCAAAGACAGAATTGATTTCTAAGGTTTCTTTGGTTGCCACTGATATTTTTCATTTAACTTTTGCACCCAACTCGAACACGAATCCTTTGCCTATCTATCTAGGAAGATCCAAGTCCAAGAAAACCGTGGTGGCAAAGAAAGCTTAAAAAAATAAAATTATTTGCTTCTGTCGTCTCTTGTCTCTGTGAAATTTGCTCTTTGGTGTGCTTGATAATGTTTGCATTAAATTATCCTCCTATGAACAGAAATTGTTAGGACTAATTTAGGTTTCAGGGCATAAATCCAATGCTAGAAGACTATAATAACGTGGCAGCTCTTTGCCATTGAATTACATGTTAAGTATCTTACAGTGGAACTGTAATTACATGCTCACTCCAAGCATTGACAAGCAAACAGGATTATAACAGTCTCTGGAACCAATGTTTGCATGAATTCTTCAGGAGAAAAGAGAGACTTGAGGACACATATGGGGTTTATTTGCTGGCTGAAAGCATATCATTGGTATTTATTATTCACACACTACTGCTATACATGGCAAAACAGAGGCTGTGCAGCACTTACAAGCTAAGAGGGAGACATGGATAAGACAAGAAGAAATGAAAGTAAATGTTGACATTTTTCCTTTGTCTGTGTGTGTGCATGTGTGATAATCACATATTGCCAAAAATTGAGGTAGCTATGGGATGCACGGGGAGCACAATTGAGAAGTGCCTGCACAGAGCCTGCACTGAACTGTGTGGCCCTTCCAGTGATGATCAATACCTGTCTTAGCAGATCTGGAAGACTCCATGTAGAGCTTCTCACCTGTCTTTCCTTATGCTCCCTAGCACTTCTGGGCCTCAGAGGACTCATTTTCATATGGGATACAACAGTGGGATCTTGCCAATGACTTTTGACCTGGCCCTGGAAAATCATATAGTTCAATTTGCATGGCATCAGATGTAAGGAGCAAGGTAGTGTCCTCTGATGGAGCTCAGATGGATGTCTCTGCACCACCAGGAGGCTTTAGTAGCAGAGGGTTTAAAACAGCCAGCTGTTACTCACCCACAACTGAGACTTGGTGGCCTTTATTTCTCCCTTTCTCTTTTGTCTTAATGCTGGGGTCAAGAAGGGGGATAATTAGCAAAGAGTAGTTCCTATAGCACAGACAAACATATAGACTCCTAGACTATCTTCAGGACAAACTGAGATGAAGATACTGTTTCTTGGCAAAGCTGAGAAGTGTCTGCAAAGCTTTCCTAAACACGATACTAACTCAAGTGAGTTGGTGAGAACATGTGAGGACAATGGGAGGAGAAGAGGAAGATGTTGAGTGCCATGTGCTCATTGTAGGTATTTGGATTAGGCAATAGAAACTAAAGCAGCAGACGACATGTCTTTATGAGATCCTCTGTCTCTAACAGGCTGAACAACAGCCGAACAAATGCTCCTGAGCTTTGGAAAAATTTGGACTTGGAGACAAATTCCAGGGCTGCAGCTCATCTCTGACTAGTGTTTTGTCAGCCTTAGCCCACGTGCTCACGTTTGCTCTTTGTGCAAACTCCCCTTGTTATGGGGTGGTGGTGTCAGCCACTTGCCCTATGGCTATGGGGACTGTATCGTTAAGAGACACTTTCACACCGTGTATCCTGCACTCTGTGGTGGCATCTGGGGCTTCACACAGCCATTCTCACTTCCAGCTCACAAGAGTGGTGGCATGAACTTGCTGTAAATCAGGAGCCTCCATGCAACTGATGTTTGAACTGGCAACAAGAAGAAAGGGATGGCATCTGTCTTATCCATGCTCTTTGCCAAAGCTTGGGTATGTCCTTGGTGACAAACACTCCTCCAGTCAAAGCACTTCAGCTACATTGCTCTGGGACCATGAGATTTCTCCTGCAGTATCTGTGTTGCAGGCAGACTTGTTCACACACCTTACATTGCTCTTTTTTTGAAATGGGAAGTGTCCATAAGGAAGCACTAAGGTTTATTAGGAAGGAGTGGGAGTCTGGGTTCCAGAGCTGCAGCTGGCTGGGGTAGCTCAGCCAAGTGACTGAACTTGCCAGTGCATCTTTCTTCTCCATCAACTGGAGGTACTCACAGATCAGTGGAGCAAGAGGCTTCACTGAGATTTAATTAATGAATGCGGGTAAAATGCTTAGAGATGCATGAGTGAACAGACTAGTGTATATCTTAATGGCAACCCAACAGCTTCTTACACAAGCCTAAGAACTGATGACTGGGGTATTGGCTATACTGGTGTCCTGATGCATCCAAAGGTGACCCTAGGTCTATACAGAAAACACGCATGTAAGGCTGGAGACATTACAATATTACATGTGTGGTATTTCCGCTTGCAGTTCCAAGTGTCTCAGTTTCCGTGTGTCTTTACCATTTCTCCAAGAATAAGGAGTTGTTGATTCGGCTGCCTTTCCACACCTGAGATTGTTTGAAGAACATCTTGATTGAGAAAACAGAGCTAGACTAAGTATGTGGTTTATTCCTAGAGACATTTGAGCCATGCCAGCATTCAAGTTTGTGTTTAACTCTGAGGCAATTTGGCATCTAATTTTGTCAGGGATACAATACCATGTTTTCTAACTTATCCAAGTACATGGTTCACTATTCTGATGTTAGAAAACCAGTTTGAGAATCTGGATGGATTCCTACAGAATCACACCTGCAAAATGTTCTCCAGCACAGACACGATGTGCTTTCCTGCACAGCACAATGGGTCTTTTGCTTCCAATTCAATCCACAGTATCAATGTAAAGAGTGGCCCCAAGGAGGTCTCAAAGTGATGGGAACAACACAACACCTCCTTCAAGAACCAGCACTCCCTTTCTTGCGGGATTATACCTGTGCTAAATGTGACTTACATTCTTATTCTTCTTCCTTAAGGAAACAAAGACAGAAGAAGCAAACCAGCCTGCCAAGAGTTGAATATAGGAAGGTATCAGTTTCTTTGAGTGCCAACATCAGACAGATGAAAAGAGGCAAGGCCAATGTGCACATTTTCATCCCAAGGTTGGGAAGAGAAAAGCTCAAAAGCCCTTAGCAGATGGCAAAAGTCTTAGCCTAAGAATGAAATATGCATTTCCAGGCTCTTGCAGGACCAGTCTGGCGGAGTTCATTAATATAGTAAACTGCAACTCTGCCTTCAAAGACACTTGTCAGAAATGGCACTGGGCTAACCTCCACTCCAATTTGAGTTTTGCATCATGTTTGAGTGACCCATGAGGCTTTATTCAAATCCAATAAACATGTTTTAATTATTTAGCCCCAGTACACCTCTGAGAGCTGTGCAAAAGGTAGCTACTAATAACTAAGATGTTCTTGCAGATGCCGTATTAGACTTCTTGGGTTGTATCTTCAGAAGAGCATGGACCTATGTTTAACAAAAGTAATTATACAAGGATATAGATGTTAGCAATAATGTTTCTCTACTAAAAAAGGAGGGTCTTCCAATTTTCTTCTTACAGACACCAGCTCAAATGCTCTCCTGTTCAACATTCTCTTGGCAAGCCATTTTTCACAGCCAAAGCTTTGCATTTGTGCTGAAGAATGCTGCTCCTTCCTGGCCTCCTAGGTTTCAAGCCATGCAGTCCTACTTCCTGCGCCCAGATTTCTACCAGCTCAACTTGAAACACCTTCCAGAAGGTTTCTCATGAGGCGTAGCTTGTTAAGTTGCTTGGGCATGTAGTCAACATGAGTGTGCCCTGTAACTTTGCTGGGAAAACACACTTTGGGAGTAAATTTTGCCCAGATGTAAGCAAAGAGTGACTCTAGGACTGGTTGCATCTGAGGGGGCTATAAGGCTGGGCAGAAACCCATAGTTGGAGAAAGCACAATGCTCTTATGGACCATTGCCTTACTCTAATGCCCATCTGCCCTGTGCACTGGGATTTGTAGAGCTGCGTGCTGTACCAGAGCACACTAACCAGCGTGGCTCTCCCTACCTGGAGTCATGGTCAGTGATTTGGAAATGCTGACCTGAAGTTTTAATTCTGTTCTCACTTTTGAATCTCTTTTGAAGTGAAGCCCTGGTCAGCCTTTCATGCAGTTGACTTTGGTGTCTGTTACCTAAATCCTGCACCTCGGTGCTGGATTACACGACAGACTCACACTTACTCCACTTTGTTGGAGAGTACAGCTGAGTTTGCGCACCTTGGATTATTCAGATTGATCATCCTCATAATTCTGCCTGGCCTTGAAATGTATTAATTTTTTCCACAATGCCTGGCCTGGATTTCCTTTTCTAAGGCTCAGGATGTGGTATTCCTTGAAGAATTCTTTTGCACTGTATAACTTTACAATATGTATAATACCTTCTCTCCATTTGCTCACTACAAGTGCTATGCTCAAGGAGAGGTGGTTGTGTCTATAATCTGGGTATCTCAATTAATGGTCGCATCAGGACCCTAAAATGTTCAAAAGTTCTTATCCTTTCCATATTAGCAAATGATTTATGAAGAAGACATTTGGGGCCTGGTTAGGAAAATGACTGTATAAAATTGCATATATGTATAGTCTTTCTGCACTTGTGTGTCTGTTTTCAACTGAAATGATGATCCCTATTCCCTTGTTAGCAGAGAAGAGGTAATACATCCATAAAGCTGAGCCATGCTATATATTGTCATAACTCTTCATTAAAGCTCTGACACTAGAGTCACTGTAGAAATGAGGAAAAAAAAGAGAACTTTACTTTTGGCTCCCAGATTAACTGTCCCATTTTCCCACGGGAAGGACTCTCACACCTTGCAAGTGCAGAGAATTTCCTTTGCAGCTGATGGGAAACAAATGTCCCTGAGCCGTTCACAATGTACTTTTTCTGATGCCACTGCATGAAAATGAGGATGTTAGCTCTGAAAAGTGACTCCACATACGCTTTACCCCACTTGGATGTTTACTGCTTCTATATTCAGGTGAGAGTTGATGCTGAAGTCTTTTTCCCTACTCTCTGCAGTCCAACCCAGCAGAGGGATGGAGACAGACTAGTATCAACCTTGGATTATACAGGTGTGAACACAAGGAGAATCAGATCCTGGGCTTGCAAAAACTTTTGTTTCTTGCTGTGGTCCTGGAGAGGTGAGTGCCTTGCTTCTCTTGCAGGGTTCTGGGGGGTGCAGGTGAGCAGGGGGAGAATGCAGTGATCTTCCTGTCATCTTCTTCTCAACTTTTTGCTGGGGGTAAAACAGCCTGTGGAGCAAGACAGATCAATTTACTATACATCTGGGCTGATTTATGCCATCAGCTAACCATTCCCAAAGCGGGAATCTGCATGCTAAGGCTGCCAGCAAGTTTCAAATCCTCCCAACCTTCTCCTGCCCCAGGACATCATGCTACTGGCCTGGACAGGAGCTGCTGGCTACTCTCGTAGGATCCCCTGTGCTAGGAAAATCCTATTACTGCCTTCAAACATGGTCTTGACTTCACTGGAGCATCATAAAAGGAAAAGGGGAGGTGAAGCCGAGGATTTGACCCACCAGTCCAGGTTGAACTACAGGGCTGGCAGTGAGGAAAAAAATAATATTTCTGTTGCTAAATAGATTTGGTCTGGAATCAGTGAGGAATAACCTGGAGCTAACCCGGCTTTCTCTGCACTCCTCTTAGGAAATGTGTGCAGATCATTCACAAATCGGGCTTCTCCCCCAGTGCAAGTCTGGCTGTTACAGAGATCTTGCCTCATTTTTTTTTTTCTTTTATACTTTCCTTTTTTCTTTTTTTTTTTTTTTTTTGGTACTGTTTCTAGTGCGGATTTGTGGACACCCCCAGAGCATCCTCTGCTTCCTTCTGGGTTTTGTTGGGCTCTTTCTTGCAGAGACAAACATCCGTGTTCAGATTTTAGCGAGGGCATTATTTTCTCTTTGATTTAGCACCGCCAGGAGTTATTCCATTATACCCAGACTTGTCTATTTACTCTTTAAAGCATGTTCCTTTTATTTACTCCTCCAGAGCTGCCTGTTTAATCCAATCTCTTTTCCACTGAATTACACTAGCACAATAACACAGGCCAAACAGGTTCAGCCTGGGTCACGGGTGGCAGAAAAAGGGGTGATATTCTTGTCAGATAATAACTCTAGTACTAAAATAAAAATAGCATTTACTGGGACTGGTGAGTTTTATAGCTAAAAAGGGAGTTGTTATTCCCAGTCAGTATTTGCAATGGTTTTGCAGCACCTATCCTGCAAAAACTAAGCAAATGACCTGAAAATGAGGGTGGTAACTACCTCGTTTTTGCAGGAAGCCTGAGGTTTGACAAAAGTCCTGGTAAATGGGTAGTGTCCGGTCAGTTGGATGTGGGACCTCTGAGAGGAGGCAGGTCCCAAATTCACAGCAAAGCTCCACGCCAAACCCCTGGGATGACATTCATATAACTCACAGTTGTGTGTATCATGACTAAAAGCACCTCGGTGAGCAGACCCTGGGGCTCGGAGCCAGCGCTGCGGTGGGGGCTGCTCCTTGTATCATCAGCATCTTTCTTCCCTCTGGCCTTGGGTTACAAATGATGCGACAGCCGAGGGCACCCTCTTATGTATTTATGGCACATTTCTGCTCTTTCACTATTGCATTACATCTGCCTTGCATTGCAAGATTTTTATGTTCCTCATTATTCTTTCTGAGTAGCAGATTTTTTTGTTCTTCATTATTAATATGATATCTTAATCGCTCTCTTAAGTAAACAGACACCTGCACTTTACAGAAACAGGAGAAGATAAGTTCTCTGGCCCATGGAGGTTGATACATGATTTACTCTCCAGCCATTTTTCTAGTGAGATACGTTGTCACCTTCTGGCTGCCCTGTATATATCTGCTGCTCACCAGGACACCAGCCAGCCCTACTCTGCTCCTGTTATTTTGGAAACCCAGAGCTGTGAGTTTCATAAAGGCTGGGTTAAGTAAGCAACAGATTTATCTTCGTCTAAAGATAAAAGTGTTTGGCAGCAAACATTGGCAGCTCCTTGCATATTTCCAGCGCTCCTTAGCGTGCTCTCTGCTCTTCCCTTCACGTGGGGATGGCTGTGGGGGTGGCTGCCCAACCGAAGGGGGTGTCTCCAAGCACCTTAGCCCAAGCAGACCTGGCGTGGTTAATATTTAACCCTGCCTGTGCCTGGGGAGGGTGGGATGGAGGCTCTGCCGTGTAGTCTCTGGTGCGTCACATCCTGGTGGATTTTGTAACCATTGTCCTTGGGCTGTGGGCAAGTGGGCAGCGCTCCTCAGGTCCATCACGATTTGTCCTCCTGGTGTGAGTGTCCTCTCTCCCCTAGCCTTGCCCTGAGCCTGCAGCCATCCTGCCAGCGCTGTTGGATGAAGCCACGGGCACCAGGACAAGGACAGTTTGATGAACATCTGAGCAGCTAAAGGTCCGAGAAGTCCCCTCTGAGCTCAGGTAAAGCCTCTTCAGAGGTGCCTCCCTTGTGACAGCCCCCACACCCTGTGCCCATGGGGACCCATCTTGGGAGCCAGCTGATTTCCTCGGGCAGCTCATCTCCCGGCATGAGTAATGTCAAGGCTGAGTCCTTGTAGTGTTGCGGTTCCATGGGCTGAGAGCCATCCACAAGCCATCACCCTGCCTGTGGTGTTTGCTTCAGGAAAAATGCATCTGCAAGAGGAATGTCCTAGAGGGAAAGCACTGAGAGGATGGATGCATCTTCCCTGCAAACCCTCTTGCTGTACCGGAGCAGCCTGACGTGGCTGGATCTGCACTTGGGGGAATAAGGGGGAGTTTCTCAGCAAACCCAAAGCTTCTGCCAATACAGGTGGGATGGAGGAAGAGGCTCCCAGCACCCAGCACTCCTCTGCAAAGGCACAGCGTGGTGCTGGCCTCCCTCTGCCACACTCGGGGGACAAATCCTCACCCCACTGATTGCTGACTCGATCCTGATGCTCACTGGGGAGAGGGCAGCAAAGTCCTCCCACCCCATTTCTTGGCAAGCATCCCATTCCCGCCTCTCCTATTGTTTTTATTTGCATACAGATAGAGAAAAAGGAAAGAGATTTCCTATGAGGATTGTTTCCTTATGGCTTTACGCATAAGAGTAAACAAGGCATAGCTGTTGACTATATAGTTAACATATTCTTGGTGATGTTCCCATCCAGAAAATGCAGCTGCATTATATTCCTGATAAAGGGGAACTAATGTTCGGCTTCAGCAAGAATGTTAATAAATGAAAGACATTTCAAACAACACTGATTGAAGCAAAGTGTCATTCCCCCCCCATCCCCCCAAAAGGCCTTATTTTTTTGCAAAGAGTTGCAAAAACTCTAACGTCTGACATGGAAATCAGCAAATTTCTACTCCTGGTTATACCCTTATGAATCTGAAATGGCGTTTTTGGTTTCAGTGGGTTTTTCTGGACCGGCACCCCAGTCACTGAGAGCAGGGGCTGTGCTCTTGCTTGCACCGTGTTTGATTACAGGTTCTTCCTTCAGATAATCTGGTTTCTCTTTGTTATGGAGAGCCAGCCAGAAAGGGGGAGGTTGTGCTGGTACCACCTAAACTTAGACAGTGCCCCTGACATGCTGCGTGTGGCTATTGCCTAATATCCTATTGCTGACAATTAAAACACAAACATATAGTCATATTTTTGGATGAAACTGTACAAACATTTCAAAACAGTTTATGCATGCAGATTTGTATGTTATCAGAGAGTACCACACAGGCACATGGAATTTATGGAAAATGCTGAGAGATTTGAAAGGAAATAGTTTGGGAAGTTGTCTTATTTTTTTGAACATAAATCCCCAAATGGTTTCCCTTAACATTCCTCACGTCTGTGCAGCAATTAATACTTGACATTTCTGTTTTTCACTCTGTCTGTTGATCTTGGGCTTTTTTTTTTTGTTTGTTTGTTTTGTTATTTTTGCATCTCTCCTTTCATGTTTGCTACATCTGTTTGCTAAAGCCAGCACCGATGTGTACCGACCAATTTCCTTGCACAGGAGGACGATATGAGGGAGCAGTGAGAGGAGATTTAGGCCTTTGAAACTGTGGTCACCTCCCCAGATGAGCTATTTAGATTCAGGGATGCATAATCAGAGTCTTCAGCTCAGACTACCTGGACTGAATAGTTGCTGCACAGATGAGTCTGTTGGCTTGATCAGGTTTTTTTCTCACTTACAACGATTCCAATGGCTCCAGTGGGATTATTCTTGGACTAGCCAGATGTAAAAGGAAAGCAAAATCAAATCCTTCATACATCAGTGTCAGACTGACTCCAAGAAACCAGTGTTGAGTGATATAAAGGATAAGGGGCCTGAGGAAGGATGTGTTTATGGAGAACATTTGGAAACTTTAACTACTTGTAGTTTGAGCAAACGCTGAGTAAGGGAACTGCCTGCAAACACTTAAGAGTGGAAAAAAGTACAGAGCATAAGCAAATTGCTTGAGGTGATGCAGAAGGATGTGAGAGGAAAGAATGAGATACAATTAAAGAAAGCAGAAGGAGTATAGCTCTTTCAAACAAATGGTCTGCCATAAGCTTTTAAAACCATGTTCCTCATCCGGATATCTGAGCACCTTCTGGGAGTGTGGAAATGGTGTGCTGAGTGTCAGATGTGGTGTGTTCCTACTATAGCCGTCATGGCAGTGTGGTCGTTGGGTGGAAGGGAGGCAAATTTTGTCATGAAAGGGAATATCTTTTCTTAGATCTTCTGAGAGAAGTCAGGGAAAAAGCAGATGAAGTCTGGGACCTGTGCATCCAAAACCTTCTCTGTGTTCTTTCATATGTATTGCTTGATCTAAACCCTTTCTCATGCATACCTTTCCTGCAAGGAAGGAGAATTTTGCATGGACTGTAGTGTTTTATTATGCTAGGACCTTCTTATACACACTTTTGGAGCCTGAAAGGCTGTTTGAAGCTGTCACCCAGGCAATACTGTCTGTACTTCTCTGGGCTGCCCTGGGATGCTCTGGCTCTCCTGCACTAGTGAGCTTTGCCTTTGAGCGGACACTTCAGCTTAGCCTGGAGAGGGGAGTTGTTCTCTGCTATAGTCCATCTTGGAGACCTGAAGTAAGCTGCTGAGCAGTGTGTCCTAGCCACTGTGAGCTTGAACTTCATTTGGCAGCCCCTGGGAAGGCGGTGTGAGGGACTCATACCACTGACAAGATGCATCCTCCTGGGCTGGGCTGGCTGGCTTTCCCCGAGCGCTGCCCGTACCCTGCTCAGGGCTGTCACGTTTCCCTAGTGCCAGGGAGCGCTGACACAGCGTGCCTAACCTGGCCAAGAGAGATAGGGTCTCCCGGCCAACTGGGGATGGTGGAAAGCATTTCCTGCAGATGCCGTCATGTGCAAATTTAGCATCAATGAGAAATCCAAGCACATTCCCCAGGCACAGCAAGGCTGGGCAGCATGTGCGACCAGTCCTCAGGGGAGAGGCTGGCAACCCTCTCCTGGTGGCACTTCAGACCAAGACAGACCACAAGGTAGCAGAGGAATCATTTGTACCTGCAAAAAGCCTCAAAAGACCAGATGCAAGGCCCATGGGGCAGTGGGACCTCCCAGCATCCCACGCAGGACCCAAGGTTTGGTTGAAAGGACGTTTAACCCTGTTACCATCTTTTCTTCTCTACCTGACAGCGGTGTTCATGCTTCATGTATAAAAGTTAACCTTATGCATATGATGAACCATTTGTTTCTTTGCAACACTGCTTAGAGCAAAGCATAGTCTAAGAGAATTAGTGTGTATGTGGGAAGAAATGTCTTTTTTATTAAGAAATCACCCTGGTTCAAGTTTCCATCTGCCCATACCTCCTCTCTCTGAATATTACCTAGGTTGTAGCTAGGTCTCAGCTACCACAGATAGGGGAGATGGTGATTCAGCTCTCAAGAAACACCATTTTCTCTGAAAAACACAGTTTCAGCCTTAACCAGAGACCCAAACGGACCAGCACAGCGACCCTGGTGGTGTGCAAATGGAAAGGTGTGTGTTGTGCTCCTTGTCTGCCCAGTTGTGACATTTTCTGTGCTGTCTTGTCACGTGCCAAGTGCTTTATCAGAACTGATACACCCAGGGAAATCTGCCCTGTTAATCACGTTACTTACCTTTCCCCACGTCCAGAGTGATTCCCCTCACCAGGCATCCTAGATGGATGCTCGGGCTGACCCCAGGCGGCTGCTCCCCCCCCCACCCCAGTAACTCGAGGAGGGCTGCACAAATGGGGCAGCGGGGTGGAGGGAATGTGCCTAATCCTGGCCATGCCCTTCCATCACCTTCACGTGCTCCGTCAGCTGTGCCCAGCCGCCCGGTCCCGCACACCCTCCGCCCCGGTGGCATGTCCCTGTGGACCCGTGCCACGGGGCCTCGTGCTCCTGCAAGGCACCGTTGCCAGCCCAAGCAGCTTGGATGTCCCCAGGCTCCTGGGGTTCTCCATGTGATGGGGAAACGCAACCGCGTGGCTACCATGGCAGTTTGAGAAAATCATTGAAGCAGGTTAGGGATTACAGCCCAGAGGTGCTGTGTCTCCCAATTCATCTGTAGGGGAAAAGCAAAGGGAAAAGAACCAGGATGGAAGGGAGAAAATGGGGAAAAATGGAGTTCTGTGTTGATGGAGGTGAGTAGCTCTTGAGAGAAGAGGTAAGAAAGCTGGAAAAAGGCCAAGCCATGGTTTTGCAGACATTAGGCAAGTCGTTCTGGGGATGTATGCTCACTAGACCATCAGAGGTACACAAAATCTGGAAACCCATGGTCTGGAAACAGGGCTTTGGGGACAACTGGGATACAAATGGACTGTTAGGCTGCTTCTCAGGCCGCGCGGAGACACGTACTTTGTTGCTTAGCATTCGGTTTTGTTTGTCAGCTCCAGAAAGCTGTTTTCCCACAGCCTTGTCTCAGGACTGTGGGGTGCAGGAGCAAACTGGGGCTGTTGACTTTCAGACTACTCAATCATCCTGCAAATTACAGCCAGCCCAGAAAAAACACAGCTCTGCATGTTTCCTTATTTAGGTAGAAGTGTTGGGAAAACAGCATGAGATTTTGTTTCTGATAAACTAGGAGCTGTTTCAGGAATATTAATTATTTTTGTTGTACCAATGTTTCACATTTATTCCTCCACTGTGGTATTGGGAATGAGATGGATGAAGTCTAAAGCATGGTTTCAGGTTGTCTTTCAGGCACTCCCAAGCCCCTGCAAAAAAATAATAATTGTACTGACATTTTGGAGTCAGTAGGGGTTATTTTCTGGTTATTTTAGCCTGGGGTATGGAAGCTGTGGGCTCCATTCCCTGCCCCATATAATTCCTTTGCAACGTCACTTGGAGTCAGATTCTTAAAAAGCTTCTCAATGCCTAAAGACAGAGGCTTAAGGGGGATCGGAGGGTGTTTAGGCACCTGGATGCTTTCAAAAATATTGTGTACCATCTCTGTAATCCTCCATCTCCCAGAATTTCCCACTGGTGAAAGGCTGCAGGAGGGATTTTGCTGCTTTATAGGTGTATTGGGAGGAGAAATGCCCACAGTCTGGGAGAAGTTGGAGCCTACAAAGGCACACATGGGATTTTTCAGTAAGGAAGTGAGGATGGAAGGAGTGGATCCACCAGAGGATTTTTATCTGCTGTGTCCAACCTGAGCTGGATGCTTGATGCTGGTCTTGGGCACAGCATGGGTTGGAAGAAGGTCTCTTCTTCCAGACCGGAGCTGATTCAGGCCCAGAGTTCACCGAGTCTCTAGACAGTCTGTGACTAGAAAGCCATGGTGAATCTGGGAAGTAAACCTCAGTCTCGGTGCACGACCCAGACAAACAAGATAAGGAGTAGGAGCTCCTCAGCCAGGTCCCTCCAACCTGGTGAGAAACCTACCTGTGACGAGCTGGTGTCCCACAGCTGAGCACCGAACTAAGGCTGCTTTGGATTCAGTCTGCACGTGAAAAGAAGGTTGTGTAAATAGTTTTGGGTCTGGATCATCTGGATGGTGATGTCCTTGGGACAAAGACCTTGACTCCTTTGTGGTGAAATGGCTGGGAAATGTTACAAAGAGGTGTTTTACACATCATCCCTCGAGACATAGCGTGTGGTTGAGCTCTCAGTTTGGTACAAGTTGTAGCGATTTTATCAGAATCCATGGCATGAATATGACCATGTAGGTCAAGTCCTGAAGGTTTGCCTCAGTCAACACTGTCTTTGAAGTCAATGAGGCTGAAGTTATTGCCTGATAGGAGGAGTAGTCCATCTGGGATTTCTCAGATGAATGAACTTTAATAATAAAAATGATGATATAAATATGTAAAATATAAAAACAATATTGTCAGCCACTTTCTTTGTTTCTGGTTCAGGGGGTTTATATGTTTAGTCTTGAATGTTTTTCACATTGATTTTGTGTATCAAGATTTAATGCTGTGAGGAACTGCTGAGTAAAAATATTTATTAATAATAATAATAGAGGGTGTGATTTCATAATCCTAACAAAATAGATAAAATGGATGTTCAAACTATTTCTTGGCTTGGATTTAGGGGTTCTCCTGGTGCCTGTCACATTGAATTAGTATTGAGGCAGATTCATTTCCAAGGAGGCCTTCATGCTGGAGCATATCAAATAAGAGATCTAATAAACAATAACATCAACAGTAAAAATGTTTCTCTCCAGATATAAAAGTATAGCTATCGAGGCAGCTTTTTTTTCTTGTCATTTGTTTAGTCTATTATTTGGTGAATTCTGCCAGGTTATTTTTTATCCTCTGCGGAGAGTAATTTGCTGTAAGAGTGGATGCATCAGCTGAGTCCTGTTTGAAAGTAAATAATAAATAATTGTAACAGTTAATCTAAGGCACACACATCTCCACAGTTTATTTTCCAGTTGGTTTAGTTTAGTTCAGTCCAGTCTCTTTCTGGCATGGTTTGCATCCAAGCCGAGAGATCAAAACGGCGTAGCCGACCACAGTCTCTCCCTCACTGCCTCGGCGGTGGGTTTCCACAGACGGGGCTCTCCTTGCCTCGGGAAGAGGGGTGGTTTGGCAGGAACGGCTTGCGGGGTGCATTGGGGGGCTGGGGGGAGCTGCGGAGCTGGAATTTACGCCGCTGGGCTTACGGGGGCTACTGGGCTCCAGAGGCTGCGTGGAGAGGGGATGCTCTGGGGTATAACGGGACACAGGGCCGGCACCGCTGCCCCGGGGGGCTGCGAGGCGCCGAAGGGGCGGCGGGGAGGGGATGCTCTGGGGCACAGCGGGGCACACGGCCGGCACCGCTGCCCCAGGGGGCTGCGAGGTGCCGGAGGATACTGCGCGGGGGGGATGCTCTGGGCCACAGGACCGGCACCGCTGCCCCGGGGGGCTGCGAGGCGCCGGAGGGGCGGCACGGGGGGGGACACGACTCGAGAGCCCTCCGGCGCTCCACCGCCGTGGGGCGCAAAGCGGGCAGGGGGAGCCGCGGTGCAGGCTGCGCCGCTCCTGGGCACACACAGAGCTCCGCGGGTCGCCGGTGCCCCCCCTCCGCCGCTCCCGCAAAGGGTTAAGGGGAGCGGCGGCGCGGAGCGGGCCGGCGGGGAGGGCGGGGGCTCCCGGGGATTGGTGCGAAGTTTGGAGCGGGGCGGCACCGCACCGCCCTCCTCGGCGGCTCTGCCCCCACAGTCACAAAGCCCTGCAGGGAAAGTTGCTTTATCGCTTGTTTCTCTCGCCCCGGCTCTCCCCCCCCCCCCCCCCCCCCAACCCCCCCTCCCCTCCCCTTCCCCAGCCCCTTTCCCCTCCTCCCCTCGCTCCTTAAACGGGATTCCGGCTGGGCGAGCCGCGGGACGGCATCACCGGGCATCCCGCGGCGGCGGAGCCCCGGCGGATCTGTCAGGTCCCCGCTGTCCCTCCCCGCACACACATACGCTCAGCCCGACCCGGAAAGCAGGAAAAATAATTTACGAGGTTTCCCCCTTTTTCTTTAGCTCCTCGCCCCGTGGCTCCCTAGTGGAAAAATAGCCCTTGGGGCGAAGTGGGGGTGATAGTAAAAAGCCGGTGGTGAAGGGAGAGAGCCGCTCCGTGGGGAGGGCACCCCCAAAGCAGCGGGCAGCCCCCATCCGCCCCCGGGGTGGAGGGGGTGGGATGAGGTAGAGGCCGGCGGCGGAGCGCCCCGCCGGGCGCCGTGGCCGCGGAGGGCATGAGGCGGCGAGCGGCGGGGATGGGCGCCAGCGCACGGTGCTAGAGCCCCGGCAGCAGCTAAGGTAAGTGCCCCTCCACGCTACCCCCCCACCCGACCCCGGCCGGGAGACCCCCGCCTGGGTGGGCGCTGGGTCGGGGAGACACTAACGCACAGCCGGGAGCCGCCGGGGTTGCCCCGAAGCGGGGGGGCAGCACCAAGGTGGCATCGCGCCGGGTGTCGTCGTCGTCCCGTTCCACCACCCCCCCCCCGCCCCGCCACCCCCTCCAGCCTCCCTTCCCCGACCCCAATCCCGGCTGCGAATATCCCGTTACCGGCCGCCGCGGGGCTGAGCCGCGCTGCGCCCCGCCGGGCCCCGGGTCCTGCCCCAGGGGGAGCCCCCTCCGCCCGCCCTCCCCTCCCTCCGTACCAGCTCCCCGCTGCAAATTGGGAAGCTAATGGCAAAGCGTCCTTATTTGCTTTGCTGGATGCTGTACACGGGTTGTTGTGTGTCCTGGGGGCACGGAGTGTTTAAACGGGGGAGTTTACAAGGGTGAGGAATTCAGACAGTGTTTAGAGAGTGAGAGTTTTAGGAGGAGAACAGGGTGTAATTAATGTAAACCTGATCTACCCCGGGTTTGCGTATCGCAGCGAAGGCATCTTTAAGAATCTGGATAATTAAGTGCGGTTTCGCTTTGGGACGCACCTCGGGAGCACACGGGAACAAGTGGGGCTTGGGGGGGGCGGGGGGGGGGAAGGTGGGGGGGAGAGCAAAGGAAAAATCAGTGCTGTTCAGAGAAGTTGCGGAGTGGAGGAAGGCGCATACCCAGAGCGGAGCCTGTCTGAGGGGCACTGAAGCAGCAACAGAAAGTTTTCTGGGCTGCTGATGGGAGAGGTAATATTCCTCCTCCCCCTTCCCCAAGTTCCTCCGCAAATTGTTAACCTGAAATCTTGTTTTATGGCCACTTGCTAGTGTTTTGTTTGCCTTCCAGACTGGTTCTGTACAGGATACCAAAGAATTATGCATTAACTGTAAACTTAGAGGAGCTTGCTGGCCTCAGTGGGTTCTTGATTTATATCAGGCTAAAGCGGAGAGGAGGGCAAAGTTTTACTTGCTGAGCGCCAAGGAATGAATTGCAAGTACATTGCTCTTTCATTTGCTGTTTCTGCTCTTACGTCTTTGCAATAGGTTTTAAAACTGCAAAGTTGTGGGTTGTTTGGGTTTTTTTTCCCGGTAATTATTTTGCTCTCCTCTTTCCTGCCTCCAGGTCTGAGAGGACAGTAGCCTGTATGATACGGAGGGATCTGGTTTTCAAAATGGAATTGCAGCTTGCGCTCCTTTTCGCAGGGATAATTGCATTTTCGGACTCAGCGAGAGGTAAGGAGACCGCGCTTGCTGCAAACGCTCTGCGACTGGCACCCTTCCCTCTGCTCCGCTGGGCTCGTGCTCCGCAAACACCCACCGTGCCCTTGGAGGGACCCCAAAAGGGAGTTGCTGCTGGTGCAGACTCGTGCCCTGCACGTTGGTTATCTGCTGCGCAGGGGTTCAGGCTTTTGGGCAGACTCATGCCCATGTGTGGTGCCTCCTTACCTGCGTGTTTTGGGGCCATCGGTTTGGATGGAGCGTGGTCACTCTGGGTTTGCTGAGGTCTTGTAGGCACAGGTGAACTTCCAGGGGCTTTTCTCATGCATGTGTAAAAATACACAGATAATTTTAAAGAAAAGCAACTGCATTCCTCTGTGGATCAGAAATACCTCTCCCCTCCTGTAATCCCTCCAGCCTCTGCCCTGTATATTCCCACCAGCAAACTAAACAAACACATCCATTAACTTCCTCGGTGACAGACAAATGACAGTTCCCAACAGCAAGAGCGTATTTTAATGCTGGGACTCCAGCAGTTGATCAGATTTCAATAAACAGGTTACCCTACCAGAGGCAAACTGAAATACGTTGACTTGGGAGAGTCGGGGGAAGTGGGAAGAAAAAAAAAAAAAGTGAAAAAAAAAAAAATAAGGTGCTTTAAGCAAAGCTCTGGCATCAGAGTGAAAGGAGCGGCAGCTTTTCCTCTGCCCTCGCCTGTGTCGTACCTTGGTGGGTGCTGTCCCTGGAAAGCCTGAATGAGAAACTGTGCTTTCAGCTCCCCCGGCTCTGGTCGCAAAGGAGGGGCTGCATTGTTCTAGAATAATGGGGGGTATGGCTTTAGGATGCAGATTGCTCCAGCTGCAATTCCCAATGGTATCAGAATTGCATGAATTGTTGAAAGACTTTTAAATCGCCCAGTGCCACGGAGTTGCGTATTAAAAGGTTTAAACTTGCCCTTCGCTTGGGCCGTAACTTGCCAAAAATAAATCTTGGGGGAGAGGGGGCACGTTACTCTAAAAACCCCAAGGTTTGGTTAGTGCGTTGCTTTTTTTTTTTTTTTTTCCTTCTTGGCATCGGCTCCCAAGCAAATATTTTATGGAGGCAAAAGCACTATAAAATGATTCGGCTGGAAGCTGAATGAAAAAGAAAACAGTATATAGGCTGTAAGTCCTGTTCAAGTCTGGATTCCAGGCAAGGTTTACAATGGAGACTCAGTTTAAATTGTAGGCAATGGGCAGCAGTGTATGAATTAAAATGACCTCATGGATGTATATTATTGCAATGGACCTGAGAAGTTGGTGGAGTTCCGGAAAAGATCTGAAGTGGGCAGGAGAAGACAAAAAGATTTTTGTCTCTGTTGTGAGCCGTGTATGGGCTGCTTTACTGGCTGACCCTGTTTAAATTTGGTTTGCACTTGTCTTGCTCGTGCTCTTTTATTGCCCCTGGAAAATGAAGTGCTGTGGGCTGTTGTCGTGTGAAGAAGCTACAGAAAATTAACAGCCGTAACTTCAGGACGTCGTCGTTTTTCTTATGGAAAGGTCTTTTTAATGTCACTTTGATAGGATCGTATTGGTGATTGGGTTATTTGAACTCTTTTCAGAGCTGGAAAAATCCATCCTGCAAGTGGATGGAGAGATGGCCCTGGTTATTTAAAATGATGTAGAAGTAGAGTTTAAAAACCAGGGCCAAACCCATGAAAAATGTCATTCATTCATGTGCTGATAGCAAAAGAGGGAAAGTGAAGAAGAAAAAGGTGTTATTGCCGTAAAAAAAATAAAATAATAAAATAGAACAAAACCCTAACATTTAAATCCTGCTTTGTACCTCTTGAAGTTAAGAGTATTCTTGATAGTGGAGGATGTAAACGAAAGATCAAACTTGTAAGCGAGCAGAGGTGAGACACTCTCCAGCATGTTGCAACCTTATCTTGTGCTGTTGAATATCCCCAATTATTAGATGTTTACATTGGGATAATTTCAGATTCTCAGAAAGCTGTACCCAGTTATTAACGTGCCTGTGGATTTTTTCCGAATGTATCATACAGTGGGTTCGGCCGCTGGAGATGTATAAATGGTACCTGTTTCAGTCGCTCGGGTTTTATAGGCAGTCCTTTGGCCAAATATCAGCCTGAGGTCGCGAGGCTTTACTCTGGAGGAAGAAGGGCTCTTTGTTTTGGCCAAACAGCGTTTAATATCTGTATCCTGATTGCAAATTAGATGTGTGTGGCCGAAAGCGTGCCAGCGCCTCCTAATCTGAGGTGTCAGAAGTTAAATAGGTGCTCACTGGCTTGCAATCAAGTGAGGAAGGTGGCTGAGGAGGCTCTCTGTGAGAGTGCTGGTCCTTCTCTTTGACTCATATTAGGCAAAAGTAACTTATGCAGGAATTAGGGTATTAATTTGGGGCCGGCTGATTGCGTGCCCTGCGTTCGGGGAAGGGCTGTGCCGTAGTGCATTTGCACAAGGGGGCAGAGTTAAGTCCCACGCGCCCCGGCTTTGATATTTCCTGACAGTTGAGTGCTCAGCTGCAATCTTGCATTAAATGTTATGTTGTATTATTTTTACATCTTTATTTAGGTGATGCCTTTTAAGGGGAAGGGCCCCGCAGTGATGACTGATTGGGCTAATGCGGCAACTTTTTTCTTTTCTTCCCCCCCCCCCCGCCCCCCCCAGCAAATGGGGCGTTTGTCCAGGTTCGGAGCTGTGCCTACTGGCTCCATCCCTTCTTGTGACCCAGTGCACAAAACACCGTAGAACAGGGTATATCCTAGGAAACCAAGATAAACTCTTAAGAAAGAGGCAATACATTCAAAGTATCCACACAAAGCAGAGAACAGGTCTGATTTTAGAGGTCCAGGTGCAGAACTCGCTGTGTCTGTAGGGATGAAGGGTGAGGTAGCTCTGGCTAAGTTTGAACCAATGCTTTCGGGGCTGAAATTTAAAGACTTTGGCTAAGGGCAGGTCTACACCTGCAAATGCACTGGAATAACCCTTCCAGAAAACATAATCTGGAATAACTCCCCCAGTGACCAATTTTATTCTGGGCTAAGGATCTCCTGGAGGGAGCCTATACCAAGAAAGTCTTTCTCAGGAACTATTTTGGTAAATACTCAAACCCCTTCTTTCCCTTGTGGATGAACACAAGAACCTCTGTGTACACAAAATCCAGTCCTTGAGAGCAAAACCTGTGTGCTGTGGTTTTCTAAGAGGGACTACGCCGTCCAACTGACAGCCAGGGCGCAGGGCAGCAGCTTCAGCCTGGTTGCCAGCTACACCGGGTAGCGTCAGTCCTGAACCCGGCATAATAGTGCGGGTCTGGTGGCTCGTCCTTCCTGTTCTCTCCAAGCACTCCTATACTGGGCATAAAAGTCCTCAGCGTCCTGCCCTGGCCCTCCTCCGCGGGGACGAATGCCATGTTGGGTCACTAACCTCTAGTGACTATGTCCAGCTCCTACCACTCCACACCTCCGGTCGGATACAGGTAATACAATCTGATATTTTCCTGCCTATGTTATTGCAGTGACACACAACGCAATATTTGTTCCAAATCTGTCAAGTTGCCATCGTATTCGCGTTGGTGACCGTATATGGTAACGTTGGGATGTGCTTGGCTTGGTCCCGTGGCTCAAACAAGATTTCCTATGGTATGTTTAGAAGTTTTTGGTAAGAGCAGTAACAACCCTCCTGTTAGCAAGTAAACTGATATTCTGCTGGAAACTAATTAGTTTGGATGTTGATTTCATTTTCGGTGCGTTGCGTAGGGAGGGGAAGAACAGGACCTTAATTGCTTTCTGCTCTGGCACTTCTCTGTGCGACGCTTGGCTTGCAAAGCTGGTTGATGCCTGCTTTACAGGGAGTTTGCTGATGGCGCCACCTCAAAATTCAGCGGTATCAGGCAGAAATGTTATGTGCCATTTTTTGTTTTTCTGAATATTGGAGAACAGGGAATAGGACGCTAGAAGGTTTTTTTTTTTTTTTATTTCTTGGGAGATGAGTTCTTCATTCTGGTGAACATATTTGCCATTCTGTAACTTCAGGGTTTATAAAAGTGAATGGTAGTAAATGTGGAAAAGATAAATAATGATAATGTAAGAGAGGTGATTGTTGGCTTCTGTTTTACTCCTTTATTCTTGTTGAATGATTGTTACCAGATATAACGATTAGGTAATTTCTCACTTGTGAAAGAGAAGTATGTTCACATCTAACAGCCTGATCCAGGTTTTATGTAAGTCACTGCCCATCTTCTGGTTAAGTTTGGGGCATTTTTTGGATCGTGCTCTTGGGGAACTTGCTCTTGAATAATCTGTCAGCACGACTTGTACCTAGAGTCAACATGACGATCTAAGAAAATCCTTGTTATTTTTTTAAACCCCTCTTCTGAGGCTGTCGGCCGCTTTAAATTGCGGCTGAGTTTAAACATAATATACAGTGTGCGTCATACTGGAAAATTAGGTTAATTTTATTTTTTTTTAAATTAGGAATATTACAAAACTCAGTGAATTGCTCAAATACATTTAGATTTTCCTTAAAGCTGTTATAACTTTGTTTTTTCCAAGTCCGTATGTTTCTTTGACCTTCATTAAAAGACACAAGCAGCAAATTAAAATATGTCTTTTCTGTGATGAACTTGTATGTGGCAAAGGCTAGACTCCAAAGTTTGACTCTTAGCCACAGAAGAAACTTTCATGTGCCATGAGGTGGTGCTCAAGAAATTAGAGGAAAATGGTTATTTCAGGAAAAAAATGTCATTCAAAAACAGAAAAGCAAAAGTGACAATTGCTAGCAAGTAGGGACCTGGTTTTTGAGGTTTGGGACCATTGGTACTAATTTATTAACTAAAGATAAGTTTTTCATCTGTCAAGAATTGGCTGATAGAGCTGATCTTTTCTAATGACTGGTCTGATAATACCTTTTTTGAGCAGCTCTCTCGCCACGAGCGACGCTGGTACATCTGGGTGCAGAATACTCATTATGGAATAGCGTGAATGCAGTAGAGATGGTCACTGTCTGGCTGTGCATTTTTGGATTAATTATGGGAAGGGATAAAAATTTCCACTGAAAGGGGAAAATAAAAATGCAGAGGTCCTCTTGTGCCTAGTTTGAATTTAAAAAAATAGCAAACAACCACCTTTAGTCATAGCTTTATCTGTTCAGTGGGAGTAGAACCAGTGTAGCTTTCTGATTTTCTTGAGACATGAAGCTCCTATTTGTGTCTGCAGTGACTTGTAAAATCATCCTGTATGAAGGGTCTGAGCAAATGTATCCCAGCATTACAGGAGTCAGTGGAAATGCTCCTTTCTCCCTTTTCTTTCATTAACCTGCTCATTTTGTCTTGTTTCAAGGACACCTTGCCTTTCACCTGACCTCTTCCTATGTTTTCTGCTGGGCTGCTCAAGCTGAAACGCGCGTGATCTTGTTTTGAACCCTTAATTTGGATTTCTGTTCCTTTTCTTGTTCTCTGTAATCAGTCTTGACTTGGACCTTTCTCTAATAATAACATCTCCATACACATTTAGCCATATTGACCTGTCCTAATCTTTTGCACCAAGGTGGAACATTTTTGGTCATATAAGGGACTATTTTTTTAAGAGTAGAGCCAGCATGAGGGTAGAGGTTGCAAAGACTACTGTCTGTTTAAAGTCTAGTCTGGTGCTCATTCACAGCAGCTGTGGTCCTAAGGTAAAAGAAAAATATTTCCAGAAGTAAGCTTGAATAATCTGATCCTGCTGCCCCGATGTCGTACAAGATATGCAGATGCAGCCCATGCCAGTTTTAACAGGTTAGGACCTGATTCAAAGCCTCTGAGTGGTGGTGCCTTGATTCCCACTCACTCCCATGGGCTTTGGATCCATCCCTGAAGGATGACTTACACAGATTATCTGTGATATTGATCTCCATATGGGTCCCTCACGTACGACAGCAGAAGAGATGCGGGCTAAACCTGGAATTTTGGATCCTGCCATTCACCTGCTCAACCAGATGGGTCGGGCTCAATTTTTTTTTTTATTCTAGAAACTCACTGCTTCTGCCTGCTGCGAGCTCTGGCTGGTGGCTGGAGTGTGCACTGTTGGGGCTGAAAGCAACATGGAAATTGATTGCTTTACCTCTGGGTCTCCGCAGTGGGGTTTTATCCCCAAAGAAAGGGTGCCCTTCTGCGGGTGATGTTGCTAGGTGTGGAGGGGCTGAAGACTGACCTGAGTGTTATTTAACAAGTGCCATTTGCTACTGAATCCATTCACATCTATGGGGGTTTTTTTAGTTTTTTTTTTTTTTTTTTGCCCCTTCCGAGTCAAATAAACATGGTCCGCGTGGATTTTGGTTGGTTGCCCTGATTACACAGTCTCCCCATTGTACTGCAGTAGAAACACAGTATCCAGCAGTGCTGTGAATAACCTAACGTTTTTATTTCAGCTCAACCGCTCCAATTTTCAGGAAGAAATTCAGCCAATAACTCCAGGCTACTTCTTCCATTAAGTGTTCAAACTTAATTTTGAGCTTCACTAAGGGAAGAAAAATGTAAATTGGGAACAGAGGCTTCTCAGAGCAGGTTAATGTTTCTCAGGATTGCTGCACCTTTATTCTCAGCCTCTCTACGAGTGAATTCTAGCTTGATGGGACCCCAAATCATTTCTCCTTATGTCTGGTAAATTTATTTCATGAAAGATTTACACAGTCTTGGGTATCCTGTCAAGTGATTGAGAAGTGAGTAATGCAAGAGGTGTCATACCCTAGGTGCCACTTGGGCTGTGCTGACTTTGGTGGGTATTTTAGGAGCTGTCAGTATTTGTGCATGTTAGATAAAACCACAGGAACAGCAGACAAATGCAGAAATACGGACTTAATTTGTGCAATGGGCATTTTTTAAAATTCATATACTCCTTGCTGGGTTTGCTCACACATGCGCGTGAACCGACAACTGTAAGAGTTTGGTACCGGTGTTGTGCAGACTCTTCCTGGCGACTGTGGGTGTGCTAGTTCTGCCCAGAACAAGGCATTTGGGGGAGGGGAAAAAGCTGGAGGAGGACGTGGAGGGAAATGTAAGTATTAGCCAACCTCCGAGAGAAAATTTAGGCTGGACTACTGTACTGCTGCTCTTGTGGCCCTGGTGCAGCCAAGCCTTGGGAGAGGATCTCAAGTGGGCAGCGTGTGCTCTCAAGAGGATGTTGGGATGTGGCTTTTCCAAACCTGTGCTGTATTTCTCTTTTCACTCGTGTCCTCCCAGGTGCCCCCATGCCATTAGGTATAGGTAGGATGCTTAATTGGCTTTTGACCAATGTGTGACACTGAGTACAAGCATTAGATTGTAAAAGGGGGGTTTTCATTGTGGTAGCTAGTGTTTTACTATTGCCTTGTATAGGTTTAATTCTGCTTTTTTCTAGACAGAAGTGGATGGGGTGAGGCCAAATCAAGGCCACATCAACCCCAAAGGAGGGAGAAGGGACAGTTACTCAGCCCCACCAGCCTCCCAAAGCTGAGCAAGCCAAACTACTGGAGTTAGGCTGCAGCAGACACTGGAGCACTGTGAACTGGTTTCTTTTCCTCCTCCTTCTTCTTGACTAATAGATTTGTGTAAGTTGGAGTAATCGAGGAAGCTATTTTTCTCAGCGGCTTGTTCTCACTTAAACAGACCTGTTAACACTGGTTAAGCAATGGCAAGTGTCAGACGAGTTACAGGTGCATGAACTGCATGTCAAGGATGGAAGGGTTAATGAATAACAGGGTAAACCTCTGGACATTGTGGAATATCTCCACAGGAGTACTGCAGGACCTATGTGGAAGGAAGGACACTTGTTTGGCATCAACCAGTGGATGTAAAACTGGTGGCTAAGGCTCCTTCAGGGTGTGGATACCCTTCTGAGAAAGGATGCTTACTCGCCTTCTGGGTGGATCAAAATGTTTCATGTTCTTCTGCAGATTAACACAACATTTTGGTGGCAATCACAGTGTCTCTTCAGACAGACAAGTAATATTAGGAAGTGTTTAATGTATTTTTGTGTGGTTTAGAGTGGGAAACTGGGAGAGGAGTTGCCAGCTCCACCAGCATATGGAGATCAGGCTCTGTACTCTTCTAAGTCGTTTCATATTTTAATATTCAGTGTCGGATATTGCTCTCCGTTACAAACGTGATAGTCACTTTAGGTTCAGTGAGTTGTGGCTGAGTAGCTTTGAGTATGATTTAAACTTATAATCCTCCCAGAGAGCAGAAATTGGGGCCTCGTAAAACCAAGTTGTGTTTCAGTTCTGTACAGTGTGGCACCAAGCCACATGAAGGTTCATCGTGATCTGCAATAGTTAATATAAAACCAGATTAACAGATCAGAGCTGATGAGTATCTTTCCTCCTCCTGGTACTCGCAACCAATCAGAAATGCAGTATTTCTGGGGTTAACTTTGTTAAGGGCTAATGAGAGTGTAGCTTTCAACTTAATCATGGCTGGGACAGGTGTTTGCTTTTCCTTGACAGGTTTGATTGACAAGGAATCGTAAACCTATTAGGGAGATATTTGCATATGCAGGGGAACTGGCTTTGGACAGTTGATTTCTAATTGCTGGATTTGTTATCTGAAAATGTTTGCCACTGCTCTCAGCACACATCTATTGTTTCTGGGATACAAAGAGACACAAAGAAGTGGTAGAGGCTAGTCTGAGCATTTTGCTCAGGGGCTGGAGAAGCCATAAGGTAGGGATGGGTCAGTGTTTTATCTATACCAGAGCAAGGGTCACTTAGGCAGAATGCTTTTCCTGATTCCCTGCGTGCTCAAACAGGGGTAGGCCAGAGGATTTGGCAGATTGCAAGCAGTATTTTGTGACAGTGCTTTATACAGGATTAATCCTGACATTAGAAGTTCATTGGAAACACCAGAGTAGTCCTTCTTTGCAACTGGTAAAGTAGCCTCAGGATATTTAATTTGAAGTTCAGTTTAGGGGCCTTCTCCCCATGAGCACTGCTGTTGGGAGGAGGACTGTAGATTCACAGGGATGTGAATCTGCCCCTTTTCCCCGTGTTTTACTACTGATCCCAAGGAAGAAAACAGCAAGGTGCTACTAAAAAGTAGTCACAGCAGTAGACCTGTGTATTTATAATAATCGCTACTATTTATTGAGAGTTTCCAGTGAAGAAAAAAAATAAATATAAAAAAGCGACACAAAAAGTGCTCAGCGTAGGCAGCGTTCCTCTTCTAGATAGAGTGTCAAGAGAAAAAGCTCATCTTTCTGGAGACCACAGACTAGCTAAGTGGAGTTTGAGGCTTATTTTTCTTTTATCCTAGAAAATCCAATAAATCCAGTAAATTCTTTCAGTGTGGTCTTCCAAGAGTTTTTCAACTTCGTCTGACTCACAGATTATTTGAGTGCCATTATAGACTAGGGGTCAAGCAAGTTAATTCCCAGAACAGTATGCTGCCCTGTTTTCAAACTGTGCTAATCAGGGTTTTGAGTCAAAGCACGGTAGTTTGCTTAGTGAAATTATTTTCCTGTTAGAAAATTACAAATAGGCTCTGACTATTCGTATTGGCTTCAGTCACCAGAGCGCTCACATCACATGCGGAGCAAACCCCCCGGGGATGTACTCGCTGTCGATCAGGGCACCGGTGGGGGGGCTCATTTCCCAGCTCCCAAGATTGGACTCATGAAAACAAGCTGAAACCTTATAAAAGAAAGACATTGTTAACAGTCACATTTATACCTCCAGTAGGACTAAGGGAGGGCTGCATGGAGCCCATCCGAGCCGTAGCGTGCATGTCCTTTCCCAAAGGAGACATTTGGTGGAGTTATTTGGTTACCTCTCCCCCTCACCTTTTTGTAATTGACTCTTGTTTACTTTTTTCCTCCTCCTTTCCCGAAGTTTATTACCACTGTTTAGGCAGAGGAAATGAATTAACATAATTTACTGTTTTTTAGAACAAGCCACATTCCCTGCACGTACGTGTACACACGCTCGCAGTTGCCCTCCCAGTGCTGTGCAGAGGAGCCTGTTTACAGAGTCTGGGTCCATTTAGGGAGAACAATATCCTGATTATGGAGGGCAGCCTTTTATTCCCAGGAGCCAGAAGGAACCATTCGCTTCAAGTGGCTACTGCTCCTTGAAGGTATAGGCGGCGCGAGCTGCTAGAAGGAGGGAATAAATCTGTTGTGGACACAAACCAGCAGCATTGTTCTCTGCGGAAGCTGAGTTAGGGGTGGGGGTGAGAAATGATCTCAGGACAATCCCAGCGCCAATTTTAAGATTTAGCAGTGTGCAGAGAGGTGTTGCGGCTTCCAATTTAATTTCCGAGTAATAGCTGTGAGACTAAAGGGGGAATTATTTGGTGCTTCCTGAGCTGGCAAGGAGGTTGGGTGGGAAGAAGATGGTGTGCAACCTGCTCTAGGTGAATCTGCTTTCGCAGGGGGGTTGGACTAGATGATCTCCAGAGATCCCTTCCAATTCCTATCATTCTGTGTGAACTGAGGGTCCCAAGTGTTTTTTGGATGGGCTGAGTTGGGTTGAAAGGTGCTGTTATGTGCGAAATGCCAGTGATTTCTAATTGCAGTCTGCACCTGTGCCTGGTAGATAATGCTGGAGACATGTCATATGGAGCATTTGCTTCACGTGATGTTGGGAAAGGTCAAGCACTTGATTTCTGTCCTGCTAAGTTGGGTCATTAGCGGCATAAATAGGACCCCCCTTCCTCTGCCCGACTGCAGCTGCTTGGATCCTGGCAATAAATGCTTCTCAGGTGTGATCTCATGGCAACTGAAGATGACTGAACTTGACCACATCACTGTCCTCTTCTTGTCCTGCTCTGCTCCCAGGTTTGTAACTCCCTTGTGCCAGTGTGAGAGCTATTCTGACCTTGCTGTTGGGTGTTTTGGGGAGCTAACCTGGGCAGAAGCCAACCTGGAAAAAAATGTGATGAGTTAAATTGTTATAGGAGCATGACCTGAGCTTATGGGATATCTCAGTGTGACCACAGGCAGCAAGTCCTTTCCATTCCTACTTGTGGCAGGAAGGCTCAATACTTTGGAGGACTGAGCATTTACGTGAACATTTGTAAAATGACCCTTTAGGAATGTAAAATGCAGCAGAGTCCACACTGCAAAATGTAGCACTGCCGGGAAGTGAAGACTGGAAAAATCAGATTTGGATCCTGGGTTCTTCCTCGGTGGCTCCCATCCAAAGAAGGTATATTACCCTGGTAGAAACATCTCACCCCAAAGTGGTTTGGGCCATTCTGAACAGGCAGTAATTATTCCTCATTGACTTTTGCTTTTGGTTAAACACAGTCAGAGGGTAGCGCATCGCTGACCCTTCTGCATTGGGAGATTCCAGCTTTCACCCTCTATATCATGACAATTTTCTGTTTGTCTCAGTTTTCCCTTGAAATTGGAGTGCTTTACAGGGAAATGGGAATCTTTCTTCCCCTGTCCTTTGCTTTTTGGCTTGTGAAGGAGAAGGATCAGGTGGGGAGCTGGGAAATGGCAAGTTAATGCAGCCAGTATTTTCTGTCCCTCCTATGGCATTGCCTGCTCCAAGGAAAGAGCTGCTCCATCAGGAGCACAACCAGCAGCAAAGACAGCCTGCAACCAGCGCTGCTGGTGATCAGGCTCCCTCCGGTCCCAGCACAGCGTGCATCCACCCCAGTATCAAGGTGAATGTGGTGTGTCGCCCAGGTCTGAGGGGGAGCCAGGTTTTCCCCCAACCTTGATTTTGTGTCTACATGGAGTTCTGACTACTGCCACTGCTTCAGGGGGCTGAGAAAACAAGGCAGAGAAAACAACTTGTGCAAAATACTCCCCATGGGTGAAAATATTTTTCCAGGGGAACAGAGCCAGTAGGCTAAACAGGTAAAGCCGCTGGGCTGCATTAACGACGCTTTTAGGGGTTTTCTGGAGGAGATGTGTTTATGTTGGCCTGTGAGATGTGGCGGGTGAATTCTGTCCGGGGATGATTGACACATATCTAATGTGACGAACCATGACCCTGCACCATGGAGAAATGGTGGCTTTTGCTTGCCTGCTGATCCAGTTTTTGTAGAGAAGGGAAGGTCCTGGTGCACATCCTAGCACCCACGTGAAGGCTGCTGGGGTTACTCTGCGTTGAAAGACTAAATTCTGGTACATTCAGGAAAATCAGAACGTGGTACCAAATAATTATAACTATCCCAAGGCAGCAGGGGTGTGGTTTTGTTTTGTTCTGTTTTTTTTTTTTTTTTTTTAAATATCCTTTAAAATCTGCCAGATCTTCTCAGGCCTGGGTGATGCAAGAGGGGCAAGCGCTGGTTCCCACGGTGGCTCATGGGCTGCAATAAGGGCAATAAGAACAGGGCAATAAGAACTGCTGCAGGGTCCATCCCCGCATCTGTGTCTTCACGATGGCTTTCTGCTGCAAGCGTGAGGGTGTGCGGTGATCTGTGGAAAAATGTGAATCTTGGCAGCAGTCCCTGATTCAAAATATCTGGGAAACACTGAGCCGGGAGGTTGAAAATACATCTTTGGGGTTTCTTTCTCCAGAAGGAAAAACAGCGTCGGACTTCCACTGAAACAAGTGTTTGAAAGAAAAAATGTGCGATGCAAAATTAAAAGGGAACAGCTTCGTTATCAGACACTAATTGAAATAACAGGAGAGAGGAACAAGACTGAATGAATTTTAACAGCTTCTTGATTTGGATCTCTTTGTTCACATACTTAGAGGTGCCTTCCCTTTTACCTCTGCAAGAGTAACGCAGGTACTATACTAAATGCAAAAAAAACCCCAACCAACAAACCCCATAACTATTCTGAGGGAGTTGAAAAATGCACCAAAGTAAATGGAAGAGCTTTCTGCTGTGAGTATCCCGGCCTTAAAACCAGAGCAGGGCCTTCTGTCTGTGGCATGTGTTGGAGGGTATTTTGCTACAAGACAAATATTAAGGCAGAGCTGGAGGAGGACTACAACATCTAAAATATTTAATATTGCTCCTGGAGAGCAGGTCAGCAAATGAGCAATGGTTTTGGTTGATACGATGAACACAGCGTAATGTAAAGTTGTTGTTATAGCTGGTGTGATTTTTTTTTTTTTTTTTTTTTTTTTTTAAATAGTAGTGGGGTTTGTGCCTGGAAGTCCTAATTGTCCCAAAGTCCTGTTGTTTTGTTCAGGGCCGTCAGGCCCAGAATGAAAGACAGACAGCTACAGCCTTAACTGCAAGGTACTAACAGCTCTTTGTATACAGACTTCGTGCTTCACTCTGCCAGAGGCTCCCTCTGAAAACCAGAGCCATCCGTCAGCCGAGTTTTACTTTGCTCGCGTAAACCTGAGAAAGGTGAGATCTTGTATTTGCCTACAATGCCCTGTGCAAAGCAGATGTTGCCCTGATAAGGATTTCTCACAAGGACCCACACAGTCTTGTGCCCAAACCCTGGGCAAGTGCCCAAGGTGAAACAGGTGCAAAGGTCTCGTTCATGCAGGGGCTGAAGGGCTTCCACCACACACCCGACGTGGTTTGCATATGTGAATCACAAGCCCAGTCATCCCCTCTCTGCTGGGTACAAACTTCATCGTTCACTTTTGGGGGCGATAGGCATTACACTGAGTTTATTTTTGATGGGAACAATGGTCAGAAGTCCTTAATGGGAAAAAAAATTTAGAGAGATTATTCAAGGATAATTACTATTATCATCAAGGTGTTTTCACATGCGCTAACAACAAGGTCTGCCTTCTCCCAAGTGTTGCTCCACAGCCTGCTGGAGCCCACCATGGGTTTCTGTTCCGTCCTGGGAAAGTGCAAAGAAAAGCCAACCCAAAACTGGGGGGAGAGGAAGAGAGTTGAGAAAGGCAAATTTTCACAAAAGCACAGAAAAAGAGGTTCTTACAAAAGATTTTGTTTTGCTTGGAAAGGCTTGTGGTGGTTGCTGAAAGGGCATTTTAGTGGAAAAGGGCCGAGCAGCCCTAGGCAGAACCAACACCCTCAATTGAGAAAGATTTTTTCAAACAGCAGTACTGTTAAGAAGTAATTAAAGTCAAATAAACCACAGAAAATAGTGTATGACACATCTATTTGAATTCATCCTGGTTTGAATCTGCTGAAACCCGTGTAGCATGACACTGGAGACATGCAAGGGGAAGTACAAAACTGAGTATTTCAATGCACTTTTGCAACTACAGAAGTTTCTGATCTCAGACACCATTTTTAACAAGTGTTTAAGCGCATACTTGCTTTTAAGCACCTGAGGATTGCTTGTATTCAAAGAAACACTTGCTGAGGACCCGTTACACAGTATGTTGCACTTAGTTATGAAACACGGAGGACGTGAGCGTAGACTGAAGTGGTAGCAATTATTTCACAGGGATTCTGACATGTGGTTTTTCCCCTTAAAACTATTTTTCTGGGCTCATGAAAATTGGGAAATAACTCAGCTTTCAGTTGAAGAAAAGAGAAACTAACCCACAAGATTTCAGCCCTGATGATTTTGAAGATAGATAGAAAATGTGGGTTGCGTGCACCAACCTTGTTGGCTGGCTTAGACACTGGAAGGGAAATAAAGAAAGAACCGAAGCAAGTTTTCCATGACTTCTGTAAACCAGTCCCATTATTCTGGAGCTTGCTTTATGATTTTTGGGAACTTGGGATAGGCAGTGCCCCTAAGCATGCTGTCACTTCAGAGCCTGAGCCCAGTTGTGTGGACATCCTCTACACTTGCAGTTCTCTTTGCTTTGTCCCTCTGCCTCACCCTGCAATGCTATCTTGGGCAAAACTCGAAAAAAAAAAAAAAAAAAAAAAAGGACATTTTTGGGGCCCAGCTGTGTCACTTCAATTTTTGCTAGCTGTTGAGGAAGATTTGTGAGGACTCTCTGGGGGATAAAGGGTCAGGTCAGAGGTAGAAAGCCATTCACCCTCTACCAGAGGCATTTATAATGCCACGGTAGTTCCCTGTGGAGCGTCCGTCGGTCTGTCCTTCCCTCTGGGGTTGACAACAGGCAGACAGCCTCCCCCCAGCTGTTCCCTCTGTCACATTATGAATGAGACACTGAAAAGCAGCCCTTGGCCTTGAGACAGCTCTTCTCTCTCTAGCTCATTCTACCCATCAATTAATGTCAAGCAAAGGGTTTTTATAACTATTTTATAACTTTTCCAAGAGCGGGACCCTCACGGCGTTGCAAAGGGCAAGTCCAACTCCTGCGTGGGGTGGCTGCCAAAATCCGTGCATGGTGAGTTACATGCGAGAGCAAACAGGACTTTTGCTTTTCGTGAAAAAAAATGCTCCCTAACATTCAAATTCTTCCATGATGAGTTTATCCAAAAAAAGCATCTTTGTTATAAGTGAGGGTGGGAAAAACCCCCCAGTCTTCACCCTTCCTCATCAAGACAGTGGTACTTAATGCCAGTGTTTGACATGATCTTCTGTCTTCTTTAATTTCTGATGCACTTTGAAACCTGGTACCAAGAGCTGGTGGCTTTGCCTGGATTCCATCACTACCTAATAAAAGTAAGTGGCATTTTGGGTAATTGTTCACCCTTGTAGCTCTTGGCCTATGCAATGGGTGTGACGTGTGACGAGTGAATTATGAAAAATAATTAAAAATCATACGTCGCAGCATGTTTCCTGACACAGAACAGCGAGATGATGGCAGAGGCTTTCAGGCCCTCTTTTACCCACTCACCCTCTCCTCTTGTACCAACTTCCAGCAATTCGGCTGTGTGTTTTCTTAGGAACCAGCTTCCGCCCAAAGACTACTGAATTTTTCTTAAATGCCGGTTTCTGTCAGAGCTGATAAGGCAGCAGCCAGCCTGCAAAGATAACACAGGGTATCGAGGCTTCTTGGGTTTGTCTTTATTTGGGTTTTTTTAGCAAGTATTGACACACGCTGAGAGCTCTGTAGAGACTTTGGGTTTGGTGGCCACCCCTCTCTCCACCCCCCCCACTCCCCCCACTTTGTCTTTCATTGCAAAATGCTTTTAGGGTGGTTTGGGAGAGAAAAAAACCCCAGGGTACTAATGGGCTAGTGAATTAACAGTGTTTACTGAAGGGAACAGAGAAGGTGGGCAGCTGGGGCTGGATGATGAGGGAGGCTCTGGGTTCTGCTCTTTTGATGGCTCCTGTTGGAAAATATTCCTGCCAACCAGAGTTTAAAGAGGGTGAGGAGCAACACAGAGTCACCCTGAACACCCAGTCGCTGGCAAAAATGTCTCACAGTGCAGGAAAGCTTGTCATTAATTGTCTTTTCAACTTCCCCCCCGACTCCCGCGCCCCCTTTCCCGAAGCATTATCCTGTTTGGGCTACTGGCTTTTGTTAACCTGCAGGGGAGCGTTTACACTTGGCTTATGTTAACCAGAAAGGAAACTTTTGCAGTCAAAAATTGATTTGCCTGCTGATGCTAATGACTTTGTTATAGGGAGCCTGTGGAACAAGACAGATGCGGATAGAAAATGTAGCTCGTGCTCTTACACTGAGATGTCTTCTGTCGTCCTTGGGGTGCGAGATTAGCATCTGTTTTCAGCCTGAGAAAGCCCGTAGTGATGTAAGGTGTCCCCCCATGCTCTCTTCTTTGCTGTCACCCTGTGGCATCCCCCGCTTGGCCTCTGTCTGATGCAACTCTGTGGACAGTTGCATAGTGGGCCAGATTAGGATAGAGATCTGGCTGGAAATCCCACCAAAAAAAAATGGAAAAGAAATAAAGTCATGGCACAGCCCTATAGCACTGGATTTTATATACCTGGCTGTTGCCTGTGGCACCCCTCAGGTGGTTTGTAAAAGCATGCTGTTATTCACTGATATTTAATATTCATTGTTTTCTCAGCGGCGTTTCACCATGGCTGGAATTACAATTCCTAACACCAAGTCCCATTTTCAAGTTTCAGTGCAATTTGTGGGCATACTTTAATTAAGCTTCACAGCACTGCTTGGAGGAACATATTTTATGCCTTCAGTATTGTGCAGGCAACCTCATACCAGAGGGTCAGGAGCAGTATGGGAACACAGTGTTTTTGTTACGCGCTTCTGCCCAGCAAATCTTTCTTGCTCTTTAATGTAACCTGTCACATATGAAATTAATTTCAAACATGCATTTGCTCACAAAGTAGCGTTCTTTGCACCAGAAATCCATAACAGTAGAAGAAACCACTGCCAGATGTCTATATTTATAGAAAACTGGCACGTTCTGTCCGGTGATGACAGAATATTTCAGTGTATTTATGAAGTGCTCATGTTTTTAGAAATATAGAAATCCAATCAATATCAGTAGAACTATTCATCAGACATCTTGCTTTTTTTTTTTATTTAACCAACAGAACGTTTCTTTAGTTGATGCAGTACCAAAAAAAAAAAAAAAAGTTTTCCCTACCCCTCTGTCACCACTGTATTTTTTTCCCAGCTTCACAAATCTCTTCATTTTAGAGGGGCATCTCTGAGTTGAAAACAAACATTACTAGAATCTCATGCAACTTTGACTATATACTTCCATGTCAAACATTTTTACTTGAGAGAAAACTGTTCATAAAGCTGAAAGAATAATTTCCACTCTAGGAGTGGATCCTGCAACTTTTTCCAGTTTTCAGAATACGTATTTTTTTTTTTGCTAAGATGCCCCTTGTTTGGGTTGTTACCATGCAAAGGGTCTCACATTTCTATCCGATCACAGTGGGAGTTAAATTTGGATCAAGCCAGAGGTGCTGGAGGGTGCAGGAGCCCTGTCACAGTTGGTGGTTGAAGTGTGAAGCCCATCAGAAATCGTGTCCTCAAGACAGTTCCGTTCGGTTCCAAACTTTCTATGTTAGCAGCTAAACTGAGCCACTTGATGACTCAGTGTCCAGGTTTTTGCTTATATACCTGACGCAGAGATCTGAGAGTTTTCAGAATTAGAATTTGCAGAGATCTCCGCAGTTCTTTGTTGGATGGTGCTGTTGGAAGACAGGGATGGATACCTAGCAGTACATAATTTTAAGGAATTTAGATAGGTGCCCTTACGTATTATGGTAACAAATGAGGAGCTGTACAGAAACATAAGGGAAAGGGGCTCCTTGTGGGATTTGCTATTGGAACACAATTGCTAATCTGTGCAATCTACAACTCAAGTTAATTGGGTTTGCTCAGGCTGTTGCTCACTCGATTGCTAAGCACAGTAGCTTGAAGGCAATGGGGGTTTGGCCTCCCAATCTTTGCTGCATATTTGTTTTTACAGAAAATGCCTTTGATATATGTAAGTTATATTTCCGTGCATTACAAATGATAGATTCCTCCCCCATATCCTGTGACAGCCTTCCCTGGAGACAGACAGTCTGTGTTGTTTTAGCAAGATGAAGAAAGATTAACGGGAAAGGTTTTGCTAGTGTTTGCAAAGACTTTGAGCAAAAGGGAAAGGTTTGGATTGAGGATTTACTGAGAATGAAAAAGCTTTTCTGAAAACTACTGCCTGCACACAGGGCTCCCCTCCCTGGCTCCCCTCTCAAGTGGGCAGCAGCCTGTAAGGAGCGCCAGGACAGCCCTGATGAACCCTGAGGGTGAAGGCTTGACATGCACTTGTCTTCCTTCACGTGCTCCTGCTCAAGTAGGACTGATTCCCCTGCATTTGCAGGTCTGCAAATTATTTTCTGAACCAACTGTGCTGGTGCATTGAGTCTCTGGGTGGGCAAGGAGCCTCCGCACTACTGGGGAGTGTAGGAAGTTGGGTACACATGGGGAAGGTGCTTCAGCGTTCCCTCCATGGGGGCTCACCCCACCAGGCACAGGAATGCTGTCCTGAAGCATGAAGCCGAGGCACCACAAAAGGTGTTCAGCTCATAGGTTAAGTCATGTATGTGTCGGCGTCTGAGCTGCCCTCAAAGTTGATGGAGATGTTAGTAAGCAAGGGCATTGAGCTAGTATCGACCATCTCTCTGCAGACCATAATGGTAGTTAAACACATAAATTTAAGTGAATCCAAGAGCCGAGTCCTGGCAATATTTAGGTTCCTGGGATAGTTAATGGTGATGCTATATATGGTTACTGCTCATCTATCTGCATGCAGTGCTAGTAATTAAAGCCTCCAGGTAATTCACAGGCAAGTCCCCACCGAGGTTTTTTTTCCTGCGTTTGAGCCTGGATGTGCTCTAGCTCACTCCTTGGCTACCTCATATCCTCAGCCAAGGTTAGGCTACCTTTTCCCAGAGCCCCCAACTCCTCCCTGCTGGGTGCTGGTGACTGAAGACACATTGTAGTTCACACTGTCTGACCAAACATCTGGTACCCGTGGTACCTTTTGGCCGCTATCAGCAAAGTAGCTGCACTTCGGGAGCTTCCCAGGCAGGCTAATTGCTCCTAAGTGTGTAATATTATATGTATTTGAGGGAAGGGGTGGTTTTCCTCCCTCCAGGTGATCAAGTTATACCCCAGAGTGGGAAGGATTAATAGCCCTTGGGGCTTTCTCATCGCCATGCAGGGAATTAGCATCCCAAGCAGGAGAGGCTCAAAGGTCTGACCTGAAACCTTGTGTGGTGTTTTCTTTGCGAAGCATGGACAGGATGTACAGTAAATCAGTAAGCCAGGTTCAGGCAGTTCTGTTTGCTGAAAACAACATCATTTCACAGTGACCCTGAAAACATTACTTTTTTTTTTTTTTAAGTGTCCTAGCAGAGGGTTTATAGCTGGATCTGGGAGAAGGAGTTGTGGGTGGTGGATCAGGAGCTGGAAGCAAAACTTCTCTGTCAGTTAGTGCTGCAAATCCTGCCCTTGCTGACAAGGCTGGTGACGCACGCAGAGGACTTGGTGGCCTTCACCATGGCTAGATACAGGGTCGATACAGCAGCTTCTGCTTCATGTGAACTGGAAAAAGTGGACACGATAGCTTGGAGCCCCGCTGCTGTGAGAGGGAACATCAAATCATGGCAGCAGTTGGAAAAAGCCACCAACAAAAAGTGCTCTGTGCAGAGCGTCAATGGTCCCTCCGACATGTGTGAAGGAGAGAAGCTCGTCTGACCCCTGCCGTGCTGCAGAGCGGGATTTATTTGGCCCAGTCTATTTATCTGCATGCGACTGAGATGCATCATGTCTTAAAAGCACCTTTTCCTCCTGAGGTGACGGACCCCTCAGGTGTGTGTGTCTGAAGTTAGAGGTGGAGGAATCCTGATGGGATCTGTTTTTGAGCATGTCCTGGTGTAAATCAGGAATGGCTTCTTTGAAGTGGGAAAGGAAAGGCTAATTTAAAGCCAATAAACGTGAATTCACCTTCAGACTTCAGTGAGCGTTAGAAGGATTAATATGTGAGCCAGCCCTTTTCCTTACACAGGCAAAACTTCTTCTTATGGCATGAAATTCAGCTTGTTGCAGAAGGCTCAGGTACCACAAAACCCTTCTTAAGGGCTTGCATGGGAGGCCAGAGGTTCATAGACATTATGCTGCCTGTCTGTCTGCAGACAGAGAAGTGTCATGGTAAATGAATCCATTACCCAGGATTGTTGATTTAACACCTTTCTTCTACCTCTGGAAGAAGCTTCCTTCTACGTCTTAAATCTGTGTTATCTTCAGCTCCCTCAGTGTAATTGGGGATTTGGGGATTAGAGGATGTGAGCCAACGTCACCGCTGCTTTTCTGCATTTTTGGAATGTGAGGGAAGGGGCTGGGAGTGGAAGAGTTCTCGTATGTGCAGTTTATTGGTGTGTCTTTGGTAGAGTTTTATTGCTTTGTTAAAAGATGTTGAACTGTATGATTTATTAGCACTGCCACGAAGACTGTATTAATGATTATTTCACATTCCATGAGATCTTAGTGGGTCCTGCCCATGGTAAGGTCAAAACTAAGGGGCATTTGACATAGTACTGCTTTACTTTTACAATAACAACTGATAACGTGCCTAGAAAATAAGTAAGTCTCTTTGACTGCAGGGTGCGTTATCTTGCAGCAGATATCAACACAGCCTTCCAGAGAGAACTGTTGACCCTTCGCTGCATGTTGTCAGATCTCTAAGAAGCGCGATGGCAAATGCGTGCATGCATGCACTTGAAAGTGCTTTTACTTGCTTAGGAACAGCCATCCCAACATTAGCAATTATTCCTTGCAATTGCAGTACCGTCTGCGAACCATGCGGGATCATGGGGTTTGCTTGGGAATGACCAGGCCCAGATGGCATGAAAAAGAGCCTTTAAACATTTGCTTTTCTTTTTCAGGGTTATACTCTAGTAAAAAGTGAACACGGCCCACTTGGTGCCTTCCAGAGCAATGGGTCATGTCCCCAGGCTGGGGCTGGTTGGTCTCACATTCAAATCTGAAGCGGTTTGTGGTTCTTTGACTGTTGCTGCTGCACATTGAGAGTTCTCTAAAAAAACATGGGTCTTTTTTGACTGCAGCTTTCACATTGCTGCAATGCTGCAGCAGCTGAAGCTTTAAGAAAATCACTGCTTATTGCAACTCTCTTCATAAATAAATAAAAAGAAGCATCTGTTGGACAGAGACATCTGTTTTGGGTGATTGCCATCCAGCATGGTAGACCAGTTCCCTAGGTCTGCATTTGACCTTGCTGATTTGGTTTGCCAGCTTGGAGCGACAGGCCGTCCGTAGGTCAGCCTTGCCTTCGCAACATCTGTACTGGCGGAGATAAGACAGCAATCGTATCCTCTGCTAGCTCTCCCCTGCTTCCAAAGCAGATTTTACAATGTTTTGTTAATTTTTCACAGGCTACCACTGGCCAAGCAGAGACATTCCTTGTCTGTTATTCATGGGGAGAAATGCTTGATTAGGGCTCCTCTTCCTGGAAACATCAGTGAAGCTGATGCCCTGGATCCTCTTCCGCAGATAAGATTAAGAGCATTGAAATCGGCACGCTTCTGGCAGTGGTTTTGACAGGTTTAGGGTGGTAATTGCAGAGCGGCCGTTTTTGAGGATGATGAGATATTTTTCAAAAGTGTTCCTGTACCATTTGTTAAGTGCCATTCACTGGTGGCTCCTGGGGGCAAAGAACTCACCTAATTGAGGTGGATTTTGGTTTTTTTCCACGTTGTTGCTTTCGCTGGCAGTGGCTGTAAGGGCTGCTGCTGCGAAGGGAATGAGTCACTCATTTGTTTGAAGAAAGGTTCTGCATGTTTCCATTGATATTAAACATGAAGCTGTGATGTTGGTGGTTTCCTTTTCTCTCACTTTCAGTGTATTTGGTTTTCATATCAGGGAGGTCAGGAATTCGTGTTTGCTGCCTTCGAGGAGGAGGGAATCATGTAGTCTTTAGCTCTTTTTGGCTGCCCATCCCAAACTGCTGTCACCGAAGCACTTGTAGCTGCACTGTATCCCCAGGCTGTCAGCTGGGGATATTTTCAGTCGCCTTTTTCATGGGGAACCTGCCTGAGCTGTCAGCCTCATGGTTCTAGTTTTCTTCACTTATTTTTATTCAAGTCACTGACCAGTGCATCCCTGGAAAGCAGCCAGGCTTTCTAGTGTGGTGTTGCAGTTTGAAGGATGCGAAGATCAGTGCGTACCATTAGAGCGGCTGGTCTGTCCTGCCTGGCACAGGGCTGGGAGCTTCATCTACTTGTGTTTGATTAAACCCATTCTAGCATCTCTCTATGTGATTATCTCCCTGCAGGCAAGTGAATGATAGGGAGGAGTACCTGCCACCTGTGAAAGTCTCCTTTCAGTAATCAGGAAACCTAATTTCCCAATTTTTTCTTAACAAAACCCACTGACTTTACGTTAGTGGGTTTTGCCTCTTTAGGGTTTCTTACTTAGCAAAATGCTGCATGATTCCCCTGGTATAGGACTGGTCCATGAGAAAGCTGCTTTTCCTGCCCCCCTGGTGATGTGACAGACTGCGTCCTGCTCGGTTTCACTCCCCACAGGTGTTATTTTCTGGAGGCAGAAAATGGGGACATAAGTATGCGTATTTAAAATAAGATTTAAACCCCAGCCAGGGTCTTGTAAGTGCTTCTGTTGGCTGCTGGTCCTGCTAAAAGCTGGAACAGCAAATTTCACCCTCCAAGTAAAATCTGACCCCCAAGGGGCACATCTCTATCTGACATCAGCAACATCGCATGATTCCCCCATAATTTTTACTTTCCTTGGATCTGTAACTATAAAAGCAAAACCATCCCATCCTCACCCCCTCAGAGACCATATGTGGAACTGACTTTCTATCATTGATTCAAACCCTGCTTTTTAAAGCAGAAAATGTGTCTCAAAATAGATTGAAAGTGATGTAAAAGCCATGCTCTTCAAAGAAAAACACCAACCCATTTTGCCCTCATGCTTCTGGAAGGGATTTTATCTTGTGCAAAATGTGTTTCTCCCTCGGCCCCCTCCCCTCACCCGGAGCTGTAAGTCCGCTTTTGTTAGGCCAGTATCGTGGAGCTAAATCCTGGAAACGTAATTTATTCAAAGTGTTCCGCACACATGTAAATGGGCAAAACTTATTGACAGCTGAGTTAAAGTATCTCTTTCTTCTGCGTAACAAGGCACTTTCGCTGATTCTTTCAACCGCTGGCTTTGTTCCTCAGATGGGTGAAAAGAGCTTACGGGGGAGAAACGGGCAGGCAGGGAAAATGCCTCTGGTGGGTGTTGTGTGTCTGCACAGTCACAAATTTGCACGTTTAGAGCATGGCAGCACCTCTCCCCAAGCGTACATCCCCATCGCATCAGGAGGTGTATGCACGGCACACAAATCTGGGCATATATTTGATATAAGAGGAACTGCTGTGGCTGCATGCGTGGGTGCACTGTCTGTCTACGTGGTCCTTTGAAAAGCTCCAAGTGGACGTATGTCTACCTTTAACTGTGTAACAGTCTCCAAAAGGATCTTGGTATTTGTATATTAAATTCCAAGCACACAGCAAATTTAGCTGAGCTTTCTGCTGGTTAAGCACTACTCTTTCCTCCTCCATACAAGGCCTTGAATTAGCTAATTAAAATCTAGTGGAGAGAGGGAACAGTCTGCAATGTAGTGAACTCACCAGGTTTCCGAGGTCATTGCTGGTACAGAGTTCCCTCACTCTGTCCCATGAAAAGATTTTTAAGTATTCATTGGAAATCTCCCATGGATTTAACTTCTTCCTTTGTTTTGCTTTGCAGTAAAAGCTTGATTGAAAGTGGCTGTGGCAGCAGTAATGCCTGGCTGAGTTTGGAGAAAACAGGCTCTGGACCCATTTAGAGGTTTCATTTGAAAGCAGCTTCCATTATCTCCTATTAGGGGCTGTGGTTAGTAAGTAGCAGGGTGAATGCATGTGTGTGTTCATCCATTATGACTTCTTTATCAATTTTATTTTTTTAATCACTAGTTTTTAGGAAGTGGGTTTCATTTTTTTTTTTTTTGGTTTTGGTTTTTTTTTTGGTATGTGGGTAATTAATGTCTGATAAACCTGAATCCAGTTTTCTAGGGAAAATCTTTAATGGAGGATCCTAGCAGTATCGAGCCTTTACCCATCCATCTTGTAGAATTTCATGAGCGTCCCATGAAAGAAAACTGAAGAAAATCTGGCATTTTTCCCCCTCTTACATTTTTTGGGGGCAACAAGGTTTTTAAAACTAGAATTGCATACTGGAATTTAAGGTATCAATTAGTGTAACCTGATCAAAGCTACCTCATGTTTTAGTAAATGTCTTGTTTCCTGAGCCGCAATGAACACAGATGACACTCTGAGGAGAGGAGGGAGTTCTGCCTGGGCACCAGCAGCGCACTCCTACTGACTTCGGTGCTACTGGATGAAGATTTTGAGTTTGGCTCAGTAGAAGTAGAATAGACCAATACATGAAATGGAGTACTTATTTATTTAGGGACACGGCTGGAAATGTTTTGTTTTAACCCCAGAGCAGATAGGGCACATGGAAGCAGTACTAGCTTCTGCAGCATATCTGTGTTGAGCAGGGTATTGCATGAGGGAAATTCTGCCTTAGCAGCTCTTGCCTCAAGCATGCTCTCTGGGTTGGGACAAAGAACTATTTGTCAGCAAAGGCTGTTTCATATAAAAATCATATTTTCGTGTGAGTTTCATTTTGGAGGCCCTTCTCTCCCCCGGTCTGTTCCTGCTGCCTTCTCACACTTCTCTGGCTGCACTAGGCCAATCGGACTGAAAACTAATGCAGCAAAACATTTTCTGCTGGATTAATGACCTGAATCTTCCTTCTTACCAGGACAGTACCTAGGGAGTGAGCGCACTCGGAGGAGGAGAAAGGGTTGGTTTGCTTTTTGCTTTAGCGTTGCTTCAGACTTAGATCTCTCCAAGTTCGTAGCTGAATCCAGACGCCTTCCTGGTGCTGGTGCTGGTGGGGATTGCTTGGTTTCATCTTTGCAATTTGAGCCTAAGTTTGTAGGAGTTTAGGTTTAGGTCTTTGAGTTCTTCATGGAAGTGAGAGGTCTGATTCTGCAGCGCCTTGTTGCTTTCTATTTTTGCTGGGCTAATGATAGGAAAATGCCACTTGCTTTTCAGACTGATAGGATGAAACAGCTCCTAAAAATACCTTTTTTGTGAGGGTTTTCCCTGGCTGCTGGAGAACTGTCGAAAAGGCTCTGTGCTGGGACAAGGGATATGCTAGAACCAAACCAAAGTGTGGGGAGAAGTGCAGTCAGTCTGTACTCCACTTCCAGAATCTGTCTGAGATGGTGGCAAGGAGCGAATAAGATGAATCCTGTGAACCCCAAGGCAATTTCAGTCCACCATTGTAGGTTCTCCTCATGGGTCATCCTTGCCTTGAGCAGAGAAGGAGGAGTTCGGGCTGTGTTAGGCCTTGTTCACCACTCACACAAAGTGTCCGCAAATTGGAGGCTACCTTTGAATTGGCTGGGCTCTCAGGTAAGGATTTCAGCATGACGGACAAAGCAGGGAGCATTGGGAAGGGGCAACAGGCAGGAAGGACCTCCAGACTCTCTAGGATGGATGTTAGTCCTGCCCTGTGATGGGCAAGAAGATAGCTGACTTTTGTCCTATGAGTCTGCCTTTTGGACTCTTTCAAGAATGAGACTCCAGGGCTAACCAAGCAACAAGCTCTGAGGATTAATTTTAAATTAGCCAAAATCAAATTACCCAGTGAAGTCTCATTTGTTGGGGGACTGTTGGTGCTATTAGGCTTCGACAGGGCCTCCCTGTGGCTGCACTGACTTCTGTCAGCTTTATGAATGCGGCCGTGAAATTAACTATTTAACCACTTTTCGTTTTATTTTATCTTCCAAAAATGCTATTTATGCAAAAGCATTAGGAGTGCCGGGGTTTCTAACGCAGCATTTCTTTGGCTCATTTCCTGCCCAAGTGTCGTCCTCTCCGGCCCCCTGTCCCCTGGCTGGGCGGCGATGTGGCCTACAGCTGTGCGGAGGTCACACCTGCAGCTCTGCAATGGCCACCTCAGCCCATTCTGCTCCTCAGGGAGCTGGGGCCGACCATAGCCTGTGACCGTCTGGCTTCTGGCTTGCTTCAGTGTTGGCTGCTGTCGCAGCCATCAGGAGCATTATCTCTGGACCTTGTGTCTGATGAGGCCACCATGGGGCAGGAGCACTTACTGGAAAATGATTTATACTAATTAGGTGGCTTGAAGGTTTCTTGTGGAACAGTAGGAGGGAAGACACAGAGGTCAGTTGTCTTTATTCTCCAAAAAGCCATCATCACCTGATAAAGATTCAACTGCCTTAGGTTTTGAAGAGGATGTTTCATGCTGCTTCAGCCAAAGCGGGGAGTGAAGACTTCAGTCTTGTGACCTTTGTTCTCTAAAGAGCGTGTCAAGTTTTGGCTGTGCTGCTGGCCTTGACTTTTAATTGTTGAAGAGGATGTGAGATCAGCCCCAAGCCTTTGTGCTGCAGCTTACCCGGTGAGAGAGGGGAAGTGCCGTGCTTCTCTGCACACCCCTGCCACAATTTAATTTGAAAAAAACATAGCCAGCCCCCCCCCCCCAAATAATGAGTTACCTCTTAACAGCAAAAATTAAAACAAAGTAAGAAAAAGATTACTATTAGGGATGGGAAACCTGATGTTATCAATAGCTGTGGTTTTATGCAGATTGTTACACCATGATGCAATAAGGGTTTGCCCTTAATTTAGCTTGTTTTTAGCATAAATTTCAACCCATATGATGGGACAAAACCCCATTGGCTTCCTCGTGGCATGTGCTTGTGAGGTATCAGAATTTGGCCTGGCAAGGTTGCCTAATTCCCCCTCATGTTTCAGAACCAGTCCTCACCCTGTTGTGATCCAGCTGAAGCGGATGCACCAGGTGCTGCAAAGAGAGGACACAGCGGGATGAGTTTGTGAAGGGCCAGCATGACTATCCCTGCCAGGATTTGGGGAAGAGGACCTTGTTCTGTGGGTAGATCAATACTGAGCTCTGAGAGGCATTTCACTGCCTTGCTGCCTGCCCATCATGTGTTGCTCTGGTGGGGGAAAGACACCCATGGTGGTATGCAATCTGCTTTAGAGGCATAGACATACCTCATAAATGAAGTGCCTATGGACCATATAATGCCATCCAGTATTGCTCGATGCCTCTTCATCCTGCCATTCTCTGATTACCTGGCATTCTTCCCCTCCCCCTTGTGCTAATGTTTGAAGGAGGTCCTTGGAAGGTAACTAACCATGCTCTGCTGTCTTTTCTAGATGGCATAAATGATTTAGGGCCCTTTTATGCCTCTTTAGCCCTTTTACTTGACAGAAAAGCGTTGAGAATATGACTCAAAATTTCTGTGCTTCGCTGCAGAAAAGAGCCAGGCCCAGGAGATACTTTCTCCTTTTTCCCCCAGCATGGCAACCCTTTCACTTGTGGTGGTGGGCAGTCATTTCTTGGCTGACCTCGCCAAGGATAGTCCCCAAAGTGTTGACTAGTTACTATCTTGGTTTCAGGGTTGCTGAGATATGTCCTGCGGGGAACGGCACTCAGGAACTATCTTTTTTCTTGACAAATGTCTCCTTACAACCTTGCTGCTCATGTGGGTTATGTGATTTCCAAGCTGGCCTGGAGCCTAGAAGTGAACTCATAGGCCTCAAGGAGCAATCAGTGCTGCAGTGTTTTAATCAGCCCAGCCAAACTCTGTGTGTGTGTGTGTGTGTGCATGTGTGAAAGCACTTTCCAGCAGACTGGCTATATCTGGAACGATAACCCACCTGGCCTAGCTCCATTCAATAGTGATATCAGCTGCAATTCTCTGGTCCCATCAAAACCCCAAGCCAAACAAAGATATTTCCTCCTGAAATAGCCTGTTTTAAACTGCACAAATGTCACCTGTAGGTATGTGTGACTAGAACAAGTCTTTCTCAAACAGTTTTGTGTGACAAGCAAAGGAACTGCTGGGAAGGCTGAGGTCCAAGCTGGTCCCTTTGCATCAGCGAGTGTGTCACAGGTAATCAATCTGCCTCTGAAATCAGCTCCCCTCATCCCTCTTCCAGGTGCTGCTGTCTTTGCAAGGGTTATGGCAAGGGAATTTGAAGGCAGTGAATATGCTTGTGATGAATTTGGAGGTTCTCTAAGCAAAGTCTTTAACCTGTGGGTTAGAAACAGAGTCTGTTCTTTTATACTTGCATTGTGCTCTCCTGTAATAGGCTCTGGAGGTGCTGGGCTGGCTCCTTTGAGAGACCAAGGAACTTATAAAGGTGTTGAATGGTTATAGTATGAGCTGAAAGGAGCTGTGAGTGCTTCACAAGCCCATTAGGAACAAAAAGCAGGTCTTATAGTACCAGAGTCCAAGAAGGAGGCAGGAGAGAAAGGCAAATTTATGCATTTACATTTTCCAAAGGTGTCTTAGAGCTTCAGATCATAGGATTGATGAAGGCTTTGGTTTGAGGCCATCCTTACTTTGCATTCATTGTTCTATTGCTGTCTGAAGATCCCGACAAATGGAGTCTTTGTGGAGAGTATGCTGGGCTATGGGCTAGGAGACCTGGTGTGGGAATCATCTGACCCGTTTTAAGTGCCTGTGTTATCATGAGATGAACAGAGCTTCTCTATACTGTTGGTAGAGGGAGCTAAAGGGAACTAGCTTGGATGTAGGTAGCTGCATTGTGGAAATCTAGGCTATTATTTGGTTTCCCAGACACGGATAACTGGTACATGGCGGCTCTTACCCAAGGCTCTGCTACCCTACAAGAAGACAGGAATCGGTGTCCTATCTGCCAGCTCCATATGGATGGCCTGGGGCATGTTCTGCTGCCCCAAGCATCCCATGTTTAGAGTGACTCAAGGCCTTAAAGCCAGGAGAGCTGTCTCCCCTCCCTGCATCTACCCATGGCTCTGCCACTGATTTATCCTGGTATGGTCATAGAATCATTGAACGGTTTGAGTTGGAAGGGACCTTTTAATGGTGGCAATTCCCTTTGCAATTACTGTGGGCCTTAGAATATTTCCTGTTTTTACGACCATTTGAAAAACCAAGGAAACGGGATTAGATGAGAATTCCTGATTTCTTATTTTTAAGTTGTGGGGTTTTTTGTCCTAAACCAAGGTATTTCTCCACAAAAACTTCGTGAGCTTGCTAGAGTACGTTCAACAACACTAAAGCCTGGCATCCAAGAAGGCAGTTAGGGAAAAATAATTTGGTTGAAACTGATCCAATGAGTTTTGTCTGATGTAAAGTAGCAGCACTTAGTTGTGGCTTTACTGCCCTGCTTCCATAGCCATGATCCTGATTTTCACAGGCATGCGCTCTGGTAGGGCAGGGTACCACCCAGTCCTGGGCATCTCTTGCAGATCTCTCAGAAGCAGAAGCCACTTCTGAAAACCTTTATGAACAGCCTCTCCGAGCCTCTGATTTCTATTCACCTCCTCAATGCGATACAGTTGAAAAATACAGTGAAAAGGCTGGAAAAAATTATTGTTAAATAGACCTCCAGAATTTCCCATTTACCAGGAGCGGCCTGCCCTGACAAGCCCTTGAGCCGTCTTAACTTTTCTCTCCCAGCTTCCTGACAGAGGGTGCACACCATTTCCCAGAGAGACTTCTGCCAGTGCCAGAAAAGGAGACACTGCTGCTTTGCTCAGGGTTGTCCTTGTGCTTTTTCCTCCCTCTTGTTATTGAGATAAGGAGTCCGTGAAAGACTGTGCAAAGCACCATGTCGGTTTAATCAGCATATGAGGGAGAAACTAGATATGCCCTGTTAGTGCAGTCACAGTCCAAGCATGAAATTAAGTGGAGGTGGGGGTGGATGTGATGGAGAGAAATGCTGTCCATCTCTCAGGCATGTAGCTGAGAGTCTACCGAAAGGGGGGATTGAGTGAGTGCCCTTGCAGAAAGCCTCTTGGAGCCTGGCAGACCGGGGCTGCTGTGTCTTGCAATTATTGCACATAATAACCCAAAGTGGGTCACGCTGCAGTTTTGTGTGACGGTATTAAATGGCACTTTGGGAGAGTGTGCGTGCTGATTACAGCTGGTGAGGAATGCCATCACTTTAAGAGGGGTGAAAAAGAAGAAGTGAGAATGAAAAGATTTTCTTTGTGCCTTGAGGGATGTGAGGATAGTGTTTTGCCCGTCGCCCCAGAGATCAGTGGAGAGTTACACTCACTCAATCCAAACATCAGAGCCGGAGGCTGCATGTTGACATGGGATTTAATGCAACCTGTCTGCATAAATGCTCCTTGAAACCATGGGGCTGTGTGGTGGCGAATACCTCCTAGCCTGAATTACTGTAGAAGCAGTGCTGTGCGCTATCAAATGGTTTCTGTCCTCAACCCGGAGCTGGCAGTGTGATTGCGTGTCTAACCCTGGTACGTTCAGCCTTCACAGGCTGGTACCATTGCTGAGAGAAATGGTCCTACCTGCCTGTTGCCCCTGACCACCTACCAGCCCTGCTCTGCCCCTCCCTTAGTGCTGCTGTAAGTAGTTGTAATAACCAACCCAACTTCAGCCACAGCAGTGATTTAGTCCAACATACATTGTGCAACTACAGCCCCGCTTTCCTCTCTTGGTTGTCTCGCATAGGTGCAGGATAAGGCTAGATGGGTTTAAAAGCAGCCTGGGAGCTCAGCCCTTTCCTACCAAGCACTGATACACTAATGCATCCCTCTTTGCCTGGTTTGGGGGAATTCACCAAGAAGTTGATACAGATTGAGGTTTTACTGCCTGTCTTGCAGAGCCTCCCAGGTAGATGGCTAGGAGCTTAAATAGAAGAAAGAGAGCTCCAGGCTGGTGTTTTGGTCCTCCTCTCTTGATGCTCTGATGCACATGAGCCATAGGATTTTCTATTGGTGTTGTCTATTAAAATGAATTGCCTTTTGACTGTGGAAGTAAAAGGAGAAATTACTTAAGAGGGGAACGTGATTCAGGACCTCCCTCGCAACTGGAGGAGAAGCCTTTCTTGAGACACTAATTTTGCCATCTAGTCTGACTTTTTGCATTTTCTGCAGTGATTTTAATGTGCTATTTAGGCTTAAAAATTGAAAATGTTTTAAATTTAATCACTCCTGACCATACTTACTGCTATAGATATTATACTTACTTGTTATAGATATGACAATTGATTCTGATATGACAGTTGCATGGAGAACCTGCAAAGAAGACTGTTGTAATCACAGGCCATGCTGCTCCAATCTCTGCTGTTTAATTGCATACTGAAGAAAGCACTTTCCATCTTTTTCAGAATGAACAAATTAAGCAGAATACTTTTATTTGCATCTTCTTTTTGTCTTAAAACAAAGGATGGTTTTAGTAGCCTCAGCCTACCCTCTGAGCTCTCTGTGTGCTACCTTATTCAGGCAACAGTCCTGCTGAAATTCATGGGTATTGCACCTTGTAGTGGACAGATCTTAAAATGCTTTACAGAGGCAGTTGTCACCCTTGCCCCCGCTTTACAAATCCAAGGCACAGGGAAGAGCTTTCACTAAACAGCAAGGAAAAGAGAATACGACCCGCCTTATAGTCAGTGGCAGTGCTGTAGGTTGGTGTTAGATCACCCCAGCTCAAACTAGTGCTGTCTCCTCTCCCTCTGATGGCTCTTCACCCAGGGCTGGAGGTGCCAGTTATTAAGATATGGAAAAAGAACTGAATTTGGCCTAGCTTATTTTGTGTGTACAGCCTACAGGGTACAAACCTAAGTGTGTAAATTTGCACATATGCAGCCAACTCTCCAAAACAGGGCTATGGCCAAATGAAATTTCAGAGATAAGTGAAGACAAGGATGCTCTGGTGAAAGGGGCTTCTCCTGTATGCTGGAGAATTTGCTCTTCTCACTGCTGCTGCTGTAGCTGTGTAGCATCATGGGGAAATCATGTCATGGCTCTTTTGTTTCTTATTCTTATTTTTTCTTGTTAATTCTATGAATGCTTCAGTTTGGCCCTGGTCAGACAGTTTACTCCTGCTGTGGGAAGGAGCTTTCTGTAAACTATATGAAATCATGTGGCTGCTGCACTTGTTCTGACTTGGTTAAATAGACCCTCTGCTTTTCGGTCTGTCCCTAGGTTGAAGCCAGAAAAGTTGGAAAGGGTTAGAAAGCAGCATGTATTGCCTTTGGATGTAGTCCTGACTGCTGCTTTTTCCATTTTGGTATGCTGTCTCCCAGCAGCCATGCAGTAGGTCAGTCCCTGGCATGAGGGCATCAACCCTGAGTGGCTGCAGGTGGCATCAGCTGAGTTGCTTTGCTCTGAAGTGATGCGCAGATCCCTGCCGTTCATCCAGACCAGTGATCTCTGCCATTCTCCAGCCTGGTCCCCCAAATTCCCCACCGCCTCCCTTGCCCAGGCCCTTTGCATGCATGTGGTGGTGAGCTACGGGGCCGAGCAGAGCAGTCTCCCTGCCAGCCACTCGGGCACCCTGCCAGCCACCCTGCTCCCTTGGGCTGACAAAAGCTGGGGCTGCCGCGGGAGGAAGCATGTGTTTTCTCCCAGAGGGAAAAGGAGAGCAAGCACTTTGTATCGCTTGACAGGAAGGCCTCTGCTTGACAAAGGAGTGCTGCTGACAGGCTCCAAAAAGCAGCCCGGAGCTTAGATTTCCTGAGCCAGCAAGACATTGCGAGCCTTGGTGGAGAGGGGTTAAATAGATAGGAGTGAGAGCAGGATCCTTGGGTGTTCGCAGACTTTGGCAGGTGGCTTCCTGACCTGTGCATGGCTCTTGCTTCCCAAAAGGTGAGTTTTCCACCCATCCCTTCCAGCCCCTGGTTTCTGTGCAGCAGCTGGGGCATCAGGGATGCCGGCAGCTTGGGAAGCGCTTGCCAGATTTTTCGCTTCCCCCTCTGCTCCCCACCCCCCTCCTCCCTGAGGCTCGCACAGGAGTGAAGTAATCTGTGACATTCAGACAGCGGGAAGGGGAAGCCGCTGCAAAATAAAATAACAGCATCAGGAAGCGGCACCATGCTCTTTCCCGCTCCCAGCAGGGAAATGACAACACTTCATTCAGCTGCTCAAAGCCCGTCGCCGGTTCAGCCCTTGCCGAGCGGCGCTGGCTCATAACTTCCCCGGCTGCCCCCGCTCGGTGCTGCCTGCCCAGTGGGCTCAGGGGTACTGGGAAGATGAGACAGGCGAGGTGCCAGCAAAGAGTCGCTTTAGCAGCAGGCGCCGCACAATAACACCTGGCAAAACAGTTGCTTGGGTTTATAGCTTCTGTGAAGACCCTGGAGGGTGTTTTTTTTACATTTTAATTCCTGCTAGTTACATTTTGCAGGAAACCCAGAGCCCAGCCCCCCCTTCCTTTTATGGTGACTGTTACTTTTACAGATGTATTGCAACCCAACGTTTCATAGCCCAAATCCTGTGTGTAACGTGTCAAAGCGAGACCGCTGGAGGCAAGCTGACCACTTGGACAGGTGGTGTGTGCATTGGCAGAGAGGTTTTTCTCTCCTCCTCCTCCCCTTCTGGTTACAAATCAACCCCTGGGTGCAAGGCGCTGCCTCTCCAGACAGGTGTCTGAGTGCAGGAGGCTGGTCCTGCGTTTCATCTGTGGTTTCTCTTTAATAGGCATGAAAGTGCAGGGAAGCTGATGATCCTTCTTTTGCTAATCTGCTCAAACCAACACCCAACAAACAGTCAAACGGTAGCTCCCACGCAAAGGATGCAGGTTGTTCCTGGGGTAATATAATCCTAGAAGGGGAGACACTTAGTTTTGTGGATGCTCAGGTTCGTTAGCACCAATCTGACAGTGTGAGAAGGACGTGAAAGGAATTGTGTGAGAAAGTGCCGGTATCATCTAACTGTAGGCATCTAATTTGGGTATCTGAGTGAGGACTCAGAGTGGTGTCTACTCTGTCCATTAGCTACACAGGAGGGTAAAGATAGGCAGTGTAAATAGCTCCAGACATTTGAGTTTACAGGACAGCCTCTGGAGGGAAACAGTGCTGAAAATGCCATTGCTTTAATGGTCAGAACTGGTCTGGACAGTGCACCAGCGAAGAGCTCATGTGCTGATGAAACGCAAGGGCTCACAGCGAAAGGTCTCCTCTGTCATTATCCAACCCTGCTAATCTGAACCAGAAGTGTTTCCCTGCCTTTCCTAACAGCAAGCAATTCTTCAAAAGCACCTTGTTTTTTCCTTCTCTAGTGCTCCCTCCCTTTCAAAAACATTAAGGGGGGAGAAAAAAATCAGCCTGGCACATCAGACCCAATGAACAGAGGCAGATGACTCTGGCCAAACACCTTAACATTGACAGCAAGATCCACAGACTTTAAATCCTCAAAAGCAGATTATATTCTTTATGTGCGACTGGAATGTGAAAATAAGCAAGGCAAAGCCTCCCTTGTTAACTGGAGTCCTAAACCGCAGATCTGCTGTGGATTTAATGCCTGTTCTCCTCATCTGAATCTGAATGGACACAAAGGAGTCAGTGCCTGGTGATGGGCTTGAAGTTCCCGGAGAATTTCTGTCTACTGTTTGGGGCACCCGCAGTTTCAGCTCTGGTGGGCCTGAGTGTGGCTGTCCAGAAGCCCTCTGTAATCTTGTGGTTCCTTTCTAACGTTGGCTCCTAAAAAACTGCTTTCAGAAATTACAAAACAGAAATGGTTGCAAGTAAATGCACGGGCTGCATGCGTGTCAGTGCCGCCTGGGGCGGGCGGTCTCGCTGCTGCCCTCCGAACCAGCCACCTCTCAACCCTGTGCCAGCCTGGGTTGAAGCTGGCAGAGCTTACTTATGGTCCTTGTGCTGCTTGGTGGGCACTGGTGGGAGGTGGAGGATGCCATTGTGAGTGCCTTTTCTGAAGACTGCTCTCGGAGGATGGTGTGGACGAGGCTGCTGTTTGACAGGGGTATTTAAAAAGGATAGGGGCTTGATTGGCAACAAAATATTGCCCACCAAGGACTCATCAAGATGGCTTTTTAGCACAGAATGCAGCTTGTCTTCTAGGCATCCTAGACGGGATTTTCCATGGACTTCAGCCATGCAACTCTCAGGGTTAGAATGCAATTCCTGTTCTTTTTTAACCTTTTTTTAAAAGCAGCCACTTTTTTTTTTAGCATGCACCAACAATTTTAGGGGGTAACAGAGCCCTACAAGTTACCCCTCCAGCTTCCAGCCCCTCTCTTTGCATGCTGTGACTTGACGGCGTGACCCAAGAGATGGTGTCGTCTTGTTGCTGCGCTGCTATTGCTGGACATGTGGAAAGGAGCACACACTCCATGGCACAGCACGACTGTGTAAAAGCTGGTCCTACAAATTGCTGAGAGGTTGCACCCGCTGTAATTGAGGCTCTTCCCATCCACTGGCTTTGGGATTGTCACATCAGCCCTTCAGATGGTTACAGCCTGAGCGGTTACCCCATCTGTATGGAGCTGCCTTGTGTTCGCACAAGGATGACATAAATGTCTCTCCATGTTCCTGTGGGTTTTTTTTGAGTTGCTTCTGAATGTTAAAGGCAGTTTGTGTTTTGTGCCTGGTTTTTATCACCCAGGCTCCACCACTGTCAATCCTCTTGCAATTGCTTATGTTAATCCTCTTGCTGGCTATTTCTTTTCCGCTACCCAGCTTCAGTCTCCCCAGGCTTCTCATCCTGCAGTGCAGCTAAATCCTGAGAGAACTGGACTCTTCACCTGCATCCCAAATCAACACAAAATGTTTGCAGTTTTTTTTCGGCCAGGTGCACTAAGCAAGCAAAGGTATTAAATGATGTCACCATCTGCTGATGGTGCTGTTTTGGTCCTGGTTTACCACAGAAAGCAAGAGCGCAGCTGTGAGCTATAAAGAGGAGGCCCCTGGCACGTACGTCTGGACCGGTGGTGCCCCAAAGCCATGTTTTCCTATACAGTGAGTCTGATTTTAAAGTGTCTGCTCACTTACAGTTATGCAAACCTGTGCGAAGGGTGGTATGACCTGCCCTTGGGATGATTCCTGCCTCTGCAATCAACCTGCTGTGGGACCTTGGCCAATTAATTTCATAGCTCTGCTCACCCCCCTGCTTTCTGTCCAGTCGCTCCATTAGGACGTGCTCTCTCGTTTGCGTTTGCACCGTACCTCATTTGATCAGGGTTCTGATCCTGGCTGGGACCTTGGGGGACGTGCCTGTAGTAATTGTGATGTAAAACCCTCCTGTGTCGATTTGACAGGGCTTTAACCTGTTTTGCATCACTGTAAATGACTGCCCTGAGCGTAGCAGATTTACAAGTAAGCACTTTCTCTTTTCCGTGCATGTAATTACATTACCTCTGATATATACAGAAAAAAAAACCTGGGAAATGAACTGTTTTACATCAGAAATTGCAGTCCTGTCCCATTGAAATGAAAGCACCTCACAAAGTGACACGGGCTTTGCTGAACTTCAGACCTAAACAATCCGCTTGAAAATAAGGGTTTCCTTTTAAGACAGTTTCCACACTTCAAGTGTTGCTGCTGCTCCACGTCAATGCGGATTTCAAAATATCTGAAACTGTACGTGAAACAAAATACGCACCTTCTGCCTACCTCTGTATGGCAGGAGTCTTTCAGTACCCTGCCTTGCCAGCTGGGCAAGATGTGGGCTTTAGAGGGAGCAGCTTGGGTAGAGGGACACAACACAGGGACCCAAATGATCTTGGTCGTGTTGTCTGCCTAGGTACAGTCTCCACGTTCAGCCTCAGTCAATGAGCCATGTCTGCAGATAAAGAGCTATTCTGGTAAAGTGTGCTGAGAGAGGACGTGTAAATGCAATAAAACCTTGAATTTATGCAATATATACCCATGACGGAGCCTCCTCTCCCCTGGAATTGGAGCTTCTCATCTGTTTTAGGAAGTGGTCCTCCTTAAATTAAAAAATAAGATGAAGCCGCAAATAAATAAATGGACTGGTCTGACGTGGAGGCAGCAGCAGCTCTGCTGTGGGGGCACCTGGCGCTTTGCAGCAGACGGGGACACCGCCTGCCTGCTGATGGCCCCAGCTCGTTAATCTGAAACCGCTGTATGCTGGTTTTGGGATGGTTTTAAAATAGCAAGTCAAGAGGCAAGCCACGTTTGTCTGGGGGCTGAGGAGGGAGCCAAGCCTGAGATAGCGCTGCTTGCCAGAGCGTCTGGACAGCATGGATGGAAAGGCCCCCTTCTTCCTCTTGTCCAGCCCCTGTGTGAATTTTGACTTTAATGGTGACTTTTTTCAGATAAATGCCTACTGATGTGGAGGTCGTGGGAGGAAAAACTGGCAGCTGAGGCAGAAACGGGCCTGTGCTTCATTCTCTGTGCTGAGGTGGTGATCCGGACCCGCTGCAATGGCTGCCATGAGGAGCTGGGATGGGTGGTGTGGTGGGCAGGGCATGACGTGACAGGTAGGATGTGACGTGGTGGGTGTAGTATGATATGTCTTCATCCCTGGAGACATTCAAGGCCAGGCTTGATGAAATTGAGCAATCTGATCTAGTTAAAGACGTCCCTGCTTACTGCAGGGAGGTTGGACTAGATGACCTTTAAATGTCCCTTCCAACCCAACACATTCTATGATTCTATAACATGGTGGGTAGGGCACGGCAGTGGTAAACTCCTGAGGTGGCCGGTGGGCCCAGTGTGTGTGAGGATGGATGGTGCTGGTGGGTGAGGGTGTGGGAGTGGTGCACTATGTAACAGGAAAGGGGGAAATCCTGATGACAATGGGAGCTGGCTCCAGGTATGTAAGCAACAAGGGCACCAACGTTTTCAGGGTAAAATGGATGAAAGTGCAGTCAAATAGTAGCAAGATTTCGGAAATGCAGCAGTTAGAGCCTTGTTTTCTGGTGTTTGCAGCCCTTTCAGCTGGCCAGGGCCACCTCTTGTCCCATCAGGTGTCCTACACTTTCATTTGAAGGGCATTCATGGGATTTGCCCCATTTCTCCAGCAGAAGTTGCACAGATGAATGAGAGCTCAGGGTTCAAGGGAGTGGAATCAGTCCCTGCCCCTGAAAAGAAAAGTGGAGTGACCTTCTAAAATAGTCTCTTTCCAAGGTGGGAGGAGACCATGGTGAAGCCTGCATCCCAGCCTCTTCCAGTCCTTGAAAATGCTTTGGCTTAACCTACTCAGTGGCCATTTTCAGCCTTTGGAGGTTCCCTCCCTAGTCCTGGGGATTAACTGGGATATGCAAGCAAGGGTAAGGTGGGTGCTGGAGCCTGACATCTATCTTAACAAGAAGGGGAGTGGTGGTGGGTCTGCTGCGTGTCTGGTGTGCCTGCACACCCTGCTGCTGACTGCGGTCTCACTTTTGTCCTCCAAGACATGAGCTGTATCATTTTTTGAAGTATATATCCACTTCCGTGTACCTATTTGGACCAAGCAGATCAGAGGAAAACCTTTGGCCAAGAGTGCTCTCCTCATTTATTAGAGCCTTGACAAGTTAAATAGAGATAGAGATTAAATATGAATGGGACTTATGTTGGAAAGATCAACCTTAGAGACATTAAAGAAAAAGGAGTTAAGTCAACAGGAAAGTTGCCTGACTAATGGGAGGAAAATCTAAGTATGAGGGGGTGCTGTTGGTGTCCTGGTTCCCTTGTGGAGCAGGGGAGCTGAGGGCAGGACACCTGAAAGATGTCTGGCATTGCCCTGCTCAGGAGCAAGCTGCAGCCATGGAAAAGCAGCATCGTTTTAAACTTTCTTACAAGTTTGTCTTTCCAAAAGACAAAACAATAAAAGCTGTCCACTTTTGCAACTTACGTGCAATGAAATTAGTGGATCCTTTCCATGTGCTGACAGATTTCATGCATCTCTCTGTCCTTAGTCATTAATTGCTTAGGCTGCTAAACACAAGTTTCCCATTCATTATCTTTATTTATCATCAATACTTGTCTGATGGTATGCATAGCTGTCAAATTGAGCTAAGTGTTACCAGTTCCTCGCAGATTTGTGTATTATTTGCATGAAAATAGCTTTCTGCTGCCTGTTTAAATTACAGTGAATGTGCCGTCATGTTAATGACAAGATCAGGATGACTCCAGCTTTGTGTCAGTGTAACAGCAAAACTCGGACTACATGCTATTTTTTTGCCATTGCATAGGAGGTTTGGTGGTTGTTTTTTTTTTTTTGTAATTGATGGTCTTTTTTGTTTCTTTTTTCTAAAGTATTTACTGAAAAAGTGAATGCCATTTTAAGGCTATTTCTTTAGCAAGGAAGTATGTTATAAATAGTAGGCAAGACTCTTCATTCCAAGAAAGCGCTGCAAATCTGGACCACATCTGCTGACTTCAGCAGTCACGCCAGGTTTACACAACACACACATTGCAGCTGGACTCATGTTGTGTATACTTAGAGAAAGTTAAGTCACCACTAGAGGTGATGGAAACATTTTTGTGAAATGGAGCTTTCCTGAAATTGTTTTTGTATGTTTGTTGAAACCAACATACTTGTAAAGAGGTAGAAGCTTTGAAGAAAATGTAAGTAGGAATATCCCAAGAGAGAGGCCAAGACAGAGGAAGAGCAAGACAGTGTGGTGCTCCTGCTGCTCCTCATCTTGGGTTTAGTTTGCTGGCGCAGGGTATAGAGCTCCAGGTTCAAATGTCTGATCTGGAATGAAATGTAGTTTTGAAACAAGGAGAGTGGGAGACACTTGACCCTGCACCTGTGACATTCAGTGTCAAAATTGTAACCTCATTCCTGAATAAAAGCTGAAATAAGAGTAAAATGAAAACAAGAGAGAGAAGAAGGGGACTTCATATTTGGCACTAGCTGGTGCAGTATGTATTTGTGCATTGCTTGCTCTGCTTGTGGAGGTATATGGCCTTCCCACTGGTGTCCCTTGTGGCAGCCTTCATCATTTTGAGAGCTTTCATAGTCACCTTTCACTTGAAGGTACAATAGCTATTAGGCAGTGTTAGTATCTAACAAGTTTATTCATGTACTGTAAAGCCAGAATATTTGTACACTCTCCATACACTCCATGAGAACTTAACAGAATCACAGAATAGCTGAGGCGGGAAGGGCCCTCTGGAGACCATCTAGTGCAAATGCCCTGCTCAATACAGGGGCAGCTGAAGCAGGTTGCTCAGGGCTATGTCCAGTCTGGTTTTTAATATCTCCAAGATGGGAGATGTCTCCAGCCTGTCCTGGTGCATGGTTCCTCCCCAGCTGTAGGACTTTACACATTCCCATGTTGAACTCTATGAGGTTTCAGTTTGCCCATTTCTCCAACCTGTTGAGGTCCTTCTGAATGGCAGCACAACCATCTGGTACAACAACCACTCCTCCCAGTTTTGTATCCTCTGCAAACTTTTTGATGGTGCTCTCGGTCCCATTGTCTGTGTCATTGATGAAGATGTCAAACAGTACCAGCGCCAGTATTGACCCCTGGCTAGTGACTGGCCTCCAGTTGGACTTCGTGCTGCTAATCACAACCTGTTATGTCTGGCAGTTCAGTCAGTTTTCAATCCACCTTGCTGTCCATTTATCTAGTCCATATTTAATTAGTTTATTAATGGGAATGTTATGAGAGACAATGCCAGAAGCCTTGCTGAAGCTGAGATATACAACATCCACTAATCTCCCCATCTCCACTGTGGTAGGCTAGATAGAAGGCTATCCAGTTGGTCTGGCGTGATTTCCCCTTTGTAAATCAATGATGACTACTACCCATCACATTCTTGTCTGTAATATGTTTGGCTTTCAGGTTTATTTGCTCTATCAATTTCCCAGGGATCAAGGTAAGGTTGATTGGCTTCCCCATACTTCTGTTTTATGACTGAATTCAGTCAGGAGCTCCTTGTTCATCCACACAAGCCTCCCTGTTACCTTTACTTTACTCCCTGCTCATGGGGATGGATCATTCTTGAACTTCAAGGGGGTGATCCATGAAAATCAGCCAGTTTTGCTAGACCCATCCTCTCTCCAGGACCCTCCTCCCAGGGAACTGTTCCAAGCAGATTGCTGAGCAGTCCAAAGACTGGTCCCCTGAAGTCCAAGGTTGTGATCCTGCTTTTTGCCCTGTTTCTTCCTCTCAGGATCCTGAAATCCTCCATGAGGATCAGGTCCTGTGAATGTGAGGCTTCATCCAGTTGTCTGAAGGCTTTATCTACTTCTTCTTCCTGAGCAGACAGTCTGTTAGAGACACCCATCACAACACTGACCACCGTGGTCTGCTCTCTAATGCTGACCCCCAGGGTAACTCTCAGCTGGCTCATCATCCATCCCTAGCAGAGCTGCATGCATTCCTTTTGCTTTTTCACATCAAGAGAGAACAGTTGCAGTCATCTTGCAAACCAATGGCCTGTGACAAATATGGTCCAACATTACGTATAGTAAGACTTTTGTTTATGGCATATTATTTCACAAGGAATGGGCAGAAGTTGAAGGCTTTATCTGTTATATCTACATGCTAATTTTTATGTGGAAGAACACTTTTGTTATATCCAAATCCAGACTTAAAGGCTTGTTGGTTTTGGATTTGGATTGCATGACCAGAGGTGTCTGTTTTGTGAATTTGGTCCCATTTAGCGCAAGGATCAGGAAAACAGGAATGACATTACAGCACTGTGAGGTGGGGTTTGGGAGCCTTTTTATGCTTCTCCAGGTGGTATGGATCTGATCAGAACAGCCTAAATGATTCCAGCATCATGGAAATGAGTACTGTAGCCTAATTATGATTACATCTCAAATTCTGAAACCTGAGCAAACTGAGTCTGGACTAAGACTCAAGCACTACTGCTTCTGCTTAGATTAGAGGGCTCAGAGTGGTTTTAGGGCTGTAAGATGCTTGCATAGATCTTTGGCAGAATAGCACTCTCATGCATCATGACCGTTTCCAATATTGGATAACTGGGATGCTTCCAGACTGATTTCAAAGCCAAGTAAAGCAATGCCCCTGAGTGTTGTGAGTTACATTTCGCATTGGATAACACAGTATTCAGCGGCATGTGTCAGGTGTGTCAGAGGATGGAGAAGTATGTCACAGTTTTTGGGGACAGTGAACTTCTTATGCTGTGTCATAACTGTCATGGATGCATGTGTTTGTCGTGGCTGTTGCTTTGTTGATGTGCAAGCCACAAAGCACTGCAGCCTAGTCCAAAAACCTCTGCCTTCTTCCTGGGCATTAGGCATTTGCCATTCATCTGCAGATCATAACCCAAAATCACTTTGTCATGAAGGAGATAATGTAGAAGACAAACTTTATAGCCAAAAATTGTCAGCAGAGCTAGTCTCCAGAATTTCCCTTTGCTGCTTTTTAAGGACTAAAGATTTTTCTTTCTTCAGCATGGACAGCATGAGGCTCCCAAATAACTGATACCTTCCTGTTTATTTTACAACAGTTAAACAATGTCATGTTTATGGTGAACTCAGTCCTGCATTGGGGCAAAGGGTGACTTGTGTCAGTCCCAGAGCCCACAGGGCTCTTCCACCACTAGAGATGGCTCCTTGGTTACCAAATGGTAGAAAGGCAAGTGGATCTTATCCTTCTAGGTTGAAGCATGGGGGAACGGGTCCCCTGTGTTGCTTTGGGAGATAGCAGTCTACTTCAGGTCGGGGTTTTCAGGCAGGGTCCATCCTCCTACCTTCTCATTCCTGGTCATGTGTTTCTGTGCCAGGTTGTGCTTCTCTGCCAGATGTGCTGATCAGGTTGTTCCTGTGTTTGCTTGGCAAAAAGAATCGGTGAAATGGAGCAGTTTAAAAAAAAGAAAAAGCAAGCCCAAAAAAAGAAGACGGCAACAAACGAACTCCTTGAGAGTTGATAATGCTTCCTATCCCCTGTTGCTTTTTCTGTGCAGATTTTAAGCATGGCGAGGCAGGGACTCGCTCTCTCTCTGGAGCACAGAGAGCATCTGATCTCGCTGGTGTCCTTGAAGCGAAGTGTTATAAACAGGAAGGAAAGAGGGAAGAGCCCAGGTCTCATCGACAGAGAGCTATTCCTGTGGGCAGGAAACCTTACCAGACCCAATATCTTGGAGCCTGTATGCTCTTCTGAGAGGTAGCCAGCCTTTCCTAGAAGTAACCTTTTGCACCCTTGCTGTTGAAATCCCCATACTGACATCCTAACCCTGCTGGAGTGCAGCCTTTTCATTTCTTCGATGTGCCAGCAAGCTTTTTATTTATTTTTTTTTCTTCCCCCACCACAGTCAGTCTATTCAGTCCCTCTTAGAACAGGCTGTCCTGCTGGGATGTTTCAGTGCAACTAGATATTAGGTGTCAGGAGCAGATAATGGGCAGACATGTATCAGGGGAGATGGCACTTAGCTAATCACTGGCTCTCATTATCTTACAGGCTATTTTAGGGAAAAACAACAACAATGCAAGAAAGCTCCCACTGTAGTGTCTGTGGCTGAGATTGGCTGCTATTATTTTGGATTGTGTTGGCATTTCCATTCTGGCATCATGTGGTGCTTTCCCAATGGCCGTGTTTTCACAGCTGCCCCATGACCGGTCAGGAGCCGAGTGGCAAATGAATGTAGCCACAACCCTTGTGGCATTGTCGGCACATCTGTCTACTACTGGCTCGCTTTTGTGTTGTCTTGTTTGTTTCCCTGGGCAAACCAAGAACCTAGGTGTGGGGGTGTATGGGAAAAGGAGATGAGATATTAGGGTAGCTAGCATCATCCATGAAGCCTCCACATTTTATATGCCCAGTACATCAGAAGCATTTAGGGATGAAATTGCATCTTTAAGCACTTCAGTGCATTTAAAGACTTGATTCACTGAATCTCCAGCATCTACCTAGTTTAGGTGTCTTGCATCATCTTACTGGGATCTGTTTCAGCAGCAGAGAAAAAAAAAAGTATGTTGAACAAAACCTGGGATGGTTGACTGTACACACATAGATTATTTTTCAAGCATTCTTTGCCTGAAACTAATTGCCTCATACTAATTAGCCCTTTCTAAGTGGTGAATTGTTGGGGAGGCAGCTGTGGATGTTGTCAGTCAGGCTCCAAAGTCTAGCTCCTGGTGAAGTGAGAGCCCAATTGAGCCTCTCCAGTTTACATGAGGGTTGTTACTCTGAGGACTTGCCCTGGGTACCCCAGCTGGTTGAAACAGAGGAGGAAAAACAGGAGAAGCTGTGTATGTGTGACAGTTTTGGGAAAACAACTTTAAAGAGAAATGGAAACTCCATCTTCCTGCTTGCTGCTGTCCCATACAAAAAAGAAATCTCACCATGTAACTAACTGCTGAATTGCAGGAATTCCTGGAGCCCCAGCAAACCCTGTCTAATCTCTCCCAGTCCCTCACGTATCACCTCTGAATGTTTTCAATGAGTTCCCAGACCTCGTGCTTTCTTGCTCCTGATAACTAGCCATTGCTGGGATGCCAGAACCACTGCATTGCATAGTTCAGCTATCAACAAAAATATAGTGAGATAAAGGGGACAGTTAATACCAGAGTGTCTGTGGTAGTGCAGATGTCAGAGATAGTCAACTGGCTTTCCCGGAGAAGTTCTTTAAATGGGTCAAATTACTTTGGGAAAATAGTATCTAGCCCTTTTGACAGTGTGAGCATCCATAAGAACATCGTGCAAACATTTCCTCCTGTTGAAGAGTCAGGCAGCCATCAAATATACCCTTAGTACTTCAGAGTCTGGGCAAAGTAATACCACCTCATCTGGGACTTTCTGAAGATAGCTTCTTGGGTGCTGAGCATGTTTGGAAAGCTTAGAGTTGCAATTGAAGATGAAAAGCTGGTCTGAATGCTGGGCACTGAGTTCTTTTGAGAATTAAGGCCATAAAAAAATGAAATCTGATTGAGGAACTGAAGGATTTATTGAAATGACGGAGCAATTGTAGTATCACAGATGCCAAAGAGGAAGAATAGGGCTATTGGGTTTTCCTGCCAGGTCAGGACTGTTCCCTGTAGTGTCTAGTCTATCAACCTGTTCAGTTGTTTCAAGTGATAGTTTCCATTGCTTCCCTTCTGAGACCATTGTATTTCCTGATAGGAAAACTCAGTAACAATGAGACCTAGCTGCCAGGCTAAATTTTTCTTCTGTCTAATTGCTGGCAAATATTCATTTTAATGGGAAATACGTACTTAAAACAGAGAGAAGGGTTGCCATGGGGTCCTTCAGATGACATGCCATTGTCCATGGTATTTTCGCCAGTGCAATGAAATGGAGAATGCTGGAGAGTACATCTTGGCATCGATGTATTCCTGTCTGTCCTTATCCAGTGGGTGTGATGATTTGGTAGCTCAGACAGCTTATACAGTTTGTTGGGAAGAATGATACCAGCTGTGTTTTGTGTTAAGGTCTGTGGCCTGTGAAGCTGAATAATGCAGGAGTGGTGGTCTTGGTGTTGAAACCGGTTTCTGGGAACCAGGATGGGTAGAGTCTCTTCCTGGCTTTGCTACGGGCTTAGGCAAACATCTTTAAGCCATGGTGAACTTGGGCTTGTTTGGGTTTGTTCCTGCTTTGATACCCATCAGAGAGATGCTCTGGCACTTTGCAGACCAAATAACACTGTGTAAGGCACTATTGCATGTGGCAGAGCAAAAGTGCTCCTGGCACGTGGAAAGCGTAGGGCAGAGTATATCCACTCCATTTCTAATGAAAGACATTTGAGCTAAAACATTTTCATTTGAGATGGATGCAGACCTCTGTTGCCCACTAAGCAGTGGTGGCTTGATCATATTTGGGAGTTTGTAGCTGCTATGGGCAAGGTCCAGAGAACGACTGGAGTTCCTTGTGCTGGAGAAGCTCTGGAGAAATGTAAAAGACAATGATTACACCAGTCCAGCATTTTATCCATGGGGCTGTGGCTCAGCCCTGATCTCGTATGTATTTGCACTGAGCAGGGGAGGGAAAAGCAGGAAAGAAGAGACTGCAGTCACCTCCTCCGTTCGTGGGGATGCTGTGCTTCACCATTTATGGAGGGGGATTGGCCTCAGCTGTGAAGGCAGCTGCCAGTCTGCGCCTCCTGACCATTACTTAATGCTTGTTAAATGAACACAACCTTTAGTTTTGGTTCAGTATTTCACTTGATAGCTCTCTGTGCAGCCAGCGGGGCTGGGAAAAGGGAGAGAAGAGGAATCCCAAGAGCAGAAGCAAGACAGAGGTGAATAGTAAGGGAAGGGAAAAATATAAGGACATTGTTTCTAACAGCACTTAGTGGCCTAGATTTCCCTTTCACAGCTATTTCAAAAGTCTGCTTTATTGTGGATCCATTCAGCTTTTATTGGTATATAGTACACTGTGTAGTAGCAGCCACTGTTGTCTGTTCAGCTCTTAACATGATACTCTGCCAGATGGCAAGAATATAAACCTGCATTTGTACTCTGGGATTGATCAAAGTTTTTTTGCTGTTGTCACCCCTGTAACATTGTCACAGATGTAAGGCTACTACACCCTGGCTCTCATCCCTGCAACCTCCCTGTGTATAAATTCAATACAGTGCCCCTTTTCATAGCAATATAATGCCCACATTCCTTAAATCCCAAGAATAGCCCTGTGCAGGGGAGGATGCACTGCAAGGTTTCGCCAGGAGTTTTTTAGACAAGGCTTGCACGCGGGTGAGCGTAGGGAGTGAAGTTGGCTGGGAGGAGGGTAGATCTCTAGTAGATGTGAATCAGCAGCCCAGTTAGTGTAGCTAGGCTGATTTACTCCAGTGGAAAATCCAGCTTGGAATCTCAGCAGGAACCCCTCAAAGGAAAGGCATTTAGGAGTGATTAAAAAAATACTCAAGCCAATGATTGTTTCATGGTTTTGGATGAACAAAACCTTGCAACGGAGAGAAGCTGTTTTTGAAGGGGGCGTGGGACTGTGCATCTACAGGGAGTAAAGAGAAATCCCACCCTGTGTGGGGAGGAGATGCAGGGGGATGGCACGGAGGTCCTGCTCTCTGCAGACAATTTACTCAGGACAATTTAATTAATCTTTAATTAATTTTTACTTTCCCATCTGCTTCTTCCCATCCTTCCCTGGCTTTCACTCCTATCCTGACGTCCTTTTTCTTGCTGAGGGTGTGCATATGCTAAGTGCTTCTGCAAAGAGCCCTAGGAGTCTTGGATGGCTGCACTGTGGGCTTGACTCAGCTCCTTTCCCGGTGGCAGGAGAGGTATGGTGTCATGATCAGCCTCTCTGGTTGCCATGGGGAGACCACTAATATTACAACATAAATATCACGGGATATGGTCTTTGCTCAATGAGAAGATGGTCTGCTCCAAGAGAATGAGGGTGTCCTGTGGCCAAAGAGGTTGAAAGCCCACACCAGACAGAAGGAAGACCATGAGGAGAGAGAGCACCATGAGTAATTTTCTTTCCCCTGCCCTCTAAGTAAATGGCTTTTAATTTTGAGGAGGGGGGAGAGGGATAATGCTGTCTAGAGGTCTGTGGAGCTGCGGAGAGAGCGACAGGCCCTAGGTGGGAAATGAAAAGCGTCTGGAGAATTTAATCAGATGCAAATACCCAGTCTGTGGTGGTAGAGGTCTGGGAACACTGCTCTAGCCTGTTACTTTAGATGGTTTTTACAAGACTACACTGTTGTAATCCCACCTCACACAGCCGGACCAGGGTCTTGTTGCGTGGCAAGGGGAGATGATCCCCTTCAACATGCCGCTGTGTATGAATCGCCTCTGGGAAAGTGGTGCTGATGCATGTTGTAAAAAAGGCAAAAGCTGCCAGTTTTGTCCTCCTGACATTTCACAAAACTGGCAACTTTCTCTCTCTCTCTCTTTTTTTTCTTTTTTAACAGTTTGGGTTTTTCTCACATTGATGGGGAGGAGGGGAGAAGAAGCCTGGTTTGGGATGATTTATGGCTCCAGGGGTGGCTAACTTTTTGGCGATCCTTGCAGGAAGAGCCCCCAGAGCATGCCAGCTGTAATCGGCTGAGCTTTCGAGAGAGACGCTGAGAGAGATAACGTTTTATTTATCCTTGCACAAACAGGCTGATGGAAAATGTGCATGTCCCAGACAAGGGAATTCTCCCTCCTCCCTCTGCCCCCTCACCCCAGTTCAGGCTCCCCAGGAGCAGCTGGGCTCTCTTACTCCTGCAGTCCCCAACAGCTTCAAATTCACTTCCCTCAGCGCCTTCAAAGGAGGTTTTGATAAATGCATTACACTTTACAGCCAGCCAGGGCTCTAATTGCCAGGAGGATTACGATAAGCTTTTTTCTTGTTGTTTCAAAACAATCCGGAGGACGGCATGCCCTCCCGGTGCAGAGCTCTCCCCAGCCTGACTGCAGCTGGGCAGAGAGGAGGCAGCAAGGTGCCATATTCACCCTGATTATTGCATTAAACTGGGGGTTATTTCGTTATAATCCAACCGAAGTGTTGTGGACCGGCACTCGCTGCAGACCTGTTGGTGACCTGAGCTTGATGGGAGACTTGTGCCAAGGCAGCTTCTCCGTCAGCTGCCAAGCGCCCTGGCACCTCTGGGGTCTCGGGAGTCCCAGCACCAGACCTGCCTTGTGGGCCAGCGAAGTGGAAACTCAAGAGGTCTGTCAACCCCTGGGAGTGATTTCTTTTCTCCAGCCGTGTAGTTATTCTGCATGTATGGTGTCTTGCTTTTTTTTTTTTTTATTTAAAGGACGCTCTTGCTCCTTTGTTGCCAAGTTTAATGACCATGGTCTGGTTAAAAAATAATGCAGGAAAAAAAGCAGAGCTGCCTTAAGTTGTGATCTAAAAATAGGGAAAGCTACGCCATTAAATTGAGAGGATTTAGAAGCATAACCATAAAGCCAAGAAGAGTTTGCCAGGAGCTATCGAATGACACAGATTTCAACTCCCTGCTTCTTCTGGTTTTCTTCTGTTAAAGGTGAACTGAACGGGCTTAGGTTACTATTTTGCTGCTTTTGAGTACAAATAGAGTTCAGGGAGTTCCCACTGTGACAGTTATCGATAGTTTCCTTTGCAATTTTTATTGATTTTATTTGTAATATATTTCAAACTCTTTACCATCAGCAGAGAAAATGCTTTGTAAGCCGAATTTAACCCTTTAATATTCCAATGCGGGACTGACGTACCTGAGAACTTTTCCAGGAGAGGAATTCAAGGATTTAAAACCTAGAGGTTATAAGACTGGTTTAGTGGTTACCATTCTTGCCTGGCATTTAACAAACTATGGTTTAAATCTTTGTGAATCAGCAGTCTTCTGGACTGACCTGAGAGAAATCTCTTTTGTCTTTGCCATCACCAGCATGTGCATGATTTTTCCAGGTGTGAAGCAAGGATAATATCGCTTCACAGAAATACTTTGATTGGGAAGCACCAGGTTCCCTATAATTGGCTTCCTCTGGAGAGATGTGGCATCCAGCTCTGCCCTTGGAGTGGTGAACGGGTTGGAGACCTGAGATAGAGCCTTCCAGCCTCTTAACACCATGCTATGCTCTGGTGCCAAAACTGCAAGTGATGTCATTAGCAAGATTTACCCTGTGGACAGCCTTTTGGAAGAACTCCACTAGGAAAGTTCCTATAGGTTGATCTTTTTAACATAATGCCGAGTGGTTTCCTGCTTGATGACTGACCAACTTGCCATACTGGTCCCCATCTCCTTGTGCTCACTGAAAATTTCCAGTGTGGCTCAGCGAGGAGCTTTTGGACAAGACAAATTCCACTTCATTTTCATTTCTCTGTGTGGTTGGCATGAGCCAAAGATGTTTTGTTCAAACTCAGCATCACCTTTTCATGTCTAGAAAATCAGGTTTCATATCAAGAAGAGATTCCCAGTTAGTTGGAATCTTTAATTAAGAAATGTTGCATTTTACCCAATTTTCATGGCTACTTACCCACCTTCAATTGCTCAGGGCTTCAAGATTTGCTATAAAGCCCTGTATAGTACTAAGATTGTATTCGTGGGCTTGTTCTCACCTCAGATGACACTGTGCCACTCTCACTATTGCTGTGTATGAAAAAAGAGTATCAGACAGCTTGCTGTCAAGGAGGGCCTCATTTGCTTTTTTTTCTAGACAGCATCTTTGAGTCAGCTGGGATCTGTTTCTCAGATGCCTTGAGTATGAACAGAGCCATCCAGTAAGCCAAAGGCAGCATGACAGACGAACAAGGAAATATTCAGGGAACTTTGAAGGTGATGAAAAGCAAAGTTATTCTAGATAAGCTCTGGAGCATACTGCCATGAGATAATACCAGGGCCACGTGCTGGCTGGGATTAAAAAATATGTAGATATGTTGATAATGGGAATATCTGCTCTCACATTACCCAGTTTTTCTTTTTTAAGGGATGTTAATCCTGATGCTTTAAAGGCATATGCTGAATACTGAGGATACAGTTATTTAAGGAGTGCTTTACTGGTATATAATGGTATGCTATGCAGTCAGTGGCTTCCTAGTGTGAATATGGCTGCTACAGCAAAGCCGTGCTTTGGCCCACACAGCTAAAGCATCCTATGAAAACTTACGAAGCGGCAGGTTTTCCCATCTATATCGTCTACACTGGAGCATCCTGAGTCTGGGATCACTTTTATGCAGTCTCATCATTACAGTGATAACAACCTTTAGGATGGCCCCTCCTCCCCTGCCCTGTCCAAGATTTAACTGTGTACTCTTGGCTTTCTGGAGACAGCAGTGCATGTTGTCTCATCCAGTGTTACTGGCTTTCATAATTAGTGTCTAGATTATAATCTACCTGGTTCAAATCACGAAGGCTGTAGGTGTGAGGCAATACCTCCATCTCCGATCCATCAAGGTACTGAGCTTCTTCAGTAAAGCACTGAGCATCCACATGTCCATCTACACTCACTAAGAGTGAGTGAGCTTTGATTATTTTGTCCCTGCCAAACACCTGGAGGGAGGCATGATTGCTTTATAGTGATGCTGTGCAGGCTTGGTCTGGGGACCAGCCCTAAAGTCCAAAGTGCGACATAGTCAGGCACCTCTTTTATCAGAGAGGAGCTGTGATGGCCTGTGGCATGCTGTGGTTGCTGGTAGTGAGGGGCTGAACCCTGATGTGTTGGAATGAACACACCGTTGGCTTTGAAAAGACTTTTCTAACCCCAATGCTTGCAGCTGGCTGCTGTTGGGTTGATTAACTTGAATTTAGCTAGCAGGGTTCTTTTATCTTAAATATAAGCTGCTGCACTTCTTATCATGCTGTATGAGCAAAGCCACTACTGTATGCATGGGTGAATTATATGGGTATTTTCAATGTGGTGCAAATGAAGAAGAAACAGAAGAAATAGCAGTGTGGCTTGGCTGGGTATTTTGAAGAGTGCTTCAATCTGAATTGGAAACACTACCTTTTGACAGGTGTGTTCTGCATGCTTCAAAACTGCATCAGAGGTGTTTCTATTAACACCTAATTATTATTATAATAACAGTTATTATAAGCTGTAAAAAAGGCTTTCTATTGATTCAAATGGAATTGCATCTGTATTCTGACCCACAACTATCTCCCTAGAGCTCCTCTAGCTACTTTCCCATTTCAGAACAATCCTGTTTGTTTTTAACTCCCTCTCCCTGTCCCCATCACCCCGGTGCTCCAGTTTACTTAGCAGATGTTGGCCCAAACTTTCGAAGCAAGGGTAAACAGAGCTAAGGTCAATCTGAGAAACACAGCACCCCAGGAGAGCTGCTGCTTTTCACTGCTGCTGGCGAGCCTGTATCCAACTGGAATTGGAGGGAGTCTGAAAAGACATGAGTAGGATTAGTCTCTGCGAGGATAGCAGGGTTTATATATTTTAAAAAAATCACACAGAACTAAAGTGCGCAACCTTAACATGAACTGGGTAAAGCTATACCCTTCTCATGTTTCCTCCCTTTGAAGACTTTGCATTTTGTATTCACAGTCATTACCATATGAATCAATGATTAAAAAAAAACCCAAACCCAACATCTTGATAAGAATCCAACTGTGTTTTTTACCAGTCCATCCCATAAGGTAACCAGAGCGAGTTCCTTTCACTCCAGCCATTGTTGGCAACACAGATTATGTTCTTCAAAGACTGTCTGTCTCGTTCAAACACAAGGTCCATATCTTGGCTGAACATTAACGTTACCTGATAGGCCCTATGTCCAGCTCCACCTTGCCCTTCCCAGCGAATTAGGCTTTATAGTAGAGTCACAACATGAGCAAAGGGGATAAAGAGCCTTTGTGCTCCTGCTGGGTCCATCCCCTGAAGCTGCTCAGGCACCAGGATTGATTACCAGGCAGGTAAAGACCTGATAACCTGCCGAATCTGTATGAAGACCCTTTTCTGACGACTTCTTCCTCTGATTTGCATTTCAGGCCTCCGTTTCATTTTAGAAATGATTTTATCTGTCTTTCACTACAGTGCAAGCTGGAGGAAGTTAACATGAGAAGAGGCAGCAGGGAGGGTGTAAGCTTGAAGGCCACTCTTTCAGTACCATACAAATAGAAATTAAGGCTGGTTATTTAGTGTGCAGCAACGATTAGTTCAACTCCTCTGCTTCACAAGTCCTAGGAATTGGCATTAACTTATCCATCTATTAAATGTATTTACAAATACATAAAATTTTATTAAACAAATTATTAAGGTTGCAAAACAAAGAATTGAAGAAAAGGTCCTTTTCTGCCTTAATTCAGCTCATCTGTGCATATGCCAAAGCATACAATTTCTAATTAGATGTTCTCCTACTATTTTTCGCTCTCATAAGAATGTAGTTGCTTGTCCCAAGCATGGGAAAGTCTTAGCCCAAACAATTCTGTTTGGCAAAATTATGAGAAATTAAACTTTTGTCTTCATCAGTTTTAAGAACCTGTTGATTCTCACCATAACCACAGAGACTCATTGTAGCTATTATGTATGGAAGTCCCATATGTAACTCCTCAGTTTCTTTTGTTTGGGATAGCAATAGCCCGTGAAGAAATTTTGTATGGAAAGGGTGGGGTTTCTTAAAAATGTTGTTTCTTTTTAAAAATGCATCTTCATTTTAAAAATGCAGTTTCTTTTATGGAAATCCCGGCAAATGAAGTTTGTTCGGTGCCTCTTCTCTCTCTGCTCTGCTGGTGCATGGTGGCTCCTAGAAAAGGGAATGGCTTGTGCAAAACGCTGTGAAAATGGAACTGTCCTCCATGCTCTTTGTGTCCGTGTCTGATGGAGGATGCTTGCCAAAATACATGAAATACTCCAAGAAATTTTCCCCTCTCTTCTCTATTTGGGAAGTGACCCAACAGGCCCCAAAGCTCTTATTGCTGCATTACAGGAACTGTGAGGAGAGGTGAAGCCTCTCTAGCCTAAATCCAACAATTATAAACAAGCGACTTAGCCAAAACATAAAAGATGGTATAAATGGAAGTATGCCTTCCCTTAGGGTTTTCCATCTGAGGGTCTGTTTCCCTGACACCCAGCCCTGGAGAATAGCCTGCTCTTTTGTGAGCGATTCCTACGGGAGGTCTGAGGAATTTTGAAGCTGTCAGGCTCTAATACCCTGGTTTTAGCTTTTTCGAGAAAGGACACTGTTTTCCAGAGAGCGAAGCCAGATTGCTGGTTTAAAGCTGCTACATTTCACCCAAAGAATGCTGATTATTTCACAGTCATGCGAGCGCCTGACCGGTAAAACGTGTGGGCAGTCTGTCGACTTTCCCCCCGCCCCCCCGCCCCTGTTTTTTCACCGATTTGGCTTCTTAATACAATGCCTGAAGATCTTTTGAAAGGGCCAGAAAAAAATCTGCTGACGGCTCAGGCAGCTGATTTGACCCAGAGCGCCTGCTTGGCTGAGCAGAAAGATGACACTGCAGCAAAAATGTTACTTTAAGGGAAAAGAAAACACGTGCAATGCTCCTGCCATTGTTCACAGCCTCTGTTCTGGTGCCAAGCTCTGCACTTAGGAAAACACAGAGGTACCAGGTTTTAACCTTTCGCCCGCTTCCCGCAGGTGTTATCTTTTGCTCTGAATAGGCAGGATGAGGTCCACAAATCTCATTCAAGCCTCTAGCAGCCCCGCTGGCTACGAAAAGACAACTTCTAGTGTGTTTTGGAGCGAGCAGCTTAACAAGTTGTTCAGCAAAAAGAGTCATTTGCTCAATTTTATTCTTTCTAGTGTTTCACGGTAATATTGGGTGAAGCCACTGGTGTCTCCTCTTGCAGTGCTGAAAATTAATAGAGGTGGCTGAGTGTTGGGATATCCAGTCTATGATGAATAGGTACTATGGAGAAGGCAGGTCTCTCTGCTTTTGTGATTTAACTACATTTTATCATTGACGGAGGAGTAAAAAAAAAATCCGAAATGGCTTTGGTGAGGCTCCCATTTAAATAGTTATTGTTTTGAGTGAAAATGGTTTGTGGAAGGAGAGCAAAGCACTCTGACTTCAAAGCTTGTCATTGTGAAGAAATCTGATGGTGAGTGGTCACGCATACCTGAACGTCACTCCTACTGCAGCAAAGCCGAAAGTGCTGGCAAGCAGCCTGGTCATGTTCCCATTAAAGACAGGGTGAGAGATCCTCAGCTGGTGTAAATTGTGATAGCTGTGTTCAAGTTGGAGATTATTTTTTTATTTTAACTTATCGACTACACTGGGGGCTTGATTGAGCCCCTTCCGAGCCTGTGGGAGCTTCTTAAAGCCTTCAGATCCTGTTATTTGTTTAAATCTTTGAGCCCAAGAAAATTTGGTACAAGTATGAACAAGACTTGCTGTATTTTTTCAGTTTTCCAGACTGCCTTGCCATGCTGTTGCACTTAACAGGACACTGATAATTGCCCAGGTGGACTGTGCGTGCCCCTCATATCTGCCACAAGAAATTGAAACTGCTCCTTTAGCCCTGCTGAAGGGCCATTTTTGTGAAGACCTACCATGCCACATTCCTGTAGCTCAGCTGAGTTCCATCCTGCACCGTTGGGACAGGGTGTTCAGAGTTCGGCAATGTGTCTCCCTGTAATATCTTGAGCAGTCTTGGTGTTCAGCTTGAAATATGCAGGCCACAAACTGTTTTTCTCCCCAGTAGATACACACGCAAGGTAACAGGCATGCACGCTCCCAGGTAGCTGCAGATCAGGTAGCTCCACCGTGCAAGGATGATGCATTTTGCAAGGATAATGCAGCCGTGATGACAAATGGGTGCCTCTAAGTATTTAGAGGGTGCCTGGAAGGCTGACAGATTATCTCAGAAGCACCTCAAGCTAATCCTGCTCAAGAAAACCAGTTTTACTTAGCCTCTAATCTACCTGCTGAAACTAGGGTGGATTCGGTGTGCCTTGTTTTGGAAGAAGTGGGAAGTAAGATGACATGCAAACCGGCACTTCAGGTCTGGAGATTGCTTGTTTGTCTTTGGGCGTGGAAAAATTGGAAGACATTTAATACTCATTGACCGCTAGTCATTTTTAGTGTGTTTGTGAATATCTTCCTGGGCACTTGGAAGTAATAGGTGTCGATGAATATCCACTGCCACAAGCACTGCTTGGTGCTTTTGTCAGCGAGGAAGCTGTGTATTTTGCTGCACTGCTCACGCTTTGTGAGAAGTTTGAAGTGATTCAAACTTTTCTTCTTGGCCTCTGTTTTGAGCAGGGTGTCAACAAAAGTGTTAGAAGTGATGTGCACACAACTGGGAAGATGTGGCAGGAGGAGGCTGTGATTACAGCTTTCCGAAGGATGGCAGATCTATCTCCTGTTGCTTTTTTGAGACGAAAAAACTACTGTTCTGCACTGGAGCAAACACAAAATGTTTCACTTTTTTTTTCCCCCACAAGATGGAATGTCAACAAAATGTTCTTTTTGGACTGAAAATCTTGAGGTTTTCCATTCCTTCTGGCCTCTATACGAGTTTACTGAAACATGCAGTTACTTATCCATACTTCTTCAAGAACAACTTACGTGTGGCCATCCTGGCAGTAAGAAGGTCAGCTATGCCTGTGCAACGGTGCCTAGATCCCACTGAACTCTCTTCTGATGACAGTGATGCCTTCCCGGGTGAAGCTGTAGCCCAGTTTTTGCCAGGATTCTCCTTGTTTGTGGATGAACCCGTTAACTGTCACTTAAACCCCCAACCTGCAAATCATACTCTACGTAAACATCAAGCTATTTCCCCTTCACTAAAATAAATCTTCTAGGCACACTGGCTGGCTCATTCATGGCTGTTGTTTTTGTTGCTGGGTTTGTTGTCAGGTCATGCTAACCTGACCATAGATGTATATTTTAGTTGAAGGAAACATGGGGCTGATTCTTCAGCTAAGGTTCATGGCTGAGTTACAATTGCTTAGCTACACCCATTACTTTAAATGAGCATCTGTGACTTTTTAAAGTGACCGGATCCCTAAGGAAACAGTTTCATGAAATAAGGGCTCTCAGACATGTCTGGACCAACCTGTTGGGGAGGGGGAAATGTAAAAGAAAAGAAGAGAGAAAAAAAGCCATAACCTGCGCTCTTACAGGGCTCTCTGGTAATGACGTTACCTAGGACTGTTCTGGAGCTTTCCCTTAGTGAAAATCTAACCACTTTATTTAGAAAAAAAAAAAAAAAAAAGATAAATACCACCATCCCCATTATACAGATGGGGAAATGAGGCAGAGAAAGATGAAAGGACTTTGGCCTATTTATCCCACCAGGAAGACAACACCATCCAGGTCAGCCAAGTCCCAGTCTTTACGCTTTCATCCTTAGGCCATGGCTTTGGAACTACCTTGCACCTGTGTAAATAGGGAGGCAGGTGCAAAGCCCTGGCGTGCAGAGCCGCAGAGAGCAGCCTGCCGTGGTAGCCATCCGTCAGGAAGACATCTATGGTAAGAGATGGCATTGGAGGGTAGTCGAGCAATGTAAGCGTATCCTTCCTTAACTCTGCTGCCTGCCCCACACAGTGTGGCTTGTGTCCTCCCAGAGGAGAAGGCATTGCTCTTGCAGTGTGAAAGCATGTAGTCAGCACGAGAGATTTCATGCTCTGTCTCTTGAAATCCAATATGAAGCAGTTGCCTTCTCTCCATCCCACAGGCTCATTACACAGCTCCGTGTGTGGCCTCTCCCCATAATTAACCTGAGGGGGTTACTTTCCTTTTCTAATTTGTAGGAAGTGGCTCATGACATCTGTTGCAGCCCTGAGGCTCCTTCCTGCAAACCTTTAGCTGTTTTTCATTGAAAGAAAAGGCAACACAAAGAGGTGTAACAATTAACCAACTTGAGTCCTGGCTTTGAAAATAGCGTCTTCCAATTGCTCAATAAAAACCTATTGAGAGCAGAGGAGGGTGAATATAGCTTTTTAAAGGGAACCATTGACTTAAACCTCGTGACTAAATATCTTCATTTCTCTTCTTGTTAATACTTCAGGGAAAAACAAACAACAAAAAACAACCAACCTAAGAAGAGTTTTAATGTGTTTTGCTTTATTTATTCTCTTTGTTTCATGGTGCAAATTTATAGTAGTCCTCTTCCTGTCTCACCCCTTCTCCTTTGCAGATTTGCACTTACCTGTTGCATCTTATCTTAACTGAGACTTGGCACTGTGGGGAGCTCTCCTATAAAAACCACTATAGAGTTTGATCCTAAAACTTAAGCCTTTTGGAAGCAAGAAACATCTTTTCTTGACTTGAAAAGCAAAAGGGATCATTTGGATTCTCTTATCATAATTAGGCTTTTCGTTTTTTTCATTGTATTTTGGAGTTATGTGGTGTTTTGGCAAGGAAAAAACCCAAAAGAGATGGAAAGGTGCACCAACCTATTTTATGGGAGGGAAATCACTGGGGCGGGTGGGAAGTTGGTTCTCACCAGACTAGCTAGAGGTGACACTCTCCCATTCTCACTTCTTGGAGCTCCTTATTATTATAAAGTCAGTATTCCTCAGGCCAGAAGGAGAGGAAAGCTGTAGAGGTGCATCTGCGTGTGCAGTAGAGCTGGGAGAAAATATGTAAATCTTGTTCTCACTGATTTATTGCAGGGCTTGAACTGAGATTTTTGTGATCTAGGCTGTGGCTGTTCTGGGAAACGTAAATTTCCATCCTGGACCTAGAAAGTTTTTTACAGTATACCAATTTTGATATACTTTCATCCGGAATTTGCACTTTTCTTCAAATTGGCATCTTCTGAGTGAAATGTAGGCAGCTGGAAAATGGTTGCACTGTAATCTCATCCAACCTCTTGCATAATGTACTTCACAGTCTCACATGCTAATTTCTGCATCATTTCTGCTGGGCACAGAATGTAACTCGTATATAGATAAAAAACCTTTTAGAAAGCTGTCTACTTTGTGTTTGCAGCAGGCAGTTGTAGCATGAGTCGGGCAGCTTGACCTCCGCCAAGGCTTGTGATACCTTAACAGCAGTTGTGTATGTGCGTACTGTGGTAACAGCAACTGAATGAAAAAGTTCTTTGAAGTTCCTGGCTGGCTGAGGAGCAAAAGTCCCTTCGTCTTTCAGCACCAGTCGTGCTTGCCAGGCCATCCAGCGCTACTGTAAATTCCCCTCCCTGTTCCTGATTGTGAACGTAATGAAGATGACTGATAATCAAAGTGCCATTTGCCTCCTGCTCTATGTGAACTGTGAAAGTAGCCTGGTTGGTCCCGCTGAGATTTGTACCCATGTAAAGGCTTTTTAGGTTTCTGATTATTATTGGGGACTTTTGTGGGAAAGGAATCCCTTCCTTCATGAACTGAACTGCTGTCGTGTGAGGGCTTGCAGATGACTAATGCCTGAAATTTTGAGTTTTGTGGAGCACTGCGTGCCAGCTTGGTCAAATTACGGCCTTTCCTCTGGAGTGGTTTCACATCCAAGAAGAGGGACTCTGCAGAGCAGAGCACAATGTCTCCTGCAAAATCCAAAGACCGTTGTGATGAACCCAGGCCTAAAATCCTGTTGTCTCATGTCTGTTGGCTGAATGGGGTGAACTGTGTCATGCCAGATCCAGGCCATTGGGTTGTCCTCTTGGGAACAGACCTGTCCCCCACCCTGCTCCCTGTGCATTGGGGTAATAGCAGCAGTGTCACCATGTCGCCCTCAGCTCCCGGTGAATAAGGCCTGTTGCTACACCTAGAGTACAATATATAGCAAGAAGAAACATTTCTCTGCACAGCACTGCACAATTAGAAGGACCCTTTTAGTTTTAACACTATATATGTGAGAGGTCTACTTGGCAAAGAGCGGAATGGCCCCATGATCTGTACGAAGGAGGAACATATTTGGCAGAAAATGTATGTCTCTGTTAATAAGTAAGAAGGTATATGTGAATACTGTGTAGGGGGCTACGGCAGGACCAGGCTGTGTGGCTGCAGAGTTGAGGGCTCTGTTCAAAGAGAAGGGGAGGCTTTCATGTGGCATGGTGATACAGGGCTGTAACAAAATGTGTAAGGTCCCGGTTAAAAGCTGATGGGCATGGGGGTTGCTGAGCTAACTCTTCTGGAGAATGGTAGTAAGGCGTGCATCACTTGGAGCCACGGGAGCCTGGGCTCTGCAGATACATGTGTGAAAAGGTTCAGAGAGGATGGTGAATCCCTGCCATATCCCTCAGCACATGTCATGCTTTGCTTTGTAACTATCAGAAAATTGTTTTGTGAGTTTCTCCAGAAGTTCCTCCTCAAGAAGCCAGTTGCTTATGTTTTGGGAGGAGAGGAGAGAGTAGGGATGGGAGGGTCAGCGGACAGTAAAAAGTATAGTTGACTTGTTGTTTGCAAGTGACCTGTGACAGCTTTAACCACTAAAGCCCTGACCTGCCCAAGTGCCCATTTGTTGATCTCAGATTCGCGCTGCAGTGGCTGTGTTGGTATAGTTGGCCTCTTGCTAGAGGCGCTGTACTTAGTGGCTTGCCTAGGAATTGCTGAGAAACATCGGTCAAGTCTCCCCTGCTCTTCTTACATTAGCTTAGGGCATCCCTTGTAGAAAATGATCCTTCCAGAGCTTGCCCCTACTGACTAAGTGTTAGTTATCACACTGACATTGCCCATCTCATTCAGTCTCAGGTTACTCTACAGGCAGTAGAATAACCTCATGAGGCTGTGGTGAGATAGAGATTTAGATTTAGACCTACTTCATAGGGAAGAAGTAACCCTAAGAAGTTTGGGCCCAAGCCTTCAAACTCACATGTTTAATGATAGATGCATAAATCCACTTATGCACCTAGATGTGTTGCCTTGTCCTGATCTGTGAAGGCTGTTAAGCACTTGTAATGTTATTAATTTAATGCCAGTTTAACAGGCAGGCATCCCTTGCTACTTGCTGAGGACCATCCCCTCCATAGAAGAGACAGAGGCTCAAAATTGTTGCAGAAAACCTCTGATTTCATCCTAGTCGAATCCTGCAGCAGATGATAAAGATGTAATATTGCCCTTCCCAGAACCATGACTCAGTCTCCAACACTAAAGAGGATATTGTAACATTATTTTAAAATTTCCATTTGGGTGCGTGTTACTTAAATTCTCAAGCTTTCCACAAGTTTGTCACCACAACAGCTAAAAAATTCCTTAAGGTTCATCCTTTTGTGTTATCCCATGAATTCAGAAGCTGGGACTTCATGCAAACATACTAAATATAATTAATTCAGGATGAAAAGAGCACAGTTGACATCTTGGAGAGTTTTGCATAAGCCCTAGCATTTACAAGCCTGCCTCTGCTCTGGGAAATGATGGGCTACAAGTGGCACCTTCTTGTTCAGCTGGCCCTTTTCAGGAATTTTGTAAAGTCAGCACATCCGAGGGAGGGTGAGGTCACTCCTCACCCGCCTTGTGCCTCGTCGACTATAAAAGCATGTAAGCATTGATTGCAGGTTTTTCTTTAATTGGGTGAGATGGTTTGGAGAGAACCAGCTGTTATTCTCCTCCCCAGAGAAACTTTTGGGCTGACATAACCCAGCAGCAGGGAAAGTGCATAGACATGGGAGGGAGGCGGTACGGGAGAGCAGGTGTCGGGTCTCACGCCTTCCCAAACCGAATTACACATCTGTCACTATCAGGTCTTGAAGCGGACGGCTCAGAAGGCCGTTGACATAGGTTAAGCGCTACAAGAGCAGCAGAAGTACCGTGGCAGCGCACATCACAGCGGGGATTCTGTGACAGCCGCCCCGTTTGCGTGAGTTCAACCAAGTGTCACCATGGGGGCCGTCTTCTTGCTCCTTGTTGCACTCGTATCACAACCCTCGAGGCTTGCTGGTGGTAGTGAATGGTCCTTTAGCATCCTGAACTCAAAGCATGGCTGTGCAACAAACACAGAGCTTGGCCCTGGCTAAGCCCTCGGTGATTGGTAATGAAATGCAGGGAATTCCAGACACAAGTGCTTCTTCTTCTCCCTCTGCTTTTATCTGAATGACCAAAGTAATTTGTGCAGAGGAATGGAAGATCTTGAAGGCCATGCCAGATAGCTCACTGCACAGGGCGGCCTCCCAGATGCTTGCAGAGAGTAGGTCACTTTGCAAGCGTTTCACTTCTCCTGGCAGGGAATTGAGAGAGAGGGGCATACCAGAGGGAAGGGATGCCATTACTGATGTGTTTGTCTGTCACTGCATGCGAGTTAAACGATAAGGTGCATCTGGCACAAGGTCTCGGTGCGTTTCTTCCTTGCTGACGCGGCGAGCTAGTGTGCTGCCCTGCGTTACGGCTCAGTGGCTCTGTGCTTGAAAGAATTCAATTCGTTTCATCTTTCATTGACATTGCCATGTAGGGGAAGGAGCTACTTTTGCTTTTTAAAGTCCAACGTGCATGTAATCTTACGTATTCTGTGTTTAAGAAGAGTAGCTAGTGGCTGTGCCAATACAGAGCTGCAGAAGCACCAAGGAATAACATACCACCCATGAACTGCTGCGAGACGTGGAAGTTTAGGATGTTCCTATATCACCATTGGGTCTAGCTGAGAATTTTTGGAGGTAACATTTTTGGGGTGCAAGATGCTAGCTCATCATAACTGAAATGTTGAGGAAAGGATTGATTTTGGTCATTTGTCAGGTTCATTATAAAAAAAACCCAACACACTGCTGTTATCATCTGTTTCACAACGGTGCCTGGGGGACTTTATCTTGGATCAGGACAGGCTAATTGTTGTACAAATAAAGAATGGTAGGAATAAAATCGTCTCTCACCCAGGGAGGTTGTGATTGCACTTTACTTTCCTCAAATGAAAAGCAACATTTTCTGATTTGGAATAGTTTGGGTTTGATCTGCGATTTAGTTTACTTTTTACCAAGAAGCTTGAAAAGATTAAAAACTAATAGCTTCTGCCAGGATTGAAATGAAACGCTCCCAAACTGCTGATATAACATCTGACCAGATAGGAAAATGTTCTTAGATTAACTTTTGGAGAAAACACTGAGGTTCTTACTTTTCATTATTATTTGTTACCCTTCTTTGGAATAGAATTTTCCTTTAGAAATTTCAGAAAAATCTCTGGGGACAGGAAAACCATTTCCCCCTCGCTTTCCTTGCGGCTGCTGCAGTTAGGTTATTGTTAAGAGGGGGCTGTCAGGGTGTGGAAGTTTTTCCCAGTGTTTTTTCTAACCCCACTTTAAGCGGAGTTAGATGATCCAATACTAAAAACAGCTGAGTCCAGTCTTGCATTAGAGCACCGCTGTTGCTGCTACTGGCTGAACAGCACTTTTTTTTTTTTTTTTTGAATTATGGGGCCAGTTTTTGCAGTGTAGACAAGGCTGTAATTATTCTCGGAGTGTGGGATGGGTGATGTCATGCTGTTGGAGAAAGCAGGCTCTGCATGCGGTAAAATAGCCATGTATTTCAAGATACAGAGAGAGCGCCCTCGTGGCTGTGGAGCAGCATCATAAGTTGCATTAATACAATGCTGTCCCAGTTCCACTTTCATGAAATATGTGGCAATACACACACGTGCATATTTTGTATGTGGGATGATGCCATGTCCTGATCTGCAGAGCCGTGTGATAAAATGCATGTAGGTCGTGTGTGGACACATGTGTGTGCTTATGTGTGCTGTTCGTGGGTGCATGGGGGGAACCAATTATAAGCTGTTAAGTTTTTCAAAAATCTTTCTTTTTGATTTGGAAAAATAGATTTTAAATAAGTGTTAATATCCTCAGTCATTTGCCGCATTGTTTAAACATCCTCTTTCCCCCTTGCCTCCGTTCCCAGCAACAGTCATAATTTTTTTCCATAGCAGGGATAGCTTGTCAGGCATTTCCAGTCTCAGAGGAGTTTAGTGGGGGGATTAGCAGGAGCACTCAGGCTGTGCAGGCAGCGGCGGTGCTGTTGCTGCACGGGTGTATCAGCAAAGGTGTATCGGCACCAGCACCAGCCAGAGCACAGTGGACTGTCCTAAAGAAACTGGGAGGGCGAGAGAGAGGGGATGTGCTTTCTGCCAGGCTTGTTTGTTTTTTTTTTTTTTACCTTGGGCACCAGCCAGAGGTCCTCCAAGGCACACATTTTGGTTGCTAATCTGTGCAGAAGCCCTTTCCACCACGCCTTTGCAGGCGCCTGTCTCACTGCTCGCTTTAAAGCTCATAGATATATGATTTTCTGGGCTATGCGCAGCCCTGCACTGCAGTTCGAAGACTGGCATTGCAAACATTCACCATCCGCAAGGTTTTGAAGCTGGGTGTGTTTAACATCCCGGGCTTGCAGGATGACACAGGCTTACTCACTACGAACAGCGTGTTCACACAGGAACAGAGGAAGAGAGTCACTTCTATATGAAATACTGAGTCCCGTGGGTTATGTGGGCTGCTTTGCCTTAAGGTTTCTTCCAGCGAGTTTCTTCGCACAGTTTCCTCCAGCTCAGCCTGCTGCCCATTAGTCCAGTCTGGTTCCTGCTCAGAAGTGGAAATAGAGGTTTTCTTGCTCCAAAACAGCAGCCGAGCTGGTGGCCTCAGTCCAATGCACCTCCCAAACTGCCCCACCAGAGCTGGCACAACAGACACCTACTTTCCTTTCCCATTTAGTCATGATACATCCCACAGCCTTCCTCTGTACTGTCGCATGGGGCTGGAGCTCTGCTGTCCTGCATGTCACAGGACCCTGAGCCAGACAGGGCTGACCTCTCTGCATCCTCCTCCTCTGTCATATCTGAGGACAGGTCATATCAGGTTGCCCATCATGGCAGGGAAATGCACAGTCTCTGTATAGATGCGCGTTCTTCCCTGCTGTGTAGATTGATATGAGCGATGTGAGTTCTGTGAGTACTGAAAACCCCCTAAAATATGTATAAATAAGAGGTTAGGCTTAGCTCTTGGCAGTATGTAGAGCCACTGGATGTTTTCTCCTTTACACAGCGTGTAACTTCTTCCTTCCGCTTTCCTCATCTAAGACCGATTACTTTCCTTTTGCTCTTTCCCATTCCATTCCCGTCCAGGAAAAAGGAGTGCCCTACCTGGAGGCTGTAGGGCCACAGAGTCAGCCCCTTCCTCGTGCTGGTACATGATTATCTGCCTGAGGGGTTTCATTTCAATCACAGAGGATTAGGTGCATGATGAGCTGCTCACCGGTGAAAGGAAGGTTCGTAGTCCAGTCCTGGAAGGGGGGGGGGGGAAAGAAAAAGGCAGCTTTACATTTTTTAAAAAGTTACTCCAAAGAAATCCCTTTCACTTGTGTAATGATTTCTTCTCCTGGGACATCTCTGCAATAGCTGTCCTCTTCCTTTAAGTGGTTACATACTGAGTATGTGATATCCTGCCAGCAGAATCTTGATTGCTCTACTTAGGCTGAATGAACTGCAAAAAAGAATGAAGCTTTGTAAGATTGGTGCTTTCTGCTAATTGTTCTGCAGAGAGGCTTTTGCTAGCTCTAGTCTTTGTGCCAGGTAAAATACTCACTGCATAGTTGTATTTCTTTCACACTCCTTACTGGGGGATTTTTGCAGTAATAATGTCACGACTGCTTCTTTTCTCAGATGTGTGTGAATCAGAAGAAGGACCACTGAGGTTTTTAGAGGAACAGCAGGTGTAAATCTTGCAGGGAAAACAAAATTGACTTAAATGTGGCATTTTGCATTGATCTACTTATGGACATGGCTGCATAAGAACATCCACAGGCTTGAATTCTTCATACTGAGATAGTCCCAGTCCTTGCTGTAACCCCTAGAGTTGCACCTGACATTTGGTGCGTCCCTGTGTAACTTTGTGTCATGTCACTGTGTCCCTAGCTTCTTAAAATAATGGATTTTCCCTGTTTTACCATGATCTGCCATGCTGCTGCTCCACAAATCAGCAGTTTCCTTTTCCTTCTTCCACAAAAGCTTCTCAGTGGAAATTTTTTGGCCATCTATTAACATAATATTTGAAGACCCCAAGTCTTTCTGAGCTCCTCATGTATGGCCAAGGTTGCACAGGAGGGAACATGTCCTGGAGGGAGGAAGCATCACCTGGTCATCACAGTAGAACACTGGGCGTCAAAATGGAATTCCTGATGCTGCCCCCGCAGACTGGCAAGATGGCCTTGGGCAAGTTGCTCTCTCTCTTCATTCTGGGCTGCATTACATTTGCAATGCAGCTAATGTGAAGTGGGGCAGAGATGGCAGCAGTCGATGTGATCCCTTGTGTGATACAGGTGGACCCAATATTTTTTTTCTCTGTGAAGCGTGTGAGACTACCAGTCAAAGCATTTCGAAGCCTTTAATTCATAAAGTATCCTGTGTCACCCTTACGTTAACAGGCAACTATGCAAAGTATTATTAGTTCTGATTCTTGTATTCCTGAAGGGAATAGTGAGCAAGACTATCTTCTAGAGAATTTACCATGCACAAATGAAGTGGACAGAATGAAACTGTCTACCTTCAAGATGACGTATCACTTTCTGCCCTAAATTCTGATTTTTGTATAGTTCAAACCAGAACTTTTTTATTGTTTTGCCTTAACTTTTTTTTATTTAAAACACTGGAGCACTATACCTCCTCTGTGCTGGATATGCTCCAGTCTAAACAATCTACATTCTGCTTGCCTAAATTCCCTCCTATAGTTTCAACTGAATACGAAATTCTTCTCGGCTCCTCCGTCTGAATTGCCATGTGCCGTTCCTCGGGGCTGCGGGACAGCTCGCATGTTCCTCCCTGGAAGTGGCAGCATCTCAGTAGTGTGCGAAGCGGGGTCTGCATAATCCTTTGGGATCTTTCAGGATAAAAAGCTACTCTATAAATACTATATCATTTTCATTGTCAGTCTGGATTCAGGAGTGAAATGATCCCACTTAGTTAAAGCAGGATGAAGTGTCTATTTTCATATTTGTTTAATTGAACCACTCAGCGTGTCTGATAGTAATGGCTTTATTTGAAGCATGTGGTTCTTATGAGCTGTTAAGATACCAATAGCATTTGGATTAGTCTTTCTGCCAAGAAAGCCAGGTCAATTCTTCAGCAAAATAAAAAAACTAAGGCAAACTTTATTTTAACAGTGTCTTGAGTTTCACTTTAGGTTCCATAAATATTTGTCAGTGTTCCTTTTGTAAGACCCATGCGAGCCCTTGGCAAGACATGAGGTCTATCTCCAGAACACGGAACATAAATAAATTCCCCAAACCGTGCCGGAGAATTGGAGGTAACTTTAGCTCATGCAAGGGACCTGAAGCCAAGCAAAGGGTTGATCGTGGTTCTTGAATTACTATTTGTATAGAGGAGAGGGAATGGGGGAAAAAAGGAAAAACACAGAGAGAGGAAAATATAAACATTAGTAGAAGGTATGTGGGAGCCCACACCATCCTGTGCAGAAAGGTGGAGGTCATTTACCAAGGCAATGACAGAAGTGTGACTTCTGCCTGGATTCCAGTTGCTGTCTGCTCCTAATACTTCCATAAAAGTTAACAATATTTTCTCATGCCCTAGAGGATAAGGGAGGAAATTTTGCATTCTTGATGAGGACTGGTAATGCCATCTACTTCAGAGGATCAGGCCAAAAGAGCTCTGTGGAGCCGTCCTATGTGCCCCCCTCCTCCAATTTCCTCTGAATACCTTTGATATTCCTGAGAACTTGGTTTACTTCTGTGGTTTTCAGAGCTATATCTAAGGGAAAAAAAAGCCCATGATGATTTCAAAGACTTGCCTATAGTTAAGTACTTAACCAGAGGTTTAGGGTGCAGGGCTTTTGATTTAAGAGCAAGCCCTGTTCTGTGCAGTTGATGGGGGAAATAGCTGAAATTTTATCCTATCCCTGACCACAGATTGAGATTACCAAAGCAGTACAAAAGCAGGGAGTCAGAATGAAGGAGGTGTATTGAAGGAAGCGGGACCTTGGCTTCTAGCAATGTGCTCTGGTTGCTGGATCAACTCCAATAAAAATTTAAATTCAGACGAGCTGAATGCCGTATTTGTCTGGTTAAGGGGGAGGAAGGTGGGGATGGGTGAAGTTTTTCCTCTACCTCTGAACGTTAAAATAATGGTAGTAGGATGTGAAAAGTACATATTCCTGAAGAATGTACTATTGTAATATCGGATAGTTAGGGACTGGGTTTTTTTCTTCTTTTTGTGCATAAACTGAAAAATTACAAAACATGAATAAATAGAGACATGAGAGGGGATTGCTGGAGGAGAACCATTTTATAGTGAGATGGGAGCCTACTTGTCCATTGATTTAGAATTTCCTACACAATGCTGGACAACTTTGATCTCCCTTTAAATTAATGGGTATTGAGTGTTGCCCACACTTCACAAGATCGGACTGTCTCTTTGCATGCAGAATTTCCAGCAGTGATCAACGGTATCCGTGCCAGTCCTCAGTTGTCTGCAAGAAAAATATAAAAGAACCATTAACACCATGTTTTCTGCTTTCACAGATAACTGTCTGGGGCCACGTAGTGGTTGATACTCTATAGCTTTCTATTCCTGCCACACGGTTCCTACGTATGGTTTTGGAAACAGTGACTGAGGTTTGCTAGCAGTTCCTTAATCTGGCTACTATGGACGTTAAGGAAAAAAAAAATCAGGTAACAGCCACCATCTGCAAAACCACTTCTGGTTTTGTGACTGGGTTTAATACACAGTGAGCATAGTCAGATCATTTTTTCTTTAAAAATACCCTCTCTCCCTCACCAAAACAGGAAGCATCTTTCCAGGAATGCTTGGGAAAGTGTTTGACTTTTATGCCACTGACATAACTGGAGGAAGTTTTAAACAACTTTAAAGCTAGCAAAGGTTTAGCCAGACAGAAATACTAATTGAACTCTACAGAGATTGGAGCTGTCTCTTCCTTCTTTCTAATGTGAGGCTATTTTCTCTAACAGTGTATGTGTGTGTATTTGTCCATTGCTGCATGAACAGTTACTGGACCATAAACAATGGTTGAAATGTGGAGTGTGACCCTGCCCAGGATCACGTCCTGATCCTGTCGCGTATGCAACGTAGGTTGCTCTGGTCTGTCCAGGATACCATACCTTACGCCTATCATGGATAGCAGTGTATACAAATTAAGTGAGATCAAGGCATCTAGAGTGTTGTGAGCTCATCATCTACCTTTGATCATTCTTTCTTTTTCTTAAAATGCTAACATTTTTCTTTCCAGGGGTTTCAGTTATCCTTGCTAAAAACTTGGCTAAAAAACGCTTTGCAGCCCATTTCTGAATCCTATTCCATTGTATAGCTCACACCAATGGTAGGCTTTGGCAACTTGCTGTTTACCTTTCCGCACAATGTCCAAAGTGCAGGAGGGGCAGAGCCACACTTGGTGTATGCTGGCAGGCTGTACACAGGCATTTCTCTGCCTGCGGGCCAAGGAGGTGCATTACTTAGGAGGCCGTGCCGCATTTACAGGAGCTGCTGCTGAGCACAGGCTCCCAGCTAACAGAGGAGGAGGAGGAGGGGAGGATGGGATGCTTGCTTCGTTCCTGCACCGAGGGCTATGGTTTACACAGCTTCATTGTATTGCACAGGGCTTTCCTGCCCTGCAGCTTGACTTGCTCCGTGACAAATTATTCCTTAATTGCTGGATAGCAGAAGAAAAGCTTTACAGCCCTGAGGTTATTCCTAACAAATCAGGTTACAGAAGCCTTGAAAATTATATTGAGCAGAAAAGAAGCACCATGAGGTTTCCTTGGGTGCTTGGGCTGTGTTAAGCTTGACTAAGGCAATGTGCTAATGAAGCTTGTTAAAATGCAATTATACTTTAATGCTGTGGATGCAGAAATGAGGATAATCAGTGGAGAGGTGCTAGTGAAGCTGTTGTGATTAGTGTGATTTGTGTGTGTCACTGCTGTGCTCAGGGCTTTCACCCCACTGTGCAAGGTGTTGTCTGAACACAGCAAGAAGACTGTGCCCAAAGACCTACCTGGGGGAACGAGATGAAGGAAATGGCAGGAAGATGGAGAGATGGGTGGAGCAAAGCAACTGTGAGATGGTGCTGACCATGAGGACCAGCAGAAGTGTAAGGCTTAGTTGCTGACCTGCGATCCTGGGTGTCTGGTGCAGGAAAGCTTTAAGGAGGGGTGCATGGGGAGAGAGCTGAGTGCCTCAGCCAATGCTGATGGGGAGCTGCTCCACACAAGGCAGGCAGCTTGGCAGAAAACGCCTATGATTTTCTTTGAAAAATGTGAAAAGGGAGGAGAGAGCCTGGACTTCTGTGTCAGTTGGAAGAGGGTGGACCTCTGGTAGAGAAGAAGTGATAGCAACAGTGGGAGGAGGCCAGGAGGAGCCTTGACAAGTGAAGAAAAGTAGCAGCCGTTTGATGTGGCAGGGAAAGGGAGAGCTAGATGCGAAGAGAAGCAGATGTGGCCAGAGTGGTGCCTAGAAAAAAATGAGGCAAGAGTGTGTTTCGTCAAGGCTGGAGCAGAGGAGTCATGATGAAATATGATGGGAGCCTGGATGCAAGCTGCAAGTGAGTGGATGGACAGCCAAGGCTGGGGCTTATCAATGAGCTGCAGAAAGACTCTGTGGCTCACGGTCCGAGCTGGGATGTGGAGAGCTAGACGGAGAGCAACGTAAAAAATAACACTCGGGCCATAAGCCTGAGCGACAGTTGGGACGGTAGCGGTGTCTGCAGCACTTAGGGAAGGAGATGGGGAGGGGGAGGAAGATTAAGAGCTCTGAGCTTGAGCTGACAGCTCGACATCCATGAGATGTCAGGGAGACAGGCAAGGTTTTCGTCTGGACAGAGAGAGACAGGCCCGTATGATCGGATCAGACAACTGGGGGGACTGATTTATGTGAGAAGATTAAAAGAGCTGCTTGTAAATACATGTATAGTTTGGCTAAGTGACACCTGAGGGGACAATAACTGTCTACAAGTGTATGAAGGGATTGGATACTGGAGCCAGGAGGAGAGGGAGGGAGCAGTTTAGGAGCATAGATGAGGATTTTGACTAGAGGCACTGGAAGAAGGTGGAGCAAAGTGAACTGTGTTGCCCATGTAGGGAGAACATCCCACTGCAAGACTGGGAAGGCTCTTAAGTAATATTTCTTGTTCCTTTAAAACAAACCTTAAAGATCATCTAGTTCCAACCCCCCTGCCATGGGCAGGGACACCTCCCACTAGATCAGATTGCTCAGAGTCCCATCCAGCCTGGCCTTAAAAACTTCCAGGGATGGGGCTTCCACCACCTCTCTGGGCAACCTGTTCCAGTGTCTCACCAACCTCATGGTGAGGAACTTCTTCCTATCAAGGTACCCATCTGCACCCCCTTCATCACAGGGTGCTTGGCAATCTAATCTTTGTCCTCACAGCACCCCACGAGAGGGAGATGTCCCTGCGTGCACTTGTGGCACTTTGGTACTCTGTGTGACCCTTGATATCTGACTTGAATCAAGGACCTATGAAAGTATCTTAACTATTATGTTCTCTTTCCTTTTACTCATCTCTGTTGTAAAGGGCTGGTCCCGTTGAGAGTACAGTGAGATGGGTGGGAAGGATATCTAATAGGACTCCTACAGCCTACAATTTGTGTGGTCTTCTCGACATGTTTTTTTATAATTTTTTACTCCTTATAAAGTACGGAGTAAAGTTTTACTCTGTGAAGCCAAAGGAAGAATAAGTAGGTATTAATTTGTTGCTTAATAGTGCTGCTGCATCCCACTACCACCATGCTTCAGGCAAAGGCCATTGCATGGCTTCAGCCTCTTCTAAATATTAAAGAGATGAATGCACCAGCAACAAACAAGCAAATAAATAAATGAAAGTGTGAACAGGTTCTTGCCCCTTAATAGGTACTGGGAAATTCAGCCACAGAACCCAGCTGGGCCCTTGGAAACTAAGTGTTGTTAGTTCTGCTGCAATTTTTGCGTCTCTGGTTGGGAGTCCCCAGCAGCAGGTGTGAAAGAGAGACTATGTACGGTGAATAAATGGCCTGTCATTGCAAACTGCTGCATCCCCAGAGTGGGGTTGTACAGGCATCAACGGGGGATTGCATGAAGATGTGAACTGCTGATGGCTATTTCACTTCTTTCTGCGTGTGAGGTGCACAGGGTGTCATCCCTTAGCAACGCCAAACCAAGTACCCTAGCCTCACTGTACATTAGCAATAAAAACAGGTGGGACCCAGATAATACAGAACCAAAATCATCTTTTGCGGCTCTTCTTGCAGACTTTAGCTGCATTTTAGTGGTGTAGCACTTCAGCAGAGACCATAAGTCTACTTTCTTCCTGCAAGGAGTTAATTTTTGACCTCAGCAGTCACAGTTAAAAGCAGAGCTCCCTGCTCTGACTTTCACTTCTGTTTCAGCAGGACCAAAATCTGTGGGGTCCTTCTGAATATTTCCCTCCTCACCCGATATTGCCGAAAATGAGCCCAGCGTGTTGACAGACAGCAGCACATTCAGTGTGTAGGAATCCAACATAAACAGACTCGCTGGTTGTGTACTTGGACATGTTAAACGAGGTCTCTGCTTTGATCTTCCCTGCACTATCCTAAAGCCCAGCAAGCAAAGGCTAAGTAAACAGACCTTTGATTTCAGGGCTGTTTGGAGCAGAGGTCTTGTAAAACTTTTATCAATGGCAGAGCTGAACTACTGAAGTCCCTCGTGGACTGTAGGTGCTGCAAGAGTAGCAGCATGGTTTTATTGACCCTAACGTCCCTCTTTCCCCCCCCCTTCCCATAATGACAAACATCTGGGGATATGAGCCAGCTTCCTGTTGGTTGTAGCATACCAGTTTTCTCTAGGAGAGACACCTGCTTATAATCTCCTCTATGGCCAATGGAGCATAAGCTATATTAGATCCTACAGCTATTGGATCCCACAGCCAGGGTAGCTTTTTGTTAATGCATGTCATAAAGATGCTTAAATAAATCACATGGGACACATCCGTGGGAAACACTCATGTTACTAATCCTGCGTGTTCGACACTCCTAGGTCAAACCCCAGCAAACAAGTACTGCGACTTAAATAGCATGAATGTTACAACAAACTGGATTTTATTTATTTGCTTCCTGTTTTTAGAGGATTTAGTGATTCCCCACGATCACAAAGGTTACAAATTTACTTTCAAGTTCAAATAAACCGGAGATTCTCCTTCAGGATTTTGCCCTCAGAAACAACACATTAAGAAACAAGCACCTAATATCACAAGCTTTAAAAGGTAAAATTGTGAATGCTGGCAAATTCCTGTCAATGGATGAAACACAGGAGTTAGATTGGCCTGTGCTTTCTTTTAATTTAATATTTTTCTCTGTCTTCTGGTGGGTTACACAAAGGAGGCTTTGGCTTCCCTTCTACCCACTGTAGAAAAGTGATATGAGAGTGAGATCCTGCCAAGATATTCTGTTTTTTAAAGTGTTATAAATTTTCCGTTGTTCTCAAAACTAAGAGGCACTGTTGTCACCAATGATGAAGGCCAGGCTGTTCCCAGTGGGCCGGAGCTATGGTCCCTACTGCTGGGGACCATTTCAGCCCAAAACTTGATTGAGCTCAGGACCAAAAGTTGGAGCATTTTACTCAGCCCTACCAATGATTATTGCTTCTTATCAAGATAAATACCAAATGACAAATTCATTGGACAACTGCTCCATGACAACACTGCTCCTGCTGTACCTTCTGGAGGTAAAACTGAGATAGTTGTCTGAGTCTGAGCTCCTCCCAGTAAATTCTGAGCCTAAGTGCATCCAGTCTTTCTTGTCTTTTGCCCTCACACTTTTGTGGTATGGCCTTAAATGATGACCTTTCTTACGCTGCCTTTTCTGCCTTAGTCACCAGCTGATTTTTTACTGTATGTAAAACAATGCCCGCGTTCTCCCTTTAGAAGTGAATTTTGTCTTTTGTCAAATAGTCAAATCCACTATTAGATAAAAAGTGTTTTTAACAGCCCTTTATTTGTTGGGATTTGATGGCAGTTCTTTGATCCCTGAAGCGGTGTGCAGCGCTGTCTGTGATATATAGCAAATTGATTTTACACATTTCCATCTTTTATCAATGAGCCTTCCAATGGGGTTTCACTGTAATCAGATTGGAGATTACTGTAGCACAGCCGTTGGGAAGGGATTGGAATTTACATGCAATAAAGATTAGGGGATTAGCAACTGATTAGGAAAGTGCTGATTTATACAGCCACAGGTACAGCAAGGGGTCTTGCGTGTCTGCTTTTCTCCTGACCTTTGGTTTTGACCTCTTGACTCCTTGCTTAGAAATGCTAGCGTGCAGCACAGGAGTGATTTCTGATGTGGCTTCTCTCAAGAACAAGTTCAAGTCGTTGCAACAGTAAAACCTCCGATTTCTGTGAACGGAGAAGCTCAGAAATCTTTATGCGAGTGGATGCTTTGCTCTGATGTGCGTTGGCAGCCAGGGCAGGCTGAGCAGACAGACTGTGGCAACGCTTTAATCTGCAGTCAGGAATTCCTGCGGACAGCTGATGCGATGTGCGTGTGCTGGTGCGCGCACGCGCGCGATGGGGGATATGGAACCGCGCGGCGAGACAGTATTTCTCCACGCATGGCTTTTCCTAGATAGCTGTTACGCTCTCCAGGTTTCCCCCCGCCCCACACGCTTGCAGGAGGGTAGCGGGGACTGTACATTACCAGACTGTGAGGTAATAGGAGTGCACATTAATTGATATTCCAGTGTAGCTCTATCTACCTGATGGATACGGCGTTACACACTAGCGTGCAGCCCGCCAGCGGCATGACGTCATTTGAAATCGCAGAGCAATCGATGTCAGCAAAACTCCCGTACGCTCTGTAGCTGCTGGAGTTTAGGCAGCTCAAATAAAGCAGCCGCACTGGCAGTCACGGAGGGTTGGTAGTTTGCTTGTGTATCTTTCTACCCATGCAGATTTATAGAGATAAAAGGCAGGCAACATGGGATCTTCCGCAAAGGAGAAATATTTCCAAATCCTTTGATAGTTTGGATAATTTAAATGGATGCATTTTTTTAAATATTTACTTTTAGTGTTTCAATTTAGGCAGAATGTATCCACTGTTAGGTGCTGTTTTGGTAATACCATCCAACCTGAGACATATTGCACTGGTGTGCAGTAGAGATCTAGGAGAAATACCTTCTTCCGGATGAAGCGAAACAGCTTTCAGCAGCAAGAGGTGCATCAGAGCTTTGGACATACCAGATGACATGCACTCATTTTTTCTGATCTTAGAAGCTGAACAGTCCAGAGACTGTCCAGAAAAGCACCTGGCAATTCTAGACACAAACCATGGTGGTGCGATCAGATGTAGTAAGCATAACAGAACAAGTCTTTGCTACCTCCTACTAGAAAAACTAATAAATGCCACTTAAGAGTGCACTAACCCTGTTGTTGTGAGTAAGCCAGCGTGTAGAAAAGGAGGAGCAGAGGAAGTGGATCTGTTTGAAGCTCTCCCAGTTGGAGGCAGGCTGCAGAAATCTGGACTAACCTCTGTCCAAGGCACCAGCTGAGCCCTCAGTCTGTGCCAATGATAACTTGAGTTTTCTCAGCCAGAAGGTCGCTTGTGCATGGACTTGTGCAGGCGTCATCGCATGTTTTAACACTGTGCTGTGGCACCAGACGAGGGTCAATCCATTTACAGAAAATATTACCTGCTTTCCTTTGGGTATGGCCTGGAGCTGAGGCTGTTTCCTATATGAAATCTGACAATATAATATTCTACGGGTATGAAAGCTTCATGCATTAAGAAGTCCTGGCTCCTTGCGTGCTTTTACATCAGTTAGCGTGTGCTTCAGTGTCTGGGGAGCAAGAACCAGATGTGAATGCTATAAGACTTCAGTGATGGTTTCCCTATTTTCATATGCAGGAGACTTGGTGTTGCTTGAGTTTAAATGTGAGTTTTCACTGAATCAACCTTGTGAGCACTTTCTTTTAAAATGCATTTAAGTATTTTCACCTCCTGGAAGAGATGTACAAGTGTGTCTAAGTGAGCTGGTAGAATGGCACAACAGGAACAAATCTTTAAAGTGAAATATTTGGTGCTGAGGAGGTAATGTTCACACTGTAGGCATTTTGGGAGTTTATTCTGGATTAGCTCCAGCCTGGTCGTGTAGACAGAGCGCTCGTTAATGGAAATCCAAGAGCACAGCTTCTGCTTTTGTTTTACCTGGGACCCAGCTAAAATCGCTGGCTCTGTCTGCATTAGCAGCTGGTGAGGATTGGTAGAATTGAATCTGTAAAGCAAAGCATTTGGTGCTGAGGACCTGATGCCACCACTTCAGAGGAGTGTTTCACTTCAGAACAGTCCTAGTCTGGTCCTATGAACTAAATGCCCATCCGAACTGGAGCACCCCTTGCAGCTCAATAAAAGCAACTCAGTTCATGAACACCAAAACTGTTTCATTATATGAACCAAAGTATAATTGGTGGGGATAATAAAAAGATTCACTTTAAACCACAGCCCTGGTCCAAACCAAAACACTGATGTAGACACATGTAAGGTAGACCCTTATGATGACAGTTTAGTTTAGAGAGAGCTGGATAGAGCACTTCCGTCACACCTACCATGAACTGGATGTTTTGGTAGGACAACAGTGAATGGTTTCAGGCAGAATTTTACAATGCTACTGTCTTAGAAGGTGGAAAGTCAGCTCTGCTTTGCATTTTTCTTTTGGAGCAAGATGAGTTTGTTTTTTTTTTTTAATTTTTCTTCCGGAGCAAGACAGGGATTTTGTATATATATATATATACACATATATATATATATACACACACACTCACACACCCCCCAAATATATGGGGGGGTTGCCCTTGTGATTTTTTTATGTATTGTAATTTATTCCTGTCCCAAATCAAAGCCTTTTTCATATTTTAGGGTTACAGCAGGCCATTAAAAAAAGATTACAATTGCTTAATCACTACACTTTTAAAATCCCAAGTTTTTTGTTTGTATGTGTTTCATTTTAATTTGCCAAAATTTTGACACAAAAGATTTCTCAAACTGAAAAAAGGAATATTGAAAGAGAAAACTGGATAAAGTCTTGGTTCTTGACAAAAATATCATTTTCTGATACAAAAACATTTCTGCAAAACACTCCATACCAAGTCTGCTCTGCAGCCATTCAGCTAGAAGTGCTTTTTGTTCTAGAGAAGCCTCCGAAAATATCTTCACTTCTTAAATACCACAGTGTTTATCTCTTTGTGGTCACCAACAACCAGTTGTTACCACGTTTTTGTGGTGACCAAACTTAGAAGCCTCCAGTGATGAGGGCAGAGCAAAGAGAGGTCTGAGAGCAGCCTCGCCATGTAGGGCACTGCCATTGATTTCCCAACAGCAAAAGGTTTATGGATGTTTTGGCAGTGTCTCCTGTTTGAGAATGAATGTTCAAGATGGTTTGTTTATTTTTTTCTGACTCCTTAATGCCCTAATCACACCTTTTCGATCTTGGGTATTGGGAAAGGCCAGTAGGAATGAGCAGTGGATGGAAGAGTTTAAAGTCTTCTCCAATTTCATTTCTTGGAGAGAAATTTGTTAAAAAAGGTTTTAAAGAATATTTTGAGGAAAACTGAAGTCTTGGATACAAATGAAAAAGGCTCCTATGTTGGTGTATGGCCGAAGACTCACCGCTCTGGCCTAGCAGGAAGGCAAACCCAACTATTTAAATATCTTCGTTCACATCATTCCCGAATATGGCACAGAGTCAACCATCGTGGTTTTTGTTTCCCTGCAGACATAAACAATGACACTTACAATTTCCTGCTTGTGCAGCTCTCACACAAATGTCTGTCTATAAGGGAAACGGCTAATTATTAAACCTTGCACTGTGCTTAGACTGGGTTAAACATTGACTAACAAAGTTCAAGGGGAATCCATGACACCGAACGTGAACTTGGGCATCCTATTTCCTAGGAGCTGTTCAAATAAAATGATTAGGTGACAGGATACTGCACGTAGGCAGGAGGGACAAAAAAGGGGACAAAAAAAACGGACCAGATTGACTCAGAAGTAAATGCCTGTCTTTGAAGCCTTGGGTTTTGGAACATGATTGCAAGCTGTGGCTCAAAGGGGAGTTTTGTTACAAAATAAGTGAATTAAGCTGAGATTTGCAGAGTGTCTGGTTTGTTTTGCTGAAAATCTTGGAGATGGTGGGCGATTTGGCTGGGAAATCCACTGGGCTCGTGAAGCAGGATTTGCATGGCTGGGAAGCAGTTGGAAGGGCAGAGTACAATAGCATTTATCTTAAAATTGGGGTAGATTAACCCCAGAAGTAAATTCAGGGCTGCCTGACTGGATTGTTTCCCAGAGATTATGGGAAGCAAACAGATGCCTTATGTTGGCAGGAATGGTCCCTGTGTGAGTTGTGGTGGAGATGCTGGGGGTTTGGGTTAGATTTGGTGAGAGCAGGTGGGGGCTATGGGGCAGGATTTTCAGTTGGGTTTTGGATCCTCCTGCCTCCCTCAAGCCAGAGGATTTCTAACTTTCTTCCAGAATTAGACAGTTTGTCCTTCCTGGAAACAGGAGGCATAGGAAAAAAAAAAAAAAAAAAAGCCTTTTAATTTCAGAACCTTGAAAACATGTTTTAATGCTATTTCTTTTGAAAATAAAAAAACAAATTAGAAATGTCATTATTCAGATGGGCTTGCCTTCTTGAATGGGAATGAAAAACGTAGATTGTGTGGGTAGGTGTGCCGACACACCTTTGTTGTACTTATCTGTTCTCTAAAAAATGTTTTCTGGTTATCCATTGAACTGCATACCTGAACTGCGCCGTCAGTATAATTTTAGCCTTAGAGTAGAAATACTAGTCCTCTCTTTTGGCCCACGCTAAGCCCACTGGCAGCACTTAAGAAACAATAAATATCTTTTCTTCCACACTAGAAGAGAAAGCTTCTAGCATATGAAGTCTGTTTCTTCAAAAGTAATTTGAAGTAATCCTAACTCTCCTCTGCGTTTGCTACCTCAAAACCTAAGGGATAAAGTTACTATTTTTTGCTGCTGAAAAAATGTTCAGCAACACTTGAAATTGAATGTCACCCATGCACGTTTAATTTAATAAGATGGTAATTTCATGTTAAATAAATACCAACTGATTATTGAAAACATATGCTCAAAGGATTTAAAAACCATGTAAGAGATACGTATCTCATCTACTGTTGTTGTACTGCAATAAATCTATGCAATAATCGAGTGCCAATTGTTTAACATACAATAACTATTTTATTAAATCTCGGTGAAATGTGTATGCAGGGCACTTAACTAAATGGAACAAGTTCCCAAATATTCTATTTTTCTTATTTTTGGAACATTTAGAATAGAAAATTTACTGGCAGCCTTCACCCAAGGGGCTAGTTATTACTCATGTAAAAATATGGCAAGCACTTCTTGTGCTATCAATAAATATCCATTTCATCAGGAAAGCAGCTCCTACCACAGAGGTAGGGAAGAAAGAGAAAATATGTCAATATGTCACTTTACTTGCTGTAAAATGAATCCACAAAGCTGTTTTCTCCATCATTTTGTTGAGCTCAGCTGTGCAGTCCAAGCCTACAACTTGCTCCTGCAAACAGTCTGCTATTCCCAAAGCTAAGCCTGACCAGTCACCGGGGTTGGTCAGCAAATACTTGTCATGTTTTTTTGTTCCTCTCTAAGAGTCTGCTCTACAGAGATGCTGTTGTTTTTTTCTTTAATCTTTTGATTGTTTTTGATAAGCATTGTTTTTGTCTGTGGGCGCCTAAGTTTTCAAGCCAAGAAGGACCCATTAGCTCATCTAATCTGATCTCCTCATGTCACATACCAAAGCATGCGGCCCAGTTACCCCTATGTTGACCCCTACTTTACTTGGCTAATGCATACCTTTTGGAAATGCAAACTGTTTTGTTTTGAAAATACGAAAAGATATTGGATTCACCAGTCCTTTGACCTGCTTATTCCAGCAGTTAACGGTATACACGGGCAAAACATTCATCCTTTTATCTCTCTGCAAAAGCTCTTGTATCAGTTCACAGAATCACGGAATCATAGAATGGTTTGGGTTGGAAGGGACCTTAAAGATCATCTAGTTCCAGCCCTCCTGCCATGGGCAGGGACACCTCCCACTAGACCAGGCTGCTCAAAGCCTCATCCAGCCTGGCCTTGAACACTTCCAGGGATGGGGCATTCACAGCTTCTCTGGGCAACCTGTTCCAGTGTCTCACCACCCTCACAGTAAAGAATTTCTTCCTAATATCTAATCTAAGTCTACCCTCTTTCAGTTTGAAACCATTACCCCTTGTCCTATTGCTGATACTGATACTGATAATAGTGATAATAACTGTAGGCCCCATTTAGGTACTGGAAGGCTGCTATAAGGTCTCCCCAGAGCCTTCTCTTCTCCAGGCTAAATAACCCCAACTCTCTCAGCCTGTCTTCATAGGAGAGGTGCTCCAGCCCTCTGATCATCTTTGTGGCCCTCCTCTGGACCCACTCCAGCAGGTCCGTGTCTTTCTTATGTTGAGGGCCCTACAGCTGGATGCAGTACTCCAGGTGGGATCTCATGAGAGCGGAGTAGAGGAGGAGAATCACCTCTCTCCCATGACCTGCTGACCACGCTTCTTTTGATCATCCCTTCCCTCCAGCATGTCGACTGTACCACATATCTTGGTGTCATTGGCAAACTTGCTGAGGGTGCTCTCAATCCCACTGTCCGTGTTGCTGACAAAGATGTTGAAGTTCTGCTGTAAAGTTCTGCTATCCATGTAATGGCTTCCCACTGTGCAGAGAGGCAAAAGTTCCTCTCTTTGAGGAACACATACTCATGTTTATTGAAACTCTTGCCATCATTGCTTTGTAAGCCCTTCCCTGTGGGAATTACAGCCCCCAGCATAGAGAGGCCTCTATCCATTAATCCATAGTTACAGCTTGAATACCAATACAAATACTGGTAATCATAGAATCATAGAATTGTTAGGGTTGGAAGGGACCTTAAAGATCATCTAGTTCCAAACCTGCTGCCATGGGCAGGGACATCTCCCACTAGATCAGGTTGCTCAGAGCCCCATCCAGCCTGGCCTTAAAAACTTCCAGGGATGGGGCTTCCACCACCTCTCTGGGCAACCTGTTCCAGTGTCTCACTGCCCTCATGGTGAAGAACTTCTTCCTAACGTCCAGTCTGAATCATCCCATCTCTAGTTTTAATCCATTCCCTCTAGTCCTACCATTACCCGACATCCTAAAAAGTCCCTCACCAGCTTTCTTGTAGGCCCCCTTAAGATACTGGTAGGCCACTATAAGGTCTCCTCGGAGCCTTCTTTTCTCCAGACTGAACAACCCCAACTCTCTCAGTCTGTCCTCATAGGAGAGGTGCTCCAGCCCTCTGATCATCCTCGTGGCCCTCCTCTGGACTTGCTCCAACAGGTCCATGTTCTTATGCTGGGGGCCCCAGAGCTGGACGCAGTACTCCAGGTGGGGTCTCACCAGAGTGGAGTAGAGGGGGAGAATCACCTCCCTCGACCTGCTGGCCACACTTCTGATGCAGCCCAGGATACAATTGGCTTTCTGGGATGCTAGTGCACACTGACGGCCCATGTTGAGCCTCTCGTCCACCAGCACCCCCAAGTCCTTTTCTTCAGGCCTGCTCTCAAGCCAGTCGCTGCCCGGCCTATATCGGTGCTTGGGATTGCCCCGACCCAGATGGAGGACCTTGCACTTGGTCTTGTTGAACTTCATGAGGTTGGCATGGGCCCACCTTTTCAGCCTGTCAAGGTCCCTATAATGATGTGCAGAGAGTTTAAGCGTATAATACTCATGTTAGCCTTGCAGAGAGGGTTAAACTATTGTAGTAAGGGTTAAGCAGGAGTGTGAGCAGGAGTTGTCCGGCCCAGCTTTCTGAGTTGTCCGGCCCAGCTTTCTGGCAATGGATATCCCAAGTTAACCAAGTCTGGCAGCAAGTTTAAAACATGACTTTTAGATGGTCCTTTCCAGCCATCCAAGTTCATTCTGAAGCATGGGAGAGGTGAAAGAAATCAACTTTGGTGTGAACTGTCCTTGTACTAAGGACTTTGGAGGACCAGGTTTTACAGTGAGGAGTGTGGTGAAGGCCAAATGTTGCCTCAAGTGTTGGTGTAAGAGATTGTGTTCACACGGAGCGAGTGGTTTGGTTAGTGGCCATTGTCCAACTCCTTCATCTCACTGTCATAATGAAAGATTTCTGTGCTTGGCTGTGTTCTTCTCATAGGACACATTGTCTGTGGTACCCTCGTCCCTGATGTGAATTCCTTGCATGTGTTGATGGGTTGTTTGGGTGCTTCATGGTAAATGACTTTGCTAATTTGCTAACACAGCATTTCAAAATAAATCTTATCTTCATGGAAAGTGAATATGTTTGGTATCAAATAATAAAATATACATAACCCATGGGACTCTTAAAACTTATTTAAATTCTTTATAAACTTTACAATACAGTATGTGGATATTATAAATTACTTTCCATTCCAAGAAACTGTCCGGGCTAGTTGACCTTCCTTGGAATTTCCTCTTTGTAATTATGTTTAATGTGTTAATAAAGTTCACTTTGAACTGTATCATGGCAAATGGTCTCATAGGACGTGGGTCAGTGCTGGTGTGTTCACCATATGTGAAGCTTGACGTTAGTGTGCAGTTTAGTTGAAGGAATAACAAGGCTAAGTCCAAACAATTGTAGAAGCAGTATCTCCTCCCCAGGTTAGCAGTAAAAGGGGTTCATGGAAAGTTAGGAATGTGGAGTGGGAAATCATTTAGCTTTCACTGCTAGGTGTTACTAAATTATAGCTCTAGGTTTGAGTCACTATCAAAACACCATATATCTAGAAGGTTTTCACACAGAACTATAAATCATGTTTACTGCATGTATGAGTTGAATGAGTGCATGAACTTTGCGATGCAGTCCAGGAAAATATAATTACATGTGTGTGTGTTTTTGACTGTGAGAAATATGGACAGGAAGCTCCAGGCTATTCTACTGTTATGTCTTAAATACACTTCTAGAAATTGTTTTTACTGCTTCCCGGAAATAGCTGTTTGGTAAAGCAAAGAGCCTTTCCTGGGTTTTACATGACTCCTTTTGCCAAGAAGTGGCAACCACCAGCCCTTCCAAGGCACTGGGGGGGGGGAGATCAGGAATGCCTGTAAAGCAGTGTCAGCAGCAGAACAGCAAGTGGGGCTTTTCTGTGGTATAGGATAGTGGAGAGCAGTATTGCAGGATATAAATTGAAAATTGCCCAGCTGTTCAGTAAGACAGGTGTAGGATCTGTCTTTTATATAATGGAACAGAATGGAGATTCCAGTTGCTTGTATTCGTAAATGAGGCAAATAAATCTGCACACTTGTCTGCATCTATATGAACAGAAATATTTAAAACAAATGAGGTGGTCATGGCATTTCCTTGTTAATGTTGGACTGGGCTTATATGATCTTGAGCAGAAAACTTGGCATCTGACTGGGATTGTTGGTTTCTTTCTGGGTGTACTTATATGCATTTGCAGATGGGGAAACTACAAGCAAGAAAATAACTTGGTGGAAAATGCAGGGTCTGAATTGTTTAAGTTATATTTTGAGCCTGATTGCACCCTGGCCCTTGGAACTCCAGGCATGATCCCTTCTAGTAACTAAAATGATTTGAATGTTATGGGGCAAAGTTATATTTAGTTTGTATTTGGAGAAAGAATAACAACCAGGCATGGGGGGAGGCAGCTGCATTCTCATCACTTCTTCCCAAGTCACATCCACAGATGTCAAACCCCACCCTTCCCCCTCGGCCGAAATATTAAGAAATTATTCTCTCAAACTATTGGGTTGGGGACAAGGGGGACTGAAGGAAACCTGCCCCCGCTGGTTTTGTGTCGAGGTAGGGCTTAATTTATTGTAATAGCTCCTTCTGTTTGTACAGGCTGTGAAGTCAGCTGCACCCTCTCCAGCGGGGTGTGGGTTAAAAGGGTGTTTCTCAGCAGCACCCTGTGGCCGTAGAGAGCTGCCTTTGCCTAATGGAAAATTGCAGGAGTGGAAGCAAGAAACAGTGCTTGTTTTCTCTCCCCAACATTCATTCCCTACACCCCTCCTGACTATAAAAATGTGTAAAAATCTGTGTCACCAATTTTGGTGGAATATCTACTTGGGAGCTTGGTTTTGGCCCCTTCTCCCATATCTCATGGCAAACTGCTGTGGGAAGTTATGGCTAAGAAATGAGTTGAGGTATGGCGTAGGGACACCTCCCTCAAGATTTACACCCAGGGCCAGAGAGCAGAGTGCTCTATCCTGCTCTGTCATCAAAGGATCCAGACTGGAGCTTTGGCTCCATGGGTGCAGGCACATGGCAATTTACGGCATCCCTCCGATAGCCAGAAAGATGCTATATATTGGTATTAAAAAAATGTGTTGGTAGATATATGAATTAATTTTAACAATCTGGCTTAACAAAATGACTTCAGGTTTCAAAACATTCCCTTATGGCATTGCTCTCCAGGTCTTGTGGTGTTGCCCTGATGCGTAACCTGCAAACGGGAAGAGCGGCACTACAGCAAGCAACCATAGGGCAGAACTCTCAAAATACATTAGATCATTTCTGCTCACATACAACACAAAGCTGGAGTCTAGGACGGCTGAGATCGTGTCACTGTCTGCTTGAGGAGTAAATGTATCTGCTTTTTAATGCTGCGTTGGAGCACAGGACAGAAGCCGGCAGCAGCAAGGGATGGAAAGTCGGCAGCAGCCAGGGTTCAGCCTGTTTTTACCTCGCTGGCAGCTGTAGGTGAAACAGCAGGTACTTTCCTGGGATTTTGCCTCCCTAAGCAGCTGTAGGAATGTATCCAGCCTGCAGGGTGGCGGGCTGTGCCCTGGGCTCTGCTCCTGTCCCACCTTGCTCAGCTGTGAGTGCAGGCAGGCAGCTGCCAAGGGACACCCACCCCAGATCAGTGCCCTGGGAAAGCTGGCGGCTATTGGGCACTCTGCTCTTGTGGCCACCCCCTTGGCATATTACGGGCCAGTTCTGCAAGGTGGGGAGCTCCCTTCAGTACCAGTGGCGCACATAAGGAATTGGGGTGCTCAGCACCTTTTACTGCATCTTTTCGCTCTGTTCATATACTAGAAGACAGAACTGCCGTAGAGAAGCCCTGGAAATTTAGCTCCAGGGGAACCTGAGGGGTTCTGGGCAGCTTAATTTATGGATTCAGAGGGGGAATATGTTTCTATCTGGATAGTGTGGGATTTCTGTGGTATGCCATGCGAGGCAGCTCTGTGTCAGCAGCACCCACTGCACAGGGGATGTTGCAGAAGGGCCTTTTTGGAAAACACACTTCCCCCTCTCCACCGCCTCCCCTCCAAATACTGACAGCGCAGAGTGGCGAGATGTGCCAAAGTGTATCTTGACTTGAAAAGCATTCATCCGTCACTGTTGCAGTCCCAAGGCAGGGCTGTGCAGATATGTAGTGAAATAAGACCCAGTGGATGCCTGTACATTAGAAAGAGAGACAGAGGTCCGTGATGATATCAACATTTTATTCTTGCTGTAGCCATCTACAGGAGGTCCAGCTATCATTGGCTTGCCAGGGTCTCTGAAGCCTCTGGTGTATGCGAAGGCACTGATTCCAGAGAGAGAATACTGCTTGCGCAGAAAGTTATTAACACAAAGATGATAGGCAATAAAATGGGAATATTTACAGCACCAAATGAACAGAAGCAAGGTTTTAGCATCTGTGTCCTGAGGCTGTACCTCACTGAGAAGTGCGTGCAGCTGTATCCAGCAAAATTCAGAGCAGGAAAAAGAGTGGGGGGAAATTTTTATTCCTCATCCCGGTAAAGTCGCTGGAGGCGCTAATGAAGGGCTGCAGAGGACCGTGCTAGTGTTTTTCTTCTCAGGCAGAAAGGCTTCAAGAAACGCACCCTTTTCTAAATGTCATAAATGTCTGCGAATAGATCCTGTGACAGAGAGCGATCCAACAATTCCTCAGAATGAAAGGTCAATCAAAGGAAAATGGCATTTAGGAGGACCAAGCTTACCACTGACCCAAACATGTGACAGATCCAGAGGCAACTCTGGTGCTATCAGGAGAGCTTGTGCAGTCTGCCCCAGCTAGGCACATGACGTGACTGGGAAACTATCTGATTCCTCCAGGTCTCAAAATTCATCAGGAGTCAACCTGAATGTCGGAAGGAAAGAGATTTTGAAGGAGCTACAGCAGGTTTCCAAGCTGGGAGGAGGGCGTTCTCTCTCCACTGTCCCTGCTTGCCCTGCACCAAACATTTTTCCCCAGCGCTAATTATAGAACTGTTTTTGTCATTTGAATATGCGTGGAGTAGTATCCTGGCTCACAAGTAGATTGCAATGAAGTTCCTCTTGAAGTTTGACTTGGTTTGGTCGGGCTCTAGGTCAGAAAGGACCTCTCCAAGGGCCAACCCAGAATTTCAACAAGGCCGTGGATTTGTCTGGGCAGTTCTGCTCCTTTACACTGAGTGAGACGGTGCACCATGTAGGGAAATGTAGCAGAATTTGGGGCTGGATCCTTGCATGCTGTTGGTGAATTCAGCTTTATCAAAGCAAGCACACACCTCCCCTCCTGATGGGTGGATTTCCTCTTTAAAAGATTCAGCAACACAGCCTGTGTCACATCAGCATTCAAAGGATCTTGGGATTATCTCTCCATCCACAGAGCTGGTTGGAGATTTCCCAGGGTGAAGAATATTAAGTGTGGTTTGTAGTGCTTAGAAAGACATGGACAGCCAGAATTTCTCATGGTGTTTTGCCCGTTCCCTCAGAGTATGGGAGGGCACCATCACTTATGAGACACTGTCCCACAGGTGTCTGCAGAAGGTGTGCAGGGATGGGTGTTATCTTTGCCAGGGACTGACTTTTTCAGAATAAGCACCCTCAAGACCCCCCTTTGGGTCTTCAGGAGTTCATCAGAGTCTGAGTGTGTCTAAGACCCATTGATTTAACCAGGCTCTTAGTTAAACTAATTAATGAGTTTCAAGCTAGTTCATGACTTTTTTCTCAGAAGCATTTCTGTTCACCGGCAAAGCTGCGAAATTCATGAGTGTGATTCAACATGAGTAACTGCAACAGCAACTCTGTAGTCATTCATGAGCTGGACTGTATGTATTGCCTTAGTCATGCTGGGGAAAATTCAGGCAGACACTGGAATAATAGGAACTAGTCATGAGGAAGTGCAAATATGACCTCCGTAGCTTATCCCATGTGGGTCCAATCCTGCAAAACACTAGGAACAGGAATAAAATATGAGGGAACAATTCCAAATCCCACAAACATCTTGTGGGTTTTGGGTGCAACTCAGCATTAGCAATCTTCAGCAAAACATTTTGGCCTTATGCAAGAGCAGGGCACTTATTATCACACCCATTAATAGACTATTCTGGGAAGAGCCTTGCTATTGCAGTTTGTGTGGGGAACTCCTGCAATTAATGAAACGCCAGAAGAGGCAGATGCAGGAAAAAGACACTCTACTTCAACATTTCAGACCCTTGGGAAGAAATTCCGGTTTGAATTCAGCCACGGGACCATTCCCACTGTTTGAGTCTTTACCACTTCTTTTTTCTGAGTGTTGGTCTGTCCAAGTGCATCCTGTTATCATGTGGCAAACAGTGTGTTCACTCTGGCATTCCAGGGACACTCTGTTTTGCATGAAATTATCACCTTTTACAAAGAACAAATATTTGTCAGTCAGGTCAAACCAGCAGGCTTGCCAAGGAATTTATAAAAATATCCTCTTTTGGACTACAAGCAGTGCTAACATGTCAGGCTATGCTGTATCTTTCGGTGAAGCGCTACCCAATGAATGCTTTATGTCTGACAACTGCAGGCTTATGCATCTCAGATAAAGCCCATCTGGTGACTATTAAAGGGAATTACTGTACATACAACATGAAAGGATTTAAACTTTTTTTTTTGGGGGGGGGGGGGGGGCAGTGTTTTGTTTTAAGTACCAGTGCTGTTATTAATTTTGCCTTCAGGATAGGTGTTAATTTTAAACAGCTACAGTTGCTTTACCAGATACAGCTGAACAGTTTGTGTAATGGACTCCTCCTTGCTATAGGATGAGGGTGCTTTGGAAAAGCAAAAGAGATTCAGAACCAGGCTTCCCTGCTGGATTATCAGGAGATGATGATGATGGCAAGGCTACAGCTTCAGGTCTTGGACAAACCAGTATCTCTGTTGTTGTATACCTCTGTAATTGCCTGCATTTTTTAGACTTTGTTGTAAGCGATTTTTGGTAAACACCTTTCACTGTATCTCTGTATAGCAGTCAATGTAATGCCCTATTTGATGACTGGTCTTTAAATCAGTGCTATACCACTGGCAAAAGCAATAATAGCTCTTCCTCTCTCTGTTCTTTCTTAGGTCCCCCAAGGATTGCCGATAAAGTGATTCACCGTCAGTCCGTGAGGCTAGGGAGGACCATCAAGCTCCTGTGCCCAGTGGAGGGTGACCCCCCACCTCTCACCATGTGGATGAAGGATGGACGCACTATCCACAGCGGCTGGACGAGGTTCCGAATCCTTCAGCAAGGGCTGAAAATCAAGGAGGTAGAAAGCGAAGACGCGGGAACCTACATTTGCAAAGCCACCAATGGGTTCGGCAGCACCAACGTGAACTACACCCTCATCGTGATTGGTGAGTAGAGTTGGAGAAAAGCCAAGCCTCACCTTGCTTTGGGGGGAGAGCGAGCGAGCTGATTTCTGTGTAGCTGTCAGTGACTGCAGATTTGCTTTGCTAATCATTTACTGACCTCCACTCTTAACTGGCCCTTTTCAGTGTTTGAGGATTGCCAGAGCTGGCTGTGTTGCTGCACATCTTCTGCTGCAGCCGGCTGCAGGCAGATAAGATTACTCAGTGCCAAAGGTTACAAATAAACAGAAATGATGCAATAGTCGCTAGGGTCCAGATCACAATGAATTCCACACAGGAAAGGCTGTGCGATAAGGAGAGGTCACACTGATCTTTATGTTTGCTGTTGGAACAGGATAGCTCTCAAAACAAATGTTAAGGCACCCATATAAAAATGCACAGCTGGAAGATCCATGTACTGAGCTTTTGCAAAGCATGGTGTCTTCAGGCATAATAATATTTAGATTGGAACAAAGCTCAGAGCTGGCATATCACCCAGGGATGCTCAATTCCTGAGAAATCCTCTCGATGGAGGCATGATTAAAAAAGCTGCAGATGCCATCTTGGTGACCATGGGCTCTCTGGCTGTGCTTTTGACAGTCTTCAAAGGGCTTCCTTGTCCTGGCAATGGGGTGTTGGAGTCACCTGCTGGGCTGAACATTCCTGAAGGCCCCCAAAGACACTTCTCTGGGTAATCAGATATTCCTCTGCTGTGGCTGCCACAGAAATATACTCATTGCTCCTTGTCTGTGAGGAGGGAAAGAACTGGAGGAAATTTGGCATGCTGGAGGATGCTGAGGGAGCAAAGGGGAGGATTACAAAGCAGGGGATGAGATCAGGTATCTTGCTCACTCCACTGCCTGATCAGCACCCCCAGTATCTGGTCTACAAAGTTATGTTTCTCCCAGACAGTGGAAGTGAGGACAGAGTTTAGGGCAGATTGCAGTTGCCTACTGGTTGGCAGTTGGCCTGTTTTTGTTCTATTTCTTCTTCTTCACCTTCACAGTAGGAAGGCTGCTGTGGGCTCAGAGCACGCGTAGCAAACACTTGGTGCTGCTCGGTGGAGGATTATCACCCGATAACAGGATGATTCTTGGAGAATGCACTTTGCTGCAGAACCCGTACGGGAGACCAGAATGTAAATGTCTTATCAGGAAAGAGATGCTTACGTGACGGAAACCCTCTTGCTATATGACTCCTGTAGCACCAGTGGGATAAAGGCGGAAAAGACATCTTACAGTTTACATAGTCTGCGGATTTGGTTTTCCTTGTTCGCTTCTTTCCTATCCACATTCATGCATCTTTCTTTGCTACACTGAGCAAAAAGGGTGAAGTGGAAACAGTCTATAAAGAGTCATGTCTATACAGACTCCTTTTGGATGTGCTTTCCAGACCGTTTGGTGTGGAGAAAGGAGTGCTATAGGAGCCTGCTTCAGTCCCGTTTGTGCTTTTGCAGTATGTGGAGGCTGACAAAGTCTTTGATCTTCTGTGTCATCCAGTATCTTCTATAAAGCTCAGGGCCCAAGCCAGCTCACATTATTCCAAGGCAAAGAGGCATCGAGGCATCTGTAAGTCAAAGAAGGCTCTGATTATTCTCGGTAGCACAACAGAAACAGATGAAAGGGAAAAGCCAGGAGGCACAGGGTAAAAGTTGGACTAGAATTCAGGAAAGATTGAGGCAAAAACTACAATTCAGTTGCTCAGGGAAATTGGATTATCAAATTTAATTGTGTTAAGAACAATAGTGTTCATTATATTTGGCACTGAAAAGCCCTGAGCACAAACACTAGTTATTTGGAGCCTCATCGGGCAGCTATGGAAGGAAATGGCAAGCTCCCACTGGCCTCTGTGGGTGTGAGATTGAGCCCTATGCAAACAAATATTGACCACCAAGTGCCAAGAAAAAGGCAATGTTACAATAAATGTGTGGCAGACATGTGGGCTGAGTTACCCTTCATCTTGTATGCTTCTTCTAATGCTGGCTAAACACAGTATTCCTTAGCTTCTTTGCACCTTCCTTCCTTGTCTCACAGTGTACCCTTGTGCATTGTTGTTGCTCAGACCATTTCTGACAGATTACTTATGTCCCTCATCTCCAGTGGTACAGATGTGTTCACATAATGTTTCAAGCCAATTGCTTTTCACTAGAACGAGTTCCCTTGAAAACAAATGTTCCCCTAGTGTCTTTCTTGCCAAGGTCTGCAAGTAAACACAAGGTATCACTGACTTGTTCTTTCAAAGGATCCAAACATTTAATGCATTGGCCAGATGCTTGTGTTCGTCTTGGTGAAAATGCTTTTGGTTGAGAGCTTATCAGTCCTTTGTTGATTTTTGAGAAGGAGGCAGTGTTTTAAGACCAACTGCATGTCGGTTTTGAGGATCAAGATCAAATTGATGGAGCTGTTTTGTTTGTGCTCCGGAAAGCACAAACTTCATTAGGCGGAGTGGCCTTTTGAACCATATGGCCTCTCTATTCTCCCACTCCTTCAAAGGAGAAAAAACCCTCTTATTCCAGCTTTACTGCTGACACCAAACATGTAAAACCACGCAGGTGTCAGACGTGGGCAAGGTGGTTAAGATATTAAATCTAGAATAGCATCAAATGATTCATTAATTGTTGGGACTTGAAAAAATAAAATCCATTTTGACATGAAACCATTCTGGGAATTGAAGCGGTAATATCTGTAATCCATACAGTAGCTTTTTGAAAGATTTTGGAGTTATGCTATATGCTTTTAACTGGGCTCTGCCACACCACTGGCAAGTGAGGAACTGTCACACCTGTGTTACATACGTGTACACTGCAGCAGGACAAGGTGATGGTTTACCCAAGGTCCTACAGAGACCTGAGACTAAAATTCATCTGTCTTCAACCACTCTGCCTGCACTCAGTGCTACATAACTCTCATTAATCTTAAGTCTTATTAGTCTCTATATTCCATTAGAGTATAGAGAACCAAGAAAAGTCTGTGACATTGTACAAAGGAATAAAAAAGGGCAGTGGATCTGCCAACATCAGTGGGTGCCAGCAGACATGGCAGAGGTGAGCTCCCTTGTCTATGTTGCACATTGATCTCTGTGAGAGAATAATTTTGGTATAAGCCTGTTTGAATGTTGCTTTGTGGCTTTCATCACAGATCTCGCTTGCAACCAGCCAGCTCAGTGTATGAGCAGAACAAACTTAGGTCTGCCTCTACACGTCTGGTAGACATACCTACACATTGCCTGGCTGGAGAACTTCTCAGTCGGTAAGTGCGGATGAGACGGATTACTGGGATTTTACAGATGGTAATTTAAGGCAAAGAGAGACCAGGTGATTAGTCCAAGACCACAAAAAATATGAGCTGTGGCTCAGAGTTGAGTCTAAACCTCTTAAATCTTACCCTAAAAGACTATTCGTCCTTCATAACACTTGGTAAGATCTTTTCTTCCTAATTTAGCATCTTCCTGCTGCTGTGTTGGAAGGGAGTCTTCTCTTATTCTAGGTTTTTGATCTTGCTTCTCAGACAAAGGTTTTGCCAACCCAGATGGTAGCAATTGGTTTCTGCCCTGCTTATTTCCCCATCTTTTCAGACTGCAGGGCCCGGATCCCAAAGATCCAAGGAATCCTGCTCTAATACACTCCTGCATGAAATGTAAGCCAGTAAATGCAGATCACCAATACAAGTCAAAACTACAATTTCCTTTCTTAGCCAGTCTTAATAGTTTTTGTGGCTTACCACAAGATTTGGGATGCCAATTACACTGCAGACAGATTTACAAATGCTGGAAGAGGAACTTCTCTTTAATCAGTATTAAATGAGCATTGCAGTAATTAAGTACAATGGTTCCTTATTGTGGAGAATTATCTGTAGCTCATCAAAACAAATGTGCTGTACCTTCCCCAAAAGTTATTTGTACAATGATGCCCATGAAAATCTTATCTTTAAGGTTTTTTCCCAGCTGAATCAATTCATAAGAGCTGATTTATAACCTACAGGTGTGAAAAGTAGCTTTATTTTGTTTCTAGATTCTTGGTTGAAACCTACAGTTTCTTTACTACAGAATAAAACTTCCTTGCCAGTGTGCTCTAAAAAGAAGCCTAAGGCCAAAGAGGAAGAAACAAAATTTTGAATAGCTGCTCATTATTTGAAAACTATCCACCTTGCATGCTGAATGGAGGTATGTTCTGCAGAAAAAAAAAAAAAAGCATGTGGTGGTGTAACTGAAGCCTGTATCAGGCTGTGGCCAGTCTGGAGAAACTCTGCGGTTGCACATACGGAGCCATCACACGATCCAGCCGTCAGGCCCTCACTGGGAAACCTTTGCCCAAATGGGTGAGAATTTCCTGATTTATGAATAACTGAAAACAAAGTCTTCTCACAAGGAAGTGCCGGGCAACCTCCATTACCATCTCTTTCTGCAATAATAAACAGTATCACTCATTCCAGAAGTCTGGTCATTCTCTGAAGGGAAAATTGTTGGTGAACAGCTGTAGGAAGGACTATTAGTAAATATTTATGCTGTAGCATAATGACCTCTTTCACTAATGCACAACACAGAGGACTTTTCACTTTCAGAAGTGTTATGGGCCAAATCCTGCAAGGTGTGCCAGCATTGCAACATGCGGGGCTATTGCTACAGGTGTCGCCAGTAAATACTTCATCCTGCTTCAGTTGCTCAACCAAGTGATGAAAGATCAAACTGTCTCTATTTTTGCATCTGCATACATGTTTCTTATTACCTTCTGTAGCAAACAAAAGGAAGCAGCAGCAAGAGTGGGGTTTAGGATTGTCTCTGCACTGTAGATTTCTTGCTTCACTTGGAATTTGTACATTGCCAAAGACATATCTTGTTTGGGTGCATCTCCGCACACCATCAAAAAAGATCAACACTGAAGTCCAAAGAACAGCCCCTCCAGTGTTTCTTTTTCTTGTCCCTTATTTCTGACTGCTGTAATTGCTTTTTTATCTTTTTTTGGTTTATTTGGAGGAAGATTTTGGTGAAGAATCCACCATCCATCCAGTTCATGCCCCCCTCTGGTGCATGGCCCTTTGAGTGACCAAGCCACTTGGCCCCATTTGAGCTGCCGAGCAATAAAATCTTGATGCAGAGAGCAGGAGGAAGAGTGCAGCTTGTTGTCCTAAACCTCTGCTGGGTTGTTTGAGCTACATCTTGTTTTCAAAGAAATCAAAATTACTATTAAATGCCTGCTGTCTGTCTGCTGCAATTGATTGCTTGAGAATCTTCCCTGACATCAGAAGATTTATCTTTAAAGTAGCTTTTTCCTGCTGAGCCAGCTGCTATTTTATGCTTTTTTACAGCTTGTCTAAAGACAGCTCTCTTTGATAACAGGCATGTGTGAAAAATTTGCATTAAAATAACCTTTTTTTAAACAGTCAGCGTAAGTATCCTGAAAAAAAATCATGGCAATGTCTGAATGGATATTTATTCTAATGTCCTTTTTCTGCTCCTAGTAGTAAAAAATACTGTGTGAAAAAAAAATCAAGTACAGTAAAATATGGTTTGCATTACAGTTCTCCAATGAAGTCATCAATCCGTGTCTCAGAACTCATTTATAGTGCAAAAGCTGAGAAAACATTTGTAGCCCAGAGTCAGGTGCCACCAGCCATCTTGGAAAAGCATGACAAATTCATTTATGTTTGGGTTTTGGCCTCTTAATAAACTCTGGGGACCAGAGAGAGATGTGCTCAGCAAGAAGACGTGAATCAACATTGAGTCAGCAATGCGTGCACCAAGGGGCTGCTAATGCTAAGCAAAAACTGAAATGAGTCAAAGCTTAAAAAAAGAGAAAAAAGGTGCAGTATTTGCATTTGAGAACATGGTGGTGTGGCTTGTGCTGGTCATGGTATGGAGTTCGCAATCCATCTATAGCGCATTTACTTTAACATGAAGTGTGAAAGGCAGCCCATCCAGCGTGGGACCGTTAACACAATCACAGGGCATATAATCATGACTAATGAAGATTAGTCAGTTGTTATATGGAAATGAAGAATTCCTTGTGACAATAAACAGTAACAAAGTTCTCATGTTTAATTTGTTAAGACCCCAATTCGGCAGCTGGATCTACGTTGGTGGCCTCCTGTGCATACACAGTGTGATTAACACCAGATGAGGATCTGGCCATAGTCACTGATGCTTAGTAATGGTTATGTTGCTAATTAAAGCTCAGATTGTTTTTGGCCTTTGGGAGCTGAGCAGAAAAGGGGAGCCATAGTTTACTGCAGCAATTGCAATCATTGCACAAGGACTTCTTGTCAGCATGTGGTGCGGTGTCACTGGGTCACAGTAACCCCTCTGTGGAGATGCAGGTTGGGCTTCAGTTCATAACAACACCTATCTTAGTGGTGTTGCCAAGTGAGGGTGTCCTGCATGTCAGCCTCTGGGAAGAGGCTGTCAATCTGCATGAGCTGATCCCATTGACTAGAGGAGTCAATGAAATGCTCAGTACATAAAATGTGAGTATTTTCATGTTTCGGGGCAAACTCATAGCTAAACACTGTTCATTTGGAAATGAAGCTCCTTTTCCACTGGAAGTGACTCATCATTGACTAATAACGCCCTCACGCAAGCAAGGGCTCTTCCTTCTGAGTGTTTATTAGCGTCGGCATAAAGGCACACACCCTGACCAATCTTGGTGTTGCTCAGGGACAGCACAAGCATGTTTAAAGAAATCTAAAAGCAATTGGGTGTTCCTATCTGCTGAATTTCAGCAGTGCTTCATTTCCTCCTCATTTGGGGAATCCCGCTCAGAGTTCAACAAACTCCTTGTCCCCATGCACAGCATGTTGAGTCCTGGAAAATGTCCACTGTCCTGCGAGAGGAAAGGGGGAGAGAGAAATACTCCAAAATGAAAAGTGTGCTGCAGAAAAACGATTTCACTAGTTTTAGTCAGTTTGATGAGTGCTACACTGGATGGATGTCACAACAGCCCATAATAGTTTGTTCTTGAAAAGCTCTTTCTCCATAAAGAGGTGATGATGTGAGTGCCAGTATTAGCTGTGACTATCCTAAAAATGACTGACCAAAAATGTAGCGACAAGTGTTTTGACTGATGGCTCTTGGTGAATGGGTGTAAAAGGCTGGAAAATATCACAACCGGGCAGCAGTCTTGTTTCTTCCAGGTCCAGATCTATAATGTAACTCGGTGCTAATGCTGTATAATGTCCACAGTTTTTACAAGATCTTTGTTAGGTTTTATTAGTTTCATTTGATTTTATAACAAACTTCACAGGATGCTTATCGATACATCATGTTCTGGCAAACAAAAGCCTCACTGTTTTGGGTAGATTTCTGTTTTCCCTTCGTGAAGCTGTAGCATAGAAGCCAAGTTAAGAAGGTGACAACACCTGTTCACAATTTAAAGGAAATGAAAAGATTTTTTTCCATGAGTGTAAGCATGAAATTCATACATATATGGATGGATATATAATTTTCCCCCATACTCCATCCTGTGGTAGACTGCGGCAAACCAGAGCTGCAGCCAGTGTAAATTTGAGGCATGCAGGACATATGGATGCATTTAGTCCGCAATCCTTTGCAGATGCTTTGGAGCGTGTAGCTGCTACACCCATGCAAATAGCAAACTGCAACTCTGTTTGCTGCATGAATATTGTTTGGGAATGAAAGCAATACACAATGCCAGGCAGGCTGATGTTAAAAGTGTGTTTGATCTGAGCAATTTATGGCTTCCTTCTGTTAAACAATATTAATAGAATTAGCCTCTGATCCCAACAAGTTTGCAGCATGCATGTCGGGTTTTTTCCCATCAGTATGTCTGAGGCTAAAAACATCTTTTGCCTCTGACTCGATGAATCAGAATTGTCTTTGTTACAATCCCCCATACAGCTAATGGCCAGAATTTCAGCCCGTGTTGACAGAACAACGATGATGTGCACAGCCACTGATTTGTGCACACCTATGGATCTATAATGCTTAGAAGTAGCTGCATGTGTGAAGCCAAGGCAGTCTCTGGTCCAAGCAGGTGATATGTATGTGTGTGGAAAGCAGGCATGCAGAAGGTGGTCTAGATTACCAGTAAAGATCTGCTGTGACTGCAGAATAGTAGTTAAGAGTCTTTTAATTAATAGCGCCCCGAGTAATGAGAAGCCATGACACTAATTGCAGACCTGGTCATCAACAGTTTTGAGATGTCTACCATCTCGTCAACCATTCAAGATGGCCATCTTCCCCAGGTAGCAGGATCTTTCTGTTAACTTTCCTACAGCTACTGCTGTCCTCTCCTTTTCCTGACAGTATTTCCTTGGCACCTGTGCTCCATCCCTCTTCTTCTTGACAAAGGCTGTGAGTGAATGACTTAGCATGGCCTCATTGGACTCAGAGGACCACTGAAGCTGGGTTGAGCTTCATGGGCACAGTGTCTCCAGGAGGTCTCTGCCAGAGAGCGCTGTGCCCCATTCACTGGTGCCATCATACAGCTCTGCTGTTCTCAGTTTGCCTGGTAAATACCACTGATAGTGGTTTTTAGCCAAATTGAAGTCCCTTTGGTATCAGTTAACTCAGAAATGTACAAAAGGCACACTTGTAAATTAAGGCACGGTGTATAATATTTATTATAGAAAGAACAGCACCAAGTTGGGCTAGTTTATAAGGTGTAGATTGAATGTTGATTTTGGAGACTCCCTCTTTATGTGTAAAGGCACATACACGCCATCAATCGCTCACGTGCTCTTTCTTGATCCATACATGTAGGTATGTTGCCTGTTAAAATGTATGATTGTTGAGGAGGTGTATCTTTACATTCCTGTAGGGTCTGGTTCTCTACCATTCCTGTGCTGTCTTTGGCATCCACGTTAAGAAAAAGATGAAGAAAAAGAAAAAAAAAAAACAAACCATCAAAACTGCTGGAAATCAGTGTATAAACCTATTTTAAAAACCAATTTATTTTTGTTTGATGAGAGAAAGAACATATTCTGTGTTGTGCTTGATGAATAATATCATTGTGCTAGAACTCTTTGATTCTTCTTGCTTTATAATAACGTGGGTTTCATAGTCAGAAGTCCTGAGTGTTTACATTATACACTTTTGGCAATAAATTTGGAAAAGAAGAGAAAAAAAGCACTAATCCCAGGAGTTCTGAAACCCACACTCCTTCTTAAATGTACCCTGTTAAAGACATTAAGTCCCTTGCAAACATCCATCTATCAGCAGTTGAGAGTTTGTAAAAGGCGTACTTTGTTCTGAACTCCCTGCCCTACTGATTATGCACAGTTCTTTTATTTTGTGAATAGGATGACGACCCCTTAGCCTGGTAATGATGACAGATTTATGTATTTTAACACCCAGACGCTGCTGTATTTGTTAAGGGCTGCCAGACTCCAGCAGTGCTGCAACCGTAGTTTATTTTCGTTGTCAGTTTGTGCTGCTTTTTAAGGTGTTCTGCAGCCACTGGAAGCAGTGCTGCTGCTGCTCTCAGAGGTTGAGATGTCAGGATGTTAAGAGCATAAGCCACCATACTTGGACTGTTTCCACTCATAAAATGTCAGTTTTACTCTGGTCGCGCTGATGGGGTGGGACCTGCTCCTCCCGCTGAAGCCAAGGAAAAGAGGGGAGAAATAAAACCCCTCCGAGCAGTAAAAGGAATCAGATAACAGAATCTATCCCTTCACTCTCTACTCCCATGATGTATTTTGCAGCTCTCAAGTTAATGTTTTAAAGAGAACCTTCTTTTAATGTGCAGTAAAAGCGAAGAACATAAACATACCTTGCAAACTTAGCTGTTAAAGCACTGTATGGGTCAACACATCTGTCCTCTACGCAATGCATCTGTCTGTCATTTCTTGTGGGTTGTTTTAAATTACTGCAAGTGGCAGAACAATAGGGAGACAAACAGTAAGAACAATGCTGTTGTTTAATAATAAGCTAAATTATTAACAGGCCTGTACAGAAAATATTTCGTGTAAATTAAAAGGAAGCAAATGATTTTATTTTCCATCACAATGATCCCGTGCAACAAAGGCAGTTGATATCTTTCTTCTTTTCTTTCTTTCATCCTGCTACACATATGTGTGTTGCTGTGTGTGTATGTAATTTTCTTATAGACACACTACAAAGGTTATAGGGCAAAAAAATGCAGAATATGGATGGTTTTCTGATCTCTTCGTGCCAACCAAGCCACTAAATCTGAGTTTATCACACAGTTGAAATGATGCATAGGACTTCTATTATGTCTTTTTTTTTTTTTTTTTTTTTTTTTTTTTTTACTTCCAATTCATCGTTTCCCTGAAAAATGTTGTCAAGTCAGTTGAACTATTGAGTTGAGTCCGTTTTCGGCTTGATTGTCAACAAAGGGCTTCAAAATATTCGGGACAGAATCCTCCATTGCAAAACTATTTTGTTTTGGAAAAAGCATCACCGCCAAATTCTTTGTTGAGTTTTCTTTGGTCCAATATTAGGTGCTTCTCTTCTTAAAGAGAAACCATATGAGTTGGCATGTTGGTTTTGCATTGAGTTTTTTCAAGCTAGAATAAATGATGATGACCTTTCTGCTGAAATAAACAAGGATCTTCATGTCACTTTTGTTGAATGTGCACCCGGCAGGAGAGAGAAGAGCTGGTGACAGTCCTCCTCTTTCACTGGCAGGGCATTTGGGAAGGGAGCTGGATCCACTTCAGATGTGGGCTGGGATTCCCAGACCTGCCTGCTGCTCTCTCCAGAGCAGTCCCAGGAATCTCATGGAGGAGAGTGATGGCGTCTCCCCAATCCCCAGCACAGTGTTTGGGCTCTGTTTGCAGCATCTCCTGACAACTGCAAGCCCACTGCAGTTTCTCCTGGTAGCCCTTGTGTGTGCTTTGACAGGAGAAACTCCAACCCAGGAGAAAGTTGTGGGAATTTGACATCAAGTGGGTTGTTTCAGCCAACGTCTCTTGTGAGCTGCTTTGTTTTGAGTGTGGTTTTGCTAATCCCTTTTCTTCAAGGAGGCTTGGAAGATGCAGCAGCCTTCACTTGTGGGAAGTGAGTAATATTGAGGGTGAATTTTGAGAAGCTGGTCTCTGCCTTTGGCTTGAAACGGAAGCAAGGTGCTAGGTGTGCTCCTCCCGACCTGACAGGAGTGCTCCTGAGATGTGAGACATCTCCTGCTCACATTAATGGATTGGTTGGCTTCATCTATGGGGAATCCATCAATCCCTTTCCTCTGGGATGGTGTCTGAGAAGCTGTAATTGTAAATTGTAAATGACCTTTGTAAAAACAAGTCTATATGACCTTCAAAAAAAAGAAATTGTTCTCTGGGTACTCCGTCCTTGGGTAATTATGGAGAATTTTGTGGTGGCCCCTTGAAACCTTGCCATGATCGACAGACAAAGGGCAACAACTTTCAGGGGTAGATTCCTGGAATTGCACCAGAAAGAAATTTGGCCACTGGACATCCTCAGTGCCATCAGTGCTCATATGTATCTCCCACCCCTTTGCCAGGAATGATTTGGATACATTTTATGCTTGTTCTAGATAAAACCTAGGTCATGGGCATAGTCAGCTCTAAATTAAACTGTCAAACCTTAAATACAGGAGTTATGCCTTATATGTGGTTATTGCTATTTGTTTGTTTGACCCATGTTAGCTTTTCCTAGGAATTTTTGGCCCTTCTTGTGTTCAAAGCTCCACACTTGACAGGAGTACAAGCTGCACACCGAACTGCTCATAAATGACATTTTTGCCACCCGTCATCATCTGCAGCAAGAGAGGGAATATTGCAGATCCTGTGACAGCATGTCTATTCCTCCAAGGCCACGTTGGCATGTCCTGAAGGGGAAACTCTTAAAGTTTCACTAGATCCTTCTGACCTAGTATTAGGAGAAAGCACTCTTCTGTGTTTGGGACCAAATCCATTCACCTTTGCTCATGTGCTATGGACCACAGAAATAGTTTCACACGTGGGGCATAAAAGCCACAAGTTGCCTGCATGTCATTCCTGTTATTTCTGCTGCAGCCTGTTTTTATAGTATTTTATTGCTTTTCTTATTGACAGCTACCTTCCTGGAGCCCCGTACCAGCTTTTTTGACGCGTAGCACAGGGAGCCTGTTTGCTGTGATGAAATAACCAGTTTGCTTATTCCCTTATGGACCTCTGACCTGCCTTTTTATATTTCAGATGTGGCACAATGTCTGGTGCCACCCCAGCTCTGCAGGATGCGCAGTGATAACGATTTAACTTATTGGGCTGGCATTGCTTTTATGCCTTGCTTAGGTACAGTCCCATGGGTTTGTAAAGTAGTTTCAAGCCTGCTCACTTCATCCTGCCTATTTTAGGGGATTTGCTATTGTGATGCAGTGAGATTTCTTCTCCAGCCTCAAATGCTAAACCACTGCTAAGCTGAGATGATACAGCCAGTTCTTTGCTGATACTTTGGTCTCTGCTCAGAGTGTAAAGTGGATTTTTAGCCACTGCTTTTCTCAAACCCCTCTTCCAGTATGGCATCACTCAGGCCACGAGTGAAATGCTTTTCATGTTCTTAGCGAGGGAAGAAGTGGACCCCACTTAGAGGTCTGTAATTTTAAAGGAGGATGGTAAACTGAACTTTATCTCTGGGGCCATCAAAGATGGAAGATAAAGGGGAGTTTTTCAAAAGCAGTCAGCCGAGGCTGAGTCAAGCCCTTTTGAAGAATTCCCATGAACTTCCATGGGATGAGTATTGCCAATGCTGAAAGCTTTTGAAACCCTACCTAACCATCCAGTGACACCCTTTGAAAAATGTGTGTACTAAGCACACATTCCTGGGAAAATGTAAGTAGGGTTCACATGTGTTGAATACTGAGGTGCTTTCTCAGAAGCAGGTGTTTTGAAAGGAAATTGAGAAATGGGTTTCTAAAGCACCTTAAATGAGCTCTAGTGTCTGCCCTAGTCAGAAGGGACACAGTACTTAAACTGAAGCTATTTTTTTAACGTAGTTTTCTGTCCTGTAAGCAAGGCCTGATACGTTGGCTGTTGCAGTAGGCAATCTCTCTAATGCTAGTCCAGCACATTCAGCTGTTGTGTGAAGTCACGTGGAGCACAAAACAACTGCAAGATTTGCTCGTGTCTAACTTGGAGCTTGTACGATGCTTTGGGATTCAGAATGTGAAAGACATTTCTGTACCACCTCTGGATATGAGCTGTAACTACTGTAACAGTTAAATACAAGTTAATAGGAACATGGAAGCTGGGGCCTGAGACAGTCCCAAGGTTGCAGTAATCAATTTAATTTTTTTTCCACTTTAAGAAAACTCCAGACTCAAATATCAGGAACACTGTTTCTGGATGTAGTCCATGTATGCAGTTGCTGTTGGTGTGATGGGAAATCGGTGGAGTTACTCAGAAGGAATGTATGTGTGTGAGTGAGGAGCAGGGTGCTCTGCCCATGTTGCAGGGAGGCATCCTAATACCTGCCCTTGTTGGCTTTATGGCTGCTAGAATTCATTGCACTCATCTGAGGGGAATGGCTTTTGTTGCAGTTCTGCAGGGAGGAATGAGGGAGAGAAGGAGCAAAAGGAGAAAAACATCAGGGAGAGATTTTTAAAAATCTTTCCTTCCTTTTGCATTGCAGACACGTTAAGTACTTAATATTTTAAGAGCATCTTCTTACTTAGAAAAGCTGGCAAAGATGGGATTCAGTATGAGTCTGCCAGATTGATTTACAAATCGGCCTTACAAACTCCTGCTGCTTAAACATAGCAGAATGCGACAATTAAAGCCAACATCTGGAATTCATTGGTGGAGCAGATCCTAGATAAACATTAAATGAATGTCCATTTCCTTAGCATTGGATTTCCTCTGGCTACCACAGCTTAAGTAGTGTCATCCTATCAGATAGAGCTGATGATGATAGCAGAGCAAATGTCAAAGTCATGAGCCAGATCTATTTGCTCCATCTTTTAGCATTGAAATTAGGACTAAAGCTGGGCTGAAGAGGCACCCCTTGTTTTTTCCACTGGACTATGGGGATGGGATCCTTATGTAACTAACCTGGTTATGTGGCGCTCTCTCTCTCTTGTGAAGATGGAATACTTCAGATTAGGTAGGTAATTAAGTTAGGTTAGGAACTTTGTCTCAATAGTCTTTCTACTCTATTTCCCCCAAAGCCTGTCAAGGTTACTGCAGTCTCCTTCCATTCTCCAAAGCCAGGGAGAGATTCTGTTTGTTCATTTGTTAGGAACAGAGAATATTGGCGAACCAATTTGGGACTAAGTCTGAAGTTACATAAGTGGAAGCCAGTCACAACACATACCCGCCTGTCTTCCTTTGCAACAGATTTCTTCCCTGAGGCTTCACTCCAGTGGAGAGTGGTCAGTGATGTCCACATCCACAGCAGATGAGATGGAAAGCCCTGGGGCACAGTTTTTCTCAGTGCCAAGAAGAGCTTGCTTACCCTGGAAAGAATCTTATTTCTTTCTGCAATCCAACCTAACTGTCATCATGGGGGGAGGAAACCGCACCTTTAGGCTTTCAATTGTGCTCATATTGCCCCGTAGTCTTGACCTCCTTCATCACTGGAGGAGCAAAAAATGTCATGGTCTCTGGGTGGTTTTATTTGCACAACCATTGTGTCCCCCTTCTGAAGCTGTTCAGTCCTGGATCACTGAAATTAAGGTGAGGAGAAATGTTTCCATGTGGACAAGCACTCTGGACCCAAACAGCCTGAGGAGGAAAACATCCCTTTCATGGAAAACCATAACTGTTTTTAGAAGTGGAGTCTTCCACTAAGGCACATGAAAACACATTTTCTCAGGTCTGAGCTCAGGACATCATTCTTGCCTCTGATCTCAAAGAAACTGATGAGGTTTGGTGTCTTTAGGAACTTTATGAGAATCCAGGGCACCTATTGAAGTGTCTGATGTCATCTCTCTGAGGCATGAGGTTTTGCCCACAAGCAAACTGACAGGGATTTTGCAGAAAGCTCTTTGAAGCAGTCACTTCGTGTTCTGTACTATGCGGGAGCAATATTGAAAGAAGTAAACATGTTGCTCGTGCAGGGGTCCTCCTTCCAACCTTGAGCTGATCTCCAGAATCTGTTGCTGCCTCTCTGGGTCTCCAGGTCACCTCTGCTGGGGTCTCTTTCTGCAGCTCCCAGCTTCTGTTTGAAGCACGGTCTCTCTCTCTCCCTTGGGACCCCAGTATTCAGCTTCTTCCCACTTTCACCAATCTGAAAATCAAAATGTCCTCCTTCCCACCTCTTGCCTAATCATTCAGACTTATAAAAGCATTAGCTCAGCACCTTGGTTTCTTTGGGGAAAATTGCGTTAATCTTTCCCTTCTTCCCTTCCCTTCCCTTCCCTTCCCTTCCCTTCCCTTCCCTTCCCTTCCCTTCCCTTCCCTTCCCTTCCCTTCCCTTCCCTTCCCTTCCCTTCCCTTCCCTTCCCTTCCCTTCCCTTCCCTTCCCTTCCCTTCCCTTCCCTTCCCTTCCCTTCCCTTCCCTTCCCTTCCCTTCCCTTCCCTTCTTTCACACCCTGCCTCTTCACACTTTGTGGAGAAGCTGAATCCATATGGGCCTTCTCAACTCAGGACATAGCTCACTTTCGGGAGGCATCTGGGTTTCCGATCTCTCGTCCCCAGTTCAGCAAGGAGCAACGCAGCCGTGAGGGCTGTGCTTGACATACCTCAGAGCGCTCAGTGACATGGTAATATCTTAAGGGCCAGTGCGTTTCAGAAACGGAGCACAGATAGGTTCCCTGAATCATCCTACCGAATCAGCAGGACTTTCTGCACAGAGCAGGCGCCTTCTGTCTTCCGAACGCCCCCAGCCCGGCTTAGCTGGAGGGAGCCGGTGACCCCGCGCAGAGCGGGCTCAGCACAGCGATGCAGAGGAGCTGTGAGTGAGACCCATATGGCCCTTGCGCTTTGCATTCTGATAGTATAGAGTTGCCTGCTCGGGGTAGGCTCAAAGAAGCAGAAGTAGTTTTCTTGCTGGTTGGCCCTTTTTCCCTTGTGGCTCTATGAGCGTTAATCCGCAAGTTGAAACCGTAACATGAAAGGGCTCCACAAAGAGGAAAGACTCAGGTAAGTTTACAGTTATGTTATTTTGCTTTGCTGGTGACTTCTATCTGGTGGATTTTCTAAAGCAGCCAATAAATTTTTTTCTCTCTGTTGCGGTGCCGACAGTAGCCTGAAGTCCCAGTTTCCTCCTATGGAAGATAGACCTTCGAGGTCTATAAAATTTATACAGTATACTTTCTGATTTTTATTAGCCTAGTAAAAGAGATCATATTTGGTGTGCTTCTGTATCTCTGGACATTATGACTGGGGAATTATTCCGTAAGGCAACGGGCTGAATGCTGTGGTTGAAAATACTGATTTATCTGAGATGTGAAAGCGCTAGACCAAGCAGATAATGAAAGTCCTTGAAATGCTTCAGACATGCACAGCCATTTTAGAATATCCCACAAGGGGGCTATGGGTTACGTTGTCCTTTAGTTTTTTACTCTTTGGTAATTAGTTACACCTAAATACTGATCTCCCTAGCCCATTCCTCGTCTCTCAATTGTAACACCCCAAAGAGTGAATTTTGTTTGCTGTCCCTGTGTTTGAAAAACAGTTTTAGGGCAGCTGGTCTGTTTGTGGATGTGCAGTCAATCTAAATACCTTTAAAAACATAATAATTTTAATAAACATGTGCTTCAAGGCCCCACTATGAGTGGAAAGGGTAGAGCACAGCAGAAAGCAAGTCCCAAACTTTATAGTCTAAACAGATGAAGTTGATCAAGGACTGGCAGAGTAACAGAGGTACAAAAAGATAAAGGGAGTTTCTAAACCTTGTGCAGAACGTTGGTAGCATAAGTGGCCTCTTTATGGCCCCTATTAGTTTCTGCATTGTTTTTCTTATCTGAGCAGCTAAAAAAAGAAACAAAGTGTTGGCCAGTAAAGCACATATTGTTTAATAGCCTCTGTTTCTATTCGAATAGAATTTTGTACCAAGACTGGGTAAATAGTTCAGCTTGGGACAGAGCAGGGCTGGAATGGAGCTACCATTTTAGGCATGTGTTACTTCTCCCTGTGAGATCAGCCATGACTTTTACCTTGATAATAAGGAAAATGGCTTTCTTCTAACGCAGGAGCGGAAAAAAAAAATGGTAGAACCATACAGTAAGGTAGTAGTAAGAGCTTTTCCCAGTGCTTGGCTTAGGCTGGAATATTTTTAGTTACATGCATTTTACCAAAATCATTTGTTTACTGGTAAGAAAGTGTCCAGAATGACCTTTTGTCAGTACACCAACAGATGTGGGCGTGGAAGGGATTGGTACAGTGTCACTTGGGTGGGATGTTAGGAGGGACTGTCCTGCTGGGGACTCCTGCTCTTTCCTTCGGGAAAGCGATGGCTGGTGCATAGCCTAGACACAACCTAGAGTTTGCCTCTGTTGTTTTGTGCCTCTTGCAGCTGAAGGGAAGCTGAGCATAGAGGTGAAGGAGGCTTTGGGGCTGCGTTAGCCCTGCATGGTCCCAGAGGTGCTGCCAGAGGGAGATGCCACATCCTCCTGGCCTCCTCCTTCCATGCAAAATGCCACTAAATAGCTGGGTCTTTGCCACAAACATAGGTGAGTCCCCCTCTTACCGCCACGTGGAAGAAATGACCGAGTTCTTTGGCCTTTTGTTCAGTAAACGGCAGTGGAAGGTAAATCTGAGGTGACTCTGTTGCCTTCCGCATCACTTTTCTGACCTAAAAATAACATTGTGGCCCCTGCGGTTGCCATTAGGGTTATTTAGTGTTTCAGCCTTTTTTTTTTCCCCTTCCCTTTCCAGAACACTAGCGCTGCTGAGCAGAAGAACTGCCCCATTGTGTGAGCCCAAAGGAAACACTGCATAGAAAATGCGAGGAATTTTTAGGCCATGATATGTTTGGACTAGGAAGCAGGGGACTCGGAGGAATGCAGAGTACGGTTCCAAAAATATTCCTTGCAATAGCGCTCTTGGTCAGTAACAGTTATTTTTGTTGGCCCGCCAGCCCCCTCGAGCAGAGGTGATGTCATTCCCCGGCATGGTGGAGGTGGAAATATAGAGAGTGCCCTGTGGTTTTGCAGGGCTGAGAGCGGACAGCTGAACCGAATGCCTTCTCCTGTCTCAAATGCTCTTTCTGTTGCAAAAAAAAAAAAAGGAATTAAAAATAGCATATTGTGGGGGATGGTGAGGATGGCTTTAAAATAATTAACAGCACCGTAGAAACATTTTCTGTAGTCGCAGTCTCTTCCTCCCATGTGAGCTCCCTTCCTGTTAGCTATTCTGCTTTTCTTCTCACAGTGGTGTGCATGCTTGGGGGCTGCTTTTTGGGTTGTGTTTATAATGTTATAATTCTTTAGTTAATAAAACTGATCAAATCATAACATGTAGCACTCTCGGTGTCCTGAGCGCCTCTGGCTGAGACAGGGGCAGGTGAGTATCTTCACAGTAATTAAAATGGGCTGGTATACCCTAGAACACCTCTGAAAAAGAAAACCAGCACTTTTTCTGTAATAAACAGGATGGAGTGGTAAAATACTGGGACCTTTTTCCATGCTGATGATTCTCAGTGTTCATTGTGATCTTGGTGATACTGATTTGACTTTTAAGTGCACGTGAGAGAGAGACCAAGAAAGAGAAGAACTGTGATTTTTTTTTAAAAAAGTTCACCAAGGCTGATAAGATAATAAAAGCTGTGTGCATCCATGCGTGGTATGAACCCAGCAAGACCGTAACTTCATCTCAGTCCTCCCTACCCTTAATTACATTCAGCAGGTGTAGCTAAGCCAAATTTCTGCTTCACCCCAGAAACGAGGTGCCACTGCATACTAGACAGGAGGCAAGGAGTTAGGAAACCTGTATTTTATTCCTTGTTCTGGCATTTAGCTACTGGGTGCCACTGGCTATTGCTTTCCTACCTGGGTCTTATATATGCTACCTGTGTACTCCCAGAGGGACAGTGTTTGTCGTTGTGGGTCTCTAATTTTTGTTATGGCATCTGGATTTAATTGCATGGCAAGTAGTAGCCACATCGATGATGTTTGCTCCTTCACCAGCACTTATGAAAGTCTTGCGATGTGACATGAAGGGCAATAGATTTGAGCTATTTTGGACGATGGGAGTGGTCCAAAACTCTCCTGTTCAGATTTTTATTGCATGGTGTTTCATGGGGGAAGGAAGAATCTAAAAACCACTCTGCTGCCTTTCCAAGGATTCCTCAGCAAGGTAACTTGGGGCTGCAGAGGAAAGAAAACTGTATAAAAACAACCTAAAAGCATATGAATGCAAAGATTTCCTAACCTTGAAACTTAACTTTTCAGTTGATAAAATCCATGCTACACTGACAGTTATTCAGTGGCAGGAAATTGTTAAAGGTGTCAGGTTTTCCATTTTAATTCTGGGAACACTCTGGCAGTAGATTTCCTTGAAAATGCTGTTGAAAAGGTCCCACTTTTTAAATCGGAAAGATTTACAATTTACCTTTTCTGTTAACCTCTTGTTCCTCGAAAAGTTAAGTAAGGGAAATTCCTCTTTTTAACACTGGTAGCTATTTGACAAGGTTTCCTTAGTGCTGGGTAACTTGGTTTTCTCAGCGAACATGCCAAATGGTAAAAGAAACATTTCTTACTTGCAGGTTATCTACAGAGGTCTTAGAAAACTGCCCCATTTAATTTTCACTGTCACTTAATGTACCCTACTAAAACTTACCACTTGCACAAGTTTCTTACCTCTTCAAAGTAAGAATTCAATTTTGAGTGAATTAATCAGGAAAGGGATCAGGTGATCTCAGGGGACAGTCCTCCCAGGGCTGATCCACATCTCCAGTTTTCTGTCTGTAACAGCAAAAGAACCATCTGCTGCTTCTCTGCTTGGATCTTAATATGGTTGGGGCAGGTTTAAAAACTCAGTTGGGTCTGGGGTTTCATCAGGACTTCTTGGTGTAATGGATTATCTGCTGACTGTGGAGCAGGCATGGAAGGCTATGGGCAGACTATGGGTTGAGGAGTATGTCAGGATTAATAGGCCAGCCAGTCCCCTGATTAGCTCTACCCTGGCAGCTGCCTGGTAGCCAGCTTCCAGTATAAATAATCTTATAACTCTGGGGTTGATATTTCCAAAGCTTAAAATATGAAGGCCATACTGTGCTCTTTCCCAATACCATGACCTTAATAGCTTTCCAGTAAGAGCTGTAAAAATTGTCCCCACACCCACTGTGCTTTGTGACTTGAAAACATCTGTGCAGCAGTGCGTGGCTTACTGTCCTGGGCAGGACTGAATGAAGCCCATTGCCTAATTGGAGAGGAAAGGTCTTTGATGTGTCTCAGATTAAAGACATCTAATGGTCTCTCTTATTAGTCACTGAAATAGATTTGTAGTTCTGAATCAAATTCTATCAGAAGCATTAATGGACATGGGTAATTACTTTTGTTTCTATTCTTCAGATAGTTGGATAAACTGCAGTTAGGTGACTGGGTATATTGGCCTGTTGGGACACATGCTGAAGAAGACAAGCAGGACAAAGGAAAGTGCAGCACATTGTACTGCACTGGGAAAAAGCAGATAGAGAGAAGAGTTTGTAGAGGGTTATGGTCAAAAGATCCCAAGTGCTTCGTTTTAAGGAACTGTGTGAGGAAAGTTATGGACACTTTAAGCTGAAGCCTAGAGCATCAAGTTTTTATTGATGCGTACTTCTGTGGTACTCATAGGTTAGTTTCTAAATGCCATCATAATTGAAACAAGGTTGTACAGAGGCAATTTTATACAGCTGGCTGGAGTATCAGGGAAATGTAAGCGAACTTTGGACTGAAGGGGTCCTGGCCCTGGTGATGAAGATGGTGAAATGGGGAATGGGGACCGCCAACAATTTCCTGGAGGGGTAAGTCCTGTTTGTCTCCTAGAGCCTTGCTACTCTATTGATACAGGTTATTGAAACAGGGTGTTCCCATAGTCACTTCCTCATGTTGGCATTGTAACAATCTCCCCCAGTGAAATTCCTGACTTAACTTCAGTCATTAGCAGAGTCCCAGTTTTCAGCCAGCTGTTTCCCCATAAGGCATTGGTTGCTCTGCGGGGCAGGTCATTTGCTGCCAGGACCCTCTAAAGAAGATTTCTCTTTCTGGATTGTACTGTGTAGCAAAGCCGGCAGTGAACACTGGATTCATTTTCTGTGTTATTGTTAGAGTGAGCTCTTTATAACCATTCAATTTTCTTTTAAATAAATCCCATTTGGAAAAACAAATCCTGCCCATAAAAGCAGCTCTCTGTGCTGGGTTGATTTTCAGCATACCGTACCAGCTGTATATTTGGGTTTATGTCTCCAGGCTAAGCTCTCATTCCTGTGTGCAACCAATGTATTCATGCCAGAGCAATGGCAAAGCTGTTTCTTGGGACTCTTAAGGTTTCATTAGTTCTAATGGCATTAGGGGAGATGGAAGAGAATACAGTGGGAAGGTGAATAAACAAGGCAGTTTGTCCCAGGGACTGTTGTGTGAGAGATTAGAAAGGGCCCAAGATCATGCCCATAAAGTCTAAGGTGGTAGAGATGCCTATGTCAGCTTTTCCCCAGCCTCCTGGGCATCACATATGTCCTGCCAGTCTGGCTCCCAGCTTTGGGCCTATTTATCCTTACCCTGTCTTCTTCCTCCGTGGTGTCCCAAGTCCCTTGTGCACTGTGGAGATAAAGTGTCACCTCTGACCACGTGCAAAGGTAGGAAGGACATCTACCAGGGTGGCCTCCGTCCAGAGCAGAAGTGGGACTTTTCTGTGTCCACAGAGGATGCTGAGAGGGCTGAGACTGATGAGGAATAGATGCAGTTTTGTGGCACCCAGGATTGCGTTAGAAACTTCCTGAGAGCATCATCTATTTTTTTGATCCCAAATAAAAGTGTATGACAAGAGTATTCATGTTTCCATGGAGAACAGTCCAACAACATGGCAGAAGAGATCCCAGATCGCTTGTCTTGGGGACCTTAGCTGTGTTTAACAAATTGCAAACGTTATTGGAGAAAGCATAAGAGGACTATCACTTTTGCCAAATTAAGAAAAATCTTTTGCCATTTGAATTCACTTGTAGCAAACCCCAGTTCCTGAGAGTTCCCAAAGGGTCAACAGCAGATAAGTGACTTAGACCCCCTTCTGTTAATTAAAAATAATTTACCTGTACTTCACTGGATGCTTGTCCATCTAGCAAGTAGCCTAGGTCTATGTAGAAAGGCAGTGGAAAGGCAGGGGGTCATTCCTCTGCTTGCATAGCATGCCAGGAAGAAAATGGAGCTCCCTGTCCAACTCACTCCAGGGCTTAACTATATTTTTTCTATGTTTAATTGTTCAACATCAAGGATGCTCTCACCGGGCTCTGAGCTCTAGTGCGTGCAGCAACAGAGCAATCCCACTCAAGATGCCCTGTGGGTCTCCTAATTGTCAAATCAGTGCTCTTCCAACTTGACCACCTCATTCCACCAGCCCTTCCTGTGAACACCCGTAGGCTAGGGAGGACCGAGAGAAGTTGTGCGGGTGATGTCTGACTGTGTAAGTCACTAAGGGCCCTGTGATACAGGTCCATTGCCCTTAAATTCCACTTCAGGTGACATGGTAAAGAACCTAGATATTGAGGTGTGCTGCATCTCTCCAGTTCCCCAAGCCCTCCACTTCACAGCTTCATGCTCTCTGAAAATGTGCAGCTTACGGTTTAAGCTTCACTGCTTCATGCAGGCTGTCTCTTTAAATTCCTCTTTTTTCCTTTTTTTTTTTTCCCCCTGCAAGAGGGAGATGAGAAGAAGAAATTGTCCCACAATTGTTGCCAATTCTTTGCTGGCTGACACTGAAATATAAGGAAAAGTCAGCAAAATATAGAATCTGTGAAGGGGGAGAGAGCTCTCAGAAGAAACCATGGGAATTGGAGCTCATTTGAAACAAAAGCGCTATTATTCATCGTGGGCTTCATTTTAGCAATTCCAGTGTGTAAGGCACTGCGAGCCTCCACTGTTGGGACACAGAGTGGGAAATTTCAGCTAGAGCAAAAGAGTAATCTGAAGATATAATTGTGATGGAGTGTGAGGCACCCTCTTCCTTTCCATCCTCATTACATCTGGAATTATTTCACATGATTATTTAATAACGCTATAACAATAATACTTTGCAGTTCCTTGATAACGTTTCAAATAAGGCCTCAGAACATTGTTAGTGGAGAGCCATGCTTAAATTACATGAGACTATTTTAAAGTCTTTTTTCTTTTAATTTCCGTGTGTAATTCTTGAGGCAGACTAGTTTATTTCTGCTTCTGTCTGTCCTGGATGTGGGAGAATTCAAAGACCTATTTCTGGATATTGTCTTTGCAGATAGCTGGGGGCTTTTTTTTCAATGAGTTTTAAGGGGTGGGAGGAAGCCTGGTTAAACGCTTTAGCCAGAGCACAGGATGAAATATTTTAAAGCAGTTTTTCCTTGCTGTTGGGCCTATGTGCCACTGTTCAGGAGGTGGGGCAGGATTTTTGGATGCTGCAAAGAAACCATATTGTTCTATGTATTGCAGAACAAATTCCTAGTGAGACTTCCTAGTCCTTAGCACACAAAGTTGGCCAAAGGCTCCTGTTCTTGCATTGCTTTTGACCTCCTGTTCATCCTTCCTTGTGTAAAACAATGCAACAGTCATGGGAGAAAAGTTCCTCAGTTCCTGTGGATCTTCACAGCTTGCAAAATGTTCAGCATTTGCGTAGCTTCTGCTAAAACAATTTCCTTGCAAAACTAATTTAAGAAGAAATTGAAAAAGGCGTCCCTTTATTTCAAGTGGCAGATCTCAGGCTCAGGCAAAAGCAGCTGAGCTCAGGTTTTCATTATGATTCTCCTATCCTAGGACTCAAGTGAAATGTGAGTTTTGGTAATCTGAAAGGTTAACGTGGAGTAACTGAATCAGAAGACTCAGAGAGAGAGACAGAGAGAAGTGGTTTTCGGATTCATGTCTTCAATCTTGCTGGAAGCCCATGGCTCAAGCTTGCACGGGGATCAGACCCTCGGTAGCATTTCTTCATCAATTCATGTCACACCAGCAGCAATTCGCTTTTCCTCAAGTAGATGTTTTACGTACAGTGTTCATATCCTTGGGGAAAAATAACAAGTGCGTAGGATTAGGAAGGTGATTTGATAGGAATGAAAAGGAAAATAGCTCAAGTTTTTAAACTGAGGTAAATATTTAGTGCTTATGTTAGTTGTGCATCAGCATTTGATTTCCTTAGTGCATTAGTTCTCCTCTCTCCCTCTCTGCTTACCTCTCTCTGTCACTTACATTTTTGTATGACATGGGAGCACCTGATAGAGGTTTATAAAGTGGAGGCTTTTGCAAACCTTTAATTTGAAGTTTGGTGGTGTGATGGCCAGAAGTGCATTGCTAAAAAGCAGGATGCTGCCTTGTGCAGTCCCTTGGGCTTCAGTCTAGCCTGAGCTGTCTGTTTGCTTGGGAATACGCCAAGGCTGAATTTGATTCTCCAGTTTTGAAATCTGCTTTCTGTCCGACGGAAAATCTTGCATGTATTTTTCATGATCCAAGATTTACGCCATGGGAGAACAGGGCTTATGGCATTATCTTCTCCATGTCCTTTCATACCTCTCCTGGGTGGCTAGCAGCAGAGGAAACACCATCAGATATGTGCGTCCATTGGGTGAAGGGGCGGGTGATATGATAGACCCTTGGTGAGGGATTGAGGAAAGAGTATCTGCCAGGCTAAAAGATATGGTGGTGCATCAAAGTCACCGAGGTGCCATGTTCTGGAAGGCAGAGCATGAGCTGGCGGCAGAGCCCCAGCAGCATCTCAGGGTGTTTAAGACAGAAACTAAAAGCAGAGCAGGCCAGCAGGAATCCAAAGCTGCTGTCAGCTCTCATCCTGCTGTCCTGGATGTCGAGGTAGCAACATCCGTCTGCCAGTTCCCGGGAGTCTACTGCCAATTGCCAGATATGAACTCTGCCTGTCCCACCCCAGAGCTGGTCTTTCCTTCTTTGGACATGTCATTTGCCTTCCTTTATTACAAGAAACATGTTTTATTATTATTATTGTTTTGTTCCCCTCAGCCTATTTTTTTTTTTTTCACAAGCAGTTCTAAATACTTATTTATATGATAGTGCTCAGAAGTGCAAATGGAAAGCAAACCATGTTATTCTGGTCATTTTTCTGTAGTAAGAAATAAACCTTGCCCCTATGATCTTACAGGCTAAGTCAACTACACAGACCAATGATGAGTGACGGCCCTTGTCCTATTTTACCGAGTAAGGGAACTTGCCTGAAGTCCCAAAGGAAGTTTGTATAGGAACTGGAAACTGTGACCCTGTGTTACAAGTCCAGGTGCCATAATCTGAAGTCTGTCCTTCTTTTCCAAAACTTATCAATAGATGTTATTTCACTGCCAGAGAGGTTTTTTTTTTTCTGATTTTCTGATATAGAACCTAAATATTTTCTTTTTTAATTTCATTCTGCTAGGCTGAGGTAGACCCACTGTAGAGAATTCGATATCCCCTTTTGATTTGGTTTTGACTTTCTACTATTGACAATGCACAGACATGATAGAGAACAGTGACTATTTGATTTGCTTCTGTGTGCAGATAGAAGGTTAGTTGGTACACCAGGAAACTTCTCTAACACATATGGAAGGTATTGTGTGTTAAAATTTGCCATTCAGGCATTCCTATAAAGTATACTGAAGCAATCTATAATGTCTCGGTGTGAAGAGCAGAAGACATGGGACAAGGGTGCTTCCATGCACACATACCCCACCCAAATGTGGAGGATACAGTCTTTTAACAATTTAGAAAGTTCTGCTGTCTAACCTAAACCTGACTATGGTAGGTGTTTTCCACTTTAGTTTGCATTTTGGAGGGGGGAAGGGGGAAAACGTGTCCAAATTTATTTTACATGCATGGGGCTTTTGGTATTTTAGTTGTCAAATTTAGGACTCAGAAGAATCTGTTAAGAGTATCTCAATACACTAGAGGTGCTGTAAATCTCTTTGACCCTCTGACAGTAGCAGTTTGGTCTTAGAATTTTACAGCACTTACAGCTTTATTACAATAAATGAAATATAACTTCCGTTCCCTAAGAATTTCTTTTTTGAGGAGTCTTTGAGCTTAGAATCTGTGCTGGACACTCTGCTATGAAATCATCTGTATCATCACTGATAACTGTATTATCACCCTACTATCACTGAGTTAATTTCCTCAGATAGGGTCTTACATGCTGGCCTTAGGCACAGGGTATCAGAACACGGGCATGCCCAGGTCAGACTGAAGCAGAGACCCACCGAGCACAATCTCTGTCTGTAACACCCACGATAGTGCGCACCCAAGGAACAGTGAAAAAAACACAGAGGAAGCGTATCGTGGTATTCCCCTGACATAAGTGCCCAAACTCCAATAGCTGGCTGCTTGGGAATTCCCTGAAATGGTGTCTCTGTATAGCATCCAAAGCAAGGGACCCCAACCTGTGCTGGCTCATTAGCAACAACGTAATTACAATTACGTGTTGTAATTAAAAAATTAGTAAACGGCCCTGTTTAGCGTATTGGACACATGGCTGGATTTTTTCTGTCAGAGTGGGCTGCAGTGGCTGACTAGTCCTTTCTATAGCTGCAAACAGCATTAGGGCTGCTGCTGAAGGGCCACCTTCTCTTGCAGCTCTGGGTGGCTTGTAGTTATTCCTTAACCTCCCGTGGAAAACAATCCCTTGAAGACTTCATCTCAATTCAATCCTTCTCTTGTGACAGGAGTTCCCTGGGTCTGATCCTTCATGCTGAGAACAGCTAAATCAAATGCAGTGCTGAAAAGCCATTATCTGGCTCTGCATTACCCACAGGTTGGCATCCGCTGCTTTAAAGATCCACAAGGTCATCTTTTTGTTTTTCTTCACAGTTGTCCACAGATCCTTCCAGATTTGCCTTGGTGGTGTGGCATCCATGGGCTTACAATGATAGGAGAGGCATACTGCGTGGGGAATACTGGAAATGGTACCCAAAATGATGGTGGAGGTGCTGTACAATAGTCTTTCCTTCACCTTTGTTTCATTCCAAATAATACATAGTCATTTATTCAGTTTTGCTGCTTTCTGGAAGATGTTGTTGCAGCTTGTGATGGTGTCTAGAGCAGTAGTCGCCCCAAATGTTCTTTCTGAAAATTTTCTGGAGTTTGATGGAACCAGAATTTTCTGTGAGAAGGTGGTTTCTGTGCTAAAAAACATTCACATTTCAATAAGAAGAACAGTAAGGGAATTACCTCCATAGAAAATGTCACCTTGGGCAGAGTGTAACACTGCTATAAGGCCCTTCTGACCAAACCCAATTCAAAGCAGGAGCAGAAAAGCTGAGATCCATGAGGGACCAATCTAAGGGGACATCTCCTGGGAGGGCTGTGCCCTGCACTCACTATGAAGGTTTTCAGATTTGGAGCAAGAAGGAAGTCATGTCTCAAAACATGCAAATTTTTTTTTTCTGTCCTTATTGCTACACTCCCACGGCTTGTACGACTTACAATGCTCGTTTCTCCCCTGCACAGTATCTTGTGTGATGCTTTACCCAGTAGGACTCTCGTACAGTGTATGTAAATAACATTTTATATCCACTTTGGGTAAGTGCAAATGACTGCACAATCTTCAAGGAAGAGAAGAATGAAGGCTGTTTCCTCTCAAGAGAAGATATTATAAAGTAATGCCTCTGTGATTCAAACTGAAGGGAGTTTTTTAGGTAGGCAGTGTACAGTAATTACGCAAATTGGAATTTTGGCTAGAACAAACATCTCTGCTTTTGTAAAAAAATGCAATGAGATTTTTAATGATGATGAATGATCAGCACACTGGTTTCATGTTTTGCCCAAGAGAGGGATGAATCATAGATGTAAAAGCTGGAAAAGACTTACAGAACGAGATCATGTAATCTATCCCCAAGAAGACAGGATCACATTAATGTTTTCTGATTGAAGATGCTTGAAAAGCACGTCAGTAGTAGTAACTTAGCTGTTCTGTTCGCTTGCTTCTTTCCTCATGCTTTCAGGTTTTCCTTCAGTTTCACTGCATTCCTGCAAAAAAGGAAAACTCATCCTAAGCCTTTCTCATGACAGATGCTAAGCAGTGTTCAAATCACATGAGCCAGATTCTACCCAAAAGTTTTTGGTAACTGCCAACCAACAAAGAATTTCATAGTTTGAGCATTTTGCAAAGATAACAACCACTGGATCAGTCATTTGCACAGTGCCAGGAAAATACTATGTTGGTTTTTTTACGAGGCACAAAGCTGGCATTTTCTCTGCAAGCTTTTTATAATGGTTTCATTTAAGTTTAGGAGGTAGCCCAGTTGTCTCTCTCCTTTAAAATATGCGTGTGTGTGGAAATAGCTAAAAGTTAAGCAAATGAGTATAAAATGACATCCTTTTCTGGGTAGGACTAAGCAGCCTGATTTAAAGGAAAATTTTTTGACAAGATCTTCTAAATATAGCCTTTAAACCAGCTCCTATGGAAAGTGATGGCAGCTCAGGCTTTTAAAATTTTGGCTGAAAGTAGATGTCTACAGAAGGCATCCCCAGGATTTTAAGAAATATTTAGAAAGCCATCAACCCAACATCATCCTTTATTTTCAGAGTTTCTGTAACTGTTTCCTTTTATACCATTTGGATTAAGGACACTTAAATTGCACCAGACTAGGGGCTGTGTTGACAATTTGCCAGGCTCTTGAGAGCCACATGTAATTTTCAAAATATGGAGAAAATTGCAGCTGGTGCTTATTTGGAACGTGGCAGGTTGCATCACTTGACCATGCAAGAGCGTTACTATGCCCACAGAGGGACACATATTTTGACAGATTTTGTGGTTATGCCAGCCTGTCCTGGGTGTCCTAAAAACCTTCTTCCTGTGTCCTGTTTTTGTAAGCGGGGATTTCTGAGTAATTTCTGAGCAGGAGACGTTGCATCATGGGATGGTGTTAGGAAAGTTGTCTGAACAGCTGCAGCTGGTGGACTTCATCCCCAGCGGAGCGGGGAGCACCGTACGCTGGATGCTCATCCAGATCTGTGCTAGATTGTCTCTCATTGAGGGTCATCAAAAACACCTGCAGCAGATCAGTGCTTCAGAATATGCAGAACAGTAAGCAGCAGAGAATTTGGCAACCAAATATTGTAACCAACCCTTTTAAAAAAAAGTAACCATAGTTAAATCATTTGCAGGTGCAGAGATAACCTTGTCCTTGACTCTCCAGAACGCCTGAGCCAAGACACAGTTAAACATATTAACAAGTCATTAATTTGGGTTTCTGTGAAATACCTGAGATCACTTAATGTGTTTTTAAAAGTGATAATCATTGTTCAGAAGGACAAATTATGTTGAATGTTGTGCTAACAACTATGTTTGCTAACACGACGCATTTCTCCTGCAGAGGTAAGACTGAAGTATATTGTTCCAGGTAGCCAGAGGAGGGAATTGTGCACGTCCCCTATTAAAAGCAATACTGTGGGTTGTGTTGCTTATCACTCGTGTGGCTAGGAAGGTGCCGGGAAGGATGACTGATACCATTGCATCTTACCTTAGTTACCTAATAAGAAAATAATAATAATGGCTCAAACCTACAAACCAGACATAAGGCCTGTTTGCATATCTGTGTCACCTGGTGCTTTGTGCGCCTGGTCTCTGTGTCTCGTAGCCTGAATGGAGTCTCTGAGCAACAGCTACAGAATAAGTAATAAATAACAAAAATGGCAGCCATTACAATGACTGACATCCTACATTGTTAAAATTCACTCATTATGCAAAATTAAAAGCAGGAAAGAATAAGAAAAATAGTTACTGCCACAGAATAACTCACATTATCCTGCATTCCAGCCCAATCCAGTAGATCATACCAACAAAACGGAGGCCTTTTTTCATATTTCTGAGACAGCACAGTGATTTCAATGCCTGTCTTCTGTGTCTTTCTCACATGGCAAGGACCTTTCATTGCCAGGGAAGAAGCCAGCAATTTTTTCTTTAGCACTTTTGGCAAGGATCTCTCAAGATATTTTTTTGTGTGTGTTTGCAGCCAGGGATATTGCTGGTACTGGGCCTTACCTCAGGCAATTAACCTTCTTCTTCATTGAAGCTTGGAAATTGAGTCAGTGGTTGAGCCTTACTACACTTTTGTGCTCAATGTAGTTGCTTACAATACTGGAAAGTGTGTTAACTGAAGAATTTTGCATTTCCAATGAAGAGTATAGGCAATGTGTCATGTCGTCATGTGATAGGTAGGCAGCCAGTATAGATGTTCCTGTGATGTCTTTTGACTTTCTGCTGCAACATCTAAATGTACAGGTTATGTAGGAAAGGCCAATCTTATCCCACAGACTTTTCTGTGGTTGCCTCAAGAGAGAAGACATTCAGCTTCTGTGGGCAAAGATCTGTATGATTGTAGAGCAGCAAAGTTAGGCCACCGCTATCTGCTGCAAAATGCAGTAACTGCCTTTGCAATTTATAAAGCAACTTGATCAGGAGCAATATTTGTGGCTTAAAAGGGCTGAAGACAAGTTGGAGATTTCACTGAAAGCTACAGAAGCGGGAGGCTGACTGCCCACACAGTTTCTTCTCTGAAACAGCCATCTAATAATAGTTGTATTAGCCAAGGCTACATCCAGGAATGTTGCTTTTACCTGGGCATCATTTTCTTTGTGTGAATCTCTGCTGGCGCTTTCTTGCAGAGAAAAAGAATCCTATGACCAGCTGCTCAGCTGGAATAAATCGATTTTACTAGAAATAGCAGGATTTTATCCATATGATAATTTTCTGTGTCTGTTTGAGCAAGGAAGGGCCTGGCAATAAAGCTATGCAAGTATAATGTTCCCCATGTAGATCAGGCATCAGTAAAGAGGCTGTGCCGAAGACAGGCTGGATTATGTTTGCTAAGTGGATGGAGCCCGGCAAGCAGATCACACTTCCCTTTAGAAGCCTACCCCTGTGTACAGGACTGTCCTGTCTCGCAAATGCTTTTCAGATGTCTTTCAAATATGGACTGTTCTTAAAAGGAAGAAAGGTCAAGGATTTCTAGTACTGTGCCGACCCTTGCTACGTGAGTCTCAGCATGAAATTTGATTTTTCTGACTCACTGTGCCGCACCTGGATGTTGACTCTCCCTTCTTACTGTTCCTCCACTCATTTTGTCCTGGACTTCAGTCCCTTGAGTTTACCATTTACTGATAAACAAACAGATGAACAAAAGAATCACAAGGCTTTATTATCAGTTTTCACTCACTTTTAATTAAATGCTGTCATCAGACACTCCTGGAGTCTTCACGAGGCAGAGGAAATCAGGGAGTGACAGAGTGAAGTGCTAATGCACTTTGCAGTAATTACAGGCAGTGGGAATATCTTTGAGATCCTCTGAACTGCATAGGAAACCCAGAAATGTTATAGTATAAAGGAGATGGATCAAACGTCCTCTGCTGGGGAAAAATAAGTTGCCTTCAGATTAATGATAAATGAAAAAGATTTGTGAAAAGTTGTTAAACTATGTACTGTGGTTTAGTTTAGTGCCGAAACATGCCCTGCCTTGTTTGCTAACTGGGTTTTTGATGGTTTTGTGTATTTTGTTTTGTTTTGTTTTTCTTTTTTTACTTTCTCCCTTTTGAGAAGAATCCCACTGTGTGCTGGGACTAAGTCTGATTTCACCGACCTTTTGGGAATACAGTTCAGCCTCTTTGGTACAGCGCATATGAAAATACAGGGCTAATGATCTGGCTCCCTTCCATGCCACTAGGATTTTTGCAGGGTTAACTGAAGCATAGGCTAAGATCTTGTTGACGGCATGAATAGGGCTCCCTGCCATTCAGCACAACTTCTCAGAAGGCAGATTAGCTAACCAGCATCTGAACATGTTTTCAGCAGAGGGAGAATGCACCAAGGGGACTGTAAACCTTCACATTTGTTCCTCTTCAAAGAGATGGTTCTGGTCTCATTACTTCCCCTCTCTCCTCTGCCTGGCTCCAGCCCTACCCTATTTAGACTTATGATTTACTGGGCTTCCTTGAACTCTGACCTGTGTCAATAGGGCCATGATGTAAACATCTTCCTGTGGCTACAAAGTGTGACCTGTAGAAGCAGGTGGGGGATGAGAATGGGGTTGGGGCGAGAGTCGTGTCATATGTGCAATTCTATTTTTGGCCCAGGGTCTTATTATGAAGACTACAGTTCCTTGCTCTCTAGAGCAGGAAGAGCCAAAGCCTATAGAATTCAAGAGGAGCCTTTCTGTTGACTTGAATGATCTTTGGATCAGGCCATATGTTTGCTGTGCAAACTGGAAGATAGCCCTCATAAAACCCACCAAGTGAAAGAGAAAGATTTCCCTCCAGGCACATGGAGGTCCTGCTCTGTGGGTGATCTTTCTTTGCAAATGAAAGCAGATACGAGGTTCCTTGTGTAAGACGTGCTGCACAACAAAAGAGAAGCTGGCATTGTGAAAGCCAGTCAGGAAAGTAGTTGGCTCCAGACACGTAGGCATAGCTCAGCACCTAGCCCAGGAGAGCAACGTTTTTTGTGTTTTGTTTTGTTTTTTTTTTTTTTTGTTCTCATCGGTGCAGCTGCCAGTATCAAACTTCAGTCCATCTGGGAGGATGCAATGCATTTCTCTGGGGAGCAGGAGGGGAAGGCAAGCGGGTGCGGAGAGGTGTTGTTTTTGTGCAACTCCTGAAGATTATTTGGAAGGAGTCAAGTGTCAATCAGTGGTTATGGTGTTCCTTCCAACCTGCATTGTGGAAATGCCAGCAATGCTGCTCACTTTTCCACAGTGTTTAGTTTGAAATCAGGTTTCAGCCTGGCTGCAGGACCACTGCGATTATTGCTGACTATTGTCTATTATTTATTTATGAATAACAAAACTGTTTTGGGCCCTCTAAGTGCTTACTCTTCCACCTGAGAACAACTAGTTTTCTGCAGGACTGCATCTGTTCCTGATGTTTGTATTTGTAACATGATTTTCTCCAAGAGCCATTTATGGAGCCAGTTTTACATACATGAAATGAGATCTCAAACTGAAAAACTTGGATAGCATGGTTGCTGTGAGAAGCTCAAATACTGTGTTATTTTTCCCAAAAAAATCTTCTCTGTGGTGAAAGCAAGACAGTGGAAAACCAGATTTTTTTCTTTCTACTGACCTCAACTTCTGCTGAGCTCCTCTACAGACAAAATTCATCTCAAAATTGCATGGATAAATAGGTTTGCTTCGGTTTCCCTGGAACTCTAAATAATTGACCTTACTTTCTTGTCCTCCGCAGCTTCAGCCAGACTGGCATATTCGGGGGCATATTTGTATTTGATGGGCATATTTGTATTGCAGTAGGTGGATTTGGCCCCAGCAGAAGCAAATGGCCATTCAGGTGGTGACTTGTGTGGCCCAGTTACAAATGTCAGAGTCTCGTGAGCACCAGCCCGGATATTTTTGCATTCATACCTGCAAAAATGATTTGGTGTTTCAGTAAGCTGAATGCTTTTGGAGAGAGTGCTGCAGACAGTGGGCACCTGACAGAGAGGTTTCTTTCAGGCACTACCACGTGCAAATGTTAATCAACGTTTCAATGAACAGCCTCTATCATGAAACTATGACATTAACTTTCTTGGAAAGTGCCAAAATAATTCAAGACAGCTTTTAGAGTAAAGGAAGGACATCCTATGCCTTTGAATACGTTTTTAGTTTGGTTCAGATGGTGGATGAAGGTTTAGGTCAGCACTTGTGTTTTGTGTTCATAGACCACTGACGATATTTGCTATTCTCCCCAGAAGAAAGCTGAGGCAGAGGGCTGAGTCTGAATGCTCTTGTATTTTCATGCCAGTAAGGTGCTAGTGAATTTACAGCTAAGTTCAAGCAGCCTAAAATCACAGGCTTTTGATGAACAATGCTGATGCAATTACCATTTAATGAGCTGCCCCTCATCAGCTGAGCTATGGCAGCTGAAACAGCATTCTTACGCCATTGCATTTGCAGCAGTTTAGATTTCCACGTTTAATTTGCTGCTGGGGCAAACTCAGTGATTATTTACTGTGGCAAAGAGGTGGGTGGGATAGGCACAGCAATTCCAACTGCCTTTGGTTGTGAGCCTTCAAGCTAAAAGGGAGCACAGCCAGAGCTGTCCTCTTGGAGCTTCCAATATCCTAAGCCATGAGCAAGATGCTGTGTGTGGAGAAGGTGAGAAGCAAGTAGGAGTGTCACTGCCTGTTAGTGTCAAGATTGTGTGTCCCTGTGGACTCTAACGTCAGTAAAACCTCCCAGCAGAAGCGTGGGGAAGGCATTAGAGGCCTGGGTCTGGGAAGGGATTACAGACATGAGTAAGTCACGTGTAAGGCAGCAGAAAAGAAGCGTGGAAGAGTGATACAAAGAGGGAGGGTAGATAGGCATATGGTAATTTGGTGTGAAAAGCAGAGGCGTTTCAGCTAGGTACACAAGTGGGACTTGATCACCCTTCCTTGGTTAAAGCCTCCATCGGGGTTTGGCTGTGCAGCACAAAGCCGAGGACTTGCACAGGCTCCCGGGCAAGAGCAACTGTTTTGGACAAAAGACACTGGAATCTCTAATGACCTAGAGAGGAGACAGCAAATAGCATTATATTGGCATGCTCAGCATGTAATAACAATTCCTCAGAGTCCTACATCTTGTTTATTGGGTGGGTTTTTTTTCCTCTTTCTGCCTATCTCTATAGTGTATATGAACCACAGCTGTTGACAAGGAAAATATGCAGTTGCTCTGCAGCAGCATGAAGGAAAAATAAATCATCCTGCCCCCCACCCCTTCTGTTACTATTGACTTTCCAGTGACTATGCTAAGGTTAAAACCACATAGAGCTGCATGCGTAAATGACAAGGAATTTGCTCTGAACTGGAGCACACTGCCACTCATGACAGATAAATTCTCTCTTATTTCTAATTACATTCCCCTTGCAAGCAGCTCAGCTTTATGGTAGAATAGCTATGATGGTTATTTCAGCAAAGTTGCTCCTATTTTGTGCCAACACAATGTTTGAGAGCATGGCTCTACCAGGAATTTCACTACAAGATGAGAACTGGGCATTGGGTTGATCATCTGGAGCAGAGCTCCGGAGGGGGTTAATTTTCCTCAGTGCAACTGAGGGTGGAATTTGCTCCTTGAGATGTTTAATGATGTAGTGCTTTTTATGCCAGAGCACTCCCTCTGCCCCTCCTGGTTCTCCCAGCAGACAAAGCTGCACATGCTCCCCGAACAAACTTGAGCAGATAGTAAAATTTGCCCCAGAAGGCATGCATATTTTTGTGAATAGATCAGATGTGACCAAGGGCACAATTTCAGTTTGTCATGGACAGATCTTCCTCTGGTTTATACTATAGATGCTCCTTCTCATTAGTGGAGTTACATTCATTTACACTATCTGACAGTGTAGCCCTATATTTTAGATGACTTTTGGGATATATATTTTTTCTTTTTTGAAGCCTTCTGCCCTCAGGCTCCCATTCTGCCTGGCAAATGAACGTTTCAAAAAGACATCCAAAGCCAATCTCTGTGTCCTGCGGTGAAAACAAGACTGACTGTATTCATTCTTACTTGTCACTCTCTAAAATATGTCTTCCTGATTAAGTTAGTGGACAAGAGCTAGTCACACACTACAATATGATACAAAGAATATAAAGATGCATACTCTGCTCCCCATGACCTTTCCTCCTTCATGATCAAATTTTTTAGGGTTTTTTGTTTTTGTTGTTAAATACCTTCTGTCTTGAGAACTTCTCTTCCTTTGGCTGCTCCTGATGACTTCTGTGTGAACAGATCAGATGTGAGCAAGGACAGAATTCCAGTCCATCTTGCACAGACAGCACATATTTCTGGTTTGCTGTAACTGTTTATATCAGAGTAAGCACACAGAGAACACGTATAAAATCTGGATCCAGCGTACTACACATTGTAAAGCAAATTTGGTGTCATTGGCCTACGCTGCCTTTTATTTGCCTGTTAAGCTTTTAAAATCAAATAGCTTCACAGATTTCAAACCATCCAGTCTCTGCTCTCCAGCTGGAAGATTGAAACTGGATTATAGGATAATCTCAAATGTCATCACAATTGCTACCTACGCTACATTAGTTCCTTTTGTTTGGAAAAATGGTGAAATAGTTGGGTTTGGTTATTTGGTTTTTGCCTTTTTTTTTTTTTTTTTTTTTTTTTAAGAAATTAGGGTTAAACATTGCTACCTGCCAGGATTAAAGTTAATGAAAAATGTCAGGTTTAGGAATCCGTGAAGGTTTTGCTGTGAAAAAAACAGCTGACTTCATCAGTCCCATATTACAGCTCCACATCTATGTATGTGTCCAGGAAAAATTTGGAAAATTGTTTACTCAAGGGCTTGAAGATGCAGCTGAATGAAATGTAAAAAAATGCACTGTTGCCAATTCTCCTTTGCCATTTGCTGACTTCCACTGCCAGCTGCTGGCTTACATTTTGCCTGGTTCACCAAGATTGCAGAGGCCCCAGTTTTATGTGTTGGTTATGTAGTAGTAGTAGTGGGCTTAACTCACTTCTCAGCCTTCTTTCTAACTATTAGGATGTGTTGAGTACTTTGACATTTAGAAGTGTTTTCTCCTGCTCGCTTAAATGTTTCAGGCTCACTTTTGTACTCTTTCTTGTTTTTTCCTTTTTTTCCTTCATTCTTCCCATTTAATTTTTGAGCCATGACATCGAGTCTGGACCCAGAATGCTATCTCACATACTACTTTGTATATAGTCAGATCACCTCTCCATTTCTATGTAGTATTCTCCTGGTATTCAAATAATGCATTAGCTGTTTGCACCACAGATTTTGCCTGAGAGTTCAAGTTGAGCTGGTTGTGCTAAAGTCTCTACTTTTGAAGACTGAGTCTCACAACCTGAAGCTTTGCGCTCTTCCAGCCTCAAATCTATGCACATTGCATCAATGTCCTGAATGGTTACCTTTTCAGTGGATGATACAGTTTATATTCTAACAGTCATCTCTCTTCTCAGGACAATACAGTCTCCACAGTTTGCTTTTGCTTCTTTCCTTTCTGTGTTGCCACTGATGGTTTTTCCTTCCCCATACAGCAACAGGCTTATCCTGAACTGGAAATGGATTTTTAAATGCTGCTTTATTGATTTTGGCTTGATGAATCCCTGGTGTTTCACTCCTTTAACTTGAGTTTTTTGCAGGCTGTGTTTTTTAAAGACTAATGACATTGTTCATCATCAACCTTCTCTTTTCCCTGTTTTCCAGGGAATGTGCATATATATGTGTGTGTGTATATATGCGTTTTCTTGATGTTTTAGTGTTACTTTCACACATCTTTTTAGCCAAGACAGTTTTTTTGCCTCTGGGAAGTTCAGACTTCATGGGGTGCCTGGTAAATACTCCAATTATCCCCGGAAAGCTTTTTTTAAATAAAAAAAAAAAAAAACAAACACACAAACAAAACACATGTTATGACCAGAGGCTTAAGGAGGAATCATTGTCTTTGCTAATGGAAGTGGATGGTCTGACAATGAAAGTAGATGCTCTGTGGAAAATCCTCATGATCGTCCCATCCTTAGCGCATGAGACTGAGCTTGCTGTCAGTAAAGGTTTATAAATCTCTCTTCCTCCTTCACATGGTCTGGAAATGTTTAGTTCATCCTGCATTACCCAGTGCAGTATGGCACAGCCATTATAATCCCTCCACCCTTCCAGACACAGCTTTCTCTTCGGAGGATACAAGATGTTTAATTCAGCAAATCCTATGGGGAGGATGACTGCTGCCAACTTCCTGATCACCCACCAGTTACACAACGTGCATCTTCTGCAGCTTTCTGTTTCTGTTGACTCATCAGATATAGAAACTGGAATCTGAAGCTAAATGTGAAAGACACTTTAGATTCTTCATTTGCAAAGAGTAAGACCTTTAGTTTGTCTATCTTTTGCAAGAAACTGAGGATGCCATAGGCTTGACCAGTCAAGCTAACAAGGTACATTTATTTTGTTTTCTACAAGAATACAAATTTCAGTGTTAGTTCACCCCCTCAAGTTTGTAAAATGATTGACTAGTGTGCCTTCTCCTTTCCTTCCCTAGTCATGCTGTGATGGTGAGTGAGTAGGTACACAGGCTGAGAGAGCACTAACAAGTCTCAAAACCATCACGGTGCCCACTCTGTTCTTTACTTTCTCTGAAGTTCAGCTTCATGGAAGATGTGCATCAAAAATCGAGGCTTTTTGCATGTTACAAGGCTGTGGAGGTGCAATTAACTTGCCCTGAAATTTGTTTTCTCTTCTAAAGCAAAACATACATACCCTTTTAGCTTGACTGCACCTGTGTATGTTTTAATGCAGTAAAGAAAAGTAAGTGCCTAATCTTCTCTAATGAGGAAGCTGGCCAAGGTGTGTCTGTGGTTTTATTAAATGTGCCGTGCAGAAAGGATAAAAGGGACCATAGAGGAGGAGAGTTTTGCTGGAATCATGGTCCAGTTGTTAGGCCAGTGGGGCATGCTATATTTTCCATTTCTTACATTAGGCACATGAGTAATCGTGTGGTAAAGAAAAGAAAGGAAGGTACTGAAAAGAGTGCAGAGGGTGCATGTGTCGGGGTTTAATGAATGCCGTGCTTCAGTCCAGGTGCTTGTTCCCAGCAAAGTGTCCGTATGTCACTTATTATTTAGAGTCACTAACACTTGCTCAAGGTGCCAGAAAATAAAAACAGACGCTGACACGTAGCGGGCACAAAATGAGATTGCAGCAGCGCAGATGCGAGGTTGGATTTCACGCTACAGTGTTTGTTAACATGGCGCAAGGGGGATCGGTTTCAGAGAGGCTGACCGGGCTGCTCTCCAAATGAGGCGTTCCACATGATTTCACATCAAACAATCACTGGAGTGACACATTTGTTGTTTCCACTCGTGTGATAACGCAGCAATGTGCTAGTGCATTCATTGAGGATTTATTGATTGGGCTATTTTCCTAATGTGTTTTAAGCTGTGGTAGTACAAATTCTGGATGGCGGGTTACCATGTTTCACTGACTTGGAGAGGCACACAGCAGCCATTCGTCCTGATCAGTTACTGTCAAATACTTTCCCCCAGGCCCAGAAAATAACTTCTCTTGCCCAGAGGAGTAGGTGTGTGCCATGAGAACGAAGCCCAGCATGGAACAGATCACTTATTTGCCTGCCTATGAATTGCTAGCCACAGGAGAAGACCTATTTGGTAGTGTGTCAGTGAAGTAGAAGAAATCAATGTGAGGCTTCTCTTCTGGGTATTTTTGTAGTAAATTTGGCATCTGAGCCATGTTCAGTAAAGTTTTGCAAGGGGTAGTAAGCCTTGCCAGCTTCTTCTGTGATCCAAGGACACGTTCTTTATATGGCAATACAAGAAACTTCATGAATGTAAAACTGACTTATGGCTTGGAGATTAAAGAGGTATGCCACAAGAAACCAAAAAAGCTGTTACAGAACAAGGCAATAGGAGTGTATTTCTTCTAGTATTTAATGATATTGGTAACAAGGTAACATCTAAGAGCGCCAGCACAAACTGGGACCCTATTGTACTAGCCAATGTACAAGGAACAGAAAGATAGCTGCTGCCTCAACCAACAACATTCATGAAGGCTATTTGGAAACTTTTTCCCGGAGACGTTTTCTAATGGAAAATGGAATTTCCATAAAATTATAAATCCATTAATTCAGAAAACTTCTGATTGTGCCAAAAATATCAGTTCTTCTGTTGGGAAAATCCCAAAGAAATTTTATTTGAGTATGCATGATTCAAATTAAAATATTTTGTTTTATTGAATCTGACTCAACTTACTTTGTTGTGAGTCAGTTAAATAAGGTATTAAGTTGCTTCTACGAATGTAGCAAGCACCTTCTAGCAGTTATATTTTAGTCTTACATACTTTCCCATGGGCTATTTTTGTAATACAACTACCTGTATCTTTTGTCCAAACTTGTTTGATCCATCACAAGAATCAGTAATTCTGCATACCTATTAGACGATGAAGTATGGCCAGGAACTACAGCTCCCGTAAGGCAATGTGCAAGAGAAAGAGAAGGCAGTCTAGTGTCAACATAGTGAGAAATTAAGCATTTCAGTCTTTTTAAATACATCACAATGAGGTGTCTAATTTTTGAGAATATTAGCATGTTTTGTTTTGATTTGACAGCATGAAAATGAAACAGTTTCATGTTTTGGTCCATTAGGCAAATATGAAAAAGTGTCAACATTTTAGACCCAGGATATAAAACAAAGGCTGAAACGCCAGAATTTTCCGTGCAGCAGACATTTTACATTTTTCTGTGCTCTTCAGTTTGTTCCATTCTCAAAGTTGTCTCAATAGCTCTGTGTCAGTCACTTTAGCACACTTTTTACATACATCTTTGTAAGGTCAGCATGCTATAGCCATGCAGTTATTTATTTCAAGACATTTTGTATATTTCTTTCCTAATTTTTTCCATCTTCCTTTTTTTGTTCAACAAACTTAGAGGTTTGCATAGCCCTTGCATCAGAAATAACACACAGCCAATACTGATGTTCTAAAAAGCCATTTAGCCTGAAGGAATGACTCTGCTAAAATTTATGTCTGGTTCAGATGGGGAAGGGGTCCCTAATTTATCTGCTGTAGGGTATCCTCTTGATATGTTAGTGGAGATTGGCTTTAATTCTGCTGGATCCACGTGTTTTCACAACCTGAGGTTGTTTAGATTCTGGCATTTGGCTTGGGCTAATCTTTAAGTAGATCTCTAATGTATAGAAAGGGGAGTATACTTTATTTATATGTTACGGATATAAGTGCTGTTCTCATTTTCTGAGTTTAAGTTAACTCTCTTTGGTGAAGGGGGAATAATATGTCGTTATGATGTGAGGCAGAGATTAACTATTTCTTATATGAATACCTGGAGATTTGAAAGATTCTGTAGTATTTATAAGTGATAACACTGCTGTGATCAAACAGCTGTGGTTTTGTGTTTAAATAATCCCCTTTCTTTGTGATCTTGTGCAGTGGGTGTGGCATTGAAAAGAGGGATTTGATGATAAAATCCATCTCCGAAGGGAGACCTGTCTTCTAAGGCAAGGTTTGTAAGCAGAGCAAGTAGGGGCAGTGATTAAATTCTACTCACATTGCTTTGATGGCGGAGAGGGATAGTGTTACACGAGAGGCGTGCACACGAAATTACTTGTGCAGCAGATGGGAGAAACCTCACCCTTTCTGCCAGCAAAGAAGACAGATATTTAATTTGTGTCTCCTGAGAAATGATTCTTTTATTATTATTATTATTATTATTATTATTATTATTATTATTATTAATATTATTATTGTGAAAGCAACAAAGCTACTAAATTCTCTTTTGATGTAAAAAGATCATTATAATTGGGGGTTTAGTTTAACAGATTTCTTTTGCCTTCATTCCAAAGAGCACTGGCTTTAGAAGAAACTTTGCCAGCTCTGCTATTTTATAGACTTAAGTTCTCTGCAGTGAATGGAGCAGCCATGTTTCTTGCCTTCATATTCTGAGCGGCAAGGGGTAGATCCAGCACCCCTGTACACCACAGGCTTGTCTCTTTTCTGCCTCTGGGGTTGGAGCATGGACGCAGAGATGAGAGAAAAGGGAGCCCTTGGTCATCACCGAGGGGTCACATCCTGCCTGCAGGGCAGCCCTTGTCAGGCGTCAGCCTGTCTGCTGCTAAAGATGACTCCCATCCAAATGGGAGAAGCCAAGCCAAGGCGAAAGTCCTGGCATCACCAACGAAGAGCATCTGCCAGGCCTGGCCGTAGCTGCGTATTGGAAAAGCAGAGCCTCGTCTGCGTGGGGAATGGCACCGGTTCAGCAGATGACAGCCAGCACTTGGCTTGGCCCCACCAGCCCTGACCTTTGTGGCAGGCAGGAGGGCAGGCCAGCATTTGCCTTGGCTGGTCTAATCAGGGTTTATTCCTCATGGAAATGACAATAAACCCTGACTGCTCCTTTCCCACAGATCCCAGTGTGGGATATTGGTGGGGTACACTGCATGGCATCACTGGCAGGATCTGACCCACTAACAGTCCCCCATGGCAGCAAGTGGTGACACGTCTCGCTGCTCACAGTCTTCTCGGAAAAAGCCTTAGCAGGGCAGCCTGCGTGCTTTGTTTATTTCCCAGCAAGATCTTATTTGATTGACAAATAAGATGTGAAAATGCCAGCTTTCTGAGCACCTGTATTAAGATGCTGTCCTGGTTCCAGCAGGGATAGGGTTAATTTTCCATAGGCTCTGGCAGGGACACAGGTATTCCATGCCATGTGAGCCATGCCCACTCTGAGCTGCCAGGGGAGGGGGCAGGAAGTCGCGGCTGGGAGCGGGCTGGGGCGTCCTGGGTCCAGTCGGTGAGCGAGGGTTCCATAATCGTGTTTGTATATTCCTCTATCCATGTTATTGTTGTTGTTTTCTTGTTCCCTTTGCTGTTCTGTTAAACTGCCTTTTTCTCAACCTATGAGTTTTGCCTTTTTCTTCCAATTCTTTCCCATATTGGGAAAGCTCGAGAGAGCGGCATGTGGTTCTTTGTTGCCATCTGAGGCCAAACCACGACAGGTGTTCAGAAATGGTTTTGTTTGTGTCAAACGTAGCTTTAAAGAGTTAGTGCTCAATGGGACGGGTACTTCACCTCCTTGTATTTGCCTTCTATCACAGGGGCAACTACCTCACTGGGTACTGGGCTTCTTTCACAGGTGTAGGGCAGTATTTATGGGAGGAAATTCCCTTTCTCATTCCTTTTTAAAAATAATTTTATGAAGATAACCTTTCTCATAAACCAAATGGGGTCACGCTGAGGCAAAGCTGCAATTCTGAAGTATAGGTATGTAGGTATTGTATAGTAATACTTCAAGGCTACTTGGAGCTTTGCATTCTCAAGAGAGACTGGGAGTTCTGTGTTGCTTTGGTAGGAAGATGCTGGAATAGAAAGAGATCAACATTTGGTTGGACTGACAACTGGAGCCCCAAATCTGAACTGCTGTAAAATACTTATTTAATTTGATTTAACATTTTGCCCATCCATTAGGTCCTCTTTGGTCCAGGTTGAAATCTATATCAGTAAACCTTATATATGTTCAAGTGGCAGGTTTTTCCCCTCACTCTTGAAAGACAAAGGTCATAAAGGACATTTTTCTTGTGATCATAAGCCAGGTCCTGATCTTGTTTCCACAGCTAAATATCTGGAATAACATAATGCGTTTAATAGATTTGCTTCAGATCTTTGGCCATGTGAATGATACTGTGAAGGACTCTCCCATCCCATTTAGCACACATTGCACTGACCTACTGAGTCGAATTACAGGCTCACCAAGGAAAATGCGCTTTCAGAAATGTGTGTGCAAACACACACTGGTTCAGCACGATGGATGCGGCATGTGGCTTGCTGCAATTTATTGTCAGAATGTTTAGTTATTAAAGTCAACGACAGAAGTTGATGTTTGGATGTCACCCAGTAAAGAAACTGTATCCCTCTGCAGAAGGCACTTTGAGTCCTTGGGAGGACTATGGTGATAAATATATGCATACATGCACATTTGCCCATCCTGATACAGTAGATCTCCTCCCAAGCTTTCATCTAACTGTTGCTCTGGAAAATACCTCTGGTCATATAAGGGAAAGGCTGAATCCAGTAAAGTTTGAAGTCAGTTACTTTCTCTCTTGGGTTCCTGCTTAAGTGTGTTATTTGTCACCTTGTAGTTAGAGATGCACTGATAAACTAGTAGCTGTTGGTAGTTAAGAGGAATTTAATTGAGAACCATTTAACAGGAGGATGACCTTGTGAATGAAATTCTGAATGAAATAGTTTGTTAGACACTTGTTCCACACTAAAGACCTGCAATGCTCTCTGCTCTCAGTAGCTCTGCAGTTACTGTTCCAAGCAGACAACAGTAAAGGCAGTCATCCCTCAAATGTCGTACATCAGTATTTATCAGCACTTTAGGAGAAAAGTATTGCTCTGTAATGGTGCTTTAATGGGGAAATACTAATGCATCACTCTACAATTACACCTGGAAGACAATGGGGACAGACGAGTAAAGGAGAATTAATGGTTGATCTTCGCAGAACGGAGCAGTGTATAAGCACTTTGGTACGCTCAGAACTCTCCCACCTCTGAATCTCAGATAGTACATTTTGACTTAGATCTGCTTGTGCCAGTGCAGCTGCACTGATTCACAACAGTAACATGATCTAGTTACTTTTTCTAGTAACACATTCACAAAAACTTTCTGTCTGCTTTCTCCGGCACTGGCAGGGTAGAGTCTGCATGGGCAGATTAAATCTCTGTGAGGCCTGGACCCTTCTGTTTCAAGGATCCCTACATTTTGATGTCGCTCACTACAGGTTTTTGCTCTACCCTCAAATCTGTAATCCCAAGCAAAGCTCTCCAGACAGGCAGCTGGTAGCAATTTCTAATCTGCTGCACCACCATCTGCTGCTTTCCTCCTAGTTCATTGCTGCGTGAGTCTGGGGGCCCAGCTATAATGCGCCCTTGCTGGTACTCAGCATTTGCTAAGAGGAATAGTTTACTGGTTTGCATTTTCCACTCTGTTTCTTCCCCTTCTTGGCTCCATTCTTTTGTCTTGTTTTTGCATTATTGGGCATGGTGTCTGGTTTCTAGTAGCGTATTAGTAATGTAGGAAAAATGAACATAATTGCAAAAATACCACACAAAGGACTCATATGTCGCTTTCGTTGCTTAATCCACTTGCTGGGAATAATTGAATGGGATTCCTTTTGTTTTGTAGCTGCTTAATTTTCTGGGTAGAAGTCCCCTCCTCCTGTGCTTGACTTTACACATACTGATGGGCAGACAAGCTTGAGAGAAAAAGAACCGAGTCCAGCCCTTTGAAACTGAGCCTGCTCTGGAGAGTCAGAAATGCATGGTTGGAAGTACTCACTTCTCACATCCTAGGTGCTTTACAGACATTGGCAAAGATTCACCTAGCCTGTGGTGTGAACTCTGCTGGAAGTCGGTGATGATAAGCTCGGTGCTGCTTTTGCAAGAGCCGGGAGTAACCCAGATATCGGGAGGGGCTCTGACGCTTGAATGGGGAGAGCCTCTCCTAAGAGAGCCATAGTTCAATGGCATAGTAGTGGGAAATAGCCTTGAAAGAGACGTATTCTGACCTGATTCTGTATAGCTGCTACTAGTTCACTTTAAAGCCTCATTGGTCCAAATGTGCGTCATCACCCTTGTTTTAGATAAATGTGGTGGTTCAAGGTGGGCTCAAAGCCACAGAGCTCCCATTCGCACCAGCGGGTTTCAGCTTCTCTCTCCTCTGCAGTACGCGGCAGTGTGAGATCTCTTTGCAGAGCTCTGATCGTGTTAATGTTCCTACTTGTCATTCCCTCGATTGCTTCTCCGTTTGTTGGATCTATTCAGAGCACAGGCAGAAGTATAGCGGTAAGAAAACAGAGCAGGAGCAAGAACTGCTGAGAATCCTGAAGGGAAAAATGAGTCTGTGAGTTCCCAGACAGGCTCTGTAGGCTGCTGGTGACGTACACAAAACTCTGTGTATCTATCCACACAGGGGCCTGTTGGGAAACTGCAGTTACTATTGCTGCGATGGTTTGTAACAGAAAAGGAAATGCTGAACGTGTGGTGCCTCAGAGACATGCTTCGGGTCTTATTTGACCTGCCCATTGATGTAAACTTTTATCCATTGTGAGCATTTGGTCTTAATTGATTTACAGCTGCTCATTTAATCCATGCACAGATTTCCACCCCACCCCCCTTTAAAGTGTAAAATAACTGCATATGAAGTCTACTGAGACATGGATTTAAACTCCAGCATTTCCTTATGCGTGAATGCGTGAGAGAAGCCTGTGTCCCAGGGCCCTGTACTGGGATAGGCTTGGGAGTTTTTCCTTCTCCCTTCCCTTCCAGTTAAATCCAGTAAGTAAATATTGTCTTGCAAACAAATTGAAGTCTGCCTTTTCCTTCAGTCCAGGTGCAGAAAATAAGCAGTATCCATTCCCACAGAAAATCCAGAAAGGCGTTTTTATATGCTAAGTACCTCTCTCTATTTGTTAAGTATGCTTGTATATTGGTGTAAACAATGCCATTGCAAAAGGGCTCGTGTGGTCTCATTTGTTGGCAGCAAGAGGTTGTTTTGCCGTGTGAACAGCGTTGGTGAGATAGATGTTGCGCACAACCGAAGGGCCCATGCATTAAAAAGCACACTGACGTATCAGGAGGGCTATATAAAAAGTCACAAAAATGTTGACAGGATGAAGATAGAGCCTTAAAGAAAGAGATTTAAGGAACTCCATCTGTAAACGTTACCAACAGGAAGACTGAGAGGTGACTTAATTGCAGTATGCCAGTACTTCATGGGTGGAAGATACAGGATACCAAACAGTTCTTCAATTTATCAAAATAAAGACATGAGCCGATATGAGAGCTAAAAGGTGAGTCTGGACAAAAGCAAGGTAGAAACTAGCCAGGCAGTGGAGGTGAAAAACCCCTGTGACAAACTGCCGAGGGAAAGGATGGATTTTCCATATTTTGATGTCTTCAGCTTATTTCTGGAAGCTTTCCTGGAAAATGTTTTCGCCAAATACAGCAGCACTGATTAGATGGGAGTTCAGATCAGATGTTCAAAAAGTCCCTACTTGCTTTGAAGTCTATACATCTTCTTGTCACGTAGGAGTGTGAGACAGAGGATGTAGCTCTGGAGGCAGGCTTGGCAGACCTGCCACATTCCCAGCTCTGATATTGGTGTATTTTATAAATTTGGGGAAATCAACTTTGAATGGTCATCTAAAAAGTCATCCCAGATGAAATATTCATACTGCATTTGGAAGGTTAAACACTAAAATAAATGGCTTGGTTTCATTGTTGCTCAGCAAAAGTGAGAGCTGCAAATGCTTTGCCTCTTTATTATCCTGAAATAGGATAATTATTTATATACCAAAATAAAATTTGGATGCTCAGCTTTTTAATACCCAATTAGATAGCATATCTTCCTTTTCCTATGTGGAATTGACAATATTTGAGGTCCTCCCATGCATGGTGAAGTAATAAATTGTAAAAATCATTTTGGAAGCAAACCGGTAACTCTTTCTTGCAAGAAGTTGTTGTCCATTCGAAACTCGGCACAGGCTGTGGCAGCTTTATTGTGCAGCCATGCAACATTCCTAGCAGTAATATATGTGTGTGGAGAGAGAGGGCGGGCGGGAGGTAATTGTTTCACTGACAGAAAAGATATAGACAGATGCACAGAAGCATTCTGGAACAAAAATGGGGCTGCATCCACTGAAACAACAGATGCTGCCCTGTGAAAATATTTTTTCCACTATAGCTCCAATGTCATCTCCCACTTATCTCTCAGAAGTGCAGAAGGAGCTCATTTCAAGGGTACCGATTCTTGCCAGTGGCATTCCTCCTGCCCCACAGCCTCAAAAAAGGGAATGGGTTTTTAACAGGCATCATGGTGGGGGGACCATTTGTCTGCGATTAGGCCCGAGAAAGGAAAGAAACTTTTGTCTGAGTGAAAGGGAAGCTTGTAGTTCATTAAGCGGCGGAGGGATTAGCCATGTCGAGAGCTCTGTTCTGAAAAAGTGCTGGAGAGGGCCCGGGGAGGGGAGCTCTCTCTGTAAGAACTTTCTTCCTTTTCTCTTCTATTCTGCGGCTCCTTAATGGCTTCCCCGCGGTGGGGCACGGCGTAAGTAGGGGATCCTGGTCTTATTAGCGGGCTTTCGGTCCCCCACCTCCCTTCAGCCCAGCATCTCTTTATCATTCTGCCAGTTCATTACGGGCCCGGCCAAGACTTCACCGGCTTGGGACTAAGCTAAAGAGAGAGAAAGAAAAGGTGGTGGGGGGAGGGAAGAGTCCTCAAAGCAATTAATTTGGGAGCATTCAGGCCTGAGAATGTAGGCCACTCCAGAAGAAATGGTCCCACCAAAGAAAAGAGAAAATACGAACCTTTAACAATGTTTTCTTTCAAGGTTTTGGCTACTGTTGCATAAAACCCTCCAGAGCTTTGATTTTTTCCAGTTCTAATTTGCCCGCACCGAGGAGTTTCTCCATAGAAATGTTTCCCTTCATTAGGAGCTTTCAGACTTCCCCTTGATTCCCAAATGCTCCTGCTTTGGAGGCAGAGAGGCTTTTTTTTTTTTAGGTATCAATAGTCCCCTGAGGCTGAAACATGAAGTTGGTGTGCAGGTAAATTCCCTCTATCCTTGCTGGGAACCTCGGTTGAGTATCAGCCAGTATTACAGGCAAGTCAAGGCTCCAGGATTTGGCTCCTGCTGTTCCTATGGAACATTCGTTTTGCAACCAAAATAGTTCTTGTTCTTTCAGGGGAATGCTATCAAATGCAGAATTACTACAGGTTTAGCTGGCACAGAGAGCCGTCCAGGGAGCCCGCTTTGCTTCCCTTTCACTAACGCTTGGAAATCCTGGCATAAATTCATTGTTAGACATCAGTTCTGGAGTGCAAGCCCCTCTTTCCAGGGGTCTGAGCTCACCACTCATTTCTCATCTGGACTGAGAGCTTGGGAATAAGGGTATCGCCATGGGGCTGACGGCAAAATAGTTATTCCGGAACCAACTCCAAGCACAGATGCTCTCAGAGCTATTTTCTCTGGAGCAGTGGGAGTTTTGGTGGGCCTGGAGGTCCGGTCTCGCCGCCTCACCATGCCAGCCTGCATACATAAAGGCATTCAAATCATTTAGCTTGATAAAAGAGCCACAAATGATTAATACAAAAAATACCTTCAACTAGGAGCAAAAAAAAATCAAATTACAAGTTCCAGTTGCTTATTTTCACCTTTGTGTACCCTTTTCTGGCAAGGCACACCAGTGAGCACATGTCTATGGATAAGGGGATATGCAACTGACCATTAGACAGTTTGGGCATTTTTCAAAAATATTTGGATAGATGGAGGTGGGTCGAAGATGAGGGAGTCAGTCTGAGATGAGACCGTGTTGCACCTCTTGTAAAACCAGCCATGTGTTTCTGTGCGCTTGCATTTCTGTGCTAACTGCATTCACCACATCATTGAAATACTCAACATATGCTGCATTTCCACTGGAGATGAGCCACAGCTGAGCAATTTGCCTGCCAGTTTGAGTAAAGAAATCTGGGATAATTTTTTTGCTGTGTTGTTTCCTAGTTTTGGGTGCCAGTGTGTTTGCTGTAATCTGGCTTCTTCAAAATGCATCTGCCCATTTGCTCGTGATCTTACATGGTGTAGAATGATGTTCACAAATCAGTGCAGGAGCTCTCAGTTACTAGGAGAAATCATAATTCAAATATTTATTTTACAAAAGTCCCATGGTAACACGCTGACATTTGATTGCAGACAAAGGTAAAGGTGTGTCTAATCCAGGAGGGATGCAAACACAGGGTGGGAAAGAGCATCCATACTATGTTGGCATAGCTTAAATCTATGAAATGGGATGAATCTGGCATGATCATGAGATCATTAGACTCCTAATGAGAGAGATGAGAGGGAGCCTGGAAAGGCTGGGACACTGGCCACACCACTGGCATCTCATCCTGTCAACACAAGCAGCTTTTAGTCATACCTGGAAGGTTGCAGAAAGACTGAGTCACCTTAAGAAGAGATTGAGATGAGCTGATTTTGCTGCTACTTCATGCCACCTTTCGTACTCTGCCACAGTGCTTCTGGGGTCTCTTGGCCCGCTCAGAGCAGCACTGGTGCCCTGCATCTTTGGGAAATGACCTTTTCCAGTGCTGCGAAGGGCAGCAAAAATGATTTGCTTTGCAGTGGCCTGTGGTTAGAAACGTGGGTGCCAAATTCTTTGCTCAAGCATTTGTTTAGCAGACGAGTCGCCCGTTTCTATCTGAGGGCAGGATTTAGGCATGTAAACTGAATGCATTATCAGGAATGCTATCTTCACTCATTTTATTTCCCTTTTCACTTCCTTTTTGGCCAAGGTTAATTCAGAGCCCTCATGGGTTCCCACTGCAATGACTGGAGAATGTTTCTCAATATTTCCAAACTGTTTTCCAGCAAAGACTGCCGGTATGAGGCACTATAAACACCAGCACGAGGTTCATACTGGCAATCAGCAGCTCTGACTTTCAGTATCTTACCGCAGAGTGAGCCATAAAACAGGGGGTGGTGGGTAAATTGACAATAAAATTGTGGTGGGTAGAGCTACAGGCAACATCTGCCTTTCCCATCAGTGCAAAGGCAGAGCAGCCACCCCTTTTATTTTTAGCAACTTTATTTGCAAACATGCGATATTCCACTGAATACGAGGTGGTCAGTGAAATGGATGTTTTGGCAAGTTAATTTCCTCCTGGAGTCTAGTCTCGATGGAGTGAGGCTGAGCTGTGCCCTGAACCTGAGCTCACGTCCCATCCCAGGCCGTCCCTCCTGCACAGTTCTCAGACACAGGTTTTGATTCAGAGCCTGTAGGGAGAAAAGTTGGGTTAATTATGGATGGAGCTAATCAGTTAGATAAAAGGACAACACACTCGGGTTTTAGCACAGAACTCATACTACATTTTTTCAGTGCTTAGAAACCCCAAATCCTCCCATTTCTCTCCTCCCCACCCCCATATGTGTAGTCATTTGTATTTCTGGGTTTTGGTCTGGTCCAAAAGCAAAAATGCTGAGCGGTAATAAAAGTCAAGGTTAATGTACCATAATATTGAGTCAAGTGACTTGTAAAAATTCTTGCTTTAGTTTCTTTTAGTTCACACACATAAGGTTCAGAACTTCTTACAGCAAGATTTGCTATTGCAACATGCTCTTATTATGACAGCTTTTAATTTTAGAAATGTTGAGAATCTCTTTGGAAACTATTTTTAGGTTGTCTGCTCAAGTATGCTAGAGCTTTTTATTTTTATTTAATTATTGCACACATAGTTTTGCTTTAATGTTGTTTTTATTTCATGACATGGAATTATTTTTTTTGAGTGAAACTCAAACATACAAGCCGTTCATTTGCTGATGTATATATTGAAAAAGTTTGGAAACAGGAATCTTGGGGCCAGAACTGAGTGCTTTGCAAGTGAATTTAGATTCAGCTAAGGCATGATTTAACTGTGGTAGTTATTTGGGATACATTCATGTGGGTAGAGCCTCAGATTAATTTGTCAGATGCCCTGGGTGAGTGCTTATTTGTCAGGGTTTTATGCAAACCATAAAGAAGCAGTTAGTTTAAGTGTTGAAGCTGACTCCCTGCAGAGGGGGATGCTTTGCTCCATCCTTTTTCTGGTCATCTGTCTCCTTCTCTTGTTTTGGGTAAATCTTCTCCATGCATCCCAGCTGCTGAATGACAAATCAGGGCAAATCACCTTGCCTATTTTTTGATCACCTATTGCCTGGAATGTAACTCCCACCATTATTTCAAATTATCCATTGCTCTGCTTCTGTTTTTCCTTCACTAAAATCTTGATATTCACAAGGCTCACTGCCACACTTCAGAGGCCAGTTTAGGAAAATATCAGCATGCCTCTGATTTTATGAGGACTCCACAGTGGAGAAATTGGATATATTTGTGTCCAAGTCAGAATGACAAGGGCTGAAATGCGTGGAAACATTTTAATCTAGTATGTTAATGGTTCTTTTCCTGTCTCGGAAATGTCCGTTCTCTACTCAGGCAAAAGAAATAAAATGTAAAAAAGTTATGAATAATGTCTATTTGAAAAGCCATCCCTGGTTTTAGATCTTAGAGCAGAAATTAACCATGACAGCTGCTTCTGGAAGGTATTTGTCAATGCTATTATACAGAATGCTGAAAAATGCTGTTTTTTCCTGGGAGGCTGCTATCAGGAACAGTTATGTGTTTTGCCTAAAGACTATTACTTCCATTGTTTTTGAACTGTACACCAGACACACTCTATCACAAAAATAATCAGTTGTTTTGCGACAAAATAAACCGTTCCATTTCTTTCTTTTTTTCAAGGCACCTCATTATCAACTTTGGAAGGAAGTTGAATTTATAAAAAGATAAGTCATGTAAATAAGCTGGAAGAAATCTAATGAAAGTCCTTTGTCTTCTTTGGCAAGCACAGCTCCATTAAACTGTGATTCTCCTTTGAAGCTTCAATTACCTGACTTACCAGAGCTGGAGCAGGGGAGAAATGGCTAATATTTCTGAACAATGTGCATGTGTGTATGTAAGCGGAAGTTATTACCTTTTGGGGGAAAAAAAAATAATATCTGAGCACGTTTACAGATTGCAGTTTTATTGTTTTGGCCAGCTGCTTAGAATCACAGGATGAAATTTATCCCTGATGTGTCTCCACTGTAAGCAAGCGGAGGAGCAGAGCCAACAAATGCGCTATTGAATAACTCCAGTGCAACAGCACCAGAGACGCACGTGCCCCATTCCCTTTCTCCCATACGCGTGGGTGTATGTGGGTGCAACTCACGCTTGCACCCACTCACGTGTACATGTGTTTGGGGCTCCAAATGCTGCTTTTATTGCATGCACATGAGAAATGCCTTGCGTTGCTCCCACGCTAGCTCTCCCTAGAGTGTATTGCGCAAGGTCCTTTTCGGTGTTATCCTTTGTCACCATGTTTATGTCACTTCTTCCCATTTCAAGGTAAACGTCAAGTTCTTCTCACTGTTGTTTGAGGATGCCTCCATCACTGTCTTCAGTGTAATGGAGTGATGGCCGATGCAATTAGCCTAGATATCATGGGGGAGCGGCACCTACCTAGCCATGGTGGCATGAAAGTCTGTGTGTTAATCAAAACAACTGAGGAATCACGAGTATTTGAGTAAAATCGACCCTACTGAACTCTGTGCTGCTGCAGCTAAATTTCTGCTGCCTGGAGAGCTTCCTCCAAATTCCGCCAGACTCTAGGAATTGCATAAGACTTGCAAGGCAGTAAGACCTATCTGCCTTCTCCCAAATGACACAGAGCCACTCACTTTTTTATTCTTCACTCAAGCATTCAGCTGATGCGCCAGTGAGCTGTATACATGCAGCTTGCCACGGATTTCTTACAAATGATTTTAATCCTTCTAAACTGCACACACACACACACACACACACCCCCCATCGTTCTGGGTTGTATAAATAAGCTAAAAAATTAGGGCAAAAAACATGGATTTTCTGTTCTTCGTTGGAATGTTACTCTGCTGTAACTGAGAGTAGAACATGACCTGCTGTATCCGTTTTTGCAGAGTTCAAACCATAATTCCAGGCCAGATTCTAATCTGTGCCTCTTGCTCATATTTCACTGAAGCTCTCAAAAAATACACATGCTGTGGACTGAAGTGCAACATTGCAGGCAGTGAGTAACTATTATCTGGCCTGAAGGGTCTTCTGGAAATAAAAAAAAAAAAAGTTAGCGATCAAATTGCTGAAGTGAACAACTGATGGGTGTTTTAGGTCTTTAATTTGTTTTCCTTTGCTTGGAAAAGCAGACCACGTTTGTCTTTAGAGCAAAAGGCGGTTATTGATAGCGCTACTTAAGCGAGCAAAATAAAATGTTTGCAATGACAGTTATCAAAGGTTAGGTCTCTAGAGATAAAAAGCTTTTGTGTACATGTGCACTCCAAACCAAATCTTTCTGTGGGCCTACATAAAGTATACAACAATGTGCTTCCCTTCTGAACTTTTTTGGGACATGGTATGGAAAGACTGTAGCAGTCTTCATGAAGTCAAATCCCAGATGGGTATTGGTTTCAAAGGGAACGATGACTAGCCAGTATGTTAAATATTTTAATTCAGTAAAGCCTCCTGTTCTCCTTGATGTTTGCTAAAGTTACGTTCAGCAGCTGTAGAGGAGAATGTGCATAAGAAACCAAAGGAGAATCCTGTGTCCTCTCCTCTTGCCTAACCAATAAATTTTAGCACTGAGTAGGCAGGCACAAGCCCTCCTCACCTTGGCCTGAGGGGTTGGGAGATGGGCAGCAAGGGGTTTAGATGGAAGCGGAGCCGCGAGCAGCTGGACCAGGTGCCACTGGTGCTCTGAAATGTCACTTTAAAGGCTATTAACATATTGAAGGCTTTTGAAGGCTACTGAACTGTTTGTAGCATAATCCTTCCGCTTTTCTCCTGGAGCATTCTGCACGTTGTGCTGATAGACACTTGTGCAGATGAAACCCACCATGCCCATAGCTCTGGAGAGAAAAATTGAATAGGTGCCTTAACGGCACACAGTCGCAGATAATTATTGTCTGTGCTGTAAGTCTGATACAAGCAGGCAGTTGGGTCTGACCTACCCCATTTTTACATAGATTTGAATTTTCCTGAACTCCAGACTTATCTGGATCTGGACAGAACTTCTTGAAAGATAAGAAATTATTAATGGTAGGGGTGAGGGTTTTTTTGGGAGAACATTTGTCTTGACCTTCTTCACATTGCCAATACTTTCTGCAGTATTAGAGAACAATCCTTTCTGCAATATTAGAATGTTGTTTGCAAACATTTTTTGGAGAAAAATGTAGTCAGCCAGTACAACAGCCTTTCCTCCAGAGCTACTGCACTGGCTTCTGATTTCTTTTGCTTTCTTCTGCTATTTTTTGGCTTCTGTAGAATTTGTCTAACCTTACCTTGCTTGAACTGTGAATCAGAGTCTTTAGACCTGCTGGATTATCCCAGTGGATTTAAGGCAAGTCTTGATATGTAGCGAATTTCTCACTGATGCCCCACTTCACTCTGAGCACTCACTTGGCTCTGGGCTTCCTGCTTGGCTAGACTGGAGCGAAGGAGGAGGGTATCTACTTCTCATGCTGAGTATGCAACAGTTGAGACATAAGAAAAAGAAACCTCTGTCCTGCTATTTGTGAGCCTGGTTTTGCTACTGAAAATGTTCTCAGCTGTGACTTTGCACTACAGGTGTCTCTGCTTTTATGTTCTGTAAGTTATGAGGCATTTAGCTCATTTTCCAACAGCTTCTCCTTTGCTTTTCGCAGGGAGAAGCTCAAATGTGTCATTATGCGCTAAACTGCATCTGGTTAAATCAGTTTCTTCTTAATGACAATTTTTTCAGTGCTGGGTATTTGATCAGCGTGTTTCTTTTCATTGTAATTTATTGCCAGTTATGTTTTCCTCACTCAGAAGCAGTAATGTATGACATAAAAGCTAGCTCTCCCCTCCCTCCCAGGCTACCCTTGTCAACTGCATTCGCTCGTAGCTGGTGCCATGTTAATAACCAGTTTCTGCTCTTAGATCTTGAGGATGTATGATTAAAAAATCCAACAGCTGAGACCCACAGTGAAATGACAGGCTGGAGAGGTGGGCCCATGCCAACCTCATGAAGTTCAACAAGACCAAGTGCAAGGTCCTCCATCTGGGTCGGGGCAGTCCCAAGCACAGATATAGGCCGGGCAGCGACTGGCTTGAGAGCAGGCCTGAAGAAAAGGACTTGGGGGTGCTGGTGGACGAGAGGCTCAACATGGGCCGTCAGTGTGCACTAGCATCTCAGAAAGCCAATCGGATCCGGGGCTGCATCAGGAGAAGTGTGTCCAGCAGGTTGAGGGAGGTGATTCTCCCCCTCTACTCCACTCTGGTGAGACCCCACCTGGAGTACTGCGTCCAGCTCTGGGGCCCCCAACATAAGAACATGGACCTGTTGGAGCAAGTCCAGAGGAGGACCACGAGGATGATCAGAGGGCTGGAGCACCTCTCCTATGAGGACAGACTGAGAGAGTTGGGGTTGTTCAGTCTGGAGAAAAGAAGGCTTCGAGGAGACCAGTATCTTAAGGGGGCCTACAAGAAAGCTGGTGAGGGACTTTTTAGGATGTCGTGTAATGATAGGACTAGAGGGAATGGATTAAAACTAGAGATGGGTCGATTCAGACTGGACGTTAGGAAGAACTTCTTCACCATGAGGGCAGTGAGACACTGGAACAGGTTGCCCAGAGAAGCTGTGGATGCCTTATCCCCAGAAGTGCTCAAGGCCAGGCTGGATGGGGCTCTGAGCAACCTGACCTAGTGGGAGGTGTCCCTGCCCATGGCAGAGGGGTTGGAACTGGATGATCTTTAAGGTCCCTTCCAACCCTAACAATTCTATGATTCTATGAAATGCAGTGATTTTGCTGGAAAAGGCAACCCTTCAACTTCTCTTTCACCTTAGGGAAATGGCAAAGGTGGGGAGGTATTAGCGCTAGTTGTCTGGTCCCTCTCCTTGCATGGAGTAAGGCTGCATAGACAACTAAGTTCTCACCTTTCTGAGACTTGTTGCCTGCTCAGTTCCAATCAAACAGCAGTTCATCTGTTCCTTCTGGAACCTTGCCTCCTTGTCTCTGGTGCAGGATCGTCACCCAGGCGAATTGCCCATGGTAGAGTGGCTTCAGGCTGTCCACCATTCCCATAGGGGATATTTGTTGCTGAAGGCAAAGCATTTGTCATTTCCTAGCTCTGGTAGACACGGGGGTTGGATATATTCCTGAGAGATGTGCTTTGTGGCCATGGCAAAGACGAGTGACTTGTTTTCAGAAATCACAATCACAAAGAAGCACTTAGGGCCAGGTGGTGTTTCTCTTACCTGGGGTAGTCCCTTTCCCAGTAGCACATGGGAACTCACTTGTGTCCTGTCTGATTTGGTGGGTGATGTTTGCAGCTTGTCCTTTGCTTAGATGACAGAAGCACAAACCAAAATTTACTTATCTGCTGTGTACAGACAAGCAATAACATGTTTTGAAAAAATAGCTTCCTTTTAAAGCAACAGTTGTAATAACCATGTTCCCTAAGAATAAGATCTTTCTGGCACAAACTGCCTATGGGGCCATTGACTGTGTGTACAGATCAGGATTTATTATAAGGCCTACTACTTGTTAAGCTCAAAAACCCCCAAGATGTACATCAACCCAGGTATCAAAGAACTCACACAAATAACCTACGTAACATATGTTGTCCTAAGGCAACATGTTACTAAACAGATGGTTTTGCGTCTTTCACTGACATTCTTTGCGTTGCTGCTGCTAACTAGGTATTTCCCCTCCCCATCCAGCAAGACCACTGTGCACAGCTAAGGTGTGATTTAGATTTGGTTTCAGGAAGAAACTTTGAAGGGTGAAGGTGGTAATTTTATCCAGGCTTTTTTCCTAAGTAATTTGTATTGTTCCTTTTACTGGGATCTTCTAGAGCTTGTGCTTTGCATTGCTTTTTTTTCTTTTTTTTTTTCTTTCTTTTTTTTTTTTTTTCTGTGGCATTGCTTCAGTCTTGTTGATATAATATGTGATGGAGAACACTTCAACCCTTCGGGGTGATGCCACTGGAGAACAGTTTCAGATTATTGGGTCTTTCAGTCTTGTTCACATCCATCCATAAACATTAATGTTCTTCATCCATTCTACTTTGAAGCCAATGAAAGATTTTAATTGGCTTTAGCGTGCTTTGATCAGGCCTATGATAGTTGTATAAGGGTGCTGTCATGCTGTACAGGTTGTTCATATGAGTTTGTATTTAGCCTTTCCTCTAAAGGAATACCAACATGGCTCTTAATTATTACTAACTCCTTGTAGTAGGGTCCTGTTGCACAACTGCTTGTGGACAGTCGCGCACCCTTGCCCAAAGAATATGTAATCTTAGTAACAGTAGAAAAGGCAGAATTAATATTACCATGGGTTAAAATTTGAGGCAGTAAGTGGAGAGAATAACTTGCTAATTTTTACTCACATGCATTGCGCAGAGCAGAGAAGCAATCAGCTCCTCTGTGGTACCTATGCCTTATCCTTCCACCAGTTGCTGGTCTTGAAAAGACCAGCTACTCCCATTTCAGACCACTGGAAACAGTGTACGTATCTGAAAGCAGTCTGGCCTTTCGTATAGGAATCAATTTGCCCATCGCTATGGAGCAACCACAGAGAAACTGTTTAACAGTACAAAACCCACATTGTATATGAGATTAGGACAGGAAATATGGGATTGCAAGTTGAAACTGCATGGTAAATTTAAGTGAGTTATACACACTGACTAAAACAACATGCCTGTCTTTCTGCGTCTATGCTCATACCAGAGGGGCTCACGATTTGGCTGTATTTATCCTCATATTACTCTTAGTTGGTGGGAACCTGTTGCTCCCAGTTTCACAGATGAGGTCCTGGGCCATCAGCAGGGAAGGTCACCTCCCTGGTGGTAGGGGAGAGCCTAGAGCCCGGCTAGTGCTGTGCCATCTGCTCCGCTTTTGCCCCTTGAAGGTGAGGAAGGGGAAGAGGCTTTGACAGCTTTGAGATAACAGCTTCCTGAAAGTCTCTTCTGAGAGATGTCTCCTGCACAATGGTGTGTTTACCTATGGAGATGTGTATGTGTTCTCTGGCTTTACTGTCACCAAATTAGCTTTTAAACTTTTTTTTTTTTTTAAATCAGTAGCTAAAAATTCTTCTTCACTTTTTTATGCTTTTCCTTTTTAGAAAAGGCTAATGGGGAAAAAAATCCGCTTTCAGAGGGTTCTTTTTTTCTTTTGATAAGATTAACCCAATGTTTATAAAGCAGAAAACGACGTATTTTTTTCCATTAAGCAGGCAAAACCACAATTATTGTAATGAATAATGGGTAATTAACCCTTTTTGTCTGGAGGAGATAACACGTAAGACCCACTGCACTACTTTCCCTGTGGAATAAAATAGCAGTGGTATTAATCCAAGCCAAACATTGACATTTTACAGTGGGTTGTCTTATTATTGCAGTTGTAGCATTTTTATAGCCAGAGCAGAAGGCTTCTGAAATTAAGGTGATATTTAATCTTCTTAAGACTGCTGGGCACCAACTAACCATTCATGCTATAGAAAGGAGATAGCTGCCTTCTCCTCTGCTTTATAAAGAATTAATGCTACACCTCGGTTTCTGGGAAGTTTCCAATGCAGTTTTCATTTGGAATGTCTGGTCACTTGAGTAACATGTAGCTTAGAAATAAAATAGAAGCAATTTTCTACTTCATTTAAAACGTAATCCTAAATCCTGCCAACTTCAGCCTGGCAATTCAATGGAAAGATTTCAGTATGGGGCTTTGTGATAGAATGTCATGTTATAAAGTCTGTTTTGCATCTCTGGTGTTCTAATAGTGTGCTTACATTAGCTCTTGCTTGTGAAGGGGCAACGTCGTGCCTCCCCTTCTAGACAGCTTCTCTGGAGAGCCATCCTAGCTGTAGGTTGGGCAGTTGACCTTGCCCAGGCTATCCTTAGGGATCAATGAACTTTCTGTAGACTGGGACAGGACAATGTGGGCAAGTTTGAACGGAGGCAATGGAAATCTGCCCACTCAGCTGAACAGACTGGGTTGTGCGGGAGGATCAGCTCTCTCTTATGAGAAAGTCTTGCGGAAGAGACTTCTTGCAGTTTGAAATGCTGACAGATTATGACCAGCCAGAAGTCAAATCTCCAGAAGGAAGATTCATGTGGAGGCTGATATAGTTTTCCAATGGTATAATTTTTGAGTGCTCAAAGAGCAAAGCCAGCAGAGTTAAACCCTCCTTTCCTGCTGTGTTATCTCAAAGGAGACTTGCCAAATCACCCTGGCTTGCCTCCCCCTACATGGAACTCCAAGGGAACAAGTGGGAGCCAGTTGGGGCTGCTGCTAATACAGGTTTCAGGGCATACAGGTAGTAGGGTCTCTAGCCCTCAGAAATGCATCAGACAGCAGATCTTAGTCCAGGAGTTTGCTGTAAAAACAGTGACTAATCTCTACCCAGATGTGGTTGGTTTGGAAGTACATGGGGATATGTAATCAGGTTTCCTTGCAACAGGCTGGTGATTGTTCAGTGAGATATTGGGCTAGTTTGTTATACATCATGCTGATACGGGAAAGTCCTGATTGCCTTGAGCACTCGGAGATCCAGTGACTTCAGCAGGGAGATGTAGTATCTCAAGCCTATTTTTTCTTATAGACACCCCAACCACAGATATGATCCAAAAACCCATGCTCTTGCTAGGTTCTGAGGAGTTTACCAATTTTTCTGAGCAGGAGTATATCTGCTGTTTCATCTTTTTCAGAGTTGCATGGTTATAAGGCTTCCAACTTTATATTGTTTAGCACAAGAATTTTTTTTTCAGCTTGTGGATCCCCAGCATTTCCAGCAGAAAACTTTGATACAAAAGCATTGCAAAAGCATGGCTACTGCTGTTAGGCTTGTCCTCCTCAGATATTTTCCCCGGCTCTTCAGAAGCTGTCATTGACATGCAGACCAAAGGTTGAAAACCTGCGCCACATCGCAAGGTTCATTCCAGAGGCTTGCTGCTTCTCTTGGAAATTCCAGTTTTACTCCAAATATTCTTCTCCTTGCTTGCTTCTTCATCCTTTCAGTGAGCCACCTTCAGAGCAACCCCTCTCCAGCATTCCTCCCATCCCACTGCCATGATGCTGCCTTTATTCCTGGTGGAATTACTGAAGCCTTTCCTCCTCCCCGCAGCATTCATGTGTCCCAGCGCAGGGTTTACCCCAGGCTTCCCATTGCGTAGGCCTCTGTACTGCTGCCAGACGATACTTGCAGTATATGCTGCGGGTGATTCTCTCAGCCTCTGGAATGAATTATTTTACTGCTGCCAACTTGTCAGAGAAATCAGCTTGAAAGCTGAGCCAGAGCGCAGTCCTGGGAGCGACCTATTCGAAGGGGAAGCAAGTCACCATTGAGCAAAATAAATAGGGGAAAGCATCAGCTGGATAATATGAGTGCTGTTTTATAAGGGAATTTCAAAAGAACCAATTAGCCTTCAATAGGGAACCAGGTCCTATGTTTAAAACTCATAAATATACAAATCATGACACTGTAATTAAGTGTTGTTGTTTCCCAGTTTGGTTGTTTGGGTTTTCGGTTTTTTGGTTTTTTTTTTAAAGGGTATAGTTTTCTGTTTAACTGCTGTTCTTGTAAAGATTTGGCATGGTCTGGGACATTTTTCTCTTCTTGGTTACCTCGCAAGGAATTTGCATTCCTGCTCGGTGCCTGTGCTTTGGTGTGCGTGCTGCCACTGAAAAGGCTGTGAGCCATAAATAAAAGAACAATATGACCGCAAGCACCCCCCGCAGAGGAAGAAGAAAGACATGAGTAAAATAATATGCCAGAGAAAATCGTAGACCAGATAATTTATCTGCCCCTAATTATTTCTGGGCCAGAATGAGGTATTTCAAATAGTAAGAAAACAACTCTCATATTTTTTTTCTAGTGATTTCAAACCATTGGCCTATTACAAGTTGATTCAATTTTAGTTGGCTGTTTTTCAAGAAAAAAATTACCAGAGGTCACTTATGAGCACTGCAGAATCAACTGCATATACGTTTCTGAAACAGAAAGGCTATTTTTTCATGCGTTTCTGACACTTTCAGCCATTCAGACTCCAATGTCTTGAAAGAAAACACATCTCAGGTGTCACATTAATCTGGTTGGTATGAGATTATGGCTTGCAAATTGCTGATTTTGGATATGGATGCCTGGTCCATTTAAACGACTTCAGCATAAATAGTAATAATAGACTACAGTGGCACAGTCTTTCAGAAGATGAGACAAAAAGCTGTCCTTGTTAAAACAAAAGGATACCCCAGAAGCAGGAAATTTAATATTATTAATGAAAACAGAAGGAATTATTAGGAATGCTTTCACACGATAAGAGTTCCTCATTCAGGACGTACTACCAGGGGGACTTTACCAAGGGGTCTTGCTGAATCTTTTTTTGCTGAACGCGTCTGCAGCACCATGAACTCCGCTATAACCTATGATGTATTTGTAACATTTGCATGTAATCTGTCAGGCAGGGCCTCTACTATAGAGCGTGGGAGTTTCGGGCCCATGGGATTTGCGAGGCTACAGATGCAGAAGTTTAAGTCAGTCAGATTTGTGGCATGGACAGGGGTTTCCCCGGTGTTAGAAGTGAAGAGTAAGCCCCGAGTGTGCTGCAGTCTGACTGCGCACAGGCTATTCTCACAAGGTTTCCGTTTTCAAGGTTTGGATGCATTTTTGACATTGGAGTTCTCCTTTTAAGCTGATCCTCCACAATTTTTCAAGGTTCACCCACAAATCATAATTACCCTAGAGGATAACAGCACATGGATGCAATGAAATGCGTTCATAAAAGTGCTTGGTTTTGCATTGATGGGGCTCTAACTGCTTGTTATCTCTGAGCATGATTTAGAGGGACATAAAAGTAGCATCTCAGCCTTACACATTCATAACTCCTTCCATCAAAAGATCTCAAAGCATTTTACACACAGATGTAACTGGATAATATGTCCTGTTGTCTGTGTGGCATTTCCAACATCAGTTATCATCATTCTAAACCATATGCCAGGGTCTAGAGTATTCCCTGAAGTATTTTATATGGGAGGAATACATGTAAATAGAATATCTGGCAATCTATGAATGGCTCACAGGATTTTAATCAACTGCACAGTTTTAAGATTGGTATTTAAATCCCTCTCACATCTGTTGTTTAAAATAGCCAGCAGCGTGTGGGATACATTCAGTATGCAATATTCATATGAGTATGTTAATAATAGTATACATTATCACAGTAAAAAATAAGGTGTATAAATGCAGTGCTCGTTAGACTAAGTAACTAGAGGTTTTGGAGAAAGCACTGTTTAACAGTAAAGAAATAAATATTTTCCCCTGGCAGATAATACTGGGATATGTTCTCAGTGTTTTGAATAGAGGACTTAAATCTTCCCATTTGCACCCTTGGTACACACCGTGGCTTCCAGTGCTCTCCAAGAGCAGTCCTTATGGGGTAACTCGCATAGAAAGCTCATAAACTGCACCTGCTTTAGCTTCTAAATATCAAAGAAGGTGAAATACTTCTTAGAAAAACTTGTTTATGGATCGTCTGGGCAAGGTCATAGGTGACAGCTAACTCTGGTTAGGTGTTAGCTAGCTCTGGTTCGCCGACAAGCACTGAATTCAAATTGCAGCCATAGGCCGTCTTCTCAATGCGTTTGTATGGTCTCCGTGCCTTTGTTCCCTATCTGCCAGACAGTATTACTCACGCAGGCTCCTGCCACGCTTTCTTCATCTCAGTGAAGCTTTTAAAAGAGGTTCAAGGTATGAAGTGCACTAACACGGGGTGCATTGCGTCTCTGACTGTAGAGGGTTCTGAGTGTTGGGGAGAGCTGTACCCTCACTCTCCAAAAAATGCAGTAACTCTGCGACTAAGCACCCAAAAGCTGTTGAATTCTACCTAAAATGATCTTGGGTTTCACGTGTCTTCTTAGGTAGCTACAGTCTCTGGTCCTGCGCTGGTTGTTGTTCTCATACACTGCTGGTCATGTCACAGGACAGGCATTTTTTAAAAAAAAAACATACAAAGAACACAAGGGAATTTAATTCCATCCCACAGGAATGACTGTACCACACTAGTCATTGTTTTGAAGTATGTTTTAGAAATTTGTAATGACAGCATTGGGATTATATAGTTAATTGCAGAGCGACCATTTTTACAATTTGTGTTTTACCCCACATGGAAAGCTATAATTTACTCCAAGTAATTAGGTTAGGTTTAATTTTGGCCAGACATAGGCCCATATTATCCCGTGTAATATACTGTAATCCTCACGTTAGGTAGGGTGCCAAGTATTCCGTTTGTTTTGGGAGCCAACAAAATTGCCACTTGTCCAGAGTTGTTCTTGGACAGAATTGTGAAAGTGGTAACATTTTGCTACTTAAACCAGTTTATTATTAGTTTAACATATGCATATCATTCATTGAGCATTATGTAGAAGGTGTATGGCACTTCACTAATAAAATAATGTGTTTAACAGCATATGGAGGCAATGTTGAAAGGCTTGACATCATCAGACACTGAGACTGCTTTCTGTCTTTCATGATGTGACCCCAAAATCTCAATTTTCTTTAGCTTCTTGTCATGCTATGAAGTGTAGTGGTCAGACATTATACCACTGCCATATTGCTATTACACTACTGCATATGAGTTTATTAATAAAAGTTAAATCTAAGTTTAAAAAAAAAAGTAAGCTAAAATTAATTTTTCCTCTCTACCCTTTCAAAGGCCTTTTCTGTACTTTCTGAGTGGTTTGCCTGTCCTTTAGAAAGTCTATTTATCAAAAGATATCAAAAGAGTATATAGTCATAGGTTGGTGGCTGTTGAGGGGCTCACAGCTGCAAATGGCATATTTTTTTGAAATCCACATTTATTAAATGTATGGACTGTTTTCTGAAATAGTTCTCTTTACTTCTGAAATCTGAGAGGAGGGATTCCCTAACAACATTTTGTGCCTAACTGAATATAACTAACATCTTAGACACTGAGATTTTTATGTTTTGTGTATGGTTTATTTCTTTGCGCTGTTACCACTTGTAGGTGTTGTTATTTATTGAAATCAAAGTTAAAACATAATAGGCTAATGATAGATCTTGATGAGGTGGGATTTTTTGCCTCAAGCAAACACACAAGGGGCTCACTTTTCCTATTAAAGACATTAAGCAGCAGACCGCTCTGAGAGTTTGCTTCATTTGTTAATTGTCATACTCCGTAGGATGTTTCATTTTCTTCCATAGGAGATATTTTTACTTTTCTACCAGAAGACTATGAAATATGTAAGTCCATAAAGAATGTTTCAATAATTTCCATACTGTTGTTGAAGAAACAGCTGGATCCACATTCCTGTCTGTAAAGTCCAGTATTGCAATTCCCAGTTCATCATGATGGATTGGGTAATTCCACACTAAGGAATTAACTCAGTGTTTGGAAGGGTCAGGATTGTACGATTGATTATTTTTGTTTGATTATAAATGCCATCCAAAAATAATTCCTGTACTCAGTCACTGACAAATATGACCTCTCTTCCAGCCTCCTGGAAATTTCTTTGTGCTGGCTATTTTGACCATGTGGATGTTCAGGGCGATACAATATGTATCAATGATGTTCCCACACATCTTAGTGAAGGAAATAATAACTATTGATCAGTGCTACAAGGAAGGAGAGTGATAGAGGTATAACTTCATAGGGAACAGCAGCTGCACAGTGGTTAAAATAGAAGGCTGAGAGCCAGGTTTTACCAGTTTATCCTCGGCTCTGCTGTAATCTTCTTCTTATCATTAACCTTGCATTAGTCCTTTCAGTGGCATGCCTCCCTCCCCCAACCCTAAGCAATTTAGGATTGTTGGAGACAGAATTTTGGCCTATGTTCTTGGGTGGAGTGTTCATACCACCTCACTTTTGGCACCCACTGTACATGGCTGAGGCCTCCTCCATCATCTCTTCTGCAGTCAGGGAAGAGAGGTAGATGTCAACCTGACCGTTTCATTCTCACTCCTAACTTGGGTACTACAGTTAGGTTTCTAAAGTAAGGACTATTTCAACATCTTTATTTGTCAGATAACAATTAAAATCACATAATTCTTCCCAATGTTTATAAACGTACTATAAGCAACTAGCGATTTATTGTTATAAATAATAAATGCAATAAAATTGTTATAAATTCAGATAGGCTGATTGGTGTTATAAATGAAGCTTTGCTTCTCAACTCTATAAAAGTACAAGAGCCCCATCATTCCTCCAATCAGGCCAAAACAGGTGGATACTAAAAAATATGTTTCCTGAGGAACCTTAGTACGTGTGACATCTGCTCTGTGCCTGCACTACCCAGGCAGTAAACTCTGTGAAAAGAGTCTGTCTTTTGTGCCGTGTGAGAACAATGTCTAATATACTGGGAAACGGTCTCGAAGAAATCCTTGATGCTATCATGGTGCAAATAACAATTAAAAAATACTGGGAAATATTATCAATTTGTTCAAGGTCCGGAACAGCTGATTGGTAATTGCTGTCTTTTTGGTGCTACTATTCATGCTCAGAAAGTGCTGGTGACAAGACAGAAGCCTAACTACTCACCTTTTTTCTCTGATTTCTTCGCCCTTTCATCCTCTTCAGTAGTAGATCAAGAATATACCGCAGAGTGGTGCCTGTGGTACAGAGCTCTCGGGGCTGCTGTGTATGCTGGAGCATGCTGATAAAAATAGTAACCTCAACAACAACAACAAAGAAGGAAGAATTGTTTTCTTGCCCCCTGTGGAATGGAGACCTGAAGGCAGGCAGGAGGTCCTGGTGTCTGGAGGAGTCGGCATGGCGGAAGGCCTGTGATTGCCTTTGCAATGTAATTGTTATAATGGTAGGCCAGGGAATTGCAGTGGTGCAGTGAAAAGCTCCAGCCATTTCTCCTTGTGGTTCTTTGTGTGGTTACAGCAGGAGCTGGAGCATCCCTATGTGGAGATGTGCCATAAGAATGTGTCTCAGATGACTTTGTGAGCTCTGTTGGTAGTGATAGACCACAAGGAGCAAGGGAAGAACTAAACCTTCAAGGAAGACTTCTCTCTCCACAGCTTTATGGAAAGTGGTTGAGGAAGGAGGGGGAGAAAGGGTTATAAAGTAGGTGCAGATCTGAACCAGATACAGAGTCATGGGGATGAAGGGGAGGAGAGAGATGAAGATGGTATGCACAGGTCTCATCCTGCATGGACTCAAAAGAGCTCCATGCAGGATCTCAGAAGATCTCCAAAGTTCCTCTACATAGATGTAGCCAATAGAGAATTTTTTTATGGTCTTCACAGACTCCTTTTTGCATGAACATTTTTTTCTATTGGGCTTTTTCATTCTTATTGATTGTACTGTATTCACAATAACAGTGAAGGAATTACTAAAGCTCTCTTTGCCAACTTTGGCAAATGGAATTGTAAAATCTCTAGTTCAGCCATAGTTAGACTATTATAATTTTAAATGTTCCAGAGATTGAGGCTGGAAATCTGCCCAGTGGAAAAGGACCTGGGGCTCTTGGTTGTCAGTCGGCTGGATATGAGCCAGCAGTGTGTGCAGGTGGCCAATAGCATCCTGTCTTGTATCAGAAGTAGTTTGGCCAGCAGGATTCATATACTGTGTTCAGTATTGGGCCCCTCACTACAAGAAAGACATTGAGGTGCTGGAGCGTGTCTAAAGAAGCGCAACAAAGCTGGTGAAGGGTCTAGAGCGCAAGTCTTATGAAGATTGGCTGAGGGAATTGTTTAGTCTGGAGAAAAGGAGGCTGAGGGGAGACCTTATCAGTCTCTACAACTACCTGAAAGGAGGTTGTAGTGAGGTGGGTCTTGGTCTCTTATCCCAAGTAACAAATGATAGGACAAGAGAAAATAGCTTCAAGTGGCATAAGGGGAGGTTTAGACTGGGTATTAGGAAAAATTTCTTCACCTCAAGGGTTGTCAAGCATTGGAACAGGCAAGGAAATGTTTGAGTCACCATCCCTGGAGGTATTTAAAAGGCATGTAGATGTGGTGCTTCAGGACATGGTTTAGTGGTAACTTGGCACTGTTAGGCTAACGGTTGGACTCCATGATCTTAAAGGTCTTTTCCAACCTAAATGATTCAATGATTTTGTGATTCTGTGAAATAGAACCTCTTTCTCTTCTTCTGGGTGACTTATTCCATAGTTTAGCAGATGCCCCTCTTGGTAAGCTTTGCAATATGTTCAATTTAAATATTCCATTTTCTATCTATCTCATTATTTGTGTATCAATCCCTTTATATACCTAAAATACCCTGCTTTTCTGAAGTTTCATCTCTCCACCTTACACATTTACCTCTCTAAGGAAATATGTGATCCCTTTCCATATCAAAGTTTTTTAATCGAGCTCAAAGAATAAACCACAACATTCTTTAGTGGTCTGCAAGAGCATGGAGCAGGGATATGTCTATGTTGGACTCCCAGCAGAGATTGCAGTATTAAGAAGGAATTAGTGGTAAAAGAGTTAGCTCAGGTGCTGGTAGCAGCTTATGCACAGCAGTGCTAGATTCTCTGCCGACTGATAAAACTCTCCAGAGAAGTAGGACTGGTTTGCCTGTGCTGTTGGAGCTAGATTGGTACCAGCCCATAAAACAAGCTGGCTCTGATATGTCTGCGCTGCCCCATAGTCCCTCCTTCCTTCGTTCTGTGGAAAGGAGTTAAGTCTTCTTTGGTCTTAAAGCAGTCACTTCTGATATATGTTCACCTGTGTGCTGAGATGTGGGATGCAGCAATAACCACCAATTAAGAACTGTGTCATCTACAGGTAATAAGATGGGCCTATACATCATCATAACTTAAAAATGTGAGTTACTGATCTAGCGAGGGACAGAAGTGTTGTTTCTTCACTCCCCAGCCAGGGCTTTGGTCTGTAAACTGTGGCACCTCTCCAGTGTTTCGGGAGGCCGGTGGGCTGCAAACATTTCTTTTGCAAAGCATCCTGCTTACAGAGAGATTCCCTGTGCTATGGCTGAAGTGAATTCCATTAAATTTTTTGCATGGAAATTCTCATGAAAATGTCCAGAGCTGAAAATACCAAAAAAGCCACTAACACAAACCGTTTTTATTTTTATTTTCTGGAAATTCCAGTATCAATACCTCTGGTTATTTTTGGCTCAACTGGAGTCAAAGGCAGTAAGCAGTAAAGTCTTCAGTGCCCGTTACAGAGGCAAATTGTCTGCCAGCAACCTTTTAGTTTGTGTTGGTTTTGTTGTTTTTTGGTTGGGTTTTGGTTTTTGGTTTTTTTTTTTTTTTTTTTTTTTGAGAAAAGTAGAGTGTTCCTTGGCTTTGTGCTCCTCTGAGTGGGTTTCTTCTTTTTCATCTTGAGGGGTTTTGTTTGGCTGGGCCCAAGGAGAGGGGTTTCCTCCATGAGATCTTTTTTCTTCCCTCCAAATATTCCTGATCCCTTTGCTTTCACTATGCCATTCCAAATAAATTCTAAATACATTTCCTGTCTTTTCATAGCATCAGCACTCTTAATACAGTAGGTGACACTCTAAATATAGTAGGCGGGTTAAGGAATGGTGGTCATGAGATTAAGGGTTGATGGAGGAACTATGAAAAACATTCAGAATAGTAGCTAAGATTTACACCAGGTTTGTATTATGGGATGAGTTCACTGGAGTTTTGTCATGTCTGCCTCTGGCAGAAAGGAGGGTTCAGGGAGGAGGCTTGCTAAATTAGACCTCAATGGTGGGAGGAAATTCAGAATTAGTTAAGATGAGGATTTTGCATCTTAATCTTTTTCATGACTTCAAATCAGCCTTGGGATTCATCTGTGGATCACCAGTTCCAAGGGTTCTGAAGCCATAATTCAGACCTCACAAAGCAAGCTGAAAAATCACAAGATCTCAAAAATTAGTTCCTTTTCCTCCAAGCTTTTAGGGTATATTTGTGTAGTGTTCTTCTTTACAATCACAGATGTTAAGAATTATTATGATTACAAAAAAAGTTAGATTCTCAAGTAGTCACTTACCACAATAGAGGTCCTTCAGGAACACCCCAAATATCACAAGACAAGCAATAATATCCTGGCAGCTGGCAGAGGTAGCTTTCAGATGGAAATCACGTGCTAGCCAGTAGGTTGGGATGTGTTTCCCTAGCCATTAGGGGTTAATACCAGCTGAAATTCTAGTGAAACCTGGAGTGTTAATCCATGTTAAGGAGATCTGGGGAAAGCAAGTGCCTTAATCCCTGCAAACCCAGTGATAAAGTTGTTACTGCCTGCCTACATATACACCTCATGGACCATTTATCTGGGCATCAGATGAACCAGTCAGGATAGCAGAAGACTCCCTAAAACAAAGTACAAAATGATCTTTCCCTTGTGTTCCTCTTTAATTTCGTGCAAGTATTACAGGAAATACTGAATTTATCTGAGATAAACTGCAGAGGCCTACTTTTTCAGATTGTACTTGCTTTCATGTGTGTTTTCTTCTATCTACTGCACCATCAGGACTACTGAAAAATTAGTCCAATAGCTTCCCAGTATAAGTTTATGGTGTGTTCCCACCCCTCAGTTTTAGTGGCTAGGCTTAGCAGAACAAATGGTGATTTAAGTCCTAGTAAGATCCAAGACCCGCCTCCCACAAGCAACTTGTGTTTTGTCACTAGACATCTGCAGCAGCGAAGGACATTGGGGAGTAAATATGATGTGCAAATATGCCACATCTGGGTAAACGTGAGAGTCAGCTCTTAAAGCTGGAGTTCAGAGAGATCTCTTTCATTCATCCATGGGAGAAGGCCTCATTATAATTGTTCAAGCCTGACTGGATTACATCACTTTCCCCCTCATTTCACTCCCTCCCTGCTTGCCTCCCTCCTTTTATTTACACCCCTTGTTCGGCAGCAGCGTTGAGCGAGGGCTCCCTTAATGATGCATGCTGATCGCTTCATTCCCCGTTGCCCCCCCATCGCCTCCCCCAGTGCTTTGAAGTGTGCTCAGGTCTCAGGCTCCAGTTCAGAGGTCACTTTGTTTATTTATGCAAAGCTGGCTCATCTGTGAAATGGGGCTTTCAAGGCCTCTGACATCAAAGACTCCAAAGCTGGTCCCATCAAGTCAGAGCAGGGACGAGCCTTGCATTATAACAAATTGAAGCAACTTTGTGAATCATAGAAAAATATCACGGCTAGATTTTTGCTTCAAAAATTGGGCCGTTGTTTAGACTCATGGTATGACGCTCAGCATGTAGTATTGGCCTGAAAACCAATCATACGCGTTCGGCTAAAACATGAAGCCTTCATGGAGAGTCTGTGGGTAAATAAAATTTGATCCTGGCTCGGTAACAGTCTGTGAATATTTCCCATCAGTTTCTCTCAGAGCCGGAGCGTTATGCAGAATTTTCCATTTCTTTTGACCTTTAAGAGGGAATGGAACAATTCTGCTATGGTAATAAACAGTAACTATACCCTGTTTATGTGGCATAGGATCCCCAAAGTGCTTTGTCAATTGATGGAGTTACATAGAAAAATCCCTTTTCTGCAGAAATCCAGCCTGCTTTGGGACGGGGGTAGACCATGGCAGGCAATGTGCACAGATCATCATGCTTTCTGGGGGGAGAAAGGGCGATTTGGCCCATGAAGTCAGCACTGATAATCAGGGCCTCATACACTCAGACATGTCAAGTCTCATGGAAAACCAGTCCCGTGACTGCTCGTGATCGCGCACTTCCCCAGCACAGCGCCAGCATCTCAGTCCTGTGGCATCTCAGACCTAGAAGCCAGCTTGGAATGAGATCCTGAAACAAGAGAGAGGCAATGGTGGGAGAGCAGCTAGGGACCATGCCACTTAGATGACATTCCTGAACAACGGGCTGATGCCTCTGGATCCATCCTGGCCCTGTCTTGTATGGTCAGGTGCGACATTTGAAGGGGAAGGGGCTACATGAGTTTATCCCGTGTCTCTAACTCTGCCACCTGACATGATATCAGAGCCTTCCACTTTAGGTTTCTCAACCAGCCAGCATGCTCTGTAACACCATGGAACCAAATCGTATAGCGAGGACACCTAAATCATGTATATACGTTTTCTTAGCCTCAGGTACTCGTGACATAAAATTAGTCAGTGATTATTTTTCAAGGCAGGTTTTCCACTTTATCTTCCAACTGGCTGCTCTCCTAAGCCTGTGATACTGTCCAAGAAGTCCAGTACAGGATGACCTTCCAATATAGGTCACAGAAAAGGGAGCTTGTAGGAAACTTCAGCTACTTATCCTTCTTAGCGCTGCCTCTTGCGGTAATCTGCTGGCAGCAAAGCTGGCAACGCTGCAGAGCTGGTCCCTGGTGCCCTTTGGCTGCAGGCTCATTTTTTTGTATATAGCTTATCACCCTGACCTGCCTGCCTCTCTAGGAGGTGACAAGAGCATGAGTAAGCAATGGGCTTATTAAGTCATTTTTGAATATAACTAAGACTCATGTGACTTCTGCTACTAACTCATCAGTTTGTATACTGGTCATACTTATCTGAATGTGCCTCTTTTTTTCAGGTCTACTCTCTGTCTAATAAGAATTTTACCAGGCCATTTGCATTTGTGAAATACAAACAGCAGGTCTTCAGATTTGGCACTCTTAACCAGGCTTCAGACTGCAGGTTTGGGCTAAACCAGATGCCTCTGAACTTTCAGGAAATTTGGCTTTGCTTTCAGTGTCACAGATCCCTCCCTGGGAGTGAGCAGGCTGACCAAAGTGTGTTTGTGGTCCAGAAAGATATCCATCCTAGCTAGCACAGGGACCAGAACAACTGCACAAGTGTTTCCCTACCCTAGGAAGCCACTTGATATCAAAATTTAAAAAATAGCAAAGTTCTTCAAAACAGGGAGAGACCAATTCTTGTCAAGCAGCCGCAGTACTAACTTTGGATGGGGCAGGTGGAAGTCAAATCTTGGTGATATCTGTATTAGACAGGGGTATTCCATCCTAAGGGTGTACCTGGGATATCTGTCTCCCATAGTACTGTTCCACTTTATGCAATAATAAGCTCTTTTTTGGCTCTCTGAGACCACAGTCCAGAGCTTAAGACACTCACACAAGGTGCAAGAGGGGAGGTTCAAATCCCTCTCTGAACGCAGAAGAGGAACTTGACCCTGGGTCACTCGCATCCCAGGTTAACACTTTATCATTATATCACTGGCTGTTCTGCTGCCTCACTCACACTTTGAAGCTTCACCAGAGATTTCTGGGCTTCAGGGAATCTTCCCAAAATGAGCATTGCTGAATTTCATCCTGTTTCTGGATCTCATGAATCAGCTTTTTTCCTACAGTTCTCAAGTGTGCGTTCGTTCAGATAGGGTCACACGGAAGGTGGGAGCCCAATCACTGCACGTTGCAGCTGGAACGGAGACTGCTGTAACATCACTCCCCCACTGTGCAGCCCTGGGGATGGGAAGGAGTAATTTTGCTCTACATGAGTTTCCATGTTTATGACATTTCCTCACCACCACCAAGACTTCTGCTATGTGGTGTTGTTAACGTTACCTCATTCCGAACAAAAGTGAGACCGGTTCCAGTGGATCTAAAACAGCATGTCAAAATGCGTGCAGTTATTTATTTCAGTCTTGCTCCTCGCCAGATCATCTTTTTCATAGGCTCAGCATGGTGGTGTTCGTTATCCTGATATCTTCCCCCCAGAATGATTTTTTCTGGTTTTGGTAGGTTACTCCGCAGGTTTGCGATTTGGCAGGATAAAAACCGGAGAAGCGTCTTCAAAGATCAAACAGATTCAGAGCAATTCTGCTTACATCAAAAGCTTGGCAGCATGTCAAGAGGTGTTGAGAACCCCAGTCAGTCCTTGTGTGTAGGCAGGAGGAGCGCACATAGGCTGACATACTGTAACATGAGGCAGGAGGCAAGGGAGGATATACTGCTCTTTGTACATCAAGCTGAGGAGGATTAAGATATAATTGACAGAACATCACCACCTAAATGTCTTAACCACTTTTAAGATACTTGGCAGTTAACAACAGGCAGGAATCCTACATCTCTGACCACAGCTTTTCTTTCTTCTCCGTTACTCAATACATTTTTCTAATTCTGCTAAGGGATTTACTAAGTTCTCTGTCAAAGAGCATCCAAGACTTCATTTGTAGCACTGCTGATATTTATGTGAAGAACTGTACAAGTGCCAGAAGATAATCGATTCAGTATTTTGACTGAAAGGAGACAATCTGTCATATGCAAGCCATCATATATAATGGGTATATTTGGATTCCCTGCATTGGGTTTGCCAAGACTGTAAAAATGTATTTGTAAAACACAGCGCATGGATTACTTGTCTCCTGTAGGGGACACAGGCTGCGGGCCAGCCTCGGCGGAGCCTGGATGGTACGTTCGCACTCACGGCACTGCACGAGAGTCCATGTTTCCTGAGTGTGACTGTGTTTCAGGCTGCTTCCCTGTGGTTTGGCCTGGGAGCTGGCTGGAGCCCTCAGGAAAGCCTCCGGGTTTCCAGCGATGGAGAGGGGATGAGAGGGAGGTGGGAAGGGGCAGTCAGCTGGAGTGAGCTGCCAAAGTAAGAGCATGGCGTGCTGCTGCCCTGAAAGTTTTCTTTTCTCCTCGAAGTGACAGCTGCACATACCTTCAGGGAAAACTGTGCTGAAGTAACCACAAGGAGAAGGGAAAAATCTGTCAGGGGTGAGGGGGGACAAACCCATATGGCACTGCTGCCTCTCTGCTTAAGGGACAGCGGCAAACAAGATTGGAGCATGTGTTGGCATAAAATACCCTGTACTGAAGAGAGAGGATGATTTTCCAAAATAGCGGAAACTGGGGTGAGGATGGGGTTAAACACACGTTCTTCTCTCTCAAAGACTGCACAGAGGTTTAGGCACTGAGCACTGTTTAAGCACAACCTAACTTATAAAACAACCGTACTCTGCAGCTTTACTGTTTGTACATTTGCGGGGGACGGACATGCTCATTTATAGGCTGAGATAAGTTTTTCCTCTCTGCTGCAAAGATTGCAGCAAGAAATTTCCTCTCTTTTGCTCATGAGACCTTTTTCTTACGGGTTTTAGGAGTTGGACATTTGGAAGGATTCATTCCTTCCTTTTTTTTTTTAACACTACTGCAGAGCAGTTCCTTATTGAAGTGAACTTTCTCCCAGCCTTCACCTGACCTATTTCTGAATATCAAACTTCACACGCTTCAGTGCACTTCAGCTAGGAGCTGAGAAGCTCTTAATCAAGAGCTCAAATCCAGCTGCTGTATGGGGCTGCACCACCTGTAGAGTACAGAAGTAGCCTTGGAAGAGCCACACTGCTGCACTGTCACCCATAGGTGCCCAAAGTCCCTTAGGTGGACGTCCCCCCTGGTGTGATGCGCTGCTGTAAAAGGGTGCTCTGTGCTGAGCTGAGCACTTGTGCAGTAGAGGTCAGGCTATTACTGGAGGCAGAAAAAGCTTCACATCTGGGCACTGCAGAGGTGTGAGGCCACCAGCACAGCCCAGGTTGCGCAAAGAGGCTCAGGGCACTCCCCTGCTCCCTCAGCCCTCATGGAGACCATGTAGGTGGCCGTGTCACAGTGGCAATGTGGCAATTTGAGGTGGGGGCTGCTGGAGAGATGAGGGTTTCACCTTTTGGTGATTTCTATTTCTCCTAGCAGTACAGGGTACGAAGACCTTGATGCTGCTCTGTAGTAGTGGTACAGACAACTGGAGTGACAAGGGACAAAGCGGTGTGTTGTCAATACAGGTAGATGGGTGGTCTTAATTAAAAAAAAAAAAAAAAACCACAAAACAAAACACAAACAGCTTTTCAATTCCCTATTGCTTTCTCCAGCCGCAGCTTTGCATTCAGTATCCATTGAGGGCTCGTTTGACCCCAGACCTGCTGGATTTCCTGGTTTTGTATGGAAGCTGAAAGGCAAATTAGTGGCCCTAATTCCACTGCTTGTGCTCTGTGTGACTGATCATATAAGTCTTCCCCCACCTCCTAGGTTTAATTAGCTGTAATTTTGATTTATACCATTATTTGCATAGAAGGTACAACAGATCAGCTCCTCCTAGGGAGCAGCAACCTGTAAACATAAGCAAAGAGGCTTTTGTCAGCTATTAATGGAAACATTGATTAATCTCCCATTGCTTTGGTAGCCTGCCGAAAAACTCATAAAGCAGCAAACTAAATTGTTTATTAAACTGGCCAGGCTGTAAGTGCCGGGATGTGGATGCCAAATGTATGTTGAATGTGTTTCAGCTGCATGGTGCCTCCAGCAGGAGACGCAAACTCTTGTTATCGTACTGCAGCACTGTAGGAGACCTTCTTAACATCTTCCCTTTCCTTTCCTTTGCAGATGACACCAGCTCAGGAAAGGATAGCCAGGTACCTGAAGGCTCCAATGGAGAATATGAAGATCATACTGGGAAGCAATGGGGTAAGGAGCAGTGTATGTTTGTTGGTTTTCCTGGGTTCTTGGTTCAGTGCTGTTCACGCGGCACATTTCTCAGTTGCGGAAGGAAAGGAAAGGCAGAACGACTGGAATGAGTTCTCCCTACAGATGGTCAAATAATAAACAGAGCGTTAGCTGAACATTTCGGTGTGAATGGATCCCATCCAAGGGTCCTTCTGTGAAATGCAGCCCGTGGTCCGCTGTAGGGCCCCCTGCCATGTACCTCAGCATGGTTCTCCCTTGCATTTGTTTTTCTGGGCAGTGACTTTCTTTTGCATGTGCAGTTATTATAGCTTTCATAGACTGTCTATAAAAGGCATATTGACTTTTACAGCAATATTTCCAAAAGCCTTCAGTGCCAATGTAACACTGCTCCCACTGAGGGCAAATGGGAGGTCTGACTTCACTTCAGGAGAATTAGCATTAGGCCAAAGCTGAGTATTTTTTAAAATTACCCTCTCTTTTAGACACCTGCATGAACTGCTCCAAGACCTGGCATGGTCAAGCATAGGATTTTGATGCTGTTGCAAAGCTTTGGGCAACTCCTAAAATCTCACTTGGAACAGGTTCTGAATCACCGCAAAACTTGCAGGTCCAAAGTTTGGTCCGAGCACTCCCTGAAGGTCAGTAAGTTGTCAGGCTGATGCCAAACAGCTTTTGGCCATTACCAACACGAGTGCAATGTGAGTTTATGACCTCGAAGGATGAAGCACAGCATTTCCATTTTGCTCTTGCAGTACATCCCTCCTTTTAATTTTATAGTACAGAGATGGCTTTGTACCACATTCATGGCCAGGGAGTAACCTCATAGCAATGATAGGGGTGGAACGTGTCAAACTTTCACCATATGAGTCTCCACTACTTGAGCAGAGGCCGGTTTTCTTCAGGAGCTGGCAAATAAGGGATGTGGTGTGCTGTGGTGTAGTCCAGTCAACACCTAGAGGAGGCAGTGCCATAGTAGCTTTGAATTACAGATTCATCTGAGCCTGAGCTTGATCTGGGAGAGGAGGGCAACCTCCACTCGTTCTGGAAAAGGCTGACAATGTTTTAAAGCTAGAGAAAGGGTGGCTTTGATAAACTTCAGGTCAGGAGGGATTCAGCAGGTAGCAAGAAAAGCTGCCTCTCTCCACTCTTCTTTACCCTGGTGGACATAGGAGTAGACATTGAATGCCACGGCAGATGTGCTTCTGGTGGATCAATGCAACAATAATATTATAAAGAAATATGTAAGCACTACTAAAATTATTAGGCACTGACAATCTCGTATCGAATTGTATCTTACTCTGTTCTTCCCTGGCCCAGTCCTTCATTGTGCTACAGAGTGTTCCTGCACCTCTGCTTTTTCCCCTTTCCCTCCCTCCTATCTCCTCTCCCCAAGCAGGGAAACGGCTGTGGCAGGCCACACACCCACCCAAGCCCTTTCCATCCAGTAGTGTTCACCAGCAAAGTGTTGGCGTGAGCTGGTGCACAGGGAGGTGATTCTGTGAGGTCTCTGGAGGATCTGCAGGTCTCTGGAGGATAATGGGTGAAGGAGCAGTTTGTGTTTGCAGAGTCCTGGGCCCTAGAGAAGTGGGAGAGGGGAAGCATGGTAAAAAACCCCTCCACCTTGCTTTCCAGCTACCATTGTGGAGTGGTATCACTAGGGAGAGGTCCTGCCCCCATCAAGAGCAGGTAGCTGATCTTGGGAAAGATAGATACCCCTAAACCATGTCTTCCCACAACTGGGTGAGCTCTTATCCAAAAGACTTTAAAGTATTTCAATACTTAGTCATATCGTGACACTTTTTTGTGTAAGTATCAGGAAAGATTGAAGAGGTACTGACCATCGCAATGTAGAGGTAATTGTGATGGATCGCAGCAGACTACATTTTTTAGCTACCTACCTCAGTTTGTATAAGCAACATCTGACAGGAACCTCTGGGACTAATCCATATACCTCGAGGTGTCCCAGAGGAAGAGGAGACTGCTGAATTCCTTCCCAGGTCTTTGTGCCGACAGCCTTCTGTTTCATTTAATTTTCACTAGCTTGAATAAATCTTCACGGTAAACAGCATTTCAGCAAGGAGCCCATACACAACACTGTCTCTTTGTCCCCATCCACTTGTGTTTTCCCTTGCTCTTGTGTGTGGCATAATTTATACTGTACAAATGTGCTGTTCATGTTTGTGAAGCAAACGCCAAGTGATGTGGAGGAGAACAAGCATGTGAAGTATAAATAACACAGAGGCACTTTGTAATGGCCTTCACTGGCACTCCAACAAGCAAAACTTCTGTAATGGTACAGATTTGGGGACAGACGTTTACTAGCACCAACTCAAAAGAGTTTTTCTGCCTCTCTCTCACACTGCTGCTTCTCCCTGTTTCTCCTTTGTGCTTGCTGGGTCTCTTTTTCTCTCTTATGTGTGTGTCTCTCTTTCTCCTTTTTTGTTAACCGGCTTTTCTAAACTTGTCCAATTCAAGCTTTTGTCAAGGAAATATTCAGGACTGTATAAATGGGATCTGGTTTCAGCATATTGCGCACAGCCTGGAGTAGCTTTTGAGACCACATAATCACTTAACCTTCTTTAAACAGAAGAAGAAAGAAAGACAGAAAGAGCCAAAGAAGTTTAGCTTTACCTGTAGACTGGAATGTATCTGGGCAACAATGTACGAGGAGTGAATGCAAAACTCCAGAGAGATTCATGGGAGTCACAGTGGGAGGAAAACCAGAAACGTTATAGGCCTGATTTTTGGGGAGGAAAGAGAGTTTCTGTCGTGCAGTGCCCTTACTGAGCAGGGACACCACCAAGTCCTTCTGAAATATTGCTGTGGAAGTAGGGAAGAGGTAAGGGAAGGCAAGAGCTTAGCCTCACTCAGTTGACTCTTCCTCCGCATGGGCAGTGTGACTGTCCTGTCTCCAGCCTGCTCTCTCATATGGTAGTCCCAGCCCAAGAATCCGGTGAGGATCTACCCCTACCTGGACCCGCAGTTCAGAGTAAATTACTGCTGTGTTAGAGGATAACTGTTTAGACCCATTTCACAGCTTGTTCTTAACCTCTCCATGCACCTTGCAGACATTCATTGCATTTCCACAATGACAGCCCTTATCAGCACGTCTCCCTCGGCTCAGACTTAAACGTCAGCATGTCATTGCTCACAATGTGCAGCTATGATGGGGTTAATTATCTCTCTGGGAGGGTGATTGTTTTCGCTGGGAGGGGGCCTCCTCTTGCAGCAGACCCTCAAGGGAATACCCAGCAATTTATGCACCAGGACCTGTGGAGTGGGTTAGTATGTCACACTTGCTGCTCAGCTGTCACGGCAAGGACTTTCAGTGCTGGAGTTGCTCCGGTTCATTAGATTACACATGAAAGCCTCTGTACGGAGAGTAAAGCATTTCTGAGCAAGAGTTTGAAATAACATGAAATGGCTGGGACCCAAAATGACAGCCAAGGGGGCAAGGGGAGACTGCGGAGGCAGATGGTTTCCCCTACAGAAAAGGACTCTGAAGAGAGGGGTATGCCAAAGGGTGTCTTCTTCCGAAAGGAAGGGATGTTGGGCAAGGCTGCAGGGGGGTGAGGACTAAGGGATATGTTCGCAGACCTCAGAGGGCAATAGCTGCAGTTCCCCAGTGCTTGGAGAGAAGAAGCTGCAGAGCAGCTTCCTCCATCCAGCAAAGCTCTGCCATAGTGCACATCCCAGAGCTTCTGTCCCTCAGCCCCGGGCAGCAGGCCTGGCTCTGTAGTAGGGAGTCCCACTGTGCCACCCTGTAGCAAACTTCCCTGATACCTGAAGCACAAGCTTCTCAGCTTGCTTTGGTGTCTCAAGTGCTACTGAGGTTGTGGCTCTCCAGTTGCCAGTGGTGAAGGCCAGTGGCTGACAGGCGTAATTCAACCCAGCGTGCCACAGAGCAGGCCACTCATTGCCTAGTTCTCTTATTTCCCAAGAAAAAGACCAGGGAGAATTTGCCAGGGAGTGTGAAAATTCAGGGTGACTGCCCTTTATGGCTGAAGAGTAAGATTATGGTAAGCAAGAAACAGGGTTCAAAAGCATGGAGAGAAACGCGTTGTGGAGGCGCTGAATAGACTCAGAGGAGAAACTGTCTTTGTCAAAATAAAGAAAAAAGAAGACAGGTGAATTTGGCAGCAGTATTTTGGATGTAGGAGGAGAGTGCCAAGTGGGAGTCAGAAGTGGTGTTAATCTCAGCAGGAGATTGCAGTTAGAAGTGCCCCTGGAATGTCATTGCATAATTAAAGTAACTCTGGGAAATCTGTAATTCCTTTTGAATTCTGCACTGCAGGATACTATTAGACAAGCTTTTGCCTTGCAACCGATCACATTCTGTTGTTTCAACTGTTTTAAAAGTTTTTGCAAAGATAATTTTCTTTCTATTGATTAGGTAGACCAACTCACGACTTTATAGGAAGACTCTCTGCAATGTCAGTAAAGCTACTAGGGTGTAAAGGTGCCACCTCTTTTCCCTCTGGAACTGTGACATAATCTGAATTAAAGTTAGGTGCAGTTGAGGGTATAAGTTTCAGATTTTGCCAGCTGCGGACCTTGCATTTCTCTAGTGTTCTTGTCACTGCCATTAGAAATATTGGTGATTTCCTTGCTAAGACCCATGATTCTGTCCATCAGCATTTGTTGCTTCAGCTTCTCCATTTGTGGGATGGACTGGCATGGGTTATCTTCTAATAACAAACTCAGGGATTTTTTATTGGGTCTTTCCTTTTGGTTGTGTGCTTCTTTGTGCCTTTCAGCATGAATGCTTCATAAATTAACGTTGAATGAATTGCATACGTTTCAGTTCAGATTAACGTACAAAAGTCTGGCACATTTCTAAGACTTTGCTACACATTGAAAAGATGTTGACTCTTCTTAAGTCCCATTAAAGACAGTGAGAACTAAGGGTCAGAACACCTCCAGAACATGAAGTTTCAAATGACTAGCGAAAGATTGAAAAAATAGTCAGCCTGGCAGGAATCTGAGGTTTTTCCTTAGGTCTTGGCTAAGGGCTTGCACTTGTGGCATGGAATATGGTAGTGATTATAATGTGATTATGGGACTGCATTTTGCCTTCGTCTGCAAATAGTGTGATTTTGATATTATTTTGTGAGATGATCTGATGCAGTTGCCTTATGGACACTGAGAAATTCCAGGGCTGTGCTATGCTGAAGGCTAATGCGGTACCCATTGCAGTCCACTAGACATTGAAATGCATCAGGCTGGATAGTGCCTCCTTTCTAAGGAAATTAGTTTGAGCTGATATGAGATCGATAGACTGGTATGTATGGGGCTGCTGGGTGCCTCTCAAGCAAATCTGGCCATAACACTTGACAGTAGTATCTTCCTTTGCATGCCTTTTGCTCACCACAGTCAATTTTTCATGCCTTTTGCAGCCCGACCCAGGTTCACGCAGCCTGCCAAGATGAGACGGAGAGTGATCGCCCGTCCTGTCGGCAGTTCCATCCGCCTGAAGTGCGTGGCCAGCGGGAACCCACGGCCTGACATCACGTGGCTGAAGGACAATAAGCCCCTCACGCCCCAAGAGATTGGGGAGAACAAGAAGAAGAAGTGGACGCTGAACCTGAAGAACCTGAAGCCAGAAGACAGTGGGAAATACACCTGCCGAGTGTTTAACAAAGTTGGAGAAATCAATGCAACATACAAAGTTGAAGTAATCCGTAAGTGCATCATCTGGGGTGGAAAGTCAGGGAGGGAGCTTTGAGAAGGAGACTGGCTGCGGAAAAAGAGTGGAGCGTGATGGCAAGTGTGCAGTGCTGATATAGCTGGACACAGAAATGGGAAAGTGTTAAAAACATCAGAGACAGAGAAAACATTATTAGAACTCTAGAATAAACCTAACGCCTGGGTAAGACAGAGTAGCAATAATACAATTTAGTAGCTGAAATTAGGAGAGATACTTGGGAAACAGTCTTCTCTAAGGGCACCTGCATGGTAAAAGTTCACCATTGCCCAGTTCAATGTTATACTACCAACAGAGTCAATTCCAGGACAGACTGAGAACTAACTGAGAAAGCCCTTTCATGTACCATAGAGGAGGAGTGGAAACATTTAGGGTGTCCCAGATTACGCTATCAGAGTGGGAATAGGGTCAAACCAATCAATTGAAAATTTAGTCTAGATAGCTGTAATAGGAGGCCCACTTCATTAGAGAAGTATCCTAAGGGAATTAGCAGAAATCTTATGACTAGAGTGATTAGCTGGACAAAGCTTTAGGACCAGATTTTAAAAAACATTTGGACATCTGAAGGTTCAGGTGGGTACAACCGAGATGATAGTAAAAAAAAATAAATCCCAGGGTCCTGTCTGTATCTTTAGATGCCTACATAGCTTTAAAGATTCAGCCCTTAGAAGATGAGCTGCGGGGGATTACCCTGCATTTTGGTGACATAGAGTAAATTACTTTTCTTGCTATCTAGCTGCGCTGATTCTTGGTCTCTAATCTCGTTTCCCATATTATTACTGAAGATAATTATACTCAAACCCTACCTACATCTACCAGAGAAGAGCTCTTATTCTTAAATCATTGTGCTTTGTCTATGACGCCATCATAAATTGTCATGGAAATGATTACAGAGCAGCCAACTCACGAAAGTGGAGAAGATGAGCTGAATGGAGGGAAGATTGAATAGCTTTCATTAATGAGGAAGCGGGGGCATGGAGGGCTATTTCCAGCCACATGGAAAGCATGTCGTTTGTCTGTCTGTGCATGCATTTTAGCATGAGAAAGTTTATCCCAGTGTGAAAGATTGTTCTTAAAGGTAAAGATCTGTTCTCTGATAAGTCCTTTCTCTAGAATCACAGGAATTAAAAGCACATGTGGGGAGCTCTGTTGGGCTCTGAAGGCACAAACCTGCTGGACATCTGGGATTGATAAAGATGCAGCTGTGTGGAGACAGTAAAAACATGTGTTTACACTAAAACCAGGAGCAGAGACAGGGAAATGAATCAAGCCCCATCCTAATGGCAGCTGTGGCATTTTCACTTCATCAAAACCAGACAGCACCAGGAACAAACCCCTTTCTGTGTCCCTGTTTATCTTGGTTTTTATCAACTTAAAGATGTATGTAACCTTTGTTTTCATTAGCTTTTGCTGGCTAGGAGTGAAAACAGTAACCAAAGCTGGAACCAGAGTCAAGGAGATAAGGGCATTAAGCAGTTTTCAGACGTCTTTCTATTTTTAACATAATTCTGTGGAGCATTTCAGGTTTTATTCAATTTCCTCCTTTTTTTTATTTCCCCTGAGCCTCCACTCCTAAGTCCTGCTTATCTGAGTCTTACTCTCCCCAGCTGTGATTCCCGCTTGTAGTCCCAACGCAAAGCCCGTGGAGACCACTGTGGTATTTTTGTTCCCCAGGCACATCTTTAGAGCCCTCATCATTGAAAGTATCCTGAGTTTTTGAAAGAGGGTCCACTGTTCCTTCCTCTCACCCCAAAGCCAGTGCTGGTGGAAGCTGTTTTGTTACATGCTCAGTTCTACAGTGTTTGCCATCAAATGCAGTTGATGATTGCCAGCAGTTACCACCCACTGTGATACCATAATTTATCTCTGTGCCTAGGATAGAGGTTTGCAGTACCTCCTTTTCTGGAAACTGTGACTGATTTCTCTGATGCTAGCACTAAAAAACCCCCAAACATTCCTCAGAATGAGGGATATATTTTTCCTTTGACTTTATGTGGTGTTGACACACCATAAGGTTTATGATCATGCTGGAAAGGATGGTCTTGTGAACCTCTTGTGTTTGGTTTCCTTTCCTACCGTCTTGTTTCCTTCATCAGCTGAGACTTGAGGAAAAAATTTGTGGGAAAGGAAAGATTTTGTTACTGTCTAGAAAAGCAAAAGCCTTCTTAAGCTCTTCCTCCACAAAAATTTGCTCCATAGTGAGTGTGGGGATGATTAGACTGAAGAAAGAAATAATAAAAGCAGGGAGGTAAGGATGAAGTGAAGATCTTCCTCAGTGGTGGTGCCTGTGGTCTCAGCTCCCCCAGTAGTGGATGACATGGCATGGGATGGCTTCTAGCAGAGTTTGGCCCCCATGGGCAGCTGCCAGGCCCAGCAACAGAGATGACAGACGTCCTGAAGGACCCCCAGACGAAAGATGAGACAATATCCACAGCCTGCCATTAGTCCATGAAAGAAAAGGCCTTTTCCCATCCAATTTTGTCTGTCCTTAGGGAACATTTGAGAAGACCAAAAGGAGAAAGAATATGTCTTACCCCTCCCCTCACTGTCCCCAAACTGGGAATAGCCACAGTGGTTCTGGTGTAGACTCTCAATAGATATGTAATTGTAAATAATCTGGTAAAAAACTGAGGTTGTGTCTGAGTATACATAAGGTTCTGTCATATTCACCTGCAAATTGCACCCTACCAGACACAGTGGTGAGACACAGCATCACAGAATGACGGAACGGCTGAGGTTGAAAGGGACCTCTGGAGGTCATCTGGTCCAACCCCCCCCTGCTCAATCAGTGTCACCTAGACCTGGTTGCCCAGGACCATGTCCAGACAGCTTTTGAATATCAGCAAGGATGGAGATGCCACAATCTCTCTGTGCAACCTGTGCCAGTGCTCAGTCACCCTCACAACAGAAGACTGTTTTCTGATGTTTAGAAGGACCCTCCTGTGTTTCAGTTTGTGCCCATTGCCTCTGGTCCTGTCACTGGGCACCACTGAAGAAAACCTAGCTTCATCTTCTTTACACCGTCCCTTCAGATATTTATAAACATTGATAAGACATCATCAGGGTCAATATCAAGTGAGCATTTACAGTGAAATAATCCACTTTGTTTGTGTTCAGACCTATACTATCACTCAAATTTAATTCTGAAATGGGTTTTGGCCTTTTATCTAGTATCAGGCCATTTATCTTCCTCAGGTCAAGACTCAAGAAAGATCAGTGCAGCCTCTGACCCTGTAGGTAGATCATTAAGATCCCGTTATTCCGGGATATGATCCCTGAGATATGGGTATACAAGGAGTGGGAGTACAAGGAACGATGGCCCCTTTTGTCATCTCATAGCTGCAGTGTACAGGAAGGGAATGGTGAAATTCAGCAGTTCAGACTGGACTTACAATGTTTGCTAAGGAGCAGAATCATAGAATCATAGAATCACAGGGTTGGAAAGGACCTCTGGAGATCATCTAGTCCAACCCCCCCGCCAGAGCAGGGTCATCTTAGAGCAGGTTGCACAGGGACGCGTCCAGGCGGGTTTTGAATGTCTCCAGAGACGGAGACTCCACCACCTCTCTGGGCAGCCTGTTCCAGTGCTCTGCCACCCTCAGGGTAAAGAAGTTCCTCCTCATGTTTAGGTGGAACTTCCTATGCTCGAGTTTGCGCCTGTTACCTCTTGTCCTGTCGCTGGGCACCACTGAACAGATCCTGGCCCCGTCCTCCTGACACCCACCCTTTAAGTATTTATAAGTGTTGATAAGGTCCCCCCTCAGCCATCTTTTTTCCAGACTGAAGAGACCCAAATCCCTTAAAGGCCAGGTCTGACTTGTGTGGTGCTGAGTAACACCCTGCAAACTACCACCGAAATATAAATGCTTCATGAGAGACCTGAGAGAGCAGAAACACAGAGAAAAACCTTCTATAGGAGAATCTTAGCACCCTGTTTTCTCAGCAGTTAGGAGAGTTGTTTAGTGTACAGAAGAGAGGGATGAAGAAAATCTTCCAAAATATAAGGACTAAGAGGGAGAGCAAACTTTTATCCAGATCTGATGCAGATTGAGTAAGTAACTTCCTTGTTAGAAATAGGAAGATTCAGGTTGAGCATGAGATAACACTTGCTAAGCCTCAGACAATGGAGAAGTTGTCTGTAGAGACTGAAGAGCATCTACCATTAGAGGCTTTGTCAGAGGCTGAAGAAATTTACATCAGGACAGGTTTGCAGAAATCTCAGCCTGCTTTGGGGCAGGGAGTTGGACTAGACAATTATTTTGCATCCCTCCTACACCTTTTTCCAATGTTTCTGCTATCACAAGTTAATGAGATTGGCAAACAGCTTTTTCCATGGAGCTCCCTGTGTTTTTGTGCAGAGAGGACAAGGTCCAAGCCCATCCTGACAGGGACGCACCCCGTAAACACGACGGTAGACTACGGTGGGACCACATCCTTCCAGTGCAAAGTCCGCAGCGATGTCAAACCCGTCATCCAGTGGCTGAAAAGGGTGGAGTATGGCACAGAGAGCAAGTACAATTCAACCATCGACGTTGGGGGACAGAAGTTCGTTGTGCTGCCCACGGGGGAGGTCTGGTCCCGTCCCGATGGCTCCTACCTGAACAAACTGATGATTACTCGAGCCAAGGAAGAGGATGCAGGGATGTACATTTGCCTAGGGGCAAATACCATGGGCTACAGCTTTCGTAGTGCTTTTCTCACCGTTCTGCCAGGTGAGTTATGCCTTTTTTTTCCCATATGAACTTTCAGACAATAGACAACCATTGCAGACAATAGTCTGCATCATGATCTTTATTAACCCAACTACTGATGCCCACTGGGCTCTATGGCCCCTTGTGATGCTGTGGTGATTTAGACTAGCCCAGTTCTGGTAATAATGCATGAGGGACTAAACCAACCCTGATTTAAATCAGCCCCTGCTGAAATCCTCTTGATGATGTTTCCTTTTCTCCCTTCATGGGGAATAATGATTCCAGCAAGGTGAAACAAAATTAATTATCTGCTCCTGTATGGAAGAGGAGCTGGGAAAGGATAGTACAGTTGCAGGCACTAATCACTTTAGTGATAGGGTGCAGCACGTGAGAGGGGAACAGAATGGCAACACAGTTTGCAACCCCATTCCCTCACATTTCTCCTTTCTCTTCCTCTTATTTATATTGTTTTTACTGCTAAAAGGAAACAATGATAGAGGCCCATAAAATGACAGAAGAATAAAAACTGTCCCGGTCACAAAGAAAGGAAAAGAATGAGTGTGAAAGAGAGAATGATTGATTAGTTGAATTCTTACCCAGTGATCCCCTGGGGATCCTTGTACCAAACTTGCAGCTGCTTCCTTCTCTCTCCAGGCCTCAGAGCTGGTGGCCACGTCCACTTGAGGCTGTACCGAATGTGTTTGAGACACACCATTCTTGCTTTGTCATTTACTCCTTTGTCTCCTGACTGTGCAGTTCTGCCCTGGTAAATATTTTTTATTGAAAAGGGCATTTCTTTCTGCCTCATCTTGCCATGTGAATCTAGCTTCAGATCCACCAGTTTTATGAAAAAATCAGTCTTACTCTTTTTTCTTCCCTTCACCACCACAAGGCCAACACAACCAAGAGAGTTCAGGAGCTGGAGGCAATATCAGAACATTTTAGCAGTCAGGTCTACTGGAGTGTCTCCAGTCAAGACACCAGTAAGAAAGAGAGATCATTAACTCTCCCAGGCTGTTAGGACTGGTTTTCTGTGTAGATAGTGGGGAAAATACTCATGAATCCTGTGACGAAGGCAGCATGGCCTTACGATTCCTTCTTCAGTTCCCCCTTCCTCTGCTCACTGATTGCCAAAGCTCTGTTTCTCAGCAGCCGAGAGTCACTAGCTTGAATTTAGATACTGACAGCAGGCTGCCAAGTAAGAGAATGCTCTTGGCATCTTCTGCATCACTTAGATTTAGGACTAAACTCCCAACTAGAAAGCCTGTCAATCCTAAGGAAAAGGCTGCGTGGGTGGGATATAACTCAAAGCCTCTGGGTGTTTCTGAACTATGAGAGTCTGATCCAGCTCGCAATGAAATCAGTGGGATACTTTCCATTGGTTTAAATGGGGATATAATGAGGCCTCATTCCAGAAAGAGAGCCTGCAGGCCTGTTGTTAGTGGCAATGACGGAGAAGGAGAACCCAGCTTGCCCTCAGAGGCAACTATGTGGTTGCAAGGCCATGAGTTAGAAAAACACCATTTTGCTTGTAAATCTACCAGATTTGACATAGACAACTCTGAAGAACAACATGGATGAATATCCAAACACTTTCATTTCAGCCCAGCAGAGGATTTCTGCCAACCAACATGAAGACTGTTGTTTTTGTGGTCAGCTGATGGGTCAGTTCTCTGATCCTGTCTCGCTTCGAGCAGTGGTTGGACAAGATGACCTCCAAACTGCCCTTCCAGCCTAAATTATTCTGTAATTTTCAGTGTTGGTGAATCAAAGTTTTGTCTATTGAGGTCAACAGTTTAGTGCTTCTGACTTCAAAGAGACCACATGGTATATATTTAATATTTCAGACTAGCCGTAGGATTATTTGTCAAGGAGAGAAAAAGACATTAGTGTCTTATAGAAGTTTGACTTGAAAGTTAAGTGGTATATGTTTGAATGTAACATATTGGGCAGTTTGGATAACCTGTGGTTTTCAAAATTTCTTGAGCGTCTTCCTGCAGGCTGAATTCCTATGGCTATGGAAATCTCAGCTAGTAGCTATCTAGATGGGGATTTTGATAGCTAGGATCCTACCCCAGGACTCCTTTTGGGTCTATAAATCAAGAGATCAGGCTGAGAAACCCAGGGGTGTAAAGACTGCCAACAGCACAGAGGAGAGGGGGGAGGTAGGTGTGAAAGATGCTGTCTGAAGCATCTGATCTCCTCCAGTAGCTGAATTTGCTGCCCTAGGAAAGCCAACAGCAGCTCCAAAGAGACTGGTGAAGGTAGAGCCCATTTGGCATAGCGAGTTGGACACACACTTTAATGCCATGTGAACTTCCAGTTCTCCATGGCTTGGGCACCAAGGAGGGGACACCAGCTCACGTACATCCTTCAGCCTTCTTCTCAGACACACAAGAAACTCAAAACAACACCCCCCAAAACACCACATTCATGCAGCCTGTCATGGTGGAGCATTGCTGAGTAGCTCCAGTATCGCCAGACAGGGATACCAAAGAGTGTCTAAAGCCCACACAGACACAGCTACACCTGGCAGAGGCAAGCAGGCAACGTGCCTTTGCTCTGTGCAACCCAATCGTGCCTCCTGGGCTGCTGACATGGAGGTATTACTGACACGTCCCATGTTGTATCCTCCAATCTGGGCAGCGAAGCCCACTCCATCACAGAGTGAGGGTGTTAGGAAACTCTTTTGGGATGGCTCCAGTGCGTCCATTAAAGCTTGCATAAGAAAGTTAAAAAAATCCCCCAAAGACTCCCCTCCCGACCCCTAAACCAAAGAAAATGGGTTGCTTGTCCTTCCAGGAGCACTGAAAAGCAAAGCAGTTACCAAACATCATGTGCTGGCTTGATTTCTCCCTTGTTACTTCGTCTGGCAGGGTTGCCAGACAGGCAGTACAAAAGCCTGCCCAAGTGTGACATCTGTTTTGAATTCACGTTGCCTGCATTTAATTAACTCTTTCTGTCTCTCTCCTGCTGTGATGTCCAGATCCCAAGCCTCCGAGTGCACCTGTGCCCCCTTCCTCGACCAGCAGCCTGCCCTGGCCCGTGATTATTGGCATCCCTGCCGGAGCCGTCTTCATCTTCGGAACAATCCTCTTGTGGCTTTGCCAGACCAAGAAGAAACCCTGCTCCCCACCAGCTGCTGCCCCCGTGCATCGGCCGCAGCCCCGGGACAGAATCTGTGTCTCCCAGGTCCCCGACAAAGACTGCATCTCCTCCATAAACTATGAGGAATATGTCGCCCAGCAGCAGCATTTACTGTCGCAAGGGCCTGCACTTGCCCCAGCCATGGCATCCAAAATGTACCCAAAGATTTACACGGACATCCACACCCACACCCACTCGCACGTGGAAGGCAAAGTCCATCAGCACCAGCACATTCAGTACCAGTGCTAAGAGGGCGGCCATGTACAGTAGCTCGTTTGGGCTTTTCCTCGTGGTACCTCAGAAGAGACTGCTCCAAGTCAGCTCACACTGCCAGCAATAGGCAAAGCAGACAGAAAAGATTATATATAATTTTAAATATATATATACATATATATATAATTGTATATGCGTGTGTGTATGTGTGTATATATATATGTGTATATATCTATATCTATCTATATAAATATATATATAATAGAGAAAGACAGAGAGAGAAAAGAGATTTTTTTTTTTTTTTAATTATTGCAATCAGGATGTAGCTGAGGAATAATGAAGGAACTCCAAATCTCAGCAGAGAGGCAGCCATCCCCAACAGCAGAGCCTTCCCGGATTTTTTAATCAAGGTGGCAACAAGTGAGACAGGACACAGGGACATGAACCACCACCTCCTTCCTTGTGTTGCTAAAAGGAACAAGAAGAGCAAGAGGCAACCACAGTGCTTTTCCAGATGGGCACTTCTGTTCCTGTGCCTGCTGCACATCACTCGTTTTGGTGGGAAGCCCCCAGGCCTGTCCCACATGGGAGCATGCAGGAGAGCCTGTTCCCTCTGAGTGACTCGAGCTCTGAAGTACCTGAGTTTCAGTGCCAAAGCACCAGGAGCCGTAACCAAATCAGCTCTTCCAGGGAAAAAAAAAAAAAAGTAGTACAAGAGGGTCCGGAAAAATGAATTTCTGTTCACAATGTGAAATGCTGAATGCTTCTTAATCACGGTAATTTGGTCTGAAAGGCTAACTGAGCTGGTGTGTTTGATTTCTGCAAGTTGAAGGCATCGTGTTTCCCATGGGGGGTTCTGCAGTTAAAACCACAAGTGCTCCGCTCCCTGGTCCTAGGACTCAGTGCCACTGCCAGGAAAAAGGAAAGAAGGAAAGAGGAACATTGTACAGAACACCTTTATATTTATATTTAAGAAATAATAATAATAAATAATAATAATAATTGAACTGCTGATGGTGAAGAAAGCAAAACACGCTGTCCTCTGATGGCTCACAGTGACAAGCTACTGGATTTTCTACATCAATGCAAAATATATGAAAACATTAGAAAAAAGAGTAAGAAACAAAGAGAATGAAATAATAATCTTGTAGGAAAAAATGCATTTGAGAAATATTCACCTAGGTTGTGTGTGGTTGTCCCCTCCCCTCAGATAACATTTTGGAAATGATACAACTTCATTGCAGTTCAAACAACAGTAAGAAGATAAAATAAATAAGGACCATATTAAATACCTATATGGACTGGAAATTAGTCCAATTGCAAATATAAAACCTTTGTAATTCTATATAGAGTTTAAACAGAAGTCATGTATATTTAATTTATTTTGTTAAACAAGAAAAAAGTGTATGATATTTTCCTCAAAACAGGCATTTCTATACGTATTTTTGATCAAAGAAAATAAAGATTTTTTTTTTTTGGGTTCTATAGATGCGATGCTCAGAATATGCTCAATGTAACGTGACCAACTGTACTTCTAACCTGGTGGTCATCTATCTCTATGCCTTTTCACACTAGCCATATATAATCTTCTGACATCATCTCAGGTGCCGCTGGTGCCACCCTTTCCATCAGAAACTGGCCTTTTCCACTGTTTATGCTTTGACTGTGAGGGTCTGCAGTGGTCAGATCACTTCTCATGAACACCTTGTCATCTTCAGCAACGAAGATCTCTGCTCACAGGGAAACCAGTTTCACTATGCATGGGGTTTTTTTTGGGGGGGAAGGAGGTTGCATTTGATCTTTAAGCACAAACCTGCAGTGGGTTTTCTTTTTAAAAGAAAATTTTGTAAATCAAAACGTAATAATTGGTGAGCCTGTAAAATGAACTTCACCCTCAGGGTGCTTGGGAGGGGAAAATACGAAGTGCAGGTGAAACACTTCATTTGTAAAGGCAGCTGCTGAAGGAGCCAGTGGAGGGTGGGTTGGATGCAACGGGAATAGCACACCGGGAGCTGCTCCCCTCCAGGAGGGCTCGCACCTCACACCTTCATTCTGCTGCATGCCAAGGAGAGGCACCCAACCCTTTAGCGGCCAAAACTGTCTGTAGAGAAGGCAGGTTCAGCAATGGTGCAACTGTTTGCTGTTCACTTGAGTTTCACGTAAAGTTTGCTGCTGAAAAAGCCCTGAAAATTTGAAACGTGCCAAATTTAACTTTGAAATTACTTCCTTCTCAAGCCTGTCCTGCAAAAGAGATCTTCAGCAAACCAGCTGCTCTGCTTGAAAGTGAAATACTTCATTTAACCTGAAACAAAACAGTGCTTTAAGCTTTGCATTTCTCGCAATGTTTCTGAAGGTATTTGCTCTGGGTTGACCTGCAGTGATTTTTCTGCTGGCTTGTTTGAGTCACCAGCAAACCAAACAGTTCCCTGTTTGCTCAGCCGTAGCACTGTGAGATGGGGCCCTGATTCAGCAAAGCACGTAGGCTCCTGCTTTCCTTCACCAATACATGCTGCTCCAAAAAGTCCCTTTTTTGCCTTAGCTGCTTGGATCAGTAGCTCCATCCCTGCCCACTGTGCTGATGCCGGCTGGAGCCTTCCAATAGCTCTGGGGAAGGGGAGGAGGAGGAGGAAGTAGAAGAAGGAGACCTTCCTACTCATGTGGAGTTTACCAACTGGCACTGTTGCAATACAGTGCTGCATAGCACACTCTGCTGCTTTCCTCTATGCTGTAGTAGGAAATTCATGTTATAACCTCTACAGGAAGACCATCCCTCACAATGGTCTTCCTGTAGAGGTTATAATAAAGCAACTCATTGTCAATTATTATTTTTTTTTTTCAGCAGGAGGGTTCAGTTACACTTTGTTAACACAAATTTATGAAGTCCATAAAAGCTAAATTCAGATCATGAGTATCTTTGTATACATCCTCTCAGCTTCAGGGAGGCTTAAATATGAGCACTGAGGGCTCTGTTCGGGTATAAGGCATGATTTAGGCAGTTCTTAATGGCTATAGTTTATTGAGTCATTTCATTAAAAAAAAAAAAAAAAACACAAACCTAAAATGCCTCTATACACCACGTACGTCACCTTTATTTTAAGAAGTGGATGTTTCCATGAGAGATACTAAGGGCTACATCTCATATCTCGTGCCTATGGGAAGCTGCTTATTGCACCATAATATGTTCTGAGCTACCACACATTTCAGCAGCGTTATGGGCATGGCAGACGGCAGGATGCCCCTGTGAGCCCGCGGCCCTTCTCTGCTCTCTGTGCCAGTGCTGCAGCGAGAGGACACTTCCAACGTATGCTGTGATAGAGGTCCTGAAACCAGCTTCGAAGGTGGAGGTGAACACTGGTTTTAGATGGTTCAGCTCTAAGTAATCCCTAAGAGACTGTCCTATGGCACTTTTTCAGACCCTCAGAGAGAGGGTCAGTGGTTAAAAGAAGCAATCCTGCATTTCCCATACAGCACAGTCTTCCATACTGACCGTAATGCTCTCCGCTGGTGCCTTCTACCCTTTGTGGTCCAGCTCTGTAATGTTGTATCATGCAGTCAAAAATTTTACATATTGCCAGATATGCAGAAGGAGTGGCTTCTTCCTGCCCTTTAAAGCTCCTGCCCTTAGAGACAAATCTCTAGTGATGCTAATAGAGAGATTTCCAAAGGCAAACACTGCAGTACACCACCCAGCATGGACGATGCAATGGCCAAGTGCAGCTGAAGCTCTCAGCCATGGCACTGAAAAGACAGCTCTGGTTTTGTCTGCGCCATGTGAGATGCTATAAAGGTCTTGATTTGCAGAAAGCTCGGGACGCTCGTCCTGCCTTGGGTATCAGCTGCCTCTTGAGCATCACCTCTTCAGCACTCAAATGGATGCGAAATTTCCCCCTAGGAAAAGATCATTTTATGCCCTATTTAAGTGGGGCTGTATATATTGTCTGGGTCTTGCACTGTCTTGCTGTGCCTGGGTGGGTTTTGCATTTTTGAGGAGTTATTGTGCCTCCACAGGGTACCAATAAGTGCTCTTAAGGGTCACTCTGCCCCGTGCCCTACTGCATGCCATTTATTTTGGGGGCTTGATTGTGCCTTGCATGTATTGCAAAGTCTTCCTTAGTCTAAATAAATTCAACCAGGTCCTGCTTATGTTTGAATTTGTTTTTCTTCACCAGGACAAGATCTTCACTCATGCATAGAGGGTGTTTAAAGAAGAAAACCATAGTCTTGCAATTAGGTACTGACTCTATTTTGAACACAGGTTTTTTTATGCTAGGTATAAATATACATATACATATAGGCATATAGATGTACATGCCAGGCTGTGATACAGAAGGCAGTTGTACTTTTAAAGCCATGGGGCTTCAAAGATCAAAGGAATTTTAGGCTTAAAACTCACCATCTTTGTTTATTTTATTTGCATTACAGATCAAACATGGCCTTACATGCCAGTTTGTGTGTGGCATTTTTAAACTTTGTATGGACAATCTTTGTACAGTCGGCCCCTTTCAAACTGAAAACTTTTATCAGACATTTAAAATAAAAAGTTTCATGTGATTTTCAATCGGTGGCAAATACAATAGCTGAACACATCAAAATGAGATAGCATGGCAGAGTGTGTGTACGTCTGTTGGCTGTGGAATAAAAGTTACAGAAGAAAAGAAAGGAATAAAAACCTGGAACTATGTTAATAGACAATAGAGTTCTGTAAACTCACTATATGGTGAAGGAAACGGTGGCCGTGTGTGTGTGTGAGGGTGAGGGTGTGCGCGTGTGTGTGGTTGCACACATCAGGAACACGTGCTGGCAAGGCGAAGCAGACAATATTGCAAAATTACCTTTGCACCACAACTTGGTCTGATATTTTGTGTAGGTGCTGTGAATCTGGCAGGGGCATTATTTTTGGAATGATTTGGAAAAGGTTTCTGTCTTTTAGTGAATAGGGACTATTTTTGCTCTCTCCACCTCTGCAGCCAAATGCCGTAGTTGCACCAGGAGCCAAACTGCGATTAGCAAGATGAAATTGTGGGGTCGCTGGAATTGGTGGCCAAGCTCCAGTGCCTGGAGTGGAGCAGGGATTTCAAGGTCAAGCCCAGCACCTCCAGCCCTTCGAGGCAAATGTGTGAGTGTCTCACTACTCACTCCAGAGGCAGCAAACATCCAAGCTGTGACAAAGTTCAGAAAAGCTGGCCCTCACCCAGACTTCATCTTGACCTGACCTGGACCTCGGACCCAAAGAGAAATTGCACGCTTAGGGTGGGAAAGAGGAAATATTTCTCTGTCGGCTCCATTTCTGTGGCTGGCTGAAACTCTTCAGAGGTTTGAAATATTGGAATAAAGCCCCGGGGGAGATGTAGCAGTGAGCAAAAATTGGGAGGTGGTCAAAGGTTAATGGGGAATTTATCATGGCTTTGCTATCTGGACATCACCTCTGCCTATATGGGGTATGCTGAGTGTTCCCAGCACTCCAAATTACCCAAAGTCAATGATTACTCCACATACAGTGCCCATTCCAGTTCTTGCAGATGCCAGTGGGAAAAAATCCCTGCAATGTCCATTGGGAAATCAATCAGACACATGGAGTCATTGCAAAGTTTTTACATCTTTGTTTGGCTGGCCTGTTGGCAGAGAAAGATGTGACAAGAGTTAATGTCCAGAGTATGAAGCCAGACACATTTAAATGGGAAATGCACACATTTTGGAAGGAGCTATCAAAGGAAGGGGCAGACACTGCATCTCTCAAAATCTTCAAAATTAAGGCTGGGTGCTTTGTGGACAGGGTGTTTCAGTCGGGTGCAAGATATTGGGAATGTTGTAAGGATACAGGGAGGCACCTAGTCCAGATGGGGGCATCTGGTGGTCCCTTCTGGCCCTAAAGAAATGTAGTGGAGCTGCAGGGAAAAGGAGCTGCCAGCGCAAGTCCCCTGCCGCGCGGCTCCTGGCGAGCGCTGGAGCTGCACACATGCGCCACAGACCTTACAGCAACATTCGGCACATGGCAGCCTCGCTCAGGCTGCACACCCAGCTCCGCTTGCCTCCAGACTGGGAGTGTGTGACCTCAGCACTTCCCCGCTTATTACTACAGCAATGGTGTTGCTTCGATAAACTAGAGCTGTGGATCGACGTTTACTGTGTCTGCAAGAACCCCCCCCGTGTAAACAGCAGCGTAGCCCTGTGCGTACACACCCCCCTCCTCTACGCCATCAGCATTTTAGAAAATCTTAGTGGATTCACTGCAGTTGGTGTCATGAAGGATTTACATGTGAATTTGAATGTAAACACATGCGGTTAATGGCCTGCTCAGTTGCTTAAACTCGTTACTGGTTGTTGTGGTTTCAGCTGGGATGGAGTTAACTTTTTTGCTACCAGCCGGTGTAGGGCTATATTTTGGATTTGGGATGGGAATAGTGTGACAGCACACTGGTGGTTTTAGTTGTTCCTAAGCAATTAAGGTCTTTTCTGCTCCTCACACCACCCTGCCAGTGAGTAGGCTGGGAGTGCACAAGAATTTGGGAGGAGACACAGCTGGGACAGCTGACCCCAACTGACCAAAGGGATACTCCACACCATGTGACGTCATGCTCAGCGTATAAAGCTGGGGGAAGAAGAAGGAAGTGGGGGATATTTGGAGTTATGGTGTTTGTCTTCCCAAGTAGCCATCATGTGCGATGGTGCCCTGCTTTCCTGGAGATGGTGAACACCTGCCTGATGATGGGAAGTGGTGAATGAATTCCTTGTTTTGCTTTGCTTGTGTGCGTGGCTTTTGCTCCACCTATTAAACTCTCTTTACTCATGAGTTTTTCCTCACTTTTGCTCTTCTGATTTTCTTCTGCAGCCCAGCTGGGGGGAGGGAGCAAGTGGCTGTGTGGTCCTAGCTCCCACCCGCTGTTAAACCATGGCACTGGTGTAAGTATCTTCAATCCCTTTTTGCCTTGCATGGGAGCCAGCCGGGATCCTGCCTTGCCCTCGCCCTGGGGTGGACACAGCTCCCCTGGCACACTCATTTGGGCACGAGTGGTTGCACGTTGGGTTGTATAGTTTGGCCAAAGTGCCCCTACAGGTCTCCTACATGCACAGGATTTCAATGGGTTTTAGACCCACAAAGAGGGCACCCACGTGCATTTCTCTGCTTGTGGATTGATGTAGCAAAGGTGTGATGGGCATAGGCACAAAAATGCCTAGCTTTAAGAGTGGGTTTCACCTGTAAATCTCAGCAAGAATTTCACAGAGGGAGAAATGAGGCATGGAGGTACTGGCCTCCCCAGGGCCAGGGTCTGTCATCCAAATGTGCTGGGATGCACCCAGGCCACCCGCCAGGTCAGTTTAGCATTGTGAACCTGCCAGAAAATTTCCATAACTAGGAAACTCTTATTTCAGACTTTCTTACCAGCAATGCATTTCTTGCGCTCAGATTCTGTTTTTAAGTTTGCTACAAATGAAAAAAAAACAAACCACAAAACAAATAAAAATACCACCCGAAAACAAAACCCACCAAACATGTGGAGTATTGTAGTTGAAAATAGGAAGTAATGGCTGATACAACCATATTTAAAACACTGGTGTTGCGTTGACTATTAAGCGGCACACACATATTGTCTACGTATAGAGTGGAGTCTGAAGGAAAGAGGATGCCCATTTCACACTGTGTGTTTAGCCCAGGCACCTCTGTGTGTGTTTACCAGCTTCAGGCCTCTGAGATCAGTTTGTGGAGCTATGCCCTTTATTTGTCCTTATTTTAGCTTTTACACTTTTTTCTCTCTTTTCCCTTCTGCCAGTCAGTTGTAATTAGGATTTAACATACCCCACAATATGTGTGGACATCAGCAAAGCAATGAATATTCTTTTTTTTTTCCCCCATTTTTGCTAACCAAATCCGGTCTGAAGTGCAATTTCTATCGGAGCTGATCTATGCTTTAGTGAGAGGAGTAATAAATAACCCTTTAGACTAGACTTCAAAATGCCTTTTTTTTTTTCTTTGATCTGAGTAATTAAAGAGTCAAGCTGCTGTTCCTGAGCGTTTTCTGATGGAATTACATGAGTTACACAGCTCTTCATTTGTATGTCATTAAGCATTATGTTTTATTGCTGCTGTTCAAACAATTAGTACCTAAATATGCCCCACATTCTCATAAAGAGGCAGTAGCAGTGTTAATGTTAATGTTAATGCCCTGGTTAAGAGTTTGTTTCCATCCAGAGTCCACCATCGTGCTTGAATGCCATTTAATATCAATCAGATCTTTATTGATGCCCTTCTGAAGTTGTTCTCTTCTGCAGTCATTTAACTGTGCAGTGAAGTGAGGATAAGTCGAACAATAAAGTTAAGTAAAAATGGCATTTCTCTTAACACAGGAATTTTTTTAAGTTCATTGCAAGTTTTGGTTATAAAAAGGCCAGTGCTTCATGGTGATCAGTCATTTTGACATTTTTATGGTGTTTTTATTACCCCTGGCTCATTTCCATACGAAAGGGAACATTTGTAACAATACTTGCTCGCGCTGTTATGATTGGGATTGTGCTTTTGCCGCACTTTGTTCGGCTGTTGCTGTGCGCAGTAATGCTCTTGGCACACGTCTTCCCAGACCCTGCGGTGTGTTTATTCAAAAGGAAGGAAAAAGAAGTGTCTACTAAAACAATAAACTACTACTGCTTGCGTTAACGTGGACATAACTTCCTTGTTCTGCAGACAATCGGTTAGCAAAGCTGTTAGGTAAACTTGCTCCTTCACTGTTGAAAAAATAAATATTCACGAAGCTTACAGCCACGTTTTCCTGTGCTTTTTTATCAGGTTGAAAATGGTGAAGGATTTTGAAGCTAATGATTTAGTCAGAGAGATGAGGATGGAGGCCCAGATCCTGAAACCAGCAGGAGCTGGGATCTGAAGTCTTGCTGAGGACGGGGGTAAGGGCTGAAGGCAAATCTTGCCAAGTTATTTCAATATTGATGCTATTAATATAGAAAATTGAAAATACTAATATTTTCACTAATACTGCCTAAGACAGGAGCTGAATATGAATAGAGGAGTTGTGAATGATAATAAGAAGGAGCAATTAAAAAAGAGGGGGAGACGTGACATGTCACAGGAGGTTTCCACAGTGAAGTCAAATTATTGCTTTGGCTGGTTCACGTGAGTTGGAGCCTGGGAGGCAGCCAGGGGCTGCTGTGGGATGCTCCCCCTGGATCTGGGACAAACCAGAGCACTCAATTCCCGCTGTAACAGACAATTTCTCTTGAGAGCATCACTGGAGAACATCTTTCACTTAAGGCATGTTCTTGCCTTGCCTGGATTTCAAAGACAAATAAGGATGTGTTTTAAGGACATGATTCATCCTTCTTAAGCGAGGTAACAAAGTTAGGGACAGAGTCATCATGAGCTTCCTTAAATAGTGAAGAGAAACTGGCACTTCCCGAAGGTGGTTTGGTTTCTGGGTGGAGACAAAGACGCCCAATGATGTTTACTGTTCCACTGAAGCCAACAAGATGAGTTAAATTTGTCATCCAGGTACCACGAAACAAAAGGATGAACCTGGCTTTGGCACTGAAATGCAACACTGGAAAACTACAAAGATATGCAGCAAATTGGTGAAGTGTTCATCTACATTAAATTTGCCCAAATCTGGTGGAGATCTCAGCAAATAATTGTGACTTTCTTTATCCCTCTAAGCCTGGGAGGATGGTGTCCTCCTGAACTCTCCCTGTCCATAGGAACAGGAAACAAAATGAGGGAGTCAGAGGGGAGAGGCGTGCAGGGTGGGATTGCCTGCTGGTACAAGCCCCAGCTTTCATCGCATGGCTCCAGCTGCGGTTTGCCGGCCTTGGCCACAAGCTGCCCGCTTGTCATGGTTGAATAAGAGCAAAGAGCTCTCCTGCTTGACATCAGAAGAGACGCACTTTGATGTATATCTGAAACCCTCTTCCAAATGTGCGTGCACAATAGAGGCTGCATGTAAGGACAGGCATGACCTGATATCAGAGAAAAGTGATAAAACACTTTTCTCTCGTTTTGGTGTGTTAAGACCTAATACCCCCATATGCCAGAAGAAGATTTGTAAGGGGGCATAAAGTCAGCACAACTCTGTCTGCACTTGTTTTTTGGTTCCTTGACAGTGCTGCAGGGGCCTCTGTGCAAAGATGACTCTGTGATCAGCATTTAAAGTGCAAGTCCCTGCAGTAATTAATCTGATTTGCCATCTTTTGCTAGAACCGGCACCTACAAACCAAAAGACAGAAAGCAAAATGGGCAGAACAAGGTCAAAAATCATCTACTTGTTAAATAATTTCAGGGGAAAACATGACATACGTTGTGTAGGTAAATGACTGAATGCCTCCTCCATTTCCGGAGTGTCTGCACTCCAGACACCTTTGCTCACTTATTCTCACTACATCCCTGTGAATTATAGTGATAATTACTCTCACTGTATAGAAGAGACACTGAAATACAGAGAAATGAAAAGGTTTTTTTTAGCGCAGGAAGAGCAGAGATTTGGACTTGGATCCATGCACCATATTGATGTCTGTCCTAAGCCATCACCTTCCTCATTAAATCAGCAGTGCTTCTTTGACACGGGGAAATCACAGGACATCTGCTGCCTTTCAGACCATTAGTGATAGCAAACCAAGACGAAGATCAATTACTTCCCAAACCTGAGCTGGTGATAGAGTGAAGATACTGGAGGCCATACTTGGGTGGCTGCGTTCCAGCGCTGAGCTCAGTTTCTCAGTCAGTGGAAGGCACAGATGACTTGTTAGTCCATTCAGGGACTTGACTTATCCTTGTTTCTCCAAAACCATAGTTTAAAAGCTGGAGCTCTTTCCCCAGCTGCTGAGCGAGGCCATCAGAGTGGTTTGGGTTGAACTTGGCCTCATGGAAGTGACTGGGAGTCTTATGCTGGAATTCTTGGCAGAATAGCTCATTTCTCTTAAGAAGCCACCAGCTTTCTGACAACTGCTGTCATCAGCACTGATGTGGTGGGTGGACCCTGGCTGGATGCCATGTGCCCACCAAAGCCGCTCTATCACTCCCCTCCTCAGCTGGACATGGGGAGAGAAAATATATCGAGATAAGGACAGGGAGAGATCACTCAGCAGTTACCATCACAGGCAAACCAGACTCAGCTCCAGGAAATTAATTTATTGCCAATTATAAGTCACAGTAGGGTAGTGAGAAATAAGACCTAATCTTAAAACACCTTACCCCCATCCCTCCCTTCTTTCTGGGCTCAACTTCTCTCCTGATTTTCTCTACCTCCTCCCTGACAGCAGCTCAGGGGGATGGGCAATGGGGGTTGTGGTCAGTTCATCACATGTTGTCTCTGCCGCTCCTTCCTCCTCATGGGGAGGACTCCTCACACTCTTCCCATGCTCCAGCATGGGGTCCTTCCCACAGGAGACAGTTCTCCACAAACTTCTCCAATGTGAATCTTTCCCACAGGGTGCGGTCCTTCAGGAACAGGCTTCTCCAGCATGGGTCCCTTGCAGGATCACAAGTCCTGCCACAAAATCTGCTCTCTCCACAGGGTCACAGGTTCTGCCAGGATCCTGCTCCAACGTGGGTTTCCCATGGGGTCACAGCCTCCTTCAGGCATCCACCTGCTCCTGCATGGTATCCTCCATGGGCTGTGGGTGGATATCTGCTGCACAGTGATCTCACCATGTGAGACCTGCCTCACCATGGTGTTCACCATGGGCTGCAGGGGAATCTCTGCTATGGTGTCTGGAGCACCCCCTCCTTCTTCACTGACCTTTGTGTCTGCAGAGTTGTTCCTCTCACATATTCTCACTCCCTTCTTCTGGCTGCTGCTGCCCAGGGTCTTTTTTCCCCCTTCTTAAATATGCTATCACTGAGGCATCGCTGATGGGCTTGGCTTTGGCCAGCAGCAGGTCTGTCTTGGAGCTGTCTGGCATTGGCTCTATTGGACATAGAGGAAGCTTCTAGCAGCTTCCCACAGAAGCCACCCCTGTAGCCCCCTGCCCACTGCCAAAACCTTGCCATGCAAAACCAATACAACTGAGCAATGTCACTTTTTTTTCTTTTTTTTTTTTTTTTTCTGGGTTAAGTATGTGCAAGAGAAATATGAAGGGAAACTTTGCTTTGCACCGTCCTGTAAGACCTGTGCAAGATGTGTTAAGATCAAAGCTTTGTCCTACAGCTACTACAGAAAGTTAGTTGTGTGTGGTTCCAGCTCATGCACATCCAGCATTCAAAAGCTTTTATCAAAGACCATGTGTTGTCCTTCAGAAAGCTGGGGGGGTGGGGGGAGGGGGAAGATAAATAATTCACATTTCAACCAGCATTAAATGGAAACTTTACCAAGCAGATTCAAATTATTTAATAAACACTGATAAATCCCTCCAGGAGTATCAGGCAACAAATGATAGACAAAATTTTGGCAGTGAAGAGAAGTGGCTGCTTCCAACAATTATGGATGACCAGACTGTCTAGGAAACATGTTTGGATTGTTAATCTTGATACTTTTTCGTTGTTGAGATTCTAGCTGGAGGCACCAGTACAGGGAAAAAAGGATGTGGACTTTTCATAACAATTTGGAGTTAAATTTTGGATGTTTGGCTATTCAGAATTAAAAAAAAGTCATAAAAAGTTTTGCGTTTCCAAAGCCTTCAATATTTGTAGCATTTGAAAAATTTTATCATAAAGATATATTCTTAATGCTTTTTAATTTTCCAGAAGCCAATGAAGAGTGTTTACAGACACAAAACCTGTTATTGCTGTTTTCAATCATGAAGTTACAGTAAGCATTTTATGATGGTTGCTTTAATATATGTGTCACTGGTATTGGTGATATGGAAACTCATTTTATTGTTTCCAAGACTGACAAATATTCGAGCTGTCCCATGGTTGTATTTGTAATATTGTAAATTGATGTCCCTAGGTTATTCCACAGTATTTGGAGCTCGGAAGGTAGATTTTTTTTTAAATGTAGTGCATCGAATGTTGAGCATTGGAGACACATTTTAGCCTCTAGCAATGCCTGCGCAGTATGTAAGGAGGAATAGCCAATAACTCCCGTTTTTCCAAGGGGAAATACTGCACACTGGAAGCACTCAAAGTCAAGTCTGTGTGGGACCCACAGCCTGGAGTGCTCTTCTGTACAACCCTTCTCTCAAAATCCAGTCAGTGTCTCCTTTTAAAACACAACCAGAGGATTTGCCAGCCTTTAATGTGATGATCTAGTGGTTGTAACTCTCACTGAAGGTGTGGGAGAAGGGCTCTCTACACCCCAGTCCCTACAAGTTTTCCAGCCAAAGCCCCGGAAAGTGCCCCAAATCCTTACTAAGCACCCTCGGTGAGGCGCACTGATGCTTGCTATTGTGTGTGGATGAAAACAAGAGTTGTGGGCCAGTCAGGGAAAGGAGGCAAGTGGCTTGCTTTCAAACTCCGAGATGAAGCAGCATGAGAGCTGTTCAGATGACACTCCGGCCCCCCCACCTCCTTGCAGCCACCTTAATTCCCCCTGGACCCTCAGCAGCTTTGTGAGGGATGGCTTTGCAGGGGAACTATCACCTCAGGGCAGGCTGTCACACCTCTCAGCCATGTGTCCTGGAAGAGGAATGATGTCTCTGCTGAAAGGCTGGAAGAGATGGCTTGAAAATGGCTTCATCTACAGTATCTAATGCAGGCAAGCTAGGGAGAGAGCAAGTTGCCAGGAGTCATATTTGGAAGTCTTTCATGGCCATCATCTGCCATCATCTCAAGCCAAGAATCATAAGCATTATAACAAGGAGATATACTTGAGCACAGAGGATTACAATTTTCTCAAGGATTGTTGTCATAAACCCCATAGTGGGTAGAGCTTAACATAGTTTATGATAATAACTGAGTATCACATTGCCCATAGCATCAAAAAATGACAGCAAAATTCAGGAGCAGGTGGGCAGTTTTAATTATATAGGCTCCAAAGGGAATAAACACTGGGATGGTTTTTGCTGTCTGGTATGAGTCAGTCCACAATGACCCTACTGGTGTGATTTGGTGAGAATAAAACATCTAGCCCATATTTAACCATACAAAGTATCTTTTTTTCCCCCTCCTCCTCTCCCTGTGAGAACAGAGAAAATAGGATTTGTAGGAGGAACTGGGGGATGTAATACTGTCAGTGATTTGCACATATCAGGGGCTGAAACATCAGACGGAGGAAGTACCCGAACAGCTGGGACTGCAACAGATGTTCTCCAGACAGCTCTGCCTCATGAAGATGTAGTATAGTAATAGGTCATGTTACAGAAACAGAAAATTAAAAAGAGTGATTTTACATGCATGAGCACTGGCTCCCCGGGCCTGGTGGTATGAGTGACACTGAACAGGGAAAGGCAGCTGGGAGCCTTCTGAAGAGATCATTGTGTCCCTTGCCACCAGGACGTGCTTTTCTAGCATATAGATGTCTCTAGCAGGAACAACAGGACTCCCGGTACTCAAACACAGAAGGGGTGAGCGCAAAATCCCCTTGCCATTCATGCAATTTAAGGGTGGATTCTCAATTACTCGGTGCCTCTGCTTCAAGGCTTTTAGCCTCTTCCGCTGCTGCTCTCCCCCCAGGTCACTGAGCAGGGTGTTTCTTGTGTACTGACATAGAAACGGGAATAGCCATAGGACTTGCAGCAACTTTCCTGGAAATTTCCCTAGATGCTTACCTTTAGTCCTCAGACATGGTCAGAAGAGCCTCAAGGTGGTGATTTCCCACCAAGACCTCCGTCGCAGTCACCGCCACTTCAACCCAAGGCCTCCCAGAGGAGGTCCCAGTGTGGTCAGGACAGCCACTACCTTTGGTCTTGGTAGTGGCTGCTGTTTGCATGCCCCTAAAAGGGGCACTAAACCTTCCTTTCCTTCATACTAAGAGAGTGTCCTAACCACCAGGTCATAGGGTTTCTTGGGAGCAGTCCAGTCTTTTCCTTGAAGCTGAGCTGTTTTGCAGCCAGGAATGCAATAGGGATGAGGTCAGAATGTGAACAGGGAGCAGAGAGCGCAATATCTTGTACTATTATTACTTTTCTCCCCAAACTGGGCATCCATTACTTCCACAATGAGCAGCATCCGAAAAAAGAAACTGTCCTTCTTCACTCTTTCCCTTTGGGTACATAGAGGAATTTGTTACTTTCCTGGCTGATTGCTCTATTTTAATATGTCCCCACAGTTTTCCTCATTTACTTATTTTCATCACAAAACTGAAGGTTACCCTCTTACATTCTGAATATGCACTCCTCAATATGTTTCAATATGTTATCATTACTGATGTTTTTCATGGGTATTTTATGCACTATTGCCACTATGACACTCTAAAAAAACTCCAACAGTAAATGGAAATGGACTCCATAGGCTATTAAATATATTTAAGTAAACACATTAAGCAAGCATTAAGAAAAGTGAGTACTCTTAACTCGATGAAATGAGACTGCAAGAACACAAGGGCCCCATAACGGCAGTTTCATTACAAGCAGACTCCTGTACGCATATTCACATGTTCCAGCCCTCTCTCCTAATATGAGAAAAGTGTGATCTGTCATGTCTTTGCATGATATCACTGCTCTGCTGGCATTTAAATAATTGCAGTACATGGTGAATTGCTTGGCACCAAAGACATCGCTGTCCCAGGTGGAAGGGCCCCACTTTATTGTGTCTCTCCAAGTTCATCAAGTTCCCATAGCAACCCAGAGCCCATCGAATAATTAAATAAAATATTCGCAAATGCATGGGGCAGACGCTGGGGATTTCTTAAAATGTTTGCATCTCCTTAACTACTCATTTCTGACGAGAATAATTTAATTCGACGTTTAGCACACCTCGTGCTGTAGTATAGTTCATTTTACAGCTGTATACAGATGCTGCTGGAAGGTTTAACTGGCCACTCTGACACGGCAGACGGCAGCGTGGCCATCTCTTACTGGGAAATTATATAGACTAAGAGAGCAATTCACAGGCATCCCACTGTCTGAAAGTTAGTACTCAAAAACAGCAAACACTTGCATAAAATTCAGGGAATGATTTGTGAGAAAAGGAAAGAGGAACTGGGTGGGGTTTTTTTAAACATGTTTTCTATATTACATTTGTAATTAGTAATTGCTTCCTCACTTGGGATTACAGGCTATTATTTTAAGCTTCAGAACATCAGTAGGGATAGATTGATTGCAATTCTCTATTTTTCTTATTTCTGAATGGAGATGCCTTGGAAAATCTGGATATTGTCCTTACCTGGGAGATTAGGGTAAGGTATCTAGTCCCTGTCGTTCCACATTGTCTTGTATTTCTGGTCCAGACCAGTCTCATGTGCCACCTCTCTCTGTCCCTCACCTCCTCTTAGCCCTTCACACTTCCCTGCTCCTTCAGGATCGTCCTTGTAATAGCGCCCAGAAAAATTCCCTCGCTCTGAAGCAAAAGGTGTAGAGCTGAAAAGGCAAGTTGGATTTTAGAAGGACCTTTAGAAATATTTTTCTACTGCTCATAGGACCTCACTGAAGCCTCACTTGATCTGTCCTGATCATTGAACATTCTTCATTGCTGTAATTTTGGCTGGTCACAGGACTCCCATGGGAACCCCAGCTTCTCCACAGCCCAGGATTATGGATGTAAATCATGGCAGGGATTTCTGCAAGCAGCATCTGCTCCCAGTGCACATGGGATGGCACTTCACATGGCATTGAGTCATCTTAGGCCAATATGGGATGACTCTTGGAGCACAGCCTGGAGTTGTGCAGTCGTATCTGCTACCTGGAGAAATTTCCCCTGGTGACTTCGCAGCAGGAGAATTCAGCCTGGGCTCCATTTTGCCTCAGCTGCTGTTCCTGGGCTGGTGAATGGTGTGGTCTCTTGGCAAGGTCGCCTTGGCTCCCGACTATTAGCTTTCTTCCCGACTGAAAGCTTGGGACATGTAATAATAAGAAAAACCTGTATTATAGGAATCTGAGTGCAAAAGAAAGTTCATGAGGGACAAGAAATTAAGAAGTAAGCACATGCTTTCATGGTAACACCTGAAGAGAGGCTGACATTGTATTTGTAAAAGCTTATGAGGGTGGCAGACAGTCTTGTCCACACTTCCAAGACCTCATGACCCTTTGGAAACTCATCAGTCATGTCCATAATGAAGCTAAAGGTTTGGATGTGCAGTAGCCTCTGCTAAGCACTTCCCAACGTCACAGGAGGAGAGGACCAGCAAGGCGCTCAGGGCTGCTCATCTCGCCTTTTTCTGCTGAAGCCACTGTTTTCCCCTGAATGCTGCGGTAGAGCATGGCAAAAAACTGACAGAAACCCACATGCTGCTGAAAGAACCCATATTTATGCTGAATTCCTGGCTAATTTACTGGCTGCAGAGATGATACAGCCCAGAGTTCAAACCATAAAAAGAAGGTGTGAAGAGGAGCAGGGGGAGAGTGGGGGGAAACACTTGAATCTTCCCTCTGGGAGGCTTTTCTAAAAGATAGCCAGTTTGGCATGGTCTGGGATACTTCAACTGGAAAATCTGCAGACGACGGAGACACAAGAGGCTGTTTCAGGATTTGAGAGGCCTTTTTGAGGGTGAAGTTCAAGGAATAAATAGCCAAGGCCAGAGAGAGAAGTCAAAAGCAACCATGAGAGTGTAAACAGCAGAAGTTTGGGGTCAATTGCTACAATTTAATATAACTGCACCCTTATCTTCCACCACTACAGGAGCTACAGCTTGCATGCTTAATACTAAGCAGGAGATATACAAAGAAACCAAGTTAATTTGGAGGAAGAGGAGGAAGCCGAGTTGACAATGAGAGCAAGGGTTGATCACTTTGGCTTAATCTATCCCCCAGTTTTCATAACACCCTCCATGACCAGCTTATGTTTGAGAGGGGAGTGATTCCTCTCCATCTGTTGATGGAAAGAAACCTTCACCAGGGCTGGTTTGCTGCGAGAGCAGCTCTGCCTGAGGAACTTGGCCCCCACAAGTGAGTAGGAAACTTGTTCCCCATCCTGTGAGAGGTTTCAGAGCTTTTGTTTTTCGCCTCCTGTAATAAATAAGAAGAACAAGTAAAACTCTGCTCGCCAAACACTCCCCCTCCAGTTTCATATTGGTTCCACTGAAATTTTTAATCTGAAGCATATGGGAACAGTTTATTTCAATTCTGGTATCTAAAGATAATGAAAAACTTTTGAAAAGTTTAATCTCCTGCAATTTCAAAGGTGCTTTAGAATCAAAAGAAATTCTTCATTTAAGGGGGGAAAAAAAAAAAAAAAAAACAGAGAGAGAGAGCAAGCATTATGGCAAGTTGAAAATTATATTTTAAAAATGTTTAGTCTGGAGATTCTTCCCACCCCAAATGTTCCTGCAAGCAGGTTGGCTTCTGACAAACCAGTTGCCAGGAAATGTGAGTTTTCTCATGCCGGTTTCCTGCACTGCTTGGAAGATCCTCATCTCTCTATTCATGTGCCTCAGTCACTGTCCTTAGACCTGTATTGAAACAACGCACACTGAGCTTTCTTCGTTCAAAATCTGTCCACTTACATGAGCTGGAGAAGCTGAACTGAGAAACAAGAGGGACTTTTTGCTTTTGCTAACTGATGAGACAGCACAGCTGAGCTGATGGGCAGCTTTTGCAGTGAGAATTTGGAAGCAAGCTGTTTATGCTCTTTTCCCCCTTTTCCTTTTTTTTTTTTTTTTTTTTTTAAAGCGGTGATGGGGAACTGGAACAAGCTGTCTTCTAAATCTAAAGGGAGAAGTATGTGAACCAGACACTGTCTGTCACAACCTGGAGCAACAGGCAGTCCGGTATATCCAAACTATAAAGCATCAGGTATTCTGGAGACTGGGAGGGGATCCAAAACCAAGTTAACAGGGCGTTCAGATTAGAATAAAAGAGACCTTATTTGAGGAGTTATAAAATCATTGAAATATGTTCCATGTATAGAAGGAACAAGAGGTCACAGAAGTGGCCAGTTTGGCTTACACAAGGCACCAAGGGCAACACGCTGGCAGTACACACGCTAGACGATGCCAAAGAAATCAAATGTAGCTTGCTTCAGCTTAGGAAGGCCAAGGCACCAATAACACAAAGAGATTCAATTATAACTTGGTCAGTCCCCTGACGCTAGCATGTTTCTGGAGCTGAAACTGAAGCTTTTCCGTCCAAAACAGGGTTCATTGTGTATGAGCCCAGCAGCTCACCACGTAAAGCTGCCTCCCCCAACTCTGAGCTGGGTTTTAGTTTTTTTTCAGGCCACGGATGGGAAAAACATGCTGGAGACCAAGTGCATATCCCATGGGCTATTGCAGAAAGCCTGTCCCCCTCTCTTTGCACTCTCCACCACACCAAAGCCCCATCCCCTCTTCATGAAAAACCCTTAATAATTACACCAGAAGGCCTAACGACCCAACTTCTAAAATGGTTTTCAATGCAGTGTGTGGACATTGCAGGGGGTCTGTCATGTCAGAGATGTGTAGGCTAATATTTGGGGCAGGAGAGCTCTGCAAAAGATACCCCAACTCCACTACTTTTGGAGAGAAGGGAGAGGAATGACCGACCTGATTCAGTGCTTAGATTTAAGAAAAAAAACTCCAGCTTTTAATCCCACAAGAAATTTCTCCCATTCAGCATTTTCTGGTTTTTATAGAGGGTCTGGTACTAGGCAGAACCCTGCTCAGGGTGCTGGGGTTTGTGAACTACCATCTTTAGGAATTGCCTAATTAGGATTTAGGAACAGGGTCTAATACTGATCCTTAAATCCTTCCTGTGAATCTAGTCCCATGTGTACAGGCATTCAGTCTTTGGGAGCAATCAGCGCAGCCCTACACAGTTTGGTTTTCCTATCTCTAAAACGTGCAAGTTGAATAACAACCCAGGGGAAATCCTGTAAGAGTTTGGCTCTGTGTTTGTTTAATCCCTCGGGATTGCTCTTTCTAAATATTTATGTTACCTGAGATTTTGTTACAAACTTAATAATCAGTGCTGCTATAGCCCAGTAAGCAACAAAACCAGTCTGGTTTGCACAACGCTTAGAGCAGGGAAGGATCTTGAGTGTCTGGAAGGCGCTTTGCCCATGGCAATGCATAAACTTGCTGGTGTGGGGTTTTGTGCATGTAGGAGCAAATCGCTTTTGTTATCCCCTCTGAAAAGCTAATCTGAAACACAGTTTCCTGTGGAAAAATTAAAGGGAGGCTTATCACCCACATAGCCATAACTCTGTAGGTTATCTGACTATATTTTGTGGTTTAAGTTGGAGGGTATTTTCAGAGAAATGTCTAATTTGATACTGTTTTTCTCCTTCTGTCTGTCTGCTGTTCTTCCCATTTCCCCGATAACAGTCACTATTAATAGATACATTACTGAAGTCAGCACTTGGCAGCTCTAGTTTAATGGTTTTAATTGAGAGAGGCATATCTGAGATGTGTGGAGCACTTTGTTCAGCTTCAGGCACTACAGCTCAAGTAATACGTACTCCAGACACACGAGATCCAAATCACAGAAAAGAAGACAGGTGGAAAAATCATGGATGAATGAAAGAATCAGATTTGCTGAAAACAATAAAGCTCTGTAACTCAATGGGTAGGCAAGCACTGGAATAGACTGCATAGGAGGATTTCTAACAGCAGGTTTTTAAGAGACCTGAGATAGGTGAATCAGGCCTGAAACTGAGCTATCGTAGATGCTCACTGCTGGACAGCTGTATTTCATTGTCTTTAAGAGCAACTGTCCTCCTGATTTAAATCCGATACAGATTAGACCTTAAAAGTTTGTACCTTAATATGACATTTAAAGATTGAAAGCAAATGAATAATAAAACCTTCACGGACCTCTCCCCCAAGCCTCTTCTTTGACTAAAAAGGTGTGGAGATGAGGTTTAGCCCCTTGAGCTGTAACCTGATCAGGTCTAGCTTTATTCAGAGAGTTGGGAAACTGACTAGTAACAAAAGCTTAATCTGAAGTCTGTGAAACACAGAACAGCTCTCCAAAATTTATGCAATATATTCGAAGTCCTTAGTACACCACACAAAAACCAAACGAGAAGAATGTCTATTTTTTCACAAAGCATTTATACAATAATTGTTGTAAGTCTTTATTTTTTGTTATCACAAGCAAATTAGAGCTAAATATCACCTCTTCTCCCTTAACTTCCTAGACCTCACCCAACCAGCATCACCTTTTTCAATCTTTCTCTAGAAGGACCTCATCTTCTGAAGCCACCTATTGCTGAATTTTGTCTTAAATGGGGTCCTGGGCTACCGGCAGTGTTTTCTATACTGGTGGTTACCATTGCTCCTTATGGATCTGTCCCGAACCCACAGCAAGAAGGGATTCACACTGCCAGAGACCACCTGCTTGTTGTCTAGCCCCTTGTTTTACTGATGAACTCTGCAGTGAAATGCTCCAGGCCCACCAACATGTGCTTCTCATCAGCAGCAAAGGAAGCCGGAGCTGATAGGGTCAAACTGGATGAGCTAATCGCTTTAATCAACAAATCCCTAAACACAAGAGAGATGCAGCTGCCTGGCCGATACAGTTATCCAGCCAGCTCACGGGAGGACAGCAATTAGCTGCTGAAATGCTAATGAAGAGGCAAATTTGCTGAAACAATACGCAGATCAAGGCCAGGAGCATAAAGAGACCAGTGAAGAGGAGCCAGGGGAAGGTGGAAGAGCAACCTGACTCCATTAGAGGTATGGCCAGGTGGCTTGGGGTGGTGAGGAGTCTGCAAATTTGGATCAGAGCCAGACCAGGAGAAGAGCAGCAGGGCTGCCCCAGAGCTCCTACATTTGGGTGTAGTCCCTGGTGCTGGCCCATCTGGTGCTACACCATGGGCTATTAACACGGGTCTCACATATTTCAGTGTTGTGGCATATTAAAGAGTATTGAGAGGATGTTTCTCACCACTAATTAATCTATCCTCAATCCTCATGTCTCACTTCACTCTCTTCTTTATCATTCCCTGTGGGCCTCTGGCTCTGGAAATCTCATTACCACAAACACCATCTTTTGCTCCCTTCAAAGCTCACATCATTACAGACCTCAACTGTTCTTATAAGAAAAGCAATGGCTCCGTTTGAACCTTCTCCTGGGCCTTCACAGGCGTTTTAAGCTGTTCAATTATTTGCCTATCAATTACATGAATTAGACATAGCATCAAAATCAGGACCCACTGTCTGAGGTGCAAATGAAGCAAATAAACCTTAGCTCTCTCCCCAGAGAATTTACAATCCACCTGCATATGCAACACTGGCTCTCCAGGGCCTCTTGTCAGAAAAATATCCGTAAAATGGTATAAAAATTAACCACTCATTGAAGGAAGAGTGAGCCTAAGCAGCACAGAAACACAGGGGAGGGTGTTAGCTTAGAAGTCCATGAAGAGTTTCTGTCACTTCAGTTTGTTTGTAGGGTTATTTTTTTTATTCCAGCAAGATTGATGATGTGTGTTTGAGAAAACATTATTGAGCATCTGGTTGTTGATAAGAGCACAGGAGTCATCCTGCAGTATCTCCAAAATCCTCTTCCAGGGGATGTGTTGCATAGTCTTAGTACTAGGACTGAGTCAAAGAACCTCTTTGTACTGACATACATCATGTAACACATTGGGGACCTGGTCTAACTTCTCAAAACCAGAGACCCAGGGCAAATTGGGTTGTCCTCCCTCTACTCCTGACAAGCTCCTCAGTGCTGGAGATATCCCCTTTGCCTGTGGTGGGTATTTTAGAGTGTCCCTTGTCCTCTCACTATCACTAGTGGGCTGCCCGTAGCTCACCCTTTTTTCTCCACCAAAGGCATGATAACTCACTTCTTGGTGGTCTTACAGGTGCTGTGCTTCAATCCCTGTCTAGATGCTGAACTCGTGAGTATTTATCAGGGCTTCATGAGCATAGTTTCAACTTTTAAATTCAATGACTGTGTACCAATCACCTGAAAATCCTCTCTCCCTATCCTCCCCAACCATGTGTCTTGAGGTGTGTGTCCAAAACCAGAAAGATCCAGGCTGAGAAGCCTTGGCTGGACTGAAGAGCCCAAGTTCATCCTTGACAAAACTGGTTAACTTCAGTGGGACTCCAGCAGTGATGAATTCTGATCTTTATGTGAAACACAAGGCAGAACAAGCAAGGATGTCTCTGTATTCTAATTTGAATTTTACACTTGAAGGATATACACATACTTTAAACCCACCTCTTTAATCCTTGCAGCTGAACCATTCAGCTCTTGTGTTGCCACTGAGAATTCAGGAGAAATGTTTGACAGAAGGTGAGGGAGGTGCTCTGCATCGTTAGGGAAAGCAGAGGTAGAGGGCGAGAGAGTGTGACCTCTGGAAGAAACAACCCACACTGAATGCATCAAATAGTAAAAAGTTGCGAGAAAAGAAGAGGATTAAAACCCTTAAACCACACTTGAAATCACATATGCCTAGAAGTAGAGAAATTCCTTCCTAACTTGTTTTCTCTATATATAATTAGTCTTCAAATATGCTTTCTGGAGTGAGCGCATTTGTCCCCATCTAAGGAAACAAATGGAATGATGTAACTGGTTTCTTTCAGTTCCCACTTCAGTGCAACTTCACAATACCCTTGGACTTCAGGGGATTAAGTTCCTGTCTTGGCCGTGGTCCAGTTACTGGTCATTGCTATTTGTCGATTATCCCAGCATTCCAGAAAACGTTTTATCCCCTTCATTAACTCACAATTGACCGATCACATAAATCAGGTTAAGGACTAGTGGACCTGTCTACAAAGAAAGGAGAGATTCAAAGAAAAGACAGATTAAAGAACAGGTTGAATTTGATTTTTTTTTTTTTTTTTTTTAAGATCTCTATTCTTGAAATTGCAAATAATGACCCCTGCAAAAAACAACATTAATTAAACCTACCACTCTTTTGTTCACACTTTGAAAAGATGAAAAAAAAAAAATCATTGTTTCTCCAAAAGAAACCCCCACCTTCTTAAAGATACACAGCTCATTTCCATCATCATGTTTAAAATCAGATTATTTACACATGTAACATCTGTGAATGCATGAATATGTGGATGCATAACTGCATGTCTGTTGCGGGCTCACTGTGTTACCAGCGTACTGGTGTGCTGCTGTGTCGAGAGCTGAACATTGGTGGACACACTGGTGCAGGGTTGTACTCGGGTCTGTGTGAGCCTTTAATTCATTAAGAGTCAGGAGAAGTCTTGGCATCGATTTCACTGAGAGCAAGACTGTGTCTTTTATGAAATCGGTTTGCCACCTCTATAGATGATACACTGGTAGCTGGGGAGAGTTTTGGTGCAGGGCTATAATCTCTCCTGCTTGAAACCAAGGACCCTCAAGCCTCCTCTGAGGTAACAATTAGGGCTGCAGTTTTGCATCCTGCCCTTCCCGCGCCTCCTTCTTTGTTTGGCCATGCTGCAACCCTGGAGCCATAGGAGAGTGATGCAATTCCTTGTGTCTCTTGCTGGTATTTGGAGTACGTATTTTTCTCGGTTTGACTTGGGGAAGAATGTTTCCGAGAATGTAACTGGATGGGTTTTAAATTGTACACTTTGCCACGGGCCATTCTCCGAGCTCTTGCGTACGTGTGACCAACGTGTCTCTGTCTGTGGGCAGGACCAGTAAATGCTGCCTGATGATGGGTGACTGGTGTGCCCACATCCTCTCCATCCAAGGCCTGGGTTGCTGTGGGCTCCTTGAGGAGAAGCAAAATATGTGGTTCCCTTCTTTTGATGTCTGTGGGGTGTCATTTTCTGTAATAAAGTGTATGTGTTATTTTTGTGTACAAAAACTGCTCTACCTAAGGGATTTGGACCCTACAAGAAGACATACGTTCTTGTTGCAATATTCACTTCATCGGGGAAGAGAAATTTAAGCTACCTCATCAGTGCAGGACCTATTTTCTTTTCTCCTGAGGGAGATAGGAATTATCATGACCCAGCATGGCAATAGGGGTGGAAGCATAGAATTATAGAATCATAGAATATCTCAAGTGGGAAGGGACCCATAAGGATCATCGAGTCCAACTCCCTGGTCCTCACAGGACTACCTATAACTAAATCATATGACTAAGAGCAGAGACAGTATAGACAGCTCTTCCTCCTCTACAGTCTCTAGGCATTTGCCTTCATGTAAAACCTTTTCAAAGGCCCAGTAACACTGCCTCTCTTCAGGTTTTCTATCACTCAGAAAACACAGAGCTTCTTGACTCAGGTCTTGGAGTTAGCAGATGGGAGCTGGGGACCATCTTCAAGGAACTACATCTTTAAACAGGGATGAGTCTGATGCTGCTATATCTTCGATAGGTATGTACCTTTGCATTTCCATCCAAGATGCAGCTTTTATGGGACCTTGTGTGACACCACTGATAGCTGAAGAGAGTCACACATGCTCTTCTGGCCTTGGGATACCCTCTTTTAAGTTGGCATAACAAAAATGGTTCGAGGTCTGAGGGCTCCAGCCATTCTCCTCTTGCTCAAAATGGACCTTGTTGGCCTTAAATGCTATGTACGTAATGGTAAATTAAGTATGCGTTTGATTTGTGTCTGGTATTGAGACTTGCCTGTACCAAATGATCCCAGCCACTGGTTCTAAACTCCCAAGTGGTGGCCATGAGAAAACTGCTCACTGGGAGCTACTGACTCCTGACCTATGCCCAGAAATTGCCTTCAGCAATCCTAGCCAGCCTTGGACAAAACCATGACAGTGGCTGTTCTAGCAATGGACGGTGAAGACAACTGAATTGCATTGACCAAAAGTGCTTCTTGGGACAATTTGTCGGCTGGCATAGATGCAGCCAAAGGCTCTGAGCACTTCACCCCCATGATCTAGTGCCTGTATCCTGGACTCTTCCTCATTAAGCTCCAGATGTCTTCTGCTTTCCTGCTGACCACCACTCTCCCAGAGGAAAACTGGAAGATCACTGAAGGTGGGTCAAGCCCATGACATAGAGCACTCTCAGGTTCTAATCACCATGGTTAATTAACCATGCAAACGGCTCTTCCTTACAGCACTGTTCAATGTTTCATTAGGTGCCAGTGACACTGGGATATATCTGCAATCTCTAGTCTTACCTGCCTCTGCAAAACTTGCAGAGGAGCAGATGATGGTGACTGAGCTGACACTGTCACCCTCACCATTGCTGAACACCTCCATCACCTGGAACACCAGCCCCGCTGCTGCACGCTTCTTGGAGGCCATGGCTCTGGCTCGTCCATCATCTGAAGAAACAGATCCAGTGTTCATATTGCCCTCCATGGCTGACTGCATTGCCAGGGGATCTGGCAGACCCAGTTGTGTGAAAGGTGCTGAACAGTGAACGATTTTTTTGACTGGGGCTGAAGTGGAAAATCTATGACTCAAAGGCCATGAAGGCTCCAGAGAGTGACATGGAGACCATGACTCTGACAAAGGTTTCTTGGAGAAGAATCATTGCCCTTGTAGGAATGTAAAACTGGATGGTGGGATGTAGGAGATGATAGTCTCATCTTCCTTGGTCCAGTAGGGGCCTAGACATCCCACATTGTCTTTGGCAACACTACCATGTAAACTTGGGTCACCTGCCAGAAGTCTTTGGTGGGATCGTGACCCTGTTCTCCCTGGACCTATGACCCAAGGATGAGGAAATGAGGGAAAACAGATTCTGCACGGTCACGTTCCTTATTTTACTACTTGGGTTTTTTTGAGGGCAGAAGGAGACCGTTTTTGTGATATAGATGCATTGTTGGTTTGTACAGTGGCATACAAACATCAATGTGACAGTATTTATACTGTTAAAGTGTTTTGAAATGTGCCAGGGGAAAATTCAAAATAATATAATGAAGAGGCTAGTCAGGGTCTAAATTTACAGCAGCTGCCCTGACATCAGTAGGACCTAAGTCAATCCCTTCAATATCAGTGGACAAAGCCTAGATATAAACCTTGTAATTCCTCATCATATTGGGACAGGACAAGATGTAAGTCAGCATGAATTAAGTGTGGAGGGTCTAAGGAATGGATGTGGTCCCTTGCTTAAGATTCATTGAACTTAGTGCATTAAACATAGACTGTGATTTAAAATCCCAAATACCATTTGGCATCCATCTGGTGCCTAGATGATGCCTAAATAAGAGCAGTTTTTCACCCATTACTTTTAAGCAGTCTTCCTGGCAAAAGGACAATGACATATTGTGCAGCTATTGCGTTTGCACCAACTTCTCACTAAGTACTGATTTATGTTTATTTAATCACCATTACTGGTTTATATGTTATGCCTCATTTCTTTAAACAGTAGGATTCCTTCCCCCCAATGGCACACCCCCCCCCAAAAAAAGTCCAAGTAAAGGATTTATGATGGAAAATCCATAAAAGGTCCCTTTTGTTCCATCTAATTGAATTTCGCCTCCCGTTACCATTACCTTATTCCTGTTCACAGCACAGAGAATGAAAAGCTTTGGCAAGTTTTTGGGTGAGTACATCCAAGAAGTTAGAAATCTTGGCCCTTCTTCTGGAAGGTATTGTGTAAGGCAGACATCCTGGATATATCCCTGTGCTTTCCCCCTTCCCTTCTGCATCTTTCCTATAGTCAGCCTGAAGTTGAGCATTTAAGTATTCTGTAGGATAGAGCTTGCTAGATCTGTTTGGCATTTAAATCTTTAATAAATGGTTCAGACAACACTGGCAGTCCTTAGCCCGTGGTTCTCTGGATCTTTGGTTCAGGAGTGATTCCAACCCTAGCAATTACCTGGCAGCATCACATCACAGCTTTGTATCATGCCTTTCCTGTCTCATGCCACCATAAGGAGTAGCAGTTCAGTGACTTCATTCAGAGCTGAAGCCCACGTCCATGATTTCCTGCCCAAAAAGGACGAGTTTCCTTTGTGCTTTCATTTTTAACCATGCTCAAGTACTGCCTGTTCTTAACAAAAAGTGATCGTTTGTGTGGTAATGAACTAGTCATTACCTACACATAAACTTTCTTCTGGAAAGAGTGTGCTGCTCAGAGAGGTCAAAGGCCCTCAGTTGCCAACAGAAATATAATTTAATGAGTAGGAGGCATTTTGAAAAAGAAGTATCTGTGCTTTTGGCCTAGCTCCACAAAATGAATAATAAAATCCCTAAGTGTAAAACTGAGATCCTCTAGCCCTGACTCAGCTGCTGTCTGCATGTGCTACTGAAATCTCGGGACATGATTTACATGGGGACTTGGATCTTCAGGTGTTCACATGTGTGAATAACCTAGTTCTTTTCACTTCACAGTATGCGCTTCACAGTGGTCCAGACATAGAGAGGGGCACTATCACAGGGAAGAAGAGTCCTTTACATGAATATTCCTTGTTCCTAAGGACACTGGAAGACTGAAAAGCTGGGACAGGTCCATTGTGAACTATCTGGCACAGGTTTTGCCAGAATTTAGGGATGATCTGCTGGATATCCAAATGTGTGTGTATATATATATATATATATATATATACACACTCACACATATATATATACACCCCATGTGCACTCCATGCACATCCAGATAAACTTCGAACATGCTGGACACCAACACATCTCACCTGGAGCTAAATCCTGCCGGACTGCATACAAGAAGCATTTCTCTAGCTCTTTCACCAGCAAGTTGCCCACCCAGTGGTGTTTACAGGGCATCTGTTGGGATAGGCATTTCACAAGATGCAGCCAGCAGACACAAGATTGAAGGAAGATTTTCTAGGAAGAATAATTTATGCTACTAACTACTTAAGAGTTATTAGGTCACTCAGGTGGCTTCCACCCCATATCACTCATCCAAATAACACAATGATAAAATCCTTTTGCTGGATTAAAAGCATGACTTTTTAAGGTATAAATGAGGTTAGCTCCTCTCTGCAGACATTAGTCTTGGCAAAAGTCTGTCTCATCTCAGGAGTAAGGGCATTCTTATGGATCCAATTAGAGAAAAAACATTGTCTGGCAAGAAAAGAACAAAACCTATAATACTTCTGATTATACAATGGCAGCTGGAATAAAAGTTTCTCATATGGGAACATGTGAGCTCAATGTGTAAGGAGAAACTGGGCTTGTCAGACTTAATTAGAGTGAGAGGAGTGACCTATGGTCAGAAACTGCATACATTGTCCACTCCTGGCTTCTGGGGCTGAGCCAGACTCAGAGGTCGGTGGGGCAGCACCCTTCACCACACTCCCAGAGACAGGTGTTCACACCAAGGGCTTCTCACTAGTGGTGGTGAGAAAACTCTGGACTTTCTCTTCCGTTAAAGCGTTATCTCATCCTGGTGACTGAACAATAGAGGTTTCACCAGAAAGTCTCAAAGCGCGCTCTAAATAGCTGTTAGCGATGGGATATGGGCCAGCGTGTTGCAATGAAATGTACACACACTGCAGGCTGGTTTGGATAGTAAGAGGGCCATCACGGGTAATACATCAGATCCGTCCACCTGAAGTACATAAATAGCTGTAATTACATCAGTATCTAAGTGCCTCATGGCACTCCTCTAAGCTGGAGATTTCCTGTTATTCCCAATTTATATGGAGGCCTGGGGGACAAGGAGACTATAGGATTTCAGTGGGATCTAGACATTCAGTTACCCTTCCAAGACCTACCCTTGGGGACGTGTGTATCATCATGCAAGAATGGCCTCTGAAGGGCTGCCAACCGCCTGTCCACGAGATGATGGAGCTGGAGTGCGCTTGTGCTGGTGCATTGACCCGCTGCACTCATTTGGGCACCAGAGCACGCACAGGGTTTGGAAGCTGCTTTGCAGACAGCGTAGAAATAGGTGCGGATTTACTGGGAAAGTAGAGTAGGGTGAGAGAGTTGTAGCATCCTCACTGGCACCATGCGTTGAATTAAGCATGCTTCTGCTCTCCTGAGTCAGGATCCTGGATCTTGGGGGATCGTTCTCCTAACAATGCTTCCAAGGTGACAGAACAATTTTGGTTTCCTTAAGCTTTTGCTAAAGCAAATAAATCAACTTGAAGTGGAATCACGCGGTGGTGGAAAAGATGTAGAGAGAAAGGCAGCAAAAGAGGTACTGTTTCCAACCTGCACTAGTGTAACTGTATTTGAGACAATTCTAACATACAAGGACTTATATCATAGATAAAGCCTGTGAGAGGGATGTATAGGGTTTTGCTAAAATAAAACTTCCCTTTGCGAGAACAGATCAGTCATTTTATCCAATTCTTGGTAGTTAACTGCAGGATAATATTCTTCTTTTTCCTTCTTCCATATTACGTGCTTATGTTTTATACTTCCCATGACAGAAGCTGTCCTGAAGAGTGATTAGGGCTTCAAACTCAGCTGAGGTCTTTAAGTGTTACTGCAAATACAAAGGCAGATCACTGCATGCCCTCTTCTGCCTCAAACCAAATATTACTTGTCCTATAGACTCAAGATCTTTGCTTCTGGCAAAAAATCTTTGGGGCGAGGGGAAAGAGAAGTCCATAAAATTCTCAGTCTTCACTTTAAGGGTGTTCTCCCACTTTACGCAAAGGGAAATGGACGTACCTTAAAGGAACACAAGAAAATCCCCGCTTTTCACCTGACATAGTTATTCATGTCATCATGTTCCCATGTGAAAGGGCATTGTGTACTCTACTAAAGACCAGGAAAGGTTATGTCCTTTGGCTCTCTTCTTGAGGCAAATGTACAAGTGGTATCTTGGGCTCAAATGTACACAATCCTTTGAAATTTGATTTGTCCCCTGGTCCTGTTGCCTGTTATGCAGAGTGGCAGTGGGCGGAACTGTCATGTTGATGTCCCTGTTGGTGACCGCATGTATTTCAGGAATGCTCTGTAATACAACCTGGCTCATTGTTGACAGCCAGAACTTTCCATTAAGTCCACAGGCTCCTTTTCTTCTCCTCAGGTTGCTTGCTTATTAGGAGGCCAGTAATGAAACAGGTGTGCCTGGAGTGCAAGGATGTACCAGCACACCAAACTGCAAGGTTCGGCTGGAGCAGGAGAAGGCACTTCCTGGGAGGAGATCTCTTGCCACCGTATGCAGACTGTCCTTATATATCCATCATTGCCTGGTATATTACCCAAGGGCAAAGATCTGACCAACTTCTAAGTAGGCAGTGTGCCATTGTAACAGATGGGCATAAATGGGGCAGCCAAGAAGCCATTTATGTGCATCTAGTGTGTTTAAGGGTTGGGTTCCCAGCCAGGAACGTCGGAGCAGCTGTCCACCCTCAGTTTACGTGCCTATAGTTTAGGGGGATCTGCCATCACTAATCCAGCTTCAGAGCTGGTTTAACTTTCAAAAATTAAAAATAGCGTGCACTGCCCCATATGGAGAGTAAGTCTTGACCCATGTACATCAAGGGTTTGTGTGGGTGAATAGAGGGGGGAGCTAGCATCAAAGAATGGCAGGGTGGGGAAGTGCATTGACCTCCATTTGTCTTTTTGTTGGGATCTGCTGTGGGATTGTGTTAGGAATGCCTCCGCACACCAGCCAGCTTTAGCCAGGGTGCCCAAGGCAGGATCTGGGCTCTGTTCCCCTGTGTTGGAGAGGACCAGTTTCTGCTGTCCAGTCCTACAGCTCTATGCTCCACCATGTCAGCAGCAGATGGATCTATTGGTTCAAAATTGACATTCTAAAGCTCTAAATTCCCTTTACTTAATATTGAATCCTCCTGGCAAACATCTAAGATCAGTATTTCAGATTCTACCACTGATGGATACCTCACCAAAACAATCTCTGCAAGAAAGATGTGCTGGTGTTGCAGAGATGTGGATGTGGCTCTTCACAGGGAAGGAATAAGATTTTCCCTAAGTCTAATTATCACATTTTTAGGCATATTTGGAGGTTCAGAGCTAGAAATAATAAAGGATTTAGATTGAAAAAGCTCAGTCACTTAAGAACCTGCCTTAGATGCTTAGTTGCTAGAGAAGGATCCACACCTTTGAGCTGGGGGGCTGTGGCTTGTATACTTCACATATCACTTAAGAAAGGGTGCGAACCAGTTAACATATAGGGAGCCACCCTAATTAACCCCAAGGAAAGGCTAAATATTGGTCTATCTTTGCAATCTTGCACCTCCTGAAACTTGGGAAAGTGATAGCCTGCTGACTAAAGCATCTCAATTCAGTGCTCATCCAAAGCATGGAGATCCTTACATCTCAATCTATATGACATAAATGTGTGTAAAATGTGACCAGAGCCCAGGATTTATCCTCTTTTCTCCTCTTGTAAAAGGTTAATTTTCCAGCCACTGTGATATCAGAGGAAGCTGGCTGTACCATAACATCCCAACTGGTCTGAGTGGGAGCTTGTCCCAGGACCTCTGCTCAGAGCAGTGGTTTTTCCCTACCAGGCTTCAGTGTGAATTAGGTCCCTGTCAGAAAGGCTGTTGTTGGAAATATAGTTGACAGTACAAGTCAAAATTTTTAGGGGGAAGCTTTGGAGTTATAGCTGAAGAACTCTGTGGACATACATTTTGCACATATGCTCACTTTAAACACCTGGACTCTTGGAGTCTGGATTTGCAAACATGCTGTGATTCTAACAGGATTTCAACTTTGAAATCTTACTGGGCATCTTTAGGTGTCAGAAATGTTGCAAAAAATTGATCATTAATTACCCAGACTTCTAGTTTTTTAAGTTACTTGAGCTTTGTGAACTGAGAGATAGGGCATAGCTACACAAACAAGTCATCGCAGAGTGAGCCAGGGAATGACTTTATTTCACCTCACTGGCTGTGGGTAAATGCTTGTTCTTACCCATGATAGGTTGTGAAGCAGATCAAAGCAGTTGGGGTTGGCTGTCACACCCAAGCATTCCCACAGTCAGCCATCATGACGTGGCCCATGCTCTGTACACCAGATCTTCTCCTGTTTACAGCCTTGCCCAGGGAAACGTGCGGGTATAGTTGCGGCTTTACCCTTCAGGGTCACACAGATGCAACTGGAAATTTTTTCCATCATCTGAAACATCTTCTCTTTTCCATCCATCTTTTCTTCTTTTCTGTGGTATTACTTATTTTATAGTTTTTCAGCATTGTGAATTAAGTCTCATAAAGCACATGAATTTGGAGCTCACACAAGAGATACACATCAAAATGTTGAATTGTTTCATGGCATCTTCCAGGGGCCCCTGTGCATACTGCAGTGTTATGTAGTATTTGCAGCTTACAAGTGACCTGTTGGGATACGTCCATCACAGTGCGGTTATCACAGCGGTGGAAACTAGCACACCTAATTGTGGTATGTGAGTTCTCCTGAATCACTGGGTTTCAACCCATAGTCTATGAATAGCATGTATCTATATGAGTGTTTTCCCCATTTACTGAGAGGAGAGGGCATTTTGGAGTGTATTGCCTCCCTGCAAAATAGTCCTACACAACATTTAAGTCAACTTCTTTGGGGTGCTCTAGTGATGATAATTTGTCCTGTTTGTCTCCGTTGGTGACTTTCTTCTAATTCCCCTCTCATAATCTCAGTACATTTTACTCACCATCTGCAAACACAATGTGCTGTAATGTGAACCAGGGAGAATAATTTCTGGAAATGGAGGGCTGGAAATGGCATTATTAAAACTGAAACTATAAGCAGAATAGGAAGAAAGGGGACATAACATGTATAAATCTTAATTTTGCAGACTTATTGGAATATGTTAAACCAGAGTAACTGTTAAAACCTATTTCCTAGCCAGGGATGTCAAGGGCAACAAGAAAAGCTTCTACAGTCAGTGACAAAAGGAAGACTAGGGAAAATGAGGGCCCTCTCCAGAAGGAAATGGGAGACCTCATGATTCAGGATGTGGAGAAGGCTGAGGTACTCAACGACTTTTTTGCCTCAGTCTTCACCAGCAAGTGCTCTAGCCATATCGCCTAAGTTGCAGAAGGCAAAGGCAGGGGCTGGGAGAATAAAGAACCGCCCCCTGTAGGAGAAGATCAAGTTCAAGGCCATCTAAGGAACTTGAAGGTGTACAAATCCATGGGACCTGATGAGATGCATCCACAGGTCCTGAGGGAACTAGCAGATGAAGTTGCCAAGCCGCTATCCATCATATTTGAGAAGTCATGGCAGTCCAGTGAAGTTCCCACTAACTGGAAAAGGGGAAATATAACCCCCATTTTTAAAAAGGGAAAAGAGGAAGACCCAGGAAACTACAGGCCAGTCAGTCCCACCTCTGTGCCCAGAAAGATCATGGAGCAGATCCTCCTGGAAACTATGCTAAGGCACACAGAAAATAAGGAGGTGATCGGTGACAGCCAACATGGCATCACTAAGGGCAAATCGTTCCTGACAATTTTGGTGGCCTTCTACAATGGCATTACAGCATTGATGGATACGGGAAGAGAAACTGATATCGTCTACCTGGACTTGTGCAAAGCATTGGACACTGTCCCGCACAACATCCTTGCCTCTAAGTTGGAGAGACATGGATTTGACAGATGGACCAGTTGGTGGATAAAGAATTGGTTGTCTGGTCACACTCAAAGAGTTGCGGTCAACGGCTCAACATCCACGTGGAGACCAGTGAGAACTGGCATTTCACAGGGGTCAGTACTGGGGCTGGTGCTGCTTAACAGTCTTTGTCGGTGACATGGATGTTGGGATTGAATGCAACCTCAGCAAGTTTGCTGATGACACCAAGATGTGTGGTGCGGTCAGGACACTGGAGGGAAGGGACGCCATCCAGAGGGACCTTGACAGGCTTGAGAAGTGGGCCCGTGCAAACATCATGAAATTCAACCAGGCCAAGTGCAAGGTCCTGCATGTGTGTCGGGGAAATCCCAAGCACAAATGCAGGCTGGGCACAGAATGGATTGAGAGCAGCACTGAGGAGAAGGACTTGAGCATGTTGGTTGATGAGAAGCTCAACAGGACCAGGCAATGTGCACTCGCAGCCTGGAAAACCAACTGTATCCTCAGCTGCACCAAAAGAAGAGTGGCCAGCAGGCCAAATGAGGTGATTCTCCCCCTCTACTCCACTCTGGTGAGACCCCACCTGGAGTACTGCGTCCAGCTCTGGGGCCCCCAACATAAGAACATGGACCTGTTGGAGCAAGTCCAGAGAAGGGCCATGAAGATGATCAGAGGGCTGGAGCACCTCTCCTGTGAAGACAGGCTGAGAGAGTTGGGGGTATTCAGCCTAGAGAAAAGAAGGCTCCGAGGAGACCTTATAGCGGCCTTCCAGTTCCTAAAGGGGGCCTACAGAAAAGATGGGGAGGGACTCTTTATCAGGCAGTGTAGTGATAGGACAAGGGATAATGGTCTTAAACTGAAATAGGGGAGATTTGGATGGTGCCTAAATAAAGGAATATTCTAATATTCTAATCTGTGATATTCATTATGAATCTCATGTCATCTGACAGTCTTCTTAGAACATAACTTGTGGAGTTAAACACAAGGTAAGAATAAAAATGAGCGTGATGTAAAAATGAGTGAGACGCATCATACTTGTTCGTGATTGTTGAGGACAAAATATGAACCTTACTTGAAGCAGGGGTGGTTACCCTCCTCTTCCTCATACTCAGCTTTCACCATTAGTCTTGCTTCCCCTCTTGCTGGCTGAGTGGATTTCTGCCTCTGTTAATAAGAGCTGAGCACCTTCGCCAGAAACAGCTGTGAATCTCTCACTTTGGCGGGATGGCTAAGACTGTTTTCGGGAGGAATTATGACTACTTCATTTGGGAGCAGCATGGGAAAAGTCAGAGTTATTCTTACACAGGCTGGCGCGGGGATATCCGTGGCACCAGCCTGTCCTGCAACCTCTGGCTCCTGCTGGTGACGTGGCCGTGCCGGTGTCACCATCCTCTGCCATTCTCCAGCCTTGGCATCTGGAGCACTTGGGTTTGGTGTATGAAGAAAAGACCTCTGTTACAACAAAGCAGAATAAGGCTTTGCTTTCAGGAACTTTCTGGACTTGCCCTATTCCCCTGTCACTATAACGCTCCGGCAAATACTTTGAGAGCCAGCTTTTGCACTGCTTCTAGGAACACACAGAATATTCAAGCAAAATGTCAAGCGTTGTCTGTTTGACCTCTTGGCATTTGTTGACATAAGTTTACCTCATAGCTACTATTTTCCTAATAAATTCTGTTTAGGGTTTGTTTTTCAAGCTTAAATGGAAAATCCCAAATTGTGTCATGACAAGAGTAAACATTCCTACATGTTGAACATTTCTGTTTTCCAGTGCTCTGCTGCCAATATCTGGGGGTGAAAAAAGGCACAAACAGGCTGAGAGTCGAGTGGGCGACAGCCACCTTGGAGTCTGGAGCGTGTGTTGCTACAACAGCTGAGTCACTATTGCCCTGAACCATCCACAAAGGATCAATAATCAAACCTTTCTCCTCAATCGACAAATGCAGCTATCCCTGCCCTGATGAGCTGCTGGAAGGAATGTTCTTCAGTGAAAGAAATATAATTATCTTGTACAGTGCTGGGCAGATCACAACCTGTTTGAAGAGGTGTGCTTCTTGCACATCTGCATGCTGGACACCTGTAGACCATAGCGCTTGGAGAAGTGGTGGTGCAGCAGAGTTCTCTGGGTTTTTTTTCCCATCTGAATCTGAGCTCTGTCTCTCTGCAAGTCTGTACTCGTAGCAGCATTTCAGGGAAATGGAGGGATTAAATTCCATGATGAGGTGCCTGAATTCAGCACAGAGGCTCCTCTGAGATGCTCCAAACTTCGTCTCAGCTGCCACCTGACACAGCAGGTGCCTAATTTTCTGTCAGAAAGTCTAAGAAAACCTACCAAGCCCTGGCAGAGCTAAGATACCTGGAGATGTGCATGAACCTCTAGGGATTCCCATACCAGCCATTCCCCTCCCTCTCCTGCCTGTGAACCAAACTGCAAGGGTATCCAGATAATGCAGGGGAATGGCCTTTCAAGGTCAGCTGAATGACTTATGTGGCCATGCGGAGAACCTCCCCTCCAGCTTAGCTGAGCTATCGGTTCACACGTTGTTTGCAAGGTCAGATAGCCTTTAAGCTATTGGAGTGATGCACCCCTATTGAAGATTTCTCACTTTTTGTACACAGTCAAATATCCATCAGGTCAGGGGAGACAGGGAGAGATGAGCTGGAGTTGGAATATTGTTTTCAAACCTTGGATTCAGTCTCCTACACTTCAAGTGTGTGTTTTCACCCCATGGCTATATAAGAGAGTTGAAGGAAAGACAGACCAGCCTTGAAGACCTTACACTAGCAGAGGATTCACAGCTGAATTACATACCTCCAGAAATATTTACATATACATGGCAATATTTCATTTCTTTTGTCAATTTTATCCCCATACTACTGAGATCTGCCTTCACATTTAAGTACAAGTTTTAAGCTGCAGGATCTTTGTCTCAGGCACACTCCAGATCCAAGCTAGCGTATATAAAATCACAATACAGCCTTAAAAGGCTGATTTTTTGAGACGGACTTTCTCTTCAGTTATACTATTTTTACCCCACTGATTTCAGTGGAGAACTCCTCATTTGCCCTATGGGGAAGGGGAGAATAGTTCCTTTCTGCATGGAGCCAACTTTGAGGTCTCACCAATGAACACAGGTTGAAGTATGCTGTGTCCTCACGTCTGTGATTTACTGTGTCCTTATGAAGAGGCAGGCTGACATCTAAGCTCTCATTTGTGAGAAATCTCAGTTCAATTGAAATAAGTGACAAAACTTCTATTGATTTTCCACCGGGAGCAATTTGCTGAAAGCAATTAGGCCTCAAAACAGAAATCTCAAACGCTAATGTGGTCCAGACGTTCATGTTGAAATGAGAATTGTCTTGCAGAGATGTCTTACAGGGAAGAAACGGAGACAGCTTCGAGAAGGATTCGCTCAATGCTTTTATAGGTGGGGAGTTACTGGAGGTGGAGGGTTGAGTTATCTCCTTCCAGCCCTGAAAAGGGCTTGATTTCTCACAAGGTGAGATTTCAGATGTCTCTTTCTCAAGCCAGGCACGGCACAGCTGAGTTTTCCAAAACTGCTAGTCACTTCAGAAATGTTTGGCTCTGGGGTCTGTCCTGAAAGCTTTACTTGACACGTCCAAAGATAATCTCAAGTCTGCCAGAAGGACCTTGGAGCCAAAATATTAACCTTTCATTTTTCATTTCTGTCTACACTGAGCTTAGTTGTGCTCTTAGGTAAGAAATTACTTGCTTCTGCTGGAAGCTGCTTTGCTCAAGCCTTGCACCACACATGCCCAAGTGTTTTTGCAAGGAGAGAAAAACCAGCTTCCCACCAGGCTGGCTGCTTAAGGAAAGCAGGAAGGTGGATGGCAGCTAAGGAGCTTTTTAGCACTCCAAGAGTTTTGTCTGTTCTTTCTCTTCACTGAGCGAGCTGATTGGCATCCAAGACACATTCAATCATGCTCTGCAAAAAGGCCATATTTTAACAACTAAATGGCTAATTCACCTAAAAACTCATATTTTCCAAGGAAACGTGCCAAGCTGGGTTTGAAAATCTACATGCAAATGGATCATGGGATATGTGTGACAATTTCATTACTTTCTATGACATTAATTGTGAGGATAGCAACACGCTTTGGTGTATTAATGCAGTGACTGATCCATTTTCCAGAAATCCTTACCTTATGGTAGATAAGACGATTATAGATGTAAAATACTGGGCTTACTTCATCCGCATGCAAGTCCAGCTGTTTCCGGAGGGAAAGCTGCCATAGTTTCACAGTTCATAACAACAGCGTGTAAAGTTTTAGAGCTGAAATTGTATTTCTCCCACATACTGACTGCTATAGATGGTGTCACAAGCTGCATGAGGTTTACAGCTGTGTGACGAGGTAAGCAGGGGGATGCTGACTTCACCTGTTAGTAGAAGGTGACCAGCCAAATACTGGCTATAAAGCAATCTTGCATCAGTGACTTGAATCATCTTCACTTTTCCAGCTCTTCCCAGATAAGATCTTTAACAGCTGAGCTTCCACCAGGCTAGATTTTCCATAAATGTGTTAAGGAAAAGAGCATTTAACAAAGAAGATCCTTAAAAAAGCAAAGAAAGAGTTCATCAAACTGTGTAAGCGAGGGTAGCAATTGAACTGGAAAAAACCTAGCATAAGTATGAACGCATACCAGACCAGTTAATAATAATAACACAAATAATCAAGCACTGATACTGGCACAGAGTTGAAGAAAACATGGAATGTGGGATCAGGTGAGAAGAAAGCAACACTTAAACAGAGCTCTGTAAATGACTTGTTTAACTGGGAAGGATACTGACTGGTGGAAAAGTAACAGGAGGGCAACTGCAAACATTGGATTTAAGGAGATGTGAGCAGGCAGTAGGAGGCAAAAAAGGGCAGTGTTAAGAAAAATGTGAGTTATAGAAAAGGAAAGTGGAAAACTGAGAGTGTAACAGGAGAAATAATGAGATCTGGGGCAGAAACCCAACCTACAGGGAAGTTACACCCCACTTCATGGCACAAAAGTTGGTTTAAAAGGGTTGTTTTGCAAATAATATATTATAAGAGACCTAAAATAGCAAAAGTTTAGGATGGCAGTGGGCCATGTGGTCCATCTACCCTCTGTATCTGTCCACCACGGGATGTGTTTTCCCTCCAAACGCCGGGCTGACTCATGCTTTAATGTGTTTGCAGTTGCACAACTGCTTTTGGATTTCTGTGAAGCATGCAGGCATTTGTTTTAACCTCCAGCCTTTGCCGCTGTTTATGAGTTTTTGATGGTGTTGTTTTGCGTGTTTGAGTAAGTGAGAGTCAGACCCCATGACCCTGTAGGCTGGAGGGGACCTTTCTCCTGGCTCGCCCAGGGACTATTAGCTCCGTTTAACAACATAAATGTCCAAGGGCCAAATTCAGTGCCACTGGAGGCAGTGGGAAGGTTGCCACCAGTTCAAATGGATCTAGGGCTCACAGCCAAAAGTTTCTTTGAACCAAGATAGGGAGACACTTGCACTCCATCCAACTCATGGAGGCTTGTGTTTTGTGATTCATTTCCCTTTTTCAGCACATTGTGGAAGAAGGATGGCCTTTCAGTACGAACATCCACAGGATGTGTATAATTAGCATGAGACTTATGCTCTTTACAAATTATATGCACTTAAGAACTGTAGTCTTTTAAAGGCAGGCAAGTTCCTCTTAAAATGACAGCTCCTAAGCAAAGGGCTCGAAGTTCAGAACTGGACTTGCTCTTTCTTGAAGAGAAAGAGCCAGAAGCAGAAGTCAGTGGCATCCAGAAGAGTTTTTCCACTTCCAAGAAAAAAGCAAGACAGAAAATTGAATGACATTCCCGCTCAGTAAAGAGGGGGCAGATCAGAGGTCTCCTGACCCCCACCTCTGTTGAGGCTCAGCCTGCTCAGCCTGCAACCCGCTTGGCCCAGGGGCGTCCTCACCAGACAGCCTGGCACAGCGGTGGGCCAGGGGAGAGCTGGCAAGGCTGTTTCTTGTGAGGGAATATAGGAAAGGGCAGCTGTTCGGGACTGGGTGGGAGGATCAGATAGGGAAGTTTGTGCCTGCAGCAAATTTGCCTCCCTGGAAGTTATGAAGAATAATTCGATCAAAGAAAAATAAAGAAAAAAAAAAAAGCAAGAAGAAACATCCAGAGATAAAATGAGCAAACAAGCCAAAAAGTCATTTGCAAGAAGGAATTTTATTTTACTTCCAGTTAATTGCACTTTTTTGCATTGGCTACTCTTTTCTTTGAGCACCCTGAGCATCATTAAAAGTCCATTTATTTCACTAGCTTGTGCATTAAGCTAATTATATCCTGTGCACAGCACACTTGGACTTGACAACCCGAAAGGGACAGCTAGAACTGGATTCATAAAAAGAGTTTTTCATTTTATAGCACTATAAAAAATAATGACACAGTTCAGTCCCAAACTCACAATAACATAATTTGTATGGCACAAAATCTTTTCCTCCCAATTTGGACTTCCTAGTTGGAGCTTCAAAGATTTTTCTCTCCTGTATTTTCTCTGTTTCTCCAGCAGTCTCAGAGGACATCAGGTCACTGCCTCATCTAAAGGTGTCCAGAATGAATTAGCCAGGAAAATTAAATTACTGTTTTTCTATCAACAGCAATGCCTGGGGTTTGCCAAAACTGTGTAAGGGATTCAGGAACATATTGATTTAAAAATAACATTTAATTCTGATATAATATGGCTCTGAGGCCCCTTACAGTGAGATACTTTAAAAACATAAATGTAGGCAGTGCTGGCCTCGAAAGAATTTATGGGCTGCAGGCTCTGATCCTACCAATATAAATCTGTGCCTAGATGGAGGACTCTTTATCTTGCAGAAAGTTCAGTACTGCTAATGATTATTGAGCCAGAAATGACCCCATTTAAATCTCAGTTCCATGGCTGAGCCTGTGAGGCTGACAACTCCCCTGATTTGTAAACAGAGCGAAGAAAGCTGCTCCTGAACCAGATATCCACAATGGCACTTTTACAGCCATTTTTTTTCTGATTGCAGCTGTGCCATAAATAACCACAGATAGCCCTCTTTAATAATTGTTTAGGAACTGGAAGTATAACTAACAATTTCCAAGTAATAGGACTTTCACTTCTAACAGGATGGAAGAATATAAGAATTCAGGGTGTGACTGAGAAATGTCATCCCACAACTGTGTACTCTGGCAGTTTTCCAAAAGTGCTCTTCGCTGGCCTAGCCTTGCTCCATTTCTGTGCATGTACCACTCAGATATCACCATGGGAGCACATTTTGCCTAATGCAGGGCTGTTTCATAAATCCTGTCCCTAAATGTATTCTGCATATGCTTTGAAATGATTACATGAAAGCACGAGCAGCATCCTTTATTCCAGGTGGCCCCTTAGCATAAGCTGCCCTGAAGTCATCAGGCCCTTGATATATGAAAGATATATGCCCAAAAAACCCAGACCTCTCTACACTTGCCTGTAAATATGCTTGAATCCTCATGGAGGAAGGTTCCCTCTTGCAAAGAGCAAGCTCCCTCTGAGTCCACAGCCTTGCAACCACCAAAATGGCAAGACCATAACAAAACTGCCCTGGAGGGAACGTGGACCAACAGGGTGCCCAATAGACACAAAGCTGAACTGCAGACTTGTTTCGGACACAGCAAGGAGAAACAAAGCTTTTGTTAACTTGTTACACTGCTGGATTTGAGGACAAAATTTAGAAATGGAGGTTGGAAGGCGATTTATACCGGGTATGTACTAGCATAGGACCAAAAAGGTCTCATTTTAGATTCCAGACATTGGGATTTAAGTCAAAAAGTATTCATGGCATCTTCCCTCTTTGCTTTCCACCAGTTCTTTGACAGAAAGTCTTTCTCCTTCTGGGAAGGACTAGCAGCACAATTCCTTTCTGTCCCAAATATTTGTTGGAATGACTTCCCATTTCAGAAACCAAAGACAAAAAAATCATTAAAGATTTCTAATTAATTAATACTAACTTTGATGTTAGCCTCCCCTACGAGCAGCACCCTTTCTTACACAGGTTAAGCTTTCTTAGCCTGTGATAATAAAACAAGTTATTTAATCGTGATAAGAAAACAAGTTAGTTAATCAATATATTTTCCAGTGTACGTGTTCTTTGGCAGAGATGTTAAGTTGTCTCTTTTGAGTGTGTGTGTGTCTTTGCATGGGTATGTGTATATGTGTAAGCGTTCCTGTTTCAGAAAACAGAGCTGTTGGACATGGATAGGAATGTGTCTGGCATTTTCAGAAGAAAGACTCAGAAGGAAATCAGTATTTGAGCAAGTTTTGCAAGATATCCAGCTCTGACTATTTTGCGGTTAACTTTCCATTCCAAAATTGCTAATGGTGAGCTATCCAGACCATCTCTCTTACCAAAGAATCTTGGAATCGTGAGAAAACAATGAGCTAGCCGTTAGGAAAGATTAACCTCCCAATCTTAATCCTTCCAACTATCGCTTTACATAAAAAGGGCATTCATGTCTAAATCACTGCTAAAGACTCTTGGATAAATTTCTCTCTAGCCTAATTCCACTGAAACTGTCACTGCTACATCAAATATATGGTGATTTAATGCAAGCTGGCTACAGTTATTATTGCAATAGTGTTAGAATTGCCATCTAATATTGGAGTCCTGTTAAAGCTACTTCACAATGTACACAGAGAAAACTTACAAGTTGAACAGACAAGAGAGACAAAGGATTACAGAGAAAGGAAATATTTTTATACTTCAGGCAATAAAGGCTCAAACTAATAAGATGATTTGTCCACAAATGTATAAAGAATTTGGAAATGGATGTGAAATAAAAACAGCTCTGCTAAAGCCCGCACCACCCCTCCCTATTGCTTTCCAAAGCACATTAGTGTTTAATTTATTGTGGAAAGGGCACACTGTCCCTTCTGATGTCACCGGTACATCCACAACCAGAGCAAAATGTAACAATTCAGAATAACTGAATAAACTGTTTCCCAGAATAAGTCTGCTGGCAATCCCTTGTATCAATAACATTTTAGGCCTAGGAGCAAAAAGGTGCTTAGTGCCTGTCACTTACTCAGGCATTTTAATCCCTACTGCTTTCCTAACCAGTAGTTCTCAGGCTCCAGGTTTTAAAAGTCAGAAATAAAAACATTTATCAAGCTGCCTTTTTTTTTTTTTTTTTTTTTTTTTTCCTTTTAACATTAAAAAGGTAGCTCTATTTTGTTCAGGAACCTATCTGGTAAATACATGTCCAATCACAATCAGTGGTAAAGTACCTGATCGATGACATAAAGTTGGCAGTTATGACCTTGACATCCTCTAGCCACATGGTTGCATAAAAAACCTGTGCACTTTAACCCGTGACTATGCAAAATCATAGAGACAGCAACTGAGTCCTCGTGCAATGGCAACTTCATGCCAGCAACGGTGTCGTTTGGTGGCTCCAGATCTGGTGGTGAGACAGCCGCCAGCTGTGTTCGTGTACCACCTACACATGTCCATCCTGTGAAATTTGCCTGTTAGGGTAGGTGTCTTCTCCCAAGTCAAAAGTAATAGGACAAGATAAAATGGCCTCAAGTTGCGCCAGGTTTAGGATGGATATTAGGAAAAATTTCTTCAGAGAAAGGGTTATCAAACACTGTAACAGGCTGCCCAGGGAAGTGGTTGAATCACCATCCTTGTAGGTATTTAAAAGACAGATAGACATGGTGCTCAGGGACATGGTTTAGTGGTGGTTTTGTCAGTGTTAGGTTAACGGTTGGACTCGATGATCTGAAAGGTCCCTTCCAACATAGATGATTCTATGATTTTCCAACTGCAGGTTTCAATTAGCACATTTTGGAGAGGGAAAAAAATGGCAAAAACAAGTCCTTCTCGCTAAGATTTGGATTCTAGGCTGCTGTCAGTTGTTTGGGGGGTTTGGATGGTGCTGAGCCCAACAACACAAGGGACTAACACTGACTGCATTGAAACCACCATGGAAATGCAGACCTGTGCGGCAGGATGGATAGGGCAGCATGGAGGGATACACGCCATATGCCTCTGGCTCTGCAAAGGGAGATTTTTGGCTTGAAGTCTCAACAGCTGTAAGTAGTCCAGTTGCAGGTTTGCCTCTGGCACCAAGCGCTGCGATCCTTTAGCCAGCACAAGTGGTCAGCACTGTCTTTGACAAGAAAAACAAGCTCATAGCAGGGGGACTGACAGCTTGCGAGTGTTATGGACAGAGGTGAAGGGAGACATTTTTGACATTGTAGAACTTCCCCATTATTGCCGTGCACCAAAAGAAGTTCTCTATAAAGAAAGAAAAGAAAGGACTATCTTGCTCTTAAAGGCTGCTGTGTCCCCAGGATAACAAGCTGGTTAAAATCACTTTGATTCTGCTCCTTTTGCCTGTGTTTTTCCCCCTTAAAGAACCAAGTGGCTCTTTCCCCTCTCCTTGCCATGGTGATGACTAGCAGGGCAGGATGCCATGACGCTGAGAGGGAGATGAGTTCCCTTCCTCTGTACCAAGTCCATCTGATCGTCCAGTGCCTCATCTGCATCACACAGCAAGGCAAAGCAGAATGACCTTTCAGACACTTCAGGAGAGGCCATAAAACCCCTGCACTCTTCAAGTGTCAAATGCAAGATTTGCAGTTTTGAGGGTAATCTTAGTAGGCAATTCCTCTGTTCTAAGATTTTGAACACTGCTAATGGGTATTGAAAGGATTGGAAGGACTGAAAACTAGATGAACAGCTGTGCCCAGAAAGTGGTCATCAACAGCACAAAATCTAGATGGAGGCCAGTAACTAGCAGTGTACCCCAAGGGGTCAATATTGGATGTAGTCCTGTTTAACTCCTTCATTAATGATCTGGATGGTAGGGCAGTGTGTACCCTCATCAAGTTTACCAAGAGCATTGTGCTGCCATCCAGAGGGACCTTACCATGTCTCTGGAGAAATGGGCCAACAGGAACCTCATGAAGTTCAACAAGGAGAAATGCAAAATCCTGCACGTGGGGAGGAACCACTACAGGCACTAGTACATGCTGGTTGAACCCAGGTGGAAAGCAGCTTGGCAGAAAAAGACCTGGGGGTTCTGGTGAACAACAGGTTGAACATGAGTCAGCAATGTGCCCTTGCTGCAAGGAGGGTGAATGATATCCTGGGCTGCATCAGGAGTGTTGCCAGTAGGTCAAGGGAGGTGGTCCTTCCTCTCTACTCAGCACTGGTAAGGCCACACCTGGAGTACTGGGTCCGGTTGTGGGCTCCCTAGTACAAGAGAGACGTGGAGAGAATCCACCAAAGGTGACAAAGATGCCCTTTCCTATGGGCATCTTTCCTATGAGGAAAGATGAGAGAGGTGGGACTGTTCAGCATGGAGGAGAGAAGACTTAGGGGAGATCTTATTTATGTACATACATACCTGAGGAGAGGATGCAAAGAAGACAGAGCCAGGCTCTTCTCAGTGTGCAAAGTGACAGGACCAGAGGCAATGGGCACAAACTGAAACACAGGAGGGTCCCTCTGAACAACAGGAAACCATTTTTGACTGTGGGGTGACCAAGAACTGGCACAGGTTACCAAGAGAGATGTGGAATCTTCATCCTTGGAGATATTCACAAGCCATCTGGATACGATCCTGGGCAACCAGCTCCAGGTGGCCCTGCTTGAGTCAGGGAGTTGGACAAGATGATCTCCTGAGGTCCTTTCCAACCTCAACCATTCTGTGACTCTGTGACTGGCCAGCTAGAAGAGTCTTGCATGATTTTAAAGCTACCGAACATGCTGTGTTGGTGCACTAGTCCTGCTGGAGGTGCCTGGAGTTTCTTTATCCTTGAGGGTATTTTAGGAAATGAAGAATACAGCAGGGCTTGCTCCTTTTTCTGAAAAAATATAAAGCATTTCATCTACAATAGTGGTCCCCATCTTCTTGCTCACACCAATGAGGGGAATTTGGACAATACCTTCCCAGGTGCAAAAGTAATTTCTGTGATATAAAGGGTGCTGTCGGCATGCTCTTGCTTTCCTGGGAAGTAAAGGCGAAACAATGGCCTTTTTTTCCCCAAGATGTGCTATGTTTCCCAGTTCCCTTTTGCTGTAGGTGTACCTGCTTTGGGCTGCTATGCTCACTGCAGAGTGTCTCCAGCTGCAGAAATATCTGTTATGACAGCGGGACGAAGGACGTGTCAGGAAGCGCAGGAGATAAATGGCACAGCAGCCATGCTAATGCTCTCACTGGTAATGCAGCTGGAGAGCGAAGGCCTGTTTGCCTCATTGCTGGATGAAACAAATCAAAGAAGGCAGCTTCTCTAGGCGATGTACGCTGCTGTGTCAACAAAAATTATCCAGACGGTAGTTTATTTTGCCATATCACTTGACATTTTTTAAAGGAATTGGAAAAATTGATTAATATCTTGACTGCTTTCTTGGATTTCTTATTGTATTTGGGTGCAGTGAGCAGCGTTACCTGGCCAAATGATTTCTAAGAAGGTTATTGTCTGTTGAAAAAAAAAGGAAGAGAAGCAAAAAAAAGTGTGTTTAATTTTCTGGAGCTATTACCATCATCTGTGCTCCAATTACACCTGCAACACTTAGGCATCGTGAAGACCATCCTCATCCCCAAAAGGGCAAAGGGACATTAAATAGCTCTGGGAGAATGTGACTATGCCAAAAACAGGGGAGGTGTTTGTTACAAAAACAAAAACTGATCTCATCTTAGCTCAAAACCTTAACACTGGTATTACACTTAAGGCTGAGGAGTTGTTAAATATTATGGACTTCATACATATAGATATGGAGCTATATGCACATGCAGACTTTAAATATAGATGACCTATGTTCACAAGCTGGAATGACTACCTTTTCATCTGCTGGCAGTGGTTGGGTGGAGGTACTATCATCCACCACAAGGTAGATGACCTCAAGTCCACAAGCGCTGTATGACACGTCCCTTTAAAGCCACGATGCTGGCGAGGCTAACACACATGCCTAGCACTGGGCTTAAATGGTTTTCCTGAAAGCATTGAGGCTCCTTATCTGCCCAAAGCCAGCTCTAAAAGCCTGGAGCATTAGTTAGCAGAGATAACAAAGTGTATAAAATTTCAGTATGTAGTTCAATAGCTGATTTATTTTTATTACTCTGAATGAACTACACAGCCAGAGGAGATTAATCAGTTTTCTAGTCAGTCCTCTGAGCATAGCCTGGGCTACTGATTCCCTCCAGCAGTTCTCGCATCAAACCCAACAACAATAGACAAGGAAGTGTCAGTTATCAAACGGACTGAAAACACTTTCCATTGTTAAGTAAAGGATTTCCTTATGATTTCCCATGCCAAATAATAAATTGTAAGTTATACAGTGTGTGTCGTTACAGTCCAGGACTACTGTGAAGAAGATTAACATTAAAACTGAATGACATCTCAACCATCTCTTGTCATAGCTGGCTCAGGACTATCCCTATTAACTGCAAGGCTGAGTTCGACTCATCTCCGTCTCCTTCCCTTTTCTCTTCCATTCTTAGCTGGAAGAGATGGAAGGGGAAAGGGGAATACAGCATTTTGCATCTGGATCTGACAGCTGCCACAAGGGGCATCTTTGCCCTCCCTGGTGAGGAAGGCTTGTCCTCCAGCTGGTAGAGTTGCGGCACAGCTTGGTGGGATCAGGCTGTGACCTTTTCCATTCCACTGGAAGCAAAGAATGCAAACTTGTTCACTGTTTCATAAATACAGTAAGTGTTATTGTGTTAATTTTTATAGTATTTTTTCCCTTCAGTGGCTAGAAATTGCAAATGCTCAGGAAAAGAAGGAGTACTGTAGGGGAACCTAATTCCCTTGGGTGAGCTATCGTACACATGTACAGGAAATTGAATGCAGAAATTATTGCATGCAAGGCTGTTAAAGAAGTGACGGTGTTATAAAACAGATCTTTCAACTGCCACCCATTATGGACATTCCAGTTGTAAAGGGTCACATTTTAATACAAATCTGCTGTTCCAAATTACATTTGTCTTCTTCCATAAACTAGAAGTTGGTGAAGATTTACGGGAAAGTAATTTTCCTCCTTGTTATTTTAACTCATTTATCTCCTCTCTGAATTTCAAAATAAGAAGAAGAAGAAGAAGAAAAACCCACTGGTTTGGTAGAATTTATTAGGTTGCGATGGTATAATGGCTTCTGTTCTTGGGCTGCTGAAATATCCATGAAAACTCTGAGGGTTTTTTTAAATGTATCCTAGCCTTCATGAAATGGATAATGTCATGCTGCAGAAATAGAACACAAAATCTTATTATGCTTGATGTGATTAATTTATTACATAAATTCTGCACTCCTGATATGATATTCCACCATTTGCCATGTGAGATCATAGTGCACACTGAAAGTGAGATGGCTTGTTTCTAAACAGTTGTGACAATGAAGTAGTTTGATATTCAGATCTTTAGCTACTACCAGGAATTTTGATTATGCTTCCCTTCCTCTGCCTCTGCTTTTCTTCCTGTTTTCTAGGCAACAGATGAAAAGATGTCTCAAGGCCATCTGCAGAATTAGATTTGAGATTACAGTGTAAATAGGTAGATGTGCTGCCAGTTAATTTAATTAGTTTTGAAATAGGTAAAAGGAAAGCAAGCTCACAGCCCCATCAATTAAATCATATTCCAGAGGCTCGCTCATTTATGCTATCATTTTTTCCTGAAATTCATCTGAATTTTGCTATCGGCAAATCAAAACCTGATTTCCAACCTTAACATCAATTCTGATCTAAATCCTTTTTTTTCACTTGAAGTCAGACACAAAATATATTTTTAAACACTGCTGCTCGATTTATACCCTGGCAATTAATGTTTCATCTGACTGTTCCAGTTCTATTCATTATTCCTTCAGATTCTGTAAATGCACAGGACAAATCCCCCGAGTTTTGCTTTTAAGTCAGCAAATTCAATTTTTGGTGACTTTATGCAAACTTTGAAGCTCTGTTAGAGCTAGTCGCTAGGAACTGCAGTTTATACTTTGCAGAGGCTTAGTCTTGATTTTGCAAAGGGCTTTTGTGTAATCAGTCAATTAGAGCTGTGACCGGTGATCCATATCAGCAATTGATAGCGAAGTGCAGGATTGGTACGCTTGGAATCCAGGTTTCAGTCTCTCGGGTTAGGTAGCAATTCTTGAACAGCATCAGTTTCAAAAAAAATATGTTTATTTCTTCAATTTCTTGACCTCAAACACTGGTAGTCAACTCTGTATTAATTACAGAACTTCAGCATAGTGTTTCTTTTAATATTTCTGCCTACACTTGCACTATTAAGAAATCCTTCCCCGATAGTTTTCTGTAACATCATCTGGAAATGGAAATAAATGCACTGATAGAATTACAGTCAGTTAACAACAACCAAATCTTGCCACTACAGCTCAAAGTGTATTTGTTTAAACTCTGAAATGGTGTAGTTGGACTGTTTTATCTCTTTGTGCAAGCATAACTTTTAAAATAATGTTAAGGCACTGTAAATTTTGAGTTAGTGGGTACTTAATTTAAAAGCCACATATTTAAAAAGACACTTTAATAGCTGCAGTTCTACGAGAGAGAATAATAGAGTAAAAAAAAAACTTCAGAAGTTAGCATTATCTTATAATTTCCCCTTTCAATGACCTCCTTAGATCATGTTTGCTGAGATCTTTGTTGGTATAAAATACTTTCACAATTCCTGACAATAAATGTTGAGTGCAAACACATTCTCCAGCACTTACAATGCCATTAATAGCTTTATTTGCAGTTGATAGGGACTGCCATTGCCTTTAAATACTCAAATGCATTGAAAGTCAATTGAAGTTAATTTGGATTAAATATTACTAATTCATTTCTGAGTACTCGTGAGTTTAGTAATGGAGGAGCCACCACAGCTGGAGCAGCTGTGAGCATGCTATGGGGAGCCACGCACGGGGGTGAAGCAACTTCCACCTTGGATGAATTCCTTAGGGCAAGATGAGGAAGGAGAGCAGTGTGGGTATAAATCAGCTGTCACTATTTGGTCTATGACTCAAGGATTGCTCCCTAAAATGTCTTTGTTTTGTTACATTTGCCTATAGGCACTGGGACTCAGGCACAGGGATGCTCATAAGGATGCCTCACTGCTATCCGTGGAGCCTCAAGAAGGGAGATCACAGCACCAGGGTAATTGCCTAAAAGGGCTGTTCCCTGTCTGGGCATGGGGGAGACAAACACTCCATGGAAGACTATGGAAAGGAGAGGAAAGGAAGGAAGGAAAGTTCAGAAGGAAAATGGGGCCAGGAGGAGCAAGGAGGGGGATGTGCATGAAACTCAGCTATTTGAAGAAGCCAAGCACTTGGGTGAGCGTAGCAGTAAAAGGGGGAGCAAAGCCTGAAACTGTTTTGTGGTTGGAGAAAGGAAATTCCTGGGGTTCTGCTGACAGGATTATTTCTACCATTTCAGCTGACTACACCAACTACCCTCCAAGCAGGAAATGGGTCCTCAGCTCTCCCCCTGAGAAACAGCTCCTGCCACTTCATCCATGTACATGGCTCCCCACTCCACTGCCAGGCAATAACCATCAGAGTTGTCTTTGCAGCATCTGCCTTACAATGAGGATCTCTCTGGGAAGGATGTACCCAGGTCTGCAGTGCCCTTCTCTTCTCCACGAGCATCACATGGCGTTGAACATGTTCTGCATCACTTTATAAGAGGCAGCTGTTCCACAGGTCTGCTCTGCCCCTCTGATAACCAGTGTCACATCAGTCTGTCTTACTGCCTTTGCACCAGATCTGGCTTTTGCATAGGTGCCCTTGGGCACCTTTGGGCACCTTGGCATTTTAAGGACAAAAGTATCTAAGCACCTGAACCCAAAATTAAGTTGGAAGCTCAAGTCAAGCAACTGGGCTCTCTGCGTGGGGAGAATGGCATTCAAGCCACGAACAAGCCAATGGGACATATTTCACCTGGGTATGGAGCTCATTCTTTCTCCGGACCATGGGCACCAGGTGCAAGAGGCAAGTAGCTTCAGGAGTCAAATGGGATGGGGTTCTCCACCGTTTCTTCACAGACTGGAAAGAGAGAGACAGAGAGACTCTTTTTAAACCATGGCTGCAGAAGACAAGAGTGCTGGTTTTCCATTGCTCTGTCTCTTCCAAAAATGGGACAGAAATCAACCTGGCAGTGAGGACCAGAAGTCCTCTGCAGAAGTGCTTTTACCCATAGGATCTTTGATGTTGTTTGCTCGCCAGTCCCTAGGGACCTGCCTTGACTTTGGTAGGAAGGGTGAGGGCATGCAAGGACACCTCTTCTGGGTTCACATCCATCATCTCCTGCTCTCCTGGGACATGTTGGACCTCAAGAGGGATTTGAACCCATCGCTCAGTTCTGAGCAAGGGATCTGACCAATTGGGGTTTAAACAGAAAAATGGCACCCTCCTGTGGCAATGATTTTAAAAAAAGAAAATAGCTGTGACCGTATTAAGTGCGGCGTCTAATCCTGTCAGTGTGTGTTACCCGTACGCACACCCACCAAAAGAGGTTTCACAAGGGATGAAGATTCCCCTCTGCTTAGGCAAAAAAATTGCCACTTGAGTGCAGGAGCTGGGGCTCTGAAAACAGAGTTGTGGGCAAAGACCCTCCAAGGTCAAGCAGGGAGGCCTGCAGCGAGTTTGGAGGCAACCATTCAGCTGCGTGGAGCCACTCTGGATCCCAAAGTCCATGTCTGGCCAGCTTCGAGAGCCTACATCCTTTTTTTGGACTTGGCTCTTTGTCAAAACCATAGGGTACTGTGCCTGCATGGACTTCAAAGGAAGGACACCAAATGTGATTTGGCCCAGAGAGTTATGACCATTTATTGCTAGCATCTTTCTCAGATACTGCTGCCAAGGGTTAAAATGTTTACATGCCCCCTGATTTTAAATGGACCGGGTTGCATGTCAAATGCCAACGAGAGAGACAGCTGGAGTATCTAAACCAAGAGCTTTGATCTTGGTATCTGTAAAAAAGAGGTCATTTGGTCTCCCCAGGAAGCACAGACATTTAGAAGGTCCCTGTACAACTCATGCAAGTATTTTATTAACAACAATTTCTATTCACATTTAGGTAGGTTGTATTACTGCTTACTAAATGCATCCTATGTATATATATGTATGAATATCTGTATGTTTGTGTATATATATAAATACATTCTTATATATGCAAAGTTGTGCGCTTGTGTGATTATCTGTGTGCTTTCTAATGTCTGGTATTTGTATACGGACACACTAATCTATCTAAATTACTTGCAAAAAAATGACAATGATGTAAGCATTATGTTTCATCTTTCAGTCAGTGTTTGCAACAATAACTTGAGTAATTCGCCTGTATGTGAGTCTTTGAGTAACGCTGTAATTGTAATAAGGGTATGCGGCATTTTCAAGAAGGTGCAGGCATGAAAACACAGACTTCATTGTGCTGTAATCACGTCTGACATCATTGATTCAGAAGAGAGGAATTCTAAAATACAATATTGCACAGGGGAAATATTTCTATTCTTTTAGTGGAGGATTTTGTGGTTAGTTCACAATGCAATTAAAATAGCCACCAGATGTTTATGACTTCAGGCAGCAGTTAACTTCAGTGTCCCTGATCACTGTCCTTTGCTTCTTTGTCAGAATAAATAAGTATTTTTCTGTGCTGGCAGAAAAAAAACCCTTAATTTTTAAACATACCGGGGGTGGTGGTATGTATTTTCATTTGGCAGTGCTCATGTTGTTTTATGACCGGCTTATAAAAAATTATAATCTTAAAGTTAAAAAAAAAATCTCTCTACGGGATGAAATAAACATATTTACTTAAATGTGAGATGAAGTGTACAGTATCTTGTCATTAAACTGATTTGTGAGAAGCAATGTTATAAAAGATTGTGGCTTTTCCAGAGTATCTAATAAAAATAGAAAGATAGTCTTTTTTCCATTGAATAATAGGATTATTAGTATGCAATTTATTTTTAAAGACACATTTAAAGAGAGCCTGCTGTGCTGCTGTTCTGGTAATTTTCCTTAGAGTCTATTATTCTTATTTGTTTCGGGGCTATTAATTTTGAGGCCACATTATATTCAAATTATCTTTGATTACCAGGCTCAATAAGTGATAATAGTTTGTCTTTCATCACCCAAAAGGAAGCTAATGAATTTAGTTGCACACTAACATTTTGAGAAAGAAACTACTGGAGCTCTGCAAAACATTAAAAAAAAAAAAAAAAAAAAAAAAAAAAAAAAAGAGGTGCAAAACGTTATAGGGAGTTGCCCAGCACTTTACATAAAGCAGTAGGAGAGCTCAAGGGGCAGGGGAAAATAACCCTCTGGTGTCCTAACTTTAAAATGCTGTATTTCAGATACTCAGCTACTCAGGTTGACAAAGTAATTGACAAAGTAATCCAAGATTATGAAATACCTCAGAAAATGTGAAAATACATGAGAGAAATTTGTATGCCCAGCTACGTAGCAGTTTTAAATAGTTAAATGATAGTATGACCTTCAGAACCAAAATCCTGACATTTAAAAAAAATCACGCAGTGGAAAGGAAAGAAAAGATAGCAAGAGAATTGCTAATATTTGGGTGTATTGATAAAGTCTATGGAGACCTATGTTAATGTGCAGAAACTGGCAGTTTCTCACCTAAGCCTGGCAGAGGCATAAATCCATGCTAACGGGGAGTCCTCCAACCATTTCAGAAACAAATAAGCAAACGGATTTGAATTTGCTTGGCTCTGCTGAGCCCCGATTACTCAAAGATTTGATGCTCAGCCCCTCGGGGCACCCAGACGTGATCCCCAGGGCACGAAGCCACCCAGATTACTGCTCCTCTTGGAAAAAAGAAAACTTGCGAACTTGCAGTCAGTTTGTCCTGGCTGTTCTGTGCCAACACGTCAGTAACTCTTTGGGGTCAGAAGAGAGGTGAAGCTGTTGGGTTCCCCCCAGATTCCCCCCTGCGCTTTCCCAGGCAGTTGTCAAAATCTGAAAGCTGCTGCAAAGCGTTTCAACTGGGACAAACAGGCATTTTTTTCCCTGCTGCCGCTTTCTATATTCCCGTCTAGCTGTGCTTCTGATTGCATCCCTGAATGCCAAGAGCTGCGGCGCTGGGTGTGCTCATCAGCTACAGCCCGGTGGGCTCTAAAATATGAGGGATCCACAGCAGCACCCGCAAACTGACTTGCTATGGCACATCAAAGGCTCAGGCTCCATCCAAAGCCACACTCGTCATTAACTCCTCAGTGACTCTATTACAGCAATCACTCACTTTGGTGCAAGGGGTGAGGGAGCCAGTGGGGTTTTTTCTCAATTTAAATTCATCCCAGTGAGTTTTAAGATGTGCAAGTAGCAGGGGCACTTGTGCTGGGCTTGCTGGTGGTGGTGTTCCAGCAAATTTGCAGTTCAGTCCTACTGCCACACTGCAAGGGAGAGTGAGTGGAAAGGACTGCAACAGAACAAATCACCCAACAACCAGGAAACTGCTTTTTTTTGTAGAATATTAGTGAGTCACATTTACTCAAATCAGGGCACGACGCCAAAACCGAGACCAGAAGGTCAAGAGCAAGTCGCCCTTGCGTCTCTCGACGGGCTGTCTGAGTTAATGGAAGGGCTTATTTTGCTGTGTCTCTAATCCTGGTAACTCAGTTTAAACCCCAAATGAGCAGTGGTACTCCCAAGCGTGCAGGTCTCCAACAGTATTATTTACAAAAAAAATTGATTTTTCTTTTTTAATCAGCTTTTTCTGGCTTAATAATACTTCTTGCTAATAGGCTGCAGAGGGACTGTAGAAATATATCACAACACAAATCCCTGCCCCAAACATCTTTTCAGCCTAATGTGTATAAAGTTCTTTGTCTCAGCTGCCACTGTTCTCCCGCATCCAACCACCAAATTTTGTGGTGTTTCATTTTTGACCTGTGATACGTGTTAGCCAGCATCTGAAATCAGTGTCAATCAATTTAGCAACATCTTCCAGTCTGAGTTGAGGAATTGTCCCACTATTGTCACTGTATCATTTTCCTTGCATAATCACCCAATGCGTGTATCCTGCTTCCATAACTAGGAAGAAATACAATAGTTCCCTTGTTGCATTTTTTATTAATTTCTGGCATGAATTACTTTTTGTGATTAAGAAAGACTTATATGACTTGATTAAAAGCTACTATTTCCTTCTGTCATTTCTCAGTTTGTTATCTTACCTGTGCTACAAGGAGTTCCTTATTGCTTTATTATGAGAAGTTAAATAGTAACATCTGATTTCACAGCCTGAGGTTGTTCACCACTTGGTGTGGTTATATCATGTCCTTCCTTCTCTCTGATCCCTTTTCACCTATGCTTTTCAGCCTCACTTCAGATTTAGGGGCTGGATCTTGCAGACACTTACCCACTCAGATGCTCCCACTGGGTCAATGGGATTGCTCAGATGTGCAAAGTAACTCAAGTACTTGAGCATTTGGAGGACCAGGACACGAAGCAGCAGTGATTTGAGTGTTTATCAACCAAGCAGGCTCCAGAAAAGCTTTTCTGAGCCACAATGATTTCAACGCGCTAAAATTCACAAATGCAAGGCAGATGTGTGCTGTTAGGAAATCATGCTGGCTACAAGATAAGAAAGCTCCGATAACTTCTGAACCTCCCTTTGATGTTCTCCATGCAAAGCTGTGCTGGTAACAGGGTCAGCTCATGCAAAATAATAAATAAGCAGGGAGGCAGAATGCAATTAGGCACCATTCAGAAACGATTTGAACAAAGCAGAGTTTCAGCCCGCTGGAGCTGTACTGAGGCTGTTTGTGTAACAGGCTCCCTGTTGCCCAGAAACAACACATGAGACTACTGAGTGTCTGCAGAAACTCAGATCTGGTTTGTTTGACTTGGACGTGCAGTAAAACTGACTTTTAAATGTTACTTCAGCTTTGAGTCAGTGATTACCCTTGTACTTTTACAAGGCATGCCTGGAAATGGGATGTTAATTGTTGTTAATGAGTCTGTCCACCTGAGTAAGCTCTGCAGGGCAGGACTCACAGAACATAATTGCTCCACGTTGCCTCTAGAGTCCCCCCTGCTGACCCTGTTGTCTCTTGCATTTAAGAGCAACCGCACAAAATCGGCTCCTTCAGACCTCAGAGCTTTCTTCGCAATCCAGGACGGTAGCTCATTTCTGTTCCTCTCCCAGTCCCATGTGATTTCTGGAGTGGAGTGCTGCCAAGGTTCAGCTCTTGCCGATGTCCTTGGCACAGGGAGAGAACACTGGTGGGTACATGGCTATGGGATGCTGAATAGGGAAAGGAGGCTTCGTGTACTGAACTGGAGCTCTATGTACCTGTGTAGTTTAGTCTGTGGTCCAGCTGCAAGTGATGGTGTACCAAACTGCTATATCCTGATGGCATCTTCTGTGCATTGATGATTTTTGCTTCCTTTGCTCTGGTTAAATTTTCATTGACCTTCCTTCTGCCACCATACCTTAGGACCAGTTCTTATGGCATTTCTTTGCAACCCATATACCATGCTTGCCTGTGTCGGGGAGGTATCATAGTAGCTCCCTACAGGGCCCACAAGTAAAGGCATAAGAAGAACTATATTCCTATTTGAGACAGAGAGAAGGTGAAGTCTTAGTAGTTTGAAAGACAGGGAAGCTTTATGATTTGCCTTTGAGCGTGACACCTGCCTGAACATGTGCTCTGGTGTTATTCATATGGGAAAAAAAATCAATGTTGGGACCTGAGTTCTTCTTTTGGTGTCATAGCTGACTACCCCGTTTATCTGCCTCTAGCTCACCAGACTTGTGCAAAGTCTGAAGTCATAATTAATACACATGGTGCTATTCCCCAGATGACTCCAGCTGGCTACCCAAAGCCAACACACAGCTCTATTATGCCACAAGCTTCTTAAACTCATCCTTTACTAGACGGGCCACATAATGGATGGGTATTTCAACAAACAGCAAATGTCTAACGGGCTTGTCTGCTTCAGGCCCAGAGGGGCTAATGAGCTCAGAAGGGCTAACCATCTCAGAGACAAGAGCCTTCTTGGAAAATTCCCGGGGAGCAGCCGCTGAGCCAGGGGGGCTATCAGCGCTGGAGATCAAAGCTGGCAGGGCATCACCTGAGGAGATGGGCAGTGGTTCAGCTAACCAGTTTTATGGTCATCAGCCTCTGCAGAGGACCTCTGCCGATACTGCATGTGCCCTGGGAAACAATTTGGTGGACAACATTGTGTTCCATGCCCTGAGATATTCTTCTAGTGTTATTTTAGATTGAAGTTTTCAGCCTGGGCACGGTGTCCATGTCTGTGCATTTCCAAACTCATTTCTGCAAGAAAACAAAGTTTGTCTGATAGTTAGGTCTGCCCATGCTCAGACTCATGGATCCTCATGTTATGAGGTCCAACATCTTCATCTCACTGGTGGAACAGTTATTTCAGCTCAGTCATCCTCCAGAGATGGAGACTGAGGTGTGTTTCCACTGTGTCACCTTCACTGTGCTGCTCCCATCTTTTGGGGTGGGATTCATCTCCTTTATCTGTAGCTTTTATGCTTTTATCCTTTTATCTGAGCTAGTCCTCAGCCCTGTCAGATGCCAGCAGCCAGTCATGGCACCCGGGCTGGAACAGGGATGTGCTGCTCCTTTTGGCCCCATTCAAACAGCCCTGAAATTTAAAAAAAAAATAAAACAGGGGGGAAAAAAAAGAACACAACAAACAAACCAAACTGTCATGATTTACAGTGAAGAAAGATCACATTGCACGTTATTAATGCTCTAGTTAAAATCACCTCTGTTTTATTGCTCTTTATGCAGGTAGCTGTGCTGCTCAGAATTTGTTACCTCAGTGCCCAGAAATAATGACCTCAGACACACACAGGCTCATTGTCAACTGGCCTCTTTTTAGTTCGTTTGACACGGTCTTGGCAAAAAAAATAGACAGTTGAAAGTCATCTCTATCTTATGTCACTGCTGCTATAAAAGGGCACGTTCTATACAGTGTCCAGCCCATGTTTTAAAGCTTTTAAAATATTCTTTCTCATTCCCGTGCTACTCTTGAGTTCAAAGCAAATTCAACTGAAGTGGGATTTAAGTGTCTAATTGACAGAGTCCCATTTTGTAAAGGAAACCTGGTAGAGTTAAAAAACTAATGTCACATTTTAAAAAAAGCACATTTTTCATAGAGAAAGGATATGTACTTATTTGCAAATCAGAGTTGCGGTAGTGGTTACACATATTATTAGTCACACTGAAATTAATATTTAGACATTAAATTAGTCCCATTTTGAATTGCAACTCAAATATCTGAACAAATATTTTTAAATTCTGATCAAAATTGTTTTTGTTATGAACTTCAAAAGAATAAATCTTTTGAATCTTGGGTGGCAAAGATTGTTGTCCAGCACAAAAAAATACAAGAACTATTCTGATACCTGCTTATGGACAGATTTTATTCCAACGGTCATGATGAATCTATTTCTCCTGTCTGTGTCAGACCAAAATCTAGAAGCAACCCTAAAAGTTACAATATCTGTTCCCGTGAATAGGAATCTTTGCTCTACAGAAGTTTTGTATATCAGACTGGAATTCTTTTCAACTTGCATTGATTTAAATACCTTGCAATTATGGATTAGCCTCCCAAATGTGCTTTTTAATGACACGTTGGTGATTGAATTATGTATTTTATATTTCCTTAGTTATATAAACAGTAAAGGCAATATTTGGAACAAGCAGTGTGAAAAATGGTCACAGTAAAGGTTCACGTGTTGAACTGTTGAATGCAGTAACTGATTCATGCCTTACTTGCGTTCTGACTTTATTCCTTTGGAAGATCAAAATATTTCAGGTTTCTTATGAAATGTGAGCCTGCTCTAAGTTAATAAAAGTTAGATGAAAATTACAAAATCACAGGTAGAATCAACCAGATACTTTTATGTTCATATGACTTTTAATAAGCAGTAAAAACAATAAAATACACCAGAGTGTTTTACAGTCTTATGTTAATTGCCAGAAAGGAGGCACTGAAAACTGTAAACAGTTTATTCCTACGTTTAATATATAATAATCCTACATATAATGTATACAGTTATATAATTGTACTACGTAAAAATGCTATAATTAACAATTAGTAATATAGAATTATAACAATTGAAAACTATTTTCATATATTTGTTTCAATAGTTATTGAAATACTATTATGATTACTATAATAAAATATAATATGATAATTATACATGTCTTTTATATATGTATAATATAATGTAACTATACAATTGTAGATACATAAGATGCTATTGTTCAAAATACTTTTAAACATATATTGTTAATGTCCTCTTCAATACTGGAGAATAACTTAAATTTTTTTAATGGCCGATGCTTACTATATGCTTTTATGCATAGGTCATAAAGAATTAATTTTTTTTATATAAAATTCTATAATTTTAGGAAGGAACTTTTCTTTATTTTCTGACATAATATTACCTTTACTGAATATATGCAGTACTCTACATAGGCTGGTATATTCTGATTGTATGCTCTGTGGACATTTCCTGGAATTTAGATATACGAAAAATACATTCTACACAGCTCTAACCTTTTTCCGAAAATTTTTTAAAATTCATTTCAAATTATTTTCATATGATGGAAATGTACACACACACTTTTTTGTTCTTCCACACTGCCACAGACAAGGAAAATTTTAACAGAAGACAAAACAAATCAGGAAAGGTTAATTTAAAAATCAACACCATTGTGCTCTGTCTGTTTTCTTTTATACTGTCTGCATAACTTAAAAAAAGTCAGAAGGTATGTTAAAAATTGTGATAAATGGTGTTACCTACCTCTGAGCAAATGACAACAATTATGCACAGAGCTTTTACTTTTATTTTTTCCTCTCTGTTATTTTCTTTTTAAATTTTGGTGCAGAACTTCATCAGTGATATCGAAGTTTTGCCTTCTGAAAAAGAAAAACATCCTTCATACTTAATACATTATTTAAGATCTGCCTTCTGTCTCTCTTTTCTAAGGGGTTTCATAAATACAGTATATCCAGCTATTTAGAAGAATTACAAAATCCTTTTCCTCCTCGTTGGTGATCTCAACGGCCAGTGATAAACTTATAAAAAAAAATCCTAAAAATTGAAACTTTCAGTAGAAACAAACTTCAAAGCCTTTGATTAAATAATGGCTTTGTGTCTATCGATGAAAAGAAATACTGGCTTCATCCTTCCCCTTTGAGGTATGTTGCAATCGTGGCAGCGTTCGTGTTTTTGTATTATTCCCATTCCCAGTGCTCTGGACCACTCTGCTTGGATTTTGTCCGATGTCATTTTAAGCTTGACCAGTATAAGGTGAAGATCAATGTAAATAAATTCAAGGGCAAAAGTATGGGGTAGTGACATGTCCACAAAACAAAAAATAAGACTCTACAACAGCTGTGTGGTATCAGTTTTGCTCGATGCTGCAAAGACCTGGGGCATTACGCAAGCTGACAAGAAAAGATTTGATGCATTTGATAGCAGGTGTTTAGGAGGGATCAGTAATGTCAAATGGCATCACTATGTTGGGAACATCGAGTTTCAGGAGAGAACAAGAAAGGAGAAGATTATGGACTTCCTAACAAGGAAGTGACTTTGATGGTCTGACCACCTAGGGAGCGTGGAGCAACGCTGGATGGTAGGAGAAGGTCTTGTGAGCTGGATTTGCTTCTCCTGACCATCCTGAGACTCACTGGGGAAGTCAGTAGAAATCTCCTCTAGGTTTGGACCTGCTCGCTAGGGATGGAAAAGCCTTAGGGCAAGGACTGTTGCTTTGCTTTTCCTACGTGGAGGATGTGGTCAGTGCTCACTGACCTGGTGGGGAGAGACAAGGAGGGAAAGAGGTGAAAGGGAAAATGAAAATGAAAGACATCTCTTTGCAAGACACCGCTCTTCAGCAGGAATAATCACATGAATCAAGGATTTCAAAACCAGGCCTCCAGGGTTTTCTAACACAAAGTTAGACCATGCAGACAAAATGGGGTTTAAGAGACTCTGCAGAGCCAAAATCTACACCAGTAGGCTCCACTGACTTCAATGAACCTTGCGCAGATGTGGGAGTGTAAAACCCCCGAGTTGTTCACATTTTCTCTCAGAAACAGCCTTTGTGTGTGTGTCTGAAGAACATCTCTTAGAAAAACGTCACCCAAAGAAGATAATTTACAACAGATGCGAGCAAGAAATAATAAACCCAGGCCATATGGGTAGAGTGGACCTGCTCGAAGAAAGTGCAGCCAACTGTATTATGATGTAGTAATGTGTGAAAGAGGCTGCACTAATGTATGGACTATCTGTAAGTGGAATGTTTTCATGATTGAATGGCGAAAAGGAAATGTACTCTATCCAAATGGTAATAAGAACCATATTTCAAAAAGATCCATGTTGAGTTCTTATATCAAATAATGTCCAAAGTAGTTCACCATCCAAACTAGGATCTTACCTTTTTGTTATTTATTTTAAAAGCTCTTATTGAGGTTTTTAAATGTTCCCCTTAAATCTGCAGTTGGGAGAGTTAATTCTTTTGACTTTTTTTTTTCATTTAAAATCTCTTTGGGCTGCAGCAAAAGTAGATAGTAGCCACAATCAGTCATTTAAGTCAAACTATAAAATCTCTGTTAGCAATAGACATGTATCACTGTTTTTGAGCTAGAATGTTTGGGTGTGCTTTTCCACGAACAGTTTAGGATAGCCTTCCAAAAATAGATGGGCCTAAAATGTAATACTTCTAGTGGTAAAAATCTTATTTCTCTGCAATATTGTACAGTGCACTTTAAAAGCCAGCATAGTAATGCTAATCAATGATTCCACGAACTGAATGTATTATAAAATTAATTTTAAAACAACACTTACCCCAAGCTGGTTTTGGTTGAAATTTTGGCTCTAGCATTGACTAAAAGAAAGTGAAAATATTTATGCAGGCAGCTTACTGGCCTATGAAACATCCAGTATTCAGACGATCTCATGACAGAGCAAACGCTCACATGGGTGCGAGGGGAAAGAGAGACTGATTTTAGCAGGACTGCAGCATGCCAGGGCTCTGCAGAATGAGACCTGGGTAAGAGCAATGACATTTAGCAAATTACTGTAGAAAACTGATAAGGGCATGATCCTTTTTTATGCTGAAGATCATGCATAATGCCTGCTGTGCCTCAGTACCTTTTCATAAATATAGAATGAAAGCTCATGGCAAGATGCTGACAGATGCCACCGAGCAAGTAATAACTCCCCCCGCCCCAGGCAGCCTGGTTCACGCAGCCAGTTTGTACCTTGCAGCCTGGTGTTGTAATTCTCTGGCTGATCATCTGTCCTGCATAGCTCAGAAGGTGACATAGCATTTGCTTAGGACAGAAAGTTGGATGAAGAGATGATTTTTGAATGGTGAGATTAACTCTTGCTGTATTATGGTTGCGCTCTGACAAAACCAAAATACACTCATGTTTAGATAGCGTGTGAACCTACGCTATATATAACTATGTGTGTGTACGTACACAAAAACACATATAGAAAGAGAGAGAGAGCTAAAGAGAGAGCGTGATTTGGCTAAAAAGGTGTTTTAGAGAAATTTATAAAGCAATGTTTGGCATATAGAGAGAATTACTATTAAAATATATCTTCCATGTGTGTCTAGTGAGGGACTATGCCTGAAACAAGAAGAGAGATGCTCTTTTCTTACATAGTAAGGTCGGATCTGGACCCATTGAGGTCATTTGGAGCCTTTTTCACCAAAGTCCCTGGAGACAGGATCCCAGCCAAGGGCAGCTGGATAACGGCACGTGATTGATACATGGACAGACAATGGCGTGTGGATAATCTTGCAGAGAAAGTCCATGAATCCCCTGCTGAAAGATAGGACAGGAAGGGCACCACCTTCCTACCACACATCAGCCCCAGAGGATCTGAGAGCTTCAAGATCGGACAGATAATTAGCTAAAGGGCTGTCCATCTCATGGACGTCCATTTCTCTTTCAGTGACCCCATGCTCTGGCCACGCCAATGTTTGTCCTTGGCACTTTGGCTAAGCTAGCGTGATAGGGGGTTGGTCTGTAAGGGATCATTTGCCAGGGGAACATGTAGCATGGCAGAGACGTATCACTTCACCACCCTTCCAACTCCAGTTTTTTCAGCAGGAAGAGCACATATAGATGTGTCAAGGTTAAGTAAACTTTTTCCTATCCCATTCAATAGGGATGGCAGTTGTCTAATACTTCACCTGAATGTCCTGGAGAAAGTTTGTGATTATGGCTCATAGATGACTTCCTAAATGTCCATTCCTTAGAAAAAATGAAGACATGCCATCTGCCTAGAGGGTTTATCTGGATTTGGTCAGGCTAAAGCCTCCTCTCTCAATTCTAGTAGCAATAAAGCCAAATCATTGTGCTAGTGGGAAGTGCCGTCATGGTCTGGGTGTGTTTCAGATGTATGTGCAGGGATGTAGTATGCCAATAAAATATAAGTGGTGATTGTTCGCAGTTTTGCAATTTTAGCATGTTGTTCATGTCAGTTAGTTAATATTATCCTATTTGAAAATTTTTACAAGTAGATCATAATCGTAGTGTTGTGCAATTGTCTCAAGCCATGGCCTCCACTTTTTCTGACCACTGTTCTCCTCCAAATGTTCTTTAGAGGTCAAGGGCAAGAGCACCTCTGGGATAAAAAAAAGCCCGACTGTGCTTTTGCAAAGAATGGTAGCAGCCCCTTCTGGGAAACGTCTCTGATTACACAGCATTTCTCACAGAAGCGGCAATACACCATTTTGCTTGGGGTTTTGTGGCATTGCAGATCATAGGATGAATGTAGCATAGCAGACTAAATGTAGTGTTAAGTGCTAGAATTTCAAGTGAAGGTGCAATTCTGTAGGTGAGAAAGTCTGAACATCTTGGCCACAGCCAGCTGTTTCCCAAACTACATAAACCCCTCTGATCGGGAATGACTCTCTATGGAGTCTTTTGTTACTGGGTCAGAGAGTGCCGACGTCTCAAATCAGTGAATGGCCTCATTCACAGCAAAAGATTTTTGTGGCAAAAGGTTTTGTTGTGGCAAAAAGACCTTTAGAAAAGGAGTGTGGGTCTTCTCTGTGTCTCTGAGTTCACGAACTTGGCAGAAATCAGCGAAACAAAAGACTAGAGTTAGATTATAACTTCTGTCTAAATGCTTATATTTTTTTGGTCAGAATAATACTGTTTTGTCAAAACAAAAAGCTTTATGACAATTTTTATTAACTTCTTTAAGAAGATAATAGGAAACTCTTAAAAATATCTTTTCTCTGTTGTCAAAGAAAGAGGAAATAAAAACAGTTTTGCAAAAACATTTCAGCTATATGCAAATGGGGATGGCTCAGGTGAAGGGCAATAAGGGTGGGGTTTTTTTCCAAGTTGCAATTTCTAAGCATATTCTTTTAATTCTGACCGAAAATGGAAACAGAATCTTAAATGCCAGAATTTTCCATAGGATTGAAACTCCAGGTTTGACTCAGTCCTAGGAGAGAAATGAAGATGAAAAGCTATAGGAAAACAGAATGTAAACACTTGGAAAGGATAAATCCAGGCATTTCAGACTTCCAAGCAATTTCTAGGTGCAGGGGGACACCATAGAGGTGCTCAGGTCTCATTCAAGGGTGCACGTCCAAGAAGGTGCCACTTTTCCCTCTTGTACTGATGGTCTCTGCTGCTGGCTCAGAGGGACCATGGTGACTCTTTGCTACTACAGCATTTTCAGAGAGTATCTGTGGGCACAAATCCCACAGGATTTATGGAAGAGGAAACGACCAAAATTATCAGTCTTCATGCACACAATGTGCTTGGGTAAAGAAAGAGCTGATTCGTTGTAGCTGATGGCATTTCAATGGTGAAGAGACAGAACTGGGCATATAAGTCATCCAAACAATACCTGGCTTACCATCAAAGGCAGGTGAGGAGGGGACAGGAAGGGTGAGGTTGGCAACATTAAACACCAGTCTAACTTTTGAAGGTCTGAACTGGGGAATTTCCTTTGTTCCAAAGAAAAATCTGGGCAATCATGACAGCTCCTATGAATTTCAGTAAGTGGATGTTCACACCTCCCCTGCACCAACACAAGTTTTATTCAAGGTGATCAACAGAAAAAACATGGTTATTCCTTCACACCAGGGGTTATGTTGCCAGCCACATGGTGTTGTGGCAATGGTCAGTTGGTTGGTTTCTTTTTTGGCCCAAGACACCTCTGCTTGCTAGCAAATAAAGAAATGTGGATGGATGCCTCCACAACCAACTTCATAGAATCATGGAATGGTTTGGGTTGGAAGGGACCCTAAAGATCCACTAGATCAGGTTGCTCAAAACCCCATCCAAACTGGCCTTGAGCACTGCCATGGAGGAGGCTGGAGCTGAATACTCCTTTCTCTTTTGTCCTGGGCATTAGAGACTGTGCCAGGGGATCTTACGGATTGTGCTTGAAGTTCATCTGCAACATACATGCACTGGTGTTTGCCACTGGGTTGTCACAGAAACCTTTCAATCTTCTTTGGGATACTCACCACAGGAGCAGAACTATGACCCTCTACCTCCAAGCCGTTGCCAGTTTGGGGTCATTCTTGCATATATTTCAGACCTTTTCACACTGAATAATTGTACTTCTCTCTCCATGAGACATTTTTATTACAGACCTGATCCTCTTTACCTTCAAAGCAAAACTCAAGGGAAAACAATATTTCCAGATGAGTCTATACAAAAAGGGACATAAGTTATTTTCTGACATAAGTTTTTTTTGTGTTGTTTTTCACTGAAATGCTGTGTGCATTTTTCATTCACTTTGCTGTAATCAATGTCACTGTGACAGGACTCTCCATTTATAGCAGGAACAACTTGCATGGCACACAGATGGCTTTGTTCCTTAAACACACACTTCTGCTCAAAAAAATCTTCCAGGGTCAAAACTTCAATGCTCGTAAACTAGTTAGGAGCTAATCTGGTCTCATTGCTGTTACCTCTGAATGCCCAACAAACTATATGGAATATGTCTGTTCCATAGACAGCAAATGAGACCTGTCATTAGCTGGGTCTGTGTTGCCTTTCTAACAAAGGCAGAAACCGAAACTTATGTTCAAATCTGTATTGCAACAATGCGATGTGTACCCAAGTCTGTGTTCTGGTGGGAGAAGGGATGGTAAGCCTGCAGGACTTGTAGAGGACAAGGTTCAAAATAAAAGTTGCCTGTCCTGAGGATTCATAGTCTAAATAATTCAGCAGTTGTAAGGGACGGGGCCGGGGGCGGGGGGGGGTATGTTGTTTTTAGTGAAATCCAAGGTGGCAGCATCCTTGGAACGTGGCTCTTGTTTGTACAACAGAGCTTTTACACCAACATTTGCAGCTTCTCCTCTTAAGCTTTTAAAACCTCAACCCACTTTACAGTGATTTAAAGGGCATCAGTGATTTTACTCACCAAGTGTCTTCTGCTGCGTGAAGCGAATGTTGCATGAAGTGTGCAAGTGCCTGTCTGCGACATGGGTAAGGAGCATGTGGCAGAGGGGGGAGAGGTTTTTATCAGATGAACTTTGGGCTGGGCACATAACAAGTAGTACGAATTCTGCAGGCAGCTAAAGGAGTGCCATGAAAACTGTGCCGCCCCATCATGCCCTCTGCTTATGCCCTTTCCCTTACAGAAAAGGCTATTTTAGGAATGTTTAGGAGAGATGAAAAATATTTAACTAGGACTATTTTTTACCCTCCTGTTAATAAAGTAAGGGGTCTTGATAGCTTTCGTCCATCATGGGCCTTCATTCTGACTAAAAATGGCCTTCTCAGTTGATAAGAACACTACAACTGTAAATTCTGATAACTTGAGAGCTAGGAATGAGCATTGAGTATCTAAAAATGTCCCTTTTCTACAGCACTAAGGGGTGAGGGCTAAATCTGGATATGAAACTATGGCATTTTTTACTATAAACAAATGCTGTCAATGACTGAGAACTTTGATCTGCTGGACCACGAGCCAGAGTAGATTTGTCAGGAAATATTTCAGTGCCAAAGCACTGGGGAGGAGGGAAGAGACAGGGCGTAACTGAGATCCTATAGGTTGCCAGACCAAGAAACTAGTGGACTGACTGCAGATGAAGCTGGGAAAGAATGTGTACTGAAGTCACTTATGACAGCCCGCCTAGGAGATGTGATTGTACATATATATACATGAAAACATGTATGACACCCTCCTGCCTGCAAACAAATTACCAAAGAATTATAAATAAATATATCTGATAGTGTTTTATCTACTAGATCTCGGATCTTACAAGGGCAAACTACCCACGCCCAGGCTTACACAATTAGCACAGTGGCACAATGGCACCCTCTGTTGCCCTGCGTGCCTCCTTCCATGGTGGCTCCCACATGGATATATTAACTCGTGAAAGCATCTGTGCACCATTTTCTCCAAACCTGACCTCTTCCTGCCCAACTTCCTTGTTTGTTTGGAGTTATCCTCTGTTATTTCCCTTTGTAATAAAATCCAGTTTGTTCTTCAAGCCTATATTGGGGGGAGATGGCAAGCTGTGGTTTTAATGAGCAAGAGGAAGCTTTGAGAGCCTGGATAGCCACATTCATTTCAAGAATAGCAGCTTTCTGTCCCTGTTTTGTCCTCCCTAACACAGCAAATGACAGCTTCTCGCAACAGTTGTATTAAACACTGAGGTCAGCCCTGCAAAATAGTGATCATTTCTGGGAGATGCTGTGTGAGACAGGGCGCTCAGCATTTCCTGGAAAGTGATTAGTCCTGATGAGATTGGGTTGTCCAACTCTCATGCCACTAATTAAATCACAGCTTTTCTTTCTTTCTTTCTTTCAGTTAAACAAAAGCTTTATTCATGAATTAAAATACATAGTGAATCTGATTTTGACTCTGATCCTCTGTGTGTTCAAAGTTAAACAACCAGCTCCTTTTATGAACCGAAACAAAATTCCTTCTGGGGCATGGTGAGTTTTCACTCCTAATCATGTTCACTTACATCCATGTGACTACATTTTAATTGCTCATTAACACAGACAGACTTAATGGGATGACACACAACTATGTTGTTCTTGTGGACTTCCCTAATGATGACATTTTTTAACTGTAAGGATACCAGACATTTTTCAGATTCAATCAACTTTTCCTGTCCTTTACTTTCCCATACTCTGCCATGCTGTTAAGAATAATAAATCTGTCTGTGTTGCTGTAATGTTGTTATTAAGAACTGATTTTACTGTGATGGCATAAGAAGAATTAGATACATACTTTCCATCATTACTGATATGAATGTGTCTACTTTCCCCATGTGCAGTCTGAAAAAGTTATCTAATGCTTTACTTAGAACAGATCACTCAGAAATGACCACTCAGAAGTCATCAAACGTTGTCAACATCAACAGATTTTCATAAAAAATATGTTTTCTCAGTACTGCTTTTTTATTTAGATAAAAGTATTTAAATTGAAAAAGTCCTCAAATCTTGATATAAAAAGGCAGGTGAAGAGAAAATCAGCAAGAATGCAAAAAGCTGACATGAAAGTCAGTTTGGATTTTGCATGTACATAGTAATTTTTCAGAATCTATGCCACATTCACTTGCTTTGATACCAAAAAGATGTTATCAAGAAGTCAAATTGAATTTTATCCCAGGCCTCATAAAAACAAGCATGTTTGACAGTTGTGGGAAAGAAGGGAGTTCAAGCTGTATCTATTGTTTGGGCAGAAATATCTCATTTCAAAAGTTAAATTACTCATAATGATTCCACGTTAATTTGTTATTTGAATCCCCTGCAGTCCCACTTTCCCCAGGTAGAGCTGGATGATGGGAGATGGTAGGGATACTGGCTAAGATTTTGGGCTTAGTGTAGATCTCTGCTGAAGCAATTTCTGATTGCTGCTGATCTAGATACATATTTTAATTTCTTTTAAAACTAAACCTGCAACCTTCAGAATTCAACATAGAAAACCAGTTCTTTTCTGATTTTTACTTTGATTTTGTTAGAAAACACAAAGCATGTTAAAATGCCAAAGAAAAGTTTTTCTGAAAAGAAAACCAAAACAGCAGTATTTTAAAAACAGCACATTTCAACAAGACTGAAATTCTTCCTTGCTCTTATTTTCTTAAACTAAAGTGCTGACAAAATCAGTATGTTTTCTGAAGTGTTTCATTTTGACCAAATTTGCATGTTCTGGTAGAATATGGATCCACTAAAGTGATTCTGACTGGCTGAGGCTGAATGCTTTGCTTCTTTTGGGTTGAGGCCCTTACAAGCTTACCAGAACTGACTTAGTCTTTCCTGAATGGAGAAATTAATCCAATAAAGACAAAAAAAACCCAAACAACACTCCAAACTGTTGCCCCATTCATCCAGAAATCCAGCCTCAGCTGAACAGTAAAGAAACAGAGAGGCGTCAGGTGAGAACATGTTGTAAAGCCAGACGATAATGAGTACAGCCTACTCTGGGCAGTGGGTTTGGCATTCTCCAAAGCACCATACAAAGGACAGAGAGGAAAGAAAAGGTGGATTGTCTGTAGACAAAGATGCATATTACACGTGAGGAGTGAATCGCACATGGAAAAGCCAAGTATTTTCTGCAGGACGTATTAGCTACCTGCTCCTGTTTGTGTTAACAAGGACAAACTGATAAACTGGGAGAGAGGAAAGAGCAATTTTCTACACTGTCTTGGGACAAGGAGAAAGGGTGGTCCTGTTTGGGGAAGCTGGATTTTCTAGAAAGTTTTTGTGCTGGAAGAGGAAAAGAGACGAAGGAAGAAAAAGGTGAAGGAGAAGTGGATTTAGCAACAAGGAAAGATTTAAGGTAGGTTCAAGCATGCATGTGTGCTAACTCCTGGTGAAGTCACGTGTCTTCAGATCTTGGAGAATATCAGTCTTTAACAAAAGACATCCTCTTACCCTTTTCTTCTCCCTCCCATTTCCCTGTACACATATGTTGTTGACTTGATATGGCAAAAGTGCTGATTTACACTACGTTGTGAGTCTATTCTATGGACTCTACTGCCTAGTTTGTCACTGTCTAATTAACATCTGAGCATCTCCATCCTACCTTTGAAATGCAACACTGGAACAAATGGTGCCAAACCAAACTGTGCACATGCTCATCTCCAAATGAGGAGGAGAAAAGAGGAAAAGAAAACTGTTGGCATCTCCTGAAATGCCATTTCCACACAAAGTCCTGGTATGATATGCCAGGAAGTCAGAAGAGGCCACAGAATGCTGCCTGTCCTTAAAATAAAGACAGGTTCATTGCAGGTGACTCCTGTTTTCCCACTAGTTCACAAATATTTTGTTTAGCTACACAAATTCCCTGGAAGTCACGGGTGTGTTGGCAGGTCAGAGGACCTGCTGTTGGGTTATATCATTGTTATGAGAGTCACGCTGCTAAGGAGCTTTGAGTTGTACCCCATACTGAGAATAGTCTAAATAATCTGTGACTCAAAGCATCTCTCATCAGGGATCACTGTGAACACAAGCAATTTCAGTTGACCCGACGAGCTAAACACAAACATGTCAAGTTCTCAATAGCACCAGAACATTTGTTTTAAATATCCTGAGTGTGAAATCAGGGCCAATGGGCAACATCTATTTAGTAATTGTTTTGTTTGCCAGATGTTTCTTTCTCTAATTTTACTGCAGAGCACATACAAGTATGTGCTGGAATTAAAATGAGGATTGTGAAGATCACAGTAGCCAACTCCTGGTTTATTGCAGCAGCATAGAGTGATTTCCAAGAAAAGAACCATTACTCCAGATTTACATGGGTGTGAAAGATGAAACCAGTCCATTCTCTTAAGGGAATGTCTCTTGCAAACAAATAATTAATTTATGAGCCCTTTAAAATTAAATTTTGAGAGTGGTAGGACAAGAGAGATCTCGGACCACAAGTCTCCTCTCTCTCAGGCTGGAGGTTGTGTCTTGCAGAGGAAAAAAGCAAAGTGCATCTCAGTACCGAATGCCGCAGGTGTTGAGCCTGACCACTCTTCTCTGAAGCTGCCACAAGCCCAGAGGGAACCACAGCCCACAGCAGACACCCAAAGTGGGGGACACAAATAGACAAAACTGCAGCCACAATGAGGCAGGGAGCTGCCTAAGACAGAACTGTTTGGGACCTTGGCAAGGCTGCTAATCCATACTCCTTCCCCAGCTATACCTATAACGCACTGCAGGAATTTGTTCTTTAATTTAAATCACTTTTTCAACCAGTAAGTTCTCTTTTCTTTTTATTTCTTTTTGGACAAGAGCAATTGTCAAGCGTGCAACCCATGGACACATTAAATGCAGAAACTGAGTAACGCTGGGACCAGAGAAAATTTTCTGGTTTTAAATGAGCTGCACTCGCTGAGATCTGTGTCCACAGCAAAGGTATTTTGCAAAGAAATAGAGCTGACACACTGTTCCACTTGTACCAAAGTATCAAATGACATTTTTAGGGAAATTGCTGCTGTAACATATTCTGTAAAGAAACTAGATCAGGAATACTGAGACACGGCTCAAAACGATAATGTGCCTCCCCCCCCGCAACATTGTCAGTAGATTCAGAGCGGGAACAATGCCAGATTAAAGCAGAGCAAATATTTGCAGTATAATATTTTATTCCCCAGAAAATTCCTCAAGTTTTTTTATAGATCATTTTGGCTGATAAAGCAAATCTTTAATGCAAAGTTTTATTTGAGTGCTTTCAGAAGCACTATTGAACATGAGCACAGGAGGACAGATTTTTTTAAAAAAAACTAATACAATACTCAGGTACAAACAGCACATTCATTTTTCATTACATTTTCGTAAGTCTTTGTAGGTTTTCAGTTAGTGCGTTATGGAGGGATTGTATATGGAAGGATTTTTAAATGGTAGAGATGTCCTCACACCAAAATCTCAAATCCTGGAGCTCTGCATACGGCTCCCTCCTTTTTCAGTTTATCGGTCATAACCCTGGAGCACAATTCCCCAAACTCTGGAGGGAGTTTGGGTCTGAATTGGAAATGAAAGGAAGGCCCGTTCATTGAATATACACTTTTATTTACCAAAGGAAGCCAAGCTCAAACCACATCATGTTGAACTTCGGCCATATATTCTATAAGATAGGACTTCAAATGCAAGAAGGCATGCCGTCGTAAGAAAATATCTCTCTTTCCTGCTTTCAAACAGATTTTTTTGCTTTTCTAGGCTTTGCCCTCTTTACTACTCAAAGAGTAGGTATTCAGTTGATAAATGAGAGACCTCTTCCAGATGGAGCCCATTTTGGCTACACTCAGACTATTAAAAAATGTAAATACAATTTGTAAGGGAATCCAAAATTTTCTAGGAATGCTTAAACCTTACAAGAGTGTTAAATTCTTCAGACAGAACAGGGTCTGTCCAGATACCTTACTTGGCGATATGCATCCTCACTTCACCAGAGGAAACCCAAACTAAAATTCAGAAGGGCTTGTTAGCAAATCCCACACACTGAGCTATCCTTGTAAATACCTAAGGAACTAATTTAAAGGTTACCCCAGCGTATGAAAAGAGGAATGCACTGATTTTTCCACAGGTGGTTAAGTGAAAAAATAGTTCTTCACAATTTGTTATTACTTTGAGATAATATAAATTAATTCTAGCTTCTACAAATGGTTTTACTGGCAGAGACAGTCAATCAAGTATCTTAGCTTAGGAGCCTTGTTCTGGATTTTAGCAGCACTTTAAGACAACAATGATAAAGGCTTCACTAATATTTAAGATTGGATTCATTGATGTGGCCATGCTATTTCATACTCATAACCTATAACCACCGTTTTAAAAATAGACACGTAATAAGCTTGCTAGCTGCAGAGGATCCTACAAACACTTAAAGAACCCTAACATGAAAACTCGGTAAGAACAAACTAGTTTCTGTTCATTCCTGATGTTATTTCATGGTGAAGCTGGTCAAATATTTAAATAATCCACGTAAAGCCCTTTTTTTGGCCTTCACACAGTACAGCACACTGTCTGTCACAAAAGCTGTCACTTGGTTCTGTAGCTATCTGGGGCTCCCTGAAGCTCATACTCATGTCCAGTTGATCATCTGAGCTACAGCCTTTATTCTCCTGTTGCTGGTCACAGGGGTTGAAACAACACAGGTTTCAGAGAAGTTCCATGGAAAGCAGTGGATGGTAGAACAGCCATATCTGGAGTTCACAACTTACTGCACAAATGCAATATATATTATTGTCTGTTAAAAAAAGTAAACTTAAAATATTTGAAGTGTTAAATATAATTGATACATATTAAAATAGATAATATTATTATCTATTCAAGTAGTTCAACAGTTAGCTCTTTCATAGAATCATAGAATTGTTAGGGTTGGAAGGGACCTTAAAGATCATCTAGTTCCAACCCCCCTGCCATGGGCAGGGACATCTCCCACTAGACCAGGCTGCTCAAAGCCCCATCCAGCCTGGCCCTGAACACTTCCAGGGATGGGGCTCCCACCATCTCTCTGGGCAACCTGTTCCAGTGTCTCACCACCCTCATGGTGAAGAAGTTCTTCCTAACGTCCAGTCTGAATCGACCCATCTCTAGTTTTAATCCATTCCCTCTAGTCTTACCATTACCCGACTTTGTCGCATTGGGGTTACTGTAGGAGGCTGACCTTTCTGGGGAAGGAAAAGGGACTGCACCTTTCCTGAGAGCGAGAGCCTATCTGTAAGGGAGGCTGCCACAGACAGCTCTGTTGCCTCAGATGGGGGAAGAAGGAACTGGTCTGCAGTACCTGAGTCAGTAGGAAGATCTTAACAGAGTCATAAACTAGACACTTGCAAAAGCTTCTGAGATTTTAGCCACTAGAATTTCTGTGCAAGTTCTTCCTTGGTTTTCGCTGCCGAGACTCTCATCTCAAGGCTTTGTGTTCCTGGCTCTCAGGCCAAGCCATATGGTCAAAAGACTGACCAGATCTGCACCCAAAAAAAAATTTGTTCATGAAAACTGTCCTGGAGTGCTTGAATTGAACCAGCTCTGTGATAGTAATGGTAAGATTTCACAGTTACTCTCAAAACCAGCTGAAAACACTTCAGTCAAGTTCTGATAGCCAACATCAGCTCTTTGATGTAAATCATTGGCTTAAAAGTCTTTGTCCAAATACTCACTATTTAGTGAATACTTCAAAGTAAGCATTTTGGTAGAGTTGTCCCAGAAGCGAAGACTTTTTATGGAATCAGTGACATTATGATGACCCCCTGCGCTAAAGTCACATGCAGCTGCCAGAGCGTGCAATGGTGGGAGCGGTCCCTCATGGGAAACCTCTGCAGACTCTGGTATTTACTGACTTTCATGCTTCTGCTAGACAATGCTACGATTACATTAATGTAATTTTTGTCATGTAATACTGTTCCTAACCCACATAATTGTTAAGGGACTACACAGTGCAATTTAGCATAATTAAGACAATTATACAGTTAAGCACCATGAGCAGTCAGTAGCCAAAGCTTTTGCCCAGCATAAGGAAACCTAAAGGCTCCATATACTGCAGTATAGTTCTCGGGCACCCTCAGGATTTTGCTTGCAGCTGAGCATAAAGGTGTCCACGGTGTGCTGTTAGGCCATAGCAGATCCTTTGCCCTTTTACCAGGTGGATGCTATTGTTGAAGGGAAAGGGGGATCTGAGCCTATTTCTATCACCCACAGGTAACCGCATGGGAACTTGACCTTCAAGGCTGTTACCCGAGCCAGGCTGGAGATCTCACGGAGGGAAGATACTTAACACATTTCCTCTTCATTTTCCATCCATCTGAAACATATTTAGCTAACTTTTGAGGCACCTTGCATCTAAAACCTTGAACCACAGTTCTAAACTCTCCAGTTTCCCTTATTCACACAGTATTTGATTTGGATGACATATTTTTTACAATATTTATTTTTGGCCCATTTTGAGACTCTCATGTTAATGCCACAAGAACTTCAGTCTCTTGTATAATATTTCAGACATGGAGGGAAAAAAATGAAGAAATAAAGAAAAAGAAAAACCAGCCGTCTGCATCCACTTAAACTACATTACAATACAGTTCACTAAAGATCTGATCAGCAGTTTTTTTAGCCTGCTCTGATTTAGTATGAAAGAAATTAGTGGAAAACGTAAAGGCTGGAAAGGAAATTTTTGCCACTGTTCAAAACAGGACATGAAACCTTTAGCATAATATTTACACACGTTATGTTAAATACTTTCTGCAAAGTTAAAATTTAGCACTGCCAGCTTCAGACAGACTGGGAAGGATATTTGTTTACACTTAATAAATCTGATTTTGAGAAGAAAATGTTTTGTTCTTTTTTCCCCCTATGTATACACTAGCATTGACAGAAAATTCTGATTTAAAAGTATGTAAACATATTCACTAAAAAACTTCTGAACACTTAAAAGAGAAGACACAATTTGTATTCTATTGGATAGTGTTTTCCTCTTGGCCTTCACAGTTGCTATAACTTATTATCTCTGGTGGTCCACAAAACATTTGAGATTCTTAAACCATCACAGCTCTAAGCAATCTCTCTCTATATTGGAGTGTGGCTTTTTTCGCCATTGTTTCAATAGACTTGGACATGAATTTTCTGACAAAGTATTTTACTATTTCAGGAGGAAGGTGTTTGACAAGGAATATGAAGTTGTCAGAAGTGACATTTCCACCAGAAAGCACTGTCCAGTTTCCTCAGGGAAAGTTTCAAGGTCCAGGATAGAGCTGCTATTCAAAATGAGAAGGAGATGGACTTTACTAGTGAACAGTCCACAGTCCCCAACCTGAGTCTTTCAGAAAGATTTGGAAGACAAAAGGCCAGTCTCCTGCTCCGTCTGACCCAAAACAAGAGCATGGCATTATAGTCCCTGAGCCTGAAACACTGGGCTTTAAGCTGGAAGGGTTGAAAGGCTGGTATGATTTCAACTCCATGCAGCATTTCGAAAAATCAAGAGAGCTTTCATAAAATAGGAAAACAGCTTCCTGCTGAGCTGTAATTAAAATCACGCCCAATCCCATGAACGCACATACTGTTTATTAAGGAAGTTACTAAGATGTGCCATAGGTCCCAGGTAGAGGTGAGAAATAAGTCTTAACTCACCATCTACTTCTTTCATCTGAGATTTATCATCTAGCCAGACTACTCTGATCATTAGCACATCAAAGATCTTAAAACCTCCCCGACGAAAAAAAGACTTTTTTAAGACCCTGGTATTTCAAAGATCAGATGTGTATTTGTAGATTTTAAGATCATATGGAAACTTTGCAGTCACCTTCTCTGACATCTGCAGAGCATAGCCCAGAGGAGGTTGCCCAGCAATTCCTAAATCAGTTCCAATAAGTTGCGGTTGACGCAGGGCATCTTTCTCGGAAAGACATTCAATCTGATTTAAAGACTATAAGCAAAAGGGCAAAATCTCACCAGCAGGAATGGGAATTTTGGCTTGACTCATGTTTAACCTGTACATTAAATATTCACAAAAGAAGCAGGTTATAATTTACTCCTCCCACAAATCACAAGCCTCTAATGATAAGTCAAGTAAGAAATCAAGTATAGTATTCTCCCTTTTAAAAGAATTTTTTGAAGTCAGAGTGGGGTGCACAAATATCCCTCCAAGGAGCATGATATTGTTCATCCAAGACATATTCTTTTATTCTTTTTGAAGACTAAAATCTTAGTGCTCAGAAGCAGCACCTATTTAAAATGCATGAGCAAACCAAGGTATAAAAAGTCTGCTCCTTTAACCGTGCTCTCAATATTGGCCTTCTCCTGGTGCCAGCGAGAGTTCTAGAAAGAGCATGAATTACACTGACTCCATTGGTCAGACATTGCTTGTATGGCAGGACTTCCAAGAGAAAACCAAAGATATTTTATCTTGCCGTGGACCCAGTTTTGGCCAACCACTTTGCTATACTGACAGGCAGAAGTCCTTAGTTAGCCCTATGAAAAGCAGACGGCCATAATGTAAACAAAGTTTCTGTTTATTCTGAAGTCAGAAAAGTCATTCCAAGAGAACAGTAAATGTGGGATCACACGTATTATTTACTTATCTTTAAGAACATTGTTATTCCCAAAACAGGCTGGCTACTTCTCACTTCTCTTGGTGCAAACACATCTCATCAGCTTCAGCTAATTCATCACTGCAGTTTGACAATAATCACTGACTTTCTTTCTAAAGATAATCTGTGCTTAAAGGCTCTGTTATATAATATGCAATAAGCCAAGAATATCCTGCAACATTTGGAAAGGTAGAGCAGTAATGTTCTGCCAGATTCCTCTCAGCATTTAAACACCATTTTTTACATGCCGAAAGTTCCTCCAATTACTAATGACTTGTGAGTTTTAGGACACATAATTTATATCTGAGAACAATTTGGGAAGCCAGTTTAGAAAAACTTGTCAGTATTTTGGGAGATATTAGCACAAGAAACGTCACTGAAAGAAAAAACAAGAAAAGGACTGAAATCCAAACATGTGTCCTGGCCCCTTGGGAAAAGGTCAGTGTCAGTTCAGAGCCAGTTTCCTTCAGAAGATAATTGTGGAGGAGAAAGAAAGATGTTTCAGAGCCATCTCCAGAACAGATGGGTGAGTGAGTCCTTGTTCACTTGAAGAAGCAAAAGAGAACAGTAAAGGCAAAGAAAGAGTTTACAGTTCGGAAGAAAAGAACGTCCTAGAAGAAGGAAAAGACATAAAGCTGAAAATTTGGATATAAATAAATGGAAGGGGATCTAAAACATTCACAGGAGAGAGGAAAGGGGTTAGAAGGGAAGTTTAGAGCCTCAAGCAGGGCATTAAGGGTGGAACCAGAGCTATCAGCGAGCTGGAGGCAAAACACCATCCTCCATCATTCATTAGCTGAGCAAAACAACGTCTGTTCAGACCACGTGAGCCGAGAACAAGGGTCAAGAGAAGAGATTCATCAAGCGAAGGGCCTGCCAGGTTAAAGCAGAAAAAATATCAGCTGTAGTGGCAAAGGGCCTGTTTGGGGCCCTTTGCAGCCCCAGCCCAGGTCGTGCTGACCCCAGAGATGCAGCACAGAGGGGAGCCCACGCTGGTGCCAACAGATGAACGAGTGAGCAGCAAGGACTTGGCTGCGTGAGCAGAGCAAGCGCTGACCTGGTGGGAAGTTACACCGCATCTTTTCTGCAAAATCTCTGGCGGCAAAGGAGCAGCACTCAGCTGTCCATATCCTCAGGTCAGCACAAGGGTGGAAATTTTAATAGAATTCCTGTTGACATTAGAAAAATAGCCATATATTATTTTTATTCTTGTTGGCACGTGAGAAAACACTACTGAGGGAACACACCCTGGTTTCCCTACCTCACGAATATACACTCACATTTTCACAAAAGGTGATAATTCCGGCTTTCTAAACTCCTCCAGTTGTGTCTTTAATCACATTGTTGTTTACCTTTCACCTAGCTGAATTGTTTTAAATCCTTCCTTTCTGACAGCTACATAGTTATCCTACATATCTAAAATTAAATATGGAGTGGGAAAGACTCGCAAAGGCCAGTCTCTCAAATCTGACTCTCTGACTCTACTTCTTCCACATGAAGCAACTTTGCAGAACTGTTTTCCCACAAGCTCAACAGGGAAAGATTTGAAGGCTCAGAAAGAAGAGGTCACCTCTGAAGTCTGCAGAGTGTCTCCTCCAGTTCAAAGAAAACGAAAATAAAAAAAAGACTGCTTGCAACCTACAAAATGTGCCTGTCACCATTCTGATTAATTAATTTAGTTTTGTATTTCTAGATTGATTGCAGTAAAGGACCCAAATATACTTCATAGAGACTAATATCTATAGCTTTATGACTGACTATAGTTTATTACTGCTATCTCAGTACCTCAAAATGGGAAAAGAAGGCATATTATGCCTGAGAGACTATCAGGCACCCAATAAGTCTGGATGAAGGCTTGGGGTAGAGCACAAACCTCTCCCGTTATTCTGCTGGAAGATTCAATGCTTCAAAGGGTAGTATCTTTCATATATGGACATTTTGAAACCTCTCTGAAGCTGATGGACCTGGTAACAGACATTTATTAAGGTTAACCGAAAGAGCAGAGAAAAATGCTCATTTGTTTAACAACAGAAGTTAGTTCATAACTAATCTACATGACACAGCTGATCTATCAATTAAGCGGTCTTCGATGGTTTGTCTGGGAACTGAATACACACCGTAAACACTGCTCATGCCTTGGCAGACCTGTATGTGTCTGCAAAAGTGACAGAAGCAACCAGTGGCAGGTAGAAAACAACAGAAAAAACACCTATAAAATAAAAACACCAAAAAAGGGTAGAATTACTGGAGAAGAAAAATGGCATTATGAGCAAGGACACTGACTCCTAGGTCATTGCTGCAGGTCTCTGTGAACAGTCTCCACAAGCAAACATTATGGCATTCAAGAAATACCGGTCACTATTTTCCCCTTCCAGTGAAAACAATCTTGCACACCAAAAATATGGGTTACAGGGCAGGAGAATATCAATGGAGGAATCAGGTTTCCCAGGAGAGAAAGGTTGATCTGATATCTGCAATCAAACTGGAACAAATAATGGAGGTACTCACAAAACTCAACAAAGGCCAGAAAATAATTAAAACAAGATCTAAACAATTGTTGGAGCCCTCTAAAAAGGAACTGAGTCAAAATTCCATAGCTTCTCAGAAAAGACAGAAATACGACCAGGTCTTTAGGGGCAGCATGATGTGTGTCTGAGCAGATTGAAAAACCCTGCTAAAGCAAATATAATTTCAACCAGTAGATAAAAAATAACTTTAAAAAATTGCACCAAAACAAACTAAAGGTTCATGTAGCACAGTATCCTGTCTTTAACAATGGCCAATATTAGAGGTTTTGGGCAAAAGTGTTAAAAAAAACCTTATAAGGTGATTCTTCTGCATCTGCTCTGCTGTCAGAGATTCTGGCACCTAGTTTTTTAGGGACTTCCAAGTTGCACTCAGTAATGAATCAACATAATGCTGAGCAATGGGGTATGATGGTTCACAAAGCTTCTCATAAAAAAGGGAGGCCTTTTTCAACTGGAATTCACTAAGACATTTCAGCTGAAACAAGGGCTTAAGGAGCTGAAAAGAAAAACAAACAAACAAACAAACAAACCCCCTCAATTTGCTAAATAAATGAAATGTGGACTCCTATCACCTAAAGGACTTTCACAGAGAGGACATTGGTGGTTCTATCTACTCCAGCTTCTATTTGGGAACATCAAACAGGAGAGAAGGCATGTGCCAGCTCAGTGACAGCCTTTTGTGAAGGCGTACATATCTCAGCCAATTTCACACCCCAGAAAGCTGGTTGGGGGTTTTATGTCCCAGTCCAAAAAGAATCACCCTGAGCGTTCCACTTTGAAAGTCGTACACAACACACCTACTGTACTGTTCATCTAGATCTGCCGCTGGATCTGAACTGGACAGATAACAGGTTCCAGCTGGACGGAAAGCATGAGAGAAGACGACCTTAAATAACAGGGAGAAAGTCCAAGGAGACTTGTGCAATCTCTTATTACGTGGGCTTAGATTCAGAGAAAGATTGCAAGGCATACAAGGCTAGCACAGGGATGTTTGCCTGAACTCAAACATGCCTCTTAAGTCAGAGAAGAAAGGTCCAGAATATCTCAGGACATGAAAGAAGTTGCTGTGGTGCTCCAGCTTTCCAGTCTCCCAGCAGGAGGCGGGCCCGCTGTTGCAAGTAGGCTGGAAGTTGGTATCCGTGAGCTCTGGTGGACTGCTCCATCACTGGCACGTCTAAAGCTAAGGGATTCTAACTTGGCTCATGGTTTTTCTGAGCTAACAGGGAAACAATGAAACTCAAATTTTTTTATTTCTTTATTTTTTTAAGGAGAGAGGAGGAAAATTGGCAAACACACAAAATTCAGGAAACGGACCAGATAGAAGTTATTGTTATGAAATTTCTTTTTTTCATGGCCAAGACTGTTATATATCTCTGGCTGGCTACACAGAGCACCATGTGTCTTCAGTGGAAGCTTCTCTTCTACCCAGGGAGCTGGACAGAGGAAAATGAAACTTGAGGAAGGCACTGACATGAACAAGCAGCAGGGGTCAATTCAGCCTGAAGCATAGAAAGTTTACTTGGTACAGGTAAAGGGAACAGTACAGGATTCCTGTTCGTGTTTAGGAATGGGGGACACCCTGTCTGTTGTATTGTGTTGGTCTTAAAAATGGAAAATGTCCCAAATGGGAGGAAAATACACCAGAATAGGACCTGTAGCAATTTAAAGTGACAGCTTTTCACCCTAAGGGAAGAGCCTGTCCCATGTGGGAGGCCTGTGGAGCAGGTTTTGGATGGCCAAGCCTGCCACTGTCAGACTATTTTTTTAAACCCAGATAATACCACGGAGCATCTTGAAGTCTTTCAGCAGAACTTGCTATTTTCACTACTGCTCTCTGATGGCAAAGCAAGTAGGTTGTCAATAGGAAAGTAAGCACAAAGAAATGTAAGTTAGTTTAAAAAGATATTTGCCATGAAACCCAGTGGGAGGGAGAAATCTCTTACAGAAAGAAAACAGAGGCTCTCTAGAAGAATCAGCTCAACAAATGTTATTCAACACACAGTTTTCTGTGGAGTTTTTGGCTTACATAGGGTTTTGACTTTACATACAACTTGTGGAGAAAATTTTGATACAGACTTTGGCACTGCCAGGTAAAGTGAAAAGCTCTACTTGGGAAATTTACTTCCCTGCAGTAAATAAAATCCTACTCCCAGTTCTTTCTGTTCATATATTAACACTGTCCTCGCACCGTAAGCACTAGCATGTGTGCTCCTTGAAAGAAATATAGAAACACAGGTACACTAATACTGGAGAGATGCCCCTGAGCCTTTTAAACTTTGAATTCAAAGTGTTTTGTCTGGTTTATTAGATTCTGTGAATCTAGAAATCCCACACTTGCCTCGGCACCAGCAACCTGATCGTGTAGCAGTACAGTTCAATAACAGTTCATCTGGTTACGTGCATCAAACCTCCCAAAAAAGACTGGGAACAGCATATTCCATTCCTTTGAATAGAAAAAACACTCCAAAAAGACAGTCAAATATATCACAGCACTTTCCACAGTGCTGCATAAACTCAGGTCCTTCATAAATTCTCATATGTGGTTCCTGAAAAGAAACACAAAAGTGTGGATCTTGTACAAGCCTTCTACATGGCAAAACTGAAAAAATGTTCATTTCTGCTGAAGAAGATATTTTCAATTTATAAAAGGTTTCCCACACATTCAAAGAGGGAACTTTTAGATGAGGTATTTTCTTGGTGTGGGCAGAGCTATGAAGAAGAACAGGCTGAGTAAAGTTTGGAAGACTGCTCTGAATGGCACGGGGTCTTGCAAAAAGATGTCACAGGACTATTTCAGATTTCTACCACAAGAACCAAGGAGTATCATTTCAGAGACTGAAACACTTGTACTAGAAAGAAATTATCTCCAGAACCAAACAGAGCAGATTTTACAGGAACAACGGAGACCCATCAGAGATACACAGAAAGACCCTTTCCACATGCTGAAAAGATAATCGGGCAAGAAGAACTTTTGAATGAGATTTGGTCACATCAGTGAGAACTAGAAGGGTCTTGTAGGGGAAAAAAAAAAAAAAGAAGTAAAGCCCATTATAAATAATTAAATCTCTATCTTCTCTAAATTGCAGTGGAAACATGCTGTGGTATGGAGGTGAGCAGCAAGAACCAATAACATTCTGGTCTCCAAAATATGGAAATACCCAGCTGGAGAAAGCATCAAAAAGGCAGTAGGTAAGGAAGCCCGTGCAGCGCACCTGGAGAGATATCAAGGACACATTCTGGGAAGGAGACTGGCCTGGAAAGGCCTTGGAATGGCAAGCAAGGGAACAGACTCCAGTTTTGTTACTGCTGCATCCAGAATAATGCTTTCTGCCAAAGAAATGTTGGGTTGCCATCTGCTTTTCCTAAGGAAAATAACCTTTGTGGCCTCCACTTGGGCTAGCTGCATAGGCCAGAACGCAATGATGTTTATTGGGATTGCACTCTTAGCTGAAGGCTACAACAGCTGTCAGCACAGTACAAACAGTAATAAAAAATTACTCTTGGTGCCTGAAACAGTCTGTAATATTAACAAGTACAGGGCATTTGTAGAAGGTCCAGAGGAGTTAAGCCCATATACAGAGAGGGAAGTAAAACCAGAATCCTGCTCTCAGCCCACTGCTGTATTTGATTCTGCCTCTCCAAATCTTCTCAAGAGCATCTTTCCAAATCCACCCCACAGAATCCGTGTGGCTCACTGCTTAAACTAAACATGCTGTTTGTAAAAGCCTTTGCATTTCACACATTAGATCGAGTGTAAAAAGATCATCACTGAGAAACTCATAAACACACGCACATTTGGAACGCTGACCTCTGTACTCACTCATGTTTCACTCTTTATATTGCTTCATTAGAGACTCACCCTCAACGGCTCCGTCTCAAGCTGATGAAAACAAGCCTTCGCAATGGGAAGAATTTGCACTGAAACGCAGCCTGGGCCCATGAACTACATCTCTAAGCTGAAGACAATTTGATAGATGGTGCACTGACCACACAGGCAGGTTCAAAAGAAATCAGTTCAGAGCTCTGGAGAATTTTGAAAGTATTTTTGATCAATGGTGTTTGGAAGTCTCAAGAACATTAATTCCATATCCAGTTTGCCAAAATGTCTACCTTAGACACAATTTATGAGCATACGTGTCAAGATATATTTAAAATCCTTTGAGATTTCCAAGTACATGAATAACACACATATCATTACTACCTTTTTTAACATAGCATCGTATAAATCAAGCCAGAGAGCCAGGCTTTCTCAACTAAGGAAAACCACTGCACTTAAAATAACAAAGGTAGTACTTATTTATTAATGTACAATGTCCAAAATTCCTATTAAATTCTGTCAAGAACAGTTTAATGCAGACACTCTAAGGAATTGAAATTAACACATACTTACTCAGAGGATAAATCCACCACTTTGTTGTATCTGTATTTTTCATTTGTAAGCTAAAGGTGAAGAAGTCCCTGGTTTCGCTTCTGAAAAAGTGATGGAAACATCATCTGAATGTACTCACTGCCTTTTCACTTAGTCATTTGTCAACTGTCTTGTGTCAAGGTTCCATAAGGTGTTTGTTTATCTACAAGGCATTTAAGGATGGTAATTTATCAAAAGAATTTCCTCATGCTCTCTGAGATGGTGGTTGTGAATCATGAAGTTTTGGAATTCCTTGTTAGCCAGTTCATGCAGTCCAATGGGGACTGTTGTCAGTAGTTGAAAATGCTACTCATTCTGGATGGTGGATAATGGTAATTGAGGACATGGCAAAAAAACAGATTGGCATTACCATTTTCATGCTTCCAGCTGGGGGAAGAGTTCAATGGTCAAAGACTTGGGATGAGCAGTTGTTATACTATAAGTCAGTCAGTCAGCTATTTTGAGCGTATATTAAAGCATGCTGAGACTTTATCTAGAATGGACACAATGAAATTATATTAGGACTGACTTTTTTTTTTTTTTTCCAACCATTTTATAAAGTTGCCAGGAGTATTTCTGCACTGATTGAGTCTTAGAGAGGAAAAGGAATCTTGACTATTGTTCCTTAGATAATAATCCAACCAACACAATCATAACCTCAGAGTCTTTATAAGAAGAATATAAAACAGCCACTAATTTCCTTGAGTGTTGATAATATCCGGAATGATAAGGACCAGGGTGTCACTCTACAAACCCCTAAACTCATTCAGACTGGTTTCCTTGAGACTGACTCACTGTCATTTCTCCAAACAATTGCAGTTGGATCCCGGTGCAATTCTTTGTAACAATAGTTGCATTTACTTTTCCTGTCAGGGAGACTCATTTGACTTTTTTTGGAAGATCCCCTTACTAGCTTTGGCAACACGCAAAGGTCAGTTTTGATGAAGAAAATTGTTCTTATGTGCTCTCACTCCAGTTCTTTCTCTCTTAAAGGGAAATTTTATATCTTTTATCGGGCAGTGAAAAATACTAGTGGGTATTTTTTGTACTTAGCATCCAGGATATGCAGTTTAGTGAGTGGTTTTTAGGAAAAAAACCCTGCTCCATCCACATACCAAGCCATTTAAGTAAGCATAGTTATTGACTGAATCATGGACAGCAAGGAATACTACCAAGGTGCTATTATTCTCCCAGGACAAACCCCTTTTCTATCCCCTTGCAAGACAGGGCACCCAAAATAGACCTGGGGCAAGCAGAACTATAGCCCCGTCTTCCTGTGAATCAGCAAGTTGGTGGCAGTGGGACCACTTTGCTCTCCATACCAGTCCTCAGAGACATGCAGGAGACATCCTCTGAATAGGACTAGCATATCTCCTGCAGTTCTGCTGTGGTAGGAGGACGGCACCACATTGTCCCTTAACGAATATGGATTGTGCCTAGTACATAACAGGAGGCCTTTTCCTCTGGTTTGGAACAACAGCCTTTGGCTTTCCCAAGGCTCTATCTGCTTCTGGTACTCATAGAGGACAACTCTTCACAAATCTTCAGGCACAACTCCATCTACATCTAACCTCACCCTAACACTGAACCCTTCTTCCCCTTCCTCCTTCCCATGTGGTTTCTTTGGCTTCTCTTCCAAGTGCAAAATTCTGATGTTTTGTATTCTTCCTCAGTCTCTCTGCTTGCACTCCCATCACTCAAACACCTGTGTTCCACCTTTTCCTCTTGTGCAGACTCTTGTATACCCCATGTTATTCAGTTCTCTTACTCTCCTCATTTTCTATATCACTCAGTGGCTCAAACCCTTAATTAAGCATAAAAATTTCACTCCAGGCATTGCACAATTGTGGTGGATCAATTCGAAAAGACCGAGGACAAATCAGGATATCTATAACTGAGTAGACAAAGATGTGAGCAAACTGGCAGCTCAGCAACCTCTCCACTTCCTGCATATATAAAAAACTGTCTTGAGCATGCAGAAGAGATGCATTGCAGGTACCCAAGTAAGCAGAAAATATTGATAATAATCACATCACACCTATGAAGGGCCTTTGTACAAAGCATAATGTGAATAATGTAAGCCTTCTCTGCTAAATTACTTCTGCACAGATTTAAGCTGATTCTTCTGTTAGCGCTTCTTGCCATATTTAGCATCACAGTGAGTTTGCAAAACTCAAAGCCCCATATTCAAGTGGGGCCCCTGCGATCTGTGACATCTCAGAACAAGAGATCAAGCAAGAGAAAACACCATGAGAAAAACCATTCCACCCCTCAAAATCGTTAGCCCATCAGGTGAGGCATATTTACTGGCATATTTACTTTTGACTTAAACTTTACATGAAGTCAGAGAGCTGTCCAGACTTTGAAGGACTGCCAAGATAAAAGGGACAGTTCTACATGTGCCACCTTGTGCATGTCAAACAATGCAAGGACTGAAAGGCTTATCTGTTAGATCTTTGCTGAGGAGGATAACAAGAAAAGGAAAATTGGATATAGAAGGAGATTACATGTGACTTTTGACTTTGAAAAGAAATTTGATTTGGCAAGTCTCAGAAGCAGAGATGCTGCGCTTGGAATTAACGGTTAGTTTCAGCTAACGGAAAATTTTATTTTTAAAAGAACAAAAATATGCTTATACACTACAAGTCTGTAAAGACATCTCACAACTGAGAACTTGCACCAGGCAAAGTCATTCCCCTCTAAATGTTTCCTGGGGGAATTTAAAACAGTTTAAAATTATATACCTCTAGAACCTTATTTCATCTTAAAAGAAAGAGAAATTACATCCACGTATAAATGTTTCTTCTCCTGTGTTGGTGTAATCAGAAACCATTTGTATCATTTTTTCCCCATAAATACTGCATAGAAAATGATAGTGGTAACTGCAAAGAGACAGGGGGATTTAGCTGTCACTGAGTAGATCATTCTAAATAAAGTTTCCAACTTCCGCTGAAGATTTAAGGGCTGTCAGGAACAAGGAAATGGAAAGAAAGGTGGCAGTAAGAACTTTCCAATTAAGTTTCCTACCAGGTTGTCTTCCAATGGGCACAGGCACTGAGGTCTCTGCAAGGGAGGGCTCTGCTTGGAGCTGATCATTGTGAAACACTCCAGAGGTGCATGGCAATTCCTGTCTTCTCTCACTGGCTTTATGGTTATGTCATCGATGGTGTTCGAAACTTTCCAGGCTGTGTAGAAGGACATGCCTTGGCTCACAAACACATATATTCCAGTTGCTTTTTGCCTGGCCATTTCCACGACAGTCGTATTCACACTTCCAGCAGAAGCAAGAATGTTGGGGCTAAGCCAGGATAGCCTATGAGAGAACCAGAATGATGGATTTTTCTATTCGCTGAAGATGGAGGGCAATGCAAGCAAGGTGATGATCAGCCCTGGTCTTGTGTCCTCTTAACATGTAGAAGGAGCTGGAATAAGATTTGAAGGCACTGTATGGTTGAGGAGAGAGGGAACTGAGAGTAGCATTAGAGATGGCAGACTGCTGTGTGGATGTCCTTGCAATGACCGATGCCTTTTACATGGACTCCAAGACCAGTGCAGTAAGAGACACGTCTGTGTCCTCTCCTGTGACTGACCAAGTAGGTGGAAGGTCTGTAAGCATCCCCTTGGTTTCTCTTTGTTTCTCCCATTGTGCATTTCCCACAGTGGGGGATGCTGCAGCTCTCCACGAAGTAAAGGTACGAAACCAAACCGGCTGACTGCTCTGAGACTTTCTCCATAGCCTGTCCCTCTCCCTACTGCTATCAATGAGCACCCAGGTGTAGCAAAGTGCCTTTCACATTTCTGTGGTCTCACAGTTAGACTTAACTGGTCTTACCCATTACAAATCACACTTTGATCCATGAGAGTTTGGCTTGCTTTTCAATATTTTAGGAATGTTGCTCTAACATCTTAATTATGATTATGTTTGCAAAGGAGCAGCCACAGGTGTTGCTAACTCAGATTGCTGCTGGGAACCAGCAAATCCTCTGGACCCACTTTCAGTAGAAACTAATCCTAAGAAAAGCTTACCTAAAAGTTGAGTATTAAACCCTGTACAGGAGGCAGAAAAAGCTGACAGCCAAATAAAGATACTGGAAACTGAAGGGAAATGTGGGGGTGGAAGAAAAATCGAGATATTTTGCTGTTCCCTGACTGTTGCCCTTGAGAAAGTCATTCCATCCTGAATTTCTCCAATGCCATATCCTTTGTAAGGTTTCAAAACCAACATTTAAAAAATATTTTTAAGGATAACCATGTCTGAAAGTTAAAGCCCTTTGGGGGAGAATAAAAGAAGGACTTCAAAGTAGCAAAATTCTAAATCTGGCAACTTGTTTTTAATGGAAGTAAAAACCTGCAGAATTTAATATTTTAAAGTGTAACAAGAAGAGAAATGTCACACATAGAGTTCAATTTCTACCTGTGGAATTGTGCCCCTGATTTAACAAATTCCAACTTAAATGCTTCCACCACAACTGAAAAATGTTTAACTGACCTCGAGCTCATTGTACAGCAGAGGTCCAACAGTATTGCTAGGACTGGGATCAAAGAAGTAATGGTTTTCAAAGCAGCTAGTTATCCTGATGTGAGCAAAAATCCAGCTGGCTAACATTTTGCAATCCAGCGAGTGTTGAAACCCCTTTTTTGTGGACTTTTGTCTGGGATGGGTTTCTACATGTTGCATCAAAATCTGTTTTAGCTTCAGAGAAGTGTCTGGTCTCTCCCGCACTAAAGAGAACTGCTGCACATGATGCTGCACGATGACCTGATTTGATTTAGATCAGACTTCAGCCTCACAGGATGACCAACCTGAACACTGGCGTTCAGCTACACTTACCCAGATTGAATTCTGGTGTTATGGCTTTCGTTTAGTCATGAACAACAGCCTTTCTAGGTGTAATATTGCATGACATCAGTGGATTTTTGCCGCTTAAATCACGAGCAAAATCTAGTCTACCTCTATAGTGTATAAAAAAAAAAAAAAGTCTTTTTTGTTATAATTTTCTCACCAATTCAGCTTTCGCATACTTGAGCACCTGGTTTTAATACTCTGGGCATGGGACAGAATTCTGAATGCTGCCACCAAACTGATGCATGCCCCAAGACATTCATCAGGATCTGCCTCATAAGGTAACACTGATGCGATAAATATCATCATCTATGTGCCAGGTTATTTTCAGTTCTGCACAGTGGGAAGCTGCTGTCTTGGATAATAGAATGTCTGCAAGTTATTAAATTTTGACCATTGAACCTACTGGTACTTAAGAGGGATGTTAAGATTAACGTTTATTATGTGTTTTGGAGATGAAAGCTGCACTGAAATGTGATTTATGATTTGGCTGTTGAGCCAGCAAGACTCACTGGTGGGAGCAGCCTGGAACTGCAGTCAGGCATGAGGACTGATCTGCTGTGCCCAGCCTCTGGCTGTAGCCTGGCACAACACCGGTTCTCCTTAGCGTACAATGGCACAGGAGTGCCAGGGGACCTAAATCAGGATACTGAGCTGTATATTTTTGGTCTGGTTTAGCTGGCACAAATGTTAGCTTGGGCAAAGGTAGCACACATCGCAGTGACAAAAACACAGCTCAGAGCATCTCCATGAGCACCTGAGGAGACCAGGCATGGTGACATGACATTGCACAGCTCAGGCAGGCTAAAGAGGTGCTGAAGCCCAAACTTGGATAGTGGAAACACTATTAATGAACAGCGGGGCATCACAGATGAATTCAGAGTAAAATTACTGGTCCCTTTGGAGTTAGGACCCCAGATCAACATGTACAGCAGGGAACAGCCTAGAGCTAACAGGAGGTGTTAAATACACACCCACATTCAAACTTCTACCTCTCCCTACGTGTTGAGGGTCTGGGTGATTGATCTCTGCTGACTTAGGTGTCAAAGCCATGTGCACAACCTCAAGTAAGCACAAAACTTAACATCTCTAAGAAAAAACTCAACACCTAGCCCGTGGCAGAGAGTATATTTTATTTTATGAAATTTAGTTTTCTCACCAAACATTAACTCCAAACAACATCTTCCTCTTGGCAGGAGCTGTCAAGATACAGAACAGTCTGTCTGATAGGGAAAAAGAGTTCATGCTACGTATGTCCTATTGAACCTGTGCTGCAATAAAGTCTGTCAGGCAAGAGTTATATGGCCAAAAAGAAAGTAAGGTCTGGACCCCAGATCTTTCCCATCCCATCTGAGTGCCCTGATCTGTAGGCTACTGCCCACCCTTCTTAGTCATTCTCACAGACATATGCCAACCCACTAATAGCTTTGGCCAAACCATTAACTGGAGACATGACATTAGCTGCAGAACTGTTCAGACAAACTGAAGCCAAAACTGATTGACTGACCCAACACGGTGCTAATACAGTACTAACAATTCAACACACTTGGAAAACAAACAGAAAAATAAGTTTGCCTCTCATCAAACTTCCTTTGTCCAGGCATCCTGGAATCATGAGGCAAAAGATCCATACATACAGAGTCTTTCCCCTGAAGAAACAGCTTATTAAGGCTTTAACTGAAGAGAGAACTATCTCTTATTTGAGGAGAGGAATAGAGGAAGGAACAGGCAAATTACCATCTGTCATTTAGAGACATACCCATCTTTCGGTGCTCATAACTATTAGCATATCTGTGCCAATGGCAATTTGCAAGCCTCTGTCTGTGCTGACTTTGGCTGTTTCTCAGCTGCAGGGAGAGTGAACTCCACAGCATTTTGCCATTCTGAGTTGCCTAGTTATCCATATTACCCTCATCTGGAAATCAGGGCAGACAGTCAGACACGTATGAATCCATGTCTCTTTCTAATCCATAGTGAGGATGTGGTAAGTGCGGCCTAAGCCCCAGAAGCTGTGAAAGGTTCCCACCTTTTGGGTGTATCCATTCAATTTCTGGAGGGTTTTGGTGAGAAGTTTGGCATAAACGACGGAAGCACAACATAGCAACACTACATATATGATTGATGTAGATTATGACGCTTCTCAAGATGTTTCCCTCTCTCCTGCAGTGTCCCAGATATCTTAGCCAAGCAGATGTTCACCATTATTTTGAGCCACGGAAAAATGTAGGATTCACACTAAAAGGAAAAATACAGAACATGGAAGACATCTGAACTATTCTCTGTTTGCTTTGTCTTGCAAGTAATGAGGGGTTTGTCTTTTCTGAGTCAGAGCTGGAACTGGAACACAGACACCTCACATTCTGGAGAGATCTCACTATTCAGTACCTCCAGACACTAGGAAAGATGAGACCCGCATCTCTCCCTCAAAATACTGTTCAATTTTTATGTAGAAAAGCAACACATTTCTGTGAAACAGTCAGAGGAAGAAAGAAGAGATCTTTCTGATTATATTCCCCTCAGTTTCTTGTTCTAGCACATTATTGTGCCCAGCGTCTGCAGGAGGAAAGAAAGACCTAGCTGCCCTTAAGATGCAACAGCTGCTGGCTCCATTTTCTTTCTGAGGGTAATGTTTGTTCCGTAATCATAACCCCAGTTCACTCTCAGCCTTGAAGCTTTCAATTTCTATACGATTTCAAGACTTATTTCTGTCTAGTATGAAATACATCCCTTGAAGTTTTCCAGGAAAACTATTGGTGATAAAAATCCACTATTGTCCATTGTTGGCACTGAAGAAAGGCTGTTGGAACGTGGCATGCAGCCTTTCCCTCTCACCTTTCCTTCCCAGTGTTAGCAGTGTCGTCGCTGACCCAAATAAACACATTGTTCCCTGAAGCAGAGAGAATACAGTTATTCTGGACTGATAAGGCTCCTCCCTGACTATTCCCCGCTTGGACTCCGTTACCAGAAAGATGGTCCCCATCTGACTTGGCAGTTCCTCTTGGAATATCCCCAGATTTTCTCTGTACTCCAAGCAATTTGACCTGTTTCCTTCTCTCAGCAGCACATTTACCCATGAAGCACCAGAGAACAAAAAGCTTACCAGAGAAGGAAGGTCCAAGCCGCTCTCCAAGGGCTCACCTCATTGGGAGATGTAGTAATTACATAGGGTAACTTTTATTCCGCAACACACTTGCCTGTTTACAACGTTTCAAAGACAACACAGCTGCTGGAAATGCTGCCATTTCAGACTCTCGTGTGAAAGCCAAAGGTTATTGCACGCGGCTCCTCCTTCCACTTCAAGCCAAGCCAAGCATTACTGCTCAGCTTGCGCTGCTCTTCGTGGTAAAGACAGGATCAGGTACTCATTGACCTGGCCGCCCATCAGCTTTTCCCTGGGGCCCAGGGAAGCCAGCTCTGCATCGGTGTCAATGTCTGGCTCCATCCCTCTTTGCCAGGCCTGTGAACGCCGACGGTCGGTACATTTTGTGCAGTCTCAGGAAATGGCAGTTCTGCTGAAGGTCAGGGTTTGTGAAACAGACACCTTTTTTTCTCTTTCTTTTTTCCCTTTTCTGGGGCTTTTTTTCACTCCCTTCTCCCTCCTCACCCTATACTTTCCCTGGGCCTCTTCCAAGAACAACCCCTGTGCCATTCTCTCCCACCAAAGGCACAAAGAGCTTCTTTTACCGACCCACTGGCTGTTCAGGATACAAAGAAGTTAAACTAACAATGCTGCGATGCAACAGCCCATTACCGGCAGGTCTGGATGAGTCACAGAAATAAAGAGTAGGAAGGGATTTAAGAGGCCACGTTCCCCTCTCCCCCAAGGCAGCATGAGTATTTTCTCCTACTACATTTTCCAGTGTCCCTGCTATTTCTGGTCCTTAGGAGTACAGCAAGCTCTCAGTTTCTCCCCGGGAACATCATCGCTCCTCGGAACCAGTTTGCCCAGTCTTTGTGCTTACTTAGAGAATACACCACATTTAATTGTGGAGTTTAACCCCAGAACAAAATACAAACTGAAATCAGCATTTTAATTGCACATTTAATCTTGGAGAGGCTAATACTCCTCTCTGAAAGCGTTTCTATTTATAAGATCTGGGTTGCCTACTGGCTGACCTCTGGACAGATTCAGACATAGTGATGTACTATATGGTGAATGGCATCATTTTCAGATACCTGCCGCAGTATGCAGAGATGTAGAAAGGAAGACTGGAGGTCTAGAAAGAAATCTGGAATTACTGCATTCAAGTGCTTAAAAAAAACCCTGCAAATGCTAGTTCCACACCTGGGTTTGCACTCAGACGTCGTTAGATGTGGCATCATCTCAGCATTACTACCCTGACACCACCCATCAGAGATTTCTACCCCTACAGCCACCCATAACAGATATCCACCTGGTTATTCTCATCTTGCACAAAAGTACAAGGGAATTTGTTCACTCATGTCCTGACACAGGACCAAGTCACATACACTATCCTCCGCTTGTGCTTCATTTGCAGACTGTTTTGGCCTTTTATCTATTTAACTAGAAGGCTATTCTCATTGCTCTAATGATTAGGAAAGGTCTTCTACTTCTTTTGGGCTAAATATAAACACAGCATGTGGTACCATCTCTTCACACATCTCAGAGTACCTACAGCATCCGCAGCACCTATAACATTACCTTAAGTCCCACCAAATAAACAGCCCCAGGAGTGTGGGCAGGACAGTGCCCCAGGGCATGGTGGTATGGTGGGACCAGAACCACAGTTCCCACTGGTGTGCAAGCTCGCAGTTTTAGGAGGAAACCCTTGCTGGGCACAGAGGCTGCAGAAATGCTTGACGGTGATGTTCTCGCTCTCCTGCAACACGTGCACAAAGCCCAGGGAGCTCTGCTTTTTATGGGAAGGTGAGGCACTTCCAAGGGTAATAAAACAAACTGCAAGAACACACAGCACATAAAAATGCCAAAACCAGCTTGTCTCCTGCATCTCAAAATACAGAGGCCACTGGGGACCTACCTGGGGTTTTCTCTGGTGTGGCACAATGTGGTGTCACTGGACGCCAGCTGAGAATTCCCTTGCTAACAGACAAATAACTTTCCTCAAAAGAGCCTGTTAAATTAAAGCCTGCTACTGTGATCTGAGCAGATTTGCAGTCTGCAGCTCTCGTTTTGCATCCACCTGCAGCTGCCCGCGGGTTCCTCATCCCTTCGCACAGCACTTGATGACCTCCAGGACAAGTCAGACCCGGTCACCCACCGCGCGTCACTCTGACACTCACCAGCAAGACACGGCTCCATAAAAGGGTGCCTCTATTCTGTCCCTGTGCCAATACCTTTAACTAAATATCACTACCATTATTCTCAACAAGGTCAAAACAATTTCCACATCAAGGTCTTGCGAACAAAGGAAGCCCGTCATCTACAGGGTAAACATTAACAACCTTTGGACTGTTCATAACCTAATTAAATGCTTTTATGAAATATTTCCTGTGCATGTAAAATGTGGACACTGTTTCTGTGTGGTACAAATCTGTGGATGTATTAACTGTTGTAAAATAGAACAAAACAAAATAAAGAAAGAAAAAAAACAGCCCAAAGCAACCAATCCTTTAATATTTTTATTTTAACAATGTAATTTCAATGCTGAATAGATTAAACAGGCTGGATGGGCTTATTTCAGCCTAACCTACAGTTTCATAACACTAGATGGAAATAATTGTTGGCTGACAGCACTACAATTATTAGTAAGGGATTTTTTGTTCTTTAGGGAGCAGATTTAAACAAAAAAAAAAATGGTTTGAATCTCTAATTTATTTTTTTTTTCTTGAACCAAAACCATTATTCTGAAGTTTTGTTCAATTTGACCTGGAACAGCTTCAGTCATGGCTCAGTTCAAATGGAAACTGAACTGCAAAAATGCATTGGTTCCTTTCTCTGGGCTTTACTAAGTAATTTTGTAATAAAGTTGCATGGAAACAGAAGCTCCAGACTTCCACTTTTTGAAGGAACTTGGAAATTCCAGACATGCTTCTGCCCAAATCAGAGCAAAACCCCAAATATTTCAAGATTCTACATGAAGGAGAAGTTATCTCAAATATGATCTCTTTAGTTCACTGAAATATTTCATTTAAAAAAAAAAAAAAATCATTTAAGTTCAACTTTTAAAAGCTATTAGTATGCAAAGCAAAAAAAATCAAAATAAAAACATGTTTCAAAATAAAAGGATAGTGGGCTTTATTTCTAAATGTCCAAATGGAAAGTTTTAGTTCTTTTGTAATATTTTAATGACTTTTTTTCTAATAGGCAAGTAACTGACCACCCTCTGTGAAATGTACTGATTTTGGAATCTATTTCAACCTGATTTTGTTCCTTTAAAATTTATCTGACCAATTCTTTTATAACAGAAGAGGCGTTAATTATGTGCATGTGGGAAGCATTTTCCATGGAAAATGGTTTTTATTAATGGTGAGGATATGTGTGAGCATCACAGCCTGAAAATAATTAACAACAGTTGAAGACCTATTTCCATTAGATATGGCATTAGATATGGCACATGGCTAACTTCAAACGCAGAATTAGCCTCACAAAGTTAATGGGACTAACAGGAACCTTTTCCGTGATAAAACGAGGCAGCATGTGTGAACTGCTTTATTGAGTTGGAACATAAGACCGCCGGATCAGAAGATCTGACCTGTGCTCCCACCTCTGCCATAAATGTGACAGGTGATTTTTTGTACGTATGGGTGCTACAAAGATGCACAGCACCAAACCAGGCTTAAAAGCATGAATTGCAAATATTTGAAACTTTTAAGTGTTCTCAGGAGAAGATGTTTGAGTACACCTACACAATGCAAGTAGCTCACTAGACAGAGAATAACCTCCAGTTCGGTGTCCACGTATAAGGAATATTAACACCCTGAATGAGTGTTATGGTAGTTAAAACTGCTTGCTGACCTGCTAATAAAAGGGGAATATTATCCAGGAAATGATGGACCCAAATAATGATCCTGTTCTAAGCCTCAGTCAGTCCAGAAATTTTTAAATTCTTTTATTTTTTACAGTAAGCTCCTGATTTTAACTTGTAACAAAAACATCTGCAAACTTCCAGGGCTTTTAGTCAGCTCAGACTGATAAAACAAAGCAGGGGAAGTGAAATCCTGGCATGATCTGTATAAGACTCTTTTTAACACACTTTTTCCACACACAGGCTTATATTACAGAACAGCTAATCAATGAAAACATTGTGCTGGCATCTGTGGGTAAAATTTAGACCTTGATGTTGACACCTTTCAAATATTTATAGTAGTTATTGTATCAACGCCTTAGTGATCTTTCAGCCAAGTTATACACACGTGCCCACGTTTTCAAAAAGTGGTCTCTCAAACAGCATATTTTTTGCTGTGGGCTGCAGTGCGTATCGCATTTGTAATAAGAATATATTTGTGCAACTGTTCAACTCAACTTCAGAATCAATGTGCATGAATAAAACTGCTGTGCACAACGTTTGGTTGCAAACATTGAAAGTATAGGGCCAAATTCCACATAAGTATTTCAAATGACAATGACTGGACTTTTAAGGATGTCTGAGGTTTTAGTCCAAGTAACCTGGAGTTTTCCCTCATCTGCACCATGCCCGAGCAAATGCAGGCTGTGTCTAGACCACAGGGCAACACCGAGCTAGCACTGCTCCATGACATCTCTCCACAGCGATAGTATGTATGGCTTGTCCCAACTATTTCTCAGTGTCCTACCAGCACAGCTGATCCATGTAAACCTTCTCCTGCCTCCCCTCACCTGCCCTGGAGCTCCCCAGCATCACAGCATGAACACCCAGTGATTTGGGAATCAGCAAGTGTTAAGTGTAACCTCAAAAGAAGGTGCTGGGTGGGGTTTGTCTTCATCACTTGCTCACGAGGTCATGGATGAGCTACCCATCCCCAGCGGTGGGGTGGGATAGAGGGAGGGGAAAGGCTCACCCTCTGGAGCCATCTCCCACACACAGCAGATCTGGATAACACGTTCAAACTGAAGATCAAGTCTGCAGAGAGCCAAGGCTACAAGCCCCTCTGACCCATGCTGCAGGCACCTGGTTCTGGTTTGTATTTGCACCCCAGATAGGTCACAGCCATTGCTATCACCTGGGACAAACCGTTCTCTCTGCCTCAGTTCCTACGCATAAAACACAAAGGTAGCACTCCCCCCATACCAGCTTGTCTTGTCTATTTAACTTGAAAATCCCATTTAGCAGCTGCGTATTGCAGTCTTTTGCTGGTGTGCCTCTGCTACAAGCCATACGTTACTCCAAAGCCAGGAAGCTTCCCTTGATCACAGACTGGAACATGGAAAAAGAGATATTACAGTCCCCTTGACAAGACTTCATTCGTCATTTTAAAGTCCACTTCAGTTTATCTATTTGTTTTTCCAGCAGATGGGAAAGGGAATAAGGATCCAATTTTCAGCATTCTTTGCTTGTTTGAAATTGTAAAGTCTAGAAGTATCCCAGGCAGACACATGGAAAACTGCTTGTATGACACTGATCCAACACTTTTCAAAGTGCTATGACTATTTAAATAGAAGAGGCACTTTCAAAGTGCAGACACTTCCATGGGTATTTTCTTCTAAGCTATAGTTTCTCCCTATTCATATCTAGAAATCAGATGAGTATCCCGCTCATTGCCCAGCCAATTTTTCTAGTTAGATCTCGTAGACAAAATAACAGCCTTATTTAGGAGAGTCATCAGTGTTTTAACAGACTTATAAAAGGCAGCCCTGTGTACCATCTCTAAATATTGGCACTCAAGCTGCTTGGTTGGAAGCAGTTGCCTTGTATACGTGTATACTTACAAAGATTTTCTGTTTCTCTTGCCGACAGAAAGAAATTACTGTTCTCCTACTGAATAAACAGGTCACTGTGGATTTCTCTCTTCCGCTGCCTCAGCCACCGCAGAAGTCCTTACATCGAGAATGAAGACGTATTCCTTGGGTGTAAGGGTTGCTCTTGTTCAGTGAAGAGCTGACAAATGAAATGTAGCAGGCTTTGCCCTGTGTTGAAGTTAATCCATAAATGCATGAAGGAGCGGGGTGATTGTTTAAGTCTTGTGCTTCAGAAAAATTCTCTTGAGATATATTTGATGACCACATTAAAAAATTAAAACATGCCCCTTTTTAAGGGGCATGAACATAAACCTAAATTTGATTTGGCCACTCCATTGGAGTCACCATCATGACTTGAAACTGTTGCATCTACGCAGGGGCAGTAAGTTTGCTGTTGACTTTTCATTTGTGGGTTTTGAGAGCAGAACATCGGTTGTACCTGTGTCACCATGTGACATGGACGCTTGTTCACTTGTTCCACAAGTGAGTCCAGTGACTTGCGTTTGGCTGCAGGCACTGGCATAAAATACTTCCCAAGAACGGCAGGAGGTGGAGAATCCAGTCACTTCTCATGGGAAATTTTCCCGAAGTTTAATTGTTCTTCCCTAAAAATATGTCTGGCTTCAGCTTGATCGTGTCTCTGTCCATAAGAATGGAGGGACCGTTGGTCTTGGTGCTTTTCTCTGTGTGAAAGAACTTACAGACTAAAATTGATTCATCTCTTGACCTTTATTTTCAGTCTTCTTCTGATAACCTAAGAACTTACTTCATAAATCCCTCATTACAAATTATTTTCTTTGGCCGTGAAATAAATTTTGCTGCAATAAAATTTTTTTTTCCCCCTGACCTCTCTCCCATCTCATACTAGAATGTAGATACTAAAAACAGACACAGCATTCCTGGATGTGTCTAATTAAAGCTTTTAATGGAGGTAAAGTCACATCCCGCACTCAGCCTTGCTGCTCCTCTGTTTGCCAAGAAGAATCATGTCTCTTATAGTGGTGTATAGAAGAAATTACTTTCATCCTGACATTCACTTAGTAGGGACAAAATTTTACACATGCCAGCGTGTCCCTATGTGCAACATTATAGAGATACCATGCCATGAGAAATTATTAGAAGCGGCGTATTTAATCACTTGTAGTTGCAGTTAAATCATCGATGATGTCTCAGGGACACTGTGAGTAAAGGCTTGTCAGTGTTTCCATTATATTTGTCTGTGTTTTGGAATGTTTTAGATTACATTAAGAAGAAAAACGCAGCATTTTGTTTGCCAGACAGGATGTAAATGGCTTTGCAATTTTCAATAATGTTCTAACCCGCATTGTGTGTAAGAAGCAGCATAATGTTCCCACACATGGGGTTAGCTTACTGTGATGAGGACAGTTTTATGGCCTTCTTCATTTCTTTGAAATGCAATGAGAAAATGTGAGGATTTTATTTCTGTTATTTAAATGTTGCTTAATCAGCAGTTTGACTCCTGTTTTTGTGGACATCTCCTGGGAACCACAGAGGACTCCAGCAGGCAGGTGCCCAGCTCTTCAGGAAAACATTAGCATATAAAATATTTAACAATGGCACATTTTCTCCCAACTGTTTGTCAGCCATTTGAATAAAACGTTTGATTATACCACAAGCTGCCAAAACGTCATTTAAGTAAATTGCTTGGGGAGAAGAAGAGTGGAAAGATGCAAGTCATAAAAGTACCTAAATTGTTGGGGGAAAAGAATGTGACAAAGTTCATTTTTTTTTTATTTCTGTAACAATGAACAGTGCCTGATGCCTTTTTATCCAGCTTTACTGTATTTAGATGGAAGAAAAAAATATTTTCTAAGGCTAAAGAGTTAATGGGCAATCTGTTATAGGTACAAAGATGTTCCTTTCATCTTTATGTCCTTAACGCATTCTATGACTTAGCTTGCTGTTTTTCTACATATGCACGTACAGGTCTGTGTGTACAGAAACACATTATTGCACGAGGTGTAATACCAAATCTTGGGCACATGTTTTCAATACCACATTCTCAAAAATAAAGCATAGAGACACACACAGGTCTTGATGGTTGGAGACCTGGGAAAATGTGCCTTACAGAGAAATGTCAGGCACTCACTCTTCTGAAGTTCTCAAAAAGATCAAGGGAGGATATGATTTCAGTGTCAAAAAGACTAGACTTTTTCTTTAAAGACAGTATATATCAGATATCAAAAGGCTTTTTAACATAGCACGGTAAGACTGAAAATCAAAGGCAAAGACATCCCAACAAGAAATACGTAACAATTATCTAACAGAGTGGGTGAGTCTGAATAAACAAATTGCCAGAGGAAACAGTTGCTCCCCATCTCCTGAAGCATCCCCCAGATACTCTCAGCTTCAGGCAAACAAGGCACTTAGCTGCCTGTAGAAGTTACTCAGTGAAATATGATGGCTCTGTCATGACAAAGTGCAGAGGAGAAACAAATATGGCTCCTTCTTGCCTTAAAATATGTAACTGGAAGGCTGATCAATCTATGCTGTCTACCCTCCTTTCCCAAAATGCCTTGGGAAACTGGCAATGTTGATTGTCAAACTCTGTGTTGCTATTTATTATTAATTAATTTTTATTATGTTAGTGCCTACAGCGCAGGACACATGATAACATTTACAAAACCAAGTAGCTTCCATCTAAGACCCTTTGTGTTGACATCCAGGAGAAAAACTCCTTTCAAGCATGTCATTTCTCACTGGACCTAATGGGACTCCACAGAAGCTCAGGATGTCTCACGAACAAATTCCAAGCAGACATGTGTTTAGGAAAGCAAGCAACTGTAACGAGGAACATAATCATAGCACACATTTACACCCTCCTGTAGACATAGTTAATGGAAGAATTTGTGTCCCATCTCCCTTTTTGCTGTACTGAATGTGAATCTGCCTCCCTGCTACACGCAGAGTAGGGGAACGCCAACGCCTCAGTGACTGAGCCTTTCTTCAGCATCCTCCCTTTCAAAATATCAATTGTAAGCAAATACGTGCAGATACAAAACATTTTTGGGGAGATTTTCAAAAGCCTCAGTTTCCACTGAACTCTGCAGCTACTGAAGCCAGCTGAAGGTTTACGGGAAGAGAGCTAAAGGTTTGCTAACAATCCCATTCTTCATACCTACCATAAACCAGACCTTAATCAGAGCATACCTTCCAATAACTCATCCAAGCTACTGAGCTCAGGATCACAAGTGGCAGCCTGTTAGATTGAACTGGTTAACATTTGCCAGAGCTTGGCTTTGTGGATGGTCATACACCGTTATTGTAGACTTTCTTCTCTGGTTTTCATTTACAGCATTTTCCCTCTTTCAAATCTGTTACATTTTATGGCCTCTATTTCAAGTTTTTAGTATTTTGGGATATTTTGAGGCATATTTTTAGGATATTATTTGACTCCATTAAGTAGATACAGGTTTCCAACTATGTTTAATAGGAGTGAAGCACTGCAATTTTTTTTTTTATTCTGTTATGATAGTAGAAACTGTAAAAATCTGGCTTTCTGAGAAATATGTTGTATTTAAAACCCTGTTTTAACACACAGTGAAATAGATGTAAAACTACAAAAATGAAAGCAAAAAAAAATATAACTAGTCTTTCTCAGTGGAAAAACAATATATATATTTCATCTTGTTTCCAATGTTGATTTTTTAAGGAAATTTCCTTGACTGCTGCTAAGTATGAAGTTTTAATAAGATATTTTTCTCTCTTCCTCTATCATATTTTTCTTTTATGTTACGTTTCAGTTATTTATAATGGCCCTCTGTTGCTTTTGCTGTTGTTGCTCCAGGATGTTCAAGCTCTTTGTGACGAATTTCTGGGTTTGCGGAAAGTGTCAGCACTGGGGATGGCAGACAGCCTCAGGCTGGTGGGACTGGGGGCCTGGAAGCAGCATTGCTGATGCTCCCGGCAGGGAGATATTCCAATGCAGAAGCCTCTGGGCAAAACTGAGTGCAGAGATATCATACCAGGTGGTCATGATGGCTCCTTCTAGCTTTAATTTCAACAAAGCCCAGTAAGTCATGGCAAATTATAAACAATGCTCTGAGGGAAAACACAGGGATTTATGCAATGCCAGCTCTGTTTTCAACCACCTTTAGTACCTCCTTTGTTCAGCTGCATTTGAAAAGAAAGATGCTTAAACCTACTGCACATAGTTTCTCATACTCAGAGGGGTGTTGGTCACTTTATGAAAACATCCAGTGTGCTAGAGTACAGTCTGCAGGAGAAAGCAAGCTCTTTAGATTCAGGTGCACGGAAGAGCAGGGGAAAAAAAAAAAAAAAGAGTGCATGTATTTTGTTGAGAACGGTTGGCCCCGAGTTCATCCTGCTTTGAGAAGACACTCAGAGCTGCCCCAACTCCTTACATGGCCAACACAGAAAAGGACACTTCCAAAAGAGGATTTCCCCACAGAAAATATCTGAATCACACCTGGAGGCATCTCTCTGCACTGCGCACAGAGGATGGTCTGGTAAGTCAGGTGGGATAAATCAGAGGTAAATTATATGAAGCGTTACTCAAGCCTCCAGGCAGCACAGTGATGCTCAACATCACACCCAGGACAGACCTCTGGGAAGGCAATCAGCTTCTCTGAGCATTGTGCTTTGAATTCAAGTTCTCCATGAGCTCTTATGGACTGGTTTGTAAAAGAGAAAGGGTTGTATCTCACACATCACAGCAAATGAATTCCCAGAAAGCACCTGCCTTTAGAAAATTGATAGATTCCCATAGGTTTCTCAGGGTGGGAGCTAGTAAAGATGACATATGAGAAGTGAAAACAAGATGGGAGGGCACCTGTGAAATCCCATTAGCAGCTCCCTTATGAGCTCCTGTTTGCTGGTCTGAACCCCTGGCAGAGAGATTTTCTGATGATATGAATCACAATGACACGACAAACGAATTAAATCAGCAAAGTCCCGTTTCATTTACAAGGCTCAGTTTTCATTATTTCCCATTGCAGAGGAAGTGCAAGCCTAAAACATCTGGTCTTGTTGATGGGCTTTCAGCCAAAGCTTCAACGTCTGCCACTGAGCTGAAAAAACAGCAGCCTAATCTCAGTATTGTCTTTAGCTTTTTCAAAAACTCTTCCTCCTCAATGACACAGCAGAAAGAAATCTTCCCTCAGTGTTTTATTTCAGGCATAGCGTATTAAGCTGCAACCACACACCAACAGCAGATACTTTCCCTCCAGAATCCTGCCACTTCCTGAAGACAATAAAGGTTCAGACAAGGGGGGCGTTCATTAGGGCTTAGCAATTCATTTCTCTCAAAAGATATCTTTCACCAAGGTCACTTTAGGAGGTGGTACCTTATTTCTGGATAGCTGGGAAACACTCCCAAGGAATGTGGGAGAGCAGCAAGAAACATGGAGATCCCAGCAGAAATGAATGAATTTTATGTCTGCCATCCTGACAAGATTCAGGGAAAAATATATTTCAGACCAGATCCAAACTGGATTGTGATGCTTGGGTGTCTATATACAGTGCCTGAACTCAGATAACCCCATAAATATATACAATTTTACACTTCTGCAATGTCCTCCATATCACTAGTGTGAATCATAATTGACTTTAGCACCTCAAAGGCCAAAAGTCTATTGTAAAGTAAAGAGATGAACAAGTTGGGTGTGATTCTGAACAAGATATACTCGGGCCATTTTCTTAGCAAAAATATCCATAAAAGCTCTTAAAACTCCCTGATCCAAGCTAAGCAACTTGTGGCTGTTTCAGGAGAGGAGAAAACTCTTGCAATAAGCAGTTTACCTATGTGCAGTGAGACATCTCTAGCACTCCCTTCTGGAGAGCTGAGTTCTCCCTGTCTCCAGGGAGTAGATGTTGGACCGCAGGATACCTCCTGTTTTATTTCTTCCTACCTAGAAATAATTGTGTTTCTAAGTTATAATAATGTCTGGACTAGTGCCTGCGTATTGAGAAAGATGGATACAACTATTGTCCTTCAAAGAAGAGGAGAAAGCGCTGAACTGATGCAATCGGTCCCCAGTACTGCTTGTGGCCTTGCCAGCCGGGTCTGTAGTGATTGCCGAGGATCTCTCTAGGTAAAATCACATTGGTGCTTCCTTGGATACTTGGGGTCTAAATCTCAGTGACTGATCTTGAAGAGAGGACAAGGTGATTGAAAGCCACCTGAAGCTGTGAGAAATTACTTCCTCTCATTAAAAACACTCAGTTCCCCGGGAGTTACACTAATACCCAGTTAAGTGCTGTTTAAACTCCCGTAGCAGTCACTTTTCCATGCCATCCAAGAGTTGCAGCACTAAAGGGAATTTGTTTTGTTGCTGAGAAGACGACTGACATCCCAGTTTCAACACTCTCTCTTAAACAGCCATTACTGCTCCAGATGCTGAGAAGTATTTAAGTCAAACATGCTACAGCAGATGTGGTAACTCACCCTTTCGGTACTCACAGGCAAGGTATTTTTGGGTGAGTTTTCAGCAGACACTTGAAAATACTGTTCTTCCCCCTTTCCCTCTTTCCCCTCAGCAGGCAAACTAAGCTGAACACCTCCACAAACTCAATTTAGCTCATCCTAAAGCAGACAAATTCCAGACAACTCATTCTATTTTTATTTCCTTCCTTCTTTTTTTCTTTTTATTGCTCACAGAATAAGAAATACACAGAATAGGCCAAAAATGCATTAGTAGCCTCTTTGTTTGTCTTTGGACGACAATACTTAACAAGTTAAGCTTAGCCTATAGCAAAGCAGCCCCAGATGGCCAGATCTGTTCTAAATAAGCCACTTTTATGAGGCCAGGATGTCTAAAAGAACCACACTTCATAAAAGGAGAAAATGTGCAAGCCAGAAGAACTCCAGAAAAAGAAAATCTCTCTTACAAAACTACTAGCGTTCAGACTCTGTATAAACATGATTATCAAAGACATCCTTGGGTTTTGCTGTGATTTTTTTCCTTTTTTTTTTTTTTTCCCCGAATCTAGAAAGGAAATATTTTAGTCAGATATTTACATACGTTTCCATTATTCCAAAAAAAGAAAAACCTCAAATGTTCCCTTCACTGGATGTGAAAACTTACCTGATAAAGAGATGTTTGAGATCCTTAGCAGTGAGATATGCACTTATGATTAATAAATTATCGTCCTAAAATTGTATCCTTTTTCCAGAGACAAAGGTCTCAAGGGTGTGCTCGTTAGCTTCTGGCTTACAAGGGGGAACACACCTCCTTTAATCCATGCAGACCTCCAACCTAGATTGTACTGTGGCTTTGTAACATGGAGATTTAATCTGTTTTCCCTTGCCTTTTACTTTCAGAGACATCCCAGTCTATTCTGGAACTGTCCTTTAAGCAGCAAGCAAACAAGCAAACAGATAAAAGTTTAAAGGTTTGCCAGCACCAGTGGATGGCGTAACCAATGAACCATTCTCCATTAGTCAAATGTTGCCAATCTTCAGGAAACAGGCCCAAAATATTAATTCATTCTGAATCTTATTGAAAGTAACTCATTCCATGAGCAACACAATTACTGGCATCCACTTTCCCATGAGTTTGTGTGATGGAGTTGTATTTTCAAGAGTCAAATAAGATGCATGGTCTTCCTGACACGTCTTGGTGAGTTTTTTCCCATAATGTGTAGACCCTGTTGTCCAAAATAAAAAAGGGCATGCTCACATTGCAGCCTGTCCTTCTGTTGCATCTTATACCAGGACAGCTATTTTTGTGACAGAGAATTTTGTTTCTGTTTCTTTTGGTTCTAGTCAAATGAGCATGTCCTGGATGATGATCCCTAAGCCTTTGTTTCTCCAATTAACCAAACAAAAAAAGCAAAAAGGGAGTAAGTTTATTCGTATACAGAATGACCAGAGACCACACAAATTCCTTGTATTTTGATCAGTTGAGCAGGGATATTATTTCTAGGGAGTAAAGAAGGGTTCGGGTTCCTTAAATGTGTGTTTCACCTATTGCCCCAGTGTCCTCAGTTCTATTTATTCTCCTAATTGGCAAAGGGGAACCTCATGCTTACTCATCACAAAACCTCTAAAGTTTAGATAAGCTGTTTTTAACAAGCACTTGATTAATCAACAGACTCAGACATTGTCAAGCTGTGTTGCAGCTTCTAATTTTTAGGCACCATGTGCCCAGGTGCGTAGGATATCCCATATCACAGAAAGGAAAAATGAGTTTGCAGAAGCTGACAAGCCGAGCACGGAGTCGTCTACAGGAACTATCAGAAAATCCTAAAAGAAGGGCAAGACTTCAGCATCTTTCAAAGCGTAGATTCTTCTCTCTGTATTTGTGCTGTAAACCCTCTCCTGCAATAAAGGAGTAAACTCAGGTCAGCTGTCCGACACATGGCAAGAGGGAGTCCAGGAGAAAATATCACGACAACTATGGTTTTTTCAAGATGGACTATTTCAATTTTTGTCGTGCTGTGAAATTGAGTTTAGGTATGTAAGTACCTAACATCTAAAAAGCTACCTGAAATAAGGAGCAAAACTAAAACTTGCATTCTGAATAGATTTCTTCTATTTAGCCTGGAGGTACTTTGTTTTAGCAGGGATACAGCAGGCACAGTGGTTGGTTTATTTTCCATGAGAAAATGAATATGTTTTCATTTCAGGTCAGACTGGGACAATTTTCCTTTTTAATTTCCACTTCAAGCAGCAAGTTGAAAAATCAATTCTCATCACAGGTCTAATTGCACTGCCTCTGTTCTTTTACCCAATGCTCCAGAACACAGCACAAAAACTGGGGTGTAGAAATAGAAAACAGAGAGTGGAAAATACACTACCTAATAGTTTATGCTAAGAGGACTGGAAATATAGGTGTGTAGGGTGCAAAGTTTAGCTGAGCCTTATACAGCCTGCTGTGTGCTGGGACGTGAGCAGCTGTTGTTCCACCACAGCTCTCAGCAAAAGCTGTTGTCAGGGACATCTCATGAGACCACAGACCCCTGGTTTTCACACATTACCACCTACACAGTGCACAGAGATTTCTTCCCAAGGGTGAGAAGATATCGAAGACCTCTCCTGAAGCCCCGTGCCTTATTCCCGACATGTTCAGAGGTCTCACTTTTCAATTCAGTGTTTTAGAAGGTTGCTGAATAAAACCACCAAGTGAGAGTACGAAGTGCAGGTGCTATTGAGACAACACAAATGCAGTGGAGAACTATTGAGAGGATAGATTTAAACACTGGGAGATGACAAATGTTGAATGCACAAATTACCCAGTCCATTATTCCACCATGTTATGTTGAGTGTAATCATTGATTAAATGCTGGATCATCAATTACCAAGCAATGTTTAGCTTTGTATCATCCCAAAGTATCTCTTATCATGGGAGTATTTGAACATTCTCAGTTGGCAGCAGAAACAAGACAGTTGCATTAAGTTAAACCCTGAGATTAAATCTGGTCTCCAGGGCAAAGGCAGAGTGATTAGTACTCCTGTTTATAAGCAGAATTGCTCTAATCTTTTACTTATAAATTTCCTCCTCCATCTGTTATCCATCAGGGAAGCGAAGTTTTAAGAAATTGTGCAGATGGCTTTAAGGCACTCTACTTCTTTCGCTAAGCAATGCCTTGGCCTGCTAGATGTGTATCTTGGAGATGGAACTTAATTTGCAGAAATTGCACCTTTTCTAACCTTTCCCATTTTCCACCCCAGAACCTGTGCTGAAGTCCTGTGCAATGCATTTTTCACTGCCCCTTCTCCATAGAAAATGGGCTCCATTGTGTTGAAAGATGCAATGTGCAGTACCTGTGCCAAAGGATTAAACTTTCATCATCTGGGTTTGATACTTAGATTCACGAGAGGAAATGAGTGCTAAGCATCCACTACATGCCAGGATATATTGAAAGATCCCTTTAGCGGTCTGTGCCAGTATTTTAAAAATAGGGCACATGAGGGTCTTTTGCACTGGAGAACATTATATCTTCTTAAAGCAAAGCTTTTTCACTATGCTTGCTTTTTTAGAGAAATTTAAATTATATCAGTAGAAAGGAGAAAGCGGGAAAGCAATTAAGGGAAGAAAGACAGGGAAGAAAGACAAAGAGGTGATAACAAGCAACTCAACAACAATGTGTTTACAATGCATTTTGGCACTAAGAAAGGACAGGGTATCTTTGGGCTGCCCACACATGCACATACAACACAGATATCACATCATTGGCAGAACCATAAATAGTACCAGGGAAATTATTCCCTTGAGAGTCCTGGGGCAAAAACTCAGGCCAACCAAAGTTGATGCTCTTCTGCCATTGACTTTTGCGGACCTCAGGTTTTACACCAGAGTTCACAAAACATTAGGGTTAAGGTCTGCTACAGTCAATTCTAGACTTGGGAAAAAATTCCAGTCTTAGGCAGGTGAAGTTTCCATTATCACAGATATCTTCCCAATGTATGTTTCTCTACCCATATACCACCTTGTGAGTGAAGTACTAAAAACTCCATTAAAATACAATGGGAAGTCTGTTCCCTTTGATAGAAACCTACATGACCTCACAAGCCTTTGACTGTCTTACTGAGACTCTAGCAGAGAAGACCCCGTAGGATTAAGGTGATGGATGTTGTGATGCCTCAAATTCAAATTAATTCAAATTAAAAGCATGATAAAATTCATAAGCACCTCAAAGAACAGGACCTGATGATCTGCTGCAATAAAAAGATACTAATCCAACACTTTTTCAAGGTGACCCTTGCACATATTTTTCAAAAAGCTGGGGTTGCTCAGTGCACAGCATCCTGCCAGAATAAAGCCATGTACTTGCTTTTGTTACAAAAGGTTTTCAGGCCATGTTCTTTGAGGTTAGTTACTGCTTGCTTCTGTTTATCACGGATTGTCATGGCACTGCACATATATCAGTGTCATATATCAGACTCTTCTTCATTAAATCTAAACCATTCAATTGAAATCAAGGCTCAAAAACATGTAATTTATGCACAATTTTGCATTTTCCATCTTACATATAAGGCCATTAAAGGAAAAGGCTCTCTTATCAGCCATCTATTTTTAGAAGCCTAACATGGGTAGTTGAGTATGGTTTGTAGAGAACAGGCATTTACTCAGGCAAGATTTATATACAGATTTTGCTTTAAGAATTCTGTTATTTTAAGAAAAGAAATAACAGGTTTGTGATTAAGACGTGGAACCAAAGACAGGAAGGCTACATGAAGTTCTTTGTCCTGTCCTAAGTTTTCTGTGTCACTCTAGGCAAATCACTTCACTCCTCTCTGTTTCAGTTCTGAATCTCTAGGATGAAGACTACAGTGGTTCCTCATTTTTCTTGAGTGTGCATATGCATATAAAAATGTATTTGAGCTTTTGTTTACATAAAGAAAACACTCATTTTTTATTTGTGGATGCCCCAGTAGAATGGAGCTATCTTGGCTGGGCTGCTAAGTGGCTCTACAATGCAAATATAAATTACACATTTGAGCCATTAGCACTCCAATTTTTCATAAAGTGAGATTCATTTCACCAGCTAAAAGCTGGAAGTTTAACCTAAGCTGGCCATCTAGACTCTAGCCATGCGCAGCAGAGACAGGCATCTCTAGAGGTTAATTTTTCACTCTGACAGTAGACACCTGGCACTCCATTCCACTGCCAAAACATTGGCATTTGTGTCACTCGAGACGCTCTTGCACTGCCCAGCTGGTCTGCAGCTGCCACCCCAGACGGTCGCAGGTCTCCAGGACATCCCTTGTCACCTCTGCTGGTCCTGTCTGGTTGTCTCAGCACCCTACTTCTCTGCAAAAGTCCCTTCACTGAAATAGCTAAATAATTCCACCAAGAGGGAATACAGCTCATGGGTTAAGACACCTAATTTAGGTGTGTAACGTAGACATCTATATGTGAATCAAGAGCTCAGGCTTCCTTTACAGGCCAGGCAGAGGTGCCATCGGCACAATCAAAGGAGCGCGACAAGGGATTCAACTGCCCTGGAGCAGATGCCTACATCTGACACAGGAACAGCTCCGTAGACTCCTCCAGCTACATAGACTTTAGATCGTCTAATGTCTTGGATTCAGAAGACCTTTCGCCCCTTTTTGAAAAGCACCGAATTTACTTAAGAAATTAATTAAATTTCTTTATTTAAGAGATTACAAGCAGTTATTGGCAAGCGAGCTTTTTTGCTCTATTAAACAATGCTCCAAAACAGAAAAATGACACAATCCCTAATGTGTAAAAGTTTTAGCACAAAGAATGTATAGAGCAAGCACATACTAATTACAGAAGAGTGCTAGCAACACTGCTATTTGTTTTGAGTAAGAGAAAGGGAGCCCCGAGTGCTAATTCCTCATAACAGAAACATCTGTCTCACTGGAATTAAATTCATGTTCCTCCTTCAAACTTGCACTTATTTGGTAACACGGCAACCTTAATGGAAAATAGCGTTTACATGTCTGGCAATGTAGCTACAATGTTAATGATAGTGAATGCGGGATGAAACGGGGGTAGGAAGGGTTGAAACAGAAGAAGCAGCATCTGACAAGTTTTAAGAAGCACAGTATAAAAGGTGGCCTCCAAAACCATCTGTCAAACTGTCGAGGTGATGAATTTTTAAATGTAAATAGATTTTTTTTTTTACCCTCCACTTAGACTATAGTGCATGTGAGAGCAGTACAGCAGGCACGAAAAATAGACAACTGAACTACACATCACCCTCTGTAATCAACCTTGCAGTCTTTGCTCATTTATTTATGTGCAAACAGGCTGAAGGTACCACCAGGTGACAGCCTGAGAGCATCCGTCTTGCAGAGATCATCCTGGCTGCAACCCATTTTCACTGCATAATCTTAAGATAATGTAATGGAAAAGGACCCCCTGCAGTAGCAGCAACAGGAACTTGCGTAGACAACGTACCAGAGTTTTCCACATCTCCTTGAATGAAATCTCTTTGCCTGCACATTTCTCCCATGTCTACTTTAGGTCATATTTAGCATTCAAAGCAGTTTTTCTAAGGTCTTCGTTAAAGATGGGTGAAAGGCCAAAGCCTGCAAAGCAGGATACAGCTGTTCTCACCCCTGTGAGGTGACCGTGGACATGTTGACTCTCTCAGTTTTAGAGAAACACATTTTTGTGTTCCTGTTCAGAATAAGGCACCATTTAGCTGTGCCTCATTTTAGTAAGTGAGTAGGTTGAAACAGGGGTTTCAAATCACAGGTAAAGGTAATTTTACAGGTAAATTACAGCAAAAGGTAATTGTAAAGTGTTTCAGAGAGCAAAAAGAAAGCTTTCTGTTTTGAAGTAATGCGCTAACCTGACTTCAGTCTTTCATCATATTGTGGGGAAGAGCAGAACAAATTCTCATTCTTATATCACTTCCTTTGTGAGGAAAACCACAACCTTCCCTTTGATATCAATTCAGTGGAAGAATTCACTAGTGATGCCACAAGTAGAGAAAGAAATATCTGAAAAAATCTTTTCGTAGTTGCACAGACGCAACTTGGAGCGTGAACATGCAAGCAGTGCTTCGGCAGCGATGTTCATTGTATTTTGGGCATCTGGCAAGATTTGGAGTGGAAAGGCAGAAAAATGTCACTGATATACTACAGTCCTTTCTGCTAACCCAGGTTATTCACACTTCTCTCCTTCACCCATGTGAACCATGTGAGACTTTTCTGACACCAGTTGCCTGTGTCCACTGTATTGTTGATGACTTGTCTTCTTTAGCCATGCAGCGACAGCTGCACACAGCTCAGGAAAGACATCAAAACCTACTTAGGAAGCAGAGTGGAAAGACTGCTTCCTCGGGGAAGCAGGCAAATCCCCTCCCGGCCCCTCCCACCTTCCCAGTTACCCTTGCAGAACAGATATGAAGTCCTGCAGGAGGAACTGGCTCTTGGAGAGGAGGATGATACACCTAGGCCATAAATGTTAGAAAGCCAAAGTCGCCATGGACTGGCTCCAAAAGGAAAAGCAGACGGGTCATTGTTGTCAGTGACACTCTACTGAGGGGGGCAGAGGGGCCAATATGCTGTTCTGACCCACTTCACAGGGAAGTCTGCTGCCTCCCTGGGGCATGGGTCAGGGATGTGTTGGACAAACTTCCTGCCCTAGTAAACTCTGACTATTATCCCCTCTTAGTATTTCAGGTGGGTAGTGATGAAGTGGGTAGAAGGAGCCCAAAATCAATTAAAAGAAATTTTAGAGCCTTGGGGCGGCGGCTTAAGGGATCAGGAACGCAAGTTGTATTTTCCTCTATCCCTTTAGTGGCAATCACGAATGAGGAAATTAACAGGAAGAGGCATCAGGTCAACCCGTGGCTCCAGGACTGGTGTTATCGGCAGGGCTTTGGGTTTTTTGATCATAGGCTGCTATATGAGTCACCTGACCTGCTGGTGGCAGGTGGGATGCACCTGTCCCAGAAGGGGAAAAGAATTTTGGGGCAGGAGTTAGCAAGGCTCATTGACAGGGTTTTAAACTAGATATGAGGGGGGAAGGGGAGATAACTGGGCCTGTCAGGAATAAAGCCAAGGCAGGCATGCCAGGGCTTGAAGGATGGTGGACTAGTGAGGACTCTTGCTCTGCCATTTCATTTGAGAGAAGGGACAGACACTTAGAAATCATGGAAGCACCTGAGAAGGGTCTGGTAGGAAATGGGGCCCACACTCACAAAAGGTGTTGGAATCGTTAGCTCATCTGAAGTGCATCTATACCAATGCACGCAGTATGAGCAACAAACAGGGGGAGCGTGAAGCCATGATGCAGCAGGAAAACTACAACATAGTGGCTATCACAGAAATGTGGTGGGATGCCTCACACGACTGGAGTGCCGCTATCGATGGCTACAAGCTCTTCAGGAGGGACAGACAGGAAAGGAGAGGAGGTGGAGGGGCCTGGTATGTTTGAGAATGCTATGAGAGCTCAGAAATCAAGTATACTGATGATGGAGTGGAGAGTGTTTGGATTCGGTTAAGGGCCGATAAAGCTGATATTGCTGTGGGAGTCTGCTATAAACCTCCCAACCAAAGCAGTGAGGCGGATGAAGCTTTCTATAAGCAGCTGGGGGAAATCTCGTGGTCACTTGCCGTTGTTCTTGTGGGGGACTTTAACCTCCTGGCTATCTGCTGGGAATACAACACAGCAGAGAGGGAACAATCCAGGAGGTTCCTGGAACGTGTGGAAGATAACTTCCTCACACAGCTGGTAAGTGAGCCGACCAGGGAAGGTGCCCTCCTGGACCTGCTTCTTGTGAACAGGGAAGAACTTGTGGGGGAAGTAAAGGTTGGTGGCCATCTAGGGCACAGTGATCATGAGATGATCAAATTTCTGATTCTTGGAGAAACAAGGAGAGGGGTTAGTAAAACTGCCACCTTAGACTTCCGGAGGGCAAACTTTGACCTGTTCAGAAGACTGCTGGACAAAATCCCTTGGGAGGCTGCCCTGAAGGATTTAGGAGCCCAGGAAGGCTGGACATACTTCAGGAGAGAAGTCTTAAAAGCACAGGAGGAAGCTGTCCCCGTGTGCCGAAAAACAAGTAGGCGGGGAAGGAGACAGGCCTGGCTAAATAGGGACCTTTGGCTGGACCTCAAGAACAAAAGGAGCGTCTATGACCTTTGGAAGAGGAGGCAGGTCTCTCGTGAAGACTATAAGGATATAGCGAAGCTATGCGGGGAGAAAATTAGGAAAGCCAAAGTGCAGCTAGAGCTCAACTTAGCTACAGTTGTTAAGGATAACAAAAAATGTTTCTATAAGTTCATTAACAACAAAAGGAGGATTAGGGAAAATCTCCCTCCCTTATTGGATGCAAAGGAAAACATAGTCACAAAGGATGAGGAAAAGGCTGAGCTGCTCAATGCCTACTTTGCCTCAGTCTTTAGCAGTGGAACTAGCTGTTCCCTGGGCACCCAGCCTCATGAGCTAGGAGGCAGGGAAGGGAAGCTGAACGAGGTCATCACAATTAAAGAGGAAGTGATCAGTGACCTGCTACACCGCTTGGATGTGCACAGGTCTATGGGACCGAATGGGTTACATCCAAGAGTGCTGAAAGAGTTGGCAGACGTGCTCGCCAAGCCACTTTCCATTATCTACCTGAAGTCATGGCTAACTGGGGAGGTCCCAATGGACTGGAGGGTAGCAAATGTAGCACCCATCTACAAGAAAGGCAGAAAGGCGGATCCGGGAAACCGTAGACCTGTCAGTCTGACCTCAGTACCAAGGAAGGTCATGGAGCAGATCATCTTGAGTGCAATTACAAGTCATATAATGGACAAGCAGGGGATCAGGCCTAGTCAGCATGGGTTTACAAAAGGCAGGTCCTGCCTGACGAACCTGATCTCCTTCTATGACAAGATGACCCAATTATTGGATGAGGGAAAGGCTGTGGACATTGTCTACCTAGACTTTCGAAAAGCATTTGACACTGTCCCCCATAGAATTCTCATGGAAAAACTGGCTGCTCATGGCCTGGATGAGCATACGATCTGCTGGATCAAGCACTGTCTGGATGGGCGGTCCCAAAGAGTGGTGGTCAATGGAGTTAAATCCAGCTGGCGGCCGGTCACAAGTGGTGTCCCTCAGGGCTCAGTGTTGGGACCATTTCTGTTTAACATCTTTATTGATGACCTTGATAAGGACATAGAGTGTATCATCAGCAAGTTTGCAGATGACACGAAGCTAAGCGGGAGTGTTGATCTACATGAGGATAGAGAGGCTCTACAGAGAGACTTCGATAGATTGGACTGATGGGCCAATGCTAATGGAATGTGCTTCAACAAGGCCAAGTGCTGGGTCCTGCACTTGGGCCACAACAACCCCATGCATCGCTACAGGCTTGGGGAAGTGTGGCTGGAGAGCTGCCTGGCAGAAAAGGACCTGGAGGTTCTAATTGACAAGCGTCTGAACATGAGCCAGCAGTGTGTCCAGGTGGCCAAGAAAGCCAACGGAATCCTGGCTTGTATTAGAAATAGTGTGACCAGCAGAAGGAGGGAGGTGATTGTCCCCCTGTACTCAGCACTGGTGAGGCCACACCTTGAGTATTGTGTCCAGTTCTGGGCACCTCAATATGAGAGAGATATCGAGGTGCTGGAGCGAGTGCAGAGGAGGGCAACAAAGCTGGTGAAGGGCCTGGAGAATAAATCTTGCAAGGAGCAATTGAAGGAGCTGGGACTGTTTAGTTTGAGGAAGAGGAGGCTGAGGGGAGACCTCTTCACTCTCTACAACTACTTGAAAGGACATTGTAGAGGGGTTGGTACTGGTCTCTTCTCACAGGTAATTAGCAACAGAACAAGAGGGAATGGGTTAAAGCTGCAGCAGGGTAGGTTTAGGCTGGACATTAGGAAAAAATTCTTCACAGAAAGAGTGGTTAGACACTGGAATAGGCTGCCCAGGGAGGTGTTGGAGTCACCATCCCTGAATGTGTTTAAGACTCGTTTAGATGTGGTGTTAAGGGATATGGTCTAAGGGAGAACTTTGTAGAGTGGAGCTGCTGGTTGGACTTGATGATCCCAAGGGTCTCTTCCAACCTAAATGATTCTATGACCGCGAGCTCCCTCAGACCTCCAGCCTGCTGTGGTGACATTGCTAGGACACCTGAGCTATTCCAAAGCCACCCCAAGTGCATCTTTCTGAGCTGTGATCAATGCAGGGCCCTTGGTGTTGACTTGTCATGGTCCAAATTTACTGTTCGTTCAGCTTCCCCATGACTGCTAAAACAATGATAAATTCAGCAGCAGTAGGACTCTCTCCCAGGCTGGGGATATGGGGAGCCAAATGGTACCAGTACCATTGATTGCAGCTCTTCCAGCAAATCCCCAGAAACTTAAAAGCACAATTTTCACCCACTCCAGAAAGAAAAATTATTAAAGACCACTCCATAAACACTACAGGAGCTGGTTATTCAAAGACCAGCCTTGACTGAAATAAGACATGCCCTGCCCACCCCATTCCTGTGGCTCTGTAATAACTCTGCCATTTTAGTTAACTGGGGCTACTTCTACCAGCCAAAACAAATACTACATTCAAAAAGGCTTGTCTTGACTATCAGAGTGTTAGCTTTTCCCTTTCTGGTAGATAAGTTGAAGTAGGAAAACAGATTGTGGCTTCTGCATCCCCTGGTCCCCCCCACACAATGGGAATGCGATTACAGCCCTGCTGTGCCCCCAAGGGCAGAATAAAAAGCCTCTTTCTACTCTGTCTTACAGGGTAGGACATCGTTACTCCATGAAACATAATAGCTCAACACTTACACCTGAAACACAATCTACTCCCTTCTCTCTTCATTCTCGCTAGAGCTACTACGGCTCCCTTGTTCCATTATGTAGGATATTACTTTCCCTGTCTGAGAGCAGGAGGGAAGACATCAGCTGTTATCTTTCAGCCGATAAAGATCTTCATTCACGCCTGACGGATTGCAACTTAAGAAAAAAAAACATCCTCCCTTGGGCTCTGTGAATGGCAGTGCAATAACATAGTGTTAATAGCTCCCAGTCTAGATAACGCTGTTACTTCTGACAGTAGGAAACGGAGTTTGATAGTTGCTGAGATGTTTTGATCACCTGTCAGGGAAACATTATGTCTAAGTTTTGCTTCAGTAGAAATATGCCATTAGCATTTGCACCACATTCCTTACCTAGCTTAGAAGCTGGCACCGTACACAAGCACAGGCTTTGGGCATAAATCCATATTATAATGATGAAAGGCTATGGACCCCGAAATTCCATTATATTTGATAGTGGTTCCCAAGAGATTTTTTTCCCCTGTTCTTTACCTGTACCTTCTCCTGGAATTTTTTTTGCACCTCAGGCACACTGCTGTGTCTCTTAATTTCCCCTCATGTTGTTAGGAGTTAAGAGCATTTGCTCAAGGGGGTCCCTGCACCTTGTTAGATCTTACCCCCAAATCGACCACCTTATTTAAGAAGGAAGAAAAATCAGAGCATCTATGGTAAAAGTTCAGTCTACAAATCTCTATTTTAGGACTATCAATATTTTATGAATTAGAACTTTTTGGAGACTATGACCCAATGATTCTGAGCTGTAACAACCTGAGTTTTCTCTAATATTTGGCAGTAGAGGATCTAAGGCATTCTTCCACCCTCCTCATCCCTGAACTTACTGCTCAACTCTATGCTTCCCAACATGAAAAGTGCTCTTAGGTTTTGTGGGAATTGTGGATATTGACAAATATTCCCATTAAGATCACCGAAGAGGTGATAAAATCAACTGTTTGTGTGGAAAAATCAACCTGAAAAAATATTTTGTATATTGTGATCTAGATTTCTGATGCCTTATCAGCCCCAAATAAAGCACGAAGTTTATCTCCTATAATCAGCTAATTTGGAGGAGCAGCTGGGACTTTGGAGACCACATCTTGACCTACAACCACCACCAGAAGGCCCAAAATCAGGCAGCCTCCTGACCACCATACTTTTAGCAGCACTTTATAAATGCTCAAAGATAAAGCATCGCTTCCAAGCATAATCATTAGTGTCAAAAGAGTTTGGATATAACACCACCCGGAGAAGGGTGAGTGTCCCAGGAATATCTTCTGTGAACGATCCCCATTTGCACACTGAAGAAATGAGCTGCGTCCACAAAGCTTCATCCAGCTTTAGGTGAGGCAAAGGGCATGCACAGGTGTTTCTGAGCCACAGGAAGACAAACTGAGCCTTCTTGGTAAACCTCTAGTACATTTGGAAGCCAGAGCAATACCAGATAGCGCTCCCACTGGCTTGCTAAGGGGTATGTCTGAGTGGTAGCAGGCATCTCACAGTTGCTGCCACCCCTGCTGATGCTTAATGCTGAGCAGGGCCTTTGCTGAGGGTGCGTTGGATGCCACTCTCAGAGCTGTCTGGGTGACGCTACCAGCCCACCATCCTCATGTGCTCCTGCTCTGACGTTGGGTCTTACCCACAGCCTGGGAAGGGCACCCTAAGGTGCAAAGCCTCACTGCAGCACCCAGTAAAGCTGGCAGCACCCATGGAGGCTGCAGCAGTCAGGGCACTGCTACTCCCCTGTCCGTCCTTGAGATAAGCTTTAAAAACAAGTGAACTAAAACAGATGATCTGCCCCAAGCCAGAAGGGTAGAACAGACCAGATTTTCCGCACACAAGCTGAGGCCTGGGCTTTGCTCGCTTTGCCCACGGTGAATGTATTTGTGCACATGTATGTGCAAGCCAGCACAGATGTGTACGCTCACAAGTATCTTTTCATCCTTTGTGGACGCTGTCATGTACAAAGATAAACCATCGGGCAATACATCAGCTCTGACATGGGACATGCAGCTGCCTCGGAAACACCAGTCTGTACCGTTTAGTGCTGCTCTACCCACGAGAGGGAGCTGACAATCCTCCGGCTGAGTTTGACAGCCACAAGGCTGCTAACAAGGGGTTGAGTCTGGCTCCCCATCCATCCCCCCCCAACTTTAGATATATTTGACACATGTTTTTCATAAAGCTGGGGAAGAGTAGATGATGTGAGGCAGGTGAAAGCAAACCAGTAAGGGAAGAAATTATGTCTGAACTTTTACACATGGCCTGGAGTTTGACAATAAGCTTCTTTCTCCTTTTTTAAGAAAATGGCCCACTTACTTGAGGTCTTTGGTGGGGTGACTCAAGAGCAAGGTCTTGCATTAGGTCGAATGCACAGTCTGTGCTGAAGGTATGTGATGACAGTTATCATCATGGGGTATTTTGTGTTTGAGTCAACTCCAAGGTACAGCACAACTTGTAGCTGGTAACACATAAACCATGCTATCGCTTGGGTTGCCATATGGGAATCTCAGCAGAGACAGCCATGAAAATCACAGACTTTTAGTGAAACCTGGAAGCCCTTATATCTGTTGATGAGGACAGAGTCCGATAAAACTCAACCCATGGCTCACCAGGTCTAGCACTACATGCCACAGCACTACAGTAATTCAGCATCCAGACGGTGATTAGCTGGGCTGCCCTAGTCCCATCTCTGAAGATACACTCAAAGGCATGGATAAACTCAGGTTGAAATACAAGCCACAGGCAAATGGCCACTGCTCCCACTCCCTGGGCTGAACGAACATCTTTCCAATACACTTGCAGGGCTATGCATCACTCTGAGACTCCTTGAAGTTACAATACTGCAGTGCAGTTTGCACTAGCTTGCTACTTACTGAGAAAAATGTGAAGCTGGTGATGTTCAGAGCAGTGTCCTGCAGAGCATGCAGAGATCCTGCCCGCCAGCCTGTCTCTGGCAGACAAGATGCATCGCCTCACTCCCTTCACCCACTGGGTTCCTGGACAATGACATTCTTCACACCAGCTCTCAGTCCCGGGAACAGCACTGCAACATATTCCCTGCCTGGATTAAGCAGATAACAACAGGACTGAGCAAACCTCGCCTGAAGAGCAGCTTGTGGTAACTTTGTCCACCTGGAAATGCAACTGCAAGCATGGAGTCAGGAAACAATGTCCTGGGGCTAGGACCTGGGAGTGAAAAATCCTTTGGAAAACACTGGAGAGTTCTGAAAAAGGCTCAAGGAGCAGCAGCACAGCAGGAGTGGTGTGGGAACATCCCACACATTGAAGATTTTTGCTCTTGGAGCCTAAACATGTCCCTTTTTTATAGTTACACAAACCCTTTCACAAGGCTGATTGCCCTCTTCCCGTTCCATAGCAGTCTGGCCACCAGGTCCTGGAAAAGGCTTGTGCTGCATTCCTTTCTCGAGTAAAATACCCAGAGCTACGGGGGCTGAGAGAGGTAAGTAGGATCAGCCTTTAAGTGAAAAATATGCTCAATTTTAAGATGAGGAGGTCATCTGGTGATATTTTTGTATATAAAGATACACTCTCATCAGTTCTGCATATAGACATCAGTCAAAATAAAGTGAGAATACCGCAAAATAAAAATGGTGTGTTTATAAGTGTTGAAAAATGACAGAACACAATAAAGCATATTTCCATTCCATATGGTCCCTTAACCTGTCATGCATCATTGCAACAGAAAAGGTATTGTAGCTGTGACAGCAGCATAGCAGATTGTCATTTAAATTCCCAACAAATAACTTTGATTTAGTGCTCCCCTAGCAGCAGACCACTGTAAATAACACCTAAAAGGCTCAGGAACTCCCATGATGTCTCTTTTAGGCCTTATACCAGAGCTCACTGAAGTCAGGAGAGTTTCCTCATTGATTCAAACAGGCTTTGGTTCAGGCCATTAAAACAGATGCTCATCACAGTAAATCTACTGGTATCAGTGGGAGTGTTTTGGGATAAAACTACCATAAGAAAAACTGGTATCAGAGCCCTTGCATACTCTGCGCTTTGCAAGGGAAGAGAGGACTGCAGCTGAACTAGTGTAAGATATATTTTATTTTCAAAGCCATAACTGAGCCTATTTTAAATGGTGTTTCCTGATGCATTTTTTGCAATTGCTAAGACTGTATTACATTTCGGGCAAGGCAGCGAGCTGGAAATCCAGTGAGAGCAGTAGGCAGAAATTAGTTCCCCTGTTCACAATCCATCAGTTGGGCATTTTCATCTCAGGGGCACTGGTCCCATGTCTTCCTTCCTCACTTATTTTGGAAACTGAATAAATAGTTGCTGCCCAGAGGAGAGAGCCCACAGGATACGGAGACAAAAATGGTCCCCACGAGGGTCCTCGTGGTCAAACCCAGTCTTCTGCAGACTGAATTATGAAATGTAACCTGAAAACTGTCTTTAACCCTCAGGCAACAAGACTTTGTTTCATGAAAAGAAATTATATTTTCACCATGAAAGTTAGTTAGAGATGTGAGTGAGTTCACACAAATTTGTGTATTCAGAGAAATCCTTGCTCACAGTAAGGTGTATTTTCTGCTTTCAGCCAGATGTAGCAATGGGAAAGCAGAGCCAAGGCACTCTGAATTGTCTTGCAGACAATTATAACTTGTTGAGGAGTTTGTATTAAAAAATTCTGTTAAAATTAAGAAATATTCTGTATTTAACAGAGCTGTTTTGCTGGTTCCCTCATTATTTAATGATTTCTGGGCATTACTGCTCATTCTTCAATTGTAAAATATCCATATCATGTAATTAGCCTAACTAAGTATTTCTCAGGGGTTTTGCTGAGCGTTCATTTTGTGCTCACTCTTCAGTGTGTCTTTTGGGACCGCTGAAACCTCTCACAATGATGTCAAATGTATTCCCATTGATTTAACTGCTCTTTCAAGTGTTTACTCAACAAGATAACAACTATCTTGCCAAAAATTCGTCTGAGCAACATTTAAACTCAATCCACCAGGGAAACGAAAACCAGTGTTCATTAAAAAGTCTTTGCAGATTCCACCCTCTCACCTGTCCCCCCATCCCCTCTGTACATGCCCTTTGCTGTCTTGGGAATGTCAGAAATACAGAACTGTGTGCACATCCCCACTAATAGCACATTTCTCTACAACACCTGCCTCCTAAGCTGAATTACAGGCACTTCTGTAACAAATGTTGTGGGGAGCTTTTGCTGTCCTTGGCGGTTGAACAAAAAGAATGAAATACTTGAATTTAGGCAGAGCATCCTGAAAAGGGGCAACCTGTATTAGCCCACAGATCAAGCTGAAATTTTAGAACGACATACGCAGTTCTCATTCTGACAAGCTCCTAGATGGTTTTCCCAAAAAACAAACAAGACAGTGTCTATATGGAGTTTAATGAATGTTTCAGCTGGAGGGGAGCCATATCTATTGAGCTAAGAGCATGCATTCATCTTCATACAGGAAATTTGAAAATAATCTTCTTCACAACTGGAAAATTGTTCCTTGCATCTCTCTGTTTGCCAGCATAGTTTGTCATCGCTCGCATAACAAGTTTGCAGGATGAATCATGGACAAACTATACAAGGTCTCTTAAATCTCACTTTTCCTCCAAAGAACACAGTAAAACTTAATTGTTGTTTTTATGAATAGACCAACAGATAGTTTATATCCACAAGCTACTTAATATAGCACAAAGACACTGAAAAACAAGATTTTACCAATTATGATAAAATTCTATATAATCTGCAGTCGTGGTTTAAAATCAACACTGCAAAAATCAGAGTATTTTCTCTTGGTTATTTCAGCAAGTCAGGCCCAAATCCAAAGGTCTTGCAGAGTCAATGGAAAAGGCTGCATCTTCAAAAAGATGTGGTTAATTGAAAGCCATGAAGCAGACCTAGCGGCTCATTAGGTGCTCTTCCATGGCATCAGCTGTCCAAGAGGTAACAACAGTGCATTATAGTCAATATGAAATAATGGCTTGAACTGATTTCCAGTTCAAAGCATGATCAAAGCATGGAGGTAACGGCACTTACTGTCAAGCATTGTGATATCAAGACGGTTTACCTCAGGCAGGGGGCAACTTGAACTCATAGTCCTTGGCAAGAGCCCTCACTACTGTGGTTTCAAGGGACATTCTGCGCTTTAAAGAGAAGTGGACTCACCCCTCTTTCTTTCTGTAAACTTTGGCTGTGTTTCATTAGTATTTTGGTTTGGAGCAGTTGTGCAGTTCTGAAGCAACCCCCCATCACTGCCTTTACCGCAGAATTCACAGAGGTTACTCAGTTTACAGAGAAGTCTTAGTGCACCAGATTCCTTTTGTGGGAGACAAACTAAAATGTCTGCTGTAGACACCCAGATGTTCTCCTATAGGGGTGTGAGGGTCCCAGACTACATCTTCTGGACATTGCTTCAGTTCATGCCTGGTGGGGCCTTTCTGTGCAGAAGACCAGACTACACATAAATTGAAATAACCCCCCTGAACTACATCATGTGTGGAGGTAAGGACCTCAGCAGCAATCCCTTGGAGAAATCCATTCCTTTTCTGCAAAGTTTCTTGCTATTGTAGAAACTGCATCGTAGATGCTCAAGAGTTTTGTTCCTTTACAGAGGGAGCATTACAGAGACTATTGTGAACAAGGCTTAAGGACTGTCTCTGTCCTTTGCACTTTCTTCTATTAGAGGTTTTACTTCAATTATATTTCTGGCTCCTGTGAATCCAGTTCTTAGGTACCTACAGGCCCATGTGCACCAGTTATGCTGGGACACTGACCTCCCTGAAGCAGCAAAAGCACCTAATGGTCATCTGCTACAATGCCACATGACTTTTCTGTGAATCTAGCCCACCATCCATGTTACTGAGTTGTTGTTCATAGCTGAACACAGTGGTGCCACAGGCTGGCTGGACACTTTAGTTGCATGCATCCAGGTGACGGATACTCATGGTTACTTCCCAGGCCACTAGTGATTTCAGTCCCAGCATCAGCATTAGAAAATCTAGCTGGTGGGGAGCAGGCTGGGTCTGCGACAGGGCAATGAGAAAGGAACTTTAAAAGCAAATTTTCCTGAGGAGAAGGATTAGTCTAGGACTTAGGTGATGATATTTGTATTAGCTTTTCTCTTTAACAAATAACCCTCAAAGGGAATGCTTTTTGGCTCTATACTGAACACTCAGTTGATTTCAAACTACAAGGGATCCCACCAAATCCCAGTTTATTTGCACTCTTTTCTGATGGTATACAGCCTTTTCGTCTTTTTGTATGCTGGCCATATAACCCATACGTTACCTTTGAAACTTCATAACTTGTTCTGTAACTTCTTTTTCTTTTTATCCTGACGTAGCTTGCTTTTAAAACCAGCTGTGTGTTTTCACCCGAGGTGAGGCTTTGCAGCTAACCTACATTGTGTAAACATGTATTGTAATATCCCCAAACCTGCAGTTAGTCAACAAAAGATCTAACAGACCAACACACTTTCATGGTAGCCATCAAAGTCACTCAGAATTTCTCAGCAAAAGCTGCCAGCTTGCTTTTTTTTTTTTTGTCCAATGGAAAAGATAAGGCTATTTGTCTTTCTTTCACAGTTACAAATAAATAAGGAAAAGAAGGACAGTAGTTTAAAATATCTTAATGAAATCTGTTCATCTTGGAGCTTATATTTCAAGCCTTTACCTGCATTCCAGACTGAAGTCAAATGTCAAACTTTCCCCCTTTATCTTCTCTCCTTGACTCAAGAGAAGATCTGTATCTTTACAGAATGAAACAACTGTTTTCCTTAAAATGTTTCAATAGGCCTTGATTTTGTAAAACAAGCCACTTCTCTGGCAGGTGCTTTGATTCCAGGGAATTAAAGTAATTGCCACAAAAGGGCTGACAACCGTCACAGCTGCTGGAGTAAAAGGAGAAGGATCAACTGAGCTGCATGGAAGTGCACAGCATGTCTGGGCAGGAGAAGAGGTGGTCAGGAGGGGGTTTTTGATATTGACTTCTTTAATATACTTCCTTTTCTTAATGTTTAATCCATTATTGTCCTAAGCGTATATCAAGATGTCATCTGCTTTCTTCTCTTTCCTAAACCAACTTTATCAACTGGACCAATTGTGGGTGTCCAGAGAAGAACAAAATCCCAGTCAGAGCTGTAGAAAAGACGGCTGCTGAGGAGAGTGCAGAAATAGGGTTTGTTTAGTCTTCACACAAGAAGACTGAGATGAAGCAATATAGACTTACAAGTAGCTGCAGAGGAGAAAAAAACAAACAGTTCTTCATGTCCACTGATGATAGGACAAGGAGTAACTGGTTTCAACAACACTAAGACAACTTCAGGTTGGCTAATGGGGAAGACTCTCTTCTGATGTGATTAAATTTGTGCTAGAGGATCTTGTCCAAGAATCTGTGAAACCTCCATTACTGGAGGCTCTCATAAACAGCTGAGGCAGGAATGATTTAACTGTCTATGAGAATAACTGATCCTGCCTTAGAAGAATGGGCTGTAGGATAAAACACTTTGAAATCTCTTCCAACATTATCTCCCAAGACCTCCTTTAATTTTCTCAAAAAGCCTTGGATTAAAACAGCACTCATGGCTCAGAGTTGATTCAAAGTTTGGAGTTGTTCATCCCTTAGTCAAGGTTTTGGTCTGCACTGCTTTCTCCTCATCTACCCTTTCAGCTCATACAGGGTAGAGTAGAGTGAAAACTTAAATCCAAGCAAGGTACCAGCACTGGGAGCACCCTCAGCCATCACAGTTCTCACAGGCAGCCAATCCCTTACTTCTTGCAGAGTTTTTTTCACCTGCTATTATCTAACTGCCACCATGTTTAATCTGAATCCTGCCCCCTTCTCTTTCCTGTTCAAATTGTACCTCCTCAGGGACAAGAACTGAGCACCCCAATGGGTGTGTACAACAGCTAACCAAAACAGCTAACGCTTTGGATACTAGGCTCAGAAATGATGTCATGGACAGAAGCTGTTAAACAGATGTTGGTTTGTGCACTAGCGAGGAATGATTCTTTGTGTTGCAACAAGCCACAGATCCACCAAGCATCTGCATTTCCCCACACACGTCTGCTTTTTCCGCCCATAAATTTTGTCTGCATAGATTTTGAGGACTTTAATGTGCTTCTCCAGAATTTCCACCCATCACAGCTTGAACAGGGACGGAGGCCCAGTCATAGCTATTGCTCTGCAGAACAAAGGAAAAGACCAAGGGGAAGAGGAGACAGGCTGATCAGGTGCTGCCCTGTGTCGTTAGACCTACTCCTCTTCCCTTCTGCCTATCTATCTAGATAACCAAGCCTAGAACAGAAAGGACAGGCCATCTTTCACTTTTCTTGCATCTCCTTGAAGGTAAGGAAATGTTCTCTTTATTCTTACCAGCCAGTGAAAGAGGTGATTATCCCACTGTATTTAGCATTGGTGCAACCTCACCTTCAATACTGTGTGCAGTTCTGGGCCCCATAATTTAAGAAGGATGTTCAGGTACTTGAATTTGTCCAGAGGAGGGCAACAAAACTGGTGAAAGGGCTGGAAGGAATGTCCTATGAGGAGCGGATGAGGTCTCTGAGTTTGTCTAGTTTGGAGAAAAGGAGGCTGAGGGGCAACCTCATGGCTCTCTACAGCTTCCTGAGGAGGGGAAGAGGAGAGGGAGGTGTTGAGCAGTGATAGGATGCATGGGAATGGTTCAAAGCTGTGTCAGGGGAGGTTCAGACTGGACATTAGGAAGCACTTCTTTACCGAGTGGGTGGTCAAACACTGGAACAGTCTTCCTAGGGAGCTGATTGATGCCCCAAGCCTGTCAGTGTTTAAAGGGCATTTGGACAATGCCCTTAACAATATGCTTTAACTTTTGGTCAGCCCTGAATTGATCAGGCAGTTGGACAAGATGATCATTGACCCTTCCAACTGAAATTTCTGTTCTGTTCTGTTCTGTTCTATTCTATTCTATTTAAAACTGGATCACTATTTACATGCAGACAGATAGTACGTATTCTTGGGGAATACATACAAGAACATGTTTTTCTCCCTGTAATTGTGAGTACAACTAACAAAAGAAAATACCAGGCACAGAGAAATAAGTTTCCATTGCTAAAGCACAGCAAGGAAGATGTTAGAATAATATTTTGATGATTATTTCCTGTTTAACACCTTTGAATATATTTTTAACTTTATTTTCTTCTGAGCTCATATTTAAGTTACTTGCTTCTTTAAAGAGAACTTCACTAGTGCTAAGCCTGGGCCAGTCCTGTGCTGCTGGATGTGAAGGTGCTCAGAAACTACACAACAAAGCCTAGTGCCAGCATCATGGAGAGGGAATTAATCATTTTCCATGTGTATAATTGTGGCTTCTGGGTGTAAATCCAGAATTCTCCAGTGAATTCTACTGGAGACAATTTTGGATTCCTACATTTCAGTTTCAAAATCATGTCATGGGCTCCCACTCTGTACTCTCCCCCTGCTGTGTTTCTCACAGCAGAAATGTGCAGAACCCTACTCTGCAGATGCATTTTTTTCCAACCATCTTGCAGAAAATATTCTTGCAATGCTGCATTTTATGTAAAATATATGAAGTACTCAATCTAAACATTTAGAAAGGCCTGATATAGTCAGATCATACAGAGATACTAGCCAGTCTGAAGCTGAAGGGTTTTCAAAGAATAGTATTGGCTTCATGTCCTTGTATAGATGACAAGATCAGTTCTGAACCTGCAGGAACTGCAGGGGTTGTGGCTTTGGAGGACAATCCAAAGGACCAGGAATTACAGCGGTTCTGCCTTTGGAGGACCATTTAGAGTTGTAGTTTCCTCTAATCTTCATGATCTTAAGTATTGTTAACATGGAAACAACCCAATTGCTCCTTGTCTTTGCTATACATATTGGGACCATTCACTTCCAAATTTACCACCATTCTCTCCTTCACTCCTTTCCTCGTGGTACAGTTTGCTGCTCCCTTCACCTCCTTGTGTGACTCTTCTCTGTTGCTTCTGTACCAAAAGCATCCTGCCAGTGTCTCTGTTTACATCTCTACCTTGTTCAAGTCCCTTTTGACAAGTTATTCCTTTCAAAATGCCTATGAAGAGAAACTAACAATGGGCCAAAAGATCACCATGAAGTCATTCAGCTCCTTGACGCTGCATCCTGTTTCCTCTGTGTTCAGTCCTTCACAGCATGGGCTGCCTTTCCCCTCTTTCGGTCCTGCCCAGTGCCAAGGAACTTCACAAATAATTAGGGGAAGCGTTTTGGTCTGGAGAATGAAGCACTGACCTTGCTCTGATTTCGGCCCTGCCATTAAGCTGCTAAATGACCTTGAATAACTGTTTCAACCCCGTCTGTCCCAATTCGTCTCATCCTGTGACTTTTTTCAACAAAACGTGTAAGCTCCTGGGATCTTGTTATGTGCTGTTAAAGCCTCTTGAACAAAAAGCCTCTATTTTCCTATTGGCTGGCTCAGCTGGGACTTATTCCCTGTAACCACACATTTACACTGTGAATATCTACATTTAAGCTACTGGCTAAAGTTTCCTAAACAGTCAGAAGGAAACAATAAGCAGTTTTAGGTTGAGATTCACCATTGGGATGAAATTAATTGCTCCATCAGAATGCTTGCGTGTTGAAAATAGTCCCCCAAATATTGACTGATTGCAATTCTTTGGTGAATTTAGCTGAAATATCCAAATTATATTGGGCCAACTATTCCATTAAAAAAAAAATTACCCAGATCTTTTGGAAAATAATATATATTTGAGAGGTGATTTTTCTAAGTCTTTTCAGAAATTTCTTTGTAAATGAACTTCTGCTTCACGAGGAAGTTTTATCACAGCTCCTGAAGAGCTATAATGGTGCACATTGCATGTAGACACAGGTACCAACAAGCCAGCACACCGGACCCACCTCAGAGATCCCATGTTGGTTTTATGTAAGCAGAAAGCATGAGCTCCTTAACATCTCAAGAACTACATCAGTACCTAAACATGGGTGTAACACCACAAAAATAAGATGTGATGAAGACACTTTTCCTGCCTTAAATGTGCTCTTCCAAGAAATGGCATCTGCCGAAGAGCTCATGGGAAGGAATATTCTGTTTTCCTACCCAAAGGAAGAAGTTTTGAGAACAACAGACCTTTTGCAAGGCAACTAGATGGAAAGGTCATGTCACACACCAAATATGCAGAAATGGAAGAGCTGAAAAACTGCCTAGCATGAACTTTACACCTATCACTGTTAATCAACATCACCTCATACAGCTGAAATGGCAGCAGAATATTGGAGTGTCTTTGAGAAAGCTAAATTACAGAATGAAGTTTTGAAAAAAAGTCGAAGTTTTGCCAAAATCTATTACATGCACCCTACAAAGGGGTGTCTGTGAGCAACTGGGAGGGAAACAATAACAAACTGGAGGAATAGCTTTCATAGGATAATAAATGAATTGCAAATAGCACACATGTCAGACACACTAATTCTAAAACAGAAAACTGTTCCAAAACAGAAATAAAATGAGATTGTGACTGGGACAAATAGCCTCCTCATCATTAGGAAAGGAGAGACACTTTCCCGAGTAAAGGATTAATTTATAAATAAAAGAAGTCTTTGTAGTTCAGGTGCCATTTTATGTGCCAAAGTAAAAAAAATAATACATACACTCATTCAACCACCCCAAAATCCCAAGCACCTAGAGAGATTACTACACAGAGTATGGGGCCTGCAATGCCCAGTCAAAGAGACCTTTTAAAGCCCACCTGAAACTGGATTAGGCACAACTAGGAAAATGGATCTAGCCCTAGAAGAAAGCCTTCTGCAAGGAAGAAAATTCAGGGAATTCATTTGTTAGTCACAGTTATTGAAAATGCCTGTGCCAACTGTATGAGGCTGGAGAAGTCATCGTGGACAATGAAAAATGGAGGTGGATGCAGATCCTGGGAGGGAGACAGAGGAGTTAGTACCTTCCTGTGAGTCTCTTCTTCCCAGCGCTCCTCAGGAAGGTCTGGTAAAATGTGGAGGCTTAATTCTTTCAGCTCATGTGAGTTTGATACTCCAGAGAAATATTGTAGTGGCTTGTAATTCTGAACTCTGGAAATTGCTCAGCCAAAACCCCAGTTAGTTTTCAGCCAAGAATCCACCTCTGTATACAGCAGCTGGAGATATAAAGGAAAGGAGATATAACTGCTCAACCGGACAGAAAGCTTCATCAGTCCCCACATCCCTCCAATCCCATGCCACTGCATTGACCTGTAGATCATTGCTAAGGGAAGAGGGGATTGTCTGTTTTTAATAACCCTGCTGAGACCAGTGCAGTACAACTATGTAATGTGAACACCTGGTAACTGAGGACAGAATGGAGGCTAATCATCTCATTTTGAATGGGACAACAGCCTAAATACCATTTGCATTTATTATCAGGCTCAGCTGGATTTAGCTAGACTTGGAAAAGAAAATTGTATCTTTCAACAAGCCCCTTGAGCCACCCTGTTCTAGGAAGAAACAGCACTGAGACATCACAGTAAGGTAATGGAAAAACGTAGTCTTCTTTCTTGAAGTACATATCTAATGTTTAGAGCTATCTTTCTTTGGTGGTAACATTGTGCAGGCCTGTAGTCAACAAAAACTGTGTGCAGGTGCTCAGAGACAACCCAGGAGCAACCTCAGATGAATCCAAACTATGATCCTCCAGTCTCCTTGGCGCAGAGCAGTGACAGCCTGCATCTTCAGAGACTCACACTGACGCGTCCTCAAAGAGGATCAGCAGCAGTCTTGGAATCACTTAGAACTCCCAATACTTATGGCAAAGCCTTTCAGACCTGAATAGGACTAAAAAAAGGAAAATATTCCTTAGAAACTACGCTGCAAAACAGCACAATGTTATAGAAAATGAAAGACTTTTTACAGGAAAGCTAAAAATTCTGCACTAGCTAAAAATTCTGCACTGAGGATGTAATTCCGTACTAAACTCCCTAGAAGGATTTAAATGCTGGTTCAAACGTAAACAGTTTGCACTGCTTGGGTTAGTGAATAACGTTCTGCTGCAATGCCAGTGCTTGTGTCTGACGTCTGTAAAATTAGTGCTTATTTCTTTCCTTTTGGTGAAAGAGCAGTTCTGATGGTGGTCAGTAAAGGAAAGGGATGCTTGAGAAACAGAAGAGGGTGGCTTTGTAGTGAAGATTAATTTAGACAATTTGGTATCTATTACAAGCTGAAGTCAGACAGTGTCTGCATGCAAATGTGGGGCGGTATTGAAAGGGAACCTCATGCAGTGAGAGGGTTCTTTTTCTTCATTAGCATTTACAAAGTAAGTAAGCAGCATAAATATCGGATCTGATGACCGGAAACACACTGGACACGTCCTGCATGTCACGAGGCTCTCAGGGCTCTGTGTAGCACCATGTGCTACTATCAAGTTCAGGTGCTCTCTTCATCCAATTGACTTGGAGGATTTATTACCATTGTGGAAAGGGTCTGTAAACTCACATCGGTAGGACGTGGTTGTCTGCTGCTGCACACAAGGAAAACCTTTGTCCTTTAATTCTTTGTCCCTTGAGCAAAATGACTGCACTTAGGGGAAGATAATAAGGATATTCTCAGATGCCCTAAATTCTTTGCCACGCTGTCTATGGCTGGAAAGCAAGGAAAACAGAAAGACGGCGTGACTCAGAAAATGACAGTGCATGCCCCAAATCTGTCAGTGTTTAAGAGGCATTTGGACAATGACCTTAACAGCAGGTTTTAACTTTTGGTCGGCCCTGAATTGGTCAGGCAGTTGAACAAGATGATCATTGTAGGTCCTTTCCAACCAAAATATTCTATTCTATTCTATGCTATGCTATGCTACGCTATGCTAATGATAAGGGATAGAGGGTATATTCCAAGAAGAGGGGTCAGTTGTCTTTGCCTTCAGATCACGTCAGGAAAATAATTCACAGTTTTTTCACAGAGGATAACAGTAGCAATTACCTATATAAAATACTTTCTGCCATGCTCCGTGACCACTGCCTGTGTGAGAAGGGATTGGAACAAGGGAGGGAGGCAGTGGATGGCCTTGCACCAGGGAGATGATTTTGAGCAGCTTCCAGATGGCACCGGCGCAGTATGTTTTACCTGCCTCACGAAGAAAGTGGATCTGTCATTCAAGTCATTCAGACAGAGTTTCTTTTCACTCTCCTGGAAGTGTTTGACTTCACCTGGTGGTTTTCTTACTGTTACTCATGAAATAAAGATTTTTATCTGTTACAGTGGAATAGCCAGAACTTCTTTATCGTCAGTTCTGTTGAAACAGGAGGCCAGTGATGACTGGAAGAGCTGGCAGCCTGTGCAGGCTGACGTGAAAAATAATTTGCTGATCCCTGTCATTCAGGTAAGGACAAAGGACCAGGTCCAGCTCTGGGGGAAGAGTGTGGCTTAAACAAGGGTCCGCAATTTGTCAAGAACCAAGGCAGCAGAGGGGTATGGGTGGGGAGATATTTCTGAAGTGGGGATTTTGGAAATAGCATCTAAAAGACAAAGCAGAGATGGCAGGTAGCTAAAAAAACATTTACAAGATTTTGTGCAGAAAAGAAGGAAGAGACAGAAAATCCATGCTACAATACCAAGTGTGCAAAGTCTTCCCACCACTCTCATCTAGCCCTATTATTGCAACGAAAAAAAAGAAAGAGATTTTGGGTACAGCTTTAAAACAAGCAATCATTTGCTTGAAATTACACAAAAAAGCTGGTTTTAATTGCCCTGTTGAAGTACTTTCTTTTCCTTGATGTCAGTAAGTGGCCAGAACAAGACAACTCCGAAAAACAGTGGGAAGCTTTGTAATGTATGATTGCAGAAGGAGTTAGCAGGGACAGTAATCTGATGTCTTTAGACCTAATATGAATTCCTTTTAGCCCAGCAGTGGAATTGGAATATACCGTTAGTAAGCATTACATCCCATACCCTGATTACAGTACTTACATACAAGAAATATTGTTATAATGCAGCAGCCCCTGCCTAGGCCTCCTCATGTACAAACACATGAGACAATACACTTCCCACGAGTCTTTCAACATGCCAGAGAAATGTTTTTTCCAGAGAAAAGACAAAAAAGGAAATCTGATGAAGTCTGGGGCAGGGGAGGCAAGAGGAAGGAGACAGAATGGGGATTGATAAAATGATGAGTACAGAAAAGCACTGGCTGTACAGAGGGACTAGCAGAGCTGTGGTACCCCCTTTTTTGCAGCACACGGTAGTGTTTGGTCACTCGAAGGATGAGAATAACCAGCACAGGGACCTCTTCCTGCATCTCCCACCCCACAGACACCATCACTGCTGCGTTGGACCATGACAGCAGCAGGTGAACAAGATATTACTGATATTACTGCATTTAAAAGATGGGTTCAAACTAAAGGGCTAAAAAGCATTTCAATTTCTTTTTTTTTTTTTTTTTTTAATTTTTAAATCACAAAATATTCCTTGAAGGCAGTTCCTCAGCAGGAGCTGAAGGAAAATAGGCTGGTTATGGTTTAATGGACTAGTCCCAGAGAGCTTTTCACAAAATAGTTACGGTATTATAAATGAGATATATTATAAGAACAGCTAAAATGGGAATTTACACAAAGTATGGTGCCTTTTATTTGCATATGACCTCAATGATTATGTGCAAGATTTGGCCCTCCTCACAATAAGTGCCACATTCTGGTTAGAGAAATATGATGCCTTTGTTTTGGCAGAAAATAAATCTCTTAAGGTAATCAAAAATTCATGTAACATATTCTAAAAATATCCCCTCCAAAACTGTCTGTGCCAGGCAAAACAGGAGAAAATATTTGCCTTTGACAGGGATATTGATCTATAAAATGTTTCTTTTCTTCTCCCTCCTTTGCCCCCTTGATTTTCTTCCAAGCTCCGCTCTTCTGGTGCTTTCAGCAGAGCACGGGCTTCTTCTGGGAAGGAACATCTTGAAACACAACTTTGCCAGCTATCCCCTGATTTTTATTTACACTGAGGCCCTTTGCACTGTTCTGGCAATTTAGAGAGGGATTACATCCATTTTTAGCTCTTTAGACTTCCCCCAGCATGTATAAGGACCTTTGTATGAACAAGGACTTAATATGCACGTTATTGCAAAGTTGCTTTGGATGCCCTCTCCCCTGCATAGAAATAAATGGAAGTGAACCTGGAAAAAGTGTTTCACTTCCTATGAAAGTCAACCCACCTAGAAAGGAATCCTCATAAAGAGGAATACTGCTCAAGGCAGGGATTTCTCTGAATAAAGTAAGTGTCTAGGTGCTCAAGAGGTGGATTTCCTATTCATTGGTGTACACTAGTGGCTTTATAATGCTACAGTGACGCAAAGCACCTATACTAGCATAAAAATACGAGGTTTAGGATCACTGGAACAGCACTGTAAAGCAGCTGGGCTAGACCATTGTATCTGGCACTTGCTATACTGGTCGTGGAAGCTAATTTAGACCAGCTGTGGCTTCCTTACATTGGTCATTGCTCACCTCTCACATTTTTTTAACCTGGGGTGAGGAGAAATTGCACCGCTATACCCCTCCAAGATCAGGGTTTTGTTTAATGCACACTTTTCTTCGAGGGCCCAACAGTGTCAAAAGAAATTCTGCAGCACTCTGGCTGATATGATTACAAAGCAGAGGGGCTTTTTGGGTGGAGCAAGGTTGTTTCTTGCTTAGCAGAAACCAGCAAGTCACTGAGGGGATGGCATTTCCAAACAACCAGTATCCCACCTGTCTCTTTGACCTGGAACCTTGTCACACCAGAAGAGCGACGGATTAAAGCTTTTATACGGTTGACTGCTGTTTCTGAGTCTCATTTTTCCACCAAGGGCTCTATTTCCCCATTAGCAAATGTTTTTATTTCAGGCAGACTACAATGCTTTGTTTGTGTTTGTTTGGCAAGCCATGGTTATGCCTGGTCAAAGGAAGGTGGAGACAAAACCCATCCCTTATGTAGCTGTCTTTTAACGTCCCTGAAATGCTGCTGGTGGGCATCTGTCCCTTCTGCTCCCAAACTGTACTTCAGGCAGACCGTTACTGAGATAAACCTGTATAACCTACTAAGCATAAGCTGACATATGGCTTTTGTGGGACAAAATCAGATAGGAAAGAGTTTAAACATGGAATCTGCTTACACAGACTAATAAATTCTCTGTTTGTAAGCAGGGACAACACAGAGTCTTACTCTGAACTCAGTCAATCATTTCAAAATGCACTCAATAAAACCAGTGTATAATAGCTGCTGGTAACCACAACCATGTGTCAAAAGAACCATCATATTTTCTAGGAAAGAGGATGTAAGAAAGTCTGGTTATTGGACCATTCTTTTTCCTGGAATACTATACGTCTAAAATAGCAGCTTAACAAAACACCACAAAGATCAAGGGACGTTTGCTGTCAAAGACCAAAGGAAGCACAGTGTTCCTACACTGAGGGGCCTTTGAGGTCTGAAGGAGCACTGAAAATGGTCTTTCAGCTTCTCTTTCTCTCCTTTCTGGTCTGTTTTTTAACTGTAGTTATTTGTAGTTATTTGCAGAACTAAATCCTTCTTTCTCCTAATTCTCAATTCATATTTTCACATGGAATAGCCTAAACATTTGTTCAAGACCCATGACATAAACTGGCATTCAGAAATCTGAAAATATACATCCATACCTTTGTGCACATACATAGGTACATGTAGGGTAGCCAGCTACTCTGGTAGCAGTTTCATTGCTAAGGATTTCAGCCCTAATACTCAAACAAATCCTTCAGGTCTTCAAATTTTGTGACAAGGCTTACTGTTTCCAGTGATCTTTGAGAAATGTTACCATGCTCCCAGTCCTTCTTTCCCCGAAGCCCTCAGAGATGACAGGTCAGCTAGTACTTTCATATTTTTTGGAGCCAAATAGTAAGGGAATCATATCTTATCTATGACCTCTTATAACCCATCAGATAGTTCTTTGTGGTTTTTATCCGGTGCATAACTTTCAAGAAAATTCAATGGCAAGATGAGCAGGTCATCTGCACCTTGTAACCTGCCACCTTCTCAACACAGGACCAAGCCTGGGATCCAAGATCAGGGCTATGCACAGCCCCATGAGGAAACAGTTACTTGGAGTCACATCATTCAGAGCTGCATCTCTGCTAGAGTCAGACTTTTGGTTTTTGATGAACAAAATGAATGATTCCATCTCCTTCTTGAAATCTGGAAGCAGCCTGTGCTGTTGACAACACATCGACATAATTCTTGCCACGAGCATTTAGTGGCTGTTGGATATCATGACAGCGTAAGCTGCCAAACACCTTTGAAATGTAGGCCCAAGACCCAGTTGATCACACCTAGACCTGAGATCCCTGAACTATCTGAATCTGTCTGAGTTCCCATCTTTTTCTCCTCAGAAAGAAAATACTGCAAATTCCTCATGTGAAGAAAAGGAGAATCCAATGCGGCTGCTCGTGAAAATCAGTCATGGAAAAAGAGCTGGGAATTCATCAGTAGCAAGACATTACAATGCGTTCCTCTGTTGGGGAAAACACCCTGTGTGCCATCATTTTGTGCAACACTTATCCAGTAAACCAGTTAAATTGCTTTGAGGGAGTGAAAGGAAATAATACCCCACCTGAGGAGAGCATGAGGTCTTTCCCGAAGACACCATAGTTTTTCCTTAAGCTGTTTCAAATAATTCTCAACTTCCGTTGCAAAAGCAGGAAGGAATCGGATATAAGTATCACTCACTGCATGGAACTAAGATGTTTTGCACAGCTTGGTTGAGTTCCTTCCTCCAGCCTCTTCTCCTGCCAGATTCTCCTGAAAAGAGCTGACCTAATAATCTCATCAGACTATCTATTACTGACAGCTCATTACACTAATTTGAATGGGATTCGTGCTTTCAGTTTAAAACTAGAGATGGTTTTGCCATTCATGAATGATTTCATCTTTCTTATAAAAACACAGTGCTGTGGGAATGTGTCCTTTCAGTACCAAACTACCTTTCACCAACACTATTGGTCCCTTTCATCTTACAATTAGAATCACTCTCTGATTTTATTTTTAAATATAAGAAATTTTCAGAGTACTTAGAAGCTCCCTCATGCTGAGCTGCTCTTGACTTTGTGCTTAGAAGATGGGTCAAACAATATGATGGGACAGAATTACATCTGACAGACTGATCTTCACGTCTCCAGGACCAGTGTTAATGAATCACTGGAATAGATTCTCATTAGATATTTTGTTAGTTTCTACTTTTATTGTTGGGACAATATTTTTCTGTAAATTTGCAGAAACACAGCCAATTTTTAAATAGTTTGTAATCTGTAATTGTAAACTAGTCCTTTTTTCCCCCTGGAGATACCAGTATTTTGTAGTAGAATTTTGCATGTCTCTGTAAGATCTTGTACATGTACACACAGAAGCACACACTGTTGCATGATTTGCCTTTGAATGGAAATTTCCCATAAATATAAATTAAACTATTCCACACAAGTGAATACAATACAAACACAATTACATCAGTGTGTTTCTTACATATTTTGGCAAATTAGTAGGATCTGGTTATCAAATTTATGATGTTCTGCTCCCGTAATAAATAATCTGTGAACCCATTAAAACTGTGTTTCTCATATGTCATTAACTACAATAGACCCAGCACATGTGCAAGCATAATCTCCTTCCTAAAGCCAGATACCGTATATCAAACTTCAGGCTTTTCTGTGTGGCCTGTTTATAATATTCTTGGAACCGAGGCTATATATGTTCGCTATGTATTTGAGGCCTATAAAAGATTGGGTTCATTTCTCCAAATGTCGAATAAGTTTTCCACTCAACAGATTTATCTAAGTTTTCATTCAGTACCTCCCACCATCAGATCAAGGCTTTAATCTGCCAATTACCACCAAAAAGCAACCTGTCCATTTTTAACTTGCTCAAAATTACAGGTAGACAAAATATTTTCTGCTAATGTAACATCTTTCAGCTCCAGCCTCAACTCACAAATGTCAGACCACTTCTATTCTCCTCTACCCTTATAGCTATCCATTTGACAGCCACTAGCAGGTAGTTTTATTTTCTTAGCATCCTGCAGCAATTAATCTTCAGACAATTTTATATCCTCTAGCTCCAGAATAACTCTGCCTCACCCATAAAAAAGTAAAACCACCTTGACAGTGAAAAAAACAGCTTAAATAATTTGCTTATAGTTGCACTGGAGCTCTGTGCTTAAGGCATCTTGCAGGAGTGCCAGTGCAGTGCCAGTGCAGTGCTGGAAGCCACTCTTCCTCTGGGCAATAAATACTAATGCTTTTGCAAATACCCATGAATTCAACCTGAGAAGAGCATTGCGCTTCCCACCCGCAGCACCACCTCTCGCCGCAAAAGAAGCAAAAAGCTGGTAATTGTCATCTCTCTGCATTACTGCGCAGCAGCAAAAGTTGTACTCGGTCTTCCAAATACTCGTCTCTCCCTCTCTTCCACATTCCTTTCTGAATTTTCATTTGTGAGGTTATTTTTACCCTGCTCTGTTTCTGACAGCTCAGAGAAGAAGCGGCAGTGAGATTTCAGCCATCTAGCATACTGTTTACTAAATAATTCTTTACATCCCACCAACTGTTGTCTTTGGAGGGAAACAAACATTCTCACAAATACAACAGATGACATATGAAATGATAAAAGTGCCTATTGGGTAAGTGAAAGATCTCCTTTATTCTCAAAAACATGCAGCTTTACAAGTCTAATATGGAGTGCTGTACTATGCCAGACACATTTGGAAACCATCCCAACTATCACTTTGAAACTCTGCCTATTTAAAAGTTTTGGCAACTTTAGTCACAGGCACAAAAGCTTCAGCAAAAATGCTGTTTTAATGAGGCCAGCTCTGCCAGGAAGTGACAAAGCAACCAATGCCATCTGTTTGCATCTACCCACATTTAATCTATTAATGCGAGCCAAACTTACAGTCATCAGTATTGTTTTACTGGTATCATTATCGGGCCTAAAAATAAGCTATGGGTCTTATTCATTGCTGAAGTAACTGAAATCAGCACCGTTACACCAGATATAAGTTTGATCCAATGCTTTTTTGGCCAGAAAAGAGAACAGGAAAAGTTCAGCTCCATATGCCATGAATGCAAGTGAACCTTGGCAAAGGAGACAAATGCTTTTTTTCACGTACTCGTTACAAGCTGAGAACTAACTACACTTGTGGGTCACAGTGACTGTATCTTGAGTCTCTGTGGAGTTAAAATACATGGAATAAAAACAAGTTTAAAAGATGTTACTGTGTTCCTGTGCTACTATCAAGTTTCTATTTGATGATCCAACATGCAGTAGCTAAATAAATCAATCTGGCTTCTTTTCTGTGCATGCCATAGGTCCCTCAAGATTTTTTTTCCATATATTTTCCACAGATATAAAACCTTTGGACAATTGCAATGATAAAACATGAATATGGGCATTAGTGGTTTCCTTATACTTCAGTAAAAAACTTAAAAACATGAATTGATTTGACACTCCAAAGAAAGACACTGCTGAGAAATGTCAGCTTACATTTCATGATGTCTCTCTCTACGTATTAAGAACAGAATAACCAGGGTTGAGCATGAAATGCAGGAACCTGGAGAAAATCTTGGGCTCTAATTCTGAGTATGAGCTCTAGTTACATCTCAGCTCCAATACAGGGAGTACAATAGGTAAAAATCTCCACTCCCCACCTCTTTATGCCACTGTCTCCCAGTTTGCCCTCATTTTCTAGCCTCTAAGAAGAAGACCCTGGCACACGGATTGAAAGGAAGCCAAAGCAAGATCCACAAAAATCCCTGCTCTGGTCAGCACCAGGATTGCAGAGGTACCTTAAAGCACACTTGTCTTGCACTCTAAGGCCATTTAAAATGCTTCTAAGCATCTTGAAGAACATGCAATGCAAACATCTGTGCCAGTCTATGTCATGCTTGTGAAGGTTGGTCTAGATACTTTAAGCAACAACATGGTCCCATTCACAACACCATTTCTGAGCGCCACCTTCCAAACGAGGAGATGACTGAAAGAGGAAAGTTCATTTAGAGAGTGATGGTCTGCCTGAAAAAAAAGGTGAAGGTTTTCAGACATGGATGTTGTGAGCTTGCGAAGAACAGAGAGAATTGTCTTCCTCGTTCGACAACGGCCATTGTTCCTGCTGGAATATTTAAGCCTAGAAAGAGGAATCTATTTCCTATTTGACAGTATGAGACTGTACACACGCAAAAGGAGATGCACAATGTCTACCTCTTGTTTAATGATTGCTAACAAAAAATAGAAATAATCAAAGCAAAGGAAGAGAAACTGTAATCTTTTTAACTCCTGTAGGATCTGGAATAGGACATTTCTAGTGGGTGGAGAAGGAAATTTTCTGTGTTTCCTACTTGCTTTCCACAGGTAAGAATGAATGTGTGTGGAATCACTATTCTCCAGCACTCTAAAGCATAGTTTACTACAAGCAAGATGCTAGTTTCATTGGCTGACTATAGACGTTCTCCTGCAGTAGGGGTAATTCTTCCCTGTTCCTTGGGCCTTTCATGACTATTTCCTACTTGTTCAAAAAACTACTTATGATCACCTGTATCCTCTGAGTTAATGGTACAATTACTTTTGTTGTTTTGGGCACCTTATGTTATGATCTCTGAGACTATACTGGATTTAGGGATTTCAGCTCGGTCTTTAGTGGTTCATATATATCTCAAATCTAATACATATCACAGTGCACAGACTAAAACAAAACGTGTAACTGAGGATGGCATTTGTGTAAAAGCCCAGAGGGCTGCGGTACATTGGCAGGCTAATCTGTCATGACAAAGAATTATTATATTCATAAGTCTATACCACACAAACTGAATCCTCTGATCTAAATGAAATTACTCTGGTTTCATAGCAGTGCTACTTAGATTGCATTATAGTCCATTATCCATGGCCTCGTTCTGACTACAAGTGATGACAGACTCTGGTGCCTCATCTAGCTGTATTGCCCATTTGCTTTCTCTGCTAGAACAATAGGCACAAACAAATCTGCCTTGTAAAGATTTGGTACAGCTTGATTCACATATCTACCTCAGCCTCCTCTCTGGCAAGTACTATATACTGCTTTCTGATCAAACTTTTTGAACCTATCAGTCTTCTCTTTTTTCAACAGGGCTCCTTTTATCTCGCATGCCTGATTCTTATTCATCAGGATTTCACTAAGCTGTGACATGAGCAAGCTTTTCTAGCATTTTCTGCCCCTTTAATGCCAAAGTTCATAGTAGTTTATAGATTTTACACTACCATGTTTACTTCACATTTTATCAGTGTATATATATTAGTATATCATGTTCTGACTTTGCAGAATGTTACAGTTTTATGTTGATTTCTCTTAAACACAATAAAGTACCGTTCTCAAACCCAGATTACCTTAAGCATCGCTGGGCTGGATGACCCCAAAGGCGTAAGCACTGCAGCACTCCTGGAGAGAAGCACAGTGGCTGTTGTGTCTGCTCCGGCTCCGACTCCAGGCTCTTACACCAGCTGCTGCAGAAAAATAGGTGCAAATGAGCAGGTTTAGGGTAACCTCCAAAGAAAATGTCTTCCTAAGCCACCAGGCCTAGGTATTAGATTAAGCTCTGAGAAAGACGCATAGCAAATAATTATGGAGAATGAGAAATGTATTTTTTTTATGCTTAAGTTCCATATTATTTTGTCAGTGCAAGCAGAGGTTTATGCTGGCCTTGGGCATCATGGTAGTGGGGTGGCAGCACCAGGAGCAAGGGAATGCCATGCAGTAGTTGCATTTAGAAAGGAAGGTACTCATTACTAATAACAAACACATTTCTGCACTTTGGATGCTACGCTGTTTTACAGGGATACACAAATAATTCCCCTATACACACTGACCCAAACTCTGCCATCTAACATCCATAAATACAGACCTTAGCCTCCAAATACAAAAAGGGAGATAAACTACGATCCGCCTCATTTTAAAACAGCAATGTAACAACTGTTATAATAGCCTCTGCTATTTATTTTCCAAAGCTAAATCCAGACCACCAGCCATATTTAGCAAGCACTGGAGCATGAGACGCCTCTCCAGCACCGGTTCCTCTGCACGGAGCTGGAAGGACGCAGCAATGAATCAGTTACACGCTGCAGACCACACTCCAGCTGTCTTACAATAAACTAAACTGCAGCAGCAGCTCCAGAAGTTCACAGTAGCGGCACTAATTTTTACCAGCTGAGGGCTTGAGCCTTTATCTCTTGTTTAGACTTCAGAACAGACCTCAGATTTCTGCAGCGTGAGTTTCTTCTAAACAAAGGGCTGAGCTTTGGGTTTCCCCTTTTGCTCAGCCGCTCCAAGCGCCAGCAAGCGCAGGGGAACTTTTCCCAGAAGCGACGGGATGTTTACACGGTTTGCTGGGCCCCGGAGAGTGTGATCTCCCTCATGCTGCAGTAGCGTGCAGCTCTGGTGACAAAATGATGCCTCATACCTGGAACAATGCTGCCGTGGGTGCGGGAAATGAAGTACCTACCACATGGGTGCTACTGAAATGAAACCGGCCCCATGTGCCAACTTTGCAAAAAAGAGCACTTTGTTTCTGCCTGGCCTTGGCAAGCTCTTAACCCTGGCTAATTTAACACTAAAGCTACACTAGCTGTCTCAGATCCATATTGTTAAAGCCAGCTGGCTATGCCAAAAACTACAAAGAGAGCGAGCTTTTTGCCTAAACAAATATTACTGACTGTCACTTTGTATCAGGACTTAATCCTGTTAATGAGCTACAGGTGGGGCAATTTCCCTGATTGAGTGCATTTTTCAGAGACCATTTCCATTCACTGTATTGCTTGCTGATAGCCATGAGGTATGTCCTGTAATCCCGACTTCGCTCTTACTCAGCAGTTCATTATTTAGCGTGCCTTTTGCTGTTACATCGACTCAGCCCTGTTGTCTCTGCCACGGCCGCAAGGAAATGCAGTTCCCATTCATTGCCGGGTTTGCAAGCTGTATTCAGATTTGCACCCGACTGCAGGTTCATATTTTGTGTTGCGTAAAGGGTTTGGGGGAGGTTTCAGCGGCTATCACACTAGTTCTGTCCTGCTGTACTGAACATTGGAAATTTCACGGGATTAAATTAACAGCAATGAAAACGAGGTAATTATTTCCTTCAGTGAGATACTAAGATCTCACTTTTTGATGCATAGAAAGAGGCCCATGGATTGGAAAAGTTTAACATCGGATTACATATGAAAATTAGTCCAGAAATGCTGTTTATGTTAATAATAAATATATTTTTATTTTTCATGTATGTTGCTTTAATTTGATCTCACCGTGTTTTCATGGACGTAGAAGCAACAAGAGAAAGTTTTTCTTTGCTTCTGAGAACAAATGATTGAATCCATTTCCCTATTTATGTTATATGGACATCCTTGGAAGCAAAATCCAGCGCTACCTGACAAAAAGATGCCACCTCAGCCCTCTGGAAACTCGGTGAGCAGCTGTTCTTGTATTGAACCTGCTTAGGTGCAGCAGGCGGGGTGAGTTGTTCTTTGGCCGAGCGTCGCAATGTGACCTGGCTTTCTTACCTCCACTTGCTCTCCCCGGAAGAAAAAAATGGGAGAGGAGGCAGCCAGGATACCTGTTTTACTATCCTCTGAGTAAGAATGTATTATTTCAGGTAAAACATTTTGTGTTTATGATCTTCCTTTTTTGGGTGGCGAGTGGGAAAAAATACGAAAAGCCCACGTATTTTTCAATGAACATGATTTTTTAAAAAATCACCTATCTTGGAAAGCTTGCTGCTTTTCACTGAAAACCAGTTCTGTTGCTGAAAACCCCATAAAGACCAGTGCTAGTTCCGGGCATAGAGCCTGCACACCTAACTTCCCTAGGCTGGGTCACAGATCAATACCGCAAATGATTTGCTGCTTGCTTTTAAACTAAGTACTAGACAAAAAGAGCTATTTTGGGTTAAATGAACAAGCACCTCTTTGAGTACAGGAACTAATAATAGGCTGGCCTGCAGCAGACTGCTATCTCCTGCTCTGTTTGTTTTTACCTGAATTAGATTAGTGCTGCAGCGCGATTTCACCCTTATTACACACTGGGACACAATGTAGCACTGAGCTCAAGGAAAAGTTCAGAGAGAGTTCACAGCTAATTAGACATCCCAGGCTCCTCAAGGCAAAGCAACCTTGATGGTGGAGTGGATTCTTGCATGTCTGATATGACCGAGCTGCACAGGCGTGGATTTTTAGTGTCACCAGCCCATCGGGCTTCTCCGGTGCCTGAAAACCACTGCATCCAGCTGGTGGCTTTCCCTCAACGGTGAACAAATAAGTGCTGTCTCTCTGCTCCCAGTTTGCACATAATGTTTACTGGAAAATCACTGAGAACTCTTTTAAAAATATTGGAGTTATGTGTCACATAAATATTTATGACAGAACAGCACAATGAGGCATAACTGGGACCCCAAGAAAGGATATACATAGCTACTACCATCTACTATAACGTTTTGTCTGACTTTTCTAAATAAATTGTAAAGTGAGTGGTCTTTTTTTTTAAATATTATTTTTAGACTAAATAATCAGATATATTTGGTATTGCCAAAACAATAATATCAAGTTTACGGAAAAGAATTCAAACATAACCCCTACTAATGGTTGCAGTTGTTACGTTCCCAGTTATAACAATCTGATTGCCAGAAGTTTGATTATTTGTGAAATTATGTGGCAAAACACATGCATGTATCTTGCTTTAAACCACCAAAACCCGGGATGTGGGTAGGAATTGTGAGCGTGGCCGGAGTGTTTCACCCCTGCTTGACTTTCGTAGAAATTGTTTCTGTCCCTTCAGTGTAAAAGAGACTTGTTCCTCTATTTTAAAAGTAATTGTTGGCAGCAAATAGTTATATTCCAGGCACCTCTGCCCCAAAAGCTTCACAAAGAATAAAATTCCCTCTTGCTCAGATGGTTGGGCTCACGTATCACTTCTGCCCTGCTTGGTTGTATTTTCGGCACATGAGTGCGAGACCCCTGGCTCACGAGCTGTTTGCTGCCAGTCTTCGCTGGAGTAAATTCACTGCTGGGTGCCTGGCTCTTCGGTGGCAAAATCTGTCCCATGCCCCCTGGCTCGGCTTTAGCTGTGCTTGTGTTCATACGCCCTTTCAGGATCTGCCTATCACTGCTTAAAAGGAAAACGTAAGAGGTTGTATTCCCTGAATAGTCACAGTTTTCACTGTCTTGGGGTATAAAGAATGCAGATTAAACACTATGTAGAGTTGGGGAAAATACGTAGCTAGTGCAGCAGTATCTCATTAAATGCGATCGATGTGGTAATATGACATTACATATGGTCTATTCAAGTAGTTCAACACTGCTGAATGGTAATTCAGGTAAACTAAAAGATCAATTAGCATATCACAAGACAGCTCCAAAGCACTCTACATAAACTTCCGTGCTTTTTAGTTCACTCATGAGCTAATTAATTTTTTGGAAATGGGCCACATTTCTGAATTTTGGAAACTAAATGAAGCACAGCAGGGATTCCACTTTATTGCCTAACAAAAACTATTACTCTTTTAACAGTTCTGACAGGCACGGCTGAGTCTTACAAGAGCTGTTCCCTTCTCTCCAACTCTTTTTTTGTCCCCTTAAACACTCTCTTGCCATATTAGCAATCAATGTAGAAAACTTGCAATTACCTCAAGAGCATACTGTAGGGAGCCAGTTTTCTGGTTTGTATGTTTCTCAACCGATTCTCAAGGAACAGTGTACCAATTATCCATTGCAAACAACGGGAAGGCTTTCAATGTGCATGTACTTTGTATACAGTGTACATATATTTGTGACATTTGTTTTATAGCTCCTATCTTTAGTGGTAACATTCGTAGCTCCATCAACAACAACTGAGGTAAGAGTTTTAAGGGAATAGTAGTTTGAAACAAAGATTGCCCCAAAGAAAGAGGGCTTGAGTTGCGATGCATTAAAATGTTCACACATATGAGAAATACTTAGGAAGTCACCCCTTGGTCTGAGTTACAGAGCCAGGATGCGTGGAGCAGATTTCACTGCCGAAGTGTTAAAACAATTAATCATAGGCCATAGGAAAATCACTCTGAGTGCTATGGGAGGAGAAGCGCAGGGGCACCACCATGCAAGGACTCCAAAGAGATTTCCATACGCCGTCATGGAAATGACTTTCTGCCCCATCCACACATTCTTACAAATGCCAAAAGCTCACCAGTGAGACTCTGAACTCCTTATTCCTGAACCCCCAAAAGGCTCCTGTCTCATTCAGTGTGCAAAAAGGCTTCAGCAGTCTGACGCCTTAGCATTATTATTATTAGCTGGCTGTGATTTATGGTGTGAAGGAGAGGGACCATGGCTGGCGTGTGGCTTGCTAGTTTCCAAATGAACTGGAAATATACAGCAGCTTTCCTCTAAATCTGCAACCATGGCATCAATATTTGCATGACCAAGTGAAGATACAGATCCACCATGTCCATGTGCATCCATGGCAGGGTACCAGTCATTCAGCCTGTGCATACGCACACCCGCCCCTGCCTCATACGTGTCCTGTGAAATGTGAATGGATGGGCTCTTTAACAAAGAAATTACTTTGGGGGTTCACGTAATTCTTTTAGGAGGGCAATATTGTACTACCCAGCATATTGTATATGGTGTAGGTTGTGAGAGCACCAGTTAGGTTAAAGCAAAAATCCTTACTATATGTAAAAGCTGCTTTATATTTCATTTACACATTTTCCAGAAGAACTATTGAAAACCCTGACAAAGTGATATATGAGCAAATAAAATGGGAGTTTACTGCATACAGACTCACACTTTCTGATACATTTTTTCTCAAAACTCAGTGCCAGCTGTTTCCCTTGCCATTTTTCTCAAAACCCACTGTGCCAACCAAATGTCATTGATATGTGACTTTCCACAAAGATAGATAGTATTGCAATTTTTCAAAATACTAGACTAAGGCTATTAAGCATATTGCTTTAAACTTGCACCAAAATCAGAGGATATGAAGGAAGCAGACAACTGGCAGAACTAGCCTTTCTACCACATATGTCAGTAAGAACTACAGCTTGGGAAAATGATGCTTTCTGGAATATAGCACTAATGTATTTACCGTATGCTGTGCTAGAAGCTTTTTTACATTCACACTAATAATCTGCAAACTTGGTAATTTCACACACACAAGCTAAAGCTCTCTTTTTACGTTTCAACAAAGATTTAATGTATGGTGCTGTAACATTACTAGGCTATGTTACTTTCACCCGCAGTATAGACTCTATTGGTAAGCCGTGAAATGCTGTTAGAATTAACAGTTAGCACTATGCTCATGAAAAAGTTCAAGTCCTCTTCATTATGAAGGTTATCGGCCTTGCTTCTTATCCCTGTATCTATTTATTCCTTAGTTAGAAAAGCTGCATAATTTGAAAAAGAACCACTAGCCATTACTAGATACTGCAGAGATTCTAATGGAAGGGGAAATAAATACATAGAATGCTGGAAACTACCATTTCAGAGGTCTGCATATCTATTCCAAGAAGAATGATATCAAAGCACAAAACAGTAGAAGTCCTGACCAGGAGCATTAACCAGCTCTCCTTTAGGTATTCCACAGTCTCTCCTTGCTTTAAACGCCTTTCAGGAACAATCCACCACTAACGTTGCATGGGCAGCAGCAGAAAGGCGAACATGCATGAGCATCTGAGTACACACAAGGAGAAAAGCTGAGCAAGACTGGAATGAGGTCTTTTTACATTGAAAGCAGTCCTTGATGCTCCTGGCTGCTTTTGTTCTTCCTCCTTTTATCTCTCCCTCTATCTCCCAGCTGGGCTTTCCTGCCCCTCCCCTGCACCGTCCCCAATTTATAATGCTCCCATGTTACAGGCAACTGCTAACACAACAGCCAGCCCACAGAGAGTTGTCCCCCTCCCAGGCTGGGTCCTGTTTGCAAATATAGGTCAAAAACATAGTTGGAACCGGACGGGGTAATCCCAAATGGCCCATCTGTTCCTTACTCCCATCATACAAAGCCTTGCCCATCATCTCCCACTGTGACTCCAGGACCTCTGTCCTGCCTGTTTCAAATCCGTTGAGTTCAGAGGAGCTGGAGATAGCTGAAACATTTTTTCACCGTATTCTGCACAGCCAAATGCATAAAGACACAGATGTACTTAGACCATCTCCAAAGTCAGCTTCTGTTTGGCTCAACACTGAGCTGGGCAAGGGTGTCAAACATGGTTAAAACATGTGCTCAGTTAAGGCAGGGGCCAGAAAAAGCCTGTAGGAATGACTAGTGGGACTGATTTCCTCTTTTGTGTTGTTTCATCAAGATGCCTTCACACAGGGACAGACAGCCCTTGATCTTATTATGGAGGCTGCCCTGATAGGAAACGTGTTGTATGCTTTTACTTGACAGGCGCTGTGTTGGTTAGGACAAAATACCGCCCGCATGCAGTGACTCTCTAGAGTGCCAGAATTAAAGCGGGTTCTCTCAGCGTTGTTGATCTTCTGCAGAGGTATTTTGCATGTGGGCCTTGGCAGCACGGCTGGGCTAAGTGCCCGGTTTCGGAGTATTGCAAGCTGGACCAGGATATAGGAAGAGCCTCTTTTCAAGCTTTGGTGGTTTCTGAACAGTTCTAGGGCAGCAAGGTGAGGGGACTGCTGTTTGCTATGGGCAGGGCTGTGAGGGACCTTTCCCACGTCCTGTGTGGAAAAGGAAAGAAACTATTTTCATTTGTAGATAGAAAGAGTTTTCCTCTTTTGCTGGTGATAAATTGTGAGTAACTTGGTAACGCAGTTTGTTCACTGACTCCTAATACTGAAAAGCCTTTAACACACACAGTCATGTCCTTCCCCACCTTGTCACCACACAAATATCACTTTGTCCCAACAAAGTTCTTTCCTTATCCACTCCAGACAGTGGGCACTCCAGTCGCTGGTACTACTGAACTCTCATGAGTCCAGGACAAATGTTCAGTAACTTTCCAAGGGAGAAAGTATCAGGGCTTTAGGCATAATTGAGGGAAAAGCTGACCAGAACTCATGAAGTACACCAGCCAAAGGATCCTGGAGGCAGGACGTAACTAACCTCCATGAAGGCATTCAGCAAGCTGATCCTTTTGTTATGAAGCGCACTTGTGCATATTGGTGCAAATCAGGCATTTTTCCTTGCAAAATGTTGTAGCAGTCAGGGGTTCTAGCAATGCAGATGTTTTAATGATTGTATAGTGCTAAAGCTTGCTGGAGCTGACAGGATAGCTAGAAATCCTAAAGGTGTAATATTAAAGAACCCCCAAACGCTCACAGCATGGACATGAGCAGCGCCCTCCTATCTGCATGGATGTTTCTGTCTGCACAGAAGAGATTTTAGGAAGAGTCTGGCACAACGGCACATGCCTCACCATCAGAAACAGCATGTGCTCCAGAGGCACACAAAGCTGATCTACAGACTGAAGTATGTTGGCACTTTTGACACAGAGACCACAGAAGGAGAGAATTATCAAATTGCATTTCCTCAGGTCAGGAGCAGGTTAAATTCTAGAAGAAAATTAGAACTATCATAGATAAGCCGACAGTGCTGCATCTTGATGAGTTATGGCATTCTTTCCTGTCTGCCAGAACGTGAGAGTTCAAAAATAAGTGGTAGCAATTTCACATTTTAATTGGCACAATTGTAGAAAATGCTACTTGGCAAGTATCAGGTATTATGTCTAACAGACTAAGCATTTGTCTGCAACAGACTTCCTTTGTATTACAAAGTAATAAATAGACATGATGCTACCTTATATGGTATAAGAGTCACCTTGTGACTAAGAAAAGTGATGACTGTGAAATGAAGACGAAGTTGGCAATGATAATGCAAACAAGAGGATACCTTCAGCATTAGTGGTGACCCCATTGCATGACTAGCATGATTCTGACTTGTAATAAAATCTTATGCTATTGTTTGTATGTGCATGAAACACCCTTGTAGTGAAATATATACTTTTGTGTTCTCTCCCAGAAAACTGCAAAAGATCAATTAGTGCCATCTTATGACTTAAAGCCAGAAAGCTGCAGACAAAAACACTGAAAAGAACTTGAGGCCAGCTCATTCTCTGTGTTTCCCAAAGGTATACGTGACAGCTTTAGCACCAGCATCCTAAGTCTGAATTCTTGAATACCCACTGTGATGGTGCATTGACCCTATCCCAAGAGACTACTGCGCTGCCGAAGTACCCTGTTAAGAAAGTTCCCCAATATCAAGCCTAAATAATTTCTTCCTTCAAACCACTACTGCTTATCCCACCAGGATGACTAATCCCCACTTCCATTTTTACCTTTCACATATTTGTGAACTACTGTTATCTGAATTACTCTTTTAACTTCAAGTTTAATTCATTCAGTCCCTCTCCTTTGTTGTTCATCTTCTGGTGCTTTTCTGATGTTTATCTTCAGACTTTACACCACTTTGTTGCCCTTCTTTTATTATCGGTAGCTTTTCTATATAAATTCCAAACTGAAAAGGCCAGAATAGTACAGATTCTATTCCACTTACCCAAAGGAGTGGTGTGACTAAATTTGTTTAGAGGTAAGTTAGCACCCTCTGGTGTATCATTAGTGTACTGCAAATTTCTGCATAGATTACAGGACGTCAATTCCTCCTGAAAGCAAGAAAAATTCGGTGAAGATGGATGCCAAAGAGATGAATATAGAAACCTTTGTGCTTATTGGCAGAGAGAGGAAACGTTGCTTTTATTCCTTCTCCTCTTCTTAAAGAAGAAAATACTGAATTATGTGGTTTTAACTTTTTTTGAACAAATGATAAAAGCATTGAACTTGGCAAATTACATTCCTCAAATGGCTTTTTTTTCTTTTTAATTATCTTTTTCTAGCAATTGTTTAGCATGATATGGGAGCCACTTATACCTAAGTTTTGAAAAATTTCACATTACAGTCAGTTCATTAACTTATATTTTCAAATTTTTCTTTTTCTATTAATTGGGAAGCAAGGGGGTGTCATTCAAAGATTTTTCTACTCAGCATGTATAGCTCCTGTGCCTTTTTTTTTACTCAAAATACATTCCATTTTCTCTTCAAAATGTGTCTCAAAGCTGTTAACATCTCCAAAGATGAGCGAGCATTTTTTTTCATTCAGGATTGGACTGTGGGCTCAAATAGATTAGGTAGTACCTGTTAAGTAGGAGACATTACTAGATATTACCAAGTAGTTCAAAGCAAAGGTAAAATTATATAAATACCCATTTTTATACTATACATCTTTTCTTTATTGATGTGATGGTCCAAGTTCTCTTCTCAACCTATAGCCATAAAACATCCTCTGCCTGTGTTGAGCTTTTACCACAGAAAAGGTGAACTGGTGAAGATTACCAGAGCCATGAAGACGTTACTGAATTTGTGTGGAAACCACTGCAGCAAGCAGCAATACAGAAATCCTTCAGCTCTCTGGATATACTTATTCCCATCCTTGAATATGCATTTTTTGTTATTGTTAGTTCTGTAGAACTAGCAAATATGACTCCTTCCTATATGATTCCTTCCAGCGAACCTTCAGACGAGTCCCATTAGTATGCACAACTTTGCAGCTTTATCATCCTCAAATTCTGCCTTCATTTACAACCATGCAAGTGACAGGGGTGGAGGAGGGGAGAAACAAAACTAATGAAACCCAGATATTTCACCTGATTGTAGAATGCAACTTTCAGCAATTATAAGAGCTATAGTATGACTTTGCAGACTTGGATGATGACTGCAGTGTGATAGAATAGAAATTAGAAAGAATACTGTCTTGTGATCCAAACAAACAGGAAACCATTGCGGCACAATTAATGTGGAAGCTGGTAATCATATTTTACTAGCCTCATTTTTCAAGCCATTCTATCTCATCTGGAACTAAAGGAGAGTAGGAATTTTAAAAAGTTACATCACACTTTTTCACTTGTATATGTCTCTGATATTGTAAAACTAAATCTTTCAAATGGAAGTTTGCTTGAAAGGCAATTTACTTAGAAATCCCGTCTAAAATTGGAATTATAAGAATATTGGGGAGGAGAAAACACACAAACTTTCCCATGGTAAAAAAGCAAAAGCAGTTTTACATTGAAATAAGGGAAATGTGAAACTTAAAATTTGTTATGGAAGTCCCTGCTCCAGAGATGTTCACCAAACAGGTGTTTCTCCATCTATTTTACTCTCATTCAAGGGCACGCTTGCCTATTAAAACTCATCGCAGTAGCTAGCTAAGGAGATGATGTAAAAACAATGAAATGAAATTCAGAGACAGTAAGAACAACCATTCAATCTTCTGGTTTTTGGGCGAATTAACAATTTGTCTTAGCATCACAAAAAAACTCCTTCATAGTCCCCTTTCTGTTCTAACTTTTCTTTTAGGTCAAGCAAAACATTTCAACCCCACAGAAACTTATCATGTGCTCAGGGGACTTTATCTCAAAAAAACCAGCTTTTAGGTTTTGGTGTTTTTTTAAATAGTCCAGATAAAGTCAGGGCCAAAAAAAACCAAAGGTGCATATTTGGTGACTCAGTCATACCAAAAATTTGCCAGACATACATTGTAATGGTGGGAATTTCAACTTCAGAGTCATTCTTAAAAGAAAAAGGTTGCATTCTGGCACCCTTCATTCAGAGTCTCCAGTTGCTCTTCCTGTGTGACAGTAAAGGTAGTCTCCACTGTATTTTGTCTCTTCCTCCCAGTTCTCCCATTTCATTCCATTTTGGGAAGAAATCATTACTACCTAAATCAAATGGTAGACTTCTTGGAGTGTGGAATAGATAAGCTATTATGAGCTTGGCAGAGCCTTCTGGAATGTAACATCCCTCAAACCTTGCCTTTTTCAACAATGCAAACAAAAAGTGACTATTGAGTAAGAACTAAAATTTGGAATTCTGTAATCAAAAATCCATAAATTAATTTTTTTTTAGGACTGGGGGTCATCTCTATTACTGTACATGTGTGACCATTTAAAAATACAGTTCTGCTGCAGCTCAATGCATTCACAGCAGGAAATGCTCATTGAATATATAATCATGTTTTGTCTTAACACTTAGTTAATAAAGGCTGTTTATTTATACAATATATTTTAAGACAAAAATTTCTAAAAACAGCAAGAGGATTTTGTACTCTTGTTTAAAACTACTGTACATGTTAGTCATCAAGATCAGTGATGTTTCAAATGCATTATTCATGCTGAATAGTTAGCTGTTTTATGCCAATTTGACATTTTACACAAATTACAGATATTTTGATATCCAAAGACCGTGCAGGGCTTCTCCAGATGTTTATTGACCAAAGCAATTCACAGATGTTTGCTTATCTTTCTGTTGAATGTCCTCCAAAATTAGTCGATCCTAGAATAAGAATACAAGTACAAATGGAAAAAAATTTAGTAACACTAAGGAAAATTTTATTCATGTAGATTATTTTGAGAACTTATTCAAGGAAGACAGAAAACAAAAACCATTAAAAATTAAAAATAAAATCCATACATTTTGATGAGAACTTTTGTATAACTCCTTTTATGAATATAAATACGCTCCTTTGTATTTATATAAAATCAGTAGGTTTCTCTTTCCATAAAAACATTTTTGCCATATTCCAATTTCAGCTACACAATGTCCAAAGCATTGTTCTGCATATGAACTGCAATTAACTTGTAAACATATAGCTAAAAGACAACTAATACTTAAGTTCAATATAGGTCCTTTTTTTTAACTTTGATTTCTACTACTTTATTTACAGATTCTATCAGGTTCATGCCTTATTTCACATGCTATATCACTGTCCAGAAATTTCACAAGAAAAACAGTTACTATGTAACCTTTCACAAGCTATAAGCATTCATAACTTGAGTACGAGTGAATTTCCTGAAATATTTTTATTTTGGGTTCATGAAGTTTCGTTAATTCAAAACTGCTTGGGATGTGTTACTCTTGGAATAGAAAAGTCACATTTATTAATATGGACTGAAAAATGCTTTATAGCTGAATTATCCTTTTAATGTAAATAACAAAGATTTCACTTGTGATGTAAACTTCACAATATGAAGAATTAGGTTTCCAAGAGGTGATTGATCAGGGTGCTAGATAATCTCATCTAGGCTCCCTTTCCCACAGGTTCAACCAGGTGATCTTTCAAGGTGCCTTCCAACCTGGGCTGTTCTATGATTCTGTGACTCTAGGATTCTACAATTCTATGATTTTGTTAATTAATCTGCCCCAGGGCAATTCCTGCCTATTTTTGGGCTGCTCTCTATGCAGCTAGTTTTGCTAGTTTTATGCTGCACTCAACAAAGAATACACTGGACTATCTCCCTTTTTACTGTCGCTTGCAGATATTTATGTGGGCACCTAAACAGCTAGATCTGTAAGATCTGCTCATGTTTTTCTTTTCTCTACTCCTTACTTGAGATTTGTTAAAAGATTAGTTTTTACCAAATTATTATATGCTTTGCATTATGTAGAATTGGTGTTTTTTTCTAGAAAACAATTACGGACATTATCAGATTTATATATCATTCTTAGGTGAAGCAAGAACGTGTTTTTACAGCAGATATTCTATTGCACAGAAGACTAGGGCAAAATACTGATCATAAACATCAACATTTTTCATATTTTGCCCATAGCCTACTTCCAATTTTGAAATACCACTTTTGTGTTTCTTAATTTATTTCTTATTTACTATTCTCCAGTAAATAAGTAATAAGCATATGTTATGTGTTAGATTTTGTTATTTTACAAAATATACTTGCCTAAGTGTTGTCTTTGCAGAAGTCCAGAGATGGTAATTGGCTGTCTTGTTACAGATGACTGTGGGGAAGGTGATGTAAATGGATACAACTGAGGCGTTCTGAAATCAGAAGTAGCCCATGACCCCCTTCTACTACTTTGTGATACAGATGATGGTGTACCAGTATGTGGTAGTCTTATAGGTGTGGATCTGTTAATGAAATTAATTCATGGACATGATTTGAGGCTACTTTCATAGTACAAGAGTACAATAGTACAAACCACTTAAATTCATAGTGCTAATATTTTATTTTTTTAAATGGAAAATAGTGCTAATATTTTAAAATTTTTTAGTTAGAAAATTAATTTCATAGTGTTAATATTGTAATTTTTGTATAGAAAATGCTATAAATTATTACATTCTACATATTCCTTAGCAGATTTTTACTTCTTTAGGATTTTTACATATTTTTAAAAGCAGAAGGACAGAACAAATTCTCACAGTTTGAGACATTTTCAATGTTTAAATGAAAAACCTGAAACACCTGCTACATGCTCTATGAAGATGTTCAGGTTATTCAGAGAATAGCTTTTGTGTAGATATTGTGTTGTCATCTCTGATTTTGAGGAGAATTATAAAGCAGACATGCTGTTGTACTTTCTTACTATAAAATTACTATCCTTTGTATAAAAGTACCATGACTGTACATGTCAACAGCTACAGATTGTCTCTGCACAATTTTGAAGAAAGTGATTTCAAAATAAAACATTCCAACAATAACACACACATTCATATAGGTGACAGCAAGTCTGCACAATAACATTTCTTCAGATATATAATATAACCTTTAAACCTACAGATTAATAAAGGCCAGACAAGAGAAACTTCAGTCTCTCATAAGAGACAGTAACATCTTGAAAATATATTTAATTACCTTGTAGATCCTGCTCTACTATTTTGACTTGACATTATTCCAGATGACTGAGAACTTCTGTAGGATACACTACCTGTAAGAATCGAATTTTTGAAAACAGAACATTTTACTTAAGAGATAACTTTAGAAACAAGTATTAGTACTTTAATTGCATTATTTGGGACAAATTCATGATTAGTTTATTCAAGAATTTAAATTGGTGCACAATTACAATAGACAATGAAAGATAAGGAACTGGCTGACAAAATAAAGCCACCATGTCACTTGAGAAAGTATTAAAATAGTCCTAAAAATTAATAATGTGTTTTTACAATTTAGCACAGACAAGACATTTGCTGAAGCATAAGTTGTCTTCCAGTACCTCTTGCTGGAAGAAGATCCAGCAAAAATGAAAGCCATCAAAAGTCCTCAGCAGTACACCAACAGAGGTTAAAGGTGAAAAATTGTCTTTGTCTCAATAGATTAATCCTACATAGAGATTAGCTGTCACGAAAACATCATACTGCACCATTCCTGCAAAACTTTTTCAAGTTGAACATATGTGTTGGTTTCTTTCACCTTCTCTCATTTATTAGACCATCATTAGACTATCAAGATAGCTCTGCTGAGGTGCTCCAGTTCTTCAGCTATTCTTTTTTGCCTCCTCCATCTCTGAGAAGGAAACTTTCTTTAGTGCACCCTAAAATCATTGTGTCTACTTGCCCTTACTTTTGCAAGTACCCTTTGATTCATTCAGCTTTGTCCACTGCAATACTTTATGGGTTGATTCTGAAAAGTGCTGAACACATAATTGTTCTACACATAATTTTACTATCTAATTAAACATCTATTTATATTTAGAAGCAATAAAACCCAGTTAACCTCAACTGTCACTATCTTATTATCCATAAATTTATAAGCAAGCATGCATTTAGGAAGGATCTGAACATATAAATCAGACATAACATACAAGAAGCAATTTTTTCTCCTTCATTACAATTGCATTGCTATTGCATTTGTCTTTGGTTTGGGACATTTACACCATGTAAAAACAGAAGAGAAGCTCCTTATGTGGCTAGAGATGGATCCTATTAACTGCTGAAGTCATCTGAAAGATTGCCTGGGCTGTTACAGAAACACACCAAATGTAAAACCAATAATGGGACACATGAATGGTAGACCTGCAGAGCATTAGGAGTTCTGGGAAAGTCCTCACAAATAAACAGTACTCAAGGTGACTGCACTAATTTCAGTAGTCTGTTATTCTTTTCTTATTTACGTTAGAGTATTACACAAGCTCTGCAACAGCCTAGTAACAAAAGGAAGTACAGGCAGGTAAAATGACTTATACCCTATTACAGTGATATGGTGAAAAAAAAATCCCCTTTCTAAAGAAATTCTAGATCTCAACTTAATTACCTCACTTCTGTTATGAAAACTTTTGTAACTTCCTTTTAGTTTACCCCTTTTTCCTCACGTGATTTTAACATGGCATTATGGACAATGTTAATCTTTGGTAACTATAAACAAATATAATTATGAAGGATAATAGACGGTCAGCAATACATATTGCAAGTATTCCTGTTCTGTTCAACCATACACATCATTACAGTACTTTCTTTGCAACTGTTGACTATGATTGCTCAGCAAAAATCATTTTGATTACAAGTAATTATTCACAGAACAGAGTAGGTCAGTACTAGGAAGACTTATTTCATTCTTCCTTTATAACCATTTCCTATCTGCTGGATTGATGTCTACATGATAAGTTCCTTATACCTCAACACAATTCAAGTTTGCTCAGTAAATTGCTAATGTATGGATTTTAAATTATTTATCCTCTTAATATAATACAAATGTTACCCGGTTACAAACTTTATTTTTACTCACCCATACGTCCATCTTGTGGTGGAGTTATTAATGATAATCTTGTTGGACCAGTCGGTGTATCAGGCTAAATGAATGGCAAAGTATTAATTACAGTGTAATAAGTACATTAATTATTAAGGCATTTTAAGCAACAGTGTTACATTTTTTATGTTTATAAAGCCTGCAAATTTCTGGTGCTCTCCGCTGCCAGTTTTGTTTATAGCACTAAAACACAAAACTTTAGAATTAAGTTACTATTTTTTAGAGATCTACAGGGGGGTAAAAGCACAGGTATTTTAGCTTTATTCCAAGAAGTCCTCTCTGTCTCATTCAGATAATAAAAATACTGGACACTTAAGTAATTTTCTGTGCTGAGATTCCATCTGTTCCTGGATGTTACCTCTCCTAATCAGAATACTAATATAGTGAAAAGCTCCTGCCTTCATTCTCATCTTAGAGATGTCATTCAAAACTTGCAATTCCCTACTCAAATATCAGGTTACAACACTGCTTTCTGACCATTGACTTCTACCCTAGCTTTTTCTTTACATATGAAGATACTGTACATATGTTTATGACCTCGAGCACAGAAGCAAAATCACCTGGTCAAGCAGCAAGCAAATTTGTTTATGAAAGGTGAAAGATAATGACTGGCTTCATTTGTGGCTAAAAAAAAAACCCCTCTTATCTATCACAAGTGAAATTTCAGGAATGTTTTGAAAAACAGTGTGATGTGAAGTCAAGAGTGCCAGGTGATCCACCTCTTGTAACTCTGCAATTACAGCATTTACATCCAGCCTTATCCCCTGAAATTCTCTTTATGGTCAAGGAAGAGAAACAGGAATGAGACCAATAAGTGTCCTTCAGAATGAGATGAATCACACGTACTAATCCATAGGTTATACCTATGGATAAAGGTCTATCTATGGATATTAGCAATCCATATGTTATAAAGGAAACCTAAGATGCTAGCATAGATCTACGCTGCAGACATCTACCTGAGGTCTGGTGAAGGTGGAAATCTTACATATATTTCCATTCCTTAACATATTAGAACTTAAATTCAATTGCAACTCTGAGTTTCATGCATTAGCAACATTTATTTTTGGAATAGTAACAACATTTTTTATAACATGCTGAGATTTCAAGAATATGCCATTTAATTTACCATCAGAGGTTTAAAAGCCTGTATATGGCATGTGGAGAGTATAATTCCAGAAATCAACGTTGTGATTTATTTTCTTTTGGTTCCCTCTTGGGGAGCATCTGACTTCTACTAATTATCAAGCATAGCTGAAAAAAGCATGTACATAAGAATTGTTTTGAAGTGGGGGGGATATCCAATTTTTTGCAGTATTACCAGAGTAGAAGAAATCAAAAACATATATATTTATCTATACATATATATATAAACATATATACAAAAAAACCCCACTTACTTTCCTCATTGGTGAAGGTACAGGATCAATCTCCATTGACTCCATTCTTACAATAAAAGTCAAAATAAGTATGACATTGTAATAACAACACATTCATAATAAAGACTAAAGTTACGATATATTCTCATGTTAAATTTGACTAATAATGGAAAAGCATAATATATCATGCATAACACATATAAGTATTTAGGACTCGTTCCAAAACCAACTAGCAGTAAGAAAAATCTATTAATTGATTCTGAGTTTTGGTTTAGACATTTACAGAGAAAGTTATTTTATGACTAGCATTGTTAGTCTTGTATTTAAGTCAGAATAAATATGCAGATTTATATACTTGTCACTTGTCTCCACAACAAGGGCATTCTGAAATTTTATTAAAAAAAAAACCAACAAAGTCACAGTCACAGGTATAGAAATCATTTAGCTTGAGCAAGCTGTATGTTCAATTTATTTAAAATTTAATGAGCCTTACTGGAGTTGATCCCATCTGACTTTAGACAACTATGATACACATATAGCTGTCTGTGCAAGTCATTTAGTTTTTCCTTACAGTCAATGGGAAGAGTTCCTCACTAATTAATCTATCTATCTATCTATCTATCTATCTATCTATCCATCCATCCATCCATCCATCCATCCATCCATCCATAAAGTCTCTAGAATAAAGTGTGTCCTGCCTTAGAATTTTTTCCAGTGAGTACAAAGGCAATCTATATAAGTAGTTATTATGTACTTGGACAGATAAAACCCTGCTCAGTTCTTTCTTACTTACACAGTTTGCAAAAACAAAACACAAAATCAGAAAATACACTTATTTTAAACTCACTACCAAAAAGTGGCATTGTGTATAAAATATCTACCAAAAAAAGGCTATGTGTCTAAAATATCAGCATGTTGTCACTGTTAAGATTTTCATTGACAATTAACAAATTTGTACCTACATTTCAGAAGTGGAAGGATGACCAGGATGAAGAGAACATGAAGAATAACCATTCTGTCTTCTTGAAGGAACTAAAGTCATTAAAAAATTTAATATTAGAACATAGCTATATCCAGTGATATGTATTCCATAGTTAGTATCTTAAACCAACACTTCTTACTGGAAAGTGGATTTCTACTTGTACTGGAAAATGGTATTTGTGTGCTTTGTTCAGGAGGTTTCATACTAAAGGGGAAACAGAAGAAAGAACAAATATAAATTGAAAGCGGATTTGGTTTGTTCATTTGTCGGACTGGTCAATAAAGCATAACATCAAAGCATTTTATCTACAAATAGCTGGTTTTAACATGATACTATTTGTCATGAAGCAAAATAACAATCTATTTGAGAAGCTATTAACTTCTCATAATGTCTGTATCAGCCATTACATGCCCAACAATATCAATATAGGATAACATTATGGCAAAGTACTTTATGGAACAACTGATGTTAAAATACAATTATTAATTACAGTTGACCAAAGATCTTCATTTCAATGTATACATTTCCCGAACTTTAAAAAATCTAGTTATCAAAAGGAATGTTGGCATATTAATACTATTCACCAACAGCTATGTAAAACTGATACCTTCGCCAATGACCTTAAGTAGGAGGAATATGTCTACTGGGCATGCAAGGAGAAGCCCTAGGTCACACTCTCTTGGTAGAACTGAAAAAACTGAAATTCTGTAAGAACCCTGTATTTGGTATAACCAAGATGTTATTTATTTGAGATGCAGACAAAGAAAAGGAGGCAGTGGATAAAAATATATAAACTATGATAATCCACCACATACTTACTTTCCTACATATTGTTTTTATCTCAGTTATATTGCACCAGGAACCATAAGACAGCACAATACAGTATTATGTGCATGCCAGAGTCAAAAGAAAGTCTATACTGAAAAACCACAGAAAAGGAATAACAGATCAAAAACATTCTGCAATTAAATTACTGGCTTCATGAACTGTCTTATGAAGGAGATTTCAGCATTCTTGATCACTGGTATTTGTAAAGTGGCATTCATGAAGGGCTTCTCTCAAGAAGATGGATCTATAGGGAGTAGTACATTGTAACTATACGCTAAATACTCTTAATACCTGTATTCACTGAAAGGGAAAAGCAGATCAAGCCCATTAGGTTTTTTTCCCAGTAGTTTCTGAAATCTTAGAAACTGGGAAGAATAAAATAGCACACAAAACCAAAGGTGATACGGAAAATGTAATAATCTCATCATAGGTGGATCACTGTAGATCAACCTGATATTTTTGTTTTTGTTTTGTTTTATGTTCTGGTAAGCAGATTTTTTTTAAACAGTAGTAAGATAATACAGTTTTCTGTGTTAATTCAATTTGAACATTAGAGTGCTGTATAGGCCACATGGACTTTAAAGCAGAGATAAGAGAAATTAATTCAGACAAGTATATAATAAATAATATTAAAAGGGAAATAGCAACAAAAAAGCATCAAGAGAGTGCAGGAATGTTATTAGAGATGTCCACTTCAGTTTATTTTTGCTACTGATCCTGTTTAATATATTTTCTAATTACTCAGGATAGTCCGTAGTTTGTGAAATCTGAAGACAGAAGGTAGAAGGTACATCAATATTGAGAACTACATGATGATTTCAAAAGTGTGATCTTTTCAAACAAATTATTGAAATAAAATTTAATGAAATGAAAAGTAATACCACAAAGTGCACTTCGGAATGAAAAGATTAAGATGTAGCAGTCAATAAGCAGGGGGATAATGACGAGCTACCTCTTGCCTATCTGTTTGATGCGTTTGTGAAAAAAGACTGAGTCAAGAAGTTGATTTTTACTAGAAACAGAGAAGATGAGAATCATTTTACAAAACTCTGGTAATTTTATGAATGGACTAGATACTAGGAAAGATATCTTAGTACATCCCAGGCTGATGCTGGAAAGCCCATTGAAAAAAAACCATGGTCATGTAAATGCAAATAAAAAAATTAAAACTGAAATCTATATGACGTTTAATTCATCTCAAAAAATACATTGCTAAAAGTTCATTTTTAGAGTAATTACTGACTTGAATTTAAAGATAAAGGGATTCCTTCCTGACAGGCTTGATTAATGTAAAGAAAATGGACCAGATGACAGAAATCAGTGTTCATTTATTTCTTAAAAATATGCTTCTTCTATTTATACAGCACAATATATGAGAAAGGCAAAGAAAGAATGATTTTTGTTGTTTTATCGATTGAACTTACTGTTGTGTGATTACAGAGACTATTTCTCATTTACTTTTGCTGCATTGAACTTCTTACCATTGTATCTGATGCATTTGTTGTGTTACTTTCTTGAGAGATTCCTCCAACTTTACTGTCTGTGAGATAATCAAAGATTTAAACAAAATCTATTTGTGGGATATACAATTTCATTTTCATACAACAAGTAATCTAAAGTGTTGAAAGGCTGTTTTCTATGGGTTATAATCTTAGATATCATTGCTGTTCCAGATTTACTGGGGCAAGACTATAGCTGTTAGATGGATCCATTAAACAGTCAGGCTGAAAAAGTTATGATTCTTTTTGGCAGTTACAGACTTACTTTGATTACCTTTTGTTAAGAAGTGTGCTGGTAATATTGGATAAATGAATACTAAGAAAAGTGCTTAAAAATAGTGTGCTTTTATTTTTCTTCCTCTTTTCAATATCTGATATAAAAGTTATGATGCATTTCACATGGAATTATCTGGAAAAGATACCAATAACTTTACAAAATACCAAATACCATGTTCCCATATTTCTCATTTCCGATTCAAAATTTATTCAGTTCTTCGGAGTATCTATTTGTAATAAGCTTATGTGAAAAGTATTTCCTGTTACTTTATAGACACAACCAAAAATACCTCCATTGAAGAATCTTACAAGCTTGCAAAATTGAACACTAAGGTCAAGAACATTAGGTGAGCTCCCTAGTATGTGTATTTTTTTTACAGTCTTTTATTACATGATCATACATTATATTTTATGGAGGATGTAAAAACCTACTCAATAGCCTCAATACTGCATCTGTATTTTATCCTTAATTTCCACTGTGTGACCTTAGTTCTTCACTACTTCACGCTATTCATGTTTTGCTTTGAAGACAAGTTATGAAGTTGCTTGTTAACTTTTCATGCTTCTCCTCACAATATTATTTGAATTTTTTAATAACATTACCTGATACACTTTTATAAAATCATATTGTTTTTGGGAGATGTGAAACTCTGCAAAACAGATTAGACAAAATCTAACTTACATAAGACCTGATTTTTGTATTTTTCCTTTTTCTTTTTCCTGATGAGAGCTAGGTTTGATTAAGAAAGTGACCAGCACAGATGTCAGGAACAATGTACCCTGTCACTCTGTAGGACTGGATCATTTTAAGGCCAACATGTCTTAAAGAAGGTGAATAACTATTTGGTTTTCAATATCTTTGGGTCCTAGAACAACATGGGGTTTAGACTTGCCAGAAATACTGATGTTAAGTGCCCACACCATCTCCAGTACCTGTACAACTCAGAGAAACAGCAACAAAGATGCTTCTACCAAGGTCATGAGAGCTGTTGGTTCACAGTGACAAGGATGACATACCAGATATGGTATGAAAGGGGACCACAAACAAGACAGCCAAGCATGAAAACCTGGTTGTCAATTTCCTCATGCAGTACTTCACCTTTCCCAAAGGCCAAGACCTTCAGAGTGGAAGGTAGCAGGAAGAAGCACTTGTGTGAAATGGTAGATTTGTGCTTCTCATCTTCCTGGGGGTCATTGCCATTCGCCAAACTGTTTTTACTGTAAATCATTCTTGCTCCTTCCTGTTTCCACTCACCTTCATCTCAAAGCCAGGGGCAGGAAGACTCAGACAGAGATTATAACCCTGAGTGTGAGCATCTACTCCCACTCTCATCCCGTGTGCCTCTGCCAGCTGCGATCTAGCCTTCCCCAGCTCCTTCAGACTCCCTCCCAGTAGCCCTGAAAGAGGGAGCATGGCTAACTGAAACTCACAGGAAGGAGATGGGTATATCATTGCACAGGCAAACTCTTCTCTTCCCTGCTCACCTCAGCCTCACTGTCAAACCATTTCTCCACCAAAACAGACTCACCAGTTCTAGCCATAGCTGCACATAGGGAACACAACCAACCTCTTCTGACGCTGATCCAATGCAAGCAGTTTTAAAATACTAACAAATAGATAGAATGGACAAAAGAACAAGAAAACCAGCCAAAACAGTGTAGCATTGGAATAGCAACCAGCTATAACTTCAGCTGTTTCTGTACTGTCACCTAAACACCTTCCTTCGGTGAAGCAGCATCCTTGAGTACTTTACAGTACTGTTAAATGAATATCTTAACAGTAAATAACTTAGAAATTTACCATCAAAAAGTATCAAAGTTCTGCACAGATTCTTTGGAGATAACATTTCTATTTATGAAAAATTCTATTAGAGTGCTTTATTTTACTTTGCCTACAGGTTTCAGTTTTACCACCCAGAATCAGTACAATAGATTAGAAGAGGGCATAAACTCAGGATTCCTCCATGGCCTGGCTTTGAAAGCAGAAGGACAGGACCTTGAAAGAACTACCTACTCCACAGTACACTAGCTCTGATCCCAAAATGCAGTAATGGAAAACAGGGGAGAATGAGCCACAAAGCACTTAAATTTCCAAGCTGTTCTATCCATGAGAGCCATATCAGATGCTCTCCTCACCCACTAAATGACCAGCTGGCCAGCTATATGAGTTTGCCTCTGTCATTTCATACACAGGGCACCTACTGATGGGTTGGTTCACCAGTATTGCCAAGTAGCTTTAAGTAATATACCTGGACATGTCCTTAGAAATGAATGAAACAGCCAAATATGCTATCAAATATTTAGAAATAGCTGAGAAATTAAAAAGCCATTTTCTTTCTAACCTACAGAGGAAGAGGCATAGTCACAAATTCAGTACCTGTTCTTCACAGAATAATTAATTCTATTCCTCTTCCTATTGAGCAATCCCTAATTCAGGGTACTAGCCCTTAGTCTTGTTCTTCCTTGCTCAAACTTCTCACTCAGTTGGTCAGCCCTAGTCTTCTTTTCCTCTAGGTTTATCATCTGAGTACCAATCTCTCCCCAGCTCTTCCATTTTTTCCTCCATACAGTGAATTGGTTTCTCCTCTCCCTGTCCTTTGACTCTCCATTGATTCTCAGTCACCCCACAACTAAAATCTGTTTTATTAAATAATAGTAACCATAATTAATAAAGTCCTCACAGATTTTAAACAATTAAAAACTGGTATTTATAATGACAGAAATAAGGCAATCCTGATAAATTATTCTAAGTATTCCAATAAAAGGTGAATATATTTTTCCAAAAATAAACCAAAATAACAAGGCAAGCATAAGCAACAAAAATAAGAAAATCACAATTAGAGTTACCTTTTGTCTGTGGTATGCTAATAAATGTTTACGATGTTTTTCTTGAAATTCTGAAACCTAAAAATAAATAGAGCTATATTAAGCTTCCCCTAATTACATTTATGCAACCTCATCAAAAATTGGTGGAGAAGATCTACTTCACAGCATTACATTTTTTTCTATATTTTAATAAGTATTTAACATATCTTCTTTAAATCCTCTCCAACAAAACATTTGAAGCTATTATCACTGATAGAGAGTCTTATAAAGTTTATTTAATCTAGTATGACCTATGCTAGAGTTGGTAGATTTATTTCATTGAATTTATATTTAACACTACGTTCAATAACAAGGCAAAGACATTGGAAACCCAGTTTAGCTGCAGTGTTTCTTATTCATTAGTGCTAAGCAAATACATAAAATTAATGGCAACATAAAAAGTAATGTGTCTTACTGGCAATTATAACTTGCCTTGTAAAAATATCCCGTTAATTAAAAAATAATTGTTAGACCCACTGTCTGGTGGTGTGTAAGCACTTCTTGTGTCCAAATGAGGATCATAAACCATGACAGGTTAAAAGTAAAAACATACAAGGTGGGCAAGACAAGAGCTTGAAGAACAAATTACAATAGGCAATAACTTACTAATAAATCTTTTTTCTTACATGTAGGAAAACTTCCAGAAAATGTGTGGGGATAGAGACAACCAAGACGAAACAGTCAGAGAAGATAAATCCATAGTGGAGTATCTAACTGAAATGGTTAATTTTTATTCACTGTAGAAGAGCCTGGGAGGTTCCCATTGGATACACATCTAAGGATCAGAAGTGTCTGATCTGATGGAATAAACAGCCACTCAGAAAGTAATGGCTCTGAGCTGCCTCCCACCACCTAGAAATGAGTTCTTGGGTCTATAAAGGAGAAATCTGTGAAAATGTCAATTCAGTGCTCAGTATCAGTCAAAAAAAAGTAAATCAGATCTCAGAAGTGATTAAAATAGGAATAGAATATGGAACATCATTATTCCACTTTAAAAAATATGTGTTACTATATCCTGAGTCTGCTTAACATCTGAGAAAGGATATAGTAGGTCTGGAAATAGTTAAGATTAATCAGACTAATCAGAGGTATGTAAGAGCTTTAGTAAAAGAAAGACCACATAGAGAATGAGTCTTAATGGCTGAAATAAAGACAGTTGAAGAAGGGATGTGTTAGCAGTCTAAAACTAATGATTAGCACAGGAGTGTATGAGAATGGTTACTTTTTCCTATAGAATGGGATTCAAGAGTACCAAATGACACTAGCAGGTAGCAGGTTAAAACCTGAAAACAGAAATCATCATCACACAGTTTATAACCTGTAGACCTCCTTTCTATAGTACGTGACAGATGCTAAATATTCAGAAAACAACTTGACAATTACGTGGGAAAAAATATCCACCAAAGGCTTTTGAATGCAAAGGCCCCACCTTGAGAAATCCCAGTGCCACAAACTGTTGAAAGCAATGAGGTTGTTCTGAAGACATATTAACTACATACCAGCCTTAGGAAAGCACCCACTGTTGTCACAGGATATTAGATTAGATAAACCTTTGCCCTAACAGAGCACAAACTGCTCTTATGTCTTTTAATGCTGGTAGAAGTTCTGAAGATACCTTAATGCCTTAATTACACTTCAATATGTTTCCTATAGGTTATCTCAGGCTACAGAAAACCCACCTTAGTCTTTTGAGATCATGTCCTCTTTTTCCTTTCTTTGACACAAGGCCAAGCTGGGTGGGACTTTGAGCAACCTGGTCTAGTGGGAGGTGTCCCTGCCCATGGCAGGGGGGTTGGAACCAGATGATCTTTAAGGTCCCTTCCAACCCAAACCATGCTATGATTCTATGCTATGTTGTGACATTACAGAAGTTTGTATTGATGTGTCATTGGTGGTATAGCTGTCTGGATTTGTTCAGTTTACAGAATAGCTGATGATGATCATACATGCTCTTATAAAGTGTCTATGGAAGGACAGAGGATGACTTCTTGTTTACCTTGTGTCACCTATGCATCTTAGGAGGAGGAGTGCTGAGGCAAGAGACTACACTCAGCTTTGGAGTAGTTTGTGAAGCCTAGAGAAGAGAAGAGCAAATGTGATTCCATAATCACCATTGAAGAGAGCAGGTGATCTTCCCTAGGTTACTTTTCTGCTGGATCAGCAAGCTCACCACGGGATCAAACAAGTACCAGCCCAAGGGAGGTGAGAATACACAATGAAGGTTGCAGGTGGGTTCAGGGAGAATGAACTAATACAGTTCAGCCTGGAGTGGTTGAAACTGCCACTGAATGCTCAGTTAGAGGGACAAGGACAAGTCCCAAAGCCAAGCTGAACAGATGCAGAAAATGAGGAGGCAATGGGAATTTATATGTATTCACTTAATCCAGTCAGCCACTAAAGCTCTGGACTGGAAACTAAGCCTGAAGGAAGGCATCCTGCCTGGATTTTACAGAAGGCAGGGAGGAAATTTACCTTGAAATCTTTTATTGCATCTCTCTGAAAAAAGCAGACCTGTTTTGGTTTGGTTTGGGGGCTTTTTTTGTTATTTTTTAGGAGTTAGGCTGTTCTTATTTTTAATAAAGCCTAGCCTTTGAGATCAGGGATCTTTGGTAACTTGCTTGCTTGGATTTAAAAAAAAAAAAAAAAAAAAAAAAGAGAGAGAGAGAGAGCACATTCAGCTCAGGGCTTTAGCCAGCTCAGGTTTTCACTGTGTAACTTTTTATTACTATAACTAGGGCACACTATCTGGGCAGGTTTAAGGTTCTGGCAGATCTAATTTATCATTGTATGGCACTGAAAGTGATTTTACATCATTAAAATAACTAGAGTAGTGGTCCTCGGAGAGAGTTTGAAAACATGAACTGTGACCATGATGAATAATTTATGCTTTCTTAAGAACTTTGAAACTGTGGAACTAAGGAAGTAAAGATGGTAACGGGCATACATTCATTTTCAAGCATTCAGTCATATATTTTTCCCGTTTATATAAAAATTAGTTCAAATTGCTGATTATTTTATAGAGTTAAAAAGTTATAAGGCAGATTCACCTGTGTTATTTCTTTTGAATATTTCTTGCATAACGTATCTATTCCCATGAACAGTGATTGAATATCAGGATTTGTCTACCAAGAAAAGAAAGTATACCAATGTTAGCATTTTTATTTGCAAGCTGTATCAAATAAAGCATTTTGTCAAGTGCTCCTTAAATTGATTGGTGTATACAAATAAAAAATGGACAGATCAAGAGTAGGATGATACAGAAATTGAAAACGGGCCCAGTTTTATTTAATGCCCTTATAACCATCTGGAAGGCTTTGTGCTTTTGTTTAAATATATTACACATATATATACTTATTGTAACTAAGACAATAACAATTTCCAGAGGACATTCAAGGAAGATGTTGTGGTCCCCTGGAAGAGGCATTACCTTCAGACCAACAGCCAGGTTTCTGGCAGTCCCTTTCTGGGCTTTTTGGTTCTCACCATCCCCAGACACATGGATGCACCATATAAACAGTTTTGTTCAAATTCCTTTTTCAGAAGGGTTCCAATGCTGTCTGGGTTCCCTTTATCTCTCCTGCCTGTTGGGCAGGAGAATGCCTAAGAAAAAAGCCCAAAAATGCTAGTTGAATGCTTCAAATATTTCAGGACTGAGATTTTTAATCAGAGATCATGATGTCGCCTCACGAACAGCCATCTGTGTTTTTAGAAATTGCTGAGTAAATGCTCTGCACCTAAACTATCATTTTAATTCAGGAATATGTTTTCTATAGTGAGAAAGAAATGCTACAAAATATAAAGTGAATTTCAGAATGATAGTACCATTTGGACATCTATCCAAATCTACAAAGCAATGTAGATAATTTAGTTCATTGTTACTTTAATCCAGACTACAATGTAGTTCAGTGTTAATTTAATCCAGACTACATGTATTCCTAATTTATTAATACGAAAAACAAACAAAATACCACCCCAAAATAGTTATTCTAGTTAAAATAGTTATTCTAGCTAAAATAGTTAAAACAGTTATATTACTAAGAACTAACAATGATCACATTTCAATAAAAAAACCCCACATCTACCTGTAAACTGTAAACTGTAAGGTTCTCTTTCATATATTGCGATTGTATAATTAGAATATAATATAATATAATAACGAAGAAGGTAGGTTTATGACTAGCTGAAAGTTGAATAAAAAAGCAAAAACAATCCCAACATATTTAGACAATAAAAGAAGATTGTCCCAGAAAAAAGGGATCCTTCATGTAAGGAACCACCTTCCAAAATCCAATCAAAAAAACTGAAACTGTTTCAGGCAAAACATAACTTAATCCCAGAAGTACTAAAGAATCTCAAAAAAGTTTAAAAAATGGAAAAATTAAAGAAAGGTGAATTATTGAAAGAAATACAAGTAGGACACCTGTGAATTAAGCAAGTCTTCTAGGTTACTAAGAAAACAGAAAGATAAGTGCTATCACTTAAATTAAAAATATTGCATTGCAATCAAAAAAAATTAGACTTTCATCCATTTGGAAATGCACAAACATATACAGACACAATATTTTTACCTGCTCCAAAAATTGTATAACACTAGTATAGTCAAATATTGAAGACTAAATAACAGCTGCATTTACCAAACTTATTTTCAACATGTGCTTATATTATACATATTTTAGCAATAAGAGAGAACTGAGTCTCATACGTATGAAAAATAATCATGTGAAGAGCTAAATCAATAACCTGGATTTGCAACAGGTCGATATCTTTTGTTCCCCATATTCTGATAGCAGGTACTTCGATGTCCTGCATAGCAATTCAGGTGAACAAAGATGACATGCACTGTTTGGTTACTGTAGAACTGTGCACAATGGCTGGCAAATGCACTTCTGTATATTGAAGAGCTGTACTTGCACTTCTCTCACCAGGGGAACTAAACTGCTTTTCCTTGCTTTCCCACCTACTAATTTTTATAGAGCTCAGTGGAGGAAATTAATTGCATATGAAACTTCCTCTGCTTTTTTGAATTTTGTTGACATTAGCCAAAGTGTTCAAAAATTTCCACAGGGTGGACTGGCAGACCAAGAAAGAGAAAAGCAGATAGACAGCACGGTCTAATCTATCCACAGTATTTAAGTAAAGAAAATACAAACAAGACAATCATCTAGAAAAAGTAATGTATTCATAAAAATACATTTGACATCTTTAAAATGTATTCATTGGAGGCAAGATCTGGAAACTTATTTAGGGTCCTAACAAAGGTTCAAGAACCTATCAGATCTGAGAAAAATAAAAACCAACTAGGTTTGTTGCTCTTTAAAATAAAGGTTTGTGGAACACTGTTTATTTTTCATCTGTTGCATGGAGGAGTAGTAGATGTTAACATGATATTGTGAAATAATGAACAGTGAGATTCTGATTTATCATAACACTTAACGATCCTCTGGGAAAAACCAAGTGGGGATCGTGTGACATAGAAAGAAGACACAAGGATGACAAACATGCATTACTGTAAAGTTGAGAATATTTAATGTGTAGATGTTGATTGCCCCAATATACAATTTAATGAGGAGTTTTAACACATTTATAGGACCTCCTACTCATTGGGAATTCTTCCATAGCAGCAAGCTCATAAAGGTTATCAGGTATATTTCCACTCAGGTTCCTGAATTATAGAGCCTTGACTTTTTCATATGCGTCTTTAATTATCATTCCAATCATTTTATCTGTTCTTAATCAAGGCTAAGCAATCAACATTAATGTCTTTTTTTTAAAGAATATGGTAATTTGCTTCCTTCCAGGCCTCCAGAGTAGTGGCAGGTTCTAATGAAACATCTAATATTTTTGTTAGTATCCCAGTCATTGCATTCCTTCAGTATTTTCAAAGCAAATTACCAAGTTCTATTGAAATGCTGCAATTTAAGACTGATCTATCTTCAAAATTAGCTTTGTTTTGAACAAGTTGCTGGACAAGATGAACTCCAGAGGTCCCTGACAACCCAAATTATTATGTGACTGAAGTTAAAAAAAAAAACATGCGGCCAGGGTAGGCTGATATTGAAAACTTATTAAAATACTTCCTTTAGAAGTTTTATGAGGGGTTTTTGGTTTTTTTTCTTTGATTACTGTGTGCATTGTTCCTTTGTATTATGTTCACATTCTGTTGTTTTGTTGTAAATTTTATTTTTGGTAGCATTGTCTTCTTCACTCTGTTTCAGTTCTCCAAGATTCCGTGTTTACAAATATGACATATAGCGTAACAGTTTTTTACTTTTTTATATACAGTATGTAGATGTAGTGATTTCTGTATTTAGAGATACATAGCTCAGTTTTAAACATATCTAGAGAAATCGTGCCCTCCTTCAAGGTCACGGCTTCAGAGTTAGTTTCAAATTGTTCTCTGTTTCATATGCATGATTCCCTTAAAGCCTTGTAGGACCTGATGTATTAGCTGTATTGAACACTTTTAGTATTTTTCTTCTATCGTTGTAAGGCAGGCTTGTCTTGTAGGTAGGCATCAGTCTAGGAAAATGTAAATGTTTTCACAACCCATTTATAAAATCAGCTAAGGAGAAGAAGGTTCCTGGGAGAAATGGGAAAATTAAATCTTTATAATGATTTCTCAAGAAAGGGAATTAAAAGTTATTCATTCTCTAAGGAATACCAAGAATTCACAACAGTACTTCAAATCCTCTCTTAATCACATGGCCGTGAGGAAAAAAGCTAATCTTAAGAGAAAACAGGGAAATAAACCCAATACACTTGAAAACACTGATGCGTCACCATGCAGATTTTCAATTCAGTCCATTACATGAAATAATTCATTACAGTCCACTTTGTCTGATGTACAAATGCCAAAGTCAATAAATATTTTTCCCCCTTTTGAAAGTAGTCACTGATGTTACACAGTAGCCAGTCATGTTTCTTGAAAAGGTTGGAGTGATTTAGTGGAATCTGAAAAACTAAAGAGTCACTGTAGGCTTTTATTTGAAGAAATACATAAAACTAAAAGCTGTATATTGCATAAGCATCTAAGTATATCAACCTATCATCTGTAAATATTCATGTCACAGTTGGCAAACAAAAGGGAAGTATTTTGTAATGTAGATAATTTAGATGTTAAGCAAACTACAGATTAAGGTAATACAACAATACTAAAGCTTCATTTACCTGTTTTGAAAGGAATAATGTACGACAAGGAGTTCTACAGATCAAACATTCATCTTTTTTGCCTGTAAGGTAAAGACACATTTAAAGTATACATGAAACTCAATAGACACCACATAAATTTTTAACAGAATTTTGTGCCTACACCTTTGTTTGGAGCTTGTGGAAGGAATCTGAAGGCTATACAAGAAATGCAAATAAACATGAATAAAGAATTTTCTTCTATAACCATTACACACAGTTGCACAGGCAAAATGTGTGTGAATGTCATCAGGTATAACTCCTGCAAATAAGCATTCATGTAAATGATTTTATGAATATCATTAGTGTCACTGAATGCAGGTGACTTTTAGTTCCTTTGATTTAAATAGGACTACTTGCCTGGTTTAATTAAATATATGCTTAAGTGCACTAATGAGTTGGAGTCAACCAGATATACGACTTTTTAGATTGGGGCCCAGTCTGGCTCTCGATAAAATATATGAAACCTTAACTTCAAAGAATTAATAATTTTACCTTGTGAATTTTCCCAGTGAAAAATTCATCACATCCCTTTTTAAAACTTTAACATTTTTTAAAATGTCTCTGATTACTTGCAAACATATTAGTGAATATTTCTAGTAAGTACATATGACTACAATATCTATAATTGATAATTTTGCTAGCTGTTTCCTTTCTAAGAATTCTAAGGATCAATGTTTATAAATAACTTTAAAGAGTAAATATATTTTAAACCTGATATTATGACTATTATTGAATTAACAGCAGAAAAAATATATAATGTCTCAGGGGTTTTTTTGCCAAACAATATTAAAAGCAGAAAGGAAAGCTGTTGTTCAGTTTCTAGGAGCCTGTAAATTGTATTTAGAGGCTGCATTTTATGATCCTCTTTCCTCAACAGCAACCCTGTGAAAACTTTTAGTCAAAAGGTTTTAATTCTGAAATACAGGTTGATCATTTATTCTGTGTGCCCTTACAAAAAACAAGTCATTTAGCACGACCTCAAAGGGGAAAACATTGATATTTGTTTGCTATTTTTTCCTTTTAAAAAGCAACTTCCTTATTGCACTGTCTTTTCCACAGATCTTCATCTAAGCACATGACAGCAGTCCCAGAATATGATTCAGGAATTGCATACAACATACAAGAACAATGTTTTAAAACATAACCTCCAATCCTCCTAACGCTGCTGAAAATGTTCTAGTGTTTCAGTGACAATACTGAGATTTAAAATATCTTAAGACCATTAGCAAAACCTGCCCTAAACAAATCCCATGTTTTGAAAATTGCTCTTTCACTAAAGAAAAAGTATGCTCTTTCCAAAATTAGACAGAACAGAATGCCATCTTATTTTGTTTTACAATGCAATCATGGATCATAAACATCCAGACTCAACTTTCATTAGAGCCACCAGTTTTCTGTATCAAAGGCTTGTTCTCAAAGCCACATTGCCCCAGCCAAATTCATCTGGAGGCAGACACAGGTGGTTTTATTATTTAAAGAAAATCAGTAGCAAGAATTGAATAGATTTATCAATTACATTAGGCCGACTAAAAGGAAAGTGCAGGCCTTTCTTTTTTCCACAGAGTGAGTCAGAAATGCTAACAGTTAAGGCAAATGTGTGCACACTGGCACTGTGTCTCACTGAAGCAGAAGGCCAAGCCACTTGTGCCTGCAGCAGCCATTACCTTTCTGGAGGCAGATCTCACAGATAACATGGCCGCAGCTTGTCAGGCTGAACCGTGGGGTGGGCTTGTGGGGCTCACAGAAACAGACGTTGCAAAAGACTGGGACGGCCATGGGGCGGAGGGGCAGGAGGGTCTGACAGGGAGCAGGGGGCTGAAGCAGATGCCAACCCTCCTTGCCGCCCCTCGGGGTGAGGCCTACCGGTCTCCCTCCACCATGTTCCTCCGCTCTGAGGCAGCACCAGGCCCTGAGGGGAGGGGTGGCAGCCCCCCCCCCCGCCCCCGCTCCAGGGGGCCTGAGGGCAGCAGAGTTTCACCCTCACACCTCCAAAAAAAGGAGATTTTCTGGCATCTCACTACCAAACTGGAGAGTGCATCCACACAGGGGATCCTCTCTGAGAGATTTCGTCCTCCTTTCTTCACACGTGGGCAACTGAACTGGAACAACCACCAGGGCTCTGGTGGGTGCTTCACCACAAGCCCTGTCCTCCTCACAGAGGTGGCCGGCCATGCAGCAGGGGCTGCCATTGAGACAGCAGGTGTGTGGAAATGGCAGTGGCTTTTCCCTCTTTTAAAAGGCAGGAATTTGGGAAGGTTGTTAATTTACTGTCAAGGGCTTGTTGTTGCTTCTTTTGGTGGGGAAAAAAGGTCAAAATAAGGAGTTTTGATTTTCATTTTTTACATTGTAAAAACCCCAGGGCTTGCTAATTTCCCTCGATGAAAATTTTAAGGGAAAATTCCCTTACAGACCTACTTGCTGTGCAGGCTGTAGCTCTGAGTATGACAGAGCCACAGGCTGCATAGGAGGAACCTCCAGCTTTTAACTACATAAAGACTACTGCCCCCAAAGTTCTTCCCAAAAGAGCTATGATTCAGATTCTGCTTTATAGAGTTAATTAAAGATCTTGAAGGAGACTGAAAACATTTCATCAAAGCAAAGATGATGATGATGATGATTATTATTATTATTATTATTATTATTATTATTATTATTGATAAAGAATGAAGTGCTCTCAAGCTATAGTCAAGGCTCCAAGTCTCACTGCTGGTTTGAGTATGGACCTAATTAATACTGAGGAGCAATATCTACTCCTTTATAAATTCTGACATGGTGCCTGCCCTTTTGGTTTAAAAGCTTAAGTGAATGAATTAAGTTTGTCATTGGGATGTATTTAGGAGCCTTACACTAAATATCAGATAAAGTCTGAACCACAGCCTTGTAGCAACCCTTTATTAAACTTTCTTCTTAGACTTCATATGCCATATGGTTGTAACACATCTTTTCTTCTTTCCCACCATGAAAGATGTTATTAGACGACATGTTGTAAGTGAGTGCTCTATAAAAGTGAATTTAATAACACTTATTTACTGCCATTTCATGTGACAATTCTAAAGTCTTCAAATTTCAAAATACAGGACACACCTCAGGGAGTAGCTTTATGAGATTTTATTTTGATTGATTTGGTTGTAGAACATTGCTTTTTGTATCTAGTTTGTATCAACTTTATGGATTCTCACTCACAGCTGTTATTTTCATTCCCATACTGTAAACCTAAGTGAACTTAAAGGGCAATGTCATTTCCTTGCTAATGAAAACAAAAGGTGAGAAGATAGAAAAAAGAAAGAAAGCAGTGGCTTTAAAACAATAATTGGCCTACAGATATTTCAGCTTTCACTAGCTTTTAGACTAGCAAAAGGTCTGGAAAGACAAGTAGGAAGCCAAATCACAATATTCTGGTATCACAGTGCTCTCTAAAAACTTTTTCAGTTTTCATGCTTTTACATGTTAACAAAGTGCTGACATGGGTCATGTTATAACCACCTCCAGCTCCTTCTTACACTACTGCTGCTTTGTCAAGCTAATTATCTGAATTTTTAGCCACTGCTTTTTACTTGTAATTTCATGATAGTATAGCTACCTTGCTAGTTATACATAAACTAGCTGAATTAAGGCATAAAGGTATATTCAACCAAGCTGCAATAAGTGAAATGGAAATATATGATTAAGTAAAAAACTGTTAAGTTCCTTAGACAGTCATGTTACAGTTGCTGAATAATTAAAAATAATTTTCCAACACAGAAACAGACTGAAGAATTTAGTGTAGGTATACCTTAAAATAAAATATATAAGCACAAATTCAGTGTTTACCAAGAAACCTGTAATTTGGTTTACTTTGATATACTTCATAAAGACTATAATTTACATAAACAATTGTGGCAGAGGTCTGATCTCAGCTCTATAGCCTAATGTTTAGGGCTTATCTGGAAGTAAAAAGTAAGTACAATTCCAAATTGTTTGTCTGGGTCTCTCTCTTCCATGGTAGTTGCTGCAACCACTGATCATAATCTTAAGGGTGGGCTCCACTGCCATTTAAACTTTTAATATGTTAAAAGAAAACAGTCACAATTATATTTGAGGAAAAGGTAGGTATTATTACACATACATAGGGTATGGTCAAGCCACTTTCACCAAATTAAGCACCACAGAGGATATAGATGTTTCTCTGCCTAATATGTGACTCCTAGTCAGTCTGAAAGACTGAACTGTTCGTGATAGCACTGAATAAGATTACTAAGCAAGTAGAGAAATTTAAAATATTAGGAAACTTTTTTCACATTTCTATTTCAGATTTAAGAATCCTGGGTTGAACTTAAATGCAGCCTTGGTCACTGAGCCCTTCTTCTAGATTTATCTTTACATCTGTAGAGGGAAAAAAACCTAATAAAAGATGGGATTCAGGGAGTAAAATGTAAGGGGATGCCAGAGCTTGTTATATAGATGGAGAAACCAGAGTTAGAGTAAGAATCAGAGTAGAAGATGAGAGAGCTTGAGAGCTATGTACAACCAATTTTCTCATAGATGCAGGGCTTCTTTCTTAGGTGTTATATGGTGTGCAATTTTTGAATCTGTGCATTTACTTTATAAGATTTAAACAAGCTTCTTAGATATGAAGAAATCTCGGAGAGATTTGATTTGCCAGATTCCAATGGAGATGAGGATTAATGTTTGTACAATAGCCCACCACAAAATATTGCTGTTGGTTTCTTCGCTTGTCTTCCGAAATTTTTCTTCACGCTCCTAAAGAAAAAAGGAAAAACATAATTATTACCTTTTAGCATCTGTATGTTCCATGCTGCTATCCAGGTAACTAGACAGGCATCCCTCTTCTCCATAGCAGTGAGCAAACATTTTTTTTCATGTTGATAACAATGAAAGTTTGCTCTTATCCATAAGGTGGGTATCTTTACAAATCAAAACTGAGAAGCAGACACACTGTACCCAGAAAGGCAAACAGAGCTTTCCCTTGTTCACAAAATATATATTGTGCTGAATATTAGTACAGGCTTAAGCCTTTCTAGGTTTACAGTCACTTCCATATTGCAGTCAAGAACCTTTTTGCAGCCAAATGTATTTCAAACACAGTCTGACTGCCTGCATACATATAGAAATGTGAAGACAATGGGGGTACAGTTGTTTGAAGGAGGGCTTTATTTCTAACTGCATGGAGATATATAAATACGCACTCAGTCATTTCCTTACCCGCTCCAATAAAGCTTATGCACACAGACCAGCATGGAAACAACAGCTGGCAACATCACCAGCAATGGTACCTGCCACCTGCTCAGCTGCTGTTACTAACTCTGAGCAAGAAAACTATATTTGGAAATTCCTGTTTAAAATGACACCTGTTGCTCTAAGCATGAGTTCACACTGATTAATTAGTTTTTATGCTACAGTTTAACAATATTTTGCAAGGTAATGTAGGTTATATTTGTTAAATACCAATAGATTTTTATGAGTTAGTTAAAAATAACACTGGAATTAAATAATAAAACTCATAATACTTTATAAATCAATAAGCCTATGTACAATATTTTTAACAGTTCCATTAGGGAACATACATACTCTTTCATAGTTTTGTTCTTTGGATATGTGATGAACTTGCTCAATTAGATGTTCTAGTCTAAAGTTAACTTCATTCACTTTGTCTTTGGCTCGAACTACAGATTCATCCAAAAAATGTTCTCCAACTCTAATGTCCAAATGGATACGCTGCAAACAGAAAAAATATTCTCATTACTGTGTCTTCTGTGTTTTCAAAATTACTTAGAAAAAAAAGAAACAACAGATAATTTCCCTTTAAGCTCATTACAGGAAAACAGCTTATAGAAATCCTTCCTAAAATGAGAATCAGATGGGATATTTAGTGTGTTTCTTAATTTTATTTTTAAATTAATTATAAAAATTTAAAGTCTTTGCTACTGTTAGGTCATTATTTTATGCTAGCGTTGATTCAACCACCATGCAAATGTTTCCTGTTCTTTGTTCAAACTAGTTTAAAAAATGAGCACCATTAGGACTGCTCATCATATTTCACATTCCATCCTAATATTGCAGAAACTACATTCTTTAGTAGTATTGCAGAAAGCTTTTTATAGATGCATTTCTAGGTTTCCTCCAATAACGGTTAGGAATATAAGACTGGAAGGAGACCAGCTGCATCATTATTTGAAGTTTATATTAGGCATTAAAGAAGGACCACCCATAAGGTATCTTTTTCTTTCTCCACACATGGTTTATCTGGTATGAAATACCTCCCAATATCCTATAAACTATCGTGTGATTTATATTAAAAATTCCTCAAACCTGCCAAGCAAAAGACCCATAGAAAGAATTGCAATATTGCAATTATTTTGGCATGAATGGAAAATTTTACTAAAACTAATACAAGAAAGTTCTCCTAGAAGCCAATTTGTACCTAAGAGAAAATCAAGTTTTAGCCAAACAGATAATCTGCGGAAATCCTAGAGCTTGGTATTACCATGATAGAAATTTGGTCTAGTCAGACATCAACCATAAATGAAGAACACATCTCCTTTTATCTCTCTTAGAGTTAGCTAACTGAACACCCAGATGTACCTCTCACAACCCTATGGTAGCCTTTATCCTTTAATATATTAAACTTTGGTTTGAAGCAGTTCAGATAATGACCACTGCACCTGGTTCTTACAGAATACCACTTAAAGATTTAACTTACCTAAAGAATCTTTTTCCTTTTTTGATCTTTATTTCTGCAGCTATAATTATAAAGAGTTTAAGAGTGCTCTTAAGCTAAAAAAGTCACCCTATTTAATATTTGTTTTATTAATGTTATCCTTCCCTACGTCTGTTCACTTTTCACTAGGATGACCAGAACAGTACATCATGCATGCATAATGTAAAATGATATTAATGCATCTCCATCTATACCAGATAAAAACCTCCTGGTGTACCCTCAGAATCACATTCATGGTGTGTAGTTAGCTATGACCAACCAATGCTTTATCCCCCTTACCCTCTCTAGTTGATGAGCTCCACAAATTTTTTTACCATTAGAATCCAAGTGCTTTTGCAATGTGTATGATTAATTTTTCACTCATTTCCATAAATCTATCCATAAGAACACCTACTTATTCCAGTGTAATAGTCCCGCTTCAGTACTGTTAATTCTTCTCTGTTCTGTGTCACATACATGTTCCCAAAGCATACACGTAGGATGAAATTTGGCCTACCTCGCCGAATGCATTTACAAGATATTTATATTTAGCTGGTTATATAATTCTTTTGCAGTCAACTGGGAAATAAAAGCACCTCTGGAGAGTAATCCTTACCTGGTCAACTGTCTTTTGAAAAGAGGCATATAGATAATATTTTCAAAACAGTGTTTATGAAATTGTTTGTTGGAATAGATTAGAGCCATGATATCACCTCCAATGACTTTTTTTTTTCAAAATCCGCATTAAGACCAACTTTGTGGGTAGCACACAATATCAAGTAAGCTAATATATTCTTAATCTGAATATCTTTCAAAAATTAAAATGTTAAATTTTCTTTAGGAATTAAATCTAAATTCCTGAAGACATGGAATATCTTCATGACAAGTGTTTGTGTTAGTCAATCTTATGCATGTATCTTCTTGAACCAAATAGTTGTTCTCATTGATCAGAATCTTTCACATTCAAAGCACTGTACAAGCATTAAATCACTGTATAGTTATGTCGCCTCTTTAATCTTGACTTCTTAAGTATCAGACCCTTTTTGCCTCTTCGTCTTCATAATTTTAGGTTTGTTTTCTTTAATTACTTGGAAATGTTGAATTACCTGCTTAAAGTTAGACCAACTTCTAATCTAGTTCACAATCTCTGCATTTTTAAACAATTAATACTATTGCAATAAAGAATATTTAAGAAATACACCTACCAGTTTACTTCCTGCAAATGCTACAAATCTTGTGGAGTTAGACTGTAAACAGATAATATGCTCCCCAGATAGATGGGATGTAAAAGAAAATGTTCCTTGTGGCCCATACAGTTTTGACAATAGTACCTGAAATTTAGATATTATATATGTTGGGTATGTACATCATAAATATCAATAAAACAATCAAAAAACAATACTGTGAATCGGATATAAAAAGTAATCAATTAACCTCCTGATATCATTAAATTTATCCAAATTTCAGAATAGATTTAGAGAAAAATAAACAATTTTAACTCACAGTGAATATTGAAATGCTATGGATTTCTGCAATGTCCAAAACCCAGTGCTCTCTAAAGCATTTAAAGTTTGAAAGCTAAAACCTTGTCTAGGCACAGAAATAAGTTGTCCATTGCTGAGAAAGCTGAGGACCTTGTGACAATGCGGGCAGTTGCTATGCATGATGGCTATATGCAACTTTATCGTAATCGTGACTTTTGCAGTTTAGTTTATCATCAGCCTTCCTTTCTGCTGCTCAAGTAAATTCTGTACCATTTTACATAATTAGTGACTTTTCATTTTTTTTTAATCTAAACTGTTTTCTCAGTTGTCACCTGCTATTCTTAATGACTCAGTTTCCCAAATCCGGTAGTAATGCAAAAATTGTCCACACACATCATTATCAAACATTGTAATTTGTATTTACTTTGAGAGATATCACAAGATTCTTATACCTTTAAGCATCAAAATACTGAACTAGCCAGTAGACTGTAGATTTACTTTTTCCCCACAAGTGTTTATTATTTTTAGATAGTGCTGCCTCTCAGTGCTAAGTCATCTCATAAATCCTACAGAAACATCCGTAAAGCATATTTACCTCAGCAGAAGGAGTCGTGACAGTCACAAACATTCCCAATCCAGGAGCAGATTCAAGAAATTCCTGTTTGTGTATATCCCAGCGTTGTACTTTGTAATTCCCTGAATAAAAATATAGATAAAAATCTGCTAAGTAAAACATAGCTTAATATTAAACGTCTTTATTGATATTTCAGCAAAAAATATAAATGATTAAAAATAAAACAATATATGTATTTCATGTGCTTATGATTAAAATTTCTCAGGGGGCACTTTATAACAGTGTGAAATGCAATAAGTTTGTACTACACTAGAAAATGTTCCAGAATACTACAAAAATTGTTGATAAACAAATGATACTTTCTGATTACTCCTAATGCTCTGGCAAGATTAGCATACAGAAGGCATGCTGAGACCTCCAAAAGCATGTGTGCTGTATTCAAACTACATTTTTAGGATTGTCTTTCATGTTTATCACATTATTTATGAAAAAGATGATTATATATTATTTTTTACTACCTCTTCTGAGCTTACATTTACAGTCTTGTAGATTATTTTAATGTGCTTGTGATATCCCAGGTGAAATGGAACTTTAGGACATTTTGAGTTGCTTCTTTCCAGACCAGTATCAATAAAAAAGTAACTCTCTTATTCATATGGGGAAAACCATGTTACAGATCTTTTGGTATGAATGAGTAAATCAGTCAGAATGTACAGAAGCACACATTGAAGCAGCAATTCCACTGCTGTAGAATTAGAAGATATTCTTTTTCTTTCTCTAGTCAGTTAAGCACTCTGGAAACCTGCATTTCTTTGTGTGATGGATACAAACAATGTGTGAGGACATTTTTTATTTCTTTTCAGTGTGCCCTCTTTCTTATCACCATGGTTTTACCATATTTATCAATCATAGATTTTCCTGCTACATTGCAAGCTATCTTTATTGTTGCATAGGTTAGATCATCATATAACATTGATAGGTACCTACCAATTACCAATGTGTCCATGGGAACGTCTTCGATTATACATTTCTCTTCTCTTTCTCCACTGTGAAAATATAAAGCAAGTGAAAAAGAAATCCAAAAGTTCATAAGAAATCCTGTTAATTGGCTTTTCATGGTTTTTACATATCCCAGTTGTACTGCTTTTGAAGATAACTATTTACAAACGTATGTAGTCCTGTGGTCGTTCCTTGTTTGCTGCTTATCAGTGTATTTTTCAGGGAGAAAAAAACCAAACCTGTGAGAAAAGGCAGCTGGTGGTTACACTTTTATAACTAACTACAGTATGTTCCGCAGAATGAGATAACATGAAAAAGATAACTTGTAAAACCTTTCTTCTTTCCCAGCATCTAGATTAAAATTTTATTTTATACAAATATAAGAATATGAAACTGGAAAGGACCTCTCAGGTACATAAAATCAGTTCCCTAGATTATTCTAAGCAACCACATTGGCTATTTCTTTCCATAAACTGCTCAATTTTCGACTTAAATGGACTTGTTATGTTATATTTCACATTTATTCTGGGTGGTTGTTCCAGAACTTTGCTCCTCTTTTATTAAGAAATCTTGTAATTTCCAACCTAAATCATTGGACGTATGTATACACTTGTACAAAATCCATAAAGACTGCATAAAACTGCTGAAATTATAAAGAAGAAAGTCTTAAACACTAACTCATATGATACAGCAGGAAAAAAATAATAAAATTAACACTTTCTGAATAAGACCTTTTTACATAAGAATGTCTTTCTCTTAGATACTGCCTAATAAATTCTCTAAAGAAGGTTGTAGTCTAAATTAAATAACGATGGAGGGTTTTATTATCACCCTTTGTATTAATATAGACCAAACAATCTATATGCCTGACAATGAACTCAGTTACCACTCAAGTGTTCCTTGTCCTATAAATTGAGATCACTGTGTCTGAAAGGTTTGCCTTAATGTGAGAGGATATGTCATCACTTTGCAGCAGGGACGACCTACCTATGGGATCGTTTCCAGTACGGTGGAACCACCTTTGAGCTCATTTTCCCCTTCAGAAGCTTGCTACACTCCTGTTGTAAAACTCTGTAGTTTGATCACTGACTCTCTCCAATCCTGCCAATGTTCCTCAGCAGCCCCTGGCATTTGCAGATGAAATTGTTCAGTCCTGTCCTTGAATGTGTCTTTGATGAATGTCTTAGTTCACTTCAGAGTTCTGTCATCTTGGCTTCAGGGTATGGGATATAAGCTACCTCTACTGTGCACACACACATGCCATATAGTCAGCATGTGGTGCCATAGACAGGGAAAATGCTGTCTCCTTGCTGGAATTTTACCAGCATTTATTTTACTTGAAAAGGTGGTAGTTGGATTTTATTTTATGTTCTGTTTTTATATAATTGTCAAGTGTTCAGCTGCATAATTTGCACCCTGAACACTATGCACACACTGAAGGTTCATGACTAGCCCGTTTCCCTTATTTTCCAACATCTCCTCTGAAGTCTTCTTTCAGTTTCCTCATAGAATGTCCCATTTACATTTACTGTTATTTGGTGACACTTATTTATTAGTAAATAAAACTATGCTGGTCTTCCTATCCATTTCTGAGCATCCGAGAATCTGCTTTAGCAGGAGATGCATTCTGCTAGTGCTGGTAGCTGTAGAATTGGCTCCATCATAACCCAAGAATATGTATTTTCCTAGTATCAAGGAAGAAGGATGGACAGAAATTCATCCTCAATATCTGTAGCATAAATACACAAAATTTCACGATGGTAACTCTTACTGGATTATTTCGTGTCTGCTGGTTTGCTACCCTTCAGTGCACCTGCTAACTATAAAGTTGTCCCAATAAAAGTGTCTTTGTCTAACACTAACACAGGCTCACAACCACCATAAATTCAGTTCATTCCACAGCATGAAGTATCTTCACAGAAGTTCTAGCACAAGTATTCTCTCACATCCAGCAAAATACAACATCCCGATACTGATAAAGAGATTGTCAAATATGAGGAGCCTTGAGTCCTTAAACATTACTTCTTTTTCTTTGACTCCATGTGATTAAGGGTAGAGGGATACAAATGCATCTCATGGCCATTGAATCCTTAGGAGTCTCAAGGGTGATATTAGGATTCCATTACTACTTTAGCATTTATCCATCTGAAATAATTTTAGATTATACAGAATCTCATCATATAATTGGACTCACCCTTCCACCACAGGGAAATCTTGACTGACATGCACCTGCATAAATTCTCATGCCATACTATACCTGCAAGAAGTGTAGGTTTGTCTGCAGATTGTGAGCTACTTAAACAATCATCCTTTCAGCTTTTCATTGACTACTTGAGGTTTTCCAAATTCCATGTTCCAGTGGTAGAAGACAAGGTGAACAAGGGGATGCCACTTTACCCTTCACCTGCCCAGACCAGCTGGGACAAACACATTACTTCTGTACTTTTGGCTAGCAAATGGTAACATAGTAGGGCTGCTGGACTTCAAACAAACAAAAGTAAGTCGGCCTCCAGGTGACCAGGTTGTCATGCAGCATATTGAGAGGTTTTTGTCTCAGGCATTCACAGTACCTGTAAGTTACCATGGATACAACTTCTGCATACTACAGCCTATTAAACAGGATTCATCTGACTTCAGAATTGCTGTTATCAGGCCTTAGATTTATTTTCTGAGCATGTTAAATATTTCCATGAACTAGTCGGAGTAACTTTATTATGTTGGATCATTCATGACAAATCAGATATTCCCAATGTACTTCAATTACCTGGGACTGGGAATATCATTAAAAGTACTTTTTTGTCTTCAGTACCATGAAGTACTCTCAGATCTTTTGCTTGCACTCCAGTTATATCCTGGTGGGGACAGTGCTCATTTGGTGATCAGAAATGCTGGCATATGCTTTCTCTCCCATTCTAGAAGTTAGGCACATATTAGTTTCCATGACCATGCTTAACTTAGGAAGTGTGGCTAGGATATTAGAGCTATTTTTCAATGAATCCAAGACTGTTCCTCCCCTCTGTGCCATTTTGACAGTTGCCTACAACATTTCATAGCAGGCTTGGTGGATGAGATTTGATTGGTTAGAGTTGGCCCACTTACACAGTACACTTATAGAGTTGGCCATCTGATATAGCTTCTCCTCAGTTGTGGGAAGGCATATTTACTTAGCAACATGGAACAAGGCTTCAAACTGAGTTATTAAGTTTATTTCACACACGCACCCTGGGCATCCATCCTAGTCATCTTGGAGTGTTTGGTGGCATTAAATATCTGCCCTCTCCTTTAGTCTACCTAAGGCTCACATAACCACCATTTATGCTGTGGTACCAGGGACAGATTTTCAGTTTAGTTCAGTTCATTTCAATTCATAGATCACATCAGTCCTTCCTGTATCCTGACTTATCTATAAAAAATACCCTGTTTTTTTCCTAGTCCTTAACCACTAAGGTGCTGTATTGGATATCTGCAGAGAAGCCAAAGACCATAGAAAAGCATAAATATATACACAACTTTAGCTGTCATTCCTACCTACTAGGAGGTAATAGGAAGAGTTTTCATGTGTTCACAGCTAACTGTCCTTAAATTCCCAAAGGTACTGAACTAGTTGTTCACAGTAATGAGGTACCCTATTCCGCTACAGGAATTGAATTTTGTGTTCATAGTTTTTCTAGTTCAAGTCTATGGTGACTTTTTTTGCTGCTATACTTACCTTTAACAGTGTCTTCCATTCTGCAAGAATCAAGGCATCAAAGCTCATTCTTCATATAAAACATTCTTTCTAAAAGAAAATTTCTTTACAAATCCATTTCAAGTTTCCTCCCAAAGTGTTTTCTGAGATTAGTTTAACCTAGAAATTAATTTACCTGTTTCCTTCCCTAAATCTCATGTATTTAGGACCACAGCATCGTGGCTGCCAGCCACTGGATGTAAGGGAAAAGGAAGGAAGAGCTTCTCTGTGTTTCTTTGCTGCCCCAAAATTTTTAAGACAAATCCCAGACTGTGCTGAAAGTAGAAGCTACAAAGGCCTAGCGATATCCACACAGGGATCGCGTACCTCACTAATCAGTTTAATAAAGATATGTTATGAGAAATATGCTCCATCATTACAATATAGTTCAGTAGAACTCACTGTATCCACAGTCTTGCCAAAAAATGTCTCCATCCCTGGTGTTTGCAAAATGAATACCTGGAACTTTATTTATGGCCAAACATTATACTGCCACGAAGGCATCCTTAAAGTATTCCATATTTACCAAGGTCTCCTGAAGTCACTTCTTAGAAAAAAACCCATATCCAAGTAACTGACTAGATCGGAAACTTCTGCTTGAAGGAACCTCCAGTGAATATTCATGCATGTAAGCACTCTAAAATAGAAAAATTATTTATCAATAACTGGAGTTTCCTGTAGTGTGTTGCCTCTTTGCATATTCACTTTCCATTCTCCTCCACCTCCCCCTCTCATCCCTTGTCCTTCAGTGTCCTTTAGGAAACTTTTCACTTCAGGAGTTTGAGTAAACACTGAGACTGCTCCACTACCAAATCACATCTTGTAGGACTGAAATCCTAGATTTGAGTCATGTATACAATTACAGAGGCAGATGCCTTTCTTCTGGACCTAGCCCTTTAGTTATTCTGGACATCTGAAGAAGGAAAACTGTAGTGTTTAGAGAACTTCCAGGAAGGTTCCTCCAAGGATATCTTGTGGTTTGTGGGTTTATTTTCCCTAAATCATAATTTTAACTTGCATCTGTTTTCTGCCCGAGACCTTTATTGAGTTTAGACTGTCACCAGTTGATCAATGAATTTGAAATTAGTTCCTGTCCTCAGAGAATATTTAAATACATACTTCAATATATGTCTAGTTTTCTATGATGGTGATAACTGTATAACTATATAGTATATATACTTGGGTCCAGAGAAGGGCCACAAAGGTGATGACAGGGATGGAGCACCTCTCCTATGAGGACAGGCTGAGACAGTTGGTGCTGTTCAGCCTGGAGAAGAGATGGCTCTGGCGAGACCTTACTGTGGCCTTTCAGTACTTAAAGGGAGCCTACAGGAAAGATGGGGACAAACATTTTAACAGGGCCTGTTGTGATAGAATAAGGGGTTATGGCTTTAAACTAAAGGAGGGTAGATATAAGGAAGACATTTTTGACAATGAGGGTAGTGAAACACTGTGGATCAGGTTGCCCAGAGAGGTGGCAGATGCCCCATCCCTGGAGACATTCAAGGTCAGGTTGGAATTGACTCTGAGCAACCTGATCTAGTTGAAGATGTCCCTGCTCATTGTAGGGGAGGCTGGACTAGATGACCTTTCAAGGTCTCTTCCAACCCAAACTATTCTATGATTCTAAGCTATGATTTAGCAGAAAAAAAAATATAGAATGACTAAAAATTAATATAAAAAGAAGAAAGAAAAAAAACTGAAAAGGTGGAGAAATTAACTAAACACAAAATATGAAAATGGTAGTGTAGTAACAATATTTCCATTATAGAATGGAAACAGTGGAACCTGAAAAAAATAGGTATAATAAAAAGAGTAAGTGAAACAATTTTTAAAAATGGGCAACAGTGGGAATCTGAAGAGTGCAAGAAGTAGAAATTCCTGTACTTAACTCTAACTGTGCATTTATCAGCATTTGCAGGACCAACTTAGTCTAGCCTGATAACATTTCAAATATCCTTGGGCCTGTGAAAGATTTATCTCCTGGAAAAAAATATAGAGAACATTTTAAATGTTTTAACCCTTCAAGAATACAGTGTGCTCCTTTAAGTACCTAATAAATTTCCAAAAAGAACCTACTCAATGCTGACGTCTCCGGTTCAATATCTGTGCTGTATATTTGTAAAATTGCAGTGTGCGGTAAAAGTTTTGTGGGCTGATAGATAAACATATTCTATTGAACAGTTTTATTCCAAAATCCTTTTCCTAGTAGGTAGCCACAAGTCTTTATAAGCCACACGTTACGCTCATAACAGTTATTTGAGCATTAAAACTTGTAGTCAGGAACAATTTCTGATATACTGTGTTTTGTTATATCTGTGTATACCTCAATTTTGTATAATATTAAAACATTGGTCAGTTTTCTCTGTAAAAAGTTTACAATGACACAAATGGCAGCAAACACATTTAAACAAACATAGACACATTTACTGCCTGTATAAAGACAATGATATAATTTATGTTATGGTCAACAGTGTTAACTTTGAGACAGTTGTCTCGTAAGGGACACACACCAGCAGTCAGTCAGTTTTTAAATCTCAGCTAACATTTTTAATTAAGTTCAGAGGTTTTCTACTAGCATCCACACTTCTGATTTTTTCTAGTAATTTTGTTGGCCGAGTGTCCTCATGACATGTATTATTCTCACTTTTGAGAAAAAGAAAGATATTTTCATGTATTCATAAGTCTCAAGAAAAGTTTACTCAGTTATATTATTTTCTTAACCACACTGCAAACATCGGTCACTCTGATTTATGTAAGTAGTTTCTGAAGAAATGCATCTTAAACATGTTTAGAAAGATGACAAAAATGCCAATAAATTACAAAAACATAATTTAGAGAAAAAGTTAATTTCTACATATAAATAGCTGTAGATCAACAAATTACATTAAGAACATTACTAGTTTAGATTTTGCGATTGAAAGATTTTTACATGCATGAAGTATAATCTTTCCAAATGTCATGTTTTCTACCACTAGAGGGTACTCCAAGAACTTACAGTATATTTATAGCAAGGATTTATTTGGGGTTTTTTGGTCTGTAAATAATCAAATACTGTTGTCACACTAAACATTAGGAATTTAATCACCCCCAAAATCTTGATATTAAAACACAACTTTCAAAACTAGTATAATATACCTTTTCAGCACAATAATGCAGCATACCCAAATTATAAGGAACATTGACTCATATGTAGTTTAGATTTAGTCAAACTTATCCTACTTTTAAATTATCTAAATTATTATCTTTTCTTTATTTCAGACACAATTCTCTGGTTCACAGCCTGTTTCTTCATCCAGATTTGGACAAGGCATTCCGTTATTGGCAGGCTGAAGAAGTACAAAACGAGTTCTGATCTTGGTCCCTGTTTTTCTGCAAAGACCTCTACAGAGACCCCAGGAAGACCATTGTGAAACCTCACAGTCCAGTGGTGTTTCTGCAATATACAGTAAAAAGAAAGGTAATGTCACATAAATTGTTGTTTAAGGCAAATAAATAGTTGGCAAAGCATTAAGGAATGATGATCAAATAGTGTCCTTTCTTATACAATAATACATGTGGTATTAATAAAATCCATATGTTGTCTCATAAATAAAAACATCTGTTTTCAGTTCCTAAGCTCATCACCACTGGTATTATTATCATTATTATTACTGCAGTCTAGAGACTGTCTGAGGTACTATATCAGTACTGCAGCATGTTATTTATTGAATTGAAAATACAGAATTCCTATCAAAGAAAACTATGCTTAAAATAATTGCATTCAAAAGATTGCATTAGAAAACATTTACTGTTTTATAATTTTATAACTCATTTGCCTTTTCATTGCTTAATAAAAACACTGGAATTAAGGCTTTTCTCTGGTTTATTTAGGTACACTTATATTTCTTTGCAGATAGATATTGTTCCTGTAGTTGTTCATATTGAATTCCATTTGACTTTTGTTCCAATTTGTTTCAGAAATAAAGAAAAGTTCAATTATTTTTATCATTAAATCATCTTGCTATTTTTTGGTATGTGCACTACAGTTCCCTTTGACAATAAAGATATCCTGTCACTAGAAGAAGCTTTTAAATACTAAAAGCATTTTCAATATAGTTTTAATTTTCTTCAAGAAAACAAGTCAGCAACTCTGAAGTACTTTTCATAATGTATACTTCCATTGAAAATATCTTTCATAAAAATATAGGTGATTACTCCTTAGCAGGTTAAATTAAACTATTGCTTGTGACAGGAAATTGCATCAAAACTGTGTATTACAGCATTTGTGAGTAAAATGTGTGCACAAAACCAGCTTTATATGCTGTACTAAATTTGTGACCTCTGCTATCAATTTCTGGTATTACAGTGGGGCTCACCACTTCCGTTGTGATCACTTATTCCCTTGTTTCTAGTGGGAAGGAAGGACACAGTCTGGTAATTAAACCTGTCCTTTTGATTCTGGAATATGTTTTGAACTGACTGATTTACTGGTTATTATACAATAAAGTGAGGATATATGATTAAAAATTATTTTTTAAATACCATACTTTAAATGCATTGTTTTAAATCTATATCCTGAAAAGGGCCAAATATTCCTTTCAAATGTTGTGGGAAAGGCATATGACTGAAAATGAGGTAAGTAGCATTCACTTTGCATATGTCTTGTTTACTAAGAGAAATACATTAAACAAATTGATAAAGAAATGCATTTATTAAAGTATAAATCATGCATAGTGAGGTGACTGGCACAGAGCTAGAGGCATACTGTCTTCAGACTTGTTCTGGAGAAGCGCTGCTTAGAACATGGCAGCTATTCCAGGAATACATTGGGGATTTAGCCTATTGCTGTCTCTAAAAGTATTTAGGATGTCAATCTTCTTATTCTTAACCCTTCCTCTTACACTTTGTAAAAATCCACTGGAAAAGTATAAAGATAAAATCTCAGTGGACACTGTCCAACTGCTATCTTTCCCTTAGAGCAAATATAGAATTTCTTAATTTGTAGATTCGAAAATTACCCTTAAGACTGACTTGAGTCAGTAGTTTGCATGTCTTCCTACCTAAGCAAGGTTATTAACTAATGCTTTTAAGAAAAAAAAAATGAGAGAGAACATTATTTTTATTGTCAGGATGTGTGTTTCTGTCCAGATATGTCCAAATCAATTGAATTATATCAGTTCTTATTGCACATAAATATCAAGCCGTCTAACACAGAAAGAGACAACAATAATAGTTCTTTTGCTCCATTGTCATGTAAAAACTTAAGGATGAGTATTTACTTCAAAGTTGCAAAGAAATTGGGAACTCTGATTCTGGTCAAATGTTGTTTATTTCTTATAAAATTCACTGATCTATGCTATGTTAATGCCTGAGTAACCCTCACTGTGGATATAACCCAAACCTTTGAACCATAGCTCAGACATGAAATCTTTTCCTTAGTCTTTCAGTCTTTTCTTTTATGTCAACTGGTTTTATTTCCCGTATGTGCGTCTGGAAACTATTCCTATGCACATAGGAGAATATTCTGCCTAATTGCCTGTTTCATCCATATCACCTGCCAGATTTCCACGTATTTTCTGAATTAATGGAAATAACAGAATTAAGCATAGCAAAGTACTAATCGCTTACCTGAGACAGAGTCTATTATTTCATTGCTTTTAGCTGGAAGATTAAGATAAGGTGCAGGAAGACCCAGCTGGTTTTTCTTTAATTTCACCATCATTACTTGAGCGATAGGTGGCAAAATTTTGAGTTTGGGGTAATAAAAGGAGTTTGCTGGGTGACTTGGAGAGGAACAAGTGATCTGTGAAATAAAAAGCGGAACCTTAAACAAACTACACCATATTAGTAAGAAGATAACTGTAAAATCATGTTTACATATCATGCTAATACTTTTTGGCAAGTGAAATGCATATAACTAGTTTCTGTGAACCTCAGTTTATACAACTACTGCTGGTAATCCCAAAATTTTTATGGCAAATGCTTTGAGACTGGGCACAATGAGTTGTGCCAGCCTTTGCATAGAGGACTCTGATGGGAGGTACCGAAAACAGAGTAATGTATGGAATGGTTTGATGGGAAGTGGATGTTACTACAAGAAAGAATGCAAGCATATTAAATAATAATATTCAGTATGCTATAGCAGCTGTCATACAGATATAGGAGGCCAAATGTATTGTTCTCCAGCTTCTCTGTTCCCTTTCTCATTACTCATTACACAGCATTTGGCTCTAGAAATACTGACTTAAAGAAAGGTCTGACTGAATGCTTATAGTATTCAAAACACTTGAATCAAAATGCTCTGTTCCCCACCACCCTTAAATGACAAAAGCAAAGTATGAGGCATTTAGTGTACCAAGCAAGCATAAGAGATTGAAAGTGGGGTCACTGCAGTAACAATGGAGAAGTTCTCTGCTTTCCCTTAGCTCCTTTCCCTCAAATGTAACAGTTTCAGGTTTCAGAAATGCTTTTAACTGAAAACTCCTCCCCACGTCAGTATTCACTACTAAGAATTTTCCTGTTTAAGTACATATTTAGTAATGCCAGGACTTTTTTGAATATTTTTATTTTGTTATCAATGTTACAGTGTTATCAGCTATGTAATGAATGCATATAGAGAGGATATATAGAGGACTGCATCAGCAGTCTCAAATACTGAAATGAGTTTCACAAAAGTCTATTATGTAGTCATATGATAGTTATCTTTTAAAGGGAGGACTCAAAACACACAGGTATGAAGTGCTAAACTATGTACATACACCTACCTCTGTAACTGTGTCCTGTGGAATAGTGGCAAAGTTTGGGGAGGAAAATGTGAAACCACTATCAGTTCCAGCATCATATGGAAATAGATCTACTGATACTTCTTCCATCCAGTGGTCTCCTTCACAGAGGTTTAGGCTGTCAATACCCACAAACCAGTCGGGGCTTGGAACAATTCGTACAACAAATGAAACCTAATGAAACAAAATGATCCATCAGGACTGCATCACTTACTTTGAAATGCTCCAGTCCTGCTCATATTAATTTTAACTTAAAATTTTTGAAAGAATTATTATTATGTTCTTCTACTTTATAGAACCTGTGCAGTGCTCCTGCAATGTGACATGCTTTTTAGTAACTCTTTACATTATATTGTTCCTACAAGTGAGAACTCAAATATTTAATTTTGGGTGCTAGTGACATAAAATAAACTTTTAAAATTAATATGTACATTTACTTACTAAAGGATGTCTTGAATGCACTTCTAATTCAGTGGAGGTTTGTCCTGTACCACTGGAAATGGCAGGAGCAGAGAAGATTCCATGTACACTCTGAATTTTCTCTCCAGCTTCTTCTATTTCTTTCATTAATACCCATGCTTCACCCTTTTCAGCAAAATCACGTACACCATTGCTGGCATATTCATTTTTTTTCCACATGCTGTAGTCAGAACTATGAGTAACACCTATTTGAGTGAATACATGGCATGACATAAAAGTCTGGTTTAGATTCTCCCTATTTCTTCAATTTCTCTGCTTTATTTCTGAGGTTAATAAAAACGTGTATAAAACTGAGTGAACACTAAAACATTTGGCTTATCACTGTTTATTTCAGCTGCAGCCAATTGAAAACAGAAGTCAATTGAAAACAGATGTAGATTTTTGAAAGTATTGTGGATATTTCAATTTCTTCATTTCAATTTTAGTAACTTTGGCTATTTTTTTCCTTTTTCATTAGTCATCTTAAAATTGACTATTCAGGAAAAAAAAAAAGAAAGATCACAGCAGTCGAGAGATTTATCTGTTCTTAAAACTGTACATACTTCACTTACCTAGCATTGATGACCACTGTGCTGGGGGCCTATAAAGTGGATACTGCTTAGGGAAAGCAGTCTGACTCCATTTCCCTGTGAAGATTATGCTGTATTTAGCAAGTTCCTCTGCTGTGCAAATAGAATCATCACCCACAGGCAAGGTGCTGGCATAACCTAGTATTGTTACAAGTAATGTCCAGATAACTTTACAGGAGCGGTAGACAACCATCAGGTTTTCCATTCCCTTCCACACAAAAAGAAAAAAATACATTAACCCTATTAGTCACTCTAAACTCCAAATTGAATAACAGTTACCTAATAAAACATAACGTGCCGTAAGTTATAACCAGAAGGAAAGCATATATCTGAAACACTAAAAATTGTTATGCTTCTAAAGACATTATTATAATGCTTTCAGATTTGATATTTCCGTGCTATATACTACAAATCTGTAATTCTACCTGGAACAAGTGTTTCTAATGAAAATAAAAATATCTTAACCTCGTCCATAATGCTACCTCTGAGAAAAATCTGTTTCTGATTTTCTTTTGAAATCTTATTAGAGTCACATCTTGAATTAATTAGAGTAGCAACTGTTTCTGTGGAAAACATTAGTGGCATATTTATTCTTCTAAAGATTAAATTGCAGGTTACTTTGCCAAAAGAAATGATTTATTTTAAATTTGTGTTCTACAAAGGCTGTTTTATGGCATAACATTTAAAGTCAAATACATTTCATATTTATATAAATTACTTTGCTGTCATAACTTGTGCATTAAAAATACATTGTAATTGCTTCAGATTGTTTAAGCTACGCAGTTGGTAAAAACCAATATTTTTAAAAAGTTGCTGTCATAGGTTGTGCAATTTTGCTTTTAAATTAATATGGTAATTGCATCAGACTGTTGAACTTCAGCAATTGTTTAAAATAACAGCCTTAAAAACTTATTTTTTAAATGCTTTTGTTCTTTGAGAAAACTATACAAATATAACTAAAATGCTATTAGTATATTGATTTGTAAAAAGAGCTGTGAATACTTACTAAATATTTCCTCTGGAGCACTGGTAGGGGGAGAGCACCTGCTTTTGCTGGCAGCTGAGTTGGTCTGCAAGAGAAGACAGTAGGAGTCTTGCTATTTATGCCTGAAGAGGGTCCCTTTGGTCCAACAATTATTGTAATCTTTAGGCTTTCCAGGTTTGCAAAAAGCATGCCATCTTCTTGTTTCCAGTTTTTTTGGATGGAATGTCAGAGGTTTCCTATCTGTCAACTGGTTCAGGTTCCTATCAGAAGACTGATGCCAAAATGCTTTAAAAAATACCTTGGATTTTTAGTAACAGTTCGAGTCTTCTGGTGCCTTTACAGTTCTCTGCTCTTATTAATGCCTCCAAGCTATACAAATGAACTGATTCCAACACTGAAATAGTTCTAGTGAATACACTTTAAATGAGAAGCATGTTTTCTTGTAAGTTTTATTGTCTGACAGATGCTCCTTCCAAACATTTACAGAAAGCTTGCTGACTCTCACACACCATATGTATGTGTTCAAATAAAAGGGGTGAGGCAACTAAAAAAGTCAAGAGGAAAAAAAAGTTACATTTCATAATTGCACATACTCACACAGACTGTCTCCTGCAAATATGAATACATTTAAAGTAGTACAGTGTATATTTTTGTGTTCTACAGTACCGTATGCTGGATGATGAAAGGGCTCTGTAACATTGTGGTTTCTTTGGAAAGAGTGGTTTTGGGAAGCTCTGAGACTTTTCTTAGCTGTCTTCAGAGTAAAAACCCCAAATAAAAATCTTATTATTACAGTTAAATCATACATCCTCTGTAGCACAGTATATATACTTACATCACTAAAATTATTTAAATTGTCTATGAAAAATTATGCATAATCAGTGACACAATTAAGAAATAATATGTATTTTAAATTATTTTCTCCACCACCTTCCAAATAGGGGAAATCAAGGGCTTTGTGCCATATCTATAACATTAGAAATGCCATTGTGGCTGATCAGCAATGGAAGTTAAGTTCAAAAGTTTACAGTGAACCATGAAGAAAGTCTTTCATAGAGTCTTCTTTTGAAATTGTGAGGAATGTCACTTAAGTACTTCCACAGATCTCTACTATGATGGTACAGCATATGGAAAAAAAACCCAAGTTATTTTTCAGATTAAACTCCCAGGCCATCATAGGTATATAGCTTAAGCGACACGCTATTGTCCACCACGAGGAGGTTACCAAACAATCAGTTTGAGCTTTATGGCACATTCACTGGAAAATTTTCCTTCCCTTCTGCCCTGCACCCCATGGTAAATCAACAAGAAAAGCCAAGAGATGAATAAACTGGGATGTCTGAATGGAATTTCCATTGATTATTCTCCTGGCAAAATGGAGTCTATTGCAAGTTTCAACATTTAGCACCCATAACCACAATTCTTGCATATCAGGACAGATTATGGGAATTCTGCAGCAGGTTAAGCTGTCTAGACATCAACACGCCCTTTATTTCCAAGACCCCTTCCTCCATCCTATGTTAATGCGATGTCTTCTGTAATTTATTTCTGTTCCAGGAGCCAGACTCCACTAAGAAGAAGAGTAAAGAGACTTCATGGGTATATTTATGCCAGCGCTTTGAGTGTTTGTTGAAGGATGATATTTGAATTACATCCAGCTTACTCCCTCCTATGCATGGAATTCCAGATCCATAGGTTCCTTAGAGAATTGAGTCTACTTACATCAGGAGTGGGTGATCTTTCCAGCCCATGCAGCCCTCTAGAAAAACTACACAAAGGTCCCACAAGTTTTAAAGTATATTGCTCAGAGCACTGTTAAAATTACTCAAGGCTTGCTTATTTATTATTAAGTAGCTTTAAACTTCAGCAGGTTTTGTTGTTTATCATCACAACTACTGAACCAGCTAACTTCACATATTGAAACATACTGTGACACTTCCAGGGCAACACTTAAAATGAGAACAAAGCAATTAGCTCTGGATCTAGCATAGAACAATTTAATGTATCAGACTAGCCTTTTCCTTTCGAAGAAAAATTACTGCCAAAAAGCACATCACCAGACTAGATCATTCTGGTTCCATGACTACATGTTATGAATGTATCCAGGAACAGGACAATACATGCAGGCTGCATAATTTGGCACAGCTATTATAAGAAAAACTTACTAAGTGATAAAAGAAACTGAACCGTTGGAAGTCATTAACTTGGGAAGTCATTTGAGGTTTCTAAGTACAGAGTAGACAAACAAATATAAAAAATCACAAAAGTTATATTTGATTCTCCCTTGGAATAAGAGTATGTGATGCTTTGCACTGAGCATCCAAGAAGTTTTTTACAGTTCTACAATTTTGTATAATCCGTTTACCCTTCTTCTAGAGCTCCATTACTCCGGTTCCTTGAGGTTATCATGCTCTTCAACATCAGATATGCAGTTAATGGAATACAAACAAGTCTTTATCTTTTACTTCACTACCTTACCAGTGTGGGAATGAGAAACTTTGAAGCATTTTCATTTGAAAAATCAAAAATGGATTCTTTTCTCAAAGGCTGCAGATACTTACAGGGAAACTGGATTATAGTCCTTATTCTTGTTCTCTCATCCTGGTCCCGAATGGAGGTTTTCTTCCTTGTGATTCCTACACTGGACCTTTCCCTGTTTTCAATGAGGACTCTACTATGACAGATTTCTCAGGAAAGATTAAAATCTTCAGGACCTACAGCCTCATTCTTTTCTTTGCTGTATTCATAATTAAATTCCTGGCAAAATACAGTGACAGTAAATTTTATTTAATTATCTTCTCTTCTGTCCTCTCCCCACACCGTCCCCTCCCCCCCCCCCCCCCCCCCCCCCCCCATGGCTGAAGAGGGGGGAAAACAGAGATAAATATACCTAGTAATGTTGTCAGAAAATACTAACTTGAGGACTCCCAATCTTATTTATTTAAATAGAAACTGTGTTAAGCATAATCAGTGTCTGACATTGTGAAGGACATCAAAACACCAAATTTAGTATCTCATAGATGGGAAGGGAAAAAAAAAAAAAACCACAAGCAGAAAAAAAATCCAGATTTCCACTCAATGGATTACTTTCATGGTTGAGAAGCCACAGATGCCAAATTTCTGTGGGACAGCAGCTGGAGAAAAAAAATGCTGTGGGATCAGAACCCATGCTTGCATTCCTTCTTCAGTTTGTATGTCCCATTAGAAAGCAGCTGAAAACTCATGGAAACCTGGAAAAAAACCTCTTCCATTTAGAAACCACTTTACCTGTGTATAAAATTGGACTAATTCTTTCTTTTTTACAGCAAAATAACTTTTTTTTTCCAAGTTTGTGTCTCTTCAGGTACACTTATTTATGAGTAGGTATACAAAGCCTTTTTTACTTGAGCATCAATGCCAAAGTGTACCTTGTGTTTAATTTTATTTGCAGAAGCTTGCAACTTCTGGTGTTTCGTGTCAGTAAGAGAACAGTCTTACAGTTCCTGCAGGCTTTACCAAGATTCACAGGAAGAAATCTGGAAAGTATAAAACAAAAATGGTGTCCAGATACTTTTGGTTTTTAAATAACAGTCATAACCATGTCTAAAATACTCTGTATTTTTTGCTAACCGAAAATAATTAATAGAACAAGAAAATAAGGAAAAAGACCCTACTTAAAAATGTTGGAGTACAGTCAATATCATGTTGATTCTTGAATCATTTACACCATACAAAAATGGTTATATGAACATGTTTAGGCTATCACACAGGAATATAGCACATTGAAAGGGTGTAAATTCCATCATGATTAGAGAGAGAATAATTTAGCCCTTTCTCTGACAAGCAATAAGATTGGCATTATTAGTTATGATTTTTCTATTAAACTATAAGATTAAGAGAAAGGAGATTTAACTAAAATGGTTGATCTGAAGTTAGTTTGCCCACCTTTATTCAAAACAGAAGCTCCAGAAATTTTGTATCTGTATTCCTGAACTATTACCTAACATTAATTTTTTTCTAAAACAATTTCCATTTTGCTGGTAATGAGTGTATCTGCATCTTTGATATTCACAGGCTGTTCAATATGCTTATGACTGGCTAGCATCTCTTTGTCTACCAAGAAAAAACATAACATTGTGTTACTTAAGAAGGATTATACACCCATACTTTCTCTCCCGTAGTTACCATGGATACACATACGATTATGGACACTCAGCAATGCCAAAAGGTTTACATTCAGTCAAAACCCTCTGAGCTCTAAATTGTAAAATCTTAGTGCCAGAGTGGCAAGCAGCAGAATATTTTATCATAGAGAAACTGTGGTGTTGGTTTGGAAGCTTTTATAAAATAGAGCACTTACATAAGAGAATAAAGCATTCCCAATATTGGATGGTACAACAGTAGTGAAGACAGCTTTAATCGCTATTTATCTTTTGGGATAAAAATTTATCTTGCAGATTAAAGTACGTAAAATGAGTGTATACATTTAGATACATAAACTGCCACTATGTAATGGAGGTCTAGGCATTATAGTCAATAGAATCTACAGAACTGTTCACCTCACCCTTTAATCCATACCTATATTTGACCAAACGAATAACTGATGAGTAGCTCTCTGGTCTCCATGAACTGTATTGATAAGCTCTACATTGACCAGACACCTAGCTCTCATGTAATCATCATCTACACATAAGTAACTGATTCAGGCATCTCTATCTTTTGCTGAATCCGAAGCCAAGTGGACTTTATTAGATGTTTTCACTGGTGACTATAATCAATATATGTATTTCTGCTAGTAGGAAATTGCAAATTCACTCTGTATTTTGAGTTTAGAAATTCCCTTTGTAACAGTGTTGGCTTTGGGATTGGGGAGGGGGAGTGATTTGTTGGGTTTTTTTCTAATTCGGGACTCACTGAGAATTCAAGCCAAGATAAGGAAAAGAAAAAGGATAAGGAAAAATCACAGTTTTATTGACCACAATGACAGTGATCAGCAACAAAAAGCTCTTCTGTCATCTGCATTCTTCTGTCATCTGAATTTTAGTCACTTCTAGTACTGAAAAACCTAGTATGTAGGCCAGCAGTGGATAACCAAATCAAGGACCTCTATGACAGTGACCAGAGATTATGCTTCTCTTTGGGCTTCTTCCCCTGCCCACAGCTTAGGTTCCCCAAAACTGTGCAACAATAGCGACCATATCTTTTCTGTTTTCCAAAAAAATTTGCAAGATACTAAAATCCTACCCTTTTCTGCATCCCACCTTATTTTCATCTCCTTTAAACAAGTAAAAGATGGCTACACAGTGAGACAAACTGAAGAACTGACCCAGTTAATAGCAAATCTTTCTAAGTTACCTTTCAGTAAAATTAGTTCCTTCAATTGACTCACTGACACAAGAAACATACCAGAACAAGCAGCTCCCAACAGAGAAGAGGGTGGGAGCACCCATGTCAGTGGCAATACAGGTTTTAGTTTACATGAAAGTGGCAGTGCAACCGTAGTTTGCACGTAGGTTAGTGAGACTAGGGATTGCATCTGTCAGTGCATCCATTGCTTGGGAGTCACTTGTTTCACCTCAGTCCTTCAGGCATGCTATCTTTCTATCCACCAAGACTCACAGAGCTGCAGAAAAATCCTAGCTTCTTTGACCTGTTCATCAGTCTGGTATTCTGAGCTGTGGGATGAGGGTCAGCTTTCAGAGCACTGTGCTAATCTGTGGACTGTCTGCACCAGCAGTATTAGCTCACTGGGCTGTATAGCATGCATGACTTAGCAGGACTCTGAAACAAGCTGAATATTTAGAAAATGCTGAAAGAAAATCTTGCAGATCTGAGTTGGACACTTGTGGGAATCCCTACTTTTAAATTTACTTCAGATATTTGCAGGAAAAACTCTAACTGAAACAAAAATTGCCATGAAGAGAATCTAACATGTAGTGTACTACAGCTTCATTTTGGTACAAGACAGGATATTTTCGTGGTATTGTGCGCACACAGAATGTAAAAAAAAAAATGTTTTAATTACCGTATTACTTCATTCCATCATTCTTCAGGACGACTGAGTATACAGCCTGTGTAGAAATCCCCGTGGTCATTTCAATATGGTAGTTTTCAAGTTTACTGTACTTGTAAACATACCAGTTTTAGATTTTTGTTCCACCATTTCCCATGTGGAGAGGTTTTTTGTTGGGCTTCATTCCTCTTACATCCTTTTGTTGCTAATGGCATTGTCTTTATTTTTAATCCTTTTTAATAAATTCAACTTTTTAATAAATTCAAGTTTCCTATTACATCTTGGAGAATATTTAAGATAGCTGTCTATACAAAGGATTAAGAAAAACAGAACTGAAAACTGGCTGAGGAAAATGGGGGAAAAACTACAGCAGGATAATTAAAAGAATAAAAATTAGTTCTCATTTTGTGGAAAATATGGCTTGCATCTTCCAACAAATCAAATCTTCCTGTTATATCTTTCACTTCATTTGTAAAGTGAAATGAACCTGTACCATTAACATTTGGATTTCTTGTTTGCCATTGAATTTCCACTGCAGAAACGTTTACACACTAAATAATTTTACTCATACCACTAGGAAGGCTACTTTTCAAAGTGTTGACATTCTTAAGACCAATTTGATGCTTTCTTTGCCTTCTTGAAAAGTCAGTCCTTTATCTCTCTGGCAACAGTGTAGAAGACCACCAAATTACATTTCTAAGGTAGTGACTATCAAGGCCACTCTTTGCTTGTATTATTTCCCCCTTCACAGTCAGTTTTGTTGATTTCTCTTGTATTTTTTTCAAAGGTCTTAAATATATTAAATGATAGCTATGGAGTTAATTAGAGTTTTTTAATTCATGTAATTCATACAATAATGAAGTACTGTAAAAATTGAATCTTTTCTGGGAAGATATCCATATATCATAGTCTGCATGTAGCTCTATTTCAGTAAAAGATCCATTATTTGCCACCATAGCACAGTATCTTCTTCCCATTCCAGTGCTGTTGAGGAGCCAATACAGACTGAAGGGTAACAGTGGAATGAGGAGCTGTGGTCCACTGGCAGAGTGAGATCACACTTTTGGGACCAAGATACAGTTTTTGTCTTCCCCAGTGGAAATTATGTGGGAAAATCAGGACAACTCTCTTGTCTACATATATATTTATGCCATCATTCCACAGCTTGGTTATAAACATGATATAGTCACACTAAGAAAAACTAGGAATTTCCAATTTAATGACAGCTGATAAAAAAAGGTTATGTCACTCGAGAGCATAAGAAGACCTTAGATATATTAAAGACGTCAGGCACTTGCAGCATTGCATTCAGCATTCATTAGACCTCATCTAGAATGTTGTATCCAGTATTGTGCCTCCCCTTACGCTCCATACAAGAAAGACATTGATATACTTGAGTCAGTTCAGCAGATAGCCACCAAGTAAGTTTTGTTCAGCCTGGAGAAAGGAAGAATTTCAAGGGAACCTGATGTCAGCCTCCCAGTGCCTATAAGAAAGTCATCAAGAACTTCACAGTGCTGAATGTTGGGTGGAAAAGTGACAGGGGGTATAAACTGAAGGAAGAGAGGTTCAAACTGGATATAAAGAAAAACATTTTCGCCATCATAACTGTCAAGCGGTGGAGCAGTTGGCCCAAAGATGCAGTGCAGTCTCTGTCCTCGGAAGCTTTAAGACAAGACTGCATAAAGCCCTGAGCAACCTGATCTGATCTCAAAGCTGACCCTGCTTTGAGTAGGAGATTGGACTAGAGACCTCCTGATGTCCCTTATAAGCTGAACTGTCCTATGATCTTATGAAGAAAATTTGTTTCTGATCTTATTCCAATGCTTCAGGTAACAGCAAAAAATTTTCACGTCTAATAATCTCATAGGGTCTCTCCACATTTGGGATTTCTCATTCATAAGTAATACTGGGAATGTAAATGTAAAATTAAGGTTTGTAAAGGGGGGGCTGCAGGGCTGATTGCTGTGGATGACATGAATACATGTCTACGCTGTACAATGGAATTCAGTGCAGAACTCCTGAGTTAGCACCAACCAATTTCTCTCCAAAACTAGAGATACTGAAGTTAAATGAACGTGGTGAACATGGAGCTAATTACTTGACTGAGAGATGGGATCGTTAATTCAGAAACCGGATTGTGCAAACACAGTTATGCTGCTTTTGAGTACTGAGAAAAGCTCCATGCAGCTATGTCTATACATTGATCAATGACACCGGTTTCCACGGAGGTGTTCATGTGCTTGTGGAGGATCACTGGATGAAACACAAATAATACAGTAGAGAACTAAATGCATGCCCACAGAGTTTATTATGGGAAACTTCAAGTCTTTTGTGACCCTCCTCACAATAAGTAATATTACAAGGCACTTTTTTTACAGCATTTTATAAATGTTGTGAAGTCAACCCCTATCAAATTGATGTTCTTAATTATCAATACTCCTATCATTATGCTGAAGGAATCAAATAGTCAGCCATCCTCATTTAAGACATTTGGAACTGGGAGGTTATCACAGAGACATTGTGCTGCATATATAAATAATTGTTTTATAACTTGCCTATAAATATGACTCAATGCACATAAAGAAACTTGCAACAGAATTACCAACTCTGACAGCAGAAAAAGAAATAACTTTCAGGACATACATGCCCAAGAGCACAAAAGGTCTTAAAATTAGTACAGAGCAGAAGAGACAAGACCATTACATATAAAACATTATGGTTTCTGACCACAGGGCAGTATCTCTTGTCTACAGCAAAAAATTTACTCTTCTCCAGAAATAATGAATGAAATAAAATTTTCTGTTCACCCTTTAGTTCTCAAAAAGAGCAAGAGGAATGCAAAATGAAAGATTTTTTTTCTAGATCACTAATTTTGACAGTATTGCAGAAAGTTAAATTATAAAAAAAAAAAGTTTGCTATTTTGAAATTGTAAGAAAGCTGCTGTTTAATTAATGGATTGTGTCATTTCTTGAAATTGTTACTGCTGTTTCAGATCCCTGCATTATTAATAATCATAAGTGCCTGAGTGTTAATTTTATTTATTAATTATTACAGTGAAAAAGTGAACTCAACAAAGAGATGACAAATTTAACTTTTCTCCATTACATTCTGCATTAACTACAAATTAAGGATAAATTGATATCAATTTATATTTCAGGAAGATGTACTATTCGTTTACTTCTTTTACTTCTAAAATTAAATCAATGTCAAGTATCATGGTAGGCTGCACTGCATTGCTAGAAATGCTTGAATGGATTTTTGATTCTGAAACACTGGTATAAATATGAACTAACATCAACAGAAACACTCTACGATTATGCCAATGTGAACATAATCAGAATCTGACCTATTCCTTTAAAAGATGTAAAGCTCATATTGTAATTTCTTTTGTCAATAGAAAAGCCATTACCCAGACCACATTTTAATTAACAACCCTGAATTCTGTTTGCTGATTCAATTAAGAAAAGATATTGTTCTTCACTTCTTGTCCTAACCTGTTCTTCAAAGTTACAATGCAGTTTACTGAATACATTACCAGTTATGGGTTCTGAGAAACTGTTCTAGCGGTTGTTTGGGCAACATTTTATAATTATGAATAAAATGCATTTTTAGAAGGGAAAAAGATTGCATTGAAATATTACAGTTAGCCTTAAAACTAAGAGTAAATAAGCTCAGAACTGTGGAAAGATTTCAGTGATTATTTACATTCTTCTCTTTTTCAGTCCCCACGTTTAGTTTGCTGTATGAACAGGGATAGCCCTTTTTGATCATTATTATATGACACACTTCTAACAGTTTCCAGAATCACTACGAGAGAAAAAGCCAGACCAGTCAAAATCAGAAATTTAAAAGCATTGATTTACTCATCTAAGTGACAGGCTCAATATTCTGTAATGAAATACTCAAAAAAAAGCAATGGAAACTAACACTAATCTTGGATGTATATAGAATGTAAAATCATGTTCTTTAATGATAATTTTGACTCAGTAAATCTCTGTAATAAGCACAAACGTTCATTCCTAAATGTTTTGTGAATAATATTTAACCAATTTATTTTATAGAATCATAGAGACACCAGTTGAGAGGGACCTCTGCAGATCTCTTGTCCGTCCTCTTATTTAAAGTAGGGCTGACACCTAACTAGGTCAGGCTGGCTCTGCCTTTGTCTAGCTGAGTTATGAAAAGCACCAGGCATGGAGATTGCAACCACCTCCATGGGTAACCAGTTGTAGTGCTGCACCATACTCCTTGTGGAAAAGTTTTTCCTCCTCCAGTTGAACCTCCCAAGGTGCAATCTGTGACTGTTGCCCCTTACTACACCATCTACCATTACCAAGCTGAGTTCTGGCTTTGCTGTCTTTGACAGGAAGCATCCTTCAAGTGATTGGAGGCTGCTATTAGATTGCCCTTGACCTCCTCTTCACTAGACTAAACAAGCTCAGATCCCTCAACCTGTCCTCATACATCACGTATTTTAGTCTAGCTTGTCTTGATAGCCCTCCACTGAATCCTCTCCAGTCTCTCAACATCCCTCTCGATTTGGGAATCTCAGAACTGAATACAGTATTCAGTGTGGCCTCACCAATGGTGAGCACAAGGCATAACAACTTCCCTCAGTCTGCTGTTCTTGGAACTCCTGATGTAGCCCAGTATGCATTTTGCTTTATTCACAATGAGAGCACACTGCTTGCTCTCCTTCAGCTTGGCATCCACAGTAACCCCCAGGTTCTTTTCCCTGTTGCTGCTATTCAACCAGTCAGTTCCTATCCTGAGTTGATGTGTGGGGTTATTTTGCCCCAGGGGCAGAACTATGGACTCCTTGTTGAAGTTTTTTATGTTGGCTGCCTCCTCAAGATTATGAAGGCCTGCCTGGAGAGCAGATTCATTTTTTGTCTTGTTGGCCTCTCTGCTGATTTAGTATTGTCATAGAATTTGTGAAGGGTACCCTGTTTCATCAAGTGCTATATGTTTATGGCACACTGTAGTATGATATAAAGGCTTTTACGTTTTTTCAAGTGTGGATACTCTGCCTTTTCTGGATGTCCTGAACTCTTTCTCTGGGACTTCTCATTTTAACAAACCTTTGATAGTTACCAATACTCTGTTTACTTCTTTTCTGTTGCATCTCCTACTTTTTCAGTTCACTATTTTGAAAACTACATCAGCATTTGCTTTCCCTGCTGTTCTAATGCAGAAGCAGATGTCTTTATCTTAATAGTGATTTTGACACTTCTCTTGGCTAAGTAACTTTTGGCAAATTAGATACTGTGATGCTGACAGTGAAAGAACTCTCAGAAGCATCAATCTGCCAAATTTTGGATCATCCCCAGCAACGATATCAGTGTTTTTCCTTTAATAATTATCCCTGTGTTATAAAAACTGATATAAATACAAACCGTCATGTCCGTGCACTTGCAGGTAATTAAATCTTTCCCAATTCTTAGCATGAGATGCTTACAGTGATGACAGGAGTGTCTGACCTGCCTTTTCCCCACCATAATAAAATAAAATAACATATTTCTGAAAACAACAGTTTGTAAAATCTATTGTGAACGGCATAATAATTTTTTAAGGTAGGTCTGGACATGTTATATCACAAACCCCAAAACATTATCACAGGAAGCCCATAATTTCATGGTATCAAATTCTTTGTGTGACATCTCAACAAAGTCACATCAAATATGGCAAATCAGACAATCAGAATTATACTTCTCACCAACCTTTACTCTCTTACACCAATCCATTGGCATGTCAGCTAGCTGGCGTGATGTAACAGATGTTAACAAAGCAGAGTGTGGTACAGCTTTGCTCAGAAGAGACCATGCAGGTCAGATGTGAGTTACAGCGCTTCTGCAAAGCATGTGGCATCCGGATTGTAGTTCATGTTCCGTAACACTGTCAGTTATCCCAAAACAGGGGGGATAGGAGGTTCAAACAGGAAGGGAAGGAGGTTCAAAAATGCATAAAGCTTTATGCTCAGTTTACAGAGGGATCAATGTCTTTTGTTGAGGGTTTGCTCCTGTAGCTTATGCATTTATTTTCCTGGATTGTATTAGGATTGCTTGAGGATATAGGACAGCAGAGAACTTGGCTCACTGTATGGGGGACCACATGTCTATGAATTTGTAATGTTGAACCACAGATTTTATACAGAAATGATGTCTTAAACAGAATAGCAAGAATACTTTGTTTGCAGTGTCTATTATATGACAGGTGCTTTCTTGGAAAACTGAAATGTTTAATTTTCTCATCTGGAGATAGAAAAGCAGGCAAAAATTGAGGGAAACAGAAAACAGTATTAAAGTATACTCTTAAATCTCTTGTACTAACCAGAGACTAGTTGTCATCGCTAATTAGATCAACTTTAGGAGTTTAAAAAGCAAACTTATTTTTCCATGGTTTCTAGTCCGTTACAGTAGCTATTTGTCTCCTTCTACCAGCAGATCTGGCCAAATAAATCACACCAGGGATAATTTACTAGTATTTCTGTAGTCATTTCCAAATAAGGAACAGAGACCCTCCATCCCAGAAAGCTTATATATAAACATTTGCCTTTATGAGGTTTTGATGTGACTCTGAGGAGGTCTGAGCCTTGAGGTAATACTAACCAATCTTATCTGTAGAATGAGCATACCCCAAAACACTAAAGTAATTCAAATCTCTGTGTTTTCTTAGAGCACAGACAACCCCTTAAAACAGAACAAATGCAGATCTTCTGGATGATGCAGATAAATAAAAGTTTTGAAAACAAATCTTCCCCCTGCTTTCTATTTCCTTTCAGAATGAGCCTCTCCTTCCAGATGCTCTGGAGTCCAGCAATTTGCACTGCCTTCCTGGGTTGCAGCAACCTTCACACAGTCTCCCTCTGGGTCTCTAGGAATGTATCCTCTCCTTGACCTCTGAGACTTGGCTGTAGATCTGCTCCTTTGCAACAAGGAAGCCATGTGCTTTGTCAGTCTGCATGCAAACATCGTAATCTCCTCCTTTCCCTCCCCCCCGTCCACCTGACACAGACAGACACGGCCAGGAAAAGCAGAGGCAGCCGTTCACACTGCTGTTCTGTCACACCCTTTTAAAACAAACAAGAAGGAAAAAGAAAATCCAAGATAAAATCCTAAAATAATAAAATGCAAGAATAATTCCAATTTGTGCAGATGAAAAATGAAGCATAACATTAGAAAGTTTCTACTTCAGGAAAACCCAGTGAAAGTGGTGGCTATTACTGAATGTAGGTTTTTGTAGGAAGGTGATATTATTATGAGTTGAAGTTCTCACCTGAAGCAGGGACAGTCTCTGGGATGTGCCACTGTTGGATCCTAGTGGAGAAAATAAATGAGAAATAGGAAGTGAACCCCTTCAGTAATACAATTGGCTTTCCTGTAAACACACTTCACCTTCTTTGTAAGCTCTTCTTTTCAGCAGTGTTCATTGGCTCTCTCAGATTTCAAAATATCTGACAGGTAGGATAATCTACACAAAACTGAGGAATTCCAAACCTTCTTTTCTGCAGTTTAACAGCTTAATTTTCTCTTAATCATGAAAGTCGTTGCCATTGCTGGGATTCACCATGGCCTGTGGATGCATCAGTCCATACCCTACTGCTCGCTGCTTCATATTGCCAAGTGTTTCTTGTTGTCTATAAACTCAACAGGTAAATTAGATTCATCATGTCTTCACAGCATTTTCTCGTAGAAAGGCTTTTTCATTTCGAAAGGATGTTTCCTTCAGATACATTGTAAATCCTTGATGAAGCTCCCTTGAAAATCCATTCTACTCTACTATTTTTCACCCATCGTAGCAAATACCTTGGCAAACACCAAGTTGTTCATGTTCATGTCCAAAATGTCAAAGATGACTGTGTTTTTCTATAGACACTTTCCATATGCCATTGATAGTGATTTTTCACTAAAACCCACTATGGTAATGCCATTATGAAGCCATTGCTAGCATTTAGGATATATGTCAGGTTGTATCAGCCTTTAATGAAACACATTTCCAATTCCAAGTTTTGCATTATAACAGCCATTCGTAAGCTCCATACTTCTGAAGAGATAAAGACTATTTATTAAAAGGTAAAAAAAAATTCCCATAAGTAAATGGTTGTAAGATCTGTAGATATCTTCATTTCGCTTCCCAGTCTTCCCATTTCTCAAGTGAAATACAAGACAGAAGTTTCAGAGATCAGAATGGAGAACAAATAAACTGTCCCACCTTTTATACCTATCCATTCAGTATTCAGAAAAGGCAGACAGCATTCCTCTAGAGAAACTAGAACAGAAGTCTGTTAGAAGAACACAAAAATTATATGTGGTCTTTTAAATTTTAAATTTTTTTACCACATACAAGGTAACAGGTATCTAGATAAGCAGTCTAGGAAGACTTGCTGTTGATAAGTAGCCTTCTATTTCCCAGGTGTTGAGAGATCCACACTTCTGCATAGCAGAAGTGTCAATATAGCTAATAAATAGAAATAGAGTCTTTTTTTTTTTTTTTTTTTTAAATAAATCTTGCCCCCAAATCTGGAAGCCTTCACAAATTTAAAACTGGAGGGGAAGAGACACCATGAGAATAATTTCTAGTAAATGTCGTAAAATTAACAAAAGTAAACTGCAAGTATCCTCACCAATTATAAAGGAAAAGTATATTTATTTTAGTTAAAAATATTTTCTTACACAGGGTAATGTGAAGTATTAGGTTTGGACCTTGTAACTTACCTGCCAAGCTATACTAATAATGTAAATGGAAATGTGTTATAAGCATGGTAGTACTTATAGTAGGACAGCTGAGGTTTTCCACATATACAGTACTGAGAGAAAAGACAAGCAGTATGCTTTTATAAGCCTACCTCCTTCAATTTATCCATCAGACTAGCAGACTCTGAAGAGACATATTAGGATATCACAAATCTTTTTGACAGTGACATCTGGAAAATCTCTAGAAGTATCCTAATTTTCTAGAGTGAAAAAAGGCTCTCTGGAGTCATTCACAGCATTTGGTACAAGTCATCAAGGCTCTAAGTTTTCAGTCAGAGACAAAGAGTGGGAAAGGATGTGGAGTAAGACATCTTTTCACTTGGGAACAAAATACTCAAAACTTACTATAGTTATCTCATAACCGGGGTCCTAAAAAGTACAAATAAATACATAAAATCCAGATTTCATCTAAAATCCATATAGGTTTTTCATGTTGCATTACTAACCTCTGACCCTATTCAATTCATTTGGGTGTTTTCAGTATCTGTTGTTTATGTCCTGTATTTTTAATTCTGATGTAATATTTCAGGGCATGAAAAGGCTATTAGGCTAACAACGAACCTTCTTTCTTTCCAGCATTCTTCTGCTGACCTCTCTTGAGTAATGCCCATGTGTATTTATTACTTAAGTATGTCAGCATTACCAAAGCACAACAAAAAAAGGGAAGAAATCTAGATAGCTTAGAAAATCTTGTACATCTGCAGTTGTCACATGGACTGTTTTTCTTTGTGATTTTTTTCATATGTACGGTGATGAAAGTTCTTTTCATAGTTTGGAAAAATTAAAAAATTTAGGTTAGAAATATCAGTTCATAGAGCATCTCTTATCTGTCCATGATATTTCTCTGGAAAATATAAGAGTGACAAAATGAATTCATTCACAAGAATGACACAGCAGTTAGTGGATTTATTAACTCCAGGAGACCTTTGAAATATTTACCCATCTGAAAATCTCAATCATATTTGTTCTTTGAAATTTTAATCTCTCTTTCAACTTATTGTATGGAAATGCATTTAATTTCATAAATGTTTTTCATTTTACTCATATACTTAGTAACATTGAAATGAGACATTTCTTCCTTCATTCTCTCATCATATGGAAAATTCATGAAAATGTGAGAGCAATGCAGTGAACGGAAAACTATTGCTTTCTTTCATAAACTTGGCCAAGAGAGATTTGGAATATTTACTAAAATAATCCCAAAATACAGCAATGTTTTCAAAGTTGGACAGGTGCTAAGTATTTTGTTTTGTTAAGTTGTCTAACATTCCATAAATCAAGTATATCCCTTCTCAAGCCAGTTTTAACTATTTCTATCCAGCTTTTCAGTGCTCTACTACAAAACAATCTTACCATACTTTTCAGATGACCAAACCTGTTTACTAATTTTAACTTTTCAAACAAGGACATCAATATTCTACACCTTTGAAGACAGGAATCCAATTACTTGTACATTTCTTGGCTTGGTTCTAAAATTCAAAGAGTAAATCTACACTAACTTTTTAGCTCAGGTGTGATCTTTTTAAGAAAATTTCCTAATCATTTCCATTTACCATGCTTTCATCCATACTGTGGACTGGTCTTGGAGCCCCACACAAACTGGATTTTTGAATGAAAGTGAGTAGGAGGTGAGCTTTGACAAGCATGCAAGCCCCCTGAAATGTGCAAATGCCAGATCCTTAGTACAGACTGTTTCATTTTATTAATCTGCTTGTGTTGTTCTGTGCTACTTGCTAATGTGGACAGAGTTTCTATTTGGACTTAGACTTCGTAGACACTCACAAGATGCAGAACCAAATTCTAAAGTGATTTAGGCAATTAAATGTCTTTAAAATGTATATAGGACTTATGGATGTGATATTCTTTGGGAGTTATGAAAATTTTATTATTTGCTTATCTGCATCTCTGAATGCCTAAATATTGTTGAAAATCATAACCTTAAGTTTCTGTGTTGCAGTTCCACTTTCTTAAAGTGGGGATAAATAATAATACCCAGTTTGACAGAATCTTATGAGGATAAATACATTAAAAATTGTGAGCTGCTCAAATCATGGAATAAGAAGTCCGCTTTCATATCACAGATCAAGGTTAAACAAAGGCTAAAGCTCTGCATGCATGATTCGCAAATGCAGTTATGCTAATAGCATGATGATCTTAATTAGATGATCAGCTGCATATCTGACTTTTGATAATAAGTCCTAATGTGACTTGCTAATCAACATCAGATATGGGAATAGAATGTAGAATTTCTGACTAGTGATTCCATGCACTAATTGCTAAACCAGGCTGCCTCCTTAATGTCATCCTTCATTTCAAAATGTTCCATTTCCTGCTTCTACTCATATCATGTATTATTTGAACAGCTTTTTGTAGATCCACAGACTGTTAAGACCAGAAGAATCCACTATAATCTTATTATCCAGCTTCTAAATAATACGCACCAAAGAATTTCTTGCTATTTCATATTGGGAAATTATTATTTTTTTCTTTTTACCATAAACTAACATTATCAGTCTTCCTTTTTGATTGGGCTACAGAATATTTTTTTCAAAGACATCTAATTTTGATTTCAATATTCCAAATGATGATGAATTTGTCACTTTCCATGGGAAGGAATGTCAATTATTAATTGCCCTCAATGTACTGAGATGCTCGAAAATAAGGTCAGATTCATCCTGCTTTTAAAAGTTACACTTAATTGACAGTTTAAATGTTTCTGACTTCTGCTTTTAGCCATAGTTGTATCTTGCTATGCCTTTAATTGCTAAATTAAAGATTCCTACATCTCAGATCATAGATTGCTGTATAAAGGAGGCTATGAAAGAAAATTAATCACTTTAATCACATCGCTTGATTCACTGTGGGAAGTAACTCAACTAAGAAAATAATAGCATTATTTTAGCTTCAACTGTTTGTTTGTGGGGATTTTTTCATTTAGCCATATTATAGGCAAGTCTTAATAAGGAACTCTTACAAAAACTGATTTTAAAGTAAAAGGGAAAGATTTGCCTGGAATCAGTCTTCTTTCCAATGGACAATCCCTGTACTCTATACCTGAAGAGCAGAGGAAAAAAAGGAAAGAAACATTTTTTTTTTCCTGAAAGCAAAGTGTGTAGCTGTCAGCTATTTCTTTGGGTTTTGTCAACACATCAGAAAATCATCTTAACAACTGGGATTCCCATTAATTAACTCACTGGAATAAATACAGCTGTCAAAGCAAAATAGGGTATTGTGGAATTTCCATACACAATAAATCATTATCCCTTCAGTGACTGAATGTTAGAATCAATAAAATTGAAGAAGTACATGAAGCTGACATGACAGTATACTGAATCTAAGCTTTGTTTATATAAAAGTATCACATGAAATAGTACCAAAATTTTATATCAGGATGATGCTTGTGTATAAAATTGTTATCAATTGAAAATATTTATATAAAAGGGAGGAATAAGAACTTAACTTACAGAAAAGACAGAAGAAGGTAATTTTCCTTCTAAATGCATAGTACTACATGCAATGGTACATGTGCAATAGGTGCAAAGAACAAAATCTATGAAAAAATCTGTTATACCTGTATTTAATTTTATCACTACAAAATTAAAAGTTAATAGATTGTGGCCTACTTGTAACGTGACGTGTTATTTTTCATCTTATGCAAAATTTTACTGTGGGGAAGGGGAAAACAGCAAGACGTTTCTCATTAAAAAAAGTGCGTATTTGCTGCTGCAGCTGCAGCTTTGGCTTCATTTCATAGTTTGAGCTCTCAAAGGGCACAGACAGGAACAGTAATAGCCACTATGGCCCCAAACTTATCACCTCCTAAATACAAGTGGAAAATTTAGACAGAAATAAAATTATACTTGGTTTCTCTTCTGGTAGAAAACTTACACTAAAGAAAAAATATATATTAAGTTACATAGTTAAAACATTGCTAGTGAACCAAATTATAGAAAAGAAAAGAATAACATTTCAGTAATTTTGAAGATGTCTGATTTCCTTTTTTCTCCCTTTGTAATGCGCTTTTCCAATCAGTCTCCTTTTCACCAGGAAAGCCTGTATGATAAAGAACTGTGTGAGCAGAAGTTCAGCTCGCACAGAGGAAAAAATCCGCCATGTGATTCTTTTGAATATGTACACATGTATACCAAAATATTCCAACTAGATAGCAGTAATATTCACAGTATAAATTATGGAATAATATAAGAACATTAATTTATCATGAACTTTCAACTCCTCACCTTTGCTCTGCTCATGAATCCATTCCTCCTGGGATGAGTGGAACAGTACCAGACAGTCAGAAATCCACCAAAAGTGGGAGTTGTATGACACTGAACAAAAAGTTGATTTGCAAAGCAAAAATAGCTGGCAAAAAAAATCTATAGGGAAGTTCTGAAAAGTAAGGGGAGGGAAGGTTTCTGCCTTTCTTTTCCCAAATGCAAGATTCATTTCGTAGCATTTTTTCCTAATTAAAACACATGAAATAAAATACATTTTAAATGCCTGGCAAAACTAAATACTACAAACACTGGGGTGGATAATGGAAAAGAATGAACCAGAGATAAACAGCCTTAATCACAGCTCTTAACTGTATACTGGAAAGTGCTCAGTGTTAGAAGATTAGTTTATAAATTTGAATGGCATGGAATGAAATCGTATATGAAATAATAAATGAGCAACTGGAAAATAATAAATTCAGAAGACTCTGGAAACAAAAATTTTAATAATTTAAATAAAAAAAGGTCAATACGTTTTTTATTTAGATAGAGGAAAATCACTTTTTGTCCTGTATTAACTTATCTCGTAATTACAGTGATTAATATTCTAGAGAAGGAATATCTTTGTTAAATTTTCATTATGCTACAGTGTGAAAAATAGCCATATACATCATATTATTATCCTTCCAGTACACTCTCAGCCAAACCAGAGATCTGAATTATGTTCCTAACATTTATAAGATTAAAAATAAAACATACTTTAAATTTATATCTGCTTACACATGAAAAAAGATGACCAATTTTAAAATTCTACCTTCTAGAAAATCCCCAAAAGGCGGATGCATTTCTGCACGAATTAAACAGAATTATTTTGTATATAATTAAAACTCTGAAACCATTGCTTACTTACCAAATTTGACCTTGGTGCTTAGTGATAACAAAAGATGTAGTATCTCCTTTGTCCATCCGTCATAAATACACATCAAATATTGCAGAGGGAGCATCTGGTTTTAAGAGGCACTTACGTTGGAATGACAGAGTCAGACATGTAATATACTAAAGTGATACATTTTGATTTCTATTACTGGCCTTCACAATTATCATCAGTATCTCTATAGCGTGTTTTTCCTATTCTGCCAAACAAACCATATTTCTGTTAATTATATGACTAAATTAGTCATTCCAAACTTAATACCTCCTAAAGCCATCAGCAGATGTTCCCTTTATAATCATTGATGTCATTCTATAAATGATTGAAAAGGAGATGTTGAATGGAGTGCTATGAGTAAATGCTAACTTTGGCGGTTGTCTTGTCTAACTTCAGCTAACAGCGCAGCATCTGGCCTGCCTCAGTAAAATGGGCTGTCTCCATAGACAGTGACACTTCCAAAAGGAAATTCATCCTGTTTCAAAAACACACAGAAGAAGCAACCGTGTCTCACTGTCTCTAGAGGCGACCTGATAATTTAGCCCAAGTGAAATTTCTACCTTTTACACTGCAAACTGGTGAGACTGATGCCATGTTTTAGCTGAATATGGTGGCAGACTGCAGGTCAGATTCTGTTCTTGGTTTCAGCTGATCTTGTTTCATGTTTCAGTAAGATCAGAAACCTCCCCAGCCTTGCAGGAGAAAAGGTGCCTCTGCATGGTAATACTTGTCTCAACCACTTCCACAGGTGGCTTCCCAATTAAGTGCAACAGTCATTGCAACACACAACAGTCTCAGACATGAAGTCCGAGATAAATATTCTTAGACTGCTGATGCTTATTTTGAAGTCAAATTCAACAGTAATGAAGTTATCTCACTTATGAAATCAATATAAGTATTTAATGCAATATTTTTAAAACATGTAGGACACAAATGGAGCAGAGAGGCAATTGGAGGAAAAGGGATTTACTTGGACTTTCAGTTGCATGCTTTAAGAATACCATGTCTTTTCTATTCTCTTCCTTGCTGCTTTATCAATCTGTACCACAATTTACTACTGAATGAGTCTGCAGGAGAAAAAAAAAAATTACTGTTTTCCCTCTAAATAGCTATCAGCATGTTCTTTCTCTATAAATCCTAGTGAGATCCCTGGTGGTGGCATAACTGTTAACAAATACAGAAAGTGATATGGAATAGCTCCATTTCCCCAGCATATTAAAACTACTACAGTTGTCAGCATTTAATGTCTCTGATATCCTTAACCCCCTACAAGTTGTAGAATTAGCTAAAGCTTTGCCTCCAGGTATCCCATCAGGATGCTCCAATACAGAGATTTACATTCAGTGTAACTCTCTAGGAGTAAAATATCTTTTTTGACATACTTAATGCGTCATAATAACTGCAAATTTATTGTATCAAGCATTAACCAGTTTCTCCTTCATACATGCCTGGAGCAAGGAAGAAACATCACTATTACCATAAGTATGCTACACTGAATGAACAAATATGCAGAAGCCTTACTGCAGACTTCAATCATTTACATTCTTTTTAAATGATATAATTTTAAAATATGTTCTTTTTAGAGTCATAAATGAAAATGGAACAGATGGTTAGAGCTTAATTTAGAGTAATTTGTCTATTAAAATACACAGCATTGCCAGTGAGTCTTCATTATAACACAAATTCATTACAAGGGAGTTGTAATTTATGGGGTAGATGGAAAGGTATTGGACCTTTAGGAAAAGTTTACAATTTTAGAGGATTCACTAGGAGAAGTGAACACACATGAGCATTTCAATATAAGATTTTGAGGAAAAAATGGGAAAAGCAAGAAAGACCTGAATTGAGATTTATTTGAATTCAGACTTCCCATTGTTCCTTAACAGAAAGGATATTACCATGCACAAACAAAAGGACCTTCTTTATATAATTTTATCCCTGGATTTCTTAGTGTGAACTGACTTTTAGGTGTTTATCAATGTAGAAAATTACTGTCTCACATTATAACAATGAAGACGTTTTTATAAGTAACAGAAGTATTTTGAATAAGCAAATGATGCACATTGGAATTCATTATTGTATTGTTCTCTGTGTTAAAAACTTATTTTAAAGCTTTTTCTTTTTAATGTAAGAGCCCAATAAGGCTGTTAATGTTTTCAGTCTGTATTAGAATTAATTTTATGTTAATTATCTATCTTTAGGGAAAAGGAATGAGAGACAGGGAGGTGAAAAGCATACACAGGATATAACAATTTGTGTTAAAGCTAAAGATATTGTGAGGGACTTTAAAGGGACATAGAATATAGAAAGCGTAAGTTTCTTTCATAGAAAATTAACAGCCGATATAGTCAAACTGACAACAAGTGAAATAAATCTTTTGGGTTTTCATATACCTTTCCCATATCAGATTTATTTTTTATTCCAGGAAGAAGATCCTTGTGCTATTATGATCAGAATACCAACAATTTTTGTTTAATACTTAGTCATTCAAAAAAATGGTGAGTAAACACATAGTTACAAACACAATGGTGTAGAAAATAATACAAAATCTATTATGACGCTCGTATTGCATAACTCTATACACATATACACATATTCATATAAATATATAAGCGTGTGTATGTATATAACTACTTATATGGAACTGTCGTGTTCATGTCTGGTTGTGGACCAGCAGCAATAAGACAACACTGACAATGATTAAAAATATTAAAAACTGCAGTATTGTGTGACTGCTATAAATATCTAATTGTGATAAAATGTTACAATAATTGATTAGGGATGGTGCTGGGACCACAAGTTCACATCTCCTTACAAGCCTGAGGAAAAGCAAAACCACAACTCACACCTCCTAAATGAGGGCCATAATCACAAACTCCTGGCTAGTTTAGTATTTTCCATCTTTCTTATTGAAAGATACATAATCAAACAATGCAAGATTCACTGGGACTAAGACAAGTATGGTTCGCTATCTAGTGGTTAGAGAATTATTTTAATGTGTCATTTAAATTTAATATGTGTCATGCAAATTTATTACATCAAGCGTTAACCATTTTCTCTGTCATACATGCCTGGAGCAAGGAGGAAACTGAAGTTTAGGACAGAAAAGTCCTAAACTCAGGTCTGCTCCCAGCATTAGTTAAGAATTTTTTCCACTATCGTATAATGTTAGAGAAATATCCACATATCCAAAGACAATTTCTGATTGAGATATTTTAGAAGTAGGTTACAGACAAAGACCTGATGTGCAATGTCTCATTTTCTGGCCTTACATGAATGTTTTTTATTTGATGCAAGTATTCTGCTTTCCAAAATGACTTTATAAATTAAAGCTATGCTCAGTTAAGAAGTTCACACACAAATATTACTAGCACGAAATGGAAAAAAAACAAAATAAAAATCCATACTACAAGGCTACAAGTTTGTTTAAAAGCAAAACACTAACTAAATTTCAAATAATGGTAGTTTCAACTGGTAAAAAGAGCCTCATCTCCTGGATTGTATAAAACCAGAAAAGGGAAGGAACAAGATAACATTGTATGATTTCCTCGTCTCAAATTACTCTAAAGCTTGCCAAATATGTATCTTCTCAAGCCTGCTCCAAGACCATGAATAAGTGTCTAATATTCCCCATAGCTTCTATCAAATTTATAAAGTATATTTTATAAATATTTGTAGATATGTTTTATCTTTTTTTCAAATATCCAGCCAATTACTGAAGTGTAAGTCGTGGGTGATGACATTTGGTACTACAGTAAGAAAAACCATTTGCAAAATTTTATATGTAGTATGGGCTTTTAATTTTTATGTAGAAATGAGCAAATAAACACAAACCCCAAATGCCAGAACTTGATGAACTAAGAAAAAAGGCAGTTTAAGATCGTTATGAATAAAATTTCAAGTCACTTCTTCTTATGCGTAGGCTATTTTAATAAGATAATGATAAGAACTAATTTTTGAAAGTATATAAAAATCAAAAGAGTCAGAAATTTAGTCATATAGTCTAATGTAATCATTTTAGAGTTACCATCATAACTCCTAGCTGGTCACCAAAACCACCCCTTCCACCCTGAATTTTTAGAAAAGCAGAAGTTGTTTCATTCTATTTTAAGTTGGGCATATAAAAGCAAGTCTCTCTCACAGTCCAGTTCTGTTTCTCCCTATTGACTACAAAGGGAGCTTAAGGTAACTAGCTGAAACTTAAACATCTAACAGCAGGGTTCCAGAGTTCTGTGAAAATAATCCCACTCTAACTATTTTTAAAATGTGATTGTATTAGACATCTTCCTTGCAGTATATTTTAAAGCTAGCTTTAAATGAGCCATTTTATTGTGGCATGAAGTCCAATGAAAACTATTCCACCCTACCTATCCTCTCCACTCTAGGAAACTATCGTGTTCATCTAGTCCTCTCACTTGTACACACAGGATTCTGACTTTCTGCATGGTGATGCTTATATGTGTTCCATGCTTACCTGGAAAACAATATCTTCCACCCTAAATTTGAACTCCACTGACCTTGGCTACCATCTATTGGATATTGTTACGTAGTCCTCCTTTAGAGGAAATATATATACACATAAATATACTCTGGTGTCACATGCTTTTGCAGGTACTTAAAGACTAAATTCAAGTAACATCTTCAAGCAGTAACTGTGCAATAAACTGAACAATAAGTTGTAGTTGTAGCTATTCTAATATTCGCCAAGATTTTAACACCTCCAAAAAGTCTTTGTATGCTATCAATACCAAAATGAGACATAGTCTTCCTTTAATAGTCTCATGAAATATAATGTCTTCCTTCTTAAGAAGATCCTTCTAGATCAAAGATCATGTTGGATGTCTGTCAAATAACACTTGTTATTTCAATTGAGCAGATTCAATGATCTTTTTGGAGCCTGTTCTTTCCCACATTGGAGTTCATTTCCTAGAAGGTAGTTCTATATATAGGGAGAAATAATTAGCATTAAGGTTATTAGACTACTTCCAGAAAGAATGACATTACCAATACTGGTCAATAATGCTCCATGAAAAATATATTCTGTGAAACAAACTTGACACCGTTCTATAACAAGACTAAGTCTAGTCAAAAATTTAACTGTGTTAAGTTTAAATGCATTTAGACTTATTTCAGATGTATACCTGTCTTCAATTAACATCTTCTAAGAACACTGAGATCCTCAGATGAAAAAGACTCTATTCCATAAGTGGAAAAATACTTTGACACTATCTCAAACTTTGCATAATTCCCAAAAAAACCTATAATACTTTGTCAGCTATCAATATTTTATGTGATTTATTACATTGCCTGCAATAGAAATCCTGGCACTGTGGCTTCAGGGAGGGTTGCAAGGATGGCCTTGGTTGTCCCGATACTGAACCCAACCATTGAAAATCTACAAGGCTATACAGATACGTGCTGAATGCCAGGATCCATGCTCTCCAAGGATCCCCTCTGCACCTAGGGCAGATTTAGAATCAAAAAATAGCTTCAGGATGAACAATGAAAGGATTAGTACCAGTCCTTAATGCTAAAAATAGTGATGCTGTGAGTGGACATAAAACCAAAGCTATTTGTTTACCTATTAAATAATCCTCCCCAAAAAACATAGCATCCTATGTATTTCTGCTTTCGGAAGGTATCTGGAAATAAATCCAAATACAGACAGGTTCTGAAGGACGGAAATGGAAATTCCCTCCTCTTATGTTTGGCCTCCCTGGAGGATTCATTGTGCCAGGACTACTAATAGTGGAGCGCTCAGCACCCTTTCAATGTGCCTTGAAAAGGCAAGGCTTCATTTAGGTCCAGGCTTGCAAGCAACTGTAAATAAAATGCTCTGCTTTTTCCACTAAAGAGTAACAACACTCTAAAGAGTGACAATAATACAGAAATGTACCACAATTGGTTTCTGAAGCAGTAACAGACTTTTATAAGTTCAATAGAAATTTACTTTTCTGTATCTTGCTGGTAAAAGTGATGGCTCCAGATGATTAAATGAAATGTGTGTAAATATTCAGAAAAGGTTTTATCAACTGGAAACTTTTCACCTAGCCAAAACAGAGATTTTGTTTGTTTGTTTGAATAGCAAATACACCATAGGATTTACTTTCAAAATCTCTCAGAAAATGGTCAGGCTAATGTCTTGTAGAAATCATTTGAATGTAAGACCAGTAAAGCACTTATTTACTCAAGTATTACTTCCAACTGCTAAGCAATTTCAAAGCTACATTTTTCTTATCAATCTGCTCCATAGTTTATATCTTAAAACATTCAGCTTACAAAAGCCTTCCTTTACAGAGACAGACATTAAGATTCATAGCAGCACATAAGTGTGTAACGGATGGGTGAATATTTGTTTGGTCTACAGCTAAAATTAACATCTCTGCCTCCAATTTTAGTTATGAAATAATGGATGCCAGAGTGCAGCGGAGCCAGCAGATCCTTTAGGCTGAGCACTGAGAGCAGCGGAGGGTCTCCACAGGGGCCCACAAGGCAGGGGTCACCCCACTGCCAGGAAGCAGGGCAGGCTGGGGGGCAGCTGGGGGCATCTCCAAGGCCAGTGCATTGGGCATCTCCCTGGGTACAGGGACAGGCTGAGGCCAGGCTGGGACATCAGCCAACAGGTCCAGCCCAGCTCAGTAGGACCAGGGTGGTGAGGGCAGGGCTTTGGCAGAGCTTGGAACTTGCATCCTACAGCATTGCTGGGGCAGGGACTGATGGCCCTGGGTTGAGTTGAATTGGGATCCTGGGACCATGGATGGGGCATCGGTTGGGGGCCCAGATATGGCTGCTCAGGGCCATTAACATCTGCTGGTGTCCTCCAGGTCCTGACAATGTAGATCAATTGTTAAAAATGAATAATGCAATAGAAGAATGGAAAAAGCAAAATGCGGTTAGCAAGAGGAAGGCTTTAAGTGTTGGAAGTCACCTTCACCTGAATAGAAAATTTTCTCTGTCCTTGAAACCACTTCCTGTTCTTTTTCCTAACCAGAGTTAAAAAATTAAGTTCTAAACACAAGACTACAACCCAAAACTTTGAGCTGAGCACCAAAAGCATCATTAGCTGCACAAATCTCTCCAGGTAAAGCCGCCTAGTCTCTGTGTACTCAAAAACTGGTATAGTCCATTAATGAACTTTCTTACATTGAACAGATTAATAGCTGCTGCTCCAGGATTTTTAAGTAATATCTTGGCCACTTGAAGCAAGACTCAGTGCCATTGACTCCATCCAGTGAACCTGAAAATACATTTTCCTCACAGCTTTTGCCAAAGCCTTCAAGCATCAACCTACATACTTTTTATGACAATTGATGTTTCTCTGTAATGCACATCACTCTAAAACATTTTACAGTGCCCTGTGTCAGCCCTGAAGAACAAAGATAATTGAGAAAGCCAAAATAAAAAGTACATACATTCTAAAAATACTTCACATCTTCAATGACTGCGCCCAATACATAACCCATACATATTACTGTGAGGGATGATATTAATGTTAAAGTTTTATGTTACAAGCAACATCAAATACATCAGAAAACTTTGATTTATGTACTCAATATTGGACATAAAATTTTAAAGATGAAGGCTTTTACTTATATTTGGAGGAAATTCATTTAAATTACAACATAATTTGAAAGTCTTAACTCATTCCCCAGGAGAAGAGCTGCAGTCACAATTCGCTCACCTCAGTACAAAGTTTGTGCACAGGTAATTAACTCTTAAATGCTTCTGGAGAAAAAAAGAAATTACCATTATTTTTCCTCTTCTGCATAGGCTATAAGAACACCACTGAGATCCTGGAAACACAACAGTATAAAAATTTGGGGGTGTTCAAGTGTTAGAAAATTAATTGAAACACTTATTAGTAGCTTTTGCACATGCAATTTAGTACTTTCATAACTGTGCTAGCTGTCCAAGTCATAACTGGAAGGAAAAACCTAGTAAAGGGAATCATTTAGGTTTGGAAACTTGCAAATCCCATCACCGTGAGATAGGTGGTCTGACTCATGTACCTTTTTCAAGCTATTGCAGAATATAGACAAGGTCAGCGGGGGCAACAAGTAGCTTCTTGTTTTATTTAAGTCTTATTTTTTTTCCATAGAAGCAGTGACATTCCCTAGACATCTCTGTTTTTTAATAAAATGCCAGTTGCCAGGCTTGTTCTGAAGTGTTCAAAGTTTGAGAGAGCTGAGATGTCTCTGCACCTGCCTTATGTCTGCAGCATGGTGAGACTGATGATGTTTTCTGATTCATCTTCATTGTTAGGCAGCCCTGACATAGACTAAAAATGGCAAGCCTCTGGAAAGTAGAGTATTTCTTTGAGATGTACTTCATCTAGAATCAGACAGATCGGATAGAGTATCCACCTCTTTGCTACCTGTACTCTCTAAGCCAAATTTATTGATTGGATGAGAAATAGCCCACCAACTTCTGAGACACCAAAATATCATGTTAAAGACGTACTTTATCAGCCTCTGTCGTGGTTTTGGCCAAATTGGCTAATGGCCAGTGACAGATGCTCCCCCCAGCCTCTCGTGCACGGGGAAGAGGGGGAGAGATAAAGAGAGATTTACGAGTTTAGAAGAAATGAAACTACTTTAATGAAATATTAAGAATAGAATAAAAAAGGAAAATAATGAAATAGATACAGTATATACAAAACTGTATTAAGCTCCCAGGATGACGTCCCCAGCAGGCACTGGGGAAGTCCCAGAATGGACTCAGCAATGAGTGGGAACTGGGTTCCAGAGTTGGAGTCAGGAACACACCAGTTGGGATCAAAGGCAGATGAACAGACAGGATCCTCCTTGGACGTCAGCCATTGAAGGAAGATAGTTGACCCTTTGATCCCTCAGCTTTTATACTGAGCATGGGGCCGATGGGATGGAATACCCCTGTTGGTCAATTTTGGGTCGCCTGTCCTGTCCTATCCTCCCTGCAGGTGGGACCCCTCTATGCTTTTCCACCTCCGACCCTCTAACAGGGCAAATAACGAAATTAGCTGACCTTGGTTGTTATAGCAATAAGTATAATCAAGAACTTCTCTGCATACCATTCCTTGGCACAGACTGTCTTATCACTCTGAACAAATCGCTTCAGACACAACATGCTGTTAATTTCAGAGAATTAGAAGAGGCCTAGCTAAGAAATAAAATTACTGAATAGAAAGTTGGTTCTGTTTTACCTCAAACCAGAACAGCCTCTGAGTGAGAAACGCTGCTGAATGGTTTCTTTGACCATAGTTTGCTGCATGTGCAGTATATTTTACACAGTATTAAAGAGGATGTGGCTGAGCAGGAGGGGAGATCACCTGTTTGTCTTATCCTGTCTATACACACTGGATCAGAATGAGCTCCCAGGAAGGAGAAGCAGATTTCTACTTCCCTGAAGACAAATGACCATACTGAGCCTGAAGAATATTTTAGAATGAAGGTAGGGAGAGATGTGGGAAACTCAGAGGTGATGGAAAGAAGATTTTCCTAGAAACACAAAACTGTCTGGAGTATATGGTATATGGTCTGCTTCAGACTCTTTTTCAGAAACATCAACACACAAGAGAGAAAAACACTATAGCCTGCTTAAGTTCATAACAAAAGAAAAAGGATCCAAAACCTCTGACTGTCTTGAGCTGCAAAGTACATTATTCTGCACATTACCATGTAAGAGTGACTGAGTGCCCAACACTCCTCAAGATACTGTTTTTCAGATGGGGAAAAAATTGTCTTAATACGTAGACAGAATTGGAAGAGAGACACTTCAGCACTGGAAATAGAGGAAGCCTCTGCTTGCAAAAAGTATTAAGAGTATGAGCAAAGTTTAGCGGAAAAAAAAAAAAGTAATCTGTGGAAATGTAAGAGGGAGAGGAACTGGTTAGGTAGTAGCTCTTCAGAAATAAAACCTGGGAGTTATTGCAGACTACAAATCATGTGGTAGTCAATAATACGCAGTTGTAAAATAATAGTAAACGCCATGTTAGAACACATAGAGAGACATAAAATATTATTTAATCTCTCCACTTTCCAAAAAGGCCTCAGTTGGTGTACTACATCCCATTTTAGACATATTTGTTCAAGAAAACTATAGATTGGCAAGACTGCATGGTTAGGTGCATGTGATGCCACACTACTTCTAATTCCTGACATAGCTGTTTGGCCTTAGTTTGACTGGACACAGAGCTACACCGATGTGCTTCTAGGGACTCAGTGCCCAAAACCAAAGAAAGCCTAGCTAATATGTTACATGTGTGAATTTTCTTCTGACCACAGTTACCTATAATGGACTACATGGAACAGAAATTCAACATAATGTTTTCCATAATAGCTGCCTTCAGTTCTTGACTTGCAAGACTCTGCAGCTTATAAAAATATTTGTCCTGCAGATAAGAACCTACCCCGGACAGCATATTGCCATTTGCTCTTCTCACAGAATCAGTGATTTTTTTCCTCCGTACCTTGCAATACTAACAGTTCATGAATAGCATCCAGCTCTACAGTAACCTCGCCAAAAAATTATTCATGAAAAGATCATCATAACAGATCCAATTCAAGTATTTCCAAACCTCTTCACTTTGCTAGGGCTCAAGGTCAAGAAACAAACATTCAAGTGCACTAAAAGTCTGGGCAGAAGAGCACTGAGGAACTGAAGGTCAGCAAGTGTCTATCTCCTGTGAGACATAATCCAAAGAGCCACAAGTCTCTCTATTCAGATTCAATTCCGTCTTTCTTGAATTCTTATAATCAAGCTCAAGCCTATCTTTTTTACATCCCTAGACACAGTATTCTTGCCCATTGGCAAATTTCAGGCATTATCTCAGCTTTTCAGATGACATTTCCACAGATTATTATGCTGCAAAGCCTTCAATGTCTAGTGTTCATGGTCTCTTGTGAATATTGTCCAATAGTTAATCCCTTCTTACAACCTCTGAGGAATTGTGAATATCAATAGAATAGCCTGGAGCAGGTTCTGGAAAATTTCTAAAGTGTCTAAAAATATGGCTCACGAAAAAAAAACAACCACAAAGCAAAAAGCAAACAAAACTCCCTGCCCCCATCAGCTGCTCATCTTGTTGGAATACTGATAGGTATTTATTTCTACAAAGGGAAATGAAAAAAAAATCCAACATCATTTATGGACCACAGACTGATGAATATCACATAAAGACTAATAACTGAAGAGCTAAATAACTGCTTTAATTACAGCAGGGTTACAACTTTATCTATTAATCCAGTCACATAAATATTGACTTCCAGCTGCCTCCTGCAGACTAAAACTTCTTGATGTATATCCAGGCTCTTTACAGTTTCTTTTATTTCCTTTTAAATACTGCATTTTCTGTGTCTTTTTTCAAGTGTTTGATAAGTTGTTGGGACTACGGGTTACTGGAATGTAGATGATGTGAACCATATTGACACTGCATATACTTAACCATTACAGTCCTCCCAACCGGATAGTCCTCAAAGGGTTTCATGTCTGTGCTGTTATTAGTGGGAGTCATACGGTTATTTATGTCTTCAAAGTGATGGTGTCCTAGTAGTTCTTACTATACATTACCTTTTATATTTCTCCTGCACAAAGCCAAGTGATATCCAAGACTCTTCCTGGTCATTTTGTGAGGCCCTCTGTCTGGCTGCCACTATTTTACTGTGGTTTTCAGTCTTGTAGAGACATTACAGAGAACTGATAATATTATCTCACATTCTATTGCACTCTCCATGTCCTGGCAAGTTTGCCCTACACCGTATTTCCACCATTAGTTGCTTTTTTTGAGTAACTTTTATTCTAACCTTACAGCACAAAAGTCTTAAAAGCATGTATTTCAACCATTCAGGTATACTTGGTAGTGCTTTTTTTATAGTCATTTGTTAATGAGTCTGATATAAGACTCTAACTCAAATTATACAGTCATTCCAGGTGCATTTTCTGAGCATACTAGATACCTACTATTAACAGCTTTGGCCTGCTAGTTTTAGATGAGTATTTTTCCCAATTTGCTGTTGAAATTTACACTTCCACTTTAATTACTCTGCAGGATAGTAGCATGATACTGATGATAATGATTCCTTTTTTCTTTAAAATATCTGGGGTTTGTGTTCTTGACAATTTACTAGGATTTCTCACTAGTTCTAGACAGCTGTGCTGAAAATGTCAAGGGTTGAAATGACGCCTTTTTTGTAGGCAGCTATATCCATCTTTATTAGCTACAACAACATTAAAGACATTCTGTGTTCTTGTAGCTTTACAGATTATGTGAGGAACTATTTCTAGCGTCATCTTGCTTCTAGGTGTACCATTTCCTTGGTTTCCTTGTCTGTTGGTTCATGGGCTTCTTACCAAAAGTCTGTATTTGTCCACTGGCTCCTGAATGAGTTTATTGTGGAGGAACACTTGGCCTCACTTCTCCAACCTAATGTTGCTGTTTACTGGTGTTCTTGGCATTAAATTGCACCTGGCTCCATAAACTAGTGGCAATTGAATTTAGTCATTGGTCTAACAGCAGAGTTGCAAACATAGAAACAGAATCATTGGCATTCTTCTGGAAAACTTCATCCTCAGTGTCTCTTAGTCTTCTAAAGTTACACTGAAGTTGTCCTTCCCTTTGCTAGAAATTTTTACCACCTTGGTGATTGTTACTTATTTTTTCCTTCTTGAGATAGCGTGACTTTAGGGGATAAAGTGATTCTCTTTCCCACACATTCTGCTTTATTGCTTAAAGATAGGGCATTTTTCTTTCTACCTTTCTGCACATTGTTTTCCACATAACATGCACCATGACAAACATGCCTGTATTTCAGGTCACCTGTTTCCTTTCTTGATTCTCATTATTTGAACCCTTGCATTTTTAATTTATTATCCATGTAATTATGTTGGTATTAATATTTTTTTTGTATTAATTTATTGTCTTGACCCTTTTACTGGGGCTTACATTTAACGTCATGTAGTCTGGAATGACATCTCTTCTGTACAATCCTATCCCTAGTTAAATATTTTTAATATATTCAAAGTTACATGTGGATATTGGATTTCTCAGTGGTGAGAAATCCTTTTTTAGCTTCTTGATTGTAGATGTGAAGCCAGCATTCCTCTATACTCTTTATGTGCATGATGTTAAAATGGTGTGATCTTAGATACACTTCAAATAAAGATGAGTGACCTTTCTGACACTTTGGAGCATTCCTTGCAGAGATACTAATTACCTGATACCATACCAACAGGGTATTAGATGACTGGGCCTGCAGACTCCCCTGTGCTGCATCCACACTGGGAGTCACATTTGAAAAGTCACTGATTTGGACACGGAGCCTAGACTTGAGAGCAGCTTTGGAGAATTCCTTTAACTGTAGTATTGATGTGTATAGTTAAAGATGTATCTATAGGTATGGATGCCTGAAATTAAAGTCCTATTTCAATAACTTTCCCAGCAATTTAGGTATTTTTCCAGATAATGACATGTTTCTGACTTGTCCTTTTCCTATTTTCCTTCATTTTCCTGCCTTAATCCCTCACTGTCATTGTACACACACCAGTCCTTCTTCTTCCCCATTGCTTTCATGCTTGTAGAAGGATTTTATCTAGAACTTCATCATTCCCTGTGATCTGATACTTTCCATGATAATTCTTAGCTTTGTTTCCAGTGCTGATTTGTTTGTTTACTATATTTTCCTTTCTGCTGATGCTTTTGCAAGATTGAGCACTGTTACAGTGCTTCATTTACTGTTTGCTAGCTAATAACAAACATAATTAAATCCTTGTAAAACTAAAAATAAGCCTGATATATGTAGGTAGCTAAAGATGAGTGAGATTAATTGCATCTAACGTATCAACTCAACTGCAATCTACAACAAATGCTGTCAGGACTACTTTTACACAGGCTCTTGAATATTTTTCTGGTTTTTATTATATATTGCTCCCAGAGATTTGGTGTTTCTTCCTGTTGTAAGTGTAAGCACTGAAGTCGTATAAAATGCCTGTATACCATGACCTTCTACATCAAAGCTTCTCATAGCTTGGGCTGCATAAAATGAAGCTTCACCAGCAGGTCACGGGAGGGAGGTGATTCTCCCCTTCTACTCTGCTCTCGTGACACCCAAGCTGGTGTCGAGTTGTGGGTTCCCCAGTACAGGAGAGGCATGGATCTAGTACAATGTCTAGGGGAGGGCCATGAAAATGGTCAGAGGGCTGGAATACACCTCCTGTGAAGGAAGACTGAGAGAGCTAGAGTTGTTTAGTTTGAAGAAGAGTCCAGTGAGACCTTATTCCAGCCTTCCAACATATAAAGGGGCTTATAAGAAAGAAGGAGAAAAACTTTTTTACTAGGACCTGTAGTGACAGGAAAAAGGGCAATGGTTTTAAAATGAAAGAGAGTAGATGTTCATTGGATATAAGGAAGAATTTTTTTACAATGAGGGTGGTGGGACACTAGAACAGGTGGATGTTGTGGGTGCTCCATCATTGGAAATGTTCAAAGGATGGGGCTTTGAGCAGCCTGATCTAGTGAACTATATCCTTGCCAAAGGTAGGGGGGAGTGGACTAGATGATCTTTGACGGTCCCTTCCAACCCAACCCATTCTATGATTCTGTAATTCTGTGATTCTCTGTCACTGTTTGAAGAGGTTAACAACTTGTCTGATCCTCTGAGTGCTTACCATGCCCTTTTACACCTCCATTCAATCCAAACAGTCGTCAGGAATACTTTTGTCTTTTTGGGGGGTTTCTTTACTATAAAGTGTAGATTTGTTGGAAACAAAACTTTGTGGGTAATGTTGGTAATGTTAATTGAATAAATTTTTATTAGAAGTTGTTTCTGGTGTCCAGAATGAAATTCATAATAGACAGGAGAGTTGTTGTCAAAAGACTCATTTCACCTGTGGTACATCCAATCAAAGCTTACCTGATTTCAGTTAGGGACTTGATTCAGGAGCTACTTGAAGTGGAAATTCTACCACCAGGACCACAGTTAATGTAAAGTGGTATTCTCATTTCCCCTAACTGCAGCTCTTCCACATTGCATAAATAAATGTTTAGTGGAGCAGCAAATTGGACAAGTGCTTGTCATACTCAGTGCAAGTTTCTTAACCACAGCTCTTTTAAATAAAGTGAGGAGAATGTATGTTTCTTGGACTTAGAACTTTCTGAATTGCATTTCTGTATTTCCAAAATACCAGTAAGTTGTTTCCAATTTACCATTACTTCATTTTCAGAGTATTACAATGGCATTTCATACTCAAAATAAAAGAAAGTTAGAGACTGCAAAAATTCAGGAACAGCTGAGGCAATTGTAGAGGAAACAAGTATTATGCCTAGTAGAAGCACACTAAATCCCACTGATTTCTCCATCAAAGTTATGATACATGATAAATGTTTCATACAACATTGGTTCTTCATGGATGTATCAGTAGTTTATTCCTCTGTACCCTAGTCTTAAGGAAATAGAGTAACACTTCACTGTTTTCAGTTTTGGCTGCCACAGATCAAGCAGGCTGAAGCTGAGATAGAGATTATCTAGAGGACAGTAACAGTAATAATCAGAAATACAGTGTAGCTGTTAGTCTTATTCTTGTCCTGTTTTACATTTAACCACTCAAAAAGTAGAAGTGTCCTGGCTTGAGACAGAACAAAACCAATTTTCCTTTTCAGTAATTTTATGTTTCAGTTAAGTCTCTTCTAACTGAATGCACTCTCTGAAATGAACAGTATGTTTTTCAGACAGTGCCTGCTTCTAGCAGATAATGTCTGATGTTTATAGTTAATACTGAGGAATGGTGTTGCAGAGAGGCTCTTGCTTATACTTATTACTGTAACAACCAAGTTCAGCTAATTTTGTTACGTACCAAGTTGGAGGGTCAGAAGCAGAAGAGTGTAAAGGGGTCACACCTGTGGGGAGGAGCGGACACAAACTGGCCAATAGGGCATTCCATCCCATCTGCATCATGCTCAGTTTAAAAGCTGAAGGATCAAAGGGGTCGCCCTCTTTCTTCAATGTCTGGCATCCAAGGAGGACTCTGTCCATTCTTCTGCCTTTCATCCCAATTTGTGTCTTCTTGAATCCAGTTCCCATCTGCCGCTGAGTCCAGTCCCAGTGCTGGTCGGTGACATGATCATCATCCTGGGAGCTTGATATTGGTTTTATATATATTTGTATATATTTCATTATTTTCTTATTACTATTATTATTTATTCTTTTTATTGTTAATATTTCATTAAAGCTGATTTTAGGGTTTTTCCAATCCATAAGACTCCTTCCCTCCGTCCCTTACTCTCTCTCCCTTCCCCTTCTGGGAGGGGAGAGGGGTTAATAAAAAACATCTGTCATTCCTTTAGTGGCCAGCCCAGCCTAAACCTTGACAGGAAGCAATAACTAAAAGATTTCCAAACACCTAAATATTAATTGTAGACATCACTAAAATTCATATGTAAATCTTGCACACTATTTGTGCCAAGGCTACAAAACACACTGTGTCACAGTCTTTCTCTTTTCTCATCTTTCCAGCCAATATAAAAATGCATCATTTTGATCTTTTAATATGTCAAAGAGGCAACATGTTATATTACTTAAGCTTGACCAGTCTTTTTATAGAATAGTAGTATTAGCGGGCATAAGAAAAAGTTCTTGACAGAATTATCTTGACTACAATTTTTTATATAAAATATGAGGCTATAAAAGAAAGAAATACAGAGACCTTCTTGAGGAGCCATATAATAACACACTGTGAAGAAACATAAAGGCAAAGGATGTACAGCACTATTAAGAAATGCATTAAAATGGCATTTTTCTTTATACATACTTGATATTAATGCTTAATATTTGATGCCAGAAAAAAACTCATTAATACATTTGGTAAGAACCTACAAATTTAGATGGGTAGTAGAAGATAATAGGAATTTAGGACTGTGACAGGGTTCCTTAAGTCTAACACAATCTCAGAAAGGGGTACCTTATGTAGTCTTGGCAACTTCATACCTAGGTCAATTTTATTTAAATATATATAGTCCAAAAGGCATACTAAAAATCTTTAAAAATGTGTATCTTTCATATTTCTCATTATACATATTTTTAACAATATACCATAGTGTTTTGAAGAGGCAGTAATCACAATAAAGGCAACTTAAAGTGAAATATATAATCTAATCAGGATATATAATAGAAATATTTCCTGTGAAAGACTTGAGGAAGAGGAGGAAAAGGCAAGGACGTAAATTATTACGTGATGTCCAACATCCAAGCACAAGAATTGAAAAAAGAGCAATTGCTTGAATTGTTCCATTTTGCAATCATTCCATTTTGGAACTCACAAGTGCATAGAGCAGTTACCATCAGTGATTCTGGTAAGGAAACTGTAGCACCAGCAGTCTCCGCCACATGTCAAATTGAACATCAATTGCAAAAGGCAGCCAATTTCACAAACTAGCTTAGATACTGGAATATCTAAGTCATACCATTATCATTAGTGGGTTAAGATTACTTAAAATCTGTTTGCAGATTTTTAACTCCGTTCTATTTTTTATAGTAAGAAATTTTTAAATGTTTTAAAATTTTGTCTGATAGTAAAGCTGGCTCTTACTTATCTAGCATGTATTAGACTTTTCATTTCTTTAAGTGTGGCACTCCATAAAGTTAAGTCACCACAGCACTCTTGTACAGTTTTGTATTTGACACAATATTCAGGAGATAGAGGAAGTTCACCCACTTCTATGCACAGAAACTTCTTGGTTTGGTCATGTTCATTACCAGTTTGGAAGAGACATCTTCCTGTGAATAACATTAGTCATGGGCTCCTTAGCAGACAGTAACATATGAGACCTTATAACAATATAGCATTTATATGTTGTCTAAACAAGAGACACATTTGTATGGAAAAGGAGGAAAAGTTATTCTAAAATAGTTCTTTCATTTCACTTACAGGGAAAATCTTTACTGAGGTCTGAGTTTTCTTTGATTTTGTCTGTTTCATCCCCTCCTCCACTCAAAAAATATTTGAACAAGATCATTAGGCTTAAAGAAGTTTTTTTCAGCATTACTGACTGGATAATAATGGAAAAAGATTTCAGGCCATGCTATGAATAGAACGAATCACAGCATCCTAGTATTTCAACATAGAGAAGACTTCTTAATTGATGTGCTCCATCCTTTTGATCAAGAGACGACTCTTTGTAATGCAAGGTCAGATTCTTGGATATTATATTGAACTGTTTAAACTGTAGTACCTACTTTTTTTTTTTTTTTTTAACATTATCTTCTAAGGCTTTATTTAGTCAAAGTAAATGGGAGTCTTAGTATCAAAGATGACATTTATGCTATGTCAATAAATAAGAACTAGACTACTACTAAGAAAAATGAGACATTTGTTTATTTACACACTCCTTTTGCTATACAATGCAAAACAATACAAAATGTTTATGAGTAAAACATGAAAACAAAGTACATCTTTCTTCTTAATTTTGTTTGGTAGAACAGAAGGGAAAGGTCTCCAACCCTTGTGCTTTCAGTTCTGTTAAGCAGATGTGTTCACTCATGATCTCCCACTTCAAAGATTTTTCCTACAATATTTATTTATATAAATTGCTGAAAGTTTTCTAGCTGCCTTGTACTTAGAGCTACTGCAAAATACATTTTTAAACATCATAGGAAAGATGAGATGAATCATTTTCATTTTTGCTAGTTCCAAAATATGTCATAATGACTTTAACAGTGCAAGAATCTCTGGATTACCTCTGGCAAAGGAAAGGGGTGGAGGAGGGAAGATGCTGAGGGTTTTTCTCTGTATTAACAACAGTGGAATCATCTGGAGTTCATCAAGTATAGGTCTGTTTCTATTATCAGTATTTTGAAACATGCTTTATATACGGTATGAGGCTACTCAATTGGAGGAGCATTTTTTTTCTCAGCTCAGCCTCATTAACTGAATAAAATAGACTGCTAAGACCTTCACAATTTTTTCCCTATAGCTGCCATATCCACATGACTTTTCCATCCACAGATTCTTTCTTATGGCATCTGTCACTATCAGTAGGCAACAGCCTTTCAGATTTCATGAGATACTACTTGGCAAAGGAATGGGACAATATTGTCCATTGTTCAAAACTGACAAAATATGTTTGCCTCACAAAGCCATTCTGTTGTTCGTATACATCAATTCATCCAAGGGAAATGCTGGTATAAAATATTTTCAGCCTAACTGTAGCCCATTGTGTACAAAATAAAAATAAACTTGTGGTGGAACATAGCTAGTACCATAGTGCTGGGAATCAGAATTATTAAATATTCCTCTAATCAGTTTGTCCTGTTAAAATGGTTTTGTTGGAAAAATATTGCACCTAAATGGAGGATTTTCACGGCTTTCTTGAAATCCTGTAAATTTCACAGTACTGGAAGAAAGCAGATACTTTGCAGTGGTAGCCAGCACCTCTCCACACTACTGACACAGTAACATGGATCATTCTGAAGCTATGCTGCTGTCCGCATTGCACACATCTGGCCTGAATTCTGATTTAGCAAAAACATTAAAAACAAAGCAGAGTCCTTACTCTGCATCACTCCATGAGGCTCAGAAGCCTTTTTCCCCCTCCTTTTACCATCCGTTTTACCATCCAGTTTTCCCATCAGTTTCTTTCAACACAATGGCCAGGTGATGTCTTGAGGAAGAATTTTGTTACCTTCTCCAGTTAAAAACATGAAGAATCTGGCCCAGAAAATTCTTCTTTGTACATATAGGTCCTGAAGAATTTCCATTAGCTGACTATAAACTATGTCAAATTTTCCTGCCCTGAACACTAAGAAAGGAACGAATCTTTGGCTGACATCATCAATGTCATTTTCAAGGACTGGACTCACAGAATGGCTGAGGTGGGAAAGCACCTTTGGAGATGATCTAGTCCAACCTCCCTGCTCAGAGCAGGATCAGGGAAAGCATATTGCTTGGGGACATGTCCAGTTTGGTCATGAATGTCTCCGCAACCTCTCTGGGCAACCTTTTCCAGTGTTTAACTACTCTCACAATTAAAAAAAAAAATACATTCTTACATTTAAACAGAATTTCCTGTATTTCTATTTGTGCCCATTGCCTCTTTTCCTTTCGCTGTGCAGCACTGAAAAGAGTCTGGCTCCACCTTCTTTACATCATCTCATCAGGTATTTATACACATTGATAAGATCCCCCACTGAGCCTTCTCTTCTCTGGGATGAACAAAACCAGCTCACTCAGCATCTCCTCAAGTGCTCAGTGCTTCAATCCCTAAAAATTTTTGTTCATCTTTGCTGGACTTGCTCCAATATGCCCATGTCTCTCTTTACTGGGGAGTGCAGTACTGGAATCTGTACTCCAGGTGTGTCTCACCAGTGTTGAGCAGAGAGGAAGAATCACCTTTCTCAACCTGCTGGCAATGGTCTTTCTAACACATCTCTTACCGAGGTCCCTTTCTGCAAATCTGCTTTCCAGATGGTTAGTCATGCAGTCACGCTTGAAATAGTCGGGACCTCCCCTGACAGTATCGTTGGTGCCCATGTGGAAGAGCAGCAGGATTTAATAATCCAAGGGCCCATTCAAGCCTAGGCAGCCTCCCTAAAATGTCCCAGATCTGAACTCCTAACAACCAACAAACCTTCCTAGACAGCAGGTCTGGTCATCATATGGGACCTCCATCCCCTAAAGCGGGGAGTTGCCTACTGCTATCACTTGCTGCCTTCTCCTGGTGCTCCTGCATGACTCAGGCTCATAAAACTTGGTTGCTTTGTTGGAGTGAGCTCCTAGTCCCTCACCTGAAGCCAGGGCACTGAACATATTCTGTAGTTGCAGATCTGCAAGTGGAGCACAAGCTATCTTCCTGATGCCAGAAGTCATCGGCTTCTAGCTTTCATCATCATGGGAGTCTCCATTTCCCAACCTGATGAACACAGATTCTTCCTTTGGTGTACCTGCGGATTCAGGCTATTGTCTCTGCAGGATCTCTGAGAAGATCTGATCAATCCCTTTCTTGTCATCTCTGATGCTGTGCAGTCTGCTGACCTCCTCCAATGGTTCTTTTACCTGAAGACACAGTTCCTCCACCAGTGCACAGCTCCTGCAGGCAACAAGACCATTTCCCGCTGCCTTCAGGAAGACTGGAGCTTGTGATTTCTGCCTCCTATGTTTCACTTGAGGTGAAGTGAGTGTATAACATGTCAACTTCAAGACAGAGATGTTCTGCATAATACAAATCTGCTGATGGTGCTACACATCAGGTAATGGTAACAGAATCTCCGTGGTGTAGCAATTTCAATTCATGTGTTCACTCACAAGAGCAAAATGGTTATTAAACTTAGCTTACCTAACAAGCAACACTGTCTGAACACATTGCCCCCAGTCACAAGCAGGCATCCCATGATCTAGTAAAAACCGCCAATCTCATTTTTGTATTTTCCATTTTTTTAAACCAGCTGCCTTGATGGCCTGCAGCCATCCTCACAGATGTAGCTGTCACCTTCTCTGACCTCTGCTCTATGGTCTTTCTCTGTTTATAGAGTCTAGGCACTGTGAATATGAGCATCTTCTTAGATGTTGTTTCATATAACTTTATTGCATCCATATTCTCTTTATTTTTATGTCTCATTGATCCCTGATCATGTTTCTAACCTTAGATGAAACCTCATGTCTCATCTTAATTTCTGTTTCCCCAGACTAGCAGTTAAATAGGGTTGGGGTGAGACTTTTTTCTGTCTTTTTAATTCTGTGAAGTATGTTAAGATATGGTTTGTGAGAAGGAAAAAACAGTATGTTAAATACATCTGTTCTCTATCCTTTTCACTTAGACTTGTAGTTTGAATGTAATCTTGTATTTTGTTGATTATAAAAACCCATGATTTTATTAGTCATTGTAGTGCTGCTAACCTCAGGCACTGTGAGTAAACCCCAAAAGTCGTACGGTGAAGCTTAAAACCACGAAATCTAAAAATATATACATGAGGACATTCCATTTCCTGGGTTAAAGCCTTTAGGGTATATTGAGGTCAAATTTTCAAACTTTTTGTGCAAACAGGAAGACTATAAATAAATCTCTTTTAACAAAATTTTATCTATCCACTTCCTTTTAGGAGCACAGGCAATGAGAATCATAGTAGTCACAGTATCATAATAAAAGCTGGCAATATTGACATTTTCTTGCTAGTAGGGTGAACAGTTTGCTGGTTTTGCTGCATGCTAATTTTTTTTTTTTTCCCCCGAGGCTTTATTTATTTTAAGCTTGATGGACATTAGGTCATGTTCCAAAGGTGGAGAATAAACCTAGAGACAGAAGGAAAAATGAAAAGAAATACCTTCTGTGGTAGCAGAGATATTTATCTACGGAGACGATACTCAACAGTATAGACATTCAATGGCAAAAAAGCTAAGACTGATAAGGCTTCTGGAGAAGCAAGAGGGTGAAAAAAAAGACAGGGAGGGGAAAAGCTAACATGAAGTAGTGGAGTGTCATTTTAGAAGGTATTACTGGTAGAAAATTGTCTCCACATTTCATTTTCCACCATCTCAAACTCTAGCCATCATCATTCGTTAATATAATTGGATAGTCAAGTTATGTACTTGGATGTTTTGGGCAGTTTTGCTGTCTCAAACACGGCTTTCACAAGCTACATGGTCTCCCTGCACTTGAATGATGACTAACCAAATGGCTGTCATCCAATCAAGGAATGGAAATGATTATGAATCATTTTGGGGTGTATACACACACATAATGAAAGTTATGTTACTTATGTAAGGCCAGACTCTCTTGAGTTACAGCAAGATCCCCCCCTTTATAAGGGGGAATAGAATTACAGGTATACTTCAGCTATTGTCATTCTGAACATGCGGTGATTGCTATACTCTATCCATACTTAAGCAAAGAAAGTGGGTACCAAAAAATGGAGAGTCTTCAGCACAAAGGCTCAAACATTTTATGAAGATTCAGATCTGCAAAAAGCAGCTGGAAGATATGCCATCCTTCTGGATACCTTGGTTCTAATCTGAGCAAACACATATCTTAATTACAAGTTATAAAATACTCCTGGACATCTTCATTCCTCTCTAATGCTGCTTTGATTGAATCTATTTTTCAAGGGGTATCCTGCCCATGCTGCTTCTCTTAAATAACATCCAACTCAGAGAATCACCAGGTATAAAGGAAAAAAGTAGTCTGTCTGAGCTAGAGCCACAAAGTTATTTACGAGCTGCAATAACGAAGCATCATAAATCTAATTTTTTTGGCCAAGCCACATTCACAACCCTGTATTAGGTGACCAGACTCTCAAAGTGGTGCCAGGGAAGTATTAGACATCTCAAAATGAGATTCAAAGCAGCGAAGTCTCTGGGGACGGAACCATCTAGAACTGAGTAAAAAGGAATACCTAAGAACACACCCTCAATCTTGCCTCTTTTTTAAACCCACAGAAAAGTACCCCCCGAGTTAGGGATCTTTTCCTGAATATAGTTATCTACCACCTCTCTTTCAAAAAGATGAGCAGAATAATTCTTTTCTTTTTCTGTCTAATGGGAGCAAATTACCCCACCATTACTCCTCCTTCCACCTCACACTGTAAGCCCCAGTACAAATCTGATTAGTTTCCTCAACCAGGATATGGAAGAGACGGGCTTAAATTCTCTTCTCTGTCTCCGGACATTTCAAACCACATCCTCCAGCTTCTCTGGAGGGCATCTTCAGCACAAGACAGTTATGAACCAGTTACATTCTCCATTCCTTTCATTGAAAATGCTCTATTGCTGAAGAATAAACAAACAAATCAAGATGCATTTGAACAACCAAAGCAAAAAAGAGTGATTCTTCATGCTGGTGTTCAGGACCATCACAGGAAGGGAACATTGGCAGGTTTCTTTTTCAGTCCCGGTGTCAAAGTCTGCTTCTGCATTTTACCCAGTGCTTGCTTCAGGTAAAACATATTTTCCATTATGAATTCACATTATATTTGCCATATAAACAAAGGATCCATTCAGTTTTCATTCATTGCTCATTTTCTGCATAAGGAAACAGGCACAAGTACAGTAACACGTCACTTCCTTCAAGAAATAGCAAGGAAAAAACATAGAATTCCTCTACGTCTAACTCACTCTAGCTATCAGTGAGCCAATATTTGAAAACAGGCAGTAAAAATATCTATTAACAACTGACAGAATATAGCTCAGTTCCTACAACAAAGACCCACACATGGTTTTAAGGGATTGCTCCCTTCTTTTTTAACCACCTCTTTGTAATACATACCAAGCTGCCATACACCATAAAATTAGACTTAAATACAGTGTTTAAGAATAAAGAATTTGCAAAACACTAAAATTCAGGAACACATTTTACCAAAGTAAGTAGTTTTAACTTTTTCTTTTAATGTACTCAAGGATATTTTCATAAATGTAAGCTAGCATCTTCAGAATCTAGGGATATATTGTGTTTTATTTCTAATTCATATTTGGAATATTAAACAACAAATCTAAGAACAAAAAACTTACTAGATTTTTTCAGACTAAAAAAAATCTTGAATTAGATGATTAAAGCTGGAAACAGACATTCTGACCTCAGCATAATTAAAATACTCTGCAAGTTATATAGTGAAAGACTGCTGGCTCTAGGTAGTGCTTGTTAAACGTATTCTGTTCTTTCCATAAAAACATAATTTAATTTTCTGTATATGGTTTCAATTTGTTCAACTGTCTGTATAAATTACCAGTATTACATTTCGTTTTTCCTGGAGAAAATATAGTTGAATTTCACATCAAGAAAAGTTGATTTTTTTATTCTTTTCAATTTGTTACCCCACCCTGCTCAACAGAGCTGCAGTTTTTCCTTTTGTATTTCCAAGTCAATGCCATCCAAATACAGACTTCTCTTTGTTGCCATTTTTGTGTGTAGCAATGTCTCCTAGGAGCAGTAATAATCCTCGTTAGCCCTTGCACAACCCCTAATCAAAAGGAGCAAATTGTTTAGGCTTATACTTCTTGGCTCTCGCTCTCTTCTTCATAAAATTTCAAAGTATCTCAAACATCAGGAGATGAGCAGGTCTTCGCTTGTTAGTGTTCCCTTAGTTCCTCACATCCTAATCTCCTCCTTCAGTAGGATACTGAGAATTCTTGCCCTAAGCCCCCAAAATTCTTGAGTAAATCCAATGACATGAATGAGACTCCTGAGGTGCTGAAAGTTAAATATGTGCTTAAGTGCTTTGCTGGATAATGGCTGGAACATTCAGCACTATGTAGGACTAAGGTCTGGGTGATTTCCTATACTTTTTATACCTCGAGAAAATGGCCAAATTACTTCATGTAACAGCACAAGGATCAGCAGAAGGGTCTTCTGCTTGAACCAGGAAGTTTAGGATGAAGAAGGAAATATGATCAGCATTTTTCAAAAGTTAATTTCAGAATTAAAAAAAAAAAAAAAAAAAAATGCTTGTGCTATATCATGTCTAGTCAGTAACAGGTCCAAATCAGAGACTTCTCATAATTTTACGTGTTTAAGCTGTATAAGGAAATTAATGCTAACTCCAAAGGTTTGTATAGAAATGCTCATGAAGTGCGAGGGTTTAGTTTGGAAATATTCCCACATTACACTTTTTCCTTAAATAAATAAACAACTGTGATTTAAAAAATTTGCCTTAGTCCTCCAACTGTTCATTTTTATAGAATTGGATGTGATGTGCCAGCCTGTGGTCACAGGATACACTAAAGAAAAGGTGCTGAAGGTACAAATGCAAAGCCCTTAGACCACTAACCATCAGTTAGAAAGTGTTAAGGGATTGTCACTAGCATGAAGCCAGAAACTTTTAATTCAATTCACACTGACATCAACTATATGTATCTTTGACTCAGTTTGCTGCTTTGTAAGAGAGGTATAGCAGTACCTATCTCTATTCAGCATGGGATTTCAGGGCAAAATCACTATAAAAAGGGGACAGGTGGGAAAAGGAACAAGCCTTCCCATAAACAAACTTAATTACCTGAGAAATATGGCAAGAAAAACTTGGCACATGAGGGAAGAGCATCTAGAGACCTGATCCTGCCAACATGGAGGACCTGCTTTTCCACTTCCTTATGCTTTATAATGTCATGCTTATGTGAAGAAATCAGAAATTGCTTTACTCATGCTGGTAGCATTTTGCACTCACTTTTCACAGAGGTAAATGATGGCTCATGATTGAATGGAGAATGAGGTGTTCATCATCGGGCTTTTGCTTCTGCTTTGAAAAATAGAAAGTGTTTGAAAATTTCCCTATCTCACCAAGAGGCCAGGCAATGACTAAATATCTGTGTTCTTAATCCCTTTCATGTAGGTATGTAGATAGATGTATGAGTGTGTGTATGTATATTTATGGTGAGAGAGAGAAAAGACAGGTTATTTCTGACCAAGGACTTCATCATCTGTCAAGTAGAAGAACACTCATTGACCCCAGCAGTGAAGTGTCAGGATCAAATTTTTAATAAATGCTTTTAATAAATGGAAAATAATTTCACACACATATCTCTGCTTTTGTAATACTGTAGTTCTTGCTGGTATTTTTGTTTGACTATCATGCCCACCAACTTCTTTTGACGTTGTAGGTATTCATAAAGAATGCAAAACTCAGTGACATTTTCCAAGATATTTCAGGGGCCTGTTTCTAAAAAAATATTAGCATATCAGGGGAAGATGAAAAAGCTTTTTCTGTGACTGACTTTCCCTTTAATAAACATGTAACACCCATGACAAGCAAAAGAATGGTCTTTTCTAGTTGATTTAGAGGTAAATCCATGTCTACAGCAGTGAATTCATAGTGCACTTTGCTAGGAAGGTACAGAAATCTCTGCAGAAATTTTCTGAATTGACTGAGAAATTCCAAGCTGTTTTACGCCTTTGTGTACCCACTATACCGAGCAGGCTAGAACGCTACTTTTTTTATTTGGCAGTGATTCAAAGCCATGTTACACCATGTATGACCTCTTAATTTTTGAAATGTCCCTTCATAAAGTCTCTACAACTTGAGTCTCCAAACTGTACCTCTCTCAACTAACCATTGTGCTAGGTATTTTGCAAATAATTACCTGACCTGCAGATCCTTGCAGAGGAAAGGACTAAGACAGTCACATCTGTGGGTATTACAAAGTGACTTACAGAGGAACAAAGACATGTTTGAGTCATGTTGAAAAATTATTGTCAGCTGACCTATTTAAATCTTTGAAAATTCTCCCCCCTCGTCGATTTTTTTTCAATACAAAGCAATTCAATACATATTTGCAATAGTATAATTACAAAAAGTAAATAAATAACTAATCTCTAATGGCCACTGCTGAAGTAATTCTTATCTGAACTGATTTACTTCTTCCAAGCCAGCCCCCAGGTACCTTGACAAAATATTTGTTCTGCACTAACCAGCTTCTGCCTCTGGACAGTAGTTCAGAAAGTAGAGTGCATTATTACAACACAGGGAAACATTACAAACTAATGGAGATTCTTTACCCATGAATTAAATATAATGAGCCAATTCCATCCCTAATATAAACCCCTGAATGCTAGGATTAATTTGATCATGTGCTTATTTGTTGAGGAATCTAGGCAATAAGAAAAAAAGAGGATAATGCCCAACTTGGTGTCAATAGCATGTCACTAGAGATTGTCCACAACAGTTTACTTTCGGGAATTTATTACCCCAGCAACTCTGCCAAGACTGAGCAGAGCAGAGATTATGTGCTATAGATGCATACATTAGACTAAAGTCTAGTAAGATTTATGTCCCTGGGGTGCGATTCTTACACCTACTAAGATTATTGACTACGGGGACGGGAATGTACTTTGTGTCCTAGTCACAAACTGGCCTTGTGCTGTTGCTCCAGGTGGCTCCCGTTCTCTCACGATGTAACTGTCCCCCTTTCAGCTAGCTGCTACAGCCTTCAGCCCTGTGCTGGACAAGAGACCTGCAGTACACTAAATTAACCCTGTGCTGATTCCTGCGATGTTTTACACAAGTTGCGTTGAGAAGGCATCAGACATTTCCCATTCAGTTTATAACTTGTCAACATACAGATCATGTACAGAACTTTGTAAACACTGAAAGCAACTGTTGTTCAAATCTGATGGCTAATGACTTTCCCAGCTGTTGGCTGGAAGTCAAGGGTAGTTTGAACAGCACTTAGCACAACGTGTAGAGAGAACAAACACCACCCAGAAACTGTCCCTGGTAACTTATCAAACAACTTATCCAGATATACAGCTGTTCCAGAAACACACATTTGCAGAATGCTTGATTATATTGCTTGTAGCTGTCTCTGTATACAAAAGTCTACCAGTCTAAGACTTAAAGAGATTTAAAGGAATTACTTATTTAAAGGAAACCGAAGGACTGTACATAGTTTTCACATCTCCCAGTTACCACTGAACTGTGGTTTATTTGTGAAACTCCCACAGCAAGTTCTTGTAACTGACAGCTGATAAAACTGTGGATTATCAAATACTGAGCAAATGATTTCACAAGTCAAGGAAAGTGTCACAGAGTTCAAGCCTGCAAAACATGCCCTGCTTTTGCATCCAACTAGAAAACATGTACTTAGTGATAAAAAGCCTGAGAAGTGCCACTGATGACTTCCTGAGCTCATAAAATTGGTGCAAGATGGAGTGAACTGACAGAGTTCAATGTCATTGCAGGAAGTCAGAATCATTCACTGGCTTGGAGGTTACTGTAAATCCATAACGAAGATCCAGATGACCTGTTGGTGGAGTAGTTTTCTTTGCTTCTCTATCTATAAATACAACATTTTGTGGAATGTCTGCTGTGCAAAGCAGATACACATTTTCTCCTCAACTCTTTCTTCCCAAAGCATCAGACATCCTACAAGACATTTCAATTCTGTAACTGTGTGAAACATCCATCTCCAAAAAAAAAACCAACAGGCCCAGAAACATTTGTTTATTTTTAAAAGATATTGTGCTAGTTTTTCCTAATGACATTAACTTTTGCACAGGGGTCAGAAAGGTAAAAGTTGTGCATATTTGTTTCTAGTCAATGTTGTGAAACCATTCCCCACCCCCTCCAAACTACCATAAATCAACTCTCAACTAATTGCACAACAGTGCTTGTTTTGAATCTTTAGATCTCTTTCAGATAAGCAGAGAAAGATACCAGAAGATGTAAAACCAATCAAGACAAACAGAAATGGAGCAATATGTGATTAGTAATGATAACCAAAGCTCTCACCCCATGTGCATGAAGCTGGTGCTTAAGTGACAGAAGTAAAGGATTGCAAAGACAGCTTCCATTTCATGCAGCGGTTTTGAGTATACACCAGAAACATTAGGGAATGTGCTAATAAAGGGTGTCTTTTAGATCAATCTTATAAAAGATTATATTCAGAAAGTAGATATGCAAATCTTAAGTTCAGAACAGTGAGTTGTGAGTGAAAAGGAGAAAAATATAAACAAAAAAGGCCAAAAAAATCCCAAGGAATCAGTTTACAAGAAAAAAACAGAAGCAAAATAAAAATATTCCAATGTGCAAAAGAAGAGTGAGTTCAGAATAAAACTCAGTTGTTTGCATATTTTATTCCAAAAGTCCTAGCTATCTCCACCCATGTACTAATGTGCTTTCCAGGTAAAATATATCTGCACAACAATACCTCTTAATAGACTTCATGGAGCCAGCTGAACTCCCTTCCCTGTCATAGGCACCACTAAAGTCAGAAATCTAGATGTGTAACATATGGCCAGAAACTGGATTTTTCTGCTTCTTGGTGCCCAGGCAGATTAAGAGAAATAAAACAGGATATTAGATATTTCAACTTTCCATTTAAGCTAAATTATATTTCTTTTTAAATAAGCTCTTTGGATTCTTTCAGGGACTAGTGTCATCAAATAGGGTAAAGCAAAGTTAGAAGAGCATTAACCACAACACAACCCCCCCAGACAGACACCACAGAAATGGCCATTTGCTGGTCCAGCCACATTGACTAGACTCATTGCCAGAATAAGCTGCAGTAGCCTGACAACTCATCTCACACAGTAAAACCCCCGCACAACGATTCTCCCTCACAGTAAAACTTTATTCAAAGTGAACTATTTTTCACCATCAGTTATAAAAGGGGAAATACTCCTTTGTCCTTCCAATCTTCCAAACATGGGTTGATTATCACAGTAGCTCAAAAGACAATGACCAAAATCAGAGGAGGCAAATAAACTCACTGGATTGTTTCCTTCCCAATTTATTTTGATCAGATAAAGGTATTCGGTTACACCTGTCCTTTTACCTGTAAGGCAGTAAGGTGTAAGGGCGGCCTTAAAGTGAGGATCAAGGCCAAATTCCTCCAAGTATTGGAGGAAGTTTATTGGTATTATTTATGAATTTACAGATACATACATACATTTTTATGCATGTTTATATATTGCTAAAGTGTCCTCAGAGCCTACTGTGAAAGAGCCCATCTAGTGCACCCAGGAAATTAAATTCAGGTACCTGGTATTTTGAGATGCTCTCACTTTTACCTGCTCTGTCCTTGCTGGATTTACATGCACAACTCCTACTTGCCTTTGCAGGAATGTCACCAGGAAGTTCAGGGAGCCGGGCTTTAATCCAGGCTGCCTACAAGGACAATAGGTACTTCTGCACCAGCGTCCTACAGTGCCCTGTGTGAGCACAATTATACCAATTGTTGCTCTCTCTACCCAGCCCTGTCCTCCAACAGTACTCTGTCCACTTGCACACTCCTCTGACCACCCTCTGCACCCCTCTGAACCTCAGCTGTGGTGTCCTAACGCAGAGCTGTGGACATAGCTCATAGATTTTATATCATTCCCAGGCCAAATGAACTAAGATACAGTGTAGAAGTTCCTGCTATATTTACTGTCACTTTGGAAATTTCCATTTGAATAAAATTTTCGTCAAAGAAAACTTCAATTGGCTTGATAAATTTTACTGATAAAATCTAGTATGTTAAAACATCTTTGCATGCTAAACTTTGTTAGGTTATACTTTGTTCCTTCTCCATTTCTGATACCCTGTAAGAAAGCATACATGTCCTTTTGTAACTCTTACCATGTTCCAAAAACTGCAACTAAAAAATTGTAAAATTGACAACTTTTCTTACTTGAAGTAAGTGTGACGATGGGAATGGATGGATCAGATAGATACAAATCTCATTTCTGCGGAGCACAGCTGGAAGAGTAGAGACCTAAAACCACAGAATCAGTAATCAGTGCAACAACAGCAGTACTCTTTTTAAATCTCAGACGTAATACTAGTTCACGGCAAGCAGCTAAGGTTCATATGACCCATTAGTCTTTGAATGATTTTCTTTTTCTGGGCTTTTGAAGAGCTTCCATTCATTGCTGCCTCCACAGCCAGTTTTTGTTATTGTTGCTGGGGGCTTTTTTCAGTAAGAGCATCCTGTCATGAGCTCTTTGCTCATTTTATTGAAGGGTATTTTTTGTAGATCATCTCATGGAAAAACTCCATTTAATATTTTTAAATCATCCTTGGGAAGAATCTCTTTTGCCCTGAGGACACATCACTGGAGTTAGGAAAAAGAGCTCCAGAGTTATAGCTATATCCAGAGTCCCACACACTGCATTCTCCTATGGGGTCCACATTACAAAAACCACAGAAAAGCCATTCACTGATATGTTTTTAATTATGTGTATTTTTTACTTTACTTTGTGGTTTTCTTGTAGCTTTTACTTCTGTGACATCACTTTTTCTTTTTTACATTAAAAGCCAGGGGCAGAAGGGGGAGCAGACCCAACCTGCCAGAAACATTGGGAAGGATTTTTCAGATTAAGACAAGATTTTGCAACTGTTTTTCTACACAGTTCCTAATGATGAAACGCATTACTTTGCCTCCCTCCCAGACTTACGTCTCTTCAGACTGTGCATCTGTACACCTCCCAGCACAGACAGTTCTAATAGCATTAGACACATTAACAAACAGATTGAATGGTATGTTGTCTTTAGGATGCCTGAATTTGATGCCTGAAAAAAAGAGCTTTTGGGATGTTATGTTAAATTTTAATTACAAAGTAACCCAAATCAAAAATCCTACTTGCAAACTTTCTATTACTATATTTTTGCTGTGCAAAGGGAAGGAAACTCAGGATAGGTGGCATAGGAAGTACATCGCAGCGCCTTTACCCTGAGCTGCTCCTGCACTTACTCCTCCTTTTACCTGCCTTCTTGCTGACAAAGGAGTTTGTCAGACACGTTTGATTCACATGTAATAAAAGTCTGAATAGTTGCGGTTGCAAGGAAATGTTAAAAGTCTGTAAATACCAAGTGTGGTTCCCATCACACATAAAAGAAAACAAACTGAACTCTATCTGGAAAATATCTTTCTCACTGTGCTTGAAAAAGGAACATCATGTCACAATGATTCACTGTTACATGCTGATTTTGAGTGAATACATGGAGAGTGCAGAAGCAAAACCCTATTATCTACGTACCATAGCATTGAAAAGGCGAGGGGCAGGCTATGCTATTAAGGCCCGCATACAGTGCCCCAGGACCTATAAAGGGCGTTTCGGTCCACGCGCTGACTGCATGCCTTCCATTACACTTAGTGTGGGGCCCAGCATGTCCCCCAGCTATTTCATCATATCTGCCATTGCTAAGTTCTCCGAGCCAACAAACTCGGGTTTTTTCCTACTCTTTGTGATACAACATGAACTTTCCTTGTTTGGTTTATGTTCCAAGAGACAAATGATGGGGAAAACATTTCTGAAACTCTTTCATTTGTCAATGACAAATGCAGAGATTTATATGAAAGACCAGAAAAATGGAAATATTGACTCTGATCCTTCAGTTCAGATGAAAAGTGCTACCTAGGTGAAAAGTGTCATTATAGTTATGAATCAACTGCACACACGTCACAGACATAACAAAGTAATGTTTATTGCCGGTAACCTTTGTAGTAATCATAGTTTCCAATGAGAAGTCTTTAGTTAACGATCAAACTCTATGGGTGAGATTTCAAGAATTGTCTCAGTAAATTTGGTGCCAGCTCAGATGGAAAATTGCTGAGAAATGGGTGCCTAACTCCCACAGGGCCTTTGAAAAAAGGCTCATCTTGCATTAATTGGAAGTGGGGAGGAAACGGAAATTCAATATAACATCACAACAAGAGGATGAGAAAGAAAATGGCACATTGAGCAACTTTGAAGGAAAGGTTCTGTGTCACTGAAGGACAAGTTATTGCAGAATCTTGTTATTTACTGGCATTGTACTTTACTTCACCGCCAGGAGACAGCAGAAATTAAAAAAGATGTGCTGCAATGTCTCGGATCCTTCCTTTCAGTTCTCCAGAGCCCTTAGTGGCAAACTCCATTCAACCACAATCCTATCTCCAGCATTATTCAGCATCTGTAGAGAGTAAAGAGGAGAGGCAGGCAGATATCATGAGGATGGGACCAGAAGGACAGCAGTACGCACCGCTGTTTGAGTTTCTCTCTGCCTCACATCCCGATGTCATTGTCTGTATTTTTCAGTATATACCTGGAGGGAAAGCAGCTAAAACTGTTGACTATAGAGAAGATCATCTCATCAGACACTGATGAGATACATTTCAAGCAAAACAAATACTTTCCACAGCATCACCTAATATTTAGTCACCCATCCTCAGGTTGTTAAGTATCTCTTCAGGCCTTCTGTGCTCCTCGTGCTTCTGGAAGTTCATTTAATGACAGCATAAAAGCCTGTGATTTACATCTGAAATGTGACTGAATACTGCAGGAGATCAGATACTGACTCTCGCTTATAGAGGAAAGCTTTTTTACTCCCCCATAAGCTTTCCTATCATAGCTCTATCCCTGTAACCTCTTTGTTGGTTTTTTTTTTAAACAGTTGAGACAGCAGCAGAAGTCACCACAGGACCCACGTGAGGCTTTCATCATCTGCGCTTGCTCCCTGAGCTGCACTGGATAGACTGAATGTTATCTTGATGCCTAAAGTCCTCCCTAGGTTTCACTCTAATTAGCAGTTCCTTCCCTCCCCACCAATGGCTGTCCAAGGACATCTGCTTTTCAGTGGAAACACCAGTGAATGGGGGCACCACTTCCTAGGGAGGACTGGAGACTGTTGAGGGATTGTACACAGCTAGGAACTTACGCCAACAAGAACTCAAACAGCAGCACAACTGTTACAGCAAACATGTTTCCTTGAGTGGATGAAGGGTTGAGTGAGAGTATTACTGCTCTATACAGTTTTGAATACTTAGTGGGACAGATGCCGCAATGAAAGAGGATGCCCAAATAAGCAGGAGCTGGGGCAGAGTCTTTCATGTGACTCACTTGTACTTACTTAATAAATGGGAATAAACAATGCTGGGCATAAGCCCATGAATAAGGGTCTGCACTTAGACTGTGCCTACTTCTTAGTCAAAAATTCATCTATGACAATGAGATACAGGCTCTTTATTGCACTCCAAAGACCCTTTGCGCTTCTGAGAAGATAAAGGGCCTGAAATATAGTGAAAGTAGGCCCCGTAGTAGCAATTCAGACACCACTGTAACATTTTAGGTCATTTAAATTACTTTTACTAATTTTCACAAAGTCCATAATAAACTGCATCCTGAGTTCTTGTTCTGCATCCATATGTTACACAAATATAAATTTATCATAAAAAATTATTTTTTTAATGATTTAGTTTTCTCATCTTGCTGAGGTAACTCTGTGGGTACCAGCCCTCACAATTATTCTTGACCTTTCGCCTGGACACAGCTCCTCAACACACTCTAGCAAACGCTGCAACTTTGCACAAGAGCTGAAAAACCTAACAATGACCAATAGGCTTTTCTGAGTGTGTTTTTTTCAGTACTTCATTTCTCGATCATTTCTTTCCTCCTATTTTAAACTGTTCTTGTTGAACTTCCAGTTTTCCCCCTTAGTAGGAGCCTGCAGTGGAAGTGCTCTGGTGCCAGAGAGTGGAGAGAGATGATGATGTGCAGCACCTTCTCGAGACTGACAGACTGCAATTAAAAAAGAAAATCATTAGTTCCCATAGAGTCCCAATCCTAGCATTTAGATTAGGGTAGAAAGATTCTTCCATTGCTGGAATTCAAAGAACAGGTAAATATCAATTGTTTTGCAGCAGGGCTCCATTTTATTTTAAGAAAAAGCACTCAGTTAAGTTGAAGACGGGTGCTAGTCAAAGAAAGTTATCCTCCCTTCCAAGTATAGTATTAGGTTTTGACCTAGGTTTTGATTTACAGATTACAAGAAGGTGGCAGAGGTGCAAAGTGATGAAAGGATGGCAGCACTGCAAAACCAGAGAGCTGCTGTGACAGTTACATGATTTCCATTTTTTTCTCTCTGCTGCAGTAACGTAATGACACCAAGGTGGAAAATGCTGAGCTTGACCTTGCTCTGAGCATAGGAAATCCAAATGCTTGTGGGCTGCTGCAGCCTATGCAAAGGGAAATGTTTCAGGCTTACAAGGAGACTGTAACCATACTGGAAACCCCAATGGCCTTATCTGGATAAGGGCAAGTTTTCAGCTGGAAAATAAACCCTGCGAGTATGAACCTGGAGCATTTGTGAATTACCGCACACATAGTGAATCTGGGACCCTAAAGGAACACCCCTGTTTCCCCAATATTTCCTGTTTGAAAGAGGTCTCTGGAAAGATCTCTGGTGTAAGAAGACAAAATTGGTCTGGGAGAAAGCAGTGGAAAAAGCAACGCTAAAATTTTTTTCAGTAGGAATATCAGGAGTCTCAAGAAACCTCAAACCACTGTCTGTGTTTTGTTTTAGCTGCATCTACTGATACATATTGACTGCAGGGAACAGCTTCTAAGCACTTTCCAAAAGTTTAACTGTCTATACATTTATACAGAATATACCAACATTCTGTAGCAAGGAAAGATTGGCAGCTAAGTTTGAATGACTAGATCAAGGATTTGAGATCCAACATTTGCAACAATCTGACTGGGGCACTGAAAAGAAAAAAACCTGTTTATTTTGCAAATAGTTCTTATTTCTAGAGCCAAAAATGATTGTAAAAGAGTTAGATTAGTAACCAAGAGTCCAAACAAGCATATTCAGCTTATTTTACTGCTTGTGTTGATGACACTCTCTTTTGTCTTCATCCAGTAGTGGGAAGCGCTTTATCATCTTCTGGTTTGGAAAAAGACCCAAGCAGCTAATGTAAAAAAAATATACTCTCCAGTAGCTGCAGCATGATTAATTTTCCACCCCACAAGATTGCTGTGAGTCTGAAAGCACCCTAGAGCTCTATTTGCTACATTATAGTCATCAAGGATCATAAAGCATCTTCTTCCTTCCGCACCACTAGCACTTCAGAGAGCCAGTATGGTTGAATGGAATGAGCAAAGGGTTGAAAACCAGGAAATTTTTATCATAAACCTAAAACAGCTTGTGACTTGTCTTTGGCCTTGGTTAAATAATGCTGGACTCAGTTCTCTGAAGCAATACAGTCCTCTACTCCAGCTAAAGAAATTATAGACTCTGGCACATATGACACCCAGACACTGATATCTGGATTAAAAAATGGGGATAATAATACCAATGTTTTTTCATCAGGTACTTTGGGGTTTATTGGTGAAGAGCACAAGGGAACTGCACAACATTTTAATTAAGGTCTGTAAATCATTTTCAAAATAGAAATTACTTATTATAGCAATTCCACATCATTCTCCCCAGATAAGCACATGAAGGAAATCCTGCACATTACTTTTCCCTGTTGCTATACAGAATGTTGACTTGGGGACTTCTCCCTTTTCCACATCATTGGGACAGTCCAATCCCAGCAGTAGTGAATGAAAAAACTGGGGTTTAGGCTGCCGCCCAACCCCCTGCAGCAGTAACCTTCCATACCTTACAGATATGGTGGTGCCTTAGAGGTATGGTGATACTTAGAGGTACCTAAGCCCCCCAAAACAATAGCAGCCCTGGTCACTGAAAAAGTTTATAAGCTTACTCAAAAGAAGTTCAGCTCTTCCATTAATCTGCAAGTCTTCATCTCCTGTGGCGTAAAGGCAGTTGGCCAAATGGAAACACACTGTGGGCAAGACTGTCCCCTGGGACAGAGAGGGAAAGACTGAGGTAGGTATGGCCATGAGCATTACCTTTACTGCTGCCACCATGGAAATAAGCCAGAGAAAAGAGTATGTGTCCAGATTGCATCATCGTGATGGTACTACTCTTGAGCAGACTCTAAGGATGATCAGTAGAGAAACAGTTCCTACTGGGGAATGTATAGGAGGGGGAACTTCAGAGAGAACAATATGTACAGGGTCTATACACAGAGCTACTGTTTAGTGGATCCTTGCGACTTTCATATGCATTTAGAGAGATGCGGTTTGGAGCAAGACAACAGATTTACTGCCCTCCACCACTGTGGACACAGCCACACAGAAGCCATCAGAACTACTCACAAAAGTAAAAGTTAGACAAGACTTTTCAATCTCAAGATCCCAGTATTGACCTGGGTCAGTTCTAACCACGGTTGCATTAGAAAGAAATAGATACACAAATATATTCAGGACATGACCTTCAGCATTATTTTTAGGAAAATGTGTTTCGCTTTACCATCTTCTGGTTCTGCATTTAATTAATTATATTTTAGACATTCTGTCAGGTGACACCTAAAAAAAAATTGTACAAACATTTTTCTTCATGTTTTCTAGGGTGGTTTTGTTTAAATAATTTAAAAAAAAAATATGTCATCTGAAGTTAAGGTTCATCTGCATCTTTTTAAAATGCCATTATACAGAATTTTTCCCCATTTATTTTTACTCACATAATTTTTCCAATCCTATCCTTCCAGCTCCTTGCTTCTCCACACGAATATTCTAGATGCCAGCAGAGATCTGTCCGGCTGCATGACTTCCAGTGAAAATGCAAAATAAAAACCAGCAGTGTATGGAATATAAAGCACAATTTTAGCAGTGAGAATTTATGAGGTATATTTCTCCCAGTGTGCTTTCTTATCAAAAATATTTCATTGGGTTAAATGTTGCATTAATCTTCATTTCACATATTGGATGCATCTTGCTGATGGCCTATAGTTGCATAGCTCCCTGCTATACAAAGTCATCCCTTCAATTTACTTTTTATTCACTTTGTTCATTTTCTGAGGTGATGAATTTAACACCTCGTACCATTTTCCTCATGCCTCTTGTTGTTCTCTTAAGGATATCAATGCAAGCCACAACCCGTGAGTGTTTATGTTCAGTGTCACCCCAGCACTGCCAGCTGAAGACAGCATTGCACCATTTAAATAGATTAATTTTCTTGAGATGGACTTTGCTACTAGTCTCTTTTCCAGCTGGACAGAATAATCAGGTTGTCTCACCCCAGCCAACAGAGAGTTTAATCCTGAAGCCCTCAATCTTCCATAAATCTGTCTGCAGAGAGCCACTGCTAGAAATTCTTTGTCGTTTATGTCATATCTTGTAAAATCTGTTGAGCCTACTTCGAGCATGTGTCTGGTTTGACTTTTCCTGAAGAACAGTCTCTCTCTAGAGGGAAAGTCTGAAGCGTAGCGTTTATCTTTCCGTGCATTCAGATAGGCTGTTGTGAAAGTCTCTTTCTCATGGGGATATTTTCCAATGAGTCAGACTTGCTTTCCCTGGATTGACAAGTTCTGACAGCAAAGTATTAATACTATCTTGCAATATTAGTCAACTGGACTCCAACCGAGAGCTGAATAAAAAGACAGACCTTCATTCTGAAGCTGATTCCCAGGCAAGGCTCCCATTAAAGAAAAACAGGGCCTTTTCCTTAGTAATCAAGAGGGACTAAGAAGAGTAGGCAGGATTTCAGATGTCTTTGAGTGCACAGGAACTGGCATTTGGGCCCAAAAATTTTGCGCCATAAAACAACCTTAAAACTTATTTGTGTTTAAAATATGACAAGAAACAGCACAAATGCCCTCTTTTTGATAATATTGAGCAGTCAAAAAATCAATAATTCATTCCACTTCATAATCAAAGGCAGTTCACAACAAAAAGAGTTGGCAAAAAAAAAAATCTGAAACATCCTTTTCCTTATTTTTATCATTGCAGCTCAACACAGATAAATGAAACAGCTGAGCAAAAAGCTATAAAAGCAGCACTTCCTTCAGAGTGAAAATTGAAGAGAAAAACAAGAAATGAACTTAATTGCTAATCCCCATTCATGCTGGATCTTTACCAGGTCCGTACTAATGTCTTCTTGTTCTAAATAATTTCTGCCTTTCCTATCAAACTTCCTCCTTTATGAGAACTTTCAGCATGTATGCATATGCTCTATATGCATATGTTCTAGTATTTAAATAGGACAACACAGTGTCCAATTATTCAAAAAAGCAATTCTTAGAATCACAAAATCTCCATTAAATATTACAACACTTTTTTCCTACTAGAAGAACTGGAACTTCATTAAAGAGAATCAACAAATGAATTCTGCAAATCTGAGAGCAAGATTATTCTTCCCAAAAGAATGAAAGAGAGGGAAAAAGAGAAAGAAAGAGAGAAAAAGAGGACATGCGAAGGAGAGAGAAATTTAACAAACTCGACTGGAACAATCTGGTCACACTTGATCTCATTTCATTGAGTCCACCCAAAAAATAGTTGCAACAGTTATGCTGTCTTTAGACTTGACATTGCTACTGTAAGAAAATTATGGTTGTGTGTCCCAAGAAGGAGAACTGGAGTTCAAATACTCGCCAACAAGCCAAGAAATTTAGACTGACACAATGATTATCTGCAAGAAGCATACCTCAGGGGGAAGATTCAAGGAACGTGACAGGGGAAAGGGCCACCCAGGGTTTGTTGCCATCCAGAAGTGCCTTTCTGCCTTCTTCAGAGGGGCATGGAGAGATCCCAAATCCATGGTATGGATCAGCAGGCTGTGGTTATGTTCTTTCCTTGGGGTATTCACAAAGGATGATTCAGAAGGGATGATTGAGCAGAGGGTTACAACAGCTCAGAAAAAGTTGTGGATTTCAGAGATCGCCAGCCAGAAATATGATATGGAAGTGACCTTTCCTTTGCACAGGATGAACACTCACATCTGTCTCACAAATCCATGTGGTCCCTTTTCCTCCTGCACACAGACACCTCCCAGTCTTGTAATGTTTATTTAACCTTACAGCATAATTCTCCATTTCTACATAGATTTTTCTTGGGCAACTAAGGCAGAGATATTAAAGGTTGCAGGAGGAAAGGGGAAGGGAGAACTGTTCAGTGCCAAAGCATTGTCATTGGATCTTCAGAAGTGCCTAGATGCATGAGAAACACAAGAATCTGGGTGCAGAGGCACTTATAAATGCTCCCTGCATGTCTACTGCATCGTGAAGTGCTTAACGCCTTTCCAAAACATGGCTCTGAAATATTTTTGTCAGCTTGGTGAAGTGGAGAGTGTCAGAGCAAGAAATACAAACTTTCGTGCTGGTATTGACCATTGGTTTCTTTCTTTTTTCCTTTTTTCTCTCTCTCATTTTGTCTCTCAATGACCTTAAAATAATGTAGAACCAAGTAAAACAGAACCATATCTTTTACCGGAAGAGGAGTAAAAGAATGGAAATTGACTCAGTATGTTCTGTAACAACTCACAGTTGAGATTCATGGAAGTTGAAATCAGACAAATTCAGACCAAAAATAAAACTATGCCTTTTTTTTTTTTTTTTCAACAGTGAAGATGATTAATCACTGGCATAGCTTAAAGATGTCTGCAAGATTTTCCATCACTAGCAACTTATAAATCAACATTGGCTGGCTTTTAAAAAGAAATGCCCAAGTTCAGTAAAAATTAATTCAGGGAAGACCTATGACCTCTACTACATGGGATCAGATGGTCACAGTAGTCTTTTTTAGCTTTACAATCTATTAATTAGATCTTTCTACTCCCTTCTCTGGGATCACCCTTTCAATTCCACTCCTTCTCAGCATCAGAGGTAATTAATTCTTGAGTTCCTGTAGATTTTTCTTCTCAGGCACCCAGACAGGAGGCAGGTCTATTAAAAATACCATTAACCCCTGCAAAGCTCACTTAGCTGCTTCCATTTCTCATGTGCGTGCCACCTGCTCATCAGATGGCAGGGCAACATCTAGAGGTAAAGCCCAAATCCTAGACCAGCAATGCAAGTCCTGGAAAATCCTTGTGGGTATTGGGGCATCACCCACATTGTGGAGCACGTTTGCAGTGACAATGACAGCCAAATGTGGTTGTAGCCCATTCTCAAGCTCAAATTCATCTTCCACATATAAATGTGAGAACTATGTATGGTTGTCACTTCAAAGTGCTCTTGAAGAAGCCAGCCTGAGCATGGATGGTAATTTATTCATAGAGCCTAGCCAAATTAGGCACAGGCCAATCCACCAGTAGGTATATGAAGTCTGACTCTTCATAAGCACAGTATGGTTATTTTCAACATGTCCTATAAGCAGCTTGACAATAACATGAAGAAGAAACACTTCAGCCCAGTATGCTGATCATCTATTCTTCACTTAAGATAGAACCTTTGTATAATTCTCACCGGCTGTCCCCCGTAATCACAAATCTATTCATTCTGGAGTTTTGCAAGAGACTAGCTCAGACCTGATTGCCCTTAGCACAAAGGTTTTGCTCTCAGTCAAGTTTTAAATGGCTCAAGAATATCTACCTTGTGTTTTTTTTCTCAAGATGCAATATTTTAGTTTGCAATTAGCATCACTCAACATTCCTTGCCACTCCATGGAAAGTATAAACTTGAGCCACCTTTTCCATTTGGCTGCACACGGGTACCCCATTGTCCCTAGAGTGCCTTTACATTTCATTGCAGAAGTAGCTAAAGGATAGTACAGAAACACCCAGGTCTAAACTAACTTCTTCAGATTCTGTTGGTACCCTAGGGCAGCAGCATGGACTTCAGCGCACACAAACTTCTTCTGTACTGTGATCATAGATTAAGAACATATTAGTCATCATTCAACACATGTCGAGATAAGACTAAACTGATAATTCTACATGCATTACTCAGTCCCTGGGACAGGCAAATCGTTTAAATGATTTGGGGGTTTTTAATTGTCATTTAAAAGACAGCAGCAATTGCTAGTGTTATCCTTATTTACAGGGATATTTTTTACAAAGGATGAATTAATAATGCACTTTTTCTTATGACCTTTTCACAGTAAGGGAAATTTTATTGGTGACTCAAACCTACAGCAGGTCACGAGGCCAGAAAGTAAATTAAAAGCTTCTCCCAGTATGAAAAATATTAGACACGATATTTTATATAATATTATTGCCCTACTGTTGGTTGCTTGGCATCAGAGAGAGAGGCTAAGTGCTGCCAGGTCAAAATCCCTCCAGCAGGGCAAGATTAATCTCACTTAACTGTATATATCTACAGTTTGAATGCCCATATCAGAGCCAGTCACCTTCAGTTTCTTTTATGTCACTACACAATTTTAAGTCTGAGTTCACCTGCCTTATTTCAGATGTCTACTGTAGGGTGAGATGAATCGCAACCTGAAAGTGTCCATTTCTCCCCACTGGCAATAAAAAAGCCATTACAACTGTCTCAGCTGTAGACGTCTGCACTGCAAACCTTTCCTGTTTATCAGCTTGTGTGGCTGCTGTCTCCAGCAATCATAATTTTAATAGGTTGAGAGGACATGTGTCAAAATATCATTATTGCATAGCATTAATAAAATTAGGTAGGCAGCTAGTGTCAGTCACAGAGTAGACGTTTAAGTGCTGCAAAAATGCTTTGACTTTCTGGAGGATGTAGTTGTAGGTGGCCTAGAAAAAAACCTGAAGACATTTTTTATGCAGATACCTATTTCCACGCATCATTGTATGACATGCACTGGCTTAAATGCTGAGCTTGGAAGAATTGCCAGTCCTACAGAAGAACTGCAAAGAATTCCCAAATACGATTGTTATATTCACAGAGGTGTGGATTGCACACTGGGTAGACATATATTGAAAATAAATAATTTTTTTAACTTGGACTAAAATAAGATTATAAAAGAGATCTCTCCACACTGATTAATATAATTCATTTATCTATTGATTACTAAGCTATTGATTACTGTGAGAATGAGGAATATAAAAAGCTTCAAAGCCTTTGAATCTTTACGCCAAATGAGTAGCTTTGAATAGTTTCCCTGGAGTATCTATTCAGTCATTAAAACTGCTGCTTTTTTGCACAGGTAGGAAACCAAAGAATTTTAGTGCTGTTTTTACTAAGCAATTATCTTTTTGCCATGTTTTCTGAACTTGTATCTACTTTAATGTAACAATCTACCATGACAAACTGTTTTCCCAGCTTATAAAACTGCAATTCTTCGAAGCTGATAGCAGCCGTTTTGTAGCTGTCACACCATATAATATGGGTAAGGTCACTCCCCATAGCAAATCTGTAAGCTAAATTACAGAAATCAGTCTGGTGCCAAATTCCAAAAGTAGAGATACCACATTATTGTGAACTGTGGTATCCAGAGTTTTAGGTATTTCTTATTAAAATTAATAGAAATTTTATTTCAATGAGGGTTGGATCAATTCCTAATTACATGTTGACAAATGCTTCCCATATGCCAATTCCAGTGCTAGAACTGCTGTTGATTAGATGTCCTTATAATGTACTCCTCGCTCCTGTGGCCAGTGAAACAATTAATTTCTATTGTCAAAATTAAATTTAATTAAAACTAGTTTTACTATTGAACACCAGATAATTCACCCTGATATTTAACTAGATAGCAGTCTCACTTCCACTTCTACCAGCACAATTTTCCACATGTAAGAGTATAAAATTACTGGTACAATTTTTACACTAACTGCACAATGACCAGTGTCTATCAAATTGCTTTGTAGATACAGCAAGACTATAGCAATCCTGATTACAGTTCTTTGGATTCAAGAACAAGGTACGTGGCCTTTTTCTGTATCATATTTCTTCCATTGTCAATAACAGTAAAGGTTCTGAAAAATCTTGGACTGGACTACAGGTACATGGTTATGTTTCATGAGCACTTGAAAGCATGAATCTGGATTTGTCTCTTTCCAAAAGAAGCATGAGTCTTCCTTCTGATTTTAATGTAAGGTAGGTGAAGACATCAAGGAGATAAACACAAGAAATACTAAGAAAGCTCACGGATTTTAGATCATAAAGAATCTCTGTTTGATGTTACTGTGGAAAATGGCCACTTCATACCTGGACCTTATATTGGTCTGGAACTTTCTAAGAAATTCTTTTTTTATATATATTTCACATTCTACTATGGGACTGGTCCCATGTATCAATGTGCGTGTGCATGCATGTGTGTGTGTATGTTTCTGTCATTTTTCTTACAGCTGTTTTTTGATGGTTGATCTTTTTTTTTCCCCAATGAAACATTGTTCTCCTTTTTTCTTTTTTGTCTCTCTGCATTTAATTTGTCTTCTGGGTTGGGGGCCACTGCTGGCTGAGGATCTATCCTCCTTGTAACTGAGACACAGCTATTTCTGTTCCTTAGCTCCAGCTGTGCCAGAGGATTTATTTGTGTGTGGCTATTTGTTTCTGGGCATTGGATTAGACTACTAAAGGAGCAGTTTGGGAGGTAAGGAATGCTGGGAATGGCTTTGTGTTAGCTCTGCCAAGCTCCAGAGCCTGGTTTCCAAAGTCTTCCTTTTACCTAACTCACATTTTCCAAAGCTAGCTGTTGATGACATGGGACACCACTTTTAGGTGATGTCTTTGCTCTGCCCAGTTCATAGTAATCTTTCAGGCACTTCCTCTCGTGTGCCTGCCTCGACTCTACATGGAGCAAAGGGTGAAGGTGTCCTCTGCAAAATTTCACTCAAAGCTCAAATGGCACTACATAATCAATGGAATTATGAGTATTTACATCAGGTGAGAGTCTGCCCCATGTTGCTTCTAAGTATACGACAAAGAATTATGTTCATTGACAGTACAATATTTTCATATAGAAATGGAGAGGCTCTCATGAAAAAGAATAAAAAGTAAGGCTACAATTTAAGACTATTTGATTCAAAAAGCAGTCAGAATAACTTCAAAAACAGCTGCTCAGGACTTTAAAATTATTTCACCATCCATATAGTCTGGAGGAAATAAGAAGGTGTGAATTTAACTACCATAAGGGACCACAAGGTGGGCCCAGCAAGAATAGAGCTTGTGAGGACTGTAATGAAGAATAATATATATAAATTAATCAGCAAGTGTCACTCTGGCACAATAATCAAACATCAGATACCCACAGCACCTGGAGGGCAGTCCCACTGAAAAGAAAAAAATACATGAATAAGACCTTAATGAAATAAAGACTATGACATAGGCTATATTCAGTAGAGAACTTCAATTCTTTGGCATTCTTGGTAGAGGAAATTAGAGTGTTGCTCCAAGTGTTTCATAAACCAGCTAGTATGATCACGTGTAAAATCTAATACCTCCTTTCTACAGTTTTAAATCTTCTCTAGCTGGAAAACGAACAGTGTGATCTAGCAACCTTTTTCCTTCCTAAGGACAATGATCCCACATCACTAATGTTATGTCAATGCACTTCACAGTATATACATTTTGGTTTGCAAAGAAATGAACATTTAGCTATTTTTCTAATGGTATTATCAGCAGTGTTGCAAATGTATCAAGTGAGCTGGAGTGAAGAATGACCGTAAGATAAGGCATGCATAGCATGGACATTAAATTAAACAGAGCAGGAAAGATTACATATGGTTCTAAGTAATGTTATTCTTCTTAATCCTCAAATAGAGTCACTAAATTACACTTCCAGATTTAGTTATGATATTTACAAATGACTTAACTGTACATTTAAAGAGGGGAAACTGGCTACAAATGGGGGCAGGCTCATAATTTAAGGTCATATTGGTGCCAGCACAGAGCAAATGCTTATTACTGGTGTATTTTTGGTCATGGGGAATTCTCTTTCCCTAAGAACAAATCCCAGAAAAGCATATTTTTATTACATATTCCAAATCTGGCATTCAGGCTTTATGTAAATATACAAGACAGAGGACCTTTCTTTTTAAAATGCTAGGAACTAGAGGCACTGCTGAGATTTGTTGGAGAATATTTCCTTTCAAATCATTTGTATTAGCAACCCAAAAACTAAAATATTAAAAAAAATATGTGAAGAAGAATGAACAGGAAAGTATTGTATGAAATACATGGCAACTTGCTGGAGGCTACATAAAATCACTTTTCTCTTCCTCCCCTAAACATAGCACCTCTAAGTACAAAAACAAAAAAGTTCAAAATAAGGTTACCAGTTTTGTTTCTTTATAACTGAAAACAGAAGGTGCATTTTTTTAAGATTGTATCATTCTTGAGTTCAGTTGCCCAATTGCTCTCAGAAATGCTCTCTCATCTTTTGATATCCATTGTCCTTTAATTTTTTTTCTCTAGAGTACCTTTCACCTAACATCTGTCTCCTTTTTCTTGGTAGAGAACCACAGTGCAGACTTTGGAAGAACTGTAAAGAAATAAAATCCCAAAAAACTCAGAGGTAGTACTGTGACTTACAGAAAATTAAACAGAGTTAATTTTGGCAGGAGCTAAATAAAGGCTATGTCATACAGTGAACTGAGCTGGGCAACACTCATAAAGACTTTGGAGAGCAACTCGAGTCCAAAGAGCTCAGGTTAGTTTAATACAAGTTTTATTTTAGCAAGAATTTGGTGGGTAAAGAAAGAAAAGCGAGAGCAGCAGCTGTTGGTGGTAGCGTTAGACTCTCCGGGTACAAACTGTGATAATTTGAACTTACCTAGGTTTTGGGGATCTCTCTCCACCACATACAATTTGCCAAAGAGGCACTGGCTACCACCCACCATATATTTATATACTTAAAAAGATATACCATCACATTGTGGTACCTGAAATCAGCCCCAAACAGATCCTTGCAGTTCAGTGGGAGACTGCCTAGATGACAGCAAGAGCAGAAGCTCCTAAAGGCTTTATTCTTATATATCTTACTTGCATTCATTACTCCCATAAGAGAAAAAAAAATGTGCCTTGTGCTTCTGAGATTCATTTCTAATGATTCTTATAATCAGACAGCTTAAAGATGAAGAAGTTTCATCCCAGTGAATCAACAGTGAAATACATGACGATAAAGTTGGAAACAAGTCCCATAGAGAACACAGAAACCAGTCTCCTCCCCTAACTGTCATTTAGGATTTCCCCCGGCACCCAGCTGTGCAAGCTGAGAGCAAAATTCAGCAAAAGTTCACTTCCTGAGTGTTACTTTTCAGGATCATCCTCCAAAACTAACTTGGTAAGCTGAGCCTGCCTCGCCTCTCTCAGAAATTCTACTCTGAACCATCTCCCTCCTCCTTTTCCAAGATGAAAAAGCTCTCTTCTCATTCTTTTTTATATTTTTATTCTGAATTCCACCCCACCCCACACCCTTTCTTTTTAATCTGTCAATATTTCTATCAAGTAACGCTTGTGGCAATGCCCCAGTCCCCCCTCCTGCATTCAGTGGGATGAAGTCCCTACACAAAACCCAGCCGTGCAAAGCACAACCCTCCCCTAGGAATGGCTTTTGGAGGTCACAATCTTATGTTCCTAAACTTAATTCTTCTAGGATGCATACAAACTTCTGATTCTTACAACATTTTTTAAAATGCCATAAAAAAATCACATACCTTGAGTATTCATTATTGTCTTCCGCTTGCTTCTGTGTCTCCAGTAGAGACAACACATGACAGATTGATCACAGAGATCTGGAATTTGGAGAGCTTTGCCTAAAAGCTTTTCACACGTCTCTGTCCAGATTGGGTTAGCATTGGCTACTCACACCTTGCCCAGATCTAAAGGTTGGCACTTCCTGCCTCCCATGGCTATTTTTGCTGATAGACCAAGGTATGTGGTGTCACAGCTGCTGCACCGCAGAGTTTGTGGGTCTCTGAGAGCAACAGATTTTTCTTTTCAGGCCAACAGATAAATGTTCTGTAGCTGGTAAGCAAGCCCTCTGCTTTAATGCTCCAAATCTAATAACCAGAAGCTTTTTCCTCTCTGTTCCATAGAAGATGTTGTCTTTGTTCATCCAATTACATCTTAATGAAATCATAAACACAGGGAGGATAAGCTTCCCCTGGTGTTTAGGACCAACCTTAAGATCATCTTCAAGCCCAGATCTGCCGGCTAGTTATTAAACAACACCACAGTGTGCCACACTGGTGCCCTCTCCAGCCACAATAGCAGCTCAGCTGAACTTCTGGCATGAGAGGAGCCATCTCCAGCCTCTTCCAGCTACCCATTTCTGCATTGCATCTAGGACTGGAGCATCGCTTGCCCCGCAGTGATCACAAAATCCCCTGTTCTTCTCTTTGAAGCCTGCTTTTGCCTTCTCTACAACCCACAAAAAGAGGAGAGACCCTGTATGTAGCAATCACTAGAAGAGGTCTGGAAAGTCCATGTTTTACAGCTATATTCAAGAAATAAGAAGCCTATTCCATAGGTTACACAATACAGTAGAGAGAGGGAAGGGTATCCGGCATTTCAGACTGGTCAAAGATACAGAACTAGTACTTAAATCTCAAATTCTTCGTTCTGAAAAATGACTGAGATAAAAAGTGATAATAGAGGGTTCCCCCAAATTACTGTTTTAAAAAGATGATTAAGAGGTCTGGGCTTCTCCTTAGCTAACAGCATTTTCATATCTATTGAAAAAGTGAGTCACTAAACAAACTATGCCAACCAAGTGCTGACGTGTTTCTGGAATTGCATCATTTCTATGAAGAAGGCTGCCGCCTCAAAGCTGGCCAGTGAAAACCAAAAAGGCGAGTCTCCAGGTCTGTGTGCACACTCCATTTTTTGGTGGCTTTGCTGAGGAGGAAATTTCTCTATGCATGACCTGGCTCCCAAGCAGAAGCAATTCGCTTAGCTCATTGCATTAGAGAGTGACGAAGCCAGTCAAAATGCTTGAGGTCTTTCCCAAAGACATTGCATGACCTTGTGCAATTCTCTTCAAGACTATTTAAAGATCTGATATTAAACAGCAACATCCACATTTAGTAAAATAAATAAGATGCTTTTATGCTAGCAGCTGGTGGGCAGCCTCACCTTCCAATGAAAATCTGAAGACCTTCTTAATGAAGTGTGTTGGAGCCACAAGCCCAATTCTGCTTCCAAAACCAAAGAAAGCACAACTCGTTAGATGCCAATATAACCTTTCAAGTGCCCAAATTCAGAATCATGAGGTTTCTTTTCTTAGTACTTCTATTTTACCTTGTAAAATGGTGAGATTACATTTACCCATCAGACACAACATTTTGAGGTTAACTTGACTGTTTGGAAACTTCTAAAACTTTCAGCTGAAGAGCCCCATCAGGGCTCACAGCTCTGTAATAATTGCAGATATTAAACGACATATTTTGCTTATGAATTTCAGTCTATAGGGCTTCTACAAACAGCATTCATAAGCCATAAGCAGCCACAGTCAGTCATGCAGGAAGGAGAAACGGAAATTTTGGAAATGGGCTTTTAGGGCGGGGAAGGTTCAGGAAGGGGAATTCATATCAGTGAAAAACAGACAGTATGCAGCACCTACCCAGGGGAAATTACCCTACAAGAGACCTTAATAATTTCAATTCAGTTATACAAAGCTCAGCACAGCTGTCACATCAGGAGAAACGTCTGACCATACCTCATATGGTCCTCATACCATTTTCAAGTCTGCATTTTCCATTGATTACTCTGATTAGGAAGCCCACCAATGCATAGGCAATGGTTCAGCTGGATAGTTCCTTAGCTATTAGCTCCTGAACCGCTTAGTTTCTTAAGCAGAGAAGTTACAATGTCATGAAGGTTATGAGTCACATTTCTATGCCCACATTCCTGCAGCTATCACTTTCATTGCTAAGCCAATGCAAACTGAAATGAAATTACAGACTGACAGAAGAAAAATAAGGAATGCAAATGTGTCAGTCCTGAGGAAACACACGCAGTCAAGACCATGTCATAGACTGTTGCGATCCAGAGAATTTTCCTCAAAATAATATACTTAATTTCTGTTAATTCACAGTGGAAAAATTTCCTCTCCTTACATTTTGCTATGTGTCTTATTACATTTGTGATGTTATCTGCCAATTTATTAGTAATATCAGAAATTGTGTTAGCGGTTTACTGTGCTGTTTCTGCCCACAAAGAGGTCAGGTCTCCATCTTTTAATAGCTCCATGTTTTTAACTTTTTGTCTCAACAATCCTCCTACAAGCTCCAACTGCATGTGGTTACAAGGGAACATGAAATCTAGTGGGAAGAGATCCATTTGTTCATATATCTTGTAGTCTCACAGTCATCTGCTTCAGTATGAAGCTGTAGGTATGTTTGTATTATCTCTATTATCTCTAGCACTTTATATTCATCTCTAGCAGTTGTAATACATTCATGCTAACCAACTCTCCCTAGTTTCCCTTTTTCTCTATGTGTTAAATCCTACTATTCTGACCTTCACTGTCAATAAAACAGTTTTTTTCCAGTAAGAAAATTATTACATTCTGTGTGACCAAAACTAATGAATATTTCCACGTACAAATTTTAGAGCTTGGTTCCTTCTCCTTGATGTAACCTTGAGTCTGAATTTCCATGGTTTATACTATTAAGTTTGGTTATAAAACCACTATAATTTCTTTCCTGTTTAGTACTTGATATATGTTCTCAAAATTAATCCCATCTTAGAAAAGCTTTTTGTCTTAGAATGTGGACAAATAAATCACTGTATTCTTAGATAATGGAAATTGTTGGTGATTTAATTCAATTTGATGGGGCATGAGTGAAATTTCTCTGACTAGTTATCAACAGTATCTTCATTTTAGGTTTGGTTTATCATTATATCTCCTACATTTACAGCTGCCTGTACTTTCCTTTAGCAGTTCTCCATATTTAATTTTGTAGATTGTTTTCTGCAGGCTTATGAATATATGGGTATTTGGCAGAGATTTTATAACCTATAATCAGAACTGAAAATTATAGTGATCCCATTTGTGTTATTATAGCTTAAGAATGTGTCAGATTTTCCATTTTAAACTTTTTACTGTAAAGAATCTACAACTGGTCTTTCTTTACTGCCAAATATTTCTGCAACATTTTCAATAAGAATAAATGTTATTTATTAATTTGATATTTTTCTCAGAACTTTTGGTAGTGAGTGTGAGGAGATAGCATCTCCTGAAAATCAAAGAAAAAAATATCTCTTTATTCAGTGACCACATTTTACACAAAAAAAAAGTTTGATGGGTCTCTTTTTTAAGGACTTGTAGTATTAATGCAGCAGAGGATAGAGGGATTATTGGAGAATGACCAGAACTATTTCCTTACAGTGGAAACATAATGTGTTCCTTCAAGATAGTGCCAAGATTTTTCTGCCAGATGAACAAGAGAATGGATAAGAGAATCAGCTCTATATTCTGATCGCACGGCCTTATTTATTTTTAAACTTATTTATCAAACGCATCTTCTCATACCCCACAACATCCTCTAGATGAGAGGACTGTAGATGCAAAAATCAGAAAGTGCTCTGCTAGGGTTGGGGAGGTGATAGGAGGAGAATTCTGAAGAGAAACCAAGGTGACACCGGCCAGTAGAGACACTCACACCGGCTGCCTCCTTGACTTTTCCCACTAACCTGACTAAAAGCTAAGATCCCTGCTCTGTGGCCCATTACAACATCTCTACATGTTGCATGCAAAATGTCCTATCTTCTCTTCTCTTTCTGCCTTCAGCAGGAGGAAAAAACTGTACAAATACAGTAAAATTTGTCTCTCCAGCTTCATAAACCTATTGGTGAAATGACAGGGAGTGCACACAAATCTATTCTAGAAAACAGTAGACTGTAACTCTTAGCATCTCTCACCTCTTCACTTGAATTTTAGCTATTCTCAACTTCCTGACCTTTGTCCTGCCGGAGGTAGCATAATCTAATTTCCTTTAAGTTTCAGCTGCCTATTCTATGACCATCTCCTATGGGACCTTGGGCAAACAGTATAATCCAGATTTCCAGGGAAGCAGGGAAATTACAGCACCCTCAGGGAGCTGTGAGACTGGCAATTTGCACTGGTTTCATGAGCTCATCCCTGAACTCTTTGGCCCTGACTAAATCTAGGCTTTGAGGATATCAGCAGTGGATCTCAAACACAGAGCAGCAACTAGCTGCCAAAAAGCTTTGCCATGTCTTCATTGTCTCCATACAAATGGGAGATTGCAACAGTTTGATTGCAAGATCTCAGTGCTATGGAAATTGGTTGTACTGTAGGAAGAAAGAGTCCTGTAGAAGAAGTAGTGTGGGAAGAGAGTTCCAGTTCCCTTTTGGTGATGCAGACCTCTTGGATCTGTAAATAAATCAGAAATCTTGTGAGAATAGTCCTGGTTCTGAGGCTCTCTCTGCTTTCATTTCCACTAATGTATGGAAATTGTACAAAACGGGATTTTGTCTCCTGATATTTGGACACATCCAGCTCTGGTCCTGTTTAGTGAGAAAGATTTCTTGCTGAGCTGGCTTTTTTGCCAATTAGCTTGCATAAAATGCTGAGGAATAGAAGAACTCATCTTTCAACATACTTAGCTCCTATATTTTACGTAAGTTTTAAAAAGGAAACAACAATTATGAAGATTATGAGATATCATATGCCAGCTTTTCCACTACACGCTACATCCTGTTGTCAGTATTTCCATTCACTCTCATTGACTATAGCCAAAGGCAATGAGCATAAACACTGGAAGCATAGTCTCGCCTTCGGTGGATTTTCTCCAAACCTCAATACGGCATGTCTGACGTGAACGCATATGGAACATCTATTGCCTTTGAACTAAAACCTATGGTGAGAGGTTCTTTAGAAATGCAGACGGTGAAGCTGCCAGCAATGTGAATGAGAGCTGGAAGTAAAGAATGAGAAAACTTTACAACCTCTCTCCTCTGTGTTCCCGGGTGATTCCCTGGCTGTCCTGTACAATCCTCAGCATCAAAGCAGGGTGGCAGAGATGAGAAGCAAACTGGACAAGGCGAAAATCCCTGTCCTAAAGGGCATGGCCCTGTGAGTTTTATTTCACACCTGCAGTCCCTCTGATGTCATTGGGTGAACTCACATTGCCTAAAACTCATCCATACAGCCAAGGGCCAGCTCTGGATCTTTTCCAACAAGTAAGTCACGTTTTAGACAGGAAAGAGGACTCAGTGGTAGGTTGGCACCACAACACACTTTGTCAAAAGCTGGCTGGCCAAGAGGGCCATGGAGGAGCTTGCCTGGGGTGAGTAAAGGGCTGTTTTTAAGAAGTTGTCTCTACCCTACAAAGTCAGCGCTTACTCACTGGTTTCCCAGCGTATTGCATTCATTGAGCAAGCTAGAAGCCCTGAACCCAGTGCACAGACCCACAGATGGCATTGCTTTCCCTCCCTGGGCAAAGAGCTCACTCCTGAATAAAGCATTATAGTCACAGGAGTCATTTTTTGCCTGCAAACTTTACATTGGAAACACTCATGAATTGACTCACGCTAAACAGAGAGAGTTCATAAGCTTTTGGGGGTAGCATATTCCATATTTTCCCTGCAGTTTATTGGCAAATTAATTCTAATGCATTCAAATTACATCATGAAGTGTAATGTAGAAATATTTCATGAAGGTTACCTTAATAGAGTGTGAAAACCTGATGAACGGTAATTCAGAGGGAACTGCTTGGCCCATCTCCTATTTACTTGGAAACATTACTGCCTTAAAAAAACCCTTCAATATTTTACTTGTTTTTATGGCTCAAAAACCTTTAATTTGAAGATTTTTATGACTGCCTTACAATACACATCGATTTAAAAAATGTTTTAAACTAAAACGGATCATTTACTGCCAACTGTGCTTTAGGCATATCATTGATTAGTCCAAGTGTGATAAAACAACCTTGTTTTTATTCATACTTTAAGAGAATAATAAAACCTGCATACTTGGAAATACTGAAGCAATATCTTGGCCCAGAGCTATTTAAGTATGAATTATTCACGTCTAGTTTATTTTTTTTCTTTTAAATTCATGAATCCCCACTATGGTTTTGTAAAGTGTATCAGTGAAACCATGTTTCTAATTATTAAAGGGGGGGTGGATCAGAATGCATCATGTATGTAAAGGGGTCATTTTTTATTTGTCTTCTTTTGCAAGCCACTGTGAATCTCCTTGGAAATTAGTTATTCAACATTCACATTATATTTTAACTTGTGGCCCAGTTAGAGAGAATATAGATAGTTACTTTGTTCAAATAACTTTTGCAAACAAACTTATTCTCACATCCTGTAACACTGGAACTTCCTAAATATACCCATTGACGGATTTCACAGACAACCGACTGGGAGCCCATTGCCCGGAACTGGTTTGGAGTAATCAGAGGAAATTACAGAAATAGAAAGAATGTTTTTGTATCTTCAGCAGAAAAGGCTCATGTAACAGTGATAGGGTGTCTATCTGGATATTACACTGCTGCGAGTGGGACTTCTTCCTTAACTGCTGCAAAATGTCATAGACAGAAATATCTTTTGCAAGTGAGAACACCAAAACATTAATGGTACTTTTGCAATCCTTCCATCCTGTGTAATCTAACAATGCCTTCTGTGTGCACCATGGTCTAAACCGAGACAGCGGAAAGAATGAGACTGAGATAATCCTTTTTCTTATTCCATCACTGAATTTCAGTAGGACCTCAGCAAATCACTTCACCTCAGTGCACCTCCAGTCTCTACACACACACACAAGGTTTTGTTTTATTTGGAGCGTAAACTCTTCAGTCTAGAAAACACTATGTAGTTGTACAGTAATTGTATACAGTACCCTGTACTTGGTAAATACTGAATTAATAAAGATTTTTTTTCTTATACAATCACAGAAAACTGTATGGGTTGGAAAGGACCCTGGAAATCATCTAGCCCAAAAAACAGTTCAGAACAGGTCCAGCTAGAGCAGCCTACACAGGGACTTGTTGAGTCTTGCATTTCTCCAAAGGTGGAGTTTCTAAAACCTCTCTAGGTCCATGCTCCTGAGTGATCAACCTCATGGTGAAAACCTTTCTCCTTTTATCTAATCAGAATTTCTTCTGTTTTAACTTACGTCCATTGCCACAGGACTCCAAGAAGTCTTGGTTTGTCCTCTCTATACACTCGATTAGGTTGCTGGACACAGCAGTAAGATCTCCCTTTCCCTTCTCAGTTTCTGCTCGTACTTCATGTTCTCCAGTCCCTTGACCATCCTGGGGACTCCCAACTCACTCTGGTATGCCCATGCCTTTCTTATACTCAGGATCTCAAAACTACACAGAACTCCAGATCCTGCTTCACACATAAGATGATGTTCTCAAAATCTTCTGATGTTTTACCTGTAAGTTTTCCTCTCCTTTAAAGATATTTATAAACAATACCTCAGAACTGAGTACAACTACTGTAGCTGTACACCAAGAATGATACTGTATGTATGTGGCTACCATACCCATAGGTAAAATCCTAAGAATACACCAAGACCTCCACAGTAAGACAGAGGAAACAGAATGATTAAGAGTTACTGGAAGAAGGGAAAAGCAGCAGGTAGCAAGCAATGGCTTTAGATGCTGATTGTCTCCACCAACTTGGAAGGAACACCTCCAGACAGCCATAGCAGATAAAATAGTCTTGTAGGATGGAAACCAAAATTAAGGAGAGTCACCAGATACTCAAAAAATGAAAATTTTCTATGCCACTAACCACAAAGTACCACCGTACACCGTCCAGTCTTACAAATAATAACATTTCAGACAAAAATATATCATGGAATGGCATTAGCAGACTGTGTGGAGCCTCAAATAGATCTATGCCAAGATTTGCAATGCTCACAGTTCTTCCTAGGACTTTCAAATTTATCTAAATACGTGTTACCCCTAGATTTTTTTTAAGTCTGAAAAATATCAAACAACTCAGCACAGAGATTGCAACCATAAGATCCGCGAAGAAGCCAATCCCTTAACTTGGCTTCAGGGCCACATGTGATTGTACTCTTCAGATATGTGTGTCATGCTGGGCTTAGCATAAAATTAGGCTGAAGGAATTGTGTCATTTCTCAGTTTTACTCCATAGCCAGGTGGGTTAGAGGACTTGTCTGAGATGGAGGACACCCACGTTTAAGTTAAGCTCTTTTCATTGCATGGCTCTCCCTCTAGACTAAGGTGATTCTTCTGTACATGCCTGCAAGCAAATGCCTGGAAGTCTGTGAAATCTTCAGTATGAAAGACAGGTGTTACAGAAGTATCAATCAAAACCAAAATGGGTCTTCAAGGTGCTGAGAGTAGAAGCTTTAATGCAATTTACATTCTCTTGCAAATCTAGTGCCAGATGATAATCTTTAAACAGGCATTACCATCCTCAACACAGAACTGCATGTTTTAAAGAATTCCCAGCGCCTGGTTCAACTCATCAAAATCTATTCACCTCAAATTCTACATAGGTATAGTCCCATCACCATTATGGAACTTCTCTGCACAGTTTGAGGTAAACCAAGCCATACGTTTGAATACTTGCACCAAGGGAGTCAAACAACAGCGGCATTCTCACCTCATTGACATTTTCCTAGTTTTATTTGGCTCATGAAACATTAAAATGCTGGAATTGGAAAGTTAAAAGAATTTTAAGCTGCTGGGCATGATGAAAAGCAATGCCTTTGAGTAGCAGTTTCACAAATCTGTTGGGGAGTGATTAGACATTAATAGCAGCTTCGTATACTTAATAAAGTTTGCATAGCCAATTGGAACTTTATAAAGTGTGGCATTGTTCTGGAGTGTGGCCCTGACGTGGACTTTACGAAGCATGCAGGAGGCCGTACAGACTTTATGAAGTCCACATTGAGGATAAGTATCAAACTAAGCAGGAAAAGTACACCAAGCCCTAATATGTGACTTGGAAACTCATGCCCATCTGCTCCCTGAAAGCTCCCATTTCACTGATGCTATAGGATTGCACTCAAAACACAAGCCTTGAGCATATTTTACTAGTTTGTAAAATTATTTTAATCTTCAAGTGTTCAGAATCTTAAGTAAATTATAGTTGTATGAGATAAAAAAACAACAAAGAAACTGGAAAACAGGTATGAAATACACTAGTAGAAAAAAAACCCCATCAGCATAGTAATATGTGGTCACTCGTATGGGTCTTTCCATAATAAGCTGTACAATATGGAGAAAAAGCATGACTGGTGAAACTGAAACTGTTATTGTGTGAGTTTTCCTGCAGCCCTCCTTCTTCTGGCAAAAATTATAAATTGAAAACCAGACACTCACTATGGGACAACTGATAATTTGCAGAAGGAAGGTTTATAGAGCACAACAGAGGAAATATCTCTCAGGTGTAAGCTCCGATCAGTGCAATAAAAAGCCATGGATCTTCTAGGTCTTCCTCTAATTACTAGATTTTTTTCTTCATAATGGCACAACTCCAGCAGGACAGAAGAGGAAAAGTAAAAAGGAGGAGGTGTGAACATCCCACCTCTTAGATCAGCCAAGAGCCTCTAAGTTGCTCTCAGAGGAGGGAAGAGGTAGGTCTTTGGACCCCAGAGGATGAAGAAGGAATTGAACTTGGGTGTCTCACTTCCCAGGCAAGTGTTTTCTGACCTCAAGATATTTCATAGTACTAGAAAAAATAAATTTCAGCTTCTGAATGAGCACATTTTAAGGTTAAGTCTTCTGCTCTGGCCATTGGATGCAAATTTACCTTCAGAAGTACTGAGGCTGTTCTTGAGACAAGCATCTTGTAAAAAGCATGCACACAGGGCAGGTATCAACCGCAAAAGAACTGAGATATCCAAAACTCTTGGGCAGCATGCCTATCTTCAGGTACTGGAGAATGGATGAAGGCACCTCACTGCAGCTCAAAGCAAGGCATGTGGGGAGGTGGGATTCAAGGTGCAACTTCTCTCTCAGTTTGTTCTTGGCTCTTGGCTTACATTGTTGGTTGTTGCTGAGGTCACCTGAGGGCACTCAAATCCCCACAAATTCCCACTGTAAAGGGAATCAAAGCATCCAAACATGACTTCTGCCAGCCCTGTGCAAGGAGATCAGGCACCTAAGAGTGCACACTCGTGCTTAAATGTTAGACAAATACACGCCTTCCTGATGTCCTGACCCCTTTCGGTCAGCAGGGCCTGACCACCATGTCTTTACCTCCAGTGAGGGCACGCACTGGTTCTGAATGGCTGTGCTCTAAGTTTCAAATAGGGCAAAATTCCATTTATTCAAAAGGAAACCCTGCTTGAAGGAGGGCTCTTATAAAAGTCACATTAATAAGGCTGCTTATTCGCTCTTCTTCCTCACACTCTTATGATTCACTGTGCAAGTCAAAATTTAATTTTGCGACTTTCCTTCAAAACATTACAAATGTTTTTATATGTCATTGTAAATATAAACTATATTGAGTTTGGCTTGCAGTGTAGATAGAGAATGAAAGTTCCTTTTTTAAAAAAATTTCTCAATGCAAGGATTGCCTGTGAAATATAGAAAGCAAATGGTTTATTACCAAACAGACACAAAAAATTAACAGATCTAAGCATGGTATGGATTTTTTTCCCTACTCATCAAGCTATCAATTAGATTATCTTAACTCACTTTTGAAGACAACTGACCATTCAGATCCACATTTTGATTAATTATTTAACAAAACCTCTTAATTTGCAAATTAATTGCTTCAGAATTACAGTTTTAGTTGTCTTGCGTGCAACAGTTTGTCAGGTTTTGGGTTAATACATTGTGGACACTAGAAAGGATCTTTTCCTTTTTAATCAAAAATTATTAAAGTATGGCATTACAATGCAGACGACACAATCTTTCCAGCTACCAAATCTATGAGCTAAGATGACTGATTCTATCACGTTTAAATCAGTATGAAATTGATTAAATGACTTGGCAAATTCTGTCATTCAGCTTGACAGAGGAAAACCCAGTGCAATGTTTCAACAGCTGCTTCATTGCTTGTCCATTACTTAACAACTAAAATACAGCAGTTTGTGTATGACTAGGCAATGTACAGATACTGTTTTAGAGCATCATTATGAGTCTGGTAAATAGGTTTAGACTAAGGATATGAAAACAAACTCTGTGTAATTTTCTGTAGCAGTGTTCAAAGGGCTTATGATTGGCAGCATAACTGACTGTATTGACCAAAAGAGCTGGGGACATCTGGCTTTCTAGCCCTACAGATGAAAGACCATATGTTATAAAAAAACATAGTGTGAGAGGGGAAAAAATAGCTCTAGGCTAAATACATGAACAGGGGTCAAAGCTAACAGAAATCCAATCCAGTCACCAATGTTGCTCCAACAAGGGGTGAATGATGTAGGGCTGTTGGGCAATGCAGAAATGTTGTTGACTTGTTGACCAACATATAGTTGAGCTGACAGCTGAATATCTCAGAAAACCTGAGGGATCTCTCTGCTTCACCTTCCCTGATGCTGAGAAGGATGGTTTACATTACAAATGCCTACAGCTTACCAAAAGTGACTTATGTCCGTACTTTCATCTGTTTCACCAAGTTTCAACTGAGTATAGTGTAACTGTTTAAGATCAAATTAGGGCATATTACAATTTTCAACATCACTCCCAGTTTTCCCATAGTTAGAGTTCTGGAAACAATGCATCCATTCAAATTTATTTCAAGTGAGCTATGAAGGGACTAAAGCCATAATTTACTGTTTGATGCCCTTTTTTCATATGCTAATGTCAAAGTTGTGGTCATAAGCTTAAAATCATTTGCTTGTGCTGTTTCCTATTTGAGCTCACAAAAAGACATATGAATCTGATAGGCCCAGCTTACAGTGTGGGCTGTTAAAAAAGCAATACCTTCACTGGTTTATGAAAAAAAAAAGTTATTTCTAAATGTAAAATAGAAAATAAAGATGTTCCTTTACATAACACTCAGTGCTACACAGTGGCATATATTTAATTTTTGTCAGTGATCAATGAAAAAGAACACATATTGAAAATCGTACGTGAAAATTGTGCTCAAGAAGTGAGGGGAACAGATTAGAGATCTTTACTCTGTTCTTAAAGTCAGTATAATACATTCCAGAGACTAAATAAACAAAATTCACACCAAGTTGGCTGGCATTTTCAAAGGTGCCAACTCAGCATGCTGCTGCAAGTTTCTGCTGAATTGAGCACTTTTTATTCTTTGAAACAAACATCTGTGATTCAGTGTGATAGATTTTAATACAGTTAGACAATATAACAAGATGTGTTTTAGAGAAAAACATCAGTATGAATGAATGGTTCTTGGTAGCTCCACAATACGCACTTTTAAATTATATTGAATAATAGATTTTTCTCCAGATTACTCCTATCAACTAAGAATAATCTTTTGTATTGTTAAGTGAAGTCAACAGAGCAGATAAAAGGCTATTTTTCCCCAAAACACAGTACCAACCATTTTAAATTGGAATTTTTACATAGTATACTAAACTACAGCATTTGTGCATGTCAGTGGTTTAAGGTGACTCAATGCACTGAATTAAAAGGTGTTAAGGCACAATATGTAGTACAGCCAAGCACACTACAAATCGCAGAATCATTCACTCCTATTGTTTGTTTTCACAGTCTCACTAGGTAAAGTTAGTCAAAGCAGTTTTTAACAGGAGCAAGGGGGAAAAAAAAGGAAAAAGAAAAAAAAAAAAAAAGAAATTCATTCCAGGACCAGGAAAAGGATGTTATTCCCCACCTCCCAAGACACTTAGCAAATATGACCCCCAAGCCTGAACCAGCTTTTCCTAATCAATTTCCAACCACCAGCTAGGTGCGAGCTTTTACAATTCTTCCCCCAGATTTCATGAAGGATTTTATGCAATATGGGTCCCAAATCAGACAACTGCTTTGATTTCAAGGAGCATAGGCTGTAAACAGAGCATACGGTCATTGCTCCTTGCAATCCCAGACCTAGCATCCTCAAGGAAGCGTGAAAGTTCTCTAGATACTTGCAAAAGACCATTGCATAACATTTAATTTCACGTTCAGTAATCATTTCGTCACTGGGTTCAGATGATAAAGTGGATACAGATGTTCATTAGCAACAAAAACATATGCAAACAAGGAAGCAATCCAAGAAGCTGCTAGCAACTGAAAAGTCCAAGGCTGACCATCCCATGTTGCAGAGTCAAAACCACCTATCTTTAGGCCAAAAAAGAAGTCTGACCCCTCCACCATCTATAGGAGTTCAAATTAGGTTTTTCTCATCCTACTCATACTTCAAGGATAAGGCCATTTTATGCAGGATATATTTAAGCCTCAGTGGCCAAAGCATGCAGAAGAGTTTGCAACGTTCCAGTCAACCAGGATTTGCTCCTACAAGTCCTTCCATACAAACAGTCCTCCCTATCACAGCTTTACCCAAAAATCTCCACTGGCTGAGAGGCAGAGGCTCACAGCCTGGCTTTGCTGCTCTTATTTCTGTCGGCAACAATGGGTAATAAGAAAGATTCCTCCTGGGGTCTTTTCCAGAGGTAATTTCTCTCCCAGCTTCCCAATGGAGGAGGAAAACACAAAGAAGATCATCTGCAGGGAGCGACAGCTTCTATTTGTCACGTCAAACGTCCCATACTCTGTCCTTGTCCTCTGGAGGGAATCATTCACAGGGAGAAGATTAGTCAAAAGGATTAGCATGAAGCCAGATTATACACACACAGAGCTCAGTCAACTAATAAACCAGCACCTTTATGCATTTTTTGCTTTTTAACCTCTTGGTTTCCGGACTTCTGATACGCATCCGTTTAAGCACCACCATATATCAGGAGATGCTGAATACACAACTGATGAAGATACGTTTGTGGCTAATCTGGCATATTTGAGTAATTTCTCATCAGCCACAAGATGTCAGTGTTGCTGAATGTTATTATTCTTACCTGCAAAGAAGCATCTATAGATGTTGAAGATGGCTGTCAATACTGGGCTTTATTCAGTAAGTCTAACAAAAAAAACCCCAAGACATAACACACAACCAAAGCCAATAAAATACTGCATGGCAAAGTGCAATTTGGTATAAACCATAATAAGTAAAACTTGAACTACATGGTTATTGCTTCCACCTTCTCCCAACATGCAAATCCTTGTGTCCTTACACAAGTCCCAAGTCATGCAACACTTGAGCTTGGAAGACAGTTCTTGCACAGCGGCATCGCTTGGAAAGGAGTAACCAGGGATGACACCAGAGCTGTTTCACCATGAAGAAATTAGTCCACCCCACCAGAAATGAGGCTGCCCAGGAACTCTGACTCTCCCAACTCTTACTAAATATTATTTCTGAAATCAAAGAACATGCTAATCACTGTCTCCCCATTTTACTCTTGGTATGTACTTCCACACCCCTTTGGCTCTGGCAGCAAACTCTGCCCACATGGCTCCATCATGGAGATCTTTCTGCGCGCAGACTTGTTTCTTCTCTCTACCATTTCCCCAGTTGTATGAGCACATGTTTTTGTAAAGCCAAACTACAAACCAGTTTACTGAACTATCTGGTTTTGGAACACCCTTTCCTCTTCCCAGCCCTTCCCAAAAGGCCAAGGTCAGTCAGAAGGGGAACTTTTGAACTGATATTGTTGCGGACTCAATGTATTGTGAAACTGCACCTCGGATTTCCTCTGCAGACCTACCGACCCCTACACCGATTATTTTTCTGCTTCCTTCTTGGTTGCAGGAGATTTGTTTCACCAAACACTGACTTGACTTCCACTTCTAAGTATAGCAGAGCACTGGTACAATTAGTATGAGAATTCCTGTTTACATTATTTGTTGCCATTCTTGCCCTCTGAACTTGTTTACTTTTGAAATCGCAGGAAGCATGACTTTGGCAGGAGTAGAGACAGGACTGTTCACCATGAAAAAAATTAGATGAATAGAGATAGGTGAATTTATACACACTTGCAGTTATAAAAATACGCAATGGAAACATGGTTATTTGAGTTGGGAAGTTCAGCAGATAGTTTAATACGTTTGATCCATCTATACTTTCTTTTCAAAAAATATGAATATATCTCCCAATAGTAAATCCAAATATTTCAGTTATGAGGGACATATTTAGGGGAAAAGAAGGTTTTACCTGTTTCTTACAACATTTTCCCAGCTGCCTTCCCTGCCCCTCTTTTTATCCCCCCAAAACAACCCGTTCTTTGAAAAATACTGCCATAGGCAAAGCAATAAAAATAAATCTCAGGGAAAGTCTTTCCTGTTTCCAAACCTTCCCTCCACTTGTGCTGAACACCTCAACTAGGAAAATCCATTCCCAGTTTAATAAAAATCATTCTTCATAAAGACAACCCCTGACAGCTCCTCCCTGTTCCATTAAGCAGTCTGGTTGTAGTGACCGTAAATCCCTGTATTTATCTCCGTCCCATCTTTGCATTGTGTGGAAGGCACCGTCTTCTCTGCCGAAGTCAGAGGCTCTGTTTGCTTGACACGTTCCCGCCTCCCCTGTTAGTGACAGCAGGCACAAACGTGCCAATATTCACAGGTCTCAAGTCGCTGGCGTGCCCGGCTGTTGTGCAGAGGTGTAGACTGACTCCTCGCTGCGTGCACAGTGACCATTTGTCTACACTTTCCGGCTGCCTGGAAATCTGGTAGATTAATGCCCAAAGTGGTAGAGTTGGCAGGAGCGCAGTGGAGAGATTCTCAGAAAAGCCTGACAGTTTCTGTTGAACTAGCTAGCCTCATTAAAAAGTTGCATTTGCCGGGGTCATCTCAGGATGAGAATGACTGGGATTTATTTTTTCTTTCCTGGGGTCCCACTCAGTTAAGTTTGTCTTCACGCAAATTCTAAAATTTCCAAGCTATTTACCAAAACTACGTAAACTTGCTGAGAGCCTGAGCTACAAGCTCTCAGGGAGATGGTTGTTAGGTTTTAGTATAATTCCTGGAAAAGTTAGAGAGGTGACTGAAGCAGGGTTATTTGATCCAGCTCATACGTACATAGCGGGTAGCTCAGCTAATCAAGGTATTGTGCTTCAAATAACTACAGCAGTCTAAGAGGCAAAGGTTGGGATGGCATGGGAAAGGATTTCATCAGCTCAAAATTAATAAAGACAAGGATGGAAATACAAGACTTGGAAACTAGAGAGTGGAGGAGTATCTTATTTCAGGCACTCTAGTGTAAAGGTGAAACTGCCTCATTAACGTGAGCTCTGGCATAAGCCAGTTCTGGCATCAGAGCTCTGGCCTAAGGGTATGCCTTTTTCACCTGCTTTTGTTTTTCCTCCCCCCCTAACAAACTAGGGATTTGGCTGGTGGGAGGTAGGGTGAGGCTTTTTTTTTTTTTTTTTCATTTTTGAATGGGGACTTAGGAAAGAAAAGTACAATTCTTATTTTAAATTATAAAAGGGTGAACTTCAGCTGTATTGCTTAATTCAGTTTCACATGCAATAACCTTTCAAATGGTGCTTGAAAGTCAAGTCAAATTTCAATATAAATGATATTGCTAGGTTAATATTAACGTATGAGACACTGCCCTTTATGTTTCACTATCATCCCTTCAAATGTGTTGAACAGTAATTTTAATAGAATCATAAAAATCTTCAATTTCCTCTGTAGATTTAACCAATGCCAAGAGCAGTAAAAGAGTTATGCTTCTGTCTCATTTGTAAGGTTTGCGATTATTTTAACATCTCAGTTTTTGCAGGTCTTGTGTACTTAGACCCTAAGCCTGTTACTTCTTTGCTTAGAAATACCTTCCCGGTAAGAACTGCTCAAACTCTTTTGTACTCACTTGCTTCTTCTAACAAGGATGTTAGAATTGGAAGCTACAAGTGAAAAAAAAAAAAAAAAAAAGGGAGGGATGGAAACACCCTGACGCCAATGTGCTTCATAATTTGACTTCAGTGAATATTCAGTGCTGTGGATTAAACAAGGACACTGGAAAGTTATTTAAATATGTATCAGATGCTGATACATCGTCGGCTTTTAGTGTGAGAAATTTAAGCCCACAAAGTAATTTCTTGAGAAATATTCAAATGACAGAAAACAGCGGGGAGAGCAAAGATGCAATCTCAGCTTAAAATACAGCCTTTCAACACACAGATCTGTTGCTGCAAGAGGGAAAATGTGTCACCACAAGAACCATGGGGGCAAAGAGGGTGCAGGAAAGCTGCAGGAGAAGTGTCACCCCACACCCGCAGAGACCAACTTCGGTGGCCCCAGCACCCCATTGCCAATGCAGCCACCTCGCTCTGGCACAAACGACTGTGCAAAGCGTTGGAAAATCGGTCACCCTGCCAGCTGGGAGCTGGGGATGCAGCCGTTTCTGTACTGGATGAACTAGCAGTGGTGGATCAGGTGTGAAGAGCCTGACTCATCCTTTCCCGCAATGCGACAAACTTGGCCATGAGCAACCGCTTTGTCTTCCCGGCCAAATGCAACCCTCACCCAGCGCAAACCGGCATCCAGGGTCTGTCGTACCACCCCGCCTTCCCACGCCCTGCGCTTCCCAGCCTTCCCGCCGCACGAATCACCCACTCCAGAGGTAGATGTAGGGTTTTGAGCCGCCACCTCACCGATGCCTTCCTTGCCCGATTTGAAAGAGGAATCACTCGTACCGGCTGAGTGCCTTTAGAAATGATAAATGCTGCACAAAGGAATATAGATTTCCATTTTTTAATTATTCTGCATTCAGGCTGTGAGCAAAACATGGCTGCTCGGACAGAGGCAGCTTGATTAGCACTTCATAATGCACAAATATATGGATTCATTTTTAAAAAATTTTGGTTGGGTTTTCTTTTTTGCCTTCATGTGTCTGGGGAAAAGCTTTCACCAAGAGCTGCTCTGCTGTTTCTTAAGGAAAAATATTGTTTTGGTCATGCAAAAAGGCAAAATGAAATATTTCAGTTCACCCCAATGCTTCTGGGGGCTTGAAATATGACAGGAGCATCATTTCAGGGATAGCAGAGGCATTTTGCTGCTGTTATGAATATTTGACCAAACCTGACCAAAACAGGCACTTCATTTCACATGGTTTCAGACAACTCTTTACAGTTTAAAAGTGCAACTTCCAAAAAGCTGCGGAAGTGTAACTCCAGTCCCAGTATGCAGGAGCAGAACTGGAGGTCCTCAGGCTTCTTCTAGATATTGCAATCTGCCCTCAAAAAATGGATTTATTAGGCATTAAGCAGTTTCACATGTATTATGGGACAAGTCTTGCATGGATGACCATTGGCAGTTCATCTTATTTTTTCACATGCCTTACTACAGGCACCAGTTGCATGATTTCCGTGGATCTTTGCTTTGAACACGTAAAACACCATAGCATACTGAAGGGTCTGAAATAGAGGATCATAACCATCTTATCCTGGTGCCTTTTTGACACAGAAATGTCTGGCTCCATTCAGTATCCATATGATAGATCTAATAATACCTCTTTACAAGGCCACTGTGAACAGAAATGTAATAATTTGAGGGAATTGTTAGATATTGTAACAATGAAAAGGACAGAAGAAAGCCTAGGATGGAACTGATAATCCCAAATTAGTTACTAAACAAAGACAGAGGCCATACTTAATAACGGGACTAAAATATCTGTGGTCACATCATCTGAGAGTTCAGCATGATGCAAAAGAATAAAACTGGGATTACAAGAAAAACCTTTAATTATGGTCTTTCTTAATTTTAAACACCTGATTTACTCTTAACATTCACAGACTGTAGGATTTTTTCTTGCACTCGTACATTAGCCATGCAATGTATCCTCTCTAAATTTGCAGCATTTTTATCTAAAACAGCCTGAATATTTGGAAATTATTGATTTATTGAGAGCCTAATGATTGAGTTCTTTTCTAATTATGGATTAATATTTTAATTTCCTAAGAATTTCCTTTAATGTCTTGCAAGGTAACCAATGATTTTGTACAATTGCGTATCCTTACATTACCATTAGCTACATTTAACCTTACCCTGGGCTTATTTTTAGTGGAAAATGTCCCAAGACTTTACCATTTAAGCATCAGTCATTCCATGAGACTAACCCACAAGAATAATCTGGATCATCCTTTTTTCAGAAGACCACATGCATAATGTCAGTAGGACATAACACTTTGAATCCAGAGAACACTAAAGTGTGTTTCTGAATTGGGGCCTGGATAACACATCAGTTATGGTTATTTGCAAGTCACATTTCAATATCCAGCTTTTCAGGCTGTGTGTTTTTGTAGTTGCAACTTTCCACCTCCCCCGCACTGATTTAAGTGATGTTATTCTTGGCTAATAGTAATTGTGGGAAAATTGAATTCCATCTGTTTCCACCAAAAGCAGAAAATAGAATGTGCGAATCAATAGAAGACTGCACTTGTTATACACATTTGTCACAATCAGTGACTTTGCTAACGAAACATGTCCGCAGGTATGATTTGCAAAATAAATAGCAAGTCACAGCATCTGATCACCAGCTGGCTTATTTTAAAGTCAGAGCCTCTTCTGACAGCTACGGACCATGAACTTTCAGACATTGCACGGCCCCTCCAGACTCATTCAAGGGGAAAGATGTCTTTCACCGTGCAAATGGACGGATGAGGATTTTAGTACAAGTATAGGTCTGGCTGTGTGTTCATCATCAAAGTTTTGGTTTTACATCTGTTAGTTTCTCTATCTTAAATGATCGCTTTCTCATATTCATGCTGATTACTCCATATCCCTTGTAATTTCATATGCAGTTACTGTGCGTCACCAGAGATTCCTATGTGACTAATATCAGCATCATTTCAGGTTTTCTCCCTAGTTAATGTTGTCAGAATTGAAATCTCTGTGGCTCCCCTTGGCTGAGCTGTCTCGTTCATGGTCACGACCGAACCACAGAGAGGCAAACACTCAGCACTTGAATAAGTCCTAGCAAGCCTGTGCTTCATGTACAGGCACAACACCACTCTTTCTTCGAATCCATGTTCTATCCATAGAATAGATAGGACATACCAGTGTCTTGCCTGCATGTTTTTATCACAACCATAAGCTGGGTGGGTCATTTCAGGAGTCCTTCAGCAAGAACTGCTAGATTCCTTCCCAGAGTATTGTGTGCATAGTGTGTACTTTATCACTGTTTGCAACACCTTTGCCTAATTCTGCTACAGTCTCTGTGTAATACAGCATATTTTTGCAGATGGTGCTGTGACACAACCAATGTCAGCTCACAGTCTCTTGCTGTGTCAACAAAACCCAGTTTAGTGGTGGTAGCAGAGCATGGCCTCCAGGCACCATCTCCCTACCCGCATGGGCAGGGCACTCTCCGCAGCCTGCTCCAACCCCAAATAAAGCACTGCTCTGGAGTGCAGGAAGGTAGGATGCATCTCCCACCAGACTGGTTGCTCTGTAGCTTGGGATCTTCTCAGCGCTGCACAAACCTCACCTTCGGGTCAGAGGCAGAGGGTGAAGCTGGGCTCACCTGCACCCACTGCCACCAAGAGAAGGACCAAGGCCACCCCAGTCACACTAGCGAGGATTTTTTCCCAGGAATAACAGGCATAGCTTGTGAATTTAAAAGACGATTTGGGGGTTCCTCAGTCCTTATGAGACTTACAATCAGGTAACTATATAACCTATAAAGGTTTTCATAAAATGTGGATGCTCAACCTTAAAAACTCCAGTGCCTTGAGTTTCAAAGTTAATGCTTGTTGTTTGCCAAAATACATAGGAAAAAGGCGTTTGCTGCACAGCAACAGTAAAAAGAAAAGTCATTTAAAAGGAGCATTGTTGGATGAATAATGCCATTATGTTAACAGTACGCCTTCATCTGGAACTCTGTTTGCCATACCTGGGCTTGAATTTTAGCAGAGCATACACGCAGTAAAACCTGGAAAGTCCAAAGTGGTTAATTACAGTGTTCAGCAGGCTAAAAAGACTCCCATAGGCAGAGACATTTAAGGCAGTATAACAGCCTTCAATTCAGAGGGAAGCAAGTAAAAGGTGACAGAACAGAGGAGTGTAACAAAAAGAACAACTTGGGAAAAATAGGGTAAAATCAGGTGTTTCAGTTTTCCTAGAAGCTTCCATATAGGTCAATGCAGTTATAACATAAAAATTCCTAAATGAGTCAAAGCAATATTTTCTACAGTGCCTAACTGCTATGAAAATTTGGAGGAAACAAGGAGTCAATGGCTTTAAAAGAGGGCAGACACTTAAATTTATACCTGCAATTATCCTAACTGAAATAACACATACGGAGATCGATCTGTGGCAGGGTACAGAACAAAAGCCAGCTGCTGAATTCCAAGCTCCGTATGATATGACAGTAAGGTGAGGCTCTTATAATGTCATAATAAGCCATAGTTCCATAGCACAGTGAGTGCCATATGTGAACAAGTTTTTCCAAGTTTTACTCTTCAAAATTAAGGGGGTTTACAAATGTTAGTAATCTATACAGTAGTATAATATTCATACAGGTTACAGAAAGAACTGCAGGTATTATTCCTCTCTCAGTCAATGCAGAGTCACTCCCTGCCTTTTCCAGCAGGAAATGGCCAGCTTAGGAACAGGGACAGCATGTGGCTCCAGTCAAACTGAACGTAATGGGAAATGGAAAACACTGAATGGGGCAAAAGTTCATGAGCTTGGTGCCAGTAATTGGATACTTCTAAGCTTGTTTGGGTTTTGTTGAAATTTTTTTTAAGAAAAAAAAAACCCAGTGAAATTAATCATATCTGGGAGGAAAATTAAGCTCTCTGAGGATGAAAGCATGAGTCAACTGAAGAGCCAAGGTCTGAAGGTAAAAGCTGTGACAGACTGATATCCTGCATTAATCAAGCAGATGATACAGAGAGATGTACCGTACTGACCGGCCTGTTATCTGCTTCCTGTCTACAGAGGCAAGATGTCCTGACCACATGTGTCCTAGCACAGGCTGAACTCTAAACCAAACCCCACAAGAAAGATCACCAATGTCTATCTTGAGAACAACAACCGAGCCCAGGACATCTCGAGCTGAACATGTGAGCCTTTACAGCCAGACGGAAAGGTAAATGTCACAGCAGGGCTGAAACAAAGCCACATCCTCTGTACATTTAGCACAGAAGAAGGGAAACCTAATATATATATATATATATATATATATATATATAGCGCTATATGCACGCACATAGATACCGAGCATTGTGAACTCATTTCACATTGTGAAATTCATTGTCGGCATTTTCTCAGGTGAGACTTCATTGCCTGCATGTTCTTCCTTTTAACAACTACTGTAGACTCATATTAAGGCCTTTTTTTAAAATATTGCAAAAGATAGAACTTCCTCACCCTTTGTTTAAAAGGTGCTGTGAGGGTTTTCTTGAAACATCCTGGTTTTAAAGATTTGGTGTGTACTCTTCCTACATGACTTTCTGACCTTTGAGTCTTTAGGTGCACTCAGGTCTGATTTCCATGTCACTTCTCATGGCTGGAAGGAGCAGAAGCCAACCTGATTTTTAGAAACCAATGTTTTCATCAAATGAGCTGCTCGCAGTAAAGTTTCAAGAATGGTCATTAAATAATGCAAGATTCGTAACTAGAATAATCTCTTAGCAGTACCTCATCTGATTAAGTTATTTTAATCACTTTGATACTGTCCAACACAGTTTTCAGTGCATCTTGCTGGCGATCCAACCTGTGCATACAAACCCACCACCCTACCCATTACACTTTCTGCTGTTTCCCCACAAACACCAACCATTTCACTCACTGAAGGTCTAGAAAGGCTCTGTCTTCTATTTCATTTCTGTGCTAGCCCAAATGAATATAATCACAGGAAAGAAATTCATAGAATCATCATCCCTGTCTTTCACATGTATATACACACATGTCTTCCCATCCAGAAGGAAAAATAGGTTCCCCTTCTCTGTGCAACTAAAGCTTGATATTTTTTTTTTTACTATCATCTGCTTCCAGCTGCCTGGGTTCCCACTCCAGTTTGTAGAGATGTTTAGCCTTTCTGACTGCAGGCAGGTAAGTTCCCAGCATCTGCTGCAGCAAAGCTCTGATGGTCTGATTGTGAATTGTGTGTGATTGTGTCATCAGGATGTTGGGACTGCTCCGCTAGTAAAAAAAGACTTATATCAACCCAAGAAGCATCCAGATGAGCCACTATATAAACAGACAGACCGATAGATAAATAGATTGATAGATAAGTAATGAGAGATTTAGTTATATACATGCAATATGCAACATGTGTATATATATTGATACCAAAAACACTCTGAAATGGAGGTGTGCTGGTTCATAAGGTCCTTCAAAACAGTTTTATTCCGGCCCAATAAAGCTGAATACTGACTTGGCACCCATGACAGCCATGTTCCAGTCTCCCAACCTGAATTAATTAAAAAGCTGCTCTCTAGAAATTTTCATGATAAAAATGTTATTACCACTACAAGCAACGCAGTGGGATGGTTGATAGACCATGCTGCTACATTAAACAAGACCAGGAAAGATAGAGAAAAGTGATGCAAGAGGCTTAATATTCTTAACTATTATGGCACAGGCTGTTGGTGTAGATAGGTGAGGGTTTGGCACTCAGCATTTTTTGAAAGCTCCATGCAACAGCTTGCACTTGCAAACTAGTCAGTGGTGCCGCCCATCATGCCACGAGCTGAACAGACTTTCTGTGATGTGAACCTCCTTGCAGGAGAAGCCCTGCTTGCTCTGGGAAATCACCTCTCAAGGGGCACTTTGCTACATCTCTCTTCTTCAGCAAGTGTAACGGAAATAATTCACAAAGTTAACACTAATACTGAATTTCAGATGTATATAAACAAGATATCAACGATGCTCAGCAACAAGGTTCGTGCTGCAATGTGTGGGTGAGTGTCCTGATCAAAGCAGCTCTGACTTTGAGTAATTTGTGAAGCACAAAACTGGTTCCGGCTCATTCTTACAAGAGCATCTCAGCACACAGCCTAGCCACAAAACAACATTTCCCATACTGTGATATTTATCAGCTGAGCAATCTGCAAAAATCCCTGATTTTCAAGGGGAAAATGTGGCATATTGTTCGTTAAACTCAAGTTACTAAAAGTGGTAAAAGACTTTTTTTTACTACCTCTCCCTGATACATGCAGCTGAACACACAAATCACTGAGTTCACTGGAAGTCTGGAAAAACTCACAGTTCCGGAGTTAATCATTAATATTGTGGGGTTACAAGGAGGTATTTTTAAGATTGCCACAGCATGTGGGAAATTCCCATGTGCATTCCCTGCAGGTTTTCAAGAAATAGCCTTTTCTATTTGGCTCAGATGCTTTTGTAATTGTTTACATAAATTGAATATGAAGTATCAAGGTCAGATATTTTCCAGAAAGCCAAGGAAAACAATTTACCATTCTGTTGTATGAGAAAACACCAGAACAATTCCAGCATTAGCCAACTTCCTTTTCTTTCTCTTGCTTTCTGTGGTATTACACTATATGGAAGAAAACACTGAAACTCTGTTTACTTGAAAGTGTGTGCAATCTGCCGAATGCAGAAATCCCAAACAGAGAGGTAGCAACAAGTTTAACCTCACATCCTCAAAGAAAGGCTATTTTTGCTATTTTCCTTCATTTTATTTTCCAGATATCCAGCACAAGATGCAGCATCATCTCAGTTCCAAGCAAAAGCTCCAGGAACCTAAAAAATTATATTCATGCAATTATAATTGCTTATTTTTGAAGGGATAGCTACCTCCCAGTTAACATTGCCAGTGGAGAGAATAGCCAACAGCTTTTTTTTTCCTCTCAAATTAATAGTTCCTACCAAATCAAACCATTATCTGCTGACATTTTTTCCCGAAAAAAAATTCACTCCGATGATGATGTTTGGTTTGCCTAACCCCAAGGGCTTTGGAGGCTTTTTTGAGTGCTGTGTAACTGGAAAAGTCATCTAGTCCTTCGGCTGCTTTGGAAAGAGAAACGCTTTTCCATCCTAACCCTACTCAACTGGGATAGAAACCTACTGTAAGACACCCTGGCTGTGACCCCTAGTGGGTGTTTGGCCACCATCACTGGAGGTTTCAGGATTAAAGTAGCGTAACACAAGCCAAAAATGTCAGTATTTCTTCCATGAGGGGAGAATCCTCTTGACCAACCCCCGTAATACATACATCACAAATTTTGTAGGGCCATTTAGCCGAAGTTTGCATCATAGCTGGCTCTCCTGACCTGCTCTCATGCTCAGAGGCTCACACTGGGAAGTCACTTCTGCAGATGCACTGCTTGAGAAATTTCAGCTGACACAGAGAGCTGGAGACCAACACAGATCAGTGAAAAGTATTTCTACATATTAGGCATCTTTAAGAATGGTACCACGGTGTATTTTTACCATTTTCCTGTCACCTGCTCTTCTCATTTAAAATTTAGCACTTCTTAGGGAACCAGAGTTCAGCAAAGGTGTTGAAGCTCTAGTCTGTACTGCCTATCCAAACACCAGATCACATCCAAGACTGGGCATTTACCAAAGACTGTTTTAACAAAGGCTCCTGAAAATCCTTCCTGTAATGAGCAACACACCCCTTGCAAAACAAATATCAGGATGAAAAAACGCAGGCACTGAAACATAGGTTTGGGACAATGCTTTCAGGAAGGACACAGATCAATTAGTCTGAGACCAGAGGGAAGCAACAAAAATGAGGGAAGTTTTAACCCCCATAAATTATGAGGAAAGATTAAAAGGATGGGATTTGTTTAGTCTGGAAAGGAGAAAACTATGAGGAATCATGATAGCAGTCTACAGACAGATGGACTTGTAGCTGCAGAAGAAAGGAAATGAACATCCCCTGTGCTCCCTGGGAGCCTGGAAAGAAGCAACAGTGTCACACTGGCTTTGACGGGGATATGAACAAGGCAGTAGGAAAGCAGTTTCTAACATTAAACCAACATAAGCCCTGCAAGCATTTCCTAGGGATGTTGCGGGACCTCTGTCACTGGAGGTTTTCGAAAACATGCAAGGCAAACATATGCCAGGAGTAGTTAGTGTGAAGCCAATCCCACCTGTATGAGGAGATGGACTGGGTGACCTCCCGAGAGCTCTCCCAGCCCTATTTTCAATTATTCTGTTCTTCCTTTCTTAAGATGTGTGGAGTGGTGTGTAATTGCTTGTCACAATGCATTTATAAGAAGCAATTGTCTTATGAAATTCCAATACGATACCCCAAGAAGGCACATTACAAGTAAATGCTGAATCTTACCTCATTTCTTTACACAATAGCCGTGACACCACACACTGCCTTGTCTGGTCCTGTTTTTCCTCTGGCTGTCACAGGTTGGCTTCAAGACTTTTAAGAGCACATTTAGAAATTCTGGTTAAAAATAAGTCTCTGTCTCAATGAATAATTAAAAACAAAACTCCAGATGTATTTAGAAATAGAAAACATGGGTAACTGATGCTGTAATTGATGGTAAGACATTAGGAAGGAAAGGCATACAGGCTAGGATATATCCTCCAGTCGTGTACTGCACTCTAAGATAACTAAATACACAAATGAATTCAGTAATCTGGTTTTCGTGCACCAAAAACATCTCTGGAAAGAATACAAGTATACTGCTCATACATACTCCCCTTCCAGCATTCTCAGTAATGTAGGTCTAAAACCACTGCAGTATTTAAGTTTTTAACTCTATTCCATTAGGAACCAGCTAGCTAAGCATCACTGCAGAGCTGAGCCCAGATTTACACATCAAGTCAAATGTCAGCCTGAAGCCTTCCCAAGGTTGGGTGGGCCATGGCAAAGCCCACCTAAGGACTCCAAGTGTTGTTTTCCCACAGCTGGGATCATAAAGATGTTCTCTGACAATGTTTTACCTAAGAGCAAACAAATCCACCCCATAGGTCAACATTAAGTGCTCTAGCCACACTGCCAAAGTCGCAGAAGGCAAGGCAAGGTGTACAAATCACAGAATCACAGAATCACATACCCATGGGACCTGATGAGATGCATCTGCAGGTGCTGAGGGAACGAGGGGAAGAACTTGTTAGGCCACTACCCATCACATTTGAGAAGTCGTGGCAGTCCGGTGAAGTTCCCACTGACTGGAAAAGGGGAAATATAACCCCCATTTTTAAAATGGGAAAAAAGGAAGACCCAGAGAACTACAGGCCAGTCAGTCTCACCTCTGTGCCTAGAAAGATCATAGAGCAGATCCTTCTGGAAAGTATGCTAAGGCACACAGAAAATAAGGAGGTGATTAGTAACAGTCAACATGGCTTCACTAAGGGCAAATCGTGCCTGACAAACTCGGTGGCCTTCTATGATGGCATTACAGAGTTGGTGGATAAGGGAAGAAAAACTGACATCACCTACCTTGACTTGTGCAAAGCATTTGATGCTGTCCCGCACAACATCCTTGTCTCAAAATTGGAGAGACATGGACTTGACGGATGGACTGGTCAGTGGATAAGGAATTGGCTGGCTGGTCGCACTCAAAGAGTTGCGGTCAATGGCTCGATGTCCAAGTGGAGACCAGTAATGAGTCATGTTCCTCGGTGGTTGGTATTGGAACTGACACTGTTTAACACCTTTGTTGGCAACATGGACAGTGGGACTGAGTACACCCTCAGCAAGTAGTGATAGGATGGGAAGTAATGGCTTCAAACTGTAAGAGGGGAGATTTAGATTAGATGTTAGGAAGAAATTGTTTACTGTGAGAGTGGTGAGACACTGGAACAGGTTGCCCAGGGAAGCTGTGGATGCCCTGTCCCTGGAGGTGTTGAAGGCCAGGCTGGATGGGGCTTTGAGCAGCCTGGTCTAGTGGGAGGTGTCCCTGCCCATGGCAGGGGGGTTGGAACTAGATGATCTTTAAGGTCCTTTCCAGCCCGAACCATTCTGTGATTCTATGATTCTATGATTTCATGCAGGCCTGGAGTGCTTGGTAAAAGGTCAGAAAACCACAACAAAAACATTTCAGAATGTTTTTCATTACTTCCTCCCACCTAAAAATGTTCCTCTGTTTTTGAGGCTATGATCTTTTCAGAAACTTGTACAGACTAAAATCTTTCTTATTCCAGGTACACATCTCTTTTTTTTTTTTTAAACATCAGCTCCCTCATTTTTCAGAAATTCAGATGGCAATTCAAATAGTTTATTTTTGAGTTAATAAGTTATTGTACAAAGTCTACTAAAAACATCTGAGACAATCATACTGTTGTTTGCATGCAATGTCTGAATTATGTGCCTTTTCCTTTCTTTTTTAAGGGTTTTGCTGCTTCACATCTCTGTTTAGATTTCTTGTGACTGTTTGGATACATGTTGCATCCTGTAGACACTGTTCTCACTTACAGGCTTTGGAAGATCAAAGAATTGTTTCTAGACTTTGAAGCTCACCACTTAAAAATCTACCTTCCAAATTACTAAAAGAGGTTTTTTTCCAACATCCTGGCTTCCTATGCTACCTTTTTAAGCTGCCCTCCCCGACTCTACTTTAATCTCACCATCGATTAAATGCAATTGATGAAATGTGATGCCTGTCCCTCTGCTTGGCCACAGAAAACGTCCTGCAGGAACCCTGCAATGCAAAAGCAGGTGGGGAGAAGAGGCGTTTCTCCAGGCTGTAGCACACAACATTCTCCAGCCCCATTTCTATATGCCATGGTGCCTCCACAACCTCCTTATCCAGTAGAAAATTTTGAATGGTGCCACAAAGGTTTCTGAAAGAGAGCGTTTTCATTCCGGAAGATTGAGATTAACAGGTGGAAATGTAGTTTGCCACACTGATTGCCTACTTAGTGTCAACTCCAAGTGGAAGTCTCTTATGAAGCTCAGTCTCAGACATCTTGCATTATAATTGATCTTACAGTGTGTTTTTTACCTTGGTGCAACCCATCACGGTGGCACTCTTTCACAGCCTGAGTGGTGACACAGGCTCAGGTTTAGCCATCCATAACTTTTATATAGCCTGAGAAGCCACGTGTGTTTCTACTGTTTTAAGTGGACTGTTATTTAAACTTAAAAAAAAAATAATCACAATATCAGAATAACAATGGGAATATTTTAAACTAATGAAAGGACACGTTCTGATCATAACTCATTAACTTCAGAGTGAAAGTGCTACTATGCAATAATCCTAATTACAAGTAATAACTTCTTTCTCCTTGGCACCAAGAATTTCAATTCACTGCAAATTCAAAGTAATTTAACAATAAGACTGACAGCGAGAACAACAGAGGAGCCACATCTATTTAGACAACATAAAGCAGCGCTTGCTTTACAGCAGTGTTTTGTGACTGACTGAACAACTGGGAAAACTCGGCAGGGCTGCTCTTTGAAGGAAAAGATGGATATACGTAAATTAATTTGGGCGTGACATGCCGATAGTGAATGCAACAGCAACACAATTATCTGTCTTCAAAAGACAGATACCGTTAAAAATAAACAAATAAACAAAGTGAAAAAGGCATGTGGGCTGCAGTATTATCCCACCATGTAACATTCACTTCTAGAGAGGCCTTCTGCAAGGGCAGGAGTCCCCCAGGCTCTGCTGCAGAGGACGCAGTCCCGCGCTGCCGGGAAAAGCTCTTCTGCAGAATAATTAGACAACAAAACCAACTGTGAAAAGCTTTGGGAGTCTGAGTCCCCTGTCCTCATCCTTCACAGTAAATAAAGGGTAAGTGATTGCCTTCTTATGAAAACAACCTTCCCCTCCACATCAGAGAATGGCAAAGGGAATTACAGAATCCTCCAAATTCGTACAGATTTCATGGCACAATGCTGTGGCAAGGCAAGCCTGGAGGATTACGAGAGGGTAATTACTCTCTGCAATAGTTTCTCTTTGTGTTGCTTTGCTCTAAGGATGCTGTATGGATTGCTCTCCTCTCAGTTCCCAGAGCAAATTACCTCCTGCAGCCTGTGAGCCATCTCATTAGAGGGTTTTGGGATACCCTGGAACAAAGCAGCTCAAGGCTGAGGTCTGCTAGGAACCTGGAGACGTGCGACCCGGGCCGTGTGTAAGTCTTCATGTGCATATTGCAAAACAAATGTCAAAAAGTTTTCAGTATTCCCAGACAAACAGAGAACAGCCTTAAAAAAAAAAAAAAAAAAAAAAAAAGTGTGAAGAAATGCTTTACTGTTTCTTCTCAATCGGGATGAGAGGACAGGGGTCTTCATGTCCCTGCTGATGCATCAAGGATCCCCACTTTTCCCTGTTCTCACTTTAACGCTGCACTCCACCCACCTCCCCATCTTGCTCCGAACCAAGGAGGACCAGCTGACGTTTCCTCCGAGACCACAAATATTATACCAAGCACAGCAAGCAGAATCACAGACCATTATGGAACCAGATTTTGCAATCCTTTTTGCTCCACTTCCTCCCTTGAAATTAAAGCCTCATGTGTCAGTGTCAGACTATTGCAGCCAGAAGCCCTCTCCTCCTCCAGCCCAGTTTCTTCTGCTCCGAGCTAATGCCATGGCTCATTGCCATCAAGGACACAGCTCCCTGCAGCAGTAGATCTGAACACTGGAAGGGGAGGTTGCTTTTTTTCCTCTGTATCCCCAGTGCTAAACAGCAGAATGAATTCAATCCAGAATACAGGAGACTCTTCCCACAGCTTTTTCTGGGAATATGGTAGAGTTATTGATTTCCTCTGTTTCCTGTAAGACTTATTTCCTGTGATGAGTGTGAAAGCAAATTTAGACATTAGAGTTGGCTGTATATTTTGTTGTATAAAACATGAATACTCTCGTGTCTGGGGATGGGAGCTGAGGGGGTTTTGAGGCAGGTTTCAGCCTAAGAAATGTCAATCTTTGAAAAAAATTTAAATTACACTGTCCACAGTAGTTGGGATTAAATGGTCTTATTTTCTCAGGCTTTTCCCTTAGATTAATAGACTGCCAAGTGGAAAGAGCACAAAGGTGCTCATACCACCTCATTTCATGCCATTTAAATGTCCTTGATATTTAGTCTTCCTAGAGCCCCTCCTGTAGCCAAAAGAGACTGCTATGAGTGGGCAGCCAGCTCTCCCTGGGCAGCGCAGTGGAAGCTTGCACCACTTTTTAGGTGCTTGACAAGAGATCTTGCTTTTGGAAGGCTGTTAGACGAGAGTAAAAGGGTGTTTTCACTGTAGCCTTAGCTTGAGCTCATACCCAAGTGCTTTTTCTACTCTTATCCTCTCCTGTTTGACACATCTTGTACTCAGTCCTGCTGTACTTTCAGCCCCTCCTGTCTGGCTTACTTGGATGAGAAGGGTCCCAGGTTCTGCTGGACCGTAAGTTGGAAACCAGGGTTGGGAAAAAATTGCGGTCACAGACAACTCTCAGGATTTTTTTAAAAAAAAAAGAAAAAGAAAACAAAACAAACTTGTTCCATGAAGGCCAAAATGTTGCAATGCGGAAAGGGCTATCAAACCAAAACTACACAAAACTCAGGCTGGTCAGTCACAGTACTTCATGTCTATGTTTTTGAGAAGTTTCAGTGAAATACTAATATTTCATTTCTTTTTGTTTCCAGAAGGCATGTGGCCATTTCAGAATATCAATTTTGAAATGTCACTGTCTTTCAAACAAACCAATTTGCTGAAGCTTAGCCTTTCCTGCCAGTACTTTCTACTTCAAACAATTGGCAGTCCTGATGAAATAATACTTAGGTAAAAAAAAAACAAAAACAAAAACACATTTCTGACTAGTTCTGATAACCTTGCAGAGCACACTGCAGCATGGATGTAAGCTACATCAGTCAAGTGCAAATGTTTCCTTGGTTTCTTCCCCCGGCTTCCCAAATGAAAATATCAAATCTCTGTCGGTCCATCCAGCCGGCTGGGAAAGTGAGCAGGTGACTTTGGGGCCCTTACACCCCTGGTGAGTTCAAATAAACCACACAATAAAACAGCCAGGCTGGTTATGATTCAATTTACTCTTCCTCAAAATATTGAGCATATAGAAAGCTGGTGCTGAAGATGGTGGCTTTAAGAGGTCAAGTCTTATCAAAGTCTATCAAGATCAAGATAAATCTTATTTAATCACGGTTTAGATTCTTTCTTGAAAGACATAGTCACTGGTAGGGTATTTTAACAGTCCTTCTTTTGGATGACGAGATTTTCTTAAGAAGATTTAGCTTCAAAAAACAAGCATTCATGTTCACGTTCACTCTTCTGCATACCGCACCTCACCCTTCCCCAGACCTTTCTGGCAGCTCTGTCCTCTCCCTTGCCCGCATGTGGCTGAGCATGTTTCTGCTTTGGAGGGAGTGACACCCTCCCTGGCTGCTGCCAAAACTAAAAGCAGTTCCTGATACTAATTCAAGTTCTTGGAAGAGTGCATTATGCTCATTTGCCGCTAATTGTCAGGTTAGAGATTCACGATGGCAACTGATTCCACATCTTGCACACATCTTCAGCAAGCCTATTTATATGGCACAAGCCCTATCCCGACTCCAAGCTACCAATGGACAGGAGCTGCCATCGTGAAATCATTCTCACAAATGTTAAGGGTGCAAGATAACAGCTCAGTCTGAGTGGCAGAAGGTTCAGAGGTTTGCACACCTTGGGGATGTTCTACTGCGTGTGCGCAGAACAGACATGGCGGCCAGGCTCTTTGCACCCCCACCTTAAGCCTGCGTGTAAGCGTGTGTTTATCTGCAAGCATAAAGATTTTTAAAATGCTTTCATTGGCTTGCACTGGGAGGTAGACGGCAGGATTAATAGCTGTTCTTCAAAGCTATAAACTGCATGGTGTGTTTGCTCAGACTTTGAGCCATGAGTTACTGCTGTAATTAAATCCAGAAGGAGAGACCATAATAACATTCTGACTTGATTTCCAGTGGCAGAGCACTGATTAAGAGAGCTACATAATAAATGCGAGGCATTTCAGAATCGCACTGTTGATGTTATCTGTAATTTTTTTATAATTAGAAAAGCCTAAAGAAAATTGTATATTATAATTACATGCATTATTAATCCTACTCTGTTATAATATGAATTCTTCTATGATTACAGGTTGCAGCAAGCTTTTTGTAATTTTTTTAAAGAGGTCCAGTGATTTGGTTTACAAAAGCCCTTGTAAACAACAGATAAATTGTACCATATTATTTCAAACTCATGCAAAACCAGAGAAAGTTCGAGTTGATGACTCGAAAATCCAAAAGGGAACAAACAGTTTAGGGGTAATCGTTTTCCTGTTTAAAGTCCGTGGCACAATGAAAAGAACATTCATATAGCTATCTTTTATGCGGTCCTTCACACAGAAGTCTTGAATAATGGAATGTGGAAGGAGGTAAGAAGGATATTTAATGCTTAAATACCAACGGTTTATAGTTCATTCAGCTCCTTTTGAGTAAAGTGACCTGAGCACAGGGTTTTGGTCTTGAATAAAATTGTATTTACCATCCTATGTGACTATTTAGTGTATATCTTTTCATCTCTCTTCACTTAAATAAGAAGGGAGTTAGCAGAAGATATACAGACGTTCTTAATTCACTGAGAAAAGTGACCGCAACATAAATAAGGGTCTGTATTCCCAGAGAAAGCAGAAACTCTCTAAAGTCAGGTTAGTTACGACAACCCCTCAGTCAAATTCACAACTGGTTACCCTTACAAGCAGTCCCACTGGATTCAGAGGGATTGATTTCTCATATGAGCAACTTGTCAGCGAAGTGTGTAAAGGTTTAATCATTTGGACTAAATTTCTTCAGGTCCGATTTCGCCTAATTCATTATGCTTGATGTAACAGATAAGGGCCAGACACCACTACTCTTTTTGCCATTCTCCATGTCAACACTTTAGAGACGTATTTGAAAGCTCATTTTTGGAGATACCAAAAAGAATTATAACATGAAAATTTACTGTAGATTAATAAGTTGAGTCTTTCATCACCTATTTTTTAATTAGAGGGGCAAAACTTGTAGGATAAATGGTAAGATGCACTGATAGCCTGTTAAGTGCCTGAGGATTAGCACAGCATCTCTAAGGCTTTGTGCGCTCACATCAGACAGCAGGCAGATCTCATACGCTACTTGAGCTGAATTGTTTGACGCATGTTTGGGTAAACTTCAACATAGCTGTTAACGTCTGAGTCGCATTTTAACTAATTTGATGAACAAACTCTACATCCAAAAAGAAACAAGAAAACTTTTACCAAATAGTAAAGCCAAAGCAAAGTACCTTCATCACCCTCATGAAGACAGAGGTAACAGGAGCCACTTGTAGTTAACCACAGACCTATCCTGAAACATCAGCAATGAGAATATGAAGCTGACAGAGCGTGGAAGTGGAAAACTGCAAACACAAATAGGCAATTCTCTCATTTCTGACACCATAACATCAGTAATCACTAAACCTCAGTAAGAACAGCCGTCATGCAGAACAGATCCCAAGATCACTTCTTCCCAGAACTGAAATCCACATGCCAAGACCACCAACATCACAGGACCACCCAATACCAGCTTTTGCCAGCCAGAACCATACAACTCCCATTTGGCTCGTGGAAATACGGCTGCATTAATGCCTGGTAAAGAGTATTTGGAGAATTGTTAAAAGGAGGTTCTGAACACGTTCCAGTCACTGAATGTTGATTCTGGCAGGCACAAACTGAGTCACGGTTGGTCCCACACTGAGTGGCTGCACTGCAGTCTGGGGCTCCCTCCAGATGGTTACAGATGCCTCTGAATGGGGACCAGCTGGTTAATGTTTTCTTGCCTTGGTTACACGCAGAAAAAAAAACATTTGCATCTTGGTTACTTTTGACGGAAAGTGGTTTTGTTTACTTCACTGTAGGCTCAATAAAGGGTGTTTTTTAGCTGGAGACAAAAGGGTTATTCTGGCAAGTTATGGAAATGTTTTGCAGATTTGCCTGTGATTTAAATGCTTGGTCCAATCTTGACTGAACTCTCTTGAGACAGACATAAATACCCCAAGTGGTACTGTCACACTAAATGCATTGGTTGTCTTGTTCACTTATTAGTTGCATTTTGCCATAACACGCGTTGACTGGCAACAAGCTTTGATTTCAAGACTTCTGGAGAGACTCCAACCTAGAAGAGCATTAGTCACCATCTAAATTTTGTCTTCATCAGCTTTGCATAGTATTTCAAGATGTTTACCTTGAAGAACAGATTCTTCTAGTCATAATTCTTGTAGACAAGAGATTTCCTTCTTCAATTTTTGTAATTATTGATAATTAAAAGGGATGAAGAAGCAATATGAAGGAGAAATCTTCTTGCTCCCCAACTGCCCAAGATTATATCAGAACAGAGGTTCACCTACCTGAAACAACACTGATTACACTAGAACCTGGCATTGCATCTGATCTTACCTTCAAAGTTTCAATGCCAGATCTCATTCCCAGAATATAGCTGACTTTTATCTTCATTATAAAGTAATCCGCCAAAGAAGAACTTTCAGTTTTTCCCTTTGTTGTGGGAAGAATTTACCTTTGTCTGACCTGCCAGATGCCGCTCTATCAAAACTCGCTTTACATAGGATTCCTCCATCTAAGAATGTTGAAGCATAGAGTTCTTCTTTATGGATTAACTGGAGTAACCCAACTCACCTGATCAGATTTAAATGCCAACTGATGACCAATTAGATTTGCTTTCTTAATTAAATGATTTTTTAAATATTACTATTAGGAAATTATTAATTTCTTAATACATTATTTGAAATGTTAAATATTAATATTTTCCTTGCTTGTCCACAAAAGATCAGATATCTCATGCCCTAAAGTACTTCTTATTCACCTTTGACAATGAGGTCGAGACACGCAGCATCAGGAGTGTAGATGTTTATTTTTGGTCAGATGCATCCTTGGTGAATCTGGATTTGCATATTTGAACCTCGAGACTTAGAAAAACAGGCCTGTTTGAGCACAAAGAATAGGTTCCACAGTAACAAACAGTTAATTTCAACAGGAAGAAACGATTTCTTATGAAGTGTTCTCATTAACAACAACGTAAAAATAACCACAGATTACCTTACTTGTGTTAGGAAACGTGCTTTGCTGGTACCCTAAACATGGAAGTGCAATATAAATTGTGTACATTTTCTTTTTACACTAACTGCTTTCTCTGCCATAAAAAGAGTCTCTGACTGCTAAAGTAAATTGATTCCATGTGCCAACACCCACACAAAACTAGTGAATATACTAGTAGATGCACTGTCCCTTTATGGAAACCCGTATCACTTACTGCTCTGGGAATAAGTCCGATGGGGTGATTCAAGACCATCTTATATAGCGCACAAGCAATTACTGCTGGAACAAGAACTCATTTTATACAAAGCTGTATTTATCCTTAGTTTGAAACGACACTACTTCACATTATCTGAGTGACTCTATAGAGACTATGTTCAGGCAGTTAACTCATTAACATTGCAGTCTCCAGATGGGCGAAGACAGATCACACAGATTTATATGTTTAATAAATAGCCAAATACAGCAGCTCCTTTAAAATTTTATCTAAATATTTTCTAACATAGCTAAGAGGTCACTCTGATCTATTTTAGTGTACCGCTTACAAAATCTATACTGCCTTTGAAGGCAATCCGTGGGCTAGTTTGTCTTTAAAGGTGCTGTGATACTTGCTGAATATAGTTGGCCACATTAATTGCCAAATTATGGCAAAACCTGACATCCCCTGAGTTTGAATAAACTTTGCTTCATGTGTTTAAACTTCAAATGTGGCTAATACCTATGGTTCATCTGCCTGTGGTTGTATTTCAGCTGCTTGCCTGAGTGTCTGAAGTTAAATCAAGTCTGATAGACTGAGATGTGACACTATATTCCTACTTAAGAGACTGTGGAGCTTCTCATAAGAGAAGCCCAGAAAATATTTACTTCTGCAGTATCCCAAATTCTAAGGAAAAGGTGAATATATAGGATTTAACTGAGCCTTTCTGTAGCCATTTGCTTTGAAAATTATAAAAAAAAAAAAATAGATAAATCAGAATAGGAACATTAAAATACTTACAAATGCTGGCGTTTTCATTCCTTGGAGGACCAGAACAGGGTACAAACATACTATCTAGAGAGCTTCCCAATTCTTGCATCAAATTCCTACACCAACAAAACAGTACTATGCAGGAAGGCACTGTGCCTGTAAACAGACAGTCGTACCATGCAAGGCCACCACTTCTCAAGATGTATTCTCATATGGTGCCCCAGTGCCTTCATTTAAGCCTTCTCGCAGAATAAAGCACACAGAATTTGGCCCATAATTTGCTATAGTACCCCAAATCGCTTCAGCAGAGATACAATCTGTGAACACCTACAGGACTAAAACCAGAGCTTTTCACTGCAACATAGCAAGATTCACTGCTCAGAAACTGAAGACAAGGAAAATCAAAATAATTATCATCATTATAAACATGTGTCTTCGATCAGCTGGAACAAGTTTCCCAGTGGTGGTAAACTCTGCCTCCTCCAGCGCCCTAGTGAAGACAGATATTGGTCAGAAATCAAACCGAAGTTATGGAGAAAGGATTCACTGGGTGGGGGTCGATGGTCAGAGTTCTGATTTTTTATAATTTGATTATATGTTTTGGACCAAAAATCCACGAATCTAAGTCTTTTCAAGTGTCAGGATTTTGACTAATTCATCCCTCTCCTCTCTTTACGACACTTTTAAGTGATTTGCGGGGCTCTTGCCTGATACTTCTATCTCTCCTAAGAGAAGTCTGCTGTTTCACAGGGAAAAATGCGTGAGGTAATTGACTCACATGTTATTGAAGCCTCTCTGCTTGCAGACGGATGCAGGCTCGTGTGTTGCCATGTTAACAGGAGTTACATGAAACATGGTCTCATTACTCATTAGAAACTCCTGGAATAAAGAGATTGTTTCGGCTACACGATGCTGATTTTTTGTGAGCGCTGCACATCCCATCTGCATTGCTTTCTGACTCCAAGAGTCCTATTGTGAATGTGAAGATCAGAGAGAGAGAAAAGGGAAACTAGCGCCTTGTTTAACTTTCAGCCTGATGCCAATACTCTTCGTATTGCAAGACAGAATAATCAAGGACCCAAAGCAAATTAATTCTCTATTCAAACATTCCTATCAGAAATTATGTATGGCAGAGTTCCCTGAAAATCATCAGCATATGGAGAATTTCTTCAGAGGTTTACAGCTCCCCAGGCTCTCTCAGATAAAGACAACATATTTAGAGAAGGGAATAGCAAGTAAAAGAGTCGGAGTGACAAACAGCATCATGTTGCCTTAACAGAATGCATACCATCCAAATGATGGCATCTTTGATCAGTTGGAACTAAGCCCTCCCATAACAGGGTCTGACAACTGCCCTCCCCCTGCTCACCTCAGGTATTTAATTACACGTAAGTGAATAGCAATAAACGAACTGAATTATGCAAAGCAGTCTCCTCTCAGGAAGGAGATAATGGCACGGCCACGAGAATTTCTCCCAGTAAGTCACTTACATCTCTAGATTTGCACAGTGCCATCAAACAATAGCCCTGGAAGGAATCAAAGGTGCCTTTACTTGAAGGCAGCATTGGTGTATGTCATTCCCGACAGATGTTTGTTCAATCTGCTCCTAAAGACCACACAGTCATAAGAACTTCACAACCTCTCCAAGCAACCCATTCCAGTGCTATAATACCCTTGACCTTTAAGAGGTTTTCTAATGCCCAGTTTAAATTTCCCTTAGGTTAATTTAAGCACATTACTGTTTGTCCAAACCGTCACAAACACAGAAAACCTTCTCCCCCTTTGAAATGGCCCTTTATGTACCTGAAGGCTGTGTCAGGCCTTGCTTCAGCCTTTTTCGCTGCCACTACATAACCCCCGGTCTTTCAATTTTTACTCATGGATCAGAGGTTAAAAAAAAAGGCAAAAACCCCACAACCTTTATTTATCGGAAGAAGACATTGAACTCTGTCCTGTCTATACACAACTCCTTTAAAAGCCTATTGATCAAAACTGGCCACAGTATTCCCACGCTGAGCAGAGCAGAGACCACTCTTGTCTGAACCTGGTAGTGGGATGTTTGTCTTTCTCACAGCAGCATGCCATTGCCCACTTCCAGTTAATTTTTGATCTGTTATAGCAAAAGATACTTTTCTGGAGAACTGCTTTCCAGCTAGCTCTTGCCCAGCCTATTTGCTCAGCAAAGTGTTTCTGGCTAAGAGTACTTTGCACTCATCCCCTGCTGAATTTCACCCTGTTTTTTTCAGACTTTTCTTTAATTTATCACATAAATGTAACCCCTTCCTCCAATATGCTTGCAGGCCTTCTCAGCTTTATGCCTGCTGCTAAATTGCCAAGGAAATTTTAATTTTTTTTTTTTAAATCAAGCTGTGTGACTTTTGTTCCTAATCCAATCCACAAGGGTTTGGTTTGTAGCAAAAAAGAAATTAAAACAGTTTAACATAACTTATTTTTGACCAACCTGTGTTGACTACTATTCATCTTCCAATTATATTTGTAAATGTTACAGACAATTTGTTATGGTTGATTTTTTTTCTTTTTTTCATCTAGAACTGTTGTTAATCTGACTGGACTATAATTCCCAAGCTACTCTGGGAAAAAAAAAAAAACATATTTTTTCTCCTTCTCCAGTATTCTTCAAGCTTATTGTAATTATCTGCAGATAGCTTTCATTCTCCATTGAGCAGCAGACCAATCCCTCCTTTGATCTTCCTCATTCTATTAATGATTTTTACAGAATTATTTCTGGTTATCTTTGAGGTCTCATTTTGTGCCTCGGCCGTTCTGGTTTTATCCCTGAATGCTTGTGCTGTTCTTTCTGATTTATTCTTAGAAATCTGACCTCTTCTTTTTTTCTGTGTTTTTCTGTCTGGTGTTAAAGTTACAGAAAAACACTTCTTCATCGACCCAGTGTGGCACTTCCTGAATTTCCTATTCTTTCAATGGGACAGCCTGAATTGTGCCTTTAGCTTACTCTGAGGAACTGATAACTTTATTTTATCTTCTCTTAGCTTTACCTCTGATTTACCAAATTTCATTTTATTGACATCTGCCTTCTTGAAACCCATTGCTTTTATCTTGATCTCTCTCACTTTCCCCTTCTGATACAGAAGTCCTGAGGCAATTTTAAAAAACAAAATTAGAAATCATCCAGTAAGTACAGCAGTCCCCCAATATTTAAGGGTAGGAAAGTAAAATATACAGAGGAACAAAACGTAGCACTTCAGCTGCCAAGTAGGAAGAAACAGTAGTCAGGAGGGGAAGCTCTGTGAGAAATGGGAATCTACCAGTATGTGCTCATGTAGTGTCAAAGCAACCCGTAGCTTTGGAGAGCCTTTTGGAGAGTCTGTTTCTGTCCAAAAAAGTGAGAAATTTTCTGATGCTCACTGAACGTGAGCCATGCTCTCTCAATCATAAAGTTCTGTGCTTCTGAGTACCCTCAAAAATCAAAGTAATCATCTCAACAGTGCAGCCAATACAGAAAGCCCGAGCATGATGTTTTTCCTTGAGCAGTGGCACTGTATTCCAATGCACCCATTTGCATTCACAGCTTTCCATTTCTTCTGTGGACAAAGCATAAATTTTTAACCTTGAACTTCTTAAGACTCATTTCTGCAATAAAGCACTTCTCTGTGCTCCAGCACGGAAAGGGAGCTCATCTGGATCTCTTCTGAGGTGCCATGCACAAGTGAACACAGGAGATTTTAAGCACTTGCTTGAAGACGCAGGTCCCCTGATGGGCCGTTTAACCCCAAATGGAATCACTTCAGAAAACATGGCAATCAGTCCAAATAAGCCTTTGACTCGCAAGCATTTATCCACTACCCAGAAGTAGATATTTGAACAACTGTGGTTTTGAAACAGCATCCCCCAGTGCTTTAAATAACCCAGCAAGTCCTCTCATTATAGAAATCAGCACTGACACCAACACCTTCTTCTGCACTACTTACTCCATACCAGCCTTTCTTTCCTGGACCTGCTGCCACTTCTCCATGGACAGAAAGTGATAGACGTTCACCATCTTTACAAGGGAGTGGGACCTGCAATCTGCCTGGCAGCTAAGCAACTCCTCATTGAGATTTCATTCCTAGAAAGACAAAGCCCAGATGTATAACAGCCCTCCGGCTATTCTGCATATCCCTCTCTGCCTGTGGGACTGATTGACCCTGGTGGCTTGCGTGTAGTTGCCTCTCCTCCTGATGCTGCCGAGAGAGAACCAATACCCCTTTTCAGCTGGTGGGGAAGGGACATGACTTTTGGCGGCTGTCAAGGACTGGACATGGCGTGTGGCAGCTGATGTCCGTGGAGATGACATCTGCCAGCAGAGCTGACTGCAGCACGCACCGTACTCCAGCAACGAACTAAACACACGTAGAGGTACTTCTGTGGGTGCCCTCATCCCCGCAGTAGATGGATGCTTGTTTCAGGCCTTCCCCTCATAACACAAGGTTTATGACATTTGAGAAAGAGAAGAAAATAGGGATAAGGGGTGTTTTGGATGCCTGTAAAAAAATAAGAATAATCAAGTAGGAAAGAACCAAACAGCGTTAACCTTTCTCTTCAATATGCCTTTTTTGCTTTTTTGTGTAGTTAGATATTTCACTCTCTGGCCTGTGAAATACAGGCAACAGCTGCCCTTTTGGCTGGACAGATGAGCCCCAAAACACTGTAGGCACACCGATGGACAGTTATTTCTGGGCAGGAGTCCAGGGGCTGATCTCAGTCCCCAGCCTTCTGCAGGGCTTGGGAGCAGCCTCTGTAGGCAAGCACAAGCTTCTTTCTCTCCTTTCGGGGTGATTATCAGCAAGAGCCACTCTCAAAATGCATCTCTCTCAACATTTGAAGAGGCAGCAGAATACCCTCAGTGGAAAATCCCCACATCTGAAAGATCCTGTGCCTGGAAGCTGGCCAGGGCTTGCTGGCCTGCGGACCAGATTGCGAGATTCAGCTTTGCAGCCAAGAATTTTCCCCACTGGACCAAAGAAATGCAGGAGTCCATTTCCAAGCAGCAGCAAGCAGAAAAAAAAAAGTGCATGGGGTGAGACGAGTCCCAGCAGTCCACAGCAGGCGAATGTAAGCTGATATTTTACATCTCTAGCCCTTGTCTGCTGTGTGGTCCAGCAGCATCAGTACGCCCGTGTACGTTTCCCGGGAAGGGGATGGTAAGAAACAGCAGATGTTAAGAAGACAAGAAACCTGAAGCCTTCCAGGGAGAGCTGCCTGCACTAACCACAGGAAAATATCAAGGGAAGAACTGGGTTAAGCCCCTCTTCCTCCTTCTCAGCAACGCGTACCACTGAATCCACCGACTCTATCCCAGCACCTATGCACCAAATGGTCTCTTGAACAAAGTCCAGCCAGGGGAGATGGTGACTCCCTTTACACAGTTATCTCTCGATAAATTACTCAGTTGAGACGTGGGTACAAATCCTAAACTAACCTGAGGTAGCTCAAGCCCCATCTTCCACAAACTGTGGAGTATTTGCCTGTGGGACTCTGTTAAATCCCTGAAAAATAGCGTAAGAAGAAACAACTTGGAAGCAACTTTTCCTACCCCACCCCCTTTTCTTAATGTTCTTGTCAAGAGCACAGTCCTGTGCATTGCAGGGGGATTAGACCCTGTAGGCATCTGTTGCAGAGAGCCCGCTGAATAACTGCCTGTTTACAGTACTGACGTCGAACCCAGCCTGTGGGATCGGTGGGCTGCCTTGGCGGGGCTGAGGGATCGCTGCTCCACCAAAACTCCATAAACTCGTTCTTCTCGTTACCGCTCGCTCCCCACAGCAGCTCTCATTCCAGCTGGGGAAGGAGTGTGCTGAAAAACTAATGAGGAGATTTAAATATCTGATTAAAAGATAGGTAGACAGAGGGAGGATGAGGGAAAAGGAGGATGATATGTTTTGGAGGGAGAACAGGCTTACAGATGCCTCTGGTTCTGCCACCTGGTAGCTGTAACTTGTCTCTGCAGTAAAGATGGGTCCAAACATCTCCTCTACATTACAGGAGACCATATTCATGTCTGGATCTTGCTACTGTCCTCTATTTTCACGAGAGGTCAAAACTTCTCTTCCTGGCCTCTGCAGCTCCAACTTTCATTTAATGTTTTCTCCCACTTATTTTGGACACATTGCAGTGGACAATACCAGGGGAAATTAGGTTTCCTTTGCTTACCATAACAGCATCTCCCACAGTTTACTGGGCCAGACCCATATGTAAGTTTTCATTAGTAACTGAACCAGTTTCATCACTACTTTAGGGGAACGAATCGATTGACCAAATTTGCAGGTACAACTTCGTGTGCCTGCAGGGCTCAGTTGGTCGCTGCATTGACTGCCTTCTGCTCAGAAAACTTTTCATCCATTAAAGCTGATCACATCTTTTCCCTTCCTTTGCTGAGAAAAGACAGGGTAATTAAAAAAAATAAATAGTAGTCTGAAATAAATTAATGCTACAATAATGAAATAAAATCACATTGAAGGCAGAGTCTCATGTAGAAGGGCATGAGAATTGAGTGCTCAGAGTGCCACGCCATTCCCAGTGGACCTCCCCACTGGGTAGGCTCTATAATCAATGACACATGCCATTTCTGCAAAAGACAGCCCAAAGGCACGCCGGGGTGAATTAGAGAGACAATTTCAAGCCTATCGTGATTTTCCTGCTTTTGTGAGTTTAAATCTGATCTTTAACGTTGTTTTAAAACAATTTTTGTGGTTTAATTAGATATAGCGACAATAAGTCAATAGCCAGTCTAACATTTTCTGGTCTCCAGCCTAGAAACAGTGGAGCACTGAGTGCGTGGCAGAACTAGGAGTCTATCTGCACATCTTAAAAGCCTTTTAAGCCTGCAGTTTAGCTCACTCCTCCATGTGTACCAATCTGCTAAATTTCCCTATACATGCTATTATTTTCAGATACCACCTTCTAAAGCTTGAAATAACATCTATATGTTTTTGTTCTAAACCCACGTCTAGCAGTGTGTGGTTTGATAGTTTAAATCTTCTCTTCCATTTGTCAAGCCTGCATTAATTTGCAGGGGAGGCATGATTCAATATGAACCTTATTGATAAAACCAACTAATGGCTGGAATTTACATAGAAATAATACAGGCATCAAAAGCTATCCAGGAGTTTGAAGCATCAGAAATAATCACAGTGCATTGAATAAGATCATATGAATAATTCAAGAGCTTCAGCATCAGTTTTGGATTCCTATAAGATCACTGTTCTTTTTTCCAGAATGGTAAGCTTAAGAAAAAAAAAAAAAAAAAAAGAAAAGAAAAGAAAAAAATCACATCGAGCCTTGTACATTTATTTAGCTCATCTTAAAAAAATATTACCCCTCCAATAGCTTCCCATGACTAATAAGAGTAAATGTAGGTGTGTCAGATCAAAACCAGTACTTTTTTAAGATAAATTTTTCTAAAATATCTACTAACCACAAGGCATCAAAACTTCTGATGAGAAATAAAAAATAGGTATCAACGTTAATTTATTTTTTTTTTTTTTAATTTTTAACAATTTGCCCTAAATATTTCTGTCCTGCTCTACTATTAACCACTGCCACTAATGTGGGACAAGGGCAGAGCGCCGGGCTGGCCCAGGGCACCCTCTGCCTACTATAAATACCCTTTTTCAAACAAACTCATGCAATTCCTTCTGGGATGCAGCCCACGTGGGAGCTACGCCAAAATACTTGTGGCAGCGACTGTGCCCAGGGGCTCTGTACTGCCCCTGCGTTCACTCGCTCGGTCATGTCCTCTCCCCTGGCCCAGCTGCTAAACAAATTTGGGCATCTTTCTCACACCTGAATTTCCACATGGCTCTATGGGCCACTTTTATTCTCTGTTGCCCATTTTTATTCTCTATTGCCCTTTCTTCGGTGCTTCAGCCCCTATTTTCCCAGTACTCAGCAGGCTGCTCCAGCCCTTGCATTGCGTGGAAAGGGTGGTCCAGATTGCAGGAATTAGCTGCCCTTGGAAGAGGGGTAGAGAGCAGGCCCAGGTTTCAGCCATGTCTCTAAATGTATTTATTATAAGAGATACAGCAGGATCTTGTTTGAATAGACAACAGACAGGAAATTAACAGTTAAGGCTGAAACTCTAGTCCTTCATTCCTGTGATTAAAAGAAAACAGATATCATGCTGAAAGAGAAAGACAATTTCAGCTTTCATGTAGCACTGTCCTTCAAACGGTGCTTCACATCAGGCATTATTTCTCTGCAGAATTTAGCCATTAATTTCCTTCATTTAAAGTAAAAAGCATCCACAGAAGATTATAAAATGCTCCATATTCCCAAACAGACAGATCATAATGGCTCATCCTGAATACGCCATTCTGTGCCTCCACACAGATATTAAATGGCTGAGATAAATCGTGGCTTGGGGGTTTAGAGAGGCATCATGTCAGTGATAGCAATGGATTACAAACTTCCTCCTTTAGACAGCAAACACCCAATTACCATCATCATCTTCCTTCACGCTTTGAATAGTGAAGGAGGGGTTGGCATGCATAATTTTTCATTTCTCAGTAGATGGAGGCTGATAGGGTAATGCGAGTTGCAACTGAACACATTGATATCCAAAGTAATTCATAAACCAAATGCCACATTGCACAACCCGTGGGGACGTTACGGTGAGAGCAAGGAGTCTGCTCCATTTTTATGTCCCTGTATGGTGTGGGCGTGCGTAGGGAGGCATGTAAACACTCTGGATATTGCGCCATGAGCAAATATGACGCTTGTAATAAAAATATGTTCTTCAACATAGCACATACAATAATCTGTTCTGATCTCATAGCTGACCCTGTTTTGAGCAGGAGGTTGGACTAGACGCCTCCAGAGGATCCTTCCAACCTGAGTTATCCTATAAAATGGCAGGGAATGGCTTATATCAGGTGGCTGAAATCAGCTGGGTCTTTAATGTTTGTTCTCTCCATAGCTCAGGTAAATAGAGAGTTCAGAAAAGGTAATTATACTGAGCAATAACAATTAAATATTAATTACCTAATGAGAAATTAAATGGTTATTAAGAAAGAGGGGGGGGGGGGTCAAAAAGCTCTGTGAGTCCATGGTGTTTCCTTTTGGCCACATACAATAGCAAGGGTCTTTGAAGAGTGACCCTGGTGAACGGTCTTCTTCCAGGACAAACGAAAGGCAATACATGACTTAAAATCCAAAGAGACATGCCACCCTGAACCTCTTGCCACAGCAAAGCTCCTTGACCCCTTTTCTTTCAGGGAAGGGTGCTGGAGGACCCAAATCTTTACTTTCCTATGTATGTTTTAAGCCAAACCCATTACATTAATTAGCAACACGCTGCATCCTACCATCATCCCTGCTGGGCCAGCTCTCTGCACACTCTCACCAAGTTTGCAACACCACCAAACTGGATTGAGCGGTTGTCATGTTGGAGGATAGGGCCCTATTCAGAAGGACTTGGACAGGATGATGGGAACCTTGTGGAGTTCAGCACAGCAAATACTAAGCCCTGCATGTGGGATGGGATAACCCTGTACAGCAGTACAGCACAGGGACTGACTGGTACTGTAACTAGGGGTATGAATTGCTCTTCTTTGGAAATAATCAGAATTTGACTGGGCAAAGAGACGATGGCCCAGCTGTAAGCAGAAGTCAGACCAGATATCTTCCAAGCAAAATAATTCAGGGAATTCAACCCTTGACCTGCCCAAGAGCTCCAAGCATGGCAGAAGTCTCTTAATTGAAGTGTTACAAGCTCTTCCTTGCTGGGTGATATGAGGCTTTTCAGTTCAAGCTTAAAAAATGTTCTTTAGAAACTTGCTAGCAATAAAACACAAGAGAGCTAGCTGGAAACAATAATTAAACATAAATGATTAAAAAAAGATTGATCCCACTTGCAAGTATTTAAATATGCCAGCTGCTAAATTACAACATTGGCACAGACCTGGGTGCCTGTGCCCATTTTAAACAGTGCTCGATGAGATCTGTGCGGAAAGCAGGCTGCCCATGCTGGCCCTTGTCCTGTGAGCAGATCAGCATGCTTGAACCCTCAATGACCAGAAGAACATTGAAGCGAAACCCCCATGACTTCACAGGGCCTCAGGACGAGACAAGTATACATTGGGATGACCTGGACCATGGGATCATGACTTTAGACAGCCTGGTGCAGTTAGAGGGCTCTGCAAAATCTTTTTAAAGTTTCTGCTTGAGGAAAGCCACCCAAAACTTAGGAAGAAGGGAATAGAGAGCAAGTGGTATCTGGAAGAGGTTGGTTAGCAGGTGGGCACATCACTAATGCTGCAGCTGTAACCTACGCACATCAGTCATTCTGTTGGAAGTAAATCCCACACTCAAGTCTGGCAGCATCCAAGCTGCCTCTCCCAACAGTTCCCCAGTCCCGTTTTTCACTGCCCAGAAGTAGTCTCTATTTTGTTAAGTATTAAGGCACATCCCTGGACCCTTTACAGGCACACATTCCCAAGAACAAACATAGGATAAAGCTGCAGACAGGAAGGAAGCAATCACATACGTACATTAGCCCCTGTGAATAGGGGCTGCACATATAGGTTGATTTGATCCCTTACTCCACCTGCTCCATTTGCAGGCTGAATCATTCCAGCATGAAAAAGAGCACTAGAAAGGGGACAGGGGCTCATACGAGGGGCCTCCGCTTCCAATTAGGGCTCAAGGCATTCACTGGTTAATAGCTGAGAACATAGCACGAGATTTCTGTATGCCTGCCCTGCCAGCTGGAAACAAAGGAGCGGTGGGCACATACAGCCTGTCTTCGGGAATCATCTCGTGTCCCTTTCACCATCACTTCTGCTCACACGCATGTATCCGGCTGCATGTCATATGCATCTCCTGCTTTTGTTAGTCATTTCATTTGTAGGCAGGGGATCACCTCTGTTGCTCCCTTAATTATGGAAAAGTTGTCTGTGCACAATTTAAACAAGCCCCCGTTCTGCTCTTTATCAATACTGAACACGCTTCCTGTCTCTTCGATGCTCCAGCTTGCAGCCACACAACATTTGTTCATAGCTGCAGGCTATGTCAGCGAGACTTTGATAGAGCAACAAAAGAGTTCCTCGTTCAAACAAACAGCACTAGTGAATCGACCCGAGTGTTGCAAACGCTGTCAGGATCGCAGCCGACTGGAGCTGCACCGGCTCGCGGCTGGAAATGGTATTTTTCAATATGTACAGTGAATACTGTTACAGCACCTGCATCTCCCTCGGGAGACGTTGCCAGTGCTCCTGTCTAACCTGGCCTTTAAGCTGCGAGTGAGCATCCAGGAATGTATCACAGCCCTTCAGGAGGCTGGGGTGCTGATCTGCTAGACACCGTATGGATGTACAGGAAAGGAAAAATCTCCCTTGTAACAGAGGGACACGCACACCAAGTACCTTGAAGGCCCTGCAAGTCCTTCCCACTCTCCACAGGGAAATCAAGCTCTGATCTTAGACATCTAATTTAGGTTTGCAGTGCTCACTGCTGTAAATAGCTCCAGGAAGCACTCACAGTCCTGCAGGACAGGGCACAAGCAGTGAGAAAACACAGCCCAGGAATGAAGCATTGCGTCTGTGTGCTTGCCAGAGGTTCCTTCTGACCTTCTCCCAACTTGTGGGTACCACCAACGGTGACCAGCAAGAAGAAACCCTGAGGACGCCAGGCTAGATGGTTAGTGAGTGGCAACGGATGATATCTAGGGGTACCTGTTGATCACAACTGATGTATCCTGCTCTAAATTGTTGTAGTTTGGCTGCAGGGAAGAAGGTTGTCTGCCGACCTTGTCCTTGCAGCTCTGGTGTGGGCAATGTAGACATACTGGGGTGGGTGGGAAAGCTGTGTCTGCCTCAAGAGCAGTCAAACTTGCTCAACAGGGTCTGCTACAGAGGCAATGGGCAGTTTGATTTGCAAACCTTTGCCTTCCACTCCTCCTCCCCAGGAAAACTGAGCTCTCTAGTTCTGGTTCACATCCCAAGATCTTGTGTTTTGGGTGCTCCCTGGGAGGCCAGGTGTAGGCAATCCCAGCTCAAGGTCAGGCTCTGTCCCATGGAGGTGGGGACAAAGGCATGAAGGAGCCCAGGAGAGACGTGGCTGAGTAGGGCCTGGCGCTGCCAGCAGAGTACAGCAGCGGCCATCAACATCATGAGCAAACGGGAAGATTGCAAAGGAAGGGGGTTGTGTCCTGTATCCCCCGACACACATCTCACCTTCCACCTCTCTGCACAACACACATGGTCTGATCGGATACCCAACACAGGCAGACACAGTTGAAAATGCTATCTCAACAGTCACAGAGGAACCAAAACGCTGCTTAGCCCATCTTCAACAACAAAGGTCTAAAGTTTATGATGTTTTCTCATTTTACTTCTCCCCAATTAGAAGAACACTTAAAAACAGGAACTATGCACCAGCATTATTACACACACTAAAAAACACTGTATTTATGCCTTGAGTTGTTTCATCTCAGAGGCAAAATCAGGCCTTTGCTGATTGCCAAATGCCAGGAAACTTTAATGAATCGGTTTTGTTATACAGGATAAATGACATCAAATCTATCACACCATAAGTGAGGGCTTAACTTTTATTTGCATAATGATTAAAGCAAACTTGCAAATCGCCTTTTACACAGGTAATAATTATCTGCAGCTTTTATGTGACAGTGGACTTATTTCTGGTGGCTTTAGCACCAGTTTTTCAAGCGAAAGGGGGTTTTGGACCTTTCTGTTTCGAGCTGCCCAGCCTGAACTAATCTTAAAAAGGCTTCAAAGGTCAGCACTTTCTGAAGTTGAAACCTGGCTGAAAGTATCTTCCTGTGCATACAGAAAATCACTGCTTGCTTTTTCAAACCCCAGCTGCCACTGCTCAGTCTCATGACCATATACAAGCAAGAATCAAGGAAACAGAATATCTGTGGGCCACAAAAATGCTAGCAGGGTGTGATTGTTTTACTGCAGGAACAATACTAGGGTGTATAACAATATACAGAAGAAAAAAGACACTAACCAAGACAATCCAAACAAATGTCACATCCCTGACAAGTGCTGGCACTTGGATTTTAATTTACATCATTGGGAATTGCTGCCAGGTAAACTCCAAGTGTTAGAGCCTGAACATTAGTCAGAGCAATGGTCCATCCAGAGCACGGTGTCTTGTGACTTGCACGGGGAAGGAAAGGATGTAACTTTTGGCCAAACCTCCAAGCTTCTGGCAAACCAGGACTTTAGCAACAGCTCAAGCAGGAGGTTGCATCTGGACCCCTCTTTTGTTCAGTTGCCACCGCATGCTGACCTTTTCACAATTTGTCAAAGCCCTTTCGGAATCCACCTTTGCTTTTGTAACAGCCTGTGCCAAGAAGCTCAGTGACCTTAGTTATATTCTGAGTAAAAAGTACTTCAGTCAGATTGTTTTGTTGCTACTAGTTCTTGCTTTGTGCAAAATAGCAGTGAGTCAAGATCATCACACTCAGCTGAGCAAACCCTAACCCCGGAGGAGACCTCTTCTGAAGGCCCTCTTTCTTCCATAGCCATTACCACTCCTCAGATCTTTTCCAATTCAACTTGGTGCTCTTGAGAGAGTGTGGTCAGATCTGCAGGAAGCATTTAAGCTGAGAGCATAATATAGCTTTATATGACAGTGAAATGAGGGTCATTTTACCTTGCCTGCAGGTGTTCGGGTGCATTTGCAAACACCTTCATATCAAGTACTTGAGGCCACAAATGAGTCTGCAGGTGCAAAAGCTACAGATTTATGTGGACTTCCAGAAATTCTGACTTCAGGTCTCCACTGCACCTCAAAGCATAGTGCCAAGGGCCAAGAGGGAGACAATGCTAAAATTTAAATAGCACACACAGCATGTCAGGGCCTTGTGCTTCCTACTGCTGGCTGTTATCTCAATGCAACACATCCAGCACTGCACTTGGGGGAAAACAAGCTTGAATTATCTGTTGGTGGAGGGGCTGTTGTGCACTGATGTGTCCAGAGCACATGAATGAAACCTCGGGTCCAGCAAAAATAGGCCAACAGATGATGCGTGCTCCTGCTTCCCTTCTGGACCTTGAACCGAGGTCGCCTTCTGGCTTAGCTCCGGGGTTTTACGATATGACTGATCAAGTGCTTAACTCAAAGCTCCCTCCCCGCGCTCTGCCTGGCTTTCGTACAAGCCAAAGCCAGAACGTGGGGTTTTAATTTATACCACTAGAATAACATGCTCAGTTGTTCCACCGACAGAGAAACACACGTCTTAGAAATGTCTTTTGCCAAAGTCTCTCTTTTTTTGCAACAAGCATGCTGGCCGATCTGTCGGCCGAGAGCGCCCTTCATTACTCTGCAGCAGAACCCCAGCTTCCCTTCTGGCACTGCATCTCCAGCAGAAAAGGCCAGAGAGGGTCACCAAGGCACAGCAGGCAACACAGCTGCCTTCTCCTGTGTCCCACCAGACACACATCCTTGCTGCACCAGGACAGAGAGAGGAAGGGCACAGATTTCTGCGAATCCAGAGGCTTGTATGCAGTTTTCTCTTTCAGGATGACTGGGACTGCAGAATAAAAATGACCGTATGAGGAATGAGTCATCAGAGACATTTTCCACCACATCGGGTAGGCAAGAAGCATGTACACACCAGTGCCAGAGCTTCAGGCCCCTGTACCCCTGGAGCTGGGACAGGCACTGCTGATGTTCCCGGGGGGACTACAGCAAGCTCTCCACCAAGGGCCGACACGAGCACAGCAAATGCTGTCTGTACACAGTCCCAGCTCCGCAAGCACAAAAAGCACAGACAGAATAATAAAATTGTTTAAGGTGGTGTAGGTAGCCACATGAATATGCAGGAAGCCAATAATTTCTTTTCAGGCTGATTTGGTGACCTCCAGCTTGCAGATTGCTCACGCAAGGAAAGGTGAGGCAGAGAGCGGTGCTTTATAAGCTGCAGATAAGGACTTGACTGGGAGATTTATTGATGGAAATGTGATAAGCAGGAGTGAATGGCAGCGTCGAAAAGATGGTCCCACTTCCAAAGAGTGAACAGAAAAGAGTGTTTACCTGCCTTTGTAATCATGTGGCATTGATTTCTAGGTGCGATTCGATATCACCTGGTGTCTCCCTCATCTGTGCAGAAATTGGGATTAATACAATAAGAGGCCCTTTCCCACGTGCAATTTTCAAGTGCCTGCAGAACATTGTATCACTCCGATGGTAGTCACCACTTCCGAAGGCATGTAAGTCAGGTAGGAATGCTTTCCTTTTCAGATATGACTTGGGTCTCAGTCTATAGGGTATTTAGGCATTTAACTTCTGGTCAGGCACTCAACTTTCACCAACGTTAGCAAAAATCAAAGAAGTGGAATGATTAAACAGGATAAAGATACCAAGAACCTTTCTGTACTGGGGTTTTATGAGTCTACGTCCCAATGCTCTTCCGCTTGAAAGGACTCTGAAAAGCCAAAACTGATTTTAAAAAATGGATCCAGAAACCATCACCACGGGATCTGTGGACTGACCTTCCCACTTCTACCACAACAGCCAGGACTTTTTAACAGCCTATCAGGACTCGCATCTCAGTGCCCTTGAAACCCTATGATGGTACTTCAAGCAGGGCTGTGGGAGCACAGGATATCTTGTCTCTTGATTTATTCAGCAGTACTGGGACCTTCAGCTGTATGCTTCGTTTTCCTCCCTTTACATCCAAATGCTTTGAAACGACACAGCTAGGAATGAGGCAGCACTGATCTACCCCTGATGTTTAAACACCTTTGGTTTACATTAACTATCCATGCAGAAAAGTGCCTGAGCAGTGGTTTTCTCTTTTCCTGGGCTACCTTAAGATATTTTTTTTTTTTCCCACAGGACTGCAGCTTCTCTCTAAGACCACTTGGAAGATGACCTTTCAGCACGGAAGTGTGCGTTGGAACACATGGCCAATCTTTATCTTGGCATGCTGGGGAGGTTAGCGGAGGTCGCTTCCAAACCAGGTCACTGCTGCGGCACACCTGCTGCCCAGCTGGAGCTGCTCTCGCTGGACCCAGCACAGCTCCGCAGCGCAGAAGGGGCCATCCCATGCGCAAGGGACCGCTGCGGACAATTTACAAAACCACAGACAACTTCTACTTCCCACTCCCAATCCGCTCAGCTCCTCAACGCCTGTTTAGCTAACCACTCTGAAACTTAGGCTTGGATTTTAGTTGGATGGGAACTTGCACTGTAGATGTCAAGAGCACGAAGGGCAGATTTTAGTGTTTAGCCTTTCTGATTCAGCCTGGAAGTCCACGCAAATGCTAGAGCATTTCATTACTCCTATAAATCCCAGTCAGCAAAGAGGGTTGCAGCTGTATGAAATCCTGACACTGCTCTGAAATTATATATCCCTGCAGTACCGTCCCTGCTCAGCATACTGGAATGTCAGCCCCACAGCTGAATCTTTCTAAAGTGGTCATCAGATGATTCATGAAAATTTCTGCTTCAGAAAAATAACAGATGGGGTGGGTGAATGCAATAAAGGCCAAATAACCCACAGCAGACACATTTTCTGTAAAGCCTCACAAATACAACCTAGCCCCTAATAGATTGTGGCAATGCACCTGCCAATATAACACTCCTAGACCATCTCCTGGGGCCTAATATAGATCATGGCCTTAAGTGTTATGTGCATTGAATGAGGTCAAATGCTCTTGGGGTTCTGGTGATACTGATGACCTGAGAAAATAGAATTTACATCTCTAGATGACCCTGCAGAAAGTCATTTATAGTCATTCAGGGAACAGCAATTCCCAGACTCCTGAAGGTGCTATAGGATGAGCAGTTATTGTATGGTCCAGCCACCTTGGCTCCATTTCTACAGTGTAACTGTACCTGAGCCTACAAACGGGCTACCCAAAGCACAGTGAACTCTATGCCCCTGTGTCACCAGCAGCCCACAGGCATTTGTGCCTCCGTTGCAGACCCCACATCTTCTCTGCTCACTGTTTCAGAGACTTGAGGAAAGAGCCAAAGCTGTTTTGTTGACACGATACCATGGGATATACAGCAGCCAACTTAAGTCAGGCCCTTACTCCTGACTTATCCCATAAGTAGGAGCATACTTGGGCAACACAAAGAGACAGTCTGGACCCAGGTTTCTGTCCCTGCTGTTTACAGGTCCTGTATACCAGTTCTGACGTGTACTTAAAAGAGCAACTAAATATGGCCTCTGGTGTTAATGGTCATAAAAGCACTGGAGATTAGACAGACATCACAGTTTTTCCCACTTAAAGGCAGCTTATTTTATCAGCTATCTGCATACTAGACTGACTTCTATTACAGGCACTAAAAAAAAAAACCAGATCCCAACGTCTGGAAACATCACTATCAAGACCAGTAACATAAAAGACAGTTAAAATACAGGTTAAGAATCAGGCACTAATAGGAATGCAACACATGTATCAGTGCTTAATACTTACCTAATGGGAAACATGGCTTTCTACAACCCTGTACAAACTCAACTGGTCATTCAAGGCTGGTCTTAGCCCATCGGTAGGTGAGCCAGTCCCAAGAACAGGCTGCCACAGCTCTACCACCTTCATTAATATTTCTGATGTGATGGTTTGGAGGAGAGAAAGTCTAAGAGTTGTCTCCTATCCTGCTGGTCTTTCTGCTGCAGCAGAGGGGCCAGGAAGGGTCCCTTCCTGCTGGTGCTGCTCAGTGAACTGCCAGCAGGACCCTGCTCCAGGACGTGTCTCCGATCTCCAGGGCAGCCAACAAAGCTCTAAGCAGATCGAGCCTGGTGGGAGACATGATGGAAAAAAGGACCTATTTAGGGATATCCAGCCCAAATCTTCCCAACCAGCCTGGATTCACCCTTAACACATCTATTCTTCCCAACTTGTTTGTCAATCCTGCAAATAATGCATAACTCTGCAAGGCATTGGTAGAGGTGCTTGTAGACTGGGCTTGCTAAAACTTGTTATATTACTGGTAATCATCACAACCATCCGTAAAGCAGATCACTGATGTAGTTCACTGTTTGGTTTCCAGCATCAGTGTCAAGTTACTGTCTACTGTTATATTGAATTAATAACACTTAACCTGCTTTTGAGACACACTTGGAGCCTAGTAGAATAAATCCTCTATGCATAATAAATATTATGCATGACTTAAGTGGAAACTGTTTAAATAAAACCTGGTATTCCTGCAAAAAAAAGCAACCCCAAAAGAGAGAGATTTTGAAACTGTGATCAACTGGAACTTACCTCTTAAGTAGATTTTCACCAAGTTCAGAGGATCAATTCCATAATACCAATCAATTCAACATAATACCAAGTTAACTGCCTGACAAGTACTGATGTGTGATTCCAGATGGAAACGAAATTGAGGACTTCACTAAGCAGGATAAGTGTCCAACTGTGCTTTTCAATGCCATGAAAAATCTAGAGAAAAGCCAAAGTGGATGGATTCCAAAATATTTTAAACAGGCAAACTCTTCAGGCCGGACAGCTGAGAAAGTCATTGATACATGATTAGAGCACGAATGACAACCTGAAAAACTGTCATCAACACACCTTGGAATCTGTGACAACTTAATTAAGAGAGGTTAATAATTGCTTTACAAGAAAAAAAAAGGCAAGAAACTGTTATGAAATTTGCAACTTTACTGAGTAATTTTGGGGTAGATAATTTAAAAGACCTGTTGAATTCTCTTGTAATTAGCTATAGCTGCGGTAAAAAGAGTGTCTTCATCTCACCAGACATCAACATCTGCAGTGTAGGAGTCTGGCCAAACAGGACACTCTTAGGTACCCTCTAAGAATGAGATGGAGTGCTCTGACATGACATACTTTTCTCTCCATTGATCGTAAAGGGAGTTTACGTGTTTAGGAGCTAGAGCTATCACAAGTATGAGCAATTTTAGACTACAGCAGAAGGAATTTAGGTAAGAGATAAGTGGATTCAAAGATATTACAATTGCAACATTTGGCATATTGCTTTCATGTATTAAATTGCTTCAATATTACATGAAGAAAGCAAGGAAGAGAAGCTTGCCTCATGGTCAGCAGAAGGATTTGCTGATTTGAGTCGTTCCTTCATTAAAAAGTAGCCTCTCCATCCTGTAGGAGTGTCTTTTTCATCTAAACTATGACAGAAGGTCAATTTTCTTCCTGCACCTGTGTGTTGCCCAGAGCATCTGTCTTTGAAATGTTGAGATATTTTCCCCACTTGATTCAACATCCATTTGTGTCCCCTTGAATTGTCAGGGTGTTGAATTGTCCTTGTCTAGTTTGACCGCCTCTCTGGATGAAAGATGTCTCTCCTGGTGCATGATGGTTATAGCACTCCCAGGACATCCTAAAGTTATTCCTACAGTTGGGAGGAATCTGTCAATGTTGCATAGTCCACACAAAATACTTGCCTAGGAGACAAAAATGGAGATGTGAAGCACCTGAACTGCACCTTGCATGAGGTTCTCCTGCAGCCCACATCAGTTGCATGAGACAAAAGCACAACGTCACACCACCACCAGGACTGGAAGACAGCAGGGAGGTATCTAGTTCATGCCAGTTGTAACTATGTCATACATGAAAGAAATCCATTAACCTTGCCTTTAAAGACATCCAGCACTGAAAACTCTACAGCTTCCTGAAGCTCCTCCGGTCACTCACAATTACAGTTGCTTCTGTTTTTCCTTCTAACATCTTGCATCTTTCTTGCTGACATGGAAGTCCATCCACAAATTCATTTGCAGGTGCAACTGGTACTTCCCCCCACGGCCTTCCCCTTCCCTTAACCCCACCATCTTTACTGCTGTACACTGAGTAACTCAAATGCCATTTTTATTCTTAAAAATATTCAAGTCACCCACCCCCATCTGTGGATGCTATTGCTTTAGCTCACGGATTACTGCATGTAGTTTTGGCTTGGTTACACCGAAAACTGAGTCTTGCTTAAACAAAACAGTTGTCACATGCAAGTGGCGTTTCCAGGTGGTAGCACCTGATCCAGGAGAGGCGATCTCTGGGATTGCTCTCTCAGCAAGGCACAGAAGGCACCCCCTTTCCTTTTGCAATGAGCTGTATTCCTCTGGTATCAGCAGCAACGAGCCCCCACTGCTCCCCCTACTATGGTAGAGGCCAAAGAAGCTTTGGTTTCACACCGTGCAGGCAGCTGCTATCACCTTGGCCAGGACCAGGCCGGTGTCCTCAGCTCTGGTAGGGCTGACGTTATGCACATGTTCCCGTTACTGAGGGTCTTCAGCATAACTATACCTGGGTTCAGGTTTGAAAATTTGCTATGAAATACAAAAGCTTACTAATGCGTAAGCAGCTTGTTGTACTTGGAGAACATCTCCCCTTCCTTGCTTCTCCCTTCCAATGGGAAGACTTAGGATCGCCTTTTTTCCTCCAAAAATTCCTGCCATGATGAAAAGCACAAGCACTAACCTCTCAGGTGTTTCTATCAGTGACTGGTTGATTAATAAAAAATTCCTTCCTCATGTCTGCCATTCACACAGCCCCTGAGAGCAGTAAATTAGAGAAGGAAAAAGCAGTGGGAAGGAGATGCTTCCAGGACTGTCCACACGTTGTTGTTGGCACGCCCATTTATAGGTGGCATTGATCCACAGCTAACAGGAGCCAGCCGAAGCACAAAAGCTTAAATTGGAGGCAGCCTCCCCCGAAAGAGTTTGGACTCATTTTTAAAAAGAGATTTTTTTTTTTATTCTGGTAGATCCAAACCACATTGAAAGATTTCGTTTCAATTTTACCAATCAAAGCTGGAATATTATTTTTTGCAGAAACTGCATTTTCCATCAAAGAAATTTTAAATTGAACATTTCTGATCAACTTAAATCGGTTTAAAAATTGTTTTTAACATCCCCTGTCAGTATCAGAATTGGTTTCTAGATATAATCTGTTTATTTTACCTTCTCTCTTAGAAGATATAAAATCAGATGCAGTTTGAAACTTCAGTAGTATTTTTATTGAATGCTGAGATTATAGATCTGCCAAAGACTGAATTGTTTAAACAAAATTTCCAAGGCCCCAGTGAATGTATCTCCAGGAGTGGATTGAGATGTCAGGCGAGCAAAAGCTACTTGATTTTGTAATTCAAGCATGACTTTTTACTCATATAAACTTAATGTAGCCCAGACAAACTCACAAAGCATTTAAACCATCTAGCAGTTTAAATATTCAGTTTAATAAGCTAGTTGGTGTTATCTACAATGTCTGGAAGTGCAGTATTATATCTGGAAAGCATCTAACCAGGAATGTGGAATATCAAAGCACCATGCTCTTCTCTTGCTCTTTTGGAACAGTCTTCAGTTAGGGAGGCTCGAAAAACATCACACTCTGTAAAAACACATATTCTTTCTTCTGATGTTGCTTATACTGTTCCACATGGTTTCAGATATGAAAACATATTTGAATAAATGCATACTTAATATCTTAGATTTGACTCGTTGCGAAGTTGGATTCTGTTGTTGCATTCAAATTTGAATATTTTCAGGCAAGCCTAATAACAGCTCACCAGGCATATTTGTTTTCACATCGTGGGACACTGATTACACTTTGTCTTCTTGCACATGACCAAAACTTGAGCAAAGTCTTGTTGTCGCACTGAGGTCACTGAGCAAATCCCTCTCAAGGGAGGAACTACTGTGGAGGAATTCTGTACCAGCCTTTGACACTGAAGTGATACATGCTAAAAATAAACCCTCAAAATTATTTCTTTTAAGAATTTTTACCCCAAAAGTCATTTCAGAGAGACGGTCACAGGATAGCACCACCGACAGTTGTCTTGGCACGAACGTAGGGTCAGGAAAAAGTGGCTGGAGGAAGTATTTCTCAAACCACCTTTTCCATCAAAGCCAGGGCACTGTGGACAAACGCCCGTCTTTACTCTCAAGGTGGTTTATGAACCCACCACGAGCTGACCTTGGGTACCGGCTTCCAGACACGACTGCGGAGAGCAATTCATTAGCGACCCACAGTGCGGCTGGCAGGTAGCACAGCAGGGTATGAACCTGATTAAAGACACTGGCAGGCCAGGCAGATTGAGATCAGCGTTGATGTGATAAGGCACTGACTGCTACTCACTTTCCTCAGCCACCGCTGCCCCATCAAAACATGTCCCTCCTGACATCAGGTTGCCTGCCGTTTCTGTGGCTGCTGCTGCACCCAGAGTCACAGCGTACCACAAGATCAAGTCCAGCACAGTAGAAAATCACTTGTTTTCTCCACCGCCCATCCAAGATGTTTGGGACTTTCCAAGGGACGGCATGCCACCTTGGCGTATTTACCTTTCCCCATTGCGGTTTGCATACCTTGCTGGTATCACCTAGCAGTAAATGAGGAAAACAGCTATTCACTACACCACTTCCTGCATGCTTTTCTGTTTGACACTTTTACACTGTTAACAAGTTCAAACAGCAGCCTGTGACAGGGCTCATGGGTGTATGACCCCACCAGTCTAATGCTCAGCACGTCCCTGCTGCCCACGTGCTGCCAGAGGGTGCTCTCTCTCCAAGGCCCTGGGAACTCATCACACCTCTCTACCACGTACGTTTGCTGTCCTTTGCTACACGGGATGGACAAGGCCGAAACTCTGCTGCTCCAAATTCTGGTTCAGCCTCATCGGGTGAGAGTTTCTCACCTGAAACCTTCCTGGCTGCCTGACCCTCGCTGGCCTGGGTCACCTCGAACAGCACTTTCAGCAGTACCACCATGTCTACAGACTAGTCAGAGTTTATTTTAATTTTTTTTTTTATATATATAAACAAGAAAACAGCTAAATGATTGATTGCGGCAATCTCAGCCAGCCCACACTCCACGCAGACGATCTGCTGTCACATATCAGGGCCTTTTACAGCGAAGCAAGCGGGACCAGGGCCAAGAAAGTTCCCTCGGCCATGTCCCAAGTTGAGAAAGCATTTGGGGTTTCCAGCAAGAGCCTTCGGTAGTAGGTGAATGTAGTGAGAAATTTCCCAGTGCAAAGCATTTTTCTTAAAAGCACATGACATAAATCAGATTTCCGAGTGCTTCTCACCCTTTACTTTTCTCAAATCCTGCTGGAGAGGTACAAAAAGCTCAAGTTACAGAGTACCAGAGCTGCTGAGTCACAGCAGAAATGAGCAACAACAACAGAGAGAGCCCGCTTGTCCGCAGCCTCCTCTCTGTGACCGCTTGCCGCGACCCTCTACAGAGGGTCCAGGACCAGAGTGGAGAAACCTCCTACAGCCCTGCTTTGATGAGGTGATGAGAAGTCCAACCCGGTCTATGTCTCACTATAGCATGAAAGTGGAAGAAAGCTCTTCTCCCCTTCGCGCCATGCCTCAGCACCTCAGAAACTCGGTGCGGCTGTTGGGGGATGTGCAGGGAATCACAGGCCAAGCTGCTGCTAGAGCAAACTCGCAGCATTTTACCCCGGCGATGAACTTTTTCTCTCATTTCCATTTTCATTGCAATATCAATTTGCATTTATTAAAAAGCCCTTACCCTCCTCTCCAGAAAAAAAATACCCACCCTGATCTGAAGAAAGAGATTGGTTTACATGAAATCCTATTAGTTTAGCTGATTGCTTCCAAAACATTTCTGAGAAAGCCTTCCATTACCATACAAATGGTGCTGGGCCTTTTTGCAGGCTAACTGCTAGATAGCATAATGATTCGGGCAAATATTCATCAAGACAGCTGCTTCTGCGAGCGCGCGGATGTAAGTCTGACGCACGCCATTTAAGAAAAGAGCAAGAAATAGCTGATCTCCTCCAGGAAGGCAGCAGCTAAATCAGCCGCAGCCCTCTGCCTGAACCCCCGTGGCAGCAGCCGAAACACATGGGGAGCACACGTGTGGGGAGCCTGCAGGTCTATGGAAAAGGAGGAGGAGGAGGACGGAGGCGTTGGGAGAATTTGGGAGAGGAGAGGAGGCTGGTAGCCCAGCGTGAATGCGTGCAGGGACCGCGCACCGGAGAAGAGCAGCGAGGGAGCGTGCCCGCTGCCTTGGCTGAGAGTTGCATTCCTCCTCCGTGTCATCATTTTCTCCTCCTCGCTGGAATAACCACGAGATCCCACAAGCTTTGTCTGGCGGATGAAGCCAAGAGAGCTAACAACACTATAATTTTATAGACCTCTGTGTAAACAGTTCCTGGAGGTGTTTGCATCAGGTCCATCCCTGGGGCACAGCTCACTGGTGGCCTCTTTGGGATTGCAGGGTGCCAGCCGGGTGATGTGAAAACAGCCGGGAGTGAGGAGGTCACCCTGGTGGCTGGGCATTGTGGTGGGCAGGAGATTCTCTGGGTTGGTAAAGGGAAAGCTCACCACTGAAGGTCTTGCAAAGTCTGCAAAGACTTTGCCAAGTCAGGGTTTCCGAGTGACTGGATAAATACGTGGGTGCCGCCTGCCCCTTTCCTGTAAACACAGAGCATTTCTTACGTACTCCCCAGGGGTTTGATTCACTTTTGTGAATCAGACAGCCACGTGAATAAGGTGAGGACCCAGAGCTAAAACACCAGCATAGATTTGGAGGGGCTGATCTCAACCCTGAATATCCCAAATCTGGGAAAACAGTCTGCACAGGACTTGTTTTTTTACTTTAACAACAATCGTTGCAATCACTTTTGAGAGAACAAACATCTCATTAATATTAGTCATGGGGTACAACAGGATGCTGTAGCAATCTCTACAACCGATCTAGTGCAGAAAGCCACAATCATCAGCCTCATTGGCCTCTAAAAAAACCCAAAGAGTGAAAAAAAAGAAAATCAGTGACTACTAAAGATGCAGCACGAAAGAGCAGTAAAAATTTAAACATTCAGCAGCTATTCCACATAACATTTACATGTAATTTCCTGTTCCAATAAGCCAAAATGGAAAATAAAAAAAATACAGAAGAGCTACCATAGTAAGGAGACATCATCAGTCAATTCAGCAGCTTTGTCCTCATTCCAGTAAAATTTTCCCAAAGACACCTCTTTCCTCAATTTGTAATTTTCTGGAGACCTAACACATCATTTGGGGGTCAAAACAGCACCAGAGCTGAGCAGGTGCCCTTCTGCTTTTTGGATGGAGGTGACAAAGTAGAGAACGACCATCCAACAGGACAGACTTAATCACAACTCGCCTTAATCCCGACTTGCAGAGGAAGATGCAGGGATGGATGTGTCGAGGGACAGCCTTCCAAAGCGGCGAACTCGCGACCTGTGTCTGCCCCTGTGTTTATGCTGTAGGAGGTAATTAACCAGTTCAGCGCGGCACTGCCAACACAAGCAGCCACTTCCACTTCCACCATTCCACTTCATGGCCACGTCTGCCACGGTGGGATAGCACAACACCTGTTTGCAGGTCAACGGCTACCTAATCTTCTGTCAACTGACCGAAGCTTTCTGGAATTGTAGGACATGGTCTAACCAACCAGACTGGGATCACAGGTAGTTCTCAGAGCTGGCACTGAAAGTCAGCAGATGCAGGAGGGACTACCAAAAAAACCATTTTCCTTTGCCTGCTCCCAGCCTGGCTCTCTCTGCAGCCGGGGTGTGTGGACAAGGAGCAGCAGACAGGCAGCAGGCACAATAACTTCCTCCTTCCACACACTTCCAACCCTGTCCATGGTTTTCCAATGGCAGCTTGTCCCGGATGCCATGAGAGAAGCAGGGGGGAGCCAAAGGGAAAACCAAAAATGTCCTTTCTGAAGATAACAGACCAGTTGTACACTGGGAGGCAAAACCCTTGCCGATCCGAGCCCCCTTCCCATCTGCTCCATGGAGGTGACTGGCCAAGGCAGCGGAGCATGAGATTTGATTATAATTATTGTCTTAACGCAGAGCTGAAATTGTTCTGAGCACGCGGAGCTTCTGGGAATGGGCAAGCATCCAAAATAATCTTTGGACTGCAAGCTCTGTGACGAAGAGATGGCATAAACCGACAGACATCGCAAAACCCTTCGGAGCCTTCTTCCCACCGAGCAGGGTTGTCCCCGTCAGTCTGCAATTTCACCTCCAGGCAGCTCCCGTTTTCGTTCCGGCCTTGGCAGCCACATTGTTTCTCAACAAGGAAAAAAATACGTATATCGAGGGACCATAAACCAGCTCAACCCAATTAAATCAAACCCGGTGGCTGCCGGGCTGTGCTTCTCTCCACATTCAGTTCCGATCTGGTGCCTGCCATGCAACACCGGTGACATTGCGGACGGCAGCAACACAATTAGGACCGAAGCCCTGATCTATAAAGGTATTTAGATGCCTAAGTGGCCTTTAGACATCCAAGGATCTTTGTGGGGTGACACGCAGTTCTTGGGGCAAAAATAAGTACTCTTACAAAGAAGAAACCAGCTCTATTACCACGCATATTCCCGAGAACTCCTCCATGGCTCTTTGCGCTGAGCAGCACCTGTAGCCCAGGCTGTGAGAAGCCAGATGCACGGGGGCACACCGCCTTCCCATCCACTCCTTTTTCTCTTAAACTCCAGAAGTTGGAAGCATTTACGACTCCCCTGCTTCTCATTAAATAAGCCCGATTTCCTGGAGGCCGTGCAAAGCTTTTAGTAGTTAGCAGCGCACGGTAAATTAGAAATACGGGGTTTGCTGGCTGGAACGTATCATGCTGTACATCCCTGGGAAATACGTTTGGAGGCGTCCACGTCACGAGCAGATGCTTTTTGTCTACTAGGTGGTTGCTGGTGGTGTAGCAGAACTTGGTGAGCATCGGGGGAATTTTACATGATAATTAGCCTGTTTGTTTGCACAAGGCTTAAGAGTTTTGGCTGTTGGCATCAGCGACGCAGGATTTGGTCTTTCCCCTGAGTTTTGCTAATACCCAGACACCGCAAAGGAATCTAAACGGCTTATGCTATTCCAGGTGGGCAAAGCACTGTGTAGGGTAGGAGCTCACATAAAGTCAATCCAGGAGAATTAGTATTTCTTCTGGCTGTTATATCCTGCCTAATTCTAATTCCTCTGGGAGTTATTTCTCCATAGCATCTGTACAATGAGCTATGAAACTCCTATTGCGCTGACTTGGCTATGGGCACCCCTGCCACGGAAATTCACTTAAAACACTCTTCAGGGTAATTCAAAGTGGGAATGGAGGAGGATAATCTGCAAGCAGGATGCACGGGCACTGCTCTGCGTTTTGAATGAAAGTTCCCCTCGTGCCTTTATGTTAAAGGTTTGGTTTTGTGTCTCTCAAGTAATGCACATCCGTGTTTCCCTCTCCCAGCGTGCTCCTCCTGAATCACATTTTCTCCTGATATTTGGAAGAGCACACGGCAATAAGACATGTGAAACCTCCGTGGCCTCAACAAGTGTGAACCAGCCTCCCTGCTGGGAAAGGTTCTAGGAAAGGACATTTTGGACAACGGAAGCAGGCGCTGCCAATATTCAGTTCTCATCTTTTTGTCAAGTGCAACATGGCTTTGTTAATTTTACGGCTGCGACAGACCTGCGAGCTTGGCCTGCTGTGCCCGGGCTCCGCTCTCAGCCACCCCACGCTGCGCCCAGTTGTTTAACCTCTGCTTTGTGGCACATCTCTATTACTCCGAGCGAACGGAGAAAGCCCAGTCCGTTGATTATAAATGTTGAACACCTTAAAGGTATTTTATATCAGATTAAGCGCTTTATAAGTCTGTTCATGCAAGTAGCAGGCCAGATTTCCTCATTTTGTAGGCATAAGAAAATATTTTTTTGCTTAGTTCAATAAAACCATTTGTATTCATCTTTACTGATTCCACTATTGTTTTCCCTTGCTCAGCAAGATGTATATTACAGTCTGTTTAATTGTGTGTTTGAGCTTTACTACTTAACCAGATCTATTTATCATTACAATGCATCAGTACATTATAAAGCTTTCAGGCACATTTATCAGCATAACAAAGCTCCCACTACAGAAAAGTCCTCCAGGGAAATAAAGCAACAACAACGAATACTTTAATGCAATTCACTTAACAGTACAAATATTTGTAATTACAAAAATCTTTAAGTGTGCTTCTTCCATAAATGGCATGTTTTACTTAAAATTGCTTTCATAATATGAAAGTGCCTCCAATTTACGCGGCTGATGGCTTCCTCACATTAAAGTCAAGGCCAAGTTAACCGTTTTCTTATATTTTCCCTTTTGCTAACGTGATGCTAAGTTCACTGATGTGCAATTGAAAATTTGGTTACACCTAATAAAATGAGAACATTTAAAAAACAGTAGTGCGTGATTAATAACTGCTATAAATACATTACAGCATGAATGCCATGTTACAGATAGCTGCAAGCCATGTGTGAACTAAGTCTACAACAATCACTTAACCATTAATTGTAATGTCTGTTAATCATTGATTAACCCTTTATAAATAACAAATATATTACCCTTGCTGTAAGCTGGGGCCACCAGGTCATATTACGTGGCTGTTCTTGTTTCTCGTGTCTGTCAAAGAAAAATACATGTTGTCAATCTTCTCATGTCTATCAAAGAAAAATACATGATGTCAATCTGTTGTAATTCCAGCACTATTTTTATATATTTAACATTCTTGGAAATATACATTGTTACTCCATTCGCAACTTTTTTTTCTTTTTTCTTTTTTCTTTTTTTTTTTGCCTTGTAGCAAATTATTGCCAACTGAAGGACATCCCAGGAAGTCAGTTTTTTACAGCTGAAACCTGTCACGTCACAAGGAAGGCCTGGGGATCTTTGTTTTTTCTTACCATGCAGTGAGTCATGCTCAGATGGTCTACGGAAAGTGCCTGACTCCGGCATTGCAACTGCAGCTCTCTGCCACAGCACATGGAAACAGGACCTGGTAGCACCGCGACCAACCTAAGAAGGCACCCAAGGGAGAAGGGTGGGCAGCCTACGCTGAGCTCTGAGCACCCTCTGCTTCTTGTTCCGAAGTCGAGGAAGCGCTCAGCAGCACCTTTCAGACCTCCAGCTGTCCTCCCACCTGCTATGAAGCCACCTGCCTCCCGGCAGCGGCAATGGAAGCCTCACCTTCACCAGATCCATCCACACCAGTAATACAGCCAGAACTCCTCAAAAGAACTAAAAATAAAATTATGACTACAAATATTAGAATATCAGCACTCAGATTCTGAAGACAATTACTCCAAAGTTAGCAAAATCCAGACTTCCAATATTTTGTGAAACCTCTGTGTGGCCAGATGAATGTCACGATCCCAAGTGACAAGCATCGTGCTCTGTTTTCCATAGCGTTATGTATCACCTTCCATTCAGAAGACCAATGCTCCATTAATAAATGACCAGTTAAAAATCTGCTTCATGTCCACTGTTTCTGCTTAGACCTGACCTATTGCCATTCTTATGGCATTTAATTTTAACACATAGAATCATTTTAATGTTCAGTCTGCCAGCGAGAGGGAGAAGCAGAAGAAATCTCATTCTGCCCGTGTTTCTTGTCGTTCCAGAACAGGAGATTTCCACCACATTCTAAAACATGGTATTTCAGATCATCATTTTGGGGCAAAACAAGTTCTCTGCTCTTCCAAGCTAAACCTTTGCCGAGGGAGAGGGAGTCAACGTGCCACTGAAGGCCATCACGGGGCCCAGGTGTGCAGCGCAGGAGTTTCACGTCCCAGTATCTATGAAGAAGAGGTACCGCTACCCAAAAAAGGTAGGATCAGCAGAGCAGTCAGGCGCACGGCTGCAGGCAGTATTGTTAGGGAAGAGGACAAGGGCAGGACAGGCCTGGATGCGTGAAAGTTGTCTGAAAGGAGCCAGCCAGGAGCACTGCTGTCACCACAGAGAGGGAACTGGAAACTTCCCTGTGAGGGCCCCTGAAAGCTACTGAGAAAACAAAAAAAAAAACAGACCACGATGGAAAGCTGTAACTTGAGACATCTCCAGTAGGCAAAAGCACAAGGACATATTCCACAGAGGACAAAATCTCATAGAGGCAGGATAACAAACAGCGTAATCTATGCCCAGGCTCTAGAAAATGCCTAGGGTGTCTGTGTTTCCCCCTCTGTTTTTTAACGAGCATTCATACTTGCGCCTGTAAAATATCTGGAGCAGGGACTGTCTTCAAATATTCATTTTCATGTTTATAAATACAACAAAATACTTACAGAGCCTCTCTCCTGAACAGGCCCCAGGTCTTTGAGGCGTCTGTAATTTAAGAAGGGAAACAACACCTGAACTGGGATTCACAGGTAAGCCGGGACTTACACAGCTTATTAACAGTCTCACCAGGCTGTTTAATACGTTATCCTCTTCAACCTCTGTGATATTTTGGCAAATTCTGCTGCTGAAGTGCTCTGAGCAGGCTTAAACCCTGAACGACCAATACGTAATGAAGAATGCGAGCGTTTACAGACATTTAAAGTGAAGATTCTCCATGTGCAGTACCTAAATACGCCGTAACAGCTTATAAAAACATAACATTTATAGAGACGACTCAGAAGAGTGGCAGGGGGAGCAGAGCACGTTGTTGTAGCGGGGGTTGCTCACCGTAGTTTCGATGCACAAAGTGCCTGTTTTGCCACCTAGCGGCTGCTGCGCGGAGATCGCCGCTATTTTTGTGCCTTTGTCATCCGAAGTGCCCATCGGCTCCCAGATCTTGGAGGAAAATAGCAGAAGGAGACAGAAGCAATTAAGAAAATATAGCGTATGTAACAATCACAAACCAGATCACCTGCAGTTCTTAAATTTAGCAGAGAAATCAGTTGAAAAGCTCGTGTATCCCAGCCCGGGTGCTCCAGAGGCAGGACAGAGCCCTGGTTCAAAAGAGCGAGCGGCAAGGGACTTCTGAGAAGGGAATTTGAGAAAACGACAGTTCAGCATCTGACTTCGTTCCTATTGTAAAATGCAGAGGTTGGCACGAAACAGGCTTAGATCATTTGTCCCGCTGAAGCCAAGGGTTTGGGTTGGTACCGCAGCAGCTGCCACTCGGCACCTCCACAAGCTCAGGCTCGTCAGATGGGAAAGTGCATTATTACATTGCATTCTTCTGTTACGTTTTCATATATTTAACTTACCGCGAGGGTCAGACCGCAATTGCTATCCCCTGACACGTTCAACCAGATGAAGGCTGCAGCCGGCAAACTTCAGCTCCCCAGGCTGAGCAGACACTACATTTCTGAAAGTCCAGACCCCTGGAAAAAACGTACTAAAAAAACAATTTAAAAAAAATAACATATCGCAAACAACAAAACATCACCCTTTCTACCCAAGAATCTATCTCCCTAAAGGGATTTCAGAGGCTGATGGAGCTGAGATGAAGCGTCTGTTTAAGATGGTTTCCAGCATTTTGAGTTTTAAACCTCACAGTAATAGATATTGGGGGTGAATTATCAGATGTGGATTACCAAAGGAGTTCAGCCTGTTTTTCAAAAACAGCACCATGGGTTGGAGAAGTTTCACCCTCCTGTGTCTTCTGGGGGTGGGTTTGCAGTGGGCTGTAGGCATCTGTAGACAGAGGGGATAAGAAGCAGTACACGGAGGTACCACTTCTCAATGGCATTTCGTTTCTATAGTGTGCGCTTCCTAAGTAATGAAGCCACTTTGAAATTAGAAAATTAGATTCACCGCCATGAGAAGTTTACAACACGCACACTCGATCTGCAGAGACTCCCTGGTTTATTCTACTGTAACTTCAGGCACTTAATTGGAAAGACTATACACACAAAGAGCTATTCCTCTTAAGCTTTCACTTAGACCACCGAAGACAAGCAGAAGAGGGAGCCCAGGCAGATGAATCTAGATCCAAGAGCAGCCACCATCTAATGGCTCCTCAACAGCCTTTTCAATGCAAAACCTGTGCTGTCTGCTTAGATCTGAACTCGGCTGTTTTCACAAATAACCACAAACTCCTGGGAGCCACTGGCAGCTGCACTGGCAATGAATGGCAGTTGAAAACTAAAATACTTTGGGAATCTCAGCCACATCTACTCCTTCCAGCAGCACTGGACGTAACACATCGACACAGTTCTCCAAATGATGAGGTTTAGTCCCAGAGCCTGAAATGACACATTTTGCTCCGGGATGCATATGGGAATTGACATGGGATGTGTGCTGCAGTCCAAGGGGTCACAATTTAATATTGCTTTTTCAACAGACTTAAGACTTTTATTTTTCTGTAAAATGGGATCGATCTCAGCTACTAGTTACATGATGCAAAACTGTGCCTTTATCCTTTGAATTTACAGAGACTGAAAACCTCTAAAAATGAGCTTTGAGTAACAGTGGAGATTTTTCATCTCTTACCTGTGCTTCTTGAAATACCAGGGCTGTATCCTGTGCTTAGAACGGCTGGTCTGCAGGAGGAAAAGAAAAAGAAAAAGAAAAAAAAAAAATAAAAAAAGGGAGCTGTTGAGAACATGATTTCTTGAAAACCTCCAGTTCCAGCAATCCATTTCAAAGGACAGGCTTTCCGCTTCATGCTTGGAATGGAAAGTGATGGACTTGGAACTAATTACAAATGGCTATAACTGAAGAGATAAAAATAAATCTATCACCATAACTTCATAATGCGATAAACGTATTTCACATACCCTAGGCCTTTAAAAAACATGGGCAAGCAAACAGCAAAATAACCGAAAACCCATAGCAAAAAGAAGTTGGAAGTCCCCTGTCTCCATTTTAATATGAAAACTGCTGGGGCTGTTAACAGTAAAGTATGTTACTGGAAAACACCAAAAGCAGATTCTCTTTCTGTTGCGGTTTAAGAACAGTAAAATATAGCACGGACTTAACTTTCTTTACTTGAGGGCTTAACTGAAATCCTACTAAATGGCAACGGAGACTTAAATGAGATTTAGTGTGATGCGTTTAGGTGTGCTGGAGAGCGAGTACTGCTGCTCGCTGAGCCCCCGGGAAGGGGAATATGCTGCGAAGCCGACAGCTGTGTTGGAGGCAACTGGCTTGAGAATTCTGTCCATTGCATCGGGTGGGACATTTTGAAAATGGCTGGAGGGCTTTGGAAACACAAGTCTGAGATGTCAGCTCCTCAGGAGATTTATTTTTAGATGGTGATTTGCTGCCCTAACTCCTGGGGTTCATCCAGGAAGGACCAGCTCCGTTAGCTTTTCCCAAACTATACAAGGACTCTGCTTTCACAGCACAAAGAAATAGCGCTCTCACACTGGCACGTAACTGTCTACCTCTTAATACATCAAGTTTGATATGTAAAGGGGCTGTTGTGGTAATTTAAGTTAATACTTTTGCTCCTTTTTATTACTTTAAATCTTTGCAACTCAAAACATATTCAAGTAGTTTATTTAAACATATTGTTTTTAAACTTCCTTACTTTATTTCTTGAGCAGATCGTCAACGCTTCCAGCCAGCAACCGCTTGTCCTTTTTAGGCAGCACATGAAAGAAGGGAGATAGAGATGTAGTTAAAGACTGTGCAAGTAACAAATGTCTTCAATGGATTGGCATGCCCAGAGAATGATCTACATCGTCTTGGAAATGTCGCAAATGCCTCTAATCATCCCAAGGACATACTTTCATCTTGGTTTGTGGTGGCCTTGATATAGCGTCACAGCCCCTCCAAAACCAAACAATGCTCCTTCAAGAAAACACTCTGTTATGGCTCTGAGCAGAAATGTATAAGCAAAGAAAAGTGCTGAGACTAGATTTGAAGAGCCATAATTGTTTCTGTAGTACAGAAAATGTAGGAAGGAAACTCCAGATGAGGAACTGCATAAAAAAAAGACCAACTGGGCGATCCCAAGCCCAAAAGTGGATAAATATAAAAAAATAGAATATTGGATATGAGTTGAGTGAGGTGGCATGCATGGAGGTCAGCCAAGGAGAGAGCGGAAAAACAACTGGTCTGTGTCAAACTGGAACTCACAGGTGAAAAGCAGAACTGACCAAAAGGACATTTTTTTCTAAAAAAAGAGAATAATTCTAAAAGTAACGTTCCATGTCCCCTGAGCGCTAGAAGGCAATGAGGGAGAAGGACAGGAGGCAGATGTTGAGGGACAAACAGCCCGATACAAGGTACGAGACCCAGCTGAGGTGCGTCCTGCGAGGGCAGACACACAGCGGGGCTGGACAGTGGGATTAGAGCGAGCGCTTGGACTGCGAGAGCGGGACCACTGCCTCAGCATCTACTCAACGCGGAGCTTTGGCAACTAACGAGGCGCTACCTAGGCAAATGCAATTTGAAGACCAAGAGGAGGATTAATCAAGTTCTGTAAGCACTTTGGACTTTGCAGAAAAATGGCTTACCAAGGCGATGGGAAAGTCAACAGGGGCAAGACGACAATAGTTGAAAGTCTCAGAGAAGATCAGAAATCCTGTAATTTCATCTGCAGAAGATAACCATATTGGACTATGTCATTCAACAGGACAAAAATACAGAACCACAAAGGAAAGGATGTACAGTATAATAAAAGAAACTGGAAAAAACCCCAGATGAATAAGGCAGTTTGGTCTTCCTGGAAGATGTGTCACTGACCTCAGAACAAAGGCAAACCAGCTAAAATGTGACATGCTCACTAAATTCAAGTCAGCCTACATGACCTCATGTTCAACATGAAACAATAACTGGAATTTACAGACTGGGAAAGCCAAATTAAATAAAGCCGTTTAGAAATTATAGTGATAGTTATCCCCCATTTAAACAAACTATCACAGGAAATAGCAAAACCCCATCACTTGACATTTTAATATAAAGGCTAGAAGTCTTTCTGAAAGATTTACTTAAGTCAAAACATGGTATTAGGTTTAATGAAGAAGCTTGTAACATTTAACAGCTTTACTAAGCAGTCAGACAAAATGATCTCATATTAGTCTCTGCCCTTAAAATCAATGACTTGTTTTCCCCCCTTTTTTTCCCTCTTTTTTCAATTTACAAAAGGTAGAAAGGTTGGAGTGAACTGAATAAAGGCAATACTGGCAGTGCCGCCGTCTCTTTCAAGCAGAACAACCGACATTTGTTGAAGCATCCACTGAGATTAAACAAGAGGAGAAGAAAACCCTTCGGTCTGAGGCAAGCAGTAAGCTGGTAACAGCCAGACTACAGCAGTCACAGTCGTTTGGAAAGCCAGCCTTAATCATTTGAGGTGGAAGGCTGGACAAGAAAATAGTAAAGCATTTTCTCAAAAAAAAAAAAACCAAAACCCATCAAAACACACCACACTATAGGAAAAAGCCTTGAGGCTTGTTATAAAGGAAGCTGAAGTGTTTTACCCTGAATGGAAAAGGCCTCTAGTTGTTGGTATGGTAGCAACCTTGTATGACCTTTAAACAATGTTCTCACATTTTGGATTGTAAAAACAAAGTTATAAAAAAGAAAAAAGAAACTAAACAACCAACACCCAACAAAACCCCAAACACAAAAACGAAACAAAAAACCCAGCCCAAGCTGGAGGGACTTCAGGACTGACTCCCAGTAACTCCAACTGGAAACCCGCCCCAGGACCTCCCCGCTGACAGAGGTCTTTTCCTAACCCCCCATTTATGCCTGACTGTTCATATACCAGCATTTCTTTAACATTTCTCCTTCCTCCTCCACATTTACTACTTATAGTCATTCCCCGAACTCAACCTTCACTTTAAGACGAAAAAGCCAAGTTACTCTGATTGATTGCCTCTCCCGTGATAAGCCCCCCCACACCCACGTTTTGAGAGCCAGCCTTTGCTACGACTTCAGCTCGAGCCCACCCTTTCGAAAACGCCTGACCAAAACTATACATCAAACGCTCCAGAACCGTTCTGATCCATTCTCATCCTCACCAAAAATACCGCGCTGGATGCATCTGTCATCGTACTGTTCTTTTCCACGGCTCCTATCAACCATTCCTACCATGGGAAATCGCTTACGGCTCCTTTTTCTGGCAAGTTTTTGTTGTGACTTGCAACTACCTGACTTTGCATTTGCACAACTGCTATCTTTCTGCTTCCAACAGCCCATCCTTTGACACCATCAAATTCTGGTGCAGGGTACTGGTGACGCCTACACTTTTCAAGCCAGCAGCAGTCTCAGCGGTTGGCCTCCTTCTTGGCCAAGATCCTTAGTTCAAATGACAACAACGAAAAGTGTGACTGAGGCAGGCACTTTATCTCCTTTTCCACCTTCCAGTACTGCCTCAGCTCACCTCCTGTGGCCTTCTTCTGCCATTGCCTTCCTCACTTTATGTTTTCCCACTAACTGCATCTTCTTCTGTCTAAACTTTATTTAGCGCATCCGTTACCAGATGGAGGAAATCTTAATCATATTTCCACTGCCCAACAAAAGCAGACGTAAAAGATATAAGGCTAGTCTGGCATAACAGCCTTTGTTTACCATGGTACACTTTTCCAATTACTCATGTATTCCAAGCCTTTTCTTTTTCGTTTTTCATTTTTTAATTCAGCTTTTCAGACCAAAATATGGAAGTCAGCACCTATCGGTCTTGTCATTGCCGGGGTGGCTTTTCTTTTCCGCTCTGATAGAAGCAGGAAACTGGGCTACTCTCCAGCAGTCAGACCCACGGATGTATTTCAAGCACTAGCATGAAAAATACTGCACAGGTTACCACCGCAGCGGCAGTGTCCCACCAGCGCAGTATTTCAGGCTCAAATCCAGAAAAAGGCTGTGCCTGAGCGAGCACGGAGGCCGCCTCAAAAATATTGCAGCTGAAGGACGGCAAGCTTCAAGAACTGAGCCTGAGAAGTGCATGCAATTAATACTGCTGCCTTCATTTCTGGTTCCTCAATTTATCGATGCACTGGAAACAAAGCTTACTTACATAAGCCACGTCCAAACTGATGCAAGAAAAGGAAGACAAAAAAAAAAAAAGAAAAAACCCTCTTGGTTTTCCTCGGGAAATTTGGTTGCAAATGAGACTGTCAGCGATTCTTTGCAGCCAGATGTTAAGTGTTTGGTTTACATATGTTAAAGATGCATCTTCAGCCTGACAAAAGAAGCATCTTAAAACCTGAATTACCAATGAAATACGAAATCCTACTTCAACCATGTTTTGTTTTTTGCAAGTTTTTGGCCACAAAGCTGGTAGAAGTGCCTTTGCTGGGATAACTTACAACTTTAAGGCTGCTTTCTGTTTTGTTTCATGGAGGGAATAGGAATGGAGTCACCATCAAATAAACTGCAGTGGACGACATTTTTGTCTCTAAGTGTTCAAGGCAAACACCTTCCTCCACTCTTCCATGGAGATAAAATTTCATTTTATATAGTGCTCCTTGGGTACAGACCTGCAAGTTTCAAGCTTTTTTGATTTGCAGCCTCCTAACATTTTCCTAACAGAAGGGGAGGCTGCCCTCTAGACTTGCAGGAATTGGGGACAGTAACTTTTAACTTTTCATAGATCCCATAAAACCAGCTCACTAACCTTAGGCGCACGGTCACCAGTTCAGATCAACAGTGAACAGAGATGAGACTACCGAGGAGGTTTACGTCCAGGTTCACTTTTACCCATCCTGGATTTCCTTCTTGCAGCGGCTAAACTTTCGTCTTGATTTTTTAAACTGCGTAGGGATGAAGGACATCTCACCTAGGAGCACAGGAAAGGCCAAACCAGCTTCCAGCTGAAATACAACCTTAAAACCACTTCTGCCCGTGTTCAAAGAAACAAACTCCTTCAATATAGCGAACACAATTACTTCCTGCTGCACGCTGCCATCATCACAAAAGCAAATAAAACAATGGACACTTCTCATGTTGGACTTCGGCAAAAGATGTTTATTATTATTATTATTGTTGTGTTGCTGTTGTACCTCCTCTGCTCTGCCCACAGTGGTGGCATAAATGCTGTTACCATACTGTAGCTGATGATGCCGGTGTACAAATCAAAATCCATCTTAATTTCAAACTCCATTAGAAACACAGGAAAAAAGATCAACATTTACGAAATGTAAAGGGAAAAATGGTATGGAAAGAATTTTTTTTTTTTTTATTTTTCAAGCTTCCAAGACAGTATTACAAACAACAGAGAGCAAAGTAAAGCTAGAAATGAAATACTTGACAGCATCTGTTTAAAAATTACAGCTAAGAAACCTAATAAAAGTTGAATAAACAGTTACTAGAAATAAAAATTTTTACACATATGATATTTGTCTGGGATTTTTATTTCTTTAAAATAATTCATACAAATGGTTACAGTCACAAACATGATTTTAACCAAAAATATTGCTAGCCTACCACATTACCAGGAAGGAATCAATGTAGGCAATGAAATGCTGCTACTTTTCAGTAGTCTAGTGCCTTTTTCGCATACCACCAATAATATATACTTTAACTGGTGACAAAAAGCACAATGCTCGTTTATACAAAACCTTTTTTTTTTCCTCAAAATCTCTTTGCAAGGTTGTCTTCATTTTGAAATAAGGGAATTCATGCCAAAATTAGGAGAAACTGTTTTTCTTTTGTTTACTAAATTATTCTAAAAAATAAGACAAGCAGGTAGAAAAAACAATGCACTGTGTGGCGTAGAAAGAAAAATGGGAAAATTCATTGTCCTGAGAAGTTTGCCAACTGCCTCATTTTTGGGCATGTTTTAAAATATAAAAGAAAGGATTTTTAATCTCAAAACTGGTTTGTTGAATGCCTCCCTTATGTTTTTCCTTGTTGACAGCTAAGCAAACAAACCCTTTTTAATGTTCTAAAAACTGTACACAGACAAGTACATTCATGATATAATTAACTACTAACTTCTCTTGCTTAACAAAGAACCCATAGGACACAGAAACAGTGAATCAGTCCACTGGACAGGGACAAACTACAATTTATACGGAGGAAAAAATGTTTCCAAATCTTCTTTTTGTCTCCCACCTTTTCCTTTTATACTGTATATTGGACCAGTTTCTAAAACAATAATCGTCTCCTCCTGTAAGTTCATGGTTTTGCCTTTAATCAAAATCCCGGGTTTTGTTTTGTTTGTTTGTTTTCCACGCGCTGAAGCTGAAATCTCCGATGTTGGGAATGCTGTTTTCGTAGGCTACAATTGGTCGCTTGGGTGGTCTCTATCAGCTTCTGGTTTGACAGTTTGGCCGGGGGAAGGAGCATGGGGCGGGTGGGCTACAGCAGGGAGGCCATGTGATAAAGACATAGGGTTGGGGACTATTCCTTCTACTGCTGCAGGTATGCCAGTTGAAGCCACGCTTACAACACCTGGGGGATACCTGCTGAGAGAAGGAAACGGAGAATGTATGTTAAAACCAAGAGATGACTGACCGGAAAGCCCATCTTGCCTCCGTCTAGAGCTACAGAAATGCTTCTTTTGTTTTCAGACCAGTGAGAAAGAGAGTTAGTTAAGCTCCAGATGAGATACCACATGCAGATGCTAAATAAGGTAAAAGATGCTATATTTTACCCAAATGAGAGATAAAGGTTTCCTAGACTGTTTCTTCAGATTTCAGGTTAAATAGCATAAGTGGCAGCACAGGAACGGAAACAACCTGGAAGTATTGCTCCTCTCAAAGTACATCTCAACAAGAAGTAACTCAGGCTAGGCCTGCACAGCATGTATCTGTCCTCTACCACTTTTCCTCAAATTGACCTTCCAGGATTTTTTTTCTCTTTCATTCTCATGTAGAAATTTGAAAATGTCACTGTTGCGGTTTGAAAAAATACTTCTTTAAACTAATCTTGCAGTTGTAGCTTTCTGATAGCCCTCCAAAAGAGCAACCATAACCACACACTCTTAAGATGACAAATTCAAGCTTATTGCACCTGAGTAACTTTATCAGCATCAAACTTTCCACTGTACTTGTCTGAAAGAGAACCTGTACTAGTTATATAGAGGACAAGTGCTTTAGGCAGACTGCAAAAAAGAGAGATGCAAACACAAAAAACCTATGGACAGTTTTAAAGATTTCTTACTCTATCTGGATAAACACCAAGGCCTAAATACTTTACAAATTCAATAAAAAAGTTACCCTCTGATTCAGCTTGATTTTATGATGGCTCTGATATTATCAGGCTGAAATAAATCTTGCAAATCTGTTTCAATCCCGAAGTTCAGATGTAATTGATGAACACTGGTGTTTCACAGTGCTGTATATAAACAACAGCTACACACAAACACTTTTAACAAAAATATGTTTTCTTTTTAGCCAAATACCTCAATACCCATTTGCAAGTTAACTCGTGCCGTCCACTTAACGTCATAAAGCTGCACACTCATGCCTTGTTCTCTCCTGCTACATTCTGCTCACCCAAGCATCCTAGTAAGAGCGTTATCCATTTAAAAGGCTAACCACTTACTCACTGTGGCATTTGCTACCCTAGTATTGAACTAAATGCGAGAAAAGGCACTTACAGTCTTGTCAAGCTTTTTCATATATCACATTATTCTGCTGTTGAATTTCTTCTCATCACAGTTCAATGGTGAATGCATCAGGGAATTTCAAACCATTTCAGTAGCATCTTTTCTAAAGTAATGCATGTTTGTGCTGCTCATCATAAGTTCCCTCAATCCGAGAGAAAATTAGTGCAGAACTTATGCAAAACTCAGAGGAGGAAAGAGCTGGATGAAAGCTCATTTATTTGTTCTTTTTTCTTCCACCACAGCAACTGCTGTTTGGAAACACTGTGCCAGAGGGGCTCAGGATGGCTATCTGACATGGCACAGGGACCATCAAGGCACCATACACTGGGGCGTGGTCATCGTGGGAAAGATTCCTACATATTCACTGACTGTAATCTGGGATGGATAATCAGTATGTGAAAGATCACACCCCCTGAAGGCCAGAGAACTTTGTTCCCAACTGTACACATATTTACAGGGCTTCCTAAGCCAATTCCTTCTCCAGAGAGGTTCCTTAGAATTAATTTGCAGTTGCTAATGGATTTAGTTGCTTGTTTCAGTACCTGAACTTGAATCCTATTAATCGAATTTCTTCAATTCGTATGAAAACTGTCAGACTGATTATTGTTTCACCTATTCAAATTTAATTTTGAAACAGCTTATCTGTTATCTAGGTGCTTTGCAAAAAATACAACATGACATGACAAAACCTTCCATTTAAAAGCCCAACACGGCAACTGTTTCCAACACAGAATCTCTACTTTCTAACAACATATTCCCTGAGCAGCAACACACCAGAGCTGGGAGAAATCAATGAGATGCCAGTTCTACAACTGTGTTTCCCTCAGGAAGAAAAATCAGAGCCTCCCCTTGTGAAAACGGATGGTGCAGGATCAGGAGCATTAACAGTTACCTTACAAGCACATGAAGCAGTTCAAACTACACATCTGTAATTCTCCTTTAACTCCCAATATTCTCTTTGTGTATAAAAATATTCCCCTTGGACACCAAGTTGTAATAATTGGGATCCTACCTGCCAGCACCTCTCCTCAGACATAGGCTTCCTAGACTTTTACTAACATCCAAAAGCCCTACAATTGTTTTTCTTGTCCTAAAGCTACACAGTGGCAGTAGCCAAAATATAGTTAACATAGCCCTCTAGAGAAACCGTATTTTGCGTAACAACTCCTAACCCTATTTTGCCATTCTTTTCCATAATTTTTGTCCCTTTTTGATTTAATCATCAGTGTGGTTCAAATCATGTCTCTGAAAGGAGGGCACATAAACTCAACAGACTCTACACAACCTTCCCTTATGTTGCTATTTATTGCTTTTCAATTCGTATCCAGCAAATACATTCCCTCCAGCACTTCGTAAAGGTGCTCCCAATCTTCCTCCTCTGGCAGCAGTAAGCTGAAACGTTTTCCAGGTAAAATGTCCACTGAACTAAATTTTTGCAAAAACAGAAGCAAGAGATCAGTTACACCTCCTCTGCTATTTCATACTCTTCCTTCCCCTTCCCCCACATAGTCTTAATTTATGAAGAAAATATAGTAGCCCTCTTGATTACAACTGAAAGCAACTTTAATTTCTATGTTAATCTCCCATATTTTTTAAACTACAGAAGCACCTTGAACTCACTACGTTAGCTCTGTTCAAGAAAGTGAGTCTGTCCCAAGAGCTTAAAAATTTAAGTGCATGCTTTTATCTTAACATTAGAGAGTCTGAAAATCACCAGTGAAATACCTCAACATGAAATAACTCCTGAATTACCAACATGTAACTATTGTCACCCAAGTACCTCCTCAGTACCTGGATATTCTCATCTTCTACCTGTTAGAAGGCAGAAAGATATGTCAACACATCTATAAATTGCACAGTGACTGTTTACTGGTTGTCGAATTTCACTTTGCCTATAACCTGCATGCTCTGTGGCACAGGAAATGGCAGGGGGTTATTTAATAGGCAGCTCAGTAACAAATACACAGTAATAACACAAAAGCAGGGTATATTATGCTGCTTCACCGAGGCTATTACAAATAGTTCCTTCTCAGGAATATCGTTAATCTTTACTATGGGATAGGTCCTGTTTGCTCAACCTTTTGTGTTGATAGGGTGTCTTGCATTTCACATAGTAAATGGTTTTGTTTTCCACAGAATATGATGATATTCAGAAGATCTAGATTATATTCTGCTGATGAATGCTCAATGTTCTTTGCTTGCGATAATATCTGATAATTTAAGAGTTCTGTCCTACATCAAAATACAAGTAAATGATATATCCAGAATAAAATAACCTCGTTAGTTTCAGTTCACTGAAAGAGCTATTTGCATTTTTTAACATATAAATTATTATCCCAGGTCTTATCTTCTAATGCAATTACATGACTATGATACAGTTATTAGCACATCTGAAACATCAAACTGCCTGTGAAAGACTCCAAAACTCAGCTAGTTGAACGTAACCTTAGACTGCAAAGAGAAGGCAGAAAAATTTGTTTTGAACAACCAATTCAAATTCTGTACTTAATCCAGGTAGAAATTAAGCATCAGCAAACACTGCCACTGAAACCAAATTCTTCATAAAGCCTGAGCTGCAAATTACGCATATGTTATACTGCACAAATTAGTAACTGCCTTCACCCCCACACAAACACTATTCTATCACCCCTCCAAGAAGCAGCTTTTAATATTTGTTTTATGATTAACTTCTCCCTCAAAATTCCCCAAATGAGTTTTATTTTGCATTTGAAAATAATTGTCAGGTCAAAATTTATTTATGATGCATTTTCTCTATTGCAAAAAACTGACTGCAACAATGTCTAAAAAGGCATTCAGTTCTGCGTTTGTCCTGCTTAAATTAAATACATATGGTCTTTACCTTGTAAATCATTAACTCCCAGAACATTCCTAAGTTAAAATCCATTTCTAGCTGTGAAGCCTGCTTCTGCTGACTTGTGACCTCCAAAATGAGAAAAAACAACTGCATTTTATTTGGGCATGCAACCCTGTTCCATGACAGGGTTGGAGTTATTACCCCCCCCTGTTCAGCAACACCTGACTTTAAGCTTCAATTGCATTCAGTTCTACCCCGATTACTCCAAACTGAAGTCAATGAACCCACATGATGTGTGGAAGAGAACACACGTGCTTGAACTTTTCATTTAAGCAAATAAAAACACTCTTCTTCAGATATTTAGGGCTACAGGTACTTTGTCAAAAAATAAACATCTTGATGTGATGTGAGATATATGCATATTGATCCAATCAAAGTTATTCTTTTCCTTTGGTGCACTCACAGCTACTGATAAGGAGATTATGGCAGAGAGTGGTGATGCTCGCTCCATCATCTGTCCATCGCTTTCTGACGAGACTGTTAGAAGCTATTGGGAAATGAAAGCTTTGCTCCACTTCTCAGCACTGCACAGCTGGGTTCCCATATGGGGTAACACCAAAAAAAAAAAAAAAAATCTTATATCTAATAAAAGTATGGGGTAGCCCTCCTAAAGAAGGACAAAGATAAGAAAGATGCATGAAGGAGGACAGTGGAAAGATTAGGACAAAGAGGTATAAAAAAAATAATGGAAGGACTGCACTGTCCCTTCCCTCAAGGCATTGAGGGAAGCAGCTGTTCATAGCTTTCTCAGTCACTTTCATCCTACTTATGAGTAAATGCCATACTGGAAGATAAAAAACTGCAGACATTTTTCATAAGTAAAAATTGTGTGAAGCTGTCTACTAGGAAAAATCCGCTGCTAGAAGAGCTGCTGGGGATAAAGGGACAGAGAAAGACTCTCTAGCAAGTACCTAAGGAACGTACATATTAGACATAAAAAAATCACCTCTTTCTATTAATTATTAAGAGCTGTTTTCATGGTTGATTGAGAATACATAGATCAAGTCCCTCAAACGCTTTTGCTTAAAAATTGTGTCATTTAGAAAACAATATTTTAAACATATTTTCATAATCTATTCCCCTGTATTCACCCTGAGTTCTCTCTTCTGTCTGGAGGCCACAAAACCACGTAACAATAGTTTATTATTGGAAGCCTTTCTGTAACCTCCTACTGCATATCATCACCTTCAGCAAAAGGAACATAAACTTCCACTGCGCTCACTGGAGATGAACCAGAATTGTTTTACTTGAATATACAAAAAACTGTGTATTGTTCAGATTACTAATCACAAAAAAAAAGATAAGAAAAGGAAACGTACTTACGCACTACATGATTGACTTCAACTAGCAAAACAAGATCATTGTCCTGAATGCAACAATTATGAAAACAACATAGCCAGGGCCTAATCCAAAAATACTTAATTTTTCAATAGAAAGGTCTTTTATTTATTCGGGAATGCATACCTCTGAATTAAGGAGATCTTTCTCTTACACCTGCAGCATGCTTACCTGTATGCAGCACCATTAAGCTCTGGATGAACAACTCCGGGATCCATGCTGGCCCAATGTGTAGCTGCAGTCAAATGATCTTTGTTAACACAGTTTTTCAGACTGTCTGGAATACGACCTAGGATGAAGCGAGGGAGAGGAAATAAAAAATCCATAAAAATTGTATGCATTATGCTCTTAATCTATGTTAAAAATAGTTATACATATTTGCATATTTAAATCAATACATAAAATCACACTAAGAGCTGCTTTTTGATCCTCACTGTTCCCTTTTTATCTGGGACTTAGTTAATAGTGGTTAAAATGCTCTGCATAATTTTAATTTCTCTGTCTTTGTCTTTTGTATACAGAGTCTTAACAAAACCATAATCAACAAGATCCCTGCTTTCCAAGAAGCTAAAACCTGAAAACAAAGCATGGCTGGCAATCAAATTCAGTAATGTATCCTCCTGCTCTCTGTCTTTAACTTCACTTTCCTCCTTTTCCCTCCTTGTGTAACAGTAATAAAAACCCTTATTGAAGAATATAGGATTCTGAACAGAATTTTGCCATAAACCTGAATAGGATCAAGACTTTTTTCCTGTCCTCCTGATCTTCCCCTTCTTGATCTCAATTGCTCTTCACACTTATTTACTATAATCTGTTATCTTCAGCCATTTCTTTCATTCCTACAAGAAATAAAAATACATGAGAAAACTCCCTTCTTCATCCCTTCAAAACTTTTGCTTAACCTTTGAAGTATAACTGAAATTTTAAGACAGAGATACTGGAAATCTGTCAACCTGATCCAGCACATACTGGACAAGCCTCTGACTGTCTTCTGCAGAACTATCTCCAGCCCTGCAAAAAATGACATGAACAGATACGATAGACATTTTCTTCCCGGCAACAGGAATATTTCCAGTTATTCAAAAGGACATCAATTGGAGGCTGTGTTTTTTTCTGACATCTGTTTTAATGTATCCTTTCTAAAGTTTAATCTTACTGTGCATTTGCCCACAGAGATAGAAAGAGCTGAGTTTGAGTCTACCTCTGCTACTGTTGGCAATAGTACTCCAATACGCTTTCAAAAGCTGACTGTGCTACATCATTAAAGAATTCAGGCTTTTTGTCTCCAACTTCCTACTGGAAATTTGATTAAGGACTTCACTACCCTTTGCCTGTTCTTTCTATCCATCAGCCTGGCCAAAATGGGGCTGTAAAAAAGCCTTTTCATAGAATTGCTTTCTGTCTAGTGGATACGATCAAATACTTGTTACTCCATGACTTGCACTTGTCACTAAAACTTCCCACGTCTCCTATGCACAAGCTGAAAGGGCTTCTTAGTTCAATATTGGACAAGATGAGGTACATGCCCCATTATGGGTGAATTCCTACTGTTCTCCTCATTAGAAATCATCTTCTAAATTTACCTGAAATATACATCCATCTAAGCTTCTGCCAAAGTCGTCCATAAATTTAAATAGTATTTTTCTTCTTTTGATGTTTATCCTTCTCAAGTATTTTTAAACTGCAATCATGTCTTCCTCCTTGCCCCTCTCATTCTTAATTTTACTAACTTCTCTAGACATGTTCTAGTCTCCCCTTACAAAACACTATTTATTTATTTTAAACTTTTGTCATAATGGTCTTTTCACTTGCCATGCTCACTCTCTCATTTCTTCCATTACTGTTTTCAGTGCTTCTCCTTATTTAATACTTTGAATATTCTGATGTTCAAAAACATATTAAATGATATTTAGTCTCTGCTTATTGTTTTTATTTCATACATCAGAACACCACTGACTTTTTGGGAACAGTAGAACCACTTAACATCCTTATAGTCAGATGGTAGTCACAGCTTGCATTCCCTCATCGTACACCTTTTTCCAATTAGCTTCTCTCTCTACACCCTCTCCCCTCTGTGTTCCCCTATGGCTTTCGTATATCCAGCTTTATCCCACGCTTCCTGTATCTTTCCTACATTTGTTTCACAGCAATTCAATGTCATTCTCACCTCCCTAATGTTGGCCTCAGTTTGATCTTACTACAAACCATGTGCAAACACTGAAGTGGTGACAGTTTCAATACAAATCAATGATTTAAATCGCTGATAGCACAATCACACACTTTAAGAAAATATAGGTCTGTTGTCCCAAGCACGTATGTTTGGACTATTGCACAATATTTAACATAAAACTAGCTCGGTATGGTTAACTCAGTTTTCAGATCTCAGCCTATTAATGCTTATTTGCACATCAATCATCCCCCAAGCAGGTATCATATGCCAGTTTGTGCAATCGCTCCCAGAGCTATTTGGGAGCAGGTAATAGTTAGACAACAACTTAATGAATGTACTATTAGAGTTCTTCTGGAGTATAAGCACAAGGACCAATTCCAGCAAAGGGATGGTCAGATTCTTTAAGTTACCTCTAAACCAGAGAGAAATAGTCCTACAAAGGGCAATTCAGATCAGAAGTTTATGAGGTGCCTTTAATCACCATCCAGAGGAGAATCTTCTTTCCGCACAGGCTATAAACGAAACTAAATCGCCAAGCCTCTCTAGGCTACTGCTAGGGTTTTTTGTATAGCAGAGCCATGTGTTGGCACTGAGCTACTCTCAAGGTGACACGGCCCTTCATGTCTGCAGAGCATTCAGTCTATATTGCCAAGGGGAAAACAGCAAAGTCCTACTAAAGAGAGAACATTAGTGCTTAATGAATCATTTTCCAGTATGAAAATCCTTCCTTTTATTTTAGGCTACAAGGGATTCAAACTAATGCCAAATGGCTCACTCTTCTCATTTTATTTATTAGCAATGCATGTTCAAGGCATAACTGTTTTCTCTTATGTGAACAGTTTACAATTACATGGCAGTTATATAACAAAGAGACTTTGCTCTTTAAAATGCCAGACTTCTTTAGCAATGCTTTAAAGAGACGAATATCTATAGTAGAGTACCCTCTCAACAAAATACTGAAAACTTCATTTTGACGTAGAAAATGAGTGGTCGAGATATGAGAGCGCTACTAGGAACAGCATGAAGCCCTAGATGCTTTATCTCTGAACATTACAGCCTTGGAGACACTGAAATTCCAGACTGTCCTCCACGACAAATTTGGATGAACTTTAGAAAATACAAAGGTGCCAAAAAGAGAAGAATAAAGGAAACAGAACTGCTCGTTCTAAGTGTATGGGGGCATCTAGGAAAACCTATGAAAGACACCAGCAGTATCTGGATGACTTACAGTCAAACCCATCAAGTGGGTAATATTTACAAGCAACAACAACAAAAAAGTGGATTTTTTTATAGATAAGTACATTTCTGTTATATGGAAAAAATACTTAGTTTGCAGAGCCTGCCTTCTCTTTGTAATTGCCATGAACCTCCAAAACAATCTGTTCCAGTTCTGAGAACAGACTTAGCGGTTATTTACTAGTTTCTATGTTTCAGATATTAGAAGTGGTAAACAAAACCTAAGCTTGGTTCTTTTTCAGCATGTTTCAAGACTGAAGAATGAAAAAGGTTGTTAAAACGAAATAGGCAGTGAAGGAGGTAATAAGGTGAGTTAGTACCTGTGATGGCTCTTCGGATCTCTCGTGCTGCTTCTTCCCGCATCTCAATTGAGGCTTGTTCACTATACCAGGCTGCATGTGGGGTACAGATCAGGTTTGGTGCATCCTTCAAGGGGCCCTGACTAAAGCTAAATGAAGATTTAAAACAAGATCAAATGACAAAAAATACTGGGGGGTTGGGAGAAGAGGGGAGGGAAGAAGAGGGGGGATCCAGATGGACTTGTACATAACACATTAATTTCTACAACAGAAAAGAATTGCATTTCTATTCCTTGTTGGGTTTGGTTTTAATTCTGTCAGTTAATTTAATATACTATTCATGGTATAAATAAGCAACAATCACCACATAAACTCAAAGGGTAGAACCTAAGTATAGCAGCAACATTAGCTTCTGTCCAATGCACTTATTGCTAACTACAGCCACTGCTGCTCCAGTTCTCGTGCAGAAATACATATAGTAAGACCCAAATGAATTCAGGATGACATTCCATTTGTCCGTTTCATCACAGTTTTACTTCTACTGCATTAGCCAACAAAGCTCTGTTCTCTCAAGAGTCACTGTCAATGTGACAATTAGGAATTTAAAAAAAAAAATCTTACAATTATTTCCAAATACGAAGCGTGTCCATCAGCAGCCTCAACTTTTTTATTTGATAATTCAGGTTTTTTTTCTGTTATTTTTAACTGTTCCTTTATAGAAACTCCACAGAAAGAAGGAAATTTACTTTACAGATTGATTTTCAGGGAAAGCAATAAATCTGTGTAAAAGTGCTATCACAGATACAGAGTAAAGAAACTGAAAATAATGGAAACTTGCTCCTCCTATTTATTTCCAGTTTTAATAATCTTACAGTCAATTGTAACAACAGGAGAACAAATATTTTAAGACAAAAGTGTGCTTTCAGAGTTGGTCATAATTCATAAAATGATAGATTTCATCTGTAGTTCAATAAATATCAGAGTATCTGGCAAAACTCTTGAATAAGGAGTTGCATGCTGTGATCAGATAGACATGCAGCACCGAAGCCAAAGGAAATTGTGGCTGTAATCCTGCAACTGAATCTCTGCAGATGGCATCTCCATGCAGTAAATGGGGCTTCCTATGGGTGCAACGGTCTGCTTGTGCAGATCTGAGATCTGAATTGGGAAGAATGTATGTAGCTGAAAGTCCCTTGAGCAGTTAGACTCTGGCTTTGCACAGCACTACTGCATTGCAATGACTACATTTAAAAGTAAATGAATGCAGGGTATGCACAAATAAAATTAAATATTTGTGATGTGGCATTGTGTCTCAGTAGATATAAAAATTCGGCCTAAAAGGATACTATTCTGTTTTTTTAAAGCTTCTATTCCCATTCCTGCCCCCCCCCCAAGCTGATATGAGAGAGACTGTCCTCTCTCCAGTCTTCACCACCTGCCCTCAATTCCTGAATCTGTTCCTCTGCAAAAATTTATGTGGATTGTTCCAGTTAAAATTAACATCTCTCCCTGCCCATTCTGAACAACTGAAAAAGGCTTGTCACATACAAGCAGTAAGCTAAAGCAGTCTATTCTTATAACTGTAACTCAGAAGTCAGGCTCAAGACTCAAGGACTTATCAAATAGGCCCATTTCTGATTAGGAGTATGATATCATAATGCCACATTGGGGAGTGGTGTATTTCTGCCTAAAGCACCAGACTTCTCAGTGTCATTCAAAAACTAAGGCTTGTGCTACCACCTCTGCTCATGACAGCAGAGTTGCTACTCCCCTGATAAAGGGTAAAACAAAACAAAACCTGCACTCTGACCACCCTCCTTACCTTAACTTTTTTTGCAACCTGTTACATTTATGACTTTCCTGCAGAGGCAATCTGGCAAAAGTACGTCTTTTCCTCCAGAAAGGAGTCATGAAGTAGTAATTTCTCACACCAAATCTCAACTCTCTGCCCTCTGAAAGAGTCTGTTCAGAAATCAAGATTAGTTGCCTCCGGAGTTGCATCAATGACAAAGGAGCGTTCCCCTCAAAGCCATGACACAAAGCCACGCTCAGGAATTGAACCGAAATCCCTGCTATTTCTACTAAATAAACCCATTGGATTTTTTGTTTTAAGGAATTAAATTCTTGGATGCCACTCTTTTCACTTCTGACCACATACACAAGCTCCATCTACATTTGCATTAGTCCAGTGCTGCACAGATTCACGTTGCTTTACTAAGGAGTATTTAGCTACCAAATGAAGGGAAAACTCAATTTACTTGTTGCTGTTGATTGTATCATGCACTAAGACTTAAAAAATAAGAAAGTGAACAAAATAAAAAGAAAAGAAAAGGAAAAGCACCTGAATGGTTCTGACTCATGTACATCTAAGGCTGCCCCTCGTATCCTTCCTTCCTTCAGGGCCTGTGCAAGTGCTTTTTCGTCTACTAACCCACCTCGAGCTGTGTTGACCAGGAAAGCCCCTTGTCTCATCTAGGGAAAGTTAAAAACAAGAATGATGAAATAAAAATAAATGAAATAAAATCGTTGTGGCATTATTTTTTACTCAAAAGAAGCATCCAGTACAACAAAGGCTATTCAGCTGGTTTAACCTGTAACAGTTATCTTCCCTTTCCATTGGAAAGTACCACAAAATGCGATGCCTCTAACATAAAATGCTATTTCACAGCACTTAATAACCTTTTGTTTCTGGTAAGTAGTGTCTTTTAACAGAAGCTTGTTTCAGATATTGTGCAGTAACATGATCAAAAGATATAACTGTGCATATGAAAGTGACAGATCATTTTATGCCTTTTTATTTCACTGTGAAATTGCATGAGACAGAAACTACAGCACATTCTTAAACAAATTCATATTTTGTGGTTTTCAACTTTCACACAAATAAAAGCCTACATGAATTTTTCAGAAAAATCAATGCTTTTGGATTTTCAAACACTTTTCCCTTAGTTGCCAAAACACAGTAGATCTATGTTTTATTTATTTTTGTTACTTCAGCTTCCTCCTCCCTGTGAGACTTTTCAAATAAAGGTCTAAAGAATGCTTATATTATTCAATTAAAAGGCATGAAAATGAATTTGGTTGAGAACGCTGTGTGCCCAGGAGAGAAGCTGTGCTGTGCATTGCGCAGATTAGCATTGTAGATGACACCGTGTGTGGAGAACTACAAGAATTTACACCATAATATATCCACAACATGAAAACAAAGTGACGGTTCAAATAAGAGAGATGGTAAGGAAAAAAAATAAATTACTACATCCTGCTTCCAGACGTCCTAATACTTCATCTTTTACCAGATGTCTCAGACACAGCTTCTAATCTCAGAAGCATTTCTGTGCATGAAGGTAAGCATATGAAGAGCAGGAACCAAGGTGAAGATGAATGATAAAAATCTCATTTTGTACTGACTCCATCTCTCACCATAAAAACAAGAAAACCGCACCATTTTGACACCAAGTCAACTACTTGAAACCTACATGTCAAACTAAAGTTTATGTAAATGGATTCTTACTCTGAAAGACTGATTCAAAATGCCAAATTCATGAACAAGGAGGTTTGGATGAAAGTCAGCTACAAGAATTTTTTTTACATGAGATCATCGGAAATAATGAACAATTAACATGCATACGCTTGCAGTAAGGTCAGAAGAAAAAAAGACCAACCATATTTTACTGGCCAACTCTCTGGGCTTAGCGTGGCCCTGTCTCTCTCCATTTGCAGACTCTTGGGCTTACAGGAGAAACATCTATTGGTCTGTATAGCAAAACCAAAGTCCGCTTACAGGAGCGGAACTAAGGAATACTCCTTTTAGTTTTATGTAATTAACTTGGGAATTAGAACAGTAAAGAAAGAAATGGTAGCATGACCTTTAGTTACTCTAGTAACAACAAGATGTTCCTGATGGGAACCATCACTGCATCTCCACTACTTGTCACCTGTGAGAGAGAGATCAAAACCAGCACAGGAGGACTCACACAAGTGGCAATCACTCTTTGCAGGCATATAAACTCATGGGAGCTTATATACCCCTTCCTATTTCTGTGCTCTTGCAAAGAGATAATTTGAGTTTTAAGCATAGCCTAGTTATTTATGTGCCTGTTGAATGAATTGAAAATTTTAATCGAAGTGAATCCTGCTAAAATCTTCCATCCAACCTTTATAACCTTGCTTCAGTTTTCATTTTAGGACTATTTACAAAACTCTAAAGCTAGTACTAAGACAAGTCCAAAACAAACAGAACGTGGCTGTATAAATGCATTCTAGTGGGAATGAATTACATGACTCATGATAAACTAAGGGTGGATGCAGCTGGAGATGACCCTTAACAATGGGTGGAAATTTGAAAGAGCTTCACAGCTAGAACTGATGACACCTGCACAGTTGCTTTAAAAATATATTGTGTTTAAAAGGCAGAGTTGTCTTCTCAAATCCGTAAAACTAAAGATTACCTCAGCTTCTCTTAAGAGCACTTGATTACCACGGGTTCAATAAACACAAGCTCAAAACACTTCTCTGAGCTACCCTGGTACTACAAGGCCAAGCATGATGGCTAAGCAGCATGCTGACAAATTAAAGGAAAAAGCTACTGAAAGGGAAAACCGACACCAAATTTTCAAAGACATTTTAAGGTCATGTAATTTCAGATTGTAAACAAAATTCAGGGTGAGACTTCGGTGAAATGAGATGCACCACACTTCTCTGTACTTTGTTTAAAAAATGGTTATTACATGAGCATGCACTATTGGACAAAAGTGGCATGCAATGCCCTCTAAAAATTTTAAGCCAGCTCCAACATCTGTGAGCCTAAAAAAGCTATTCTGTCCTTTTTGATACATATTCAGAAGATGTGCTCTACACAAACTAAGCAGTCAGAGGTGTTACAATTTTATGGTTTGCATATCAGCTGTTACAATACAGACTGCTTCATCCCAACTTTTATCCAAAGCAAGAACTATCTTCTAACATTTTAATCCTTGCTTTAATCATGAAGGATAACAAAGAGCAAGATAAATGCTTACGATACCCTTTCCAGTACAGACTTTACTATATGCGTTTCACTTCAGATGGTATCACTCAGTTTTAACCTGTTTTGTTTGGTTTGTTTCTCTGATTAATGTACTAAGACTTCTCCAAAGCTCACTGCATTTATGCATCCCCACTCAAAAAGTTCCTGTGATACATTGGTCCAAGTTTCAGAGTCCACTGTATAATGAGTGACCACTGCTAAGCCTCTAGATGGACCCACTGAATTCAGTGTGATTCTGTTTGGTTCTAGATGTCTGCTTGCAAAGACATCTAATCATGCAATAACCATTAAATGTGCCTGAGCACACAACAAAAGAGAACATTCAGGGCAGGGTCACAGAGCTCTGTTCTCTTAGAGATTTGCATTTTACGCTTCTTAATTTTTTAGAATTTTAAATCCCAAATCCTGATTTTATGTTGGGATGGACCTGCAAAATCCCTAAGCTCTCAAATCATCAAGTTTCTGCTGTGATCCTACATGACTGTGGAATATGTTCAGTAACTACTTCAGTTCTCCTAAAGTTCAAGAGTAGTAGGTGCAAACTATTTCTCAGAAACCAATCAATGATTTTACTGAGGAAGAGTGCTATTGTCACTGTTACCAACACATACAAACACTACATATATAAAGACCATCAAAATCAACTATTATATCTTAGAATGTCTTTCCTGTACACTATCTACATTCTTACACCCCAATGTTATACTTCTTGTTCCCTACACTGAGGTTGCAGTCAGAAGCTAGACATTTAATGAAAAAGCTTACTATCAAATTAGTGAATAATGAAGCAGTTACTACACCTAGATTTTGAAATTATTGTAGTATTAGCTAAAACTCTAGGGAGAGGTTATTACTAATTCCAAGAAACATATTTTTCCAAATAATGCAATGCTGTAAACGCGGTCCATCCATGAAGCACTCTGCAAGCATCAGGACTGAGCACAGGGGGGAGCCATTTAGTCATAATCCTTAAAGCGCATCTAAAGAACTCAAACTGAGGAACAAGAGTGAATGGCTGAATTGCTACCTGAAAATACACGGGTAAAGGAAGTAGCTACTAGAAGACAAAGAAAAAGTGCTTTCACATAAATGCAACTTTATTAATCCGAGCAACATTAAGAAGAGCGAATTATTTCCACAAATGCAATGTTACTGAGCAAAAAAGACAATAAAAGCAACAATATGTAAACCACCAGTTATTTCCCAATCATTTATAAACCTGCTTGATCTCAAAGTAGCAAAAGGGAAAGAAATTTCTTTCAAATGAGAATCTGCCTGTTTACGTAAATAAATGCTACACAGTGTCAGCCACCAGCACTGGTGCGGAGGGCGTCCACAGAGATTATTACCTGCTTTATAGTGAAGTCATTAATAAGATGATGATTGTGTTCGTTCAAGTTGCAGTGCAGGGTAACACAGTCACTGTGGAACAGCAGGTCCTGCAAAGTGCTCACCCGCTGCAGTCCCAGAGCACGCTCCATGCCATCTGAGAGGTATGGGTCATAGAAAATCACACTGAAGCCAAAGGCTTTGGCACGTAGTGCTACTGCTTGCCCAACACGCCCTAGAACAAGATAAACATGCAATGAGAACAGATGTGAAGCAGCTGGTGTAAGGTAGCCTCCTCCTTCCTATTGCAAACACTTGTATCAAACCATACTGTTTTGTGCAGCAACTGGAAGAGGATAAAAAAAGAGGCAGCTCCCATCCCACTTGAAATCATGACTAAAATCAGAAACGCTACATCTGGGCTGTTTCACACTGTCTTGTTCAAAACAAAGCAAGAGGTTTGCACCTTTTGCAACCAGAGATCTGAAATGCCAGAAGATGTCACGTAATCTGCAATAATGTGTGTAATACAAGGGTTTGCCTGCTAGGCCTGTTTACGGTAAAACACTACTGCTTGTGAACACATCCTGCCAAGGACTTATTCTTATCCATGTCGGACCAGCTGGCTTTAATAAAAAGCTATAAAATTAATCCTCAAAAATGGATGCAATAAAAGATAATTTGTTTAATCTGAAGCTCAATCATTCTCAATGCATGGAATCTCCTTTCTGAACCAGTATTTGCTTTCATTTTGAATAATGTCCTTTCAGCATTAAAATGCCTAAAAGAATCCTGTCATCTCAGGCTCTAAAAAATTCTGTATTCATCTGCCTAAATGATGAATAAATACAGTCCATCATATGGCACCTAGTTAAGAAGAGTGCGGTACCATTTGGTATTCACATTGACCTTAGCTTTTCTCTGTTCCACTTTCCCTACTGTCATATTTCAGAGCTGTGACTGATATTGCTGTTTGGGCATGACTCCATGCCACATGCATCAGGAGGTGTGTATTTCCCCTTGACACGTTACCAGTAAAACAGAGGAAAAAAGTGAGTGAGCACATCTAGCGAGTAAGGGTATTCTGAAGAATGAGAACTAACAGACTTTTCAGGTTACAACACTACGCACTAGATGCTCACGTTAAGAGTATTAGAAATGTTAGATAAAGACATTTCAAAGGAATCACTAGACACACCATAATAATCATGTCTCATTTAAAAAAAAAAAAAGTCAACAAGTTTTCTTCTGTAACATCTGAGTTTGTTCAAAAAAGCATCAAATTAACAGAGGGAAATCCTGTCTCTTTCCAATTGTGCTGGAAAGGATTTCCCTCTGCTTTTCAGTTTCTCTTTGAATAAACTTAAAAAGCCACACGAAGAAAGGTTTTTTGTTGATCATTTAACCTGAACACAGCAATTCTGCAGTGCTTAGTGACAGATGTGCTTGGAATATTAAACAGTACATCAATCTGATGGGGGCTGCCTGCTTTTCTTTGGGGACACCAAGTTAAAATACTCTTCAAAATCTTTTATTTCAATACTTGCATATGTGTTCTTTGTTTGCTTTTCAAGCTGTTTTTCATAAATTTGAATTAGACAATTTTCAGCACACTGTATTATGTTCAAATTTTGGCGTATTCACAGCTCAAGGAATCAGTCACACAACTGTAAACTTTTTTTTTTTTTTTTAAAGGAAGCATATCACTTTTACTCCAGCTCCATTCATTTTCACATGCAACGTTCTGTCATCTGTTCTTTTTTTACACTCTTTACAACATCAATACCTGAGGGGATTCATGACAGTGACATCTCTTAAAACACACTCTCCAGGTAAAGCTATACTTCCCATTCACTGCAACCAGGCTAATAAACCAAAGCCGCCTTCAATGGGCACAAAGTTTCCTTCTGAAACACTTGGGAATCACACGAGTGTATTTCTAGCCAGAATTGTCCTATTACAATTATTTTATGGGAAAAATTCTTCTGCAATTGACAATTCATATTTAGTCTTAGTTGTTAAGACAAATACATAGGCAGACACACGTAATTTGCTAATTCCTTTTTAAACTACAGTCTGACAATACAGTACAACAACAAACCTATGATGATTTTTTCCTTTACTGAAAAACTTCTATTATATAAGACTCTCCAGGGTATAAGGGGTGGCTCAAAACCTACCTCAGCATATCAAGAACAACAGAACAGCACACAAAGCATCCCATCTTTGGGACAGCTCTATGTCAAAAGCATATACAATGCTATGAATATTCATGGCTGCTTCCAGGGAAGGCAAATTCTGAAGTTAAAAATATCAAATTAACTTCTTGGTCTGTAGTGTGGGAAGAATGCAGAAAATGCATATTGCATACAATTGAAAAAAAAAAAGCAGAAAGCAACAAAAGCCTATTTTAGAAATTACAGATTATATAAAGCTCTAGCAAAACCCATGCATTATTTCAGCAATACCAGAAGTGTGAAGAGAGACTCATCAAAAATGCCTGGGTCTCCTGTTATAGTCTGACCCATTTACTCCCTCCATGTCTCCCATTTTTTAGGTGTCTCTGACCTCGACCTTGCCAATGACCTGATTTGAGTGTGACAGTATAGAAGCTGCAGTTGCCAATGACCCCAGCCCTTGAGCAAAGAATGAGCATCCCATGCTGGTATTACAAAGTTTTATAAAATGCCCTTGATACTGTGGAAATTTTGATGATCCGCCTGCGGACTTCCATGGAAATACAAAGTCCTTTCACTTAGCAGATCTTTCCTGTCTATGCAACAGTAATGGAGAATCTGGGTAATTTTTCCTCCCTCTTGGAGAACTCTGAAATGTGGAGAGTGCCATTTTGTTACATTTCCTGCTGAGCACATTAAGAGAGCTAGTAGGACTGCTAAGGGTACATCATTTATTGCATGATAACACCACCCAACTCTTTAGCCTTAATAATTGTGTGATAATGCAGATCGGTACTTTGGCTAACAACTAGTCAGGACCGTGGGACTGTTGAGAGAATATAGCAGGTGAGGAAAGACAAACTGAGTGATGACATTCATCATGATGTGGAGACAAATGTATTTGGAGGAATTTCACCTCTCTTGAGTGAGGAAATGCATTAGCTATTAGTCATCAGCATTTGTAACTGGGAAGGAAGGGGAAGGGAGTGTGACTGCACTGCCTTCAGTGCTGTAAAATTATCATTACAGCAGAGCCAGGTCCAGCTATCTATTCATCCAAGTACTTACATGCTGCTGCTCATAAATATTCTCCTTTTTAAAAAATCCCAACATCTACATGTCTAAATATAAGGTGAAAAGGTATTTAAAAAAAAAATAATAATGCAGGGCTTACTATCCAAGCTTGAAATATACTTGAAATATAGGACACTGGATAGTAATAGAGATTAGAAGTGTCAAAGACAGCTGTTTCATGATGTGATATTATTGTTTACGTAAGGCTCAACGCATCACACACTTCATAAAGACAGAGGGAAACGCAGGCTCTGCCCTAAGGAGCTCAGAGGCTAACCAAACAACAAAACGACGACGGATGGTATCCAACGAGCACATGAAGGAGGCATTATGCTGTTGAGTCTCTGCTTATCTTCAAGCTCAATACAAGCAGAGGATGAGAGATGGGGTTAACTTTAGAGGAGGAGCACGGAGTAATAGGATTAAGCAGGATAGACTAAGTGTCAAAGTAGGAATATGCATGAGAGGAGGCAAAGAAAAGAGAGTGGGTGATGGAAAGAAAAAGACAAGTGAGTCATGAAACTTGGCTAGACCAGTGGATAAGGAAGTGAGTAGCTGAAGCTTTGGAGGGAATGACATAGTCATTCCCTAGCACAGAGATAGGCAAGAGCTAGGGTGTTTTCTCTTTGGCAGAGCAAGAGAAAAGCCCAGGAACAGATGTGAAAAGGTCCGGAGTTAGCTGTTGCAGAAGCAAAGTGATACATTTAAGCAACTCACTGCTGAAGAGACCACATGTTTAAAGACAAGAACAGAGAAATATAGCTGTGGTTGAGATATGAGATGATCTCAGACGCATACTAATGAGAAAGGACAGAAACAGCAATACTACACAGAACTAGAGAAAAGAAGGACTCAGTAACAGATGATGAGAATTGTTTGTTTCGTGTGCAATACCTTCACTTCATAGCCTCTTAGTGGTTCATCACTTCTGACCCGTCTAAATAATAATATAATAAAATGAGGCAAAACTGCAGACATGGGAAGAAGCCACCAGTAGAGAAACATAACCTACAGGCACCAGTCTGTTGAAGGTGGTTGTAAATACACATTTTAATCTAAAACTAGAGACACGTAGCCTCTTGCAGTGATCTGTAGTAGAAAAGAGCGTATATCATAGCCAAAGTGCCGTGAAGTGCTCAAATGTAAAGTCTAGTACAGCCCTATTTCTATATCTCCTAAGACTGTATTTTTATTCTTCATTAATACATAGCTACACAGGAGTTTGTTAGAACTGGTTGTTGTGCCTATTCTCTTACATGCACACAAAGAAAACGTGGAAGTTTTCAAAACTGACTTTAAAACTTAATTTTCCTTGAAATTGTGAATATTCTCTTGTAGGAAAAGAAATAGGCACAATAAAAGGCTAGAGAAAATTACTGGTTATATAACTGTAACAGATGTGTACCTTTAAAATCAGATTTTACTAGCCTTTTAACATACCATGCACACAAAAGGCTTGCTTTTTAAAAATAAAACCAAAACCTAGCGTTTTATGTAGGTTTACACACATATTGGCAATCTCATTATCCATTTGTTTCTTTACACTTTTCAATCATTCACAACAAAACCAACACACATAAAATTCACTTAAGGAAGTCAATAATAAATGACATTTTTTTCTAATCTCAGTCTGGAATTTGTGCACTACAAAACTGCAATGCCAACAGGACAGAAATCTCCAGCAAATGTGCACATAGCGTGTGAGCTAAGGCTTAAGTTTCAAAAACTAGGTATGCATTTCCATTTTTAAAACACTTCAGGTGATTGCCTATTATTTACCTAGAGATGCTGTGACTGTGAGTGCAATAATCATTGTGTGTTTAAATGTGGTGCACATTTACATGGGTATAGATTTGAGAAAGCAGCTTCATGACTAACTTCTTGAAAGTCATCTTTTAAAAGCAATTCTTTGACTGAAGATGTTTTTGCTGCCTTGCATGCTCATTTAAATGAGTACTATGTAACGCCAAGCTATTTTCAGCTTCCAAAAGTAAGAGTTTGTGGCTTGAGTTATTTGACAGCAATGTGTAACTGGAACAGTCATTTAAGTATGACGCCTTGTTGTCAAAATCATATTATTAATTCCTGTGGAAGAATACCACAGCAATTACATCCACAAACTATCAGATCTTTGATAAGACAAGCACATGACTGAATAATTTTTATATAGAAACTGACTTGCTTGTTTTTCTTCTCTACTTCTGTAACAGACAGTAATTAATTCATCTCAAGCAATCCTGTCCATCTGTTAGACGCTGAAACACATTTAGGGCCATTCAGAGAGGTAAGTAGGTGATTTTATTAGGTCTGGAAACATTTCAAACTTTCTTGCATATATTTTTCCTGTCATTTGAGCTGAAATACAAATTCAGATGCAGCTCAACCAAACGCATGAAGTGACTGCTCTGAAGGCTGTTAGTGCAGCAAAGACTTTTCAGAGATGTTAAAAACAGTAAAAGGAAGAAAGCACAAAAGGACTCAGATATGACAATGGATGAGAAATACAACATACGTATGTGACAACGGGTTGAAGTAGCAGGATCCTTGTCCTGGAAAAGGAAGTGACGGTGTCTCCTTCTCTTTCAACCAGTGTGCCTGACACCAGGCAACGTGGCAGCAGAAAGATGTACAGAAACTTAAAGAATTGAGAAAGTGTAAGCAGCAAAATAAGTTGTCTGAGGGAAACGATGATGCATAAGGGGAAAACATTTGACACATACAAAGACCAGGAATGAAACGGTATTATAAAGAATGCTTGACATGGAAAGGAGGGAACTAAGTGTTCCATTTTTATAGCTCAAATCTTCATAATTTTTTTCAAGCAATGGAAGGTGAGGAGTATTAAACCACCTCTCCAAGCCAACATACCTAATCCAATAATGCCCAAGGTCTCCCCTCTGATCCTGGCAGCTCCAGAAGCCACTTCCCGAATTTGTTCAACACTTTGTACTCTCGTGCCTTCTCGCAAAGCCTGGTGAAGCCAGGTGGTTCGCCTGTACAGGTTCAGAATGTGGCACATGGTAGAATCTGCTGTTTCTTCTACCGAGGCAGCTGGCACATTACACACTGCGATTCCTGCAAAGAATGGGGGGAAAGGATACCAGTTGCCAAATGTTTCTTGTTTTTTCCTGTTTAAGAGCAATTCAGGAGTATGATGTTTAGATTTACAGATATTTCAACACCTGTTTTGCACAAATACTAAGTTTCTGACTGTAATGGCAGACAGAATATGTGACATAATAGTTGATTATTATGTGCAAACAATTTTTTTCTCATTTGTTATTACTATTTATTGTGCTTGCAAACTAAGGCAAAGAGTAAACAGACCACTGAAACCACAAAAGGAAAGTACTGAACATGTCAGGTAGTTTAGAACACAAGTCTTGATAAGTGTGTTACATGCACACTGAGCTAGGTGTTTTAAATAGCAAAGAGAAATCTGCCTTGCTGTCAACAGTGTGGTTAATGATCACTGTTTAGAAATAATTGCATGAGTTAGCTTTGTATCACTAACCAAATATCCTCCCAAAAGCTATCTATACAAGTTATAAAAAAAATAAAATAATTTATAATGACAGCAACTCTTACAAAGCCCTCACAGGACAACTATCAGTATTTTCAATCCATGTATGGGTAATCATGACACAGGGAAGGACAATTTGTTTTGTGTTGCACACAGGTTTGTAGAATTACGACGAACAGAATCCAAGTCTTTTCCTGGTCCCTCTAATTGTACCATCTAATTGTCCTGGTCCCATCTAATTGTCCACAGGGAAATACAAAATCTGCTTCTGCATGGCATGTAAAGGTAATGCAAAATTAAGTCCATGTTCCTAATAGCTGAAAAGTTGCTAGTTGAAAAGGGCATAACATCAAGAGACCGTTACAGATTTACACAGACAATTGTGGAAGGTGGATTGATTCAAGACTCACAGTATTCCGTATTTTACTTCAAAAACAGATCAGGCAATAAGTAATTGTAATTGCATGCAAGTTATCCCATTCAGCTTTTTACCTTCCAGTACTCAATGTACAGCAGCTAAGCAAAATGTTACTTGAAAAAGTTTGTGTCCTTTTTGACTTGTCTCTCTTCATTCGTTCTATTTACTACATGTTCTCTCTCTAATCATCAGCTCCCACAAATGTTTGTCTCTCAGTTCTGCTGAGATCACAAACAGTACACAGTATAATTTCACGGTGGAGAAAAAAAGTGTTTTGTATACTAAAAAACACCCTAATACTGCTTTCACTGTCTAGTTGTTTGGGTTTTTACATAAATAAATATTCAATGAGTCCTCAGCTCATGCCAGTATATCTTATGAAGCAAGGAAGAAAAATCATTCTCTTCAGTAATAACAACAACAATAATCTGACAAATAATAAGCTCACACCATATTTATCTATGTTTTACATGCAAATGCCATCATTCTGCTGTCCAGTACTTTTTTCACAGCTTTTTTTAGATCAGTGAAAACCAACATCAGGAACCTGCAGAACTATTTTTCTTTCTTTGCTGTAGAGATACAGTGTCTGCTGAGTCATTGCTCTTAGATTTACACAAAGATAAAACAGCATCATTTGCTGGAATATTAATCTCAGGACCCTGCTAACATCAACGGTAGTATGAAACTCACCATTTTTTAACAATGGAGAAAAAGGTGCGAGTGGAGGGAAAAATACAAGACTAAAAAGTAACATCCTCTTAAGTGCATCATATTAAACAGCTGCATTTGTTTATACAAAAAGTCTTTTTTCATGGAGCAAAAATGCAGGTTTCAGATAGCAAAACAAATTTAATAAGCACGTCTTCTGAGAACTGGCATCAACAAAATAATGCTTTAAAAGAAGCTTAAGATTTTATATTACATATTTGGGAAGAGAAATAAGGAATTGAACTTGCCTTACACCTTGTTCCCTAATAGTTTTCCTTAAGAAATTTGGGGGAGAAGAGTCAGACAATTTCTCTCCTCAATTGTAGGATTATTTTTTTTTCCTATTTCCCCCCAGCTTTAAAAGCAGCTAATTTCTGAAAGGCAGGGACATGGTGAACCACAAAAAGCGGCAAGAGAAAGGTAAGATTATGGAGACATTTTACATAGGAAAAGACAGCACTATCTTCTCTCATATCCATCGTTTCTATGCTCCCTTCCCTTTCCCTTTCCCCACCGCTTTCAGTGATCTTCTGCATAGGCCCAATGCAGAAAACTGCAGGAGTCAATGGGCATAATCCTTGACTCCCACATCACTTGCATCCAGCTACACTCACAACTTTAACATATTTTCATGATTTTTAAGAAAAGTAAATAATACCTAAGAGGAAAAGCTGGTAACAACCCCACGAGCCAACCCTATGAAAAATACTCAGAAAGTTACTACGGAAATTCAGGAATATGTCAGACTTTATTGTCTAATTCTACACTATATTTCAAGAGTGAATCAAAGCTTTTTACAAAGAGCAGTTCACTCTCAGATTACCTCCTTCAGATGCATAGTGCTAGTTCAGCAAATGGAATGTGATTTGTCCCAGTAGTGGTGAGTTGGTATTTAATTCCAACCATTTCACCCTAACTATTAAAATCAGAGATTTTAGACCATAAGCCTTCCAGCATTTATTGGCTTTTGACAGAGGGACAACTGTATTTCGTAAATACTGGAATGCACAAAGGGGATGGATCTAACTGTATAACTCAGTCTAATCACATCACAGGAACTGAATGATAGGAATGTAACCATGTAGTATATCATATGAATGACAATATCCCAAATCTGCTGTATTCTGGCTTGAAGAATGATGTGGATGAATTTAAATTATAAACTTGGGTTACAATCCAGCGTGGAGACTTGCAGAAACAGCCAACAAACCTGCAAAGATTTTCCTCTTATCAGGGATTCTCTGCACTAATCTGACTCCTGACTGGTTGGGGCCTTTCATCTGTACCTATGTTTTGGCTTTTGATCTAGGATTTTACCCCAGGTCAATCTCTACATATATGTGTTTTCAGGGGGTCACAATGCACACACCTAACTTCAGCACTAGTTACAATACGTAGGAACACAGCCACGCATGCTTTCAGACCTGATCTGTTCTTTAGAGAAACTTGCAAAGAAGTTGTTAGCCTCTGCCTGCTGCGCAAACTACACTGCCATTAGAAACAGGTGATGATTTTACAATCATTTACTGATAAACAGACCATATTACAGCTTCGCACTACATCAACGGGGTTACTACTAACACTAAGCACTATCACATTGAAGTAAATGTTTTCAAGATCTTCCCACAACGTAATGGGAAACATACTTGGTCACCTTAATCTTAGGAAAGAAATGAAAAAACCACAGACATTTATTCCAAGTGGTAGTTTGACCTGTACGTTATAGGTTAAGAGATGGTTTATCCTAAAGTAAGGAAAGTACAAATCAGACTGTTACTTTTTTACAGTGAAACACTAGGCACCATCTCTTCACAGTTCCAGTATCTGAATTTATTCTGAAGCAGCAACAATTGATTCTCCTGTAAAATTGATATTTCTATTTTATGGAGTGGTTTAGTACTAAATCTCATGCATCATAAATAAGTCTCAGACAGTTGATAATGACCTCATTTTTTATTCAAACAGAAGTAGTATGCCATGCTGATAGAATTATATTTTGTGATTGGATTACAGCAGTAGTAGTTAAAATATACAACTGGGGTAAAAAGAAAGAGATGAAAAATTATGGCCTTACTCCTTGGATTTATATTGAACAGGCAGATTTGCCATCATGTCACAAAGCTGTTAATATTATCACTTAATTAACAAATACTAGTATCTCCGTAATGATTTTTAAACACTTTGATGAGAAAATTATACAGCTTACATACTGTTAGTATAAATTACACAGAAAACATTAATGCAATGACTTAGATGCTCTCATATTTCTGGAGGCAAGTATAAGATGTAAAATAATGTTTATAATACTCATACCTAAATCTCCGGCAGATTTGATGTCAATATTATCAAAACCACTGCCAATTCGGACAATTATTCGAAGTGCTTTAAATTTCTCCAGGTCTTCTCGTGTTAAAGTGATAGTGTGATACATCAGTGCACCCACTGCTTCATTTAGTACCTATAAATAAAATGGAAGAAAAAATAACTATTTTTTTTTCTTTCACAGGATCTCAGCTTAATCACGTATACATATTTTCAGGTATAGAAGATTGTAAAAGCATTAAATCCAGGTCTTTTGTTTTAAAGGTTATTTCTCCAAATACCTTCCAGCCTCTTGTTAAGTCTTTTTCATCTGATGAATCCATTCTAGCATGATGAGATTAGCTTTAAAAGATCTAAGTGACCTATATTTGTGTTCTTATTAAGAGAGAAAACTCCTCTCATTTCACAGGAGATGCTTTGCAACATCATACTCTAAGTACAGGCATCACTGGACTGCATATGCACATGCAGATGAAACACAACATGGCAGCAAGCACTCACTTTAAACAGTAAGTATTTTTATGCTTAGGCAGCTGGCATTCAGTTTTGAATGTAGTCACAGAGCAACTATCTCTTCACCATACACACAGTGGTACAGGCATTCAGTGCACTATTAAAACACTTAATACCTGAATAGAAAACATTCAGTAATCATTACAAAACCCTTAGGTAATAGAGACTCGAATATGTCCATTCATACACATGAACAAATTTTTTGTCCCTTAGTTTATTGATACTGCGACTGTCTAAGCTCTCACTGATGGAAGACTAGATGTCATATAAATTGGTACAACTGAGATGCCAAACTAGACATTATGCAGAAAAAAACAGCACCTCTTAAGAAATAAGAAATAGTACCAAAGCAAAAATGTGGCAAAAGAAAAAAAAAAAAAATTGTGTGAGAGAGCACCAAAAAAGCAAAAATAAATTGTCAGGATCTGAAAGGTCTGAATATCTTTCAAATTATGTTAAAGTGCATCCAACCTACTCAAGAAAGGTTAAGAGGAAAGGGCGTGGAGAAGGGGAAGAGAGCCTAGCACACTATGCTCAGCAGTTTCAAATTCTGCTACTAAACAAGCAGCGATGCTGCACCCCACACAGCTGACGCAAGTTTATTGTTCAGAAAGCAGAAAATATTTTACTATCTTTATATGCAAATTGGACAATTTCACTTCTTCAAAACACTTCTCTGTGTTTCCACCTTCAATGCAGTATCTAACATCCTAATCGTTCTACAAGATGCAAAACATACACAAATCACTTCCATACCTACACTAGCTGTAATAATTTCAAAAGGTCCCTATGACACACTTCACATAAAAGTTCTGCAGAGGCTCTAAACTTCTTATTCAATAAACTTTTGAGTCTGGCAAATGTACAGATTCTGTCATCGGAACTATTTCTGCTCATACGAGCACCTTCTAGGGTACGGCAAGATCAGTAACAGTAACGAGCATCAACATAAATCATTAAAAAACACCTATTGCAGCAAACCAGTGTCTTCCCACACAGAGGATTACAACTGTTGGAACCCAACATCTGCAGCAGTAATTTTTAAAATTAAAATACGCTAAGTAAAATTTTAAAATAAAATAAAAACAAACTCCATAAATATGAAAGAAAATTGCTTGTTACCGAACACTTCACAAAATGATTTATGCTATTTCAACAGGTGTTTCTGGATTGGTAATCCCAGTTCTAAATCAGATAAAGACCAGAATCCTTTGAGCAGAATTTGGATTTACTTGTAAGAGTGAGAACTGCAAAGAAATTAGAAATTACACATCCTTAAAGAATGCGGCTACAACATAATTCAAAGAACAGCTGTAGGCTCTGATCTTATGAACGATTATACACACACAAAACTCCTTGATTTTAATGGTACAAACAAGTCCTTTGGAGATTACATCTAGCAGTCACCAGTCGGAATGACTGCACTCATCAGAATGCATTTCCTTGTGCTGTTACACAGTGTTAAAAAAACCCAGAACAGTTTACTGGTTTTGCTTCTACAGTGACATTACAGCTGGTATGGACCAAGTCAAAGTCCACGCCTGTGGCAGTCTACACAAGAAACAGTCCCTCTTATAACCTGAGTGCCCACATAAAATGCCCTTAGGTTTTTTTTGTTCCATTAATTACTAAAAGAAAATTGCTCCAAAATCTCACAGCTCCAACATTATGGAAACGTCTTCTAATTTCCAGCCTCAATTTATTCACAGCCCAACTTGTATCCATTTGTTCTGGCACCAGCGTTGGCCATTTTCTTAAACCATACTTCGCCTCCTTGGTGTTTACAATCCAAGTGTATTTATAGACAACTATCATAACCCCTCTCAGCATTTGTCTGGCCAGACTTCACAAGCTTAGCCCTTCTAGTTCCTTCCAGGATGATGCCCTTCTACCCCCTTGGTTGGTCTAACACTTCCTCCACCATGCTCATACAACTCTAAACTCAGCTCTTCCGTGGGTGATCACAACTCTACCTGGTGTGCTACGGGAGGTGTCCCACCCCACTGTGTTACACCAACACCAGCACTGCCAGCAGCGGTATACATACTGGAAATCTCTGCTAATGAAGTCTCACATGACATTTCTGCATGGCCACCGTCATACTGCCAGCTGATCCTTTGACTAACGTGTAAATATGAATCCTTATCCCTGAAGCATGTGTTTCTGTCACCCTACCATATTTATACTAGGACTTCTTTCTCCAAGTCACAGCACTTGCTACTTCAAGTCTCAAGGTCAAGCTCTTTATGATATCCTGGTCCTCCCCAAGTAGCCATGCCCTCCGTTCTGTTTTTTATCACATACATTTCCTCCACCCCTTTCAGGGTTGCTCTAGACGGCTCTCAGACAGCAGAAAACATCCTCTGTTTATCAGAAGGACAAAAGCTGAAGTAGCTTAGAACTTAGGATGAGCCACCTCAGGCTCCTATGACAGCCAGATCCTCCTCTACCAGACTGGAAAAGGCCAATGCTATGTGTGGTTTACTATGTGCAGACAGAGTGCAGTCACTACTTTAAGGACTGCATTAAATAGGGGCTAAAAGAGAGCAGAAGTGGCTCAGACATTTGTGCTTTAAAATCAGTGTTTCATTTGGGAAGCAGCTTTTCACTTCATAATCATGCATATTTTATTAACTCAGCCAGTCAAGACTGTAATTTGGACTCCAAGAGTGCCAGTCTGGACTCATTACACCACATTTTTGGGCCCATCTAGGTTATGGCTTGGCACTAGGAGGAGACAAAAAAGTACTGTGAAGCTTGGGAACGTGTTCAATAAAAGGAAAAATATTTCTCAGCTATGGCTTAATGCTGACACTAGCCATTTCCACAGGCAGTTATTTACCCATCATATGGGATATGGAACAAACAGATGCAAATGAAGTCTTTTAAAATTTTCTTTTTAGTATTTGAGGCTCTTCTAGGATTATGGACCAGTTAGCAAGGAAATGCACTGCCAAAAATGTAATCTTCTGTGACTGTGTACTATTTCATATTAATTTGATAATTAAATTATGTTACTGCTTTTTGCAACTGGCCATGTGATTGAAGTACACCAGAAAGGCAGAAAATAGCAAAAAATCGGAAGTTAGAAATATTCAGCATTGATGAATGTTAATAATGCCACTTACAGATTAAAAAAAAAATCAATAGTGAAAGTTTCTGTATTTTGGACTTATTTGTATAAGTTATACTCTCAGTCATTACGTATACTAAATGCACAACAAGGCAGTCTGACAAGCTTGTCAGTGAGTAAAATCAAAACTTGAACTAAATCCGAGCATAACACATGAAAGTGAAATCCAGCACAAATGTAAACAGCTCTGGAAAATGAAAATCTTTACCAAAAAAAAAATAACTGCATAGGAATAATTTACTGATCACTTGCAGAAGCACACCCAGTGGTGGATGCATGAGAGATACTGGGACTACACGTGAGGGGTATTTTTCATCATTTACCATAACGAACTTGATTGATCCAACATTCACCAAATTCTAGTACAACAACTTTATTACAAAAATATCAACGTGTGTCAACTTGACTGAGATACATATTTAACAAATAAGCCAGAAATTTCAGATCAGCACCAAGTACATGGCAGTCAGACAAAATTCCTTCATGATCTCTTGTGAGGAAAGGTAACCGGCAAAATTTGACAAGAGAACAAGCAGAGATGGCTGCATACCTTCAACAGCCATTCCTGCCTTCATCAAACTACAGTTGTGCTTTCCCGGAAGAAAGGATCTGAGATAAAAGTTCAAACACAGGACATGAGTTGGCTTCCTTCTTTTACCAAATGATTATGTAGCCTATTTGTGGAACTTCTACGCCTACAGAGTTACTGCCAGGTGAAGCTACAGCACACTGTTTGTTGAAAGCCTTTTTCATACCCTCTTCAATGCGCTGACATCTAATCACAACAGCTCAGGTCTTTCTGCTGCTTTCAGCAGGTCTTTCTGCTGTTCTTCAACCTCAAAATGATCACACTGCTTTCACATCATGTCGGGTGTCCAAGGCTCTTCAAGAACACACGTAGGAAACATTTCTATTTCAAAGAATTTAACAAATCTCGAGTACTGAATACTGCAGGTTGAAATCTTTTTTAAGTATCTTCCTACCTACTTTTTTCACCTCATTTGAGCACCAGGCCATTTTAGCCATCACGGCAAACATCACATAGTCACCATTGCAACACACATGCCTCATATTATTTGGGGAAGAACTCTTAGCACCTTGTTTATTTTTACAAGAAAGTATAAACATATCATAATACGCTAAGAATAGAGCAGTGAGGCCTTCTCTTCTTTGGTCATCTAAAGGCACACTACTAGATTTTATAGTGAGAGACTGATCTCAGAGGCTTGTGGATCAAATCTACAGTATAGAAACATAACAGTATGTTAAATGCTAAACTACTTCAATGCAGAGACAGAACATATTTATACATTACATATTGAATATGACAATACGTCACAATGTTTTAAAAAGACTTCTAGCAAATCATCACTAGTAAGTGCTATATTTCATCTGGTTCTAGAAACTAAAGGGTATTGTATTTCTTGGACTTTGAGTTTGACATTTCATCTCCAAAAAAACAGTTGTTCCCAGTGTCACCAACAGACTTGAGATATTTTGCACATTTGCATGGAAAAAAAAAAAAAAAAATGTACTTTACCTAAACTGAGTAGGCCTTGCATTATTTGACTTGCAAAAAGCAGCCACACATCAAATTTGTAGCCTGCTACACAGGGGATGGCTGCAGCAGACTTCTAAAACGTGAAACTAATGCCATTAAAACTAAAAAGAAAAACCAGTGTGCTTGAATGGTATTTAGTAAGTCTCCAAAACTCTGCTAGTTTGTACTGCTTTGAACTGCAAGTTTCTATTTCTCTTTATGAGACTATCAGCTCAATGTTAGGTTCCTATGATCCATGGTGCTGTCAGTAACCTACCCATTTCATGATTCGCACTTTATTCAGCCAGGATACTGTCTAGTGTAGACCCTAAATATTAATACTTAAGTTTATACTGTACATAAAACCAAATAAGTATTTATATTTCATACACACATAAACAAAACTTATTTGCAGGCTCCTGAATACTCTTAAAAACCTATATATCCACATACTGTATAAACTACATAGATACATACACGTTACATATATGATAGTGTATTTCTAGTCTTTTAAAAATATCTTATTGCAAAGTATACACACATACATACAAATACACACACAACTATATAAATAACCTGCATAGTCTACAGCAGACTTCCTTTGAAAAACTATATTGAGGCCAGTATTTCAAACCCAGGATTTACTAACAATTATATGCAGTTTAATGACAGAAGTCAATTTGAGAAAAGAGACTCTGAAAACACTCTTACTAAATAAAAGGCTTCAATGAAAGAGTCTTTAACAGGAATTCTGTGGGTTAACTTATATGTTCTATTAATTAGGCTGAATTTTGTTACATTTCAGTTCAAGTTTATCAGACACTAGGATGGATGGAACATCTATACCAAAGGATCATTATGTGATGAAAGTCGCTGACGACAATGCATCAACCCATGCAACTGTCTCAAAAAACCTGTTAATAATCACCAGCAATTTTCAAGCCCCAGTGATCCTCAGTAAGACCTCATACTGGGAAATGAAAGAAAAAACTAGTTGATAACCAACTATATTAGACTCTCATCTGTCTGTAAAATTGATATATGTTGCTTGCTGGGTACAGCAGCACTCCCATTCTGCTTTTTAAAGGGTAGTAGTTCAGAGGAGACACTGGCAGCCTGCCCCGTCCTGTAATGCTGCACTTGACCTGTAATATTGCCACTGGCAAATCTGACAGATGTTAGCAAAGGGGTCAATCGACTACAAACTCCGATTTTTTCATACATCCTTACTGTGATAGCTGTATGTCAACTACTTTGTTGTATAATGAGCTGTAACAGAAGTTTTTAAGATCACTTTTTGTTTTGTTTTGGGTGGTTGTTCCCCCCCCCAGCCATAGTCTTTCATAAGGAATCTCATCCAAGCCTCATTCAGTTTCAGTAAGTTTACAAGGTTTTGGATCAGCTCCAAGGTGACAACTTATTCCCATGTCCAGAACAAGGCAGCTTCCTTTCAATCTATATTCCTTGAGAATTTAATTTTGATTGAAAACTAACATGTTGCAACTGCATCATGAATATAAACAGTACTGATAGTACAAACGCTAGATTGCAGCTTTACTGCTAAACAAAAAAGAATCTGAAGCTGGAAAAATTATCTTACTTAACCATTGATATAACAGGAACAAATCAAAGGCTCAGCTGAACAACAGCACCATTCATGATTTGTTTGTATCAGTTTCAAAATATTTGTTGCTTTATGAAAGCTCTTCAGCTCTTCTTTGAAACAGTCTTAGATAAAACTGTAATGACCGGAACTGTTTCTACATTTAATTCCTGCGTAAAAGTGCAATTGAAAAATTTCAAGTCCTATGCCATTGAACAGGAAGTTCAGCTTTTAAATTTTTTTAACTTAAACTAAAAATATGGAAATGTAGAATCATTATGAAAATGACCTTATTTTGTGCCTTCTTAACAGGAGTCAAGGGATCTGATAGGTTCTAACTTAACTCAATTATTTGTAAGGCGTGAGCATAGATTTGCCAGAAAATTTTCCCACTTCCAATCTAGTAGCCATTTCTCTTCAATGTTGTGGTGAACTGGGTATCTGCATGAGGCAGTAAATCCAGTAAAACACACACACTTTTTTTTCTTCTGGCTTATTTGAGACATAATTACAGAAAAAGAGAATGAGAAAATGTACATAGCCTCAAACAAACTCTTGCCTTCTTTCCAGTCTATACGTTTTGCTTTAAAGATCATTCCTAATCAGCTGTGCTTCCTGTCTTTCTCATTTTAGTTTCCAAGGATCACATTATTATCATCTCTCTGCTTGGTCCAGACATCTATTACCAGATCTTGCATATTACGTTTACATTTAGCCCTTTGGAGCTACACAATGCACCCCATGTTACAGAATACACAGCAGAAGTCAGGAAGCCCAAAGAGAAAAGAATATGAACTCCAAAAATCTTAGGCAACACAAAGACCTCAAGGGTGTGTTTGAGTCTGCGATGCCTTCAAAGGTACAGAAGTAGAAAGAAGGAGCAATGCTGCAGAAGTCAGAAGTGATGGGTAGGCTGCTGAGGAGGCAGTAAAAGCATAAACCATGAATGGCACAAAGGAAGAGGGACTGGGGGGGGGCGGGGCGGAGGGAGGAGAGGGACAGACAACAGAGTATGAGACAATGAAAAAAACCAAGTTGACCTGGGATGAGGATGGAAGCAAGCTAATTATTTTTAAATAATTTTTTGGATGAGCACCTATATTTTTGGCAGAACAAACCAAAACACCATGTATGTTTGGAAGCAGTCTGAGACAGTTACTGAGAAGACCAATTTAAACATGATTAACTGCAAAATAAAAAACAATTTAAACACAGTGAGTAACTTTTATTGACAGTAATGCAATCTCTATTACAAAAGAAATGTTACCACCAAAATCTTAAAATAATTTTTACCCTAAATGACAGATATTTCCTGATAGGATGCAGTGAACCCAGTTCCCACTTATCGCATTATACAGTTTGACAAATGTAATGCTCAACTTTACACAGCCATATGCAACATTGACAATAAAACAGAACTTAGGAGTCAAAGTATAAACATATATATCGCAGCCTTTCAGACTGGATTGAAAACAAACCATTTTTTCTAGGGTGGGTGGAGAAAAAAAAAATCAGTAAAATCTTACACACGAGTAATTTCTGAAGAAGTGTAATAAGTGTCCTCTAACTACAAAGTTATTTCAAAACTTTGGGTCACTGTCAGTAAATGTCAGTATTCACTTAAGCACTCGCAGCTGATTTTTCAAAAGGAAGGAAACGTATTTTCGCCATCCAACTTGCCTTCCAAAGCAGCAGCACAAGGAATGAATGCTTTGACCTGAGATGAAGCAGAGTTCTAATACAAGTTATTATTTACTTGTGACCTTAAACAAGTTACTTATTTTCCATACTTTAATTTCCTCAGCCATAAAAAAAGAGAATGACAAATGAACTGTTTGGCATAAGGAAGTCGCTACAGATCTGCAGCTCAGGCATTACCCGATTTGGAGAAAACTTGCTTTGATTAGCATACATAGTAAGGTATAATAGCATTTGCTAACGTCCTACTTTTGACCCTGTATACAAATGACATTCAAATCCTCAGCCTCCTTGCTTCTCTATGAAAAAACATCTAGATTGTGCTTTGCTGGTATTTGCCTCACATGCTACTACAAATTCCCCTGTTCCACTCTATTTCCTTTGCTGTCTAACCATCTTAAAACACAGTACTTTAAACAATTTAAACCTCCTTATGACCAGCAGAAATCCCTTCCCTGTATTCCAGAATGGTTACTCTTCTAACACCAACTGCTCACACCCCCATGATTGAAGCTCCACAACTTCGCAAGCTGAATTTATACCTGCTCTTGCTTTCCTAGCCACCCCTTTGTAGTCCTTTCCTCATTATACAGTTCTCAGTTCATGTCATTTTTTCATTACATTCATCTACAGCCATCCATCTATCTGTATCAGACAACATCAATCACCTCTTTCAAACCCCACCCTAAATTTCGCTATCTTTGGCCTGCCTCCTGCAACTTCAGACTATCTAAATGTATCTGTATCTGCTACCCTATTAGATTCAGTATCTCTTCTTAAACACAGGAAATACATTAAAGAAAAGCTAAATTTCACCTTCTGCTTTCAGCAAGCTCTTCTCAACACTAAACCTTTTCCTGATTTTCAGTCATCTCTTCTTTCACAATGGGGAACAGCCTTTTGCAAATCAACATCCATTTTCAAAATCTGTATTTTAATTAACAGGACAACATCCTTTAGTATCGCCAGGAATGTGCATTCACAAATACATGAACATTTTACATCTTGCTTTAAATATGCAGCTTCTAATTTTAAAACTTTTCCTGAAAACACTTTTATATTTAGTAAAACACCATTCCTAAATAGGGTATTACACAAGTAGCACTAACATACAGTTACTTATGTACTATAACTCTAAAGATGTGTGGAAAACTGCCATTTTCCACTGCAGATAAACAGTAGAAATAAAAAGTAAATACTTTTCAAATAGAAACGAACAATGCTCAACACTTAATAAAACTGATCTCTTAGCCTACCTTACAGTAATACGACAATATGATAATGAACTAAGGTTTGTGATTTTTGTTGCAGAAATTTGTTACCTGAGAGAACAGTGGTACTTTGCAAAAACAATTATTTTAGGATTACATTACTCTTCAGACTAGTGAAAGTTTGTATTATGGTAATGTACTGGCTGCTAGTGAAAATACATTTTCCAGATATCTTACTGAGCTCAGTGAGAATGAATTATTTTGGTATAATAAAAAGCAAAGGACGCAAGCTTTTACTGTATCCACTAAAAAAACCAACGCTCTTGTGAAAATCAACAATAGATTACCTGTATTACTCATCAAGCTTCAGTTATTGCAGCTTTTCCAAAGCTGCAATACATATTTCAATATATATTGGAGATACACACACTGAATTTCAGTCCCAAGATCCAGAAAGTTCATTCATTTACCACACCCCACTGATAACACAAAATATTGAGTGTTTCTAAGGCAAAGAATTCGTGTCACACAGGAATTCCTCAGTCGCTACACATCATAAGTAAATGATGTTGATTTCAGTAAACAAAGCAGAGGACTATTCAGGTGATGCAGTTGCCAATATTATTATAATGTTCACCTGAAGACTGCTATTATCTACCAAAAAAAGTGAAATAGCATTTATATTACTTATTCTCCATGTGTTATTTAGTCCTTGTAAATGGAAATCGGCTATTTCATGTATTAAACTTCTGACAATGGTGTAAGACAGGAAGAGAGCAAGATTAAAATAACTTTTAAACATGATTAAGAAGTAGACATAAATAAAGTATTATACCATTTTTTAATAATTGATCTATAAAAAGACAAAAAAGAATTGAGAAAAAAGCCTGTATTAACTATTTCTCTAAATAAAAGTATCATACTTCAATTATTGTCTTTGACCCTTGAAAATTAAAGTTTTTGCTTTGTGTTTTTTTTAAAAAGAAAAACAAGACAAAACCACTATCCATTTCTGTGCAACTCCAATTACCAATGAAGACAGAGAAGTTTTCACTTCTTTACACTTGTTCTCTAGTTAGTTACTTTTAGGTTCCCATTCACTGCCACAATATTGAGCAGTCTTAGTTGTATGCACAGCAAACACACTGGTCTTTTTTAAATAGATGTTAAAGAGAAGACTGAAATTTGAGTTAGGTTTCGGTAAAACCTTACTGTTTCAAAAGTGAATGTCACAACAAAACAGAAGTTCCAGTTTTGAGTTTATGCTATCCCACTGACCATCCACTGTAAAGATGGACTTCTGTATGACAGTATAAATACATTAAAAAAAGGCATGAGATCAGAACTATAATATTGCCAACTCTGATTCAAGCTTGTAATTCAAGAATAACCTAAATCGAATAGTTTTGACTATCCTGTGAGAAACAACTAACGAACCGAAACAAAGGGTGTTTGGACTGCATATTATTTCCTAGTAGGAACAATTTTATTTTTTTTTCCATTTTCCTATTCACATTAGAATTTTATTTTATCTAGAACACAGCTGAACAAAACAAGGTAGTGATGTTAAACCAGTATTGATGCAGCAGAAAACAACTTTAAGTATCATTCTTGACTCTTGTTCTGACAACAGCTTATTCCTGTGTGGGGAGGGGGGCAGAAGGGTAAGACAGGAAATCTGAAAGTCTGCAGAGACATCCACTAAGGAACTAACATCAGAGATATCTACCAAGGAACTACACAGAGGTCATCAGGAGAGAGAAGTCATCTCTTGTGTTTGCCTCAACCATGAGAATCAGCAGTTCTAGTTTGCTGTGTTGATACAACATAACTCTTTAGTGTCCTCTTCATTGTTTAAAAAAAAGAAAGAAAACCACTACCACTTAAAATTTTGAAAAGTGCTAACAATGAAAATGTTTGTTTGGTTTTTTTTTCAGAATAAAAATATTTTTAAGAAATAACAAGCTGAAGAGTTGGATAATGGGTTCTCATCAGGAAGATGCTGACATGAAACAGACTACAGAAAATTAGATTTATAATAATCTGATAACAGAAGGGAAGTTAGTATTCGTATTATTTTCAAGTAGCTGGCTTTGTAAGAAAGTCAAAGAATATTAAATCTTTCAACATATGCGGAGACTTTAAAATGTTTAACTGCTATGTATTATATTGAACATGAAAAGTAAATAAACCATTAAAGCAGTTACGAATTTAAAATAGTGAAAAGCTTCTGAAAACCTGTTACAAACACAAGGGCTACTATAATTAGTGTAAAACAAGTCTAACAAGCTATCTGTAAAGAAACAAAAGTAATGGTGCAATTTGGTTCAGCTGATAACTCCGTAACACCTGAATCACACTCCGCAGTATACAGTACCATATGCATGAAAGCGGATGCAGGCACTCACCTAAGAAGCCTTTAAGCTAATACTTAGATCTGTACTTGTCTATCATGAACCTCGGCTGGAGAAGAAGAAAACAGACTCCCTTGGAAAGGACCCCTGATTTCCCTCCTCTGATGTCATACTTACTACATTTTTTACCCCCCATAGAAGCTCTAAGGCTTGTTTTCATCCTTCATTAGGTGAAGAAATATTTGGCATTTGACGCTTACTCTGCTAGCCAACAAGTTCACCAAAATTAATTCTACCTCCACAGAAATATGGATGTGAAAAGGTTTTATTGCTGTTTAGCGAGCAGCAAGGATTTGTGGTAGCCCTGAGGCCTTGATGCTGAAAGAAGTCTCTGAAGAGAAAATATAGCTGTATTGAGCCAGCTGGCTCCCTTGTCTATCATCGCAAAAAATGGGTAACTGTCTAAGAAAATGAGAAAGTCTCTGACAACATTAAGAACCACTAGTTGTTTTGTATCTCCCGAACCACCAGGAAGGGTGCAAACCTCTGGAACAACATAGCTAGAACACTTTTTAAAATTAATTTTCTAAATAAATTTTGGGTTAGCATTTGTTTTGAAACTCTTCTGTAGTGTCAATTATCAGTGCACAAGGCCTCCTAACCCGATCTGCACAATACCTTAGCTAAACAGAGAAGTTTAAAGAGTTTCTCACATGGCCAATCCAATACTGAGATTTGGCCTTCCAGCTGAAGGCTGAACAACAGTTTGTCCAAGAAGCATTTAAAAATATTGTGTAATAATATAATTTTCCCACAGGTGACTCTCTCCATGAATCTAATTCAGTAGGTAAGCACACAGGCAACATCCAGCCAAAGATACACTGCACAAAAGCATACTTCAATAGAGACGTTTTCATCTTTGTTTCATCATCACGTTGCACCACTTATTGGAAACAACCAGTAACCTGCTACAATAACGAACCATTAACTAAAATGCAACAGCTAAACACATTGTCATAGCTAACACAATATTGTATCTGTTCATAATCATGAAAATATTTGTGTTTTCTAAAACACTTTAATTATATACCTCTAAATATTACCTTTTCGTGAATTTCTTGTGTAGACTGAGCATCACAAAATGCCACTGTGGCTACATCCTTCAGAATAGGCATTTCTACTGTACAATCCCTGCCATCCAGCAACGCTACCAAAGGGCGCGGATGCATGGGCCCATTCATGATCGGAGGTCGAATGCCTGTGAAGAAACAGAGAAGACCTGTTATTCAAACCATGCAAATTTAATAAAAAAAATAGGTTATAGCTAGTCCGTTCTGACAGCAGAAAAAGATTTCAAGGACTGAAGCTAGTGAAACAGGAACAAGCTTACAGTCAGCAATGAACCGAACACAGAAGACCTAAGTAAAAATGCCATGGAGGCTCAGGAGGCTGAACAATGGAAGATGGATAAAACCACTAAGGGAACAGTGTATTTGTTTTTTAAAGGGACATCCTTACTGCACTATTAAGAAGTGTCTCTTCCATCTTATCCAAGGTTAAGTTTTGATTGGATTCCGTACCTTTGTGAGCTCTACAAAGAGTGAGAAATATCTTGTCCAGGCTTGTAAGAGTGGAGCTTATAGAATATCATAAGCAACTCAGTGAGGATTTGAGTATGCAATTTACATATATGATGATCATCTACTGAGACTAAAATTTAACTGGAAAAGAGCCTACAACACCAGAATTTTGAATTTACTGAAGATCCAGTGCCCAAGTGTACAGGCTAATTGCTGATTTATGTAGGTCTTCTTAGACTTAAGAAGTTTTACAAAACAATTCTGCATAGCTTAGTCAAACAAATATATCACACTTAATCCACCATTGAAAACTCTTACAAAATATGAACAAAATGCCCCTCCCTAAGTCAATATCACACTTGGAACATTGCAGAGACAAAGAAATACACATTAAATATCTGGGGGAAGGAAAATCAGTTGAAAGCGCAGACTTCATTTATATCCTCTTTATGAAATCTTAAAATGAAAAGTAATCCTTATAACATGATAGTTAGAGAGCATCTTTTTAACAGTATTGATGCCATAAATATACAAAAGTACTCAAGGGAATAATATTAAACCATTACATTTACACAAAAGTAGTTATGTGTGGGTGGAAAAAAAACGGACTTCCTGAAGAGATAAGGAAAAGCAAAACCAAGAATAAAGTACATTATTTTTCTCCTCTTTTAAAATAGGTAGTTTTAAACACTGCAAAGTGAAGCAGTCTAGATATTTCTTATATGCAAATTTCAATATACTTTTGTTGCAGTGTGAATTTAAAAACATTGCTTATTGCTTGATAATACAAGTTAGTCCAACATTATTGCAAAAGATTGAGGTTCCTCAGCTACCTTCTACAAGAAATCCCTGCATCTTATGTCCCAGCCTGTGTCAAAAAGCAAGCCCTGAAAGACTGTCATCTGCATTTTAAGTGGAAGGAAAATTTAGTAGAATCCCAGCTGTACAAAATACCTGGTGAAGAAAAACAGCTCCTGGGGAAAAGAGATTTTCACAAGTCAACAGAAGCAGTGTATTACTCCCCGATGGGGACCAAGCTCAGGTCTGCGACTAAAGCAGTACAGCTAAGGACACTGTTACCCTCAGTCTCAACTGTCCAGCCTGCACCCGTAAATTTCAAGTCCACCCCTAATCAAGTCAGCATGACAGATCAGCCCTACTACAATCTGGCATTTAAGTTCTTTAACTATTCAATCAGGTTTTATACTTGAAGACGGCTGAACAATGGTCACTGGAACTTTTCCGATATGCATGCAGTTTCAGCTAGCGCCCTATCTGCAAAACTTCTAGAAAGTGCAGCTGGCTTTAATTTAAATGTAACTGCACAATGCTTTAAACTCCTTTTTCAGCAGCAAACAGCAAAAGGATCTTTCAGACTCAAGGCAGGAGGACAACAGATCCTTACCAATCCCTCTGCATTTGGTCACTAAAGTACATTTGGTTCTTTTTCTGTTCTAGTCCCATCATATCCCAACAACTGATTACGCCAATGGACTACAACTGTAGTACTGTCACCGTAACAGACAGGAATTCAGATGCGAAAATTATTCACCAGCACCCGTTAAAACTATTCTCTGTTGTAAATCCACCAATCCCTAACCTCTACTTCAACAGATATGCTTAGAAATAACACGCAGATTCTTTCAGAAAAATAGTGTTTAATATCCAGCCACCAAAGTTAAATGTAAGCCTTTCTAATACCATTTTAAAAATGGCACATCTTGCTAACTTACTACTGTTACCTGTTTAAGCCAGAAACGGCCACATAACTTTCATACAGTCCTTCTTAGTAAATAAACCACACACACTAATAATGCGGTACAGGATACAAACATCACAATATAAATGCGACACAGTTATCCAGACAATAATTACTATCCTTTAATGGCAACTTAATTATAAAACCCCACATTAAATTTACTCAGAAACACCCTAAAATGAAGCATGTTATAGAATTGTTCATGTTTCTTTCAAAACAGTATAAGTAATAGCATTAATAAAATGCAATTATGTTTTGAAACAAATGTAAAAATGACATTGCAAGTCCTATTCATATTGAATATAATAACTGTGCTCATTTTACAACTGAAATGTTATGGTTGTCTTAATTGTCATTCCAGCAAAGCCGGGATTTCAATGACAAGTTTGAATCCTAGCTAAACTAAAACTACAAAAAGAAAACAGAACTTTGATACTGAAGTTGTTGAAGATGAATGAGGAAAAATGTCACAGATAATTCCCTTAGGTACAACTAAAGCAGCTCTGTCAACAGAAGAACGCACGCAGTCCAAATAGGTAACAGAAGATGAGATTAAAAACTGTCACTTTTAAGAATCAGTTTTATGACTAGAGCTACCTCAGAAAATCATGAGATGCAGTATCACAAAACACAACCCTTTACAACAATGATTTCTCTAAAACACATGAAGGTGTGGTCTAGTTTTCCCCTCATGCCAGTATACCTATCGATTTCAATCAAGTTACTAGTGTCTAAAGCTGGTGCTAAGTGGCATGCCAGAACAAGCCAAAGCATAGAAATGAAAGTCAGAAAAACAATGAGAAGGATAAAACCTCCCCAAGAGAGTCTCAGGCTTTGTTGAGAGTCCCCAGAACTCAAATGCATCTAGTGACCTTGACCACAAAAACCCTACAAAACTTTGCTTGCCAAAATACTTTCTGAACTGCAGCATAGACTTCCTGTTGCACAATCTTTCTGCCTAAATACCGTATCACTGAATCGCAGACAATAACTCAACACTTAAGTAAACTTACAGTAACTTAATCACAGTGGCAGTCACTATTTAAAGTCTACATCTGAAAAGACACAGTTTCATTATGAATCAGAACCCTTTGAACAAAAAACTGTTTCTTCCACCGTTTAGATGCATTCTGCCTGTTTCTTATCTAGAAATGTCACACTGCACCATGTGTTTGGCTTTATAGCAGACCCTTGGAGCAGCAGGATAAAGCAACATGTATTTAAAAGCAGTATTTTCCACGCCTGCATTAACAGTAAATCATGCAATTTGGTGCCAGAGAGAAATAACTGTAAACCGGTCAAAAGTGACATTCAACACCACAAATGTGAAACTAATTAAAAAAAAAAAAATCACTTAGTTGGTTTATTTAAGTATATGGTATAGCATTTCACATAACACAGATAACAAAAATTATACCATCCACCCCCACCATCCTAGAACCTTTGTTATGGGAAAACAATCTCAGTTTATCCTATCTCGAGACTTTCAGGAACCCCTACCAACCTGACATTTCTTAATCTGAGCTTGATTTCCAGGGTCATGAATTCGATTTCTCAATGCTTTACAATCTTCAGTATTCTGAGGCAAAATAGCAGCCTGTCATTCCATCCTCATTTCCATGTCTTTATTTTTTCTTGCAGTCTCCTGTAATCTTGAACCAAAGCTTTTAAACTTCTTATCCACTGCAACCTCTGTAGCCTGGATGGTGTTCAAATTTTTACTAAAAATTAAACACAAACAATACATTAAAACAACGTTAAGGGTCTGACTTGTGCTCATAGAAGCCAGGAAACTCAAAGTAAAAGCTTCTCACTGCATCTGTACCCTTCCCCCTTGCGCTGCTGGCTTTCCACCACACCTGCTGTGCTGCCACCGGCCATTACCATTCCAGGGAAACCAGTGGACTGTTAAGACACACACGGCAACTTGAGCAGGACAGCAGGTGTACTGTAAACAGACGTACCTGGAACAGTCGGCATCACTCAGGCGGCAAACGCTTTGCCTAGGTGAGCAGGGATCTGAGGATAGTCTGATCTCCAATACCACCCGTGCTGGAGAGCCAAGTGCTCCAGTGAGTACTGGAGATGGAGTGAGAAGCCTTAACTGCGAACTTGCTGGTTTTGTTGGCTATAAGTCAGGCCCTTAAGGTTATCTAAATGTATTTAAGGAAAAAAAAAACCCCAAAGTATCCCATGAGAACCCTAACCCAGCTATTGGTTTGGGGTGGTTTTTTTTTTCCCCTCCAATATGGAAATAATCTGGTGGTGAAGCTCTTGCCCCAGTAACAGCTACTGTACCAGTGATCGATGGAATTTTTTTTTAAAATAATAGCAGGTGTAAGTATGCACCGACAGAGCCATTGTCCGTACATACCAGCTATTCACCATGCAGCTAACAGACGAGTGCCTTTTCAGAGCTGCTATTTGGACTAGCTGCTCTTAGGGAAAAAAAAAAAAAAAAATAAAATCTCAAAACCTTATTCTTGTCTAGCTTTTACAGAAAAAAATCTTGGAAATGTAAAAAGCAGCTTTTAGCTGCCGAACCCTACAGAAGGTCAGCCTCATGTACAAGGAATTCAAGCAATTGTGGCTCTTTCGCAAACCAGGGCATTAATGAATTTATCACCCAGCTTCGTAACCAAAATTGGAGAGGACAGCTTGTGAATTATTACCTCCATACCTCCGGCAGCATGGGGACTTAAAAATTATCAGATCAACCTTAGCACAAGATGTACTACTTTTAAACTTGAAAGAAAAAGGTAGAAAAAAGCAAGCTATGTAAGTGGGAAGTTTCCTCCCCCCTCCCAAATCCTACCTGCACCTCCTGTTGCTCCTGAAACCACCATGGACCTTTGTGTACCACATTCCAAGGAGGAGAGACTGAAGCCAATATCATTTGACATACTCACAACTGGAGGATAAGAAAGCTCTCCCTGACACCCTCTATACTGTTATAATCTATTTTAAACCTTTTGTAAAACAACCTTTTATGTTACAAACTGACAGTAACCGAAATGATCACATCGCACAAGTAACAGATCTCAAAGCAGGCCATCACCATTTGCTGACATTAGAAAACATACCAGAATGAACAAGGTAAGCTATTAACGATGATTAACAATGTCACTTTCACATTTTTCTGCCACTGATTAATATAACATCATTAGGATCAGGAATGTCTCAAATAAGGCATACTAAGTAAAGGACATTGTCAGGTTTGTAGGCCCAAAATTTGACCTACCTTTCATTTTCTTAAATCTGTTTGCAAAGTCCATGTAATTCTTTAAATGTGTTTTTCTTTTTTCAAAACAAATGCTTCAATTCTTTTTTCTGAAAAATACATCAATGCCAAAAAGCACAACACTTATCAGTAACCCTATAATGACAAACCAATATGCACATGAAATGGAGGAGAGCAGCCTGGCAAAGGAGAGTTTTCATTTTCACATTTCTGGGCATTCTTACAAGTGCAAGGATTAAATAAGCAGGAAAACTCCCTTGACAATGTCCTTTTAAAAGAATTTGTCCTACAAAGCTTCCTTTATGCACTGTAAAACATCCAAGTGATCTAAGTTTTTTAAAAAATGGGAACTTCTGAAAAACCTAGTCAATATTTACGGAAACATGACTTGAAAATAAGAGTTCGGACATTCCACCGATTTACAATCTTGCACATCTAACACGAGACTGATCTCCTGTGGCATTTACCTTTATTTTATATTCTTACCTAGGCTGTAAATTCAGTCAGAGCTGCCACTTATTTACCATAAGCCCTCAAAAAAAAAAATCACATGTTTTTATTAAAATAAATGCTAATATTAATTCAAGTAAAGAACGAGTTGTCAAAACAAACAAAAAATTCCACTCATAACATGAACACAGAAGCTGTTATGAATTAAGATTTGCCAATATGCGCTATTAAAATTCCTAGATATGACATACTTCTTTTAAAAGATATTTTAATGTTCCTGACACATCATGCATTTTTAAATTTTGGACTTTGATAGCCTCATTGCTTTAAGCACAATGACCTCAAGCGAGATTTAGATTCAAGGCAGACCAAAACTCTAAAAGCAGTCAAGTAGAAATAAATTTTAAAGTACAATGCAGGTACACAGATCAGTTAAATGGATGCAAGAAAAAAAAAAGAGCGCTTAGCAGCCTTCAGTATTTTGATACTCAGCATATTTAGATGCTGAATATGCAATACAAAAATCTCCTGATTCCACCAGAATCAGAGGCAACAACTTTTGACATCACCTTCAGTATGAGCAGGATGCAATTTCCCATGATCTGGGATGTGGGACTGGGGGGAAGGGAGGGGCAGAGAGGAGAATATTTTTAAATAAAGAACACAAACAAGGGTACATACAAAAAGGTGACAGCTACCCTCAGAAGCCTGAACTACTTAGCAGATTAAATTTAATTTTGTTTTTTTCTTTTCTCATTTAACATTTCTAACTATACTTCCTAAGATTTCAGGAACCTGCTGCAAGTTTTACTGCACTTAATAGGAACGCTCCCAAATCGATTTTCAAAGGAGTAAGATCTGGACTTCATTATATACATACAAGAGAAAACTAAGCATAAGCTTCACTTATAGCATATATGCAGTCTCTGTTTAAGTCTACAGGGCTCGCAGGTTAATGCTAAGCACAATGAAACTTTACTGGAAGAGCATCACTGATGAATACTATTGCACTCTATGCTTTTTATTTACCCAAACTCAGGAAAAACAAGTCATCTTCCTTCTTTTCTTTTTAATTTGCAAGAGACCAAGAAAAATAAAAGTGGTTTCCGGCGCTGTGTTGACCCAATGATGTGCACAGCAGTCACACCCACTTATATCCTCCTGCTAATTGCAAAGACTGAAATACGCCCAGCTGCTCTCCAGGACATTCACAACTCATTCCCTTACAGAAAACATAACCAACACCACTAGTATGCAACTACCACCCTGGTCCATAGACTTCCATAGTACTTAGATTTATGCACATGTCACATCATTATTTTACTGCCTGTGAGAAATGAGCGTGGGTATCCAAGCAATTGCTACAACATGCAACATAAAGGCCTCAACACAGAATATTCTGAGACAACTACCTTACTTGATTTTCCCTTTTGGTACAACCAAAAGAAAATAAGCCAATGATTTCTTTTTAGAAAATCCCACATTTCCCTGCCATTACAGGAACCTGGGAGTCACGATTCTGCATTTCTTCTCCATATTCACACAGCAAGTAAGCTCGCCACTCTCAGATATTAGTCCGATTACTGCAAGGAAACGGGTTGCTGTTGTGTTTTTAAATAGTGATCTCTAAGCAGTCTAAATGCCTGTCAGGGTACAAAAAATGAAGGTCCCACAAGGCTCATGTTGAAAGCCTATGATCAGAAATAAAGTTCTGTTTAGGAGAAACAAAATCATCCGGAAACATTTTCTGTTACTACACAGATACTTCAAACATCCATGTGAAAACCTGAAGTATTTCACATCTGTCAAAAAATTACTCAAATTACATATTCGGAGAATGCTATAATGATATGCCTAATCTTAACTAATAATTTTCAAAATAAGACTGAAAACAATATGAATCACACATTTAATGTCAAATGAACAAGGAGTAATAGCATAATGCGTTACTGTAAAACGCTTTAATTGTCCATCACAGTTTAAAAAGCAAACCAAATGACAAAATTCAGTAACAAATTTATCAAGTACTAAAATGAGAAAGCATAAGTATCAGCAATAAAACATACATAAAAAACAACATTGCAGAAGCACTGTGTTCAAGAAAGAGATATGTGAAAGCAAACTCCAGAGAAAGGCAAAATATTTTAAAGGACTGAGCTTTCCCTGGATATGCAGCATTTCAGTGCCTGTCCACAGTAAATACTTCACTCTGTTTCAAGTATTTTTAGCTTTATTAAGTAATAAGTAAAGGAAGGAGGGGGGGGACACCAAATAAATCAGCAATGGTGGAGCTGCCCTAGCTGAGTACACTCCCATTAATCCCAACTTCACAGAAATTCGGGCTAAGGCTGCCAACTTTGTTACTTATCCCATGAGTTTTATGGTGACTGTGAAATGCCCCTGCCCACGCACGTTGTGGCAAAAGCCACAAACTACTTGACAGCTTGCAGGAACCACTGCAGTGAAGCTCAGGATAGTACCTACATATTAGGACTCAAAGAACTTGAGAATCACAGAATGGTTTGGGTTGGAAGGGACCTTAAAGACCATCTAGTTCCAACTCCCCTGCCACGGGCAGGGACACCTCCCACTAGACCAGGCTCCTCAAAGCCCCATCCAGCCTGGCCTTGAACACTTCCAGGGATGGGGCAACCCTTCTTTTGACAACTTCCCTGGGCAACCTCTTCCAGCGCCTCACCAGCCTTACAGGAAAGAATTTCTTCCTGATATCCAAACTAAATCTATCCTCTTTCAGTTTGAGGCCGTTACCCCGTGTCCTATAATTACACTCCCTGGTAAGAGTCCCTCCCCATCCTTCCTGTAGGTCCCCTTTAGGTACTGGAAGGCTGCTATAAGGTCTCCTCAGAGCCTTCTCTTCTCCAGGCTGAAGAATTAGCACACTCCAGCAGTCACATTTGCCCATACCTAAGTATGGACATTCATTTCCCAGTTACTTATGGGGCAGTATCCCTAAAACACAGAACTGAATCCATGAATCAAGTCCACATCAAAGACGTCCCAACAAGGCACCATATGCTGGGTATATATCAGGGTATACATTCGCTGTCATCTCCTCCCAGGACAGCAACCATGAGTAGACTGCTAACGGCAACTGGGAGAGAATCCACCTTAATACACACCCAAACTCTACTCTAAAATACAACTGAGCTTATATTTCAGCCCAAAAACTTTATAGGTTGGTGGGTGTGACTTTAAAGAAAAAAAAAAAAAAGCCAGAAAACTCCTTCTGACAGGAACTGGAAAAACAATCTGCTTCAACAATTGTAACAGGAGTAGAATGATTAACTCCCCAAGCCATTCCAGTAACAATATGGATCATGCCAAGAGTTACTAAAACACTTTCCATGGAAGAAGCAGTCCTGGAGATTTTGAGGACAATACTTACAATACAGAACACAAGTGTAGAATGGGCTGGTGAAACGGGGCTGCGCTGCCACATGAAGTGAAGTACATCAGTGGCCCTTGTGCTTGCTCTTTTACCCACGTGTTCAATACAAAGAAGCACGCAAGCATTGCTTTTTCTTTTTTAAATCACGTTATCAAAACTGGCATCTTGGCTGTGATTTTGATAAAAGCCGAACAGCCACATAACGTTAATTTAAAACGTAACACACTCAAAGAACAAAGAACTGATTTGCCTGTAAAAAAGTATGTATTTGAACTATGAGGGAAAAAAGAAGAAATCAGTAATTTTTCCTCTCTCCTCCAAAAATGTTTCTTCTACAGCAAGTTATTGTATTCCAGCAGGTTTGGGGTTTTTTTTTTTTTGTTTTGTTTCATACCACTGCCTGAGCTGTAAGTATGCTTTGGGGAAAAAAATACCACTTTTTAGTGTTGTCAATACAAACATTTTGGAGCATTAATTTCCCATTATGTCTTAAAGACACTGCCAAGGATTTATTACAGAATGTAATTTCTGAATGTAGCCTGTCCTAATGGCTACTCTCTGTGCTTCTTGTCTCATGTTTTGGATGCTGTCTCAGAAAAAGAAACCCAATAACCCAAGCGAAGCCAACATCAAAGGCTTCCTTTATTCTGATCCCAAACACTGAAAGCAATTTCTCTAACAGCACACCTGTACTTTGACCAAGAACGTTAAACTATTACCTGGGGCACTCCTTATTTTCCTTATCAAAATATGAAGATAAGCAAGTGTGGGGCCTTGGATAATCAAATTAGTTTCACAAGGTTTAATTTTTTTTTTTTTTGGAGGTCAGCAGAACACACTTGAATGACACTAAAAATAACAGTACAGAAGTATTTCAGATATTGAATACTAACCTCTCCATTTTCCTTGTAACTTCTCAACTTTCTCTTTTTAGTTTAGGAAAGCATCTAATGTGATTCACCATCCTCTCAGCTGAACATCATCGTGCTATGTGTGTCAGCAATCCTTGTAGTGGAAAAAAAAAAAACCTATGACTTGTTTAGGGATGGGAAAAATGGAGTAGAGCTAGAAGCTTCTTCTAAGATATACAGCTGAAACACTTTTAAAAATCAAAATATATAAATATATACACATAGCCCAGACTTTTAAGACCAGCATAACTAAAAAGGGACAATTCAACACAGTATTTAAGGTTTCTGGAAATTGAGGATAATAGATTTCCTCTTGAGTTACATTCTGTTATGTTCTTGTGAAAACTAAAGCAACCCCGACAAACACTAAACCAGTGCAAAGGGCTCCTTAAAGCTCTTTTTTCTCTCCCCCTTTTTGGTTCTTTCCACAGCCACTGACCTCTGCTGTTCTCCATCAATACTAAGAAAATGGTAGGTGATGATTACAAACTAGATAACAGTTTTGTTGTAAAAATGAGAAAGTCTGAAGCATAGTGAAATCAAAGTCCCGCACCCCTCATCCAGGGTCCTCTGCAGCCGAACCAAACTTGGATAAATAGGATTTTCTGAAAAGATGATCATTTTGAAGGTAAGCAAACAGGATATATAAAAATGACAAACTTACTGAGAATGAGCCAGTAACAACAGTCAAAGCGCCAAACAAAACAGGCAGTTTAAGGCAAAAGCTGGGTTTATATTATCATGTTACATTTAATCATAATATAATAAAAGCATATGATGTAAGAGAGCTGTTCTACTAAGCTTTTCTTCAAGTAGAGTTTTGAGTTTCAATTACAAAGGCTCTAGTCCTAACATCACAGTTAAAGCTGTAGTGAAAAACACAATTAAAAAATCAGGAGTTATTCCCATGACTTAATGAGAGAAGCAATGTATTTCTTCCCACGCATAACACATACTAAAGAGGTTTAGAGAAGGTTTTTGAACACTTTGTTTCCGCTGAACTGATGAAAAGTCAGAAGTGTTTAAAAATGACCCATATTTGCATTTTTTCACTAGGTTTTATAATATTTCTTTCAGTCTCTGTAGTTTAACCATTTTCAACTTGAAAAGGGTCCATTCACATGTATAAAAATGCTTTGTCTGTAGATAAAGTCTCCAAATTATAAAATTTTCAGGGCACAAATCACATCCTATCTCTATAAACCACATAAAATATTTACTGGTGCTAAAAACATCAGTTGTAGGAAAAGTATTATATAAAGAATTATTGACTCCGTTATTTAGAGTTACAAAATCTTATTAAGGCAAAAGGGTACTGTTCGTTCTTCACACAGGCAAGACTTCTTAATAGGTTATCTCTACAACTGTATATTCGCAGTTTGATTGTGCACTGTATTTTGGAAAATGAATTCACTATTACATTTCCCAGTAAATGAAGTTAAGATGTCAGTTCGTAGTTTTATTCTAGCCTTTTCTGTGTATGCTTTATCTTAAAAAAATAAAATTGTTACAGCTCATGTGTCCCCCAATCTGCAGGCAGAGACATTTACAAAATCTGCCCACAACATGTGTGTCACACAAATGTCTTCTCCCCCTCTCGCAGTGACAGCCTCAGACTTCTGCAGCATTACTGTTTATGAAAAATGGACAGTTACAAAAAAATGGACCCCAGCAACTTCCTTTCAAAACAAAACAGAGATTGACAACAGATCAAGAAGCAATTCGAACAGAAACCAGACCAATGTATTAGATGCAAGAAGAAAGAATTTCCAAAGAAACCTTAGTCTATGGGTTTTCTACATTTTCTGAAACTAGAAACAGGAGGGATGTCAGCAGCAGGATAAACAGCAGCGTGCTGAAAGGCTTGCAGGAGCATTATATTTCTAAAAGCAGTCAGTCACAGGAAATGCTCAAGTGACTTGGAATTTTATCATCCAAAGATAATCAAAGGATCACCAACTTCATGCAAGTAAGCTCAAAGCATATCTTGAAATTCATTCTGTTGTTCAGAAAATGGACACCACATCGAGAAAGATATTGGAAAGCAAGTCTAACTGCTTCCTGCTGGCTGTAATTTCTGAAAAAAATGGTAGGGAATGACAGCTTAGGGCTTGCCCAGTGCAAGACAACAGCTATCAGATAACTCCCAGAAACCAAGCAAGCATTATGACTATTTTCCAGAACGTTATGGGACAACATTAAGCTAATCCTTACTCTCAAGATCGAGAAACAACAACAGAACAACAGGTCTTCATCACACGTTATTTTCCCTATTTTCTGGATGTCAAGCAAACCAAATCAGTGCAAGCATATCACTGCAAAAGTAAAAAAACCCCAAAGTTATTACTTCTGCTCCCTAACTTCAGTTACTACCACTCTCTTCTTGCTTATTAGGTACTTTGATAGCACAATTGTGTTTTCAGGAGGAAACTGTAGCTCTTACAGTATTTTCTTCAGATCAATCTTTTCTTTCTTTCTGCCCCGCCTGAGTCAGTACTGTCATCCCAGTTACAAATGGAAGAGAAGGAACAAGTGCTGAGAACAGCAGACAAAATCTGGGAAACAACTCTCTGTGGTGAAAATACTACATCCACGAGTAGCCCAGATGAGGATCATTTATTAGGTCTGCACTGTAAACCAGATAAAATAAGGTACATACCAATAGTGAATAAGCTGGTGCTGTCAAAGATCTAAACACTTTAAGAGGTAACTCCACCTGTGTGTTCTCATATTTTTGGAAAAACAATTATCCTGCAGATAAATTGTGAAATGTGACCCTCGGGGGCTTTTCTGTCCTGCTATTCAAAGTTAAGAATACCGATAGCATCCAGGCTTCCCACCAGTATTTTCATCAGAAATCTGCTTTACAAGTTTTGAATGCTGGTGACTATAAAATTACATTGTAGCAAGTTGCAACATATCAACTTCTTAAAAAAAAAAAAAATCATTAAGACACTTTTTAATGCATTATTACCTTGCAGACAACTAACTGTTGTTTTCTAACTTCATACAATGCCTGCCACAATCTCACAGCAGCCAAATAACTTGCAGAACAAGTGGCGTTACTGAAAACTGCACAGCTAATAAGAGTTTGGCGTTTTTTTCCTTTAAGGATATAAACAACTTCTAGTGACACTTTGACACCTGTCTGTTTTGATACATTTCATTTCATACTTGTTCTACAGGCACTTTCCAGAACGCTTAGATAACATACACAACATAAGCAGGACTATATATTCCTTAAAGCACGTTAACTACTTCATATAAAGATAATTAAACTTTTGTGTCAAAATATATTTAAAGGACAACACAATTAGTAGCTTAACTTTCTGGGAGGTCTGGCAAGCACCCACCGCAGAATATGGGAGAGCCTCCCAACCAAAGGGAAGCCTTTGGTTTCAAAAAGTACTGTACCCAACCTGTAGATAAGTGAATTTGAGAAAGACACTCTCTTCCAACGCTGTGGGAGAGCAGGGATCATGCAACACCAAGTACGCTTAACTTACTTGCTTTGTGCTGAATTTTGGGGCCACCTTATCACAAAACAAAATAACACAACTGGCAAGTGCTGCGCAAACTTACATTTAGCATCAGTCAAAAATCTGGTTAGAGATTTAAAAATATGTAGAAAGAGGCTATGCTGATTACTGAAAATTTAGTTCCAGAGAGAACATGAAAGAAGAGATCAACCTAAGCCAGAAAAGTTACAATTCAGTATGGGGATTAAGTCAATTAATAGTGTTTTTTTCCCCCTGCAATGTGGTTCTCACTGCAGCCCTTCCTGGACCAGGAGTGCCATTAAGCACTTCAGGGAAGGATGGGGAGGGAGAAAAAAGTAGTTTACAAAAGCCACAGAAGTGCATCTTGTCTCCAGTTACTCTGACAAGTACACTGAGATGATAAAAGGGTGGGACCCATTTATTTTTCACTATTCTCTGTTAACAGACCCATTTGTTTACTGGCGAACAGAGGGAAAGGGGGAGGAGGGGAGAGGGGAGAAATGATTCTATTCTGTGCATATGATGAGATACTGTCACACAGGAAGTGGCACAGCCTAACTTCTTTTCACAGCTGTGTCATGGTTAGTAAAAATCTGATCTGTAAACTGCTGAAAGCAAGACAAAAAGCCCTCATCTTCTGTTCTAAACTCTCTTTCTCAACCTCTGAGAATACCACTTGCAATTAACTAGAAGAAGGTGCTGAACAGTTTCAGTAGAAGGGTCTGGTATGAAGCAAACTATTTTTTTTCCCACTGAAGTATTTAAAGAAAATAATAAATGTGAAAACATGGGGACTGCACCTATAAGGTTTGTTTGGTTTGCTTTCTGATATTTTTTTAATTGTCCAGAGGGAATGAGCCATACGGTTGCTGGGTAATACCATGAAATTCATAAAATAGGACTAATGGCATGAGCAATGTATTCTTAATCTACAAATCTGTAGTTCTTTTGCTGATGTTTGTCAAATCCTGCATACACTTACGCTGTGTGTACTTTAACTTCAAGAATAAAGAAAAAGGAATGCAGCAATACACCCAAACAGGCCAGATGAACCAAATGTTTATTATATATGTAAAACGGAGTTATGAGCAGTATCAACTGAATTTGTTTGTTTTGCATGCTCCCTATGAAACGGTTAGTGAAATAAAGTGTTTGAAGTCTGGAACGGGATGAAGAAGTATGAGCCAAAGTAAATTAATTCAAATCTTGTTTTTATTCTGCATATCCAATCTGTATAAAGCTCTCAGACAATGGTCTGCAGCTATTAGGAATTAGAATGAGATTAAATCCCATCCTAAAGAACTTGAAAGCAACTACACTGAAAGCAGACAGTCTGCACCTGCTTATAGAAGGTCTTAAATTAGATATTCAGTTATCTATACTTAAAATAGTACGTATTCAGATACTGTTTCAAATTTCTATAGATGTGAACAAACACCAATAGTCTTAACTGTTCTTCACAATGTAGATGTGTGATAGTGCTACTTGTTTTTCTCCAAGCAGCAGTTGCTACAGCATACGATCATGTCACCATGAATACTACTGCAGAAATTATAAAAAAGTCTACAAGTTCACTTTTGCCAGTATTGAGATATTTCAGAAACTGCAAACTCCACTAACTAAAGTCATAAAATATCAATGAAAGTATTGTCCCACTTTCGTAGAAACACAGAATGGTTTGGGTTGGAAAGAGTCTTAACGATCATCTAGTTCCAACCTCCCTGCCATGGGCAGGGACACTTCCCACTAGACCAGGTTGCTCAAAGCACCACCCAACCTTGTCTTGAACACCTCCAGGGATGGGGCATCCACAGCTTCTCTGGGCAACCTGTTCCAGTGCCTCACCACCCTCACAGTAAAGAATTTCTTCCTAATGTCTAATCTAAATCTACCCTCTTTCAGTTTGAAACCGTTACCTCTGCTCCTATCCCTACACTCCCTGATAAAGAGTCCCTCCCCATCTCTCCTGTAGGCCCCCTTTAGGTACTGGAAGGGGCTATAAGGTCTCCCCAGAGCCTTCTCTTCTCCAGGCTGAACACCCCCAACTCCCTCAGCCTGTCCTCATAGGAGAGGTGCTCTCATCAGTACTGATCAAAGCAAACCTCTCACCTTAAGTGAAATTCAGCAAACCCCTACAAGAAAACAGGGCCCTCTTCAAATAAAAAAAGGGAAGGGTAACATCAATAAATACATTAATAAAAGAAATTCAGTGGTGCAACTTTGCATTCATCATTAATGAAAAGTGTTACACTTTTTCTGGACTTAAACTAAGATTTGGTGCTAGTCTTTGTTTCACTGATAACTTCAAGTTATAAATGTAAAAATAATTTTTATACAAAATACTGTCTTCTTAATACAGTGAAGATGATACAGCAGAGTATTTTTTTCCTCTAAAAAAAAAAAAAAAAAGTACGTTTTGCCCTCTAAGACAGAAGGGAAGATAACTTACACTGCATTGGAAAGCATGCAAGTATTAATGATGGGGAATGATGAAGAACATAAACTGTTTCCATTTTCACATTGAAACACAAGTACCTGCAAATTAATGCTAAAAGCAATTGGCCTATAAAGGAGCCATGTTTCCATGCCAACTGATCATAGAAATACATATAATTCAACAAAAAAACACGAATAAACTACAAAACAAGAAAATAAAAAGAAAGCAGAAGTGCTGGAAATCAAGATCCTGACCATACCTAACTATTTTACCACAATAGCAAAGAACGCAACAAAGGATGCAATTTAAGATGTAAACGGTATACAGCTAATGGCACTTCATCGTTACAATACTTCTAAAAGCTGTCATTCTCTAGTCAACAAGGAAAACAGGATACAGAACACCTCTATTGAGGAGGAGGGAACACTCATACTATAGTAGTAATTCTTGCGGACGTTAGACACAAAAAGTGCAAGTTACTATTCAGTGCACATCTTTCATTAGGATTTTATTTTTTGTCTTTACCTAAGAAGGTCTTGCTTTGTTCCTTATTCACGCTGAGTTGTACTGGTGTTCTACAGTCAGTCAGCAGAGCTGCTCCCAGAGCAACGCAGTCCGCTATTTGAGTGTTAGTTGCAAAATCAAAGGCATTAGGAACGAGCAGACAGATATCTGCACGCAAGCAGCTCACATAACGATGTGCACACACGTATCTAATGTAATTAAAATTGTGTATGAGTGACTTTAACTTCACAACTGATAAAAAAGATGCTACCACTTTCTGTACAAAAGCAAAAAAATAAGCTAGAAGTTCACACATATAATCATGGCATATATGGTCCACACATGTACGCATTTCTATGTGGAAAAAAGACTAGTCAAGGAAGTTTAGAAATATTGAATAGAAAAGAAAGCTACAGATCTAAATACAGACAGCTCCAAGATAATGACGTTTGTATGCAATAAAATCAGCAGTTTGAGTATTTGTTCTTTAAAACCTAGAGAAATAAATAACCCCCAACTAAAAGGTCCATAAAACCTGTGTTCTAAGTGAATACAAACTGAAGACAGGACAATAAATTTCTGCTTCTTAATATGTCTTCATTTTATCAGGAAGAAAAGCACTGTTGCTTACTTATTTAGTTCTTGAAATCTTATGAAAAGTCATTAGAGATTTCAGACAGATGAAAAATTATGGTCACAGAACCGTAAGTTGGAAGCCACAGCATTAATACATTTTACTGCATTTGAATTCTACTCTTTTACTGCATTCTGCATGAATAGAGAATGGAAAATAACAAGTGCTTGTACCCATCCTACAGATTTCATATTTAAGGGAACATACAGATTACATAACAATAGGCCTACACACTGCATGGAAAAGTGCAAGGTTTACATAAAATGATTTTTAGGTTCATTTACTAGCTTCAGTCTCTGTAGGGACCTCAGTCAATGAAAGGGAATAATTATACGGCCAGGTTCCAGCTTATCCAGATAGCATGAAAGATTAAGGGTTTCACCAGACTTTCTTCCTCTGTCAATTCAGAATTCACTAAGAATTGAATTTTTAGATGTGACAGTTGCTTGCTGTCCTTTTAAACAAGCATTGGTAACAAAAACCATGCATTCTGTAGGAAAAGCTTTCCCACCTAAAGGTGTAAAAAATAAAAAAATCGTGGTAGAGAAGACTTAATTTGAAAAGCTCTTAAGTCACTAAGAAGATTTTTTTAATACAAACAGTGTTTATATCACAGCCCAAGTAAACATTCAGCATCTCTGAAATTCTTTATGTTTCTGACTAGCTTGCCCCAACCTTTCCCCAGCATTACCGTAGCTTTTGTAGAAGCTGAAAAACAGTAATTCATCTGGGTGGAGAGGTTACAACTTCTGCAGAGTTCTTCATGTGTAAAATATTACTTTGAGGCAGTACAAACTAAATTCCTATTTGGGTTCCTCAAAAAAAAATAATCTACACATACACTGAATATTCCTAATTGATAAAACTCTATGTGCAAAGTTACACACTTCGCAAAAACCTTTGCGGTACATAAATTGTTCAGCAACTCTGAAAGTACAAAGATATGAATTCTGACAGGGAAAAATCTATTTTAATAAATTCCTATCAATCTTTAATAATATAAAAATTACCCCTACTCAAAACAGCAGCAGCAACTGAAAGCTGTCAGCCAGTCCCAGAGCAGACAGCACCTGCACACCCAGCTCCACACTTCCCTGACAATTTATTCTTGTTATGTTTTGGAAAGACCAAGGGTGGCAAAAGTGAGTAAGATGAAAGGTCAGTTCAGCTTCTCAGACGTTCACCTCTTTTTATGTATTCTCAAAGAGGCTCTACTGTTCTACAAACACCATTCTACGTTTTGGAAGCTTCAGAAAGTTAGTTTTGTACTAGCTACATCATTCCACTACCATGTATGAAATCATCTGTAGAGCACATTGATTTTGCATACAGCACTGCCTTGGGCAAGATCCTAAATGGTAACAGACCAGAAGACTCCGTGTTATTTAAGTATCAACAGGAGAACAATAATGAAATAAAAATAAAAAAATAAATCATTGTCAACAAAGCAACAACTGCAAGGGCAAACAGCAACAATTTCATGTTCAGCAACACTTCTCCCATAGCCTTGGCCAGCACAGTCTGTTTACATAAATGAAAGAAAGAATGCTGCCCTGAACTTGCCCATTATCCCACAGAAAAGGTATTGTGGGAATGTTAACTTTCACCTGGCTGACTTCCAGATGCCGGCAGTAAAAAACACCCTTTAAAAAATTTTAGCCAACTGAAAAATACTCCACATTTTTCACATTTTCCGATCATTCCAAGTTATGTATAAACTCACATAGGCCTTGAACCAAATCCATATAGAATGGACACAATAAGATAATCGACTACTGTGCAAAAGAATGAATCAAGGGGTCTTGCATCCAAACCAAACAGCCAGTATCATAGTTCACAAACCACGACAGCTTTTGAGAAAGCCAGCGCATTTCTAGAACAGCAGAAATGTTTGCAGTGTCCATAAGAGCACTTACTGGACAATGTAAGCGGGAACTAAAAAAAGTGCCATCCCAGTTTCAGCAACGCAGCCTGATGCGGTGATGCAGACCTGGTACCATGTGACGAAGATGTTGTTGGAAGCCTGCATTCTGTCATACAGTTATCGAGAGAGAAATGCATCTAATATCTGAATGGGCCCCACGACGGAAACTGCAACACTGAAGAGAGCCAGGCATAGCAACTGTGTGGACTGGAGAAGACCTCAAAGCAAAACGAGCAAAAATCCCCTTTCTGTTTTAAACAGAAGGCATTTTTCTTGCTTTTTTCCATCTGGCACTTCAAGTAGCTGTCTTTACTTAACAGTCGTCTTGAGGTTTTTAATAGTCATACAATGTGCAAACTCAAACTGAAAGAAATTATCCCTTCTTCCTTCTCTTCTAAAGTTGAACTGTTAAGTAAAAATAGCTCACAATCACATCTCCACTCCAAGACTTCATATCTCAGCAGGAGCAAGAGTACTTAGTGCTAGCATAGTGTATTTCAACATACAGCACACGGAGATGCAGCTTCATCACTTACCAGTATTTTGCTGTGTGTTTGTGTGCATGTCCTGTCAAGCTAATTGGTGAAATACAACTTCCTGATTCAAATATACAGGAGGGTTTTTTTGCTGTTTAAAGAGGAAGAGCTTTAATGGTGGAACGTACATTTTTAATTTGAAAAAAGTCCTTCAATCACAGCAGAATGTTTTGTACAGTCTTTTGTTCAGTCAAGCCACAGGCTGTCTTTTTATTAAGTGGATTTACCTTAATTCAGTACACAACTGAAAGCACACTGCCTCCTAAACCATTTTGCTGTGATAAAACAAGATACAAACAAGACCTACCAAGCACCACCATTAACAGAATCCTACTCTGATTTGGTGCCATTTCCAACATGCCCCAGAGTGCTTTCCCAGGTAACTTCACCATCGCTGCCTGCACTGAATGTGTGGTGGGACTGGGCACAGAAAAATTAAGTGAACTATCCCAGATGATTCCTGAGGCTACTTGCGAGACCCCAAGACCATCTGGGCCATTCCACTGCCACTTAGAACATTTGCTAGCACTGCTGTCTCTGCTCCCCTCTCACAATTCTCCTGTCAATAATTAGACTAAATTTGCCCTTTAAGACAGCTACCCTCCACTTCACTTACCTAAGATTTTGAGTAATGAGAGACTTCTTGTATAACAAAAAAAAAAAAAAAAGAGGACCTCAAGAAGGTGATTCAGTTCTCATGTAGGACATTAGTTTCCTAACATAGGTGCTTCAGCGAAGTTCCTTTTATAGAGAGGTATGAATCCCACACAAAGAAGTTGTATTTACACTAAAGTACACTTGTAAACTAGAACACAAACATCTGATACAATGTCATTGCAAAGTACTACAGTTCTATTTGGTTTTGTTGATTCCTAAATACCTTAATGCATATGTGAAATAAGCCTAGTTTACATTGAAACAAGAGTTCAAACAGGCTTGCACTAGTTTAACTAACTTGATTTAAAATTGTACTTAATTAAATGTGAGCAGTTTCCCAGGTATCATATGGCTTATTCATAGATGGTTTCTTTTACTATGCACTTTTGTGATCAAAGAAATCTTAGCTGTAACAGAGGTGGTTATTTACTATTTATAAAAATAATCACTGCTTGATGCTCTTTTTGAAATTAGTCTTCTAAAACGAAAACTAATTTTTACTAATTCTCTTTGAAAATCTGAAAGAGAATTAGATTATTTTTGAGATCCTTTTTTTCCTGCACAAAAAAAAAAAATCCCCTCCTGCCAATAAGTCTTTAGGGCATTTCAATAGCTGCTAGAATTACGTGAACCACACTTTGAAAAATTCATCATCTCTGTAAGTATCCCCAGGACAGTCAAAAACCCCAAACTTTATTTTCAATTTCTTGGGTTGTTTGTTGGTTTGGTTTTTTTCCCCCCTTTGACTCTTTCTGGGTATAAGAAAATATTTTCTATTTATGTATTTTTTAACTTTTTTTTTTTTTTTAAAACAAAGCCACAAAGCTCAGGGGAAAAAAAAAATCACTAACACAATTTAACAGGCTTAAAAACAAATCCAGAGGGAAGATGCTATCAAAGTTATGAAAACAAATGCAAAATTGCAATGTTCACAGTACTTCAGGTTCTAAATTACCAACTCAATGCAATATACTGTTTTGTACTTTCTTTATTCACAGGACTAAGAGAATAAGCTTCATGATTTTGGAGAGTCCTCATAATCCTAGTTCTTTCAACTGAGTGACAGAACTTGTTCTTCAACTGCAGGTACTGAGCTAAACCAATCTTCGGACAAAATTTTAACAAAAGTGTTATCCTGTAATAACTTGGGCTGAGTATGTAGGATGCAGCCAGGATCCTATGGATTTGTAAGCCCACTCGAATTCCCCTTGATATCAACTGGAAGCTGAGTAACTCAACATCCTGTGGGATGAAAATCTGCTAGGAAAGGAAAAGTTGTGCCTGCAGCTTACTGTTCTCCAAATTCCTACTTAAAATCCTTTTTTATTGCTTGCTCTAAGGAGATAGTTCTCACTGCTGAATACATAATGCTAGATTTAAATTTTAGATGGCTGCAGGGTGGCCATGAGATAAATACCAAGTGTATTTCTATGCCTCTGTATTTACAGTAAGCAGTAAGAAGGAAAGTCATCTGGATTCAGGGATTCAAAACATGAAACCTTTTGAACAAAGACATGGGAAGAGAAAGCCTTGAACGGAGGACTGCTAAATACAAACAACATACACAACTGAACCCGAAAGGCAATGTATTGTGAAACCCTTTCAAGACCATACAATACTATGGGAATTAAGTAAACTTAAAACTCCCCTGCAATACCCTCGTCATAGCTAATTTGTGATTTCCTGTACGCTCAGTACTAACAGTACAATGGAGCCTCTATTGTGAGCCTCCTCCCACAAGCTTTTAAAAAATGCAAGACATTCTTTTTATCTAGACTGGTGTGGCTAAAATACATCCAGCTCTACACAGATAAAAGGTTATTTTCTTAGATGTTGCTTTTGCTTGTAAAAATAAAAAATAAAAATCTGCTGTCTGGTTGTGCTGAGTTCAAAGTTCCCAAAGAGTAGTGCTTTGGTGGCTAAACTCCTGACCATGAATCTCAAGCAGAGCAGATGTAGGAATCTGCTTTAGTTTTAGCATAACAAGAAAAAATTCCACATTAAGAACTATCTGCAAATTCAACACAATTCAAATAGGATTTGACAGTCTTGCAGGAGATGAAAAATCAACGAAAATTTCAGAGAACCAAGGAATAAAGCGATTGAAGTACTAACTACAAACCTTGACTGAGGGTGAAGGTAGTAAGCCCTTTAGGTGCAAGTAACTGGTTTATAGAGTAACTGGTCTACTGAAAATTGATACCGCATTTTTTCATCTTAAAGGATCCTGAAAGCTAATGCAAACAAACCAAAACAAACCAAGACTTTCCACACCAAAAGCTGGAAGCAGAAATGAAACACGGTAATCCTGGCAACAAGGCAGTCTAGGAAAGGAGCACAACTAGCAGAGGTGGACTTTTAGCACACAGGAGAGAATTTGGCAAGGACGCAAAATAAAACCTAAAACGCTGCAGTGGCTGTGGTCAGTATCTTAATGACCTGCCTTAATCAAGAAATAGTACATTAAGATAGAGAAAGACTTAGCTTGCCAGTTCCAGGCAGCATAGGAACGTACACACACAACACTGAATTACTGAAGATCACTTCTCAGTAATGCTGATTATATGAACAGGAAAATCAACGTGAGAAAGGCTGATACACATTAATACTATTCAGTGAAGCACTAGACATGCATTAAGATGGTTGGTAGACCACAAATGTGAAAACGCTCATTATCTGGTTGAAAATAAACAGTTTAACATATCTGGTACAACACATTAAAGAGAAAAAATATTTAAATATCAGTTTAAGAGTTTGGAGACTGGCTTGTGGTTATCTCTGCTAAACACTTTTGTCCTGCATGACTCTGCAAAGACTAAAGCTACATACTCAGCAAGAGACAAACTGGCTGCAACCACCTAATGAAATTTGACTCATCTGGGAATTTTGATGAAGTGCTCCACACCACAGTTTCTGCTAAGACATACATTTTCTTTATAGGATTGAGAGTGCCATGCCGCAAATATGCAAGGAGCAACAGTAATTTTGGACTGTTCATCCTAAAATAGAGGGCTAATTCTGAAAATCCATCCACTGAAGCTAACAGCAATTTCTGCAATTAAAGATACTGGGATCTGCACCAATTGCAAAGACATTACTGTCTGTCAGCCCCTAGAAGCACCTCTATGCCCCAAGCACCTCTACGTATGACTAACAGCTGCCTGGAGCTGCACTCCCTTCCTGCAAATCCTCCTGCGGATCAGCCCAATCTGACTGGAGAGCATGCATCTTAGTATAGCTCCTTTCTGGCTCATTCTCCCAACTTCTGACTCACTCAGGGGCTACGATGACATTCTGCAGAGTGAAAAAATGTACATGTAGTAAAAGATTATGAAAATACCCTGCAGTGCTGCTTCTCTCCTGGCTTTATTCTGAGCTCTGATTCCCCAGTGCACTGAGCGAGCATGATGCAGACCAGCACACTGGCCATGCCTCTGCTTGGCCAGGTACAGGGCTTTACAGTGCAGTGTATGCTCCGGCCATAGGAAAGGAATACAGTTTGACAGGAATACAGCAGGGATAGCCTTGGAGAGTTGGATTTGCCATTCCTGCTGTCATCAGAAGGCAGCCATGGGCTAATTCCTATTCATAATGTTTGGAGGGTGGGAGAGCAGGACAATCTCCCACGTGACAGCAGAAACAGCAGTCAGCCTGGCTTTCGAAGGCTCCAACGAGAGCAAAATAGAAAGCAGGACCACACTCTTTTGCTGCCCCTAGAACTCAGCTTTCCTAAGCTGCTATCTACTTTACCTGTAGTTAAGACTTTGTTCTGACTGTCCAAGGTGGATGAAGGCCTCCATGCCTTTTGCACAAGACCAGACACATTTAGGTAAATGTGCATAACACTGGGCTGCCCGTCGTGGTTTCCCAACTACAGACATTTGTCGCTTCTGAAGGTCACGTGTCAACTGAGCACAGAAGGTGGTAAAAGCAACACTTGCTTAAAAGGCAGCAAAACAGCTACGCTCTTGTCACATTCTGCATGGTAGCATGAGAATTAATTGCAAAGCTTCCAGCGTACCCTGCTGAGATGGGCCTCTCACCACTCTTATCACAGGGTGTGTCCATGTACGACAGCAGAAGATGGAATCTATCGAAAAATATTGGGGCTGTTCAGGAAGACCATTAGTGCACATCCAACAATAAGAAATTTGGACTGCATACAGGAATTTGGAATTGTGACTCAAGTCAAGTAAGAAATGTTTCCCTGCTTCCTTCCTTTTTTTGTGAGCTGGCATCAGAGCTCCCCTAAAGAGACTAAGGGGCGGGGGGGTAACATGGTGATTCCTGGCATACATACAGAGTCAGAAAGCGTGAACAACTTTCACTGCAGACTTATGTAACTTTGCCGGTGGTAACACAACTCGCTGAAAGTGATTTGGGCACAGGCAAGGGACATCCACTGACCTGTAAATAGAATTATTAAAACATGTCTTAAAATACCTAACGTAAAGCAAAGTTATATAACCATATTACCTCGTGTTTTAATACTGGAGCTACAAAGCCTTCACATGTAACAGAAATAAAAAACTTCCTATTAAAAAAGACCTCAACTTTACAATTACACTGAACAATTGTCCCCAGCCCTGAGGACAGCTCTTTCTGCTTTCTGCAGAGAACCCCTTCTGGCTGACTACCCTGGCAGGTACGCTGCAAGGAAGTTCCTCCAAAAGCCCCTTGAAAAAAGCAGGTATAATACAAGATGAAAAAGAGGAGATGAGCAACAGTCATCCAAAATAAATACCAACATGAAACATACTATAGCATTAGCAACATTTAGTTCAAAGAAAAAAAAATAATCAATGTTAATTTTCAATTATGTCTATTAGACACAAACCGGATAATTAGTAAATGGAATAATAATACAGGAAACATGGTATGTTTGAGATTAAATGACAAAAATATTTCATAGAAGAGACAAGTTAATTTATAATCACCTCCCTCAAAAATTAAATTCTTGCTCTCCTATAGCAAATATAAACATGCTGTTTCGCACATCAAAAAATAATTAACCTATTCATCTAATACAGAGATATTTTTCAGGAGAGGTTCCTTTTGAGCGATTTCTTTTTATTGGGAATTTAATTTTACCTTGTAAGCTTTTTATTAAAAAAACCCCAATATTACTTCATTACTGTTTTTTTCTTTTTTCAAGGCGCTGCCTGTTGCAGCATCCATAGAGGTAAAGACCTTGGTTCAGGCAGCCATCCCTCCGCCAGTGGAGCAAGCAGCACTGCCAGCTCCATCCTGGGCTGTGGTGCTGGCAGAGCCTGAGGGTGCGGCTGAGGCACACTGTGCTCCCGATTCTCCCTGTCCCCGACCTGGCTGCAGATAGTGGCTACGAGGCGGCACAGATTAGACGAGCCCGGGGACTGTGTCATATCCCTCGAGGAACTGGACAGGTCCTTGGCCGGGTTTCAAAACAATCTGAAGTTTTTACTCACATTAGCCATCTAACCAAAGCTGAACATCAAATAACAAAGCCCCACAAGCGCCCAAAAATGTCTAATCTTGGGACTCACAGCACCCTTTTTCACATCATGAACAATTTGAGACTCTTACTCTGCTCCTCCTCCCCGCAATACCACCGCATAAGGTCGTACATCACTTTCGGACAGCCAACACTTTGATGCTGTTCCTGAAACACTTCTGAGCACATTAATTGTTTGGGGAGATGGGCAGAGGATTACTGTGCATTGGAAAAGATCCTATCGTAATCACAGCTCAGAGATCCTAAAATGCTCACCACAACTGGAAACACTGCTGCACTTCTCCAGTCTTCCCAGAGGAATACTGGTGAGGGAGCAAAGGCTTACATTTCAGCAGGAAATGTTAATTTTAGATTTCTCTGTAGTGAATGTTTGCTATCTTTTCCCGATCAATACATAGATTCAAATGAATCATCATCTGTGCTCTCAAGGCGGCAGAGGAGAAAGAGACCCAAAAACACAGCTGGGAACTTCTGTCTTCCCAAACTGTAAATCCCTTGCTACGCTGTCTGGGAGTGAGACAGCATGTGCGGCAGAGGAACTAAGGCTAAAGGGCTATGTACTACAACTTTTATCCTCACCTTAAATTTTAGGGCACATATTAAAAGTGTAACTCCATCTCTACTCTCTCACTAAATAAATAATTATGGGGCCAGAAGGTTAGGGAGCCTCAGATGAGGCTGCTATGTTGCTATACTGCCAACTGCTACAGGATTTGAAAGCTTGACACATGCTGGAGAGTATCACCTCATCAATGTTCCCAGCTGGCTTGGGAGGCAAAAACCTAAATATTACCCTTAAAGGCAGGTCTCTAACACACAAGTAGTCAACCTCTCCAGATAAGTTTCACGGAATGTAGTTATTACAAATGCATGGTAGCTAAGGAAAGACAAAGTGGCAACAAGCAATTATAGTCCAAAATATTTGCCTGGCTTTGAGTAAGTGCTGTATTTCACATAAGCAAATTAAAGATCACGTTGCTTCTCAGTGTCTTGACTTAAAAGACATTTAAATCTGTGCCCTTCCATACACTTAGCCCTGTTCAAACTTTTTTACTTGTAAAAAAAGTTTGGGGTTTCTGGTTTGGTTTTTTTTTGGTTTTGTTTTGTTGGTTTTTTTTTTTTTTTTTTTTTTATGAGGTTCATGTGAGCAGGTACTTTGGGATGTCAATTTTCCCCCTAAAAGGGGATTACTCAGCCTAGTAACCAATCTGCAGTAGACGTCCTAACTTCGTAAGGAGGGACTGACTTTACATTTCAAAATGTTGGCAAGTGTGCTACTGTGTCTGTATGATAACACTTCACAGTAGCCAGCCCAATCCTAATCTCTCAGATCACACTTTTGGCTACGTACTGCAACCACTCTATTTACACTGTAAATAAAACACTAACTCTTAGAAACAGAGAGATTAGTAAATTGAAGCATCGGGCATTTTTAACAAAGGGCAGATGCTATTTATCTTTATGATACAGAAGGACAAGTCAAGAGCTAACCAAACTGACAAACATAAGGGCACTTGTAATTTGTTTTGTCGCACTATCAGGAACTCCACATTATGAAAAAGTATCATAGCACATACAATATTTACGATGATGAGCTTTTTACACATAGTATACTCTGTGCTCAAAAGCTGCACGCTCCAGCTATTCCTTAACTACATATGACAACACCGAACTGAAAAATTCACAAAGGTGACTAGCAGTTTCACTTCAAAATAGTAGTTTCATTGACTAAACTCTTCTACTGAGCCCGACTACAGCAATTCTCAGGATTGTTACTATTTTATTTACCAATTCACTAATGAAATAACACAACACTTCCCAGAGAAATACTGGATCTACATGATTTGGAGAGGCGGGTGGGGTGGTGGTGTTTACAGAAGGCCAGAGAACACACCACTGACTCTGCACCAATTTATGCCCTCGATGGCATCAAACAAATGCAGAGAAACTCCATTCATATCCCAAGTATTATTTTACATTAACAATGACAAAAATAAGGAAACAGTTTAACTCTCTGAATTTCTCTCATCTGTTTATGAATGGCAGCCACCCCATAAACAGCTATTTCTTGGAAAATTGCGGCAGGTTGGGGGCAGGGGGTTGTTTGTTTCATTTGGTTTGAAATACACCAGTGAATTGCAAGGGGACAAAATATTCTGTCACTAGCTTAAATCTTGGAATAGCTGACATAATAATAAACTAAAGAGGATATTATTTGTCAAACATTAAGGACTTCCAACATTGAAATCTTGCTGCCTTTGGGGGTCAATAAAGAGCAACATTATAAAATACACTGAAGTTAGCAGTTTGGGATGCTAATTTTACATGCCTGCTTCACCAACACACAGCTAAAAATAGATAAAACAGATAAGAATACAGAACAAAGAGATGTACTGGACAATTACCTTTCTTCTAGTATGGTCTACTTTATAGTGAGCATTTTAACCCTTTTTATTTATAAAAGATACATATTTTCAAAGTGTTACTCAATGGGATTTCAATCTACAACTAAAATTATTTAAATATAGATTTTATTTTTCTTAGCATTTTCTTGTTCCCTTCGTAGTGGGATACAATAATGAGATTTAGAATATTTTAATAAGGGCATCCGGCTACTTGCCAGGGGGCTCAAATGCTAAATCAGAATATTTACATCTTCTAAGACCCAGGAGAAGGAATCAGTGCGATGCACTTGAAACATGTACGTACACCGCAAATATGATAGTTAATTTTAATTCACTGGGAAAAAAGTACACATTCACTTCAGTTTATTAGGCCTCATTATTTTAAATGAGGCTAAAGGGACGATTATCTTTAGCTGCTCCATCATGGCCTAAAAGCAAACATTCTGCCTGATAACGACAACAGTTATTAAAATATAAGGCGATGGTGAATTGTTTAAGTTACAACAGCTGAAATTTTACAAACCACCACTGATAACAGTGTTTTCTGCCATTATTCTGTCCAGATCGGTACTATGAGCGAAATCCTGACTTTTGAATTTAATTTTTTAGAGGAAAACAAAGCAGCATAGCAGACTGACTCATATCTACATGGTAAACAGGCTTATTCTCTGCTTTATAGTCTTCTTTTTGGTATCATTTGCTTACAAAATGATAATGTTCATAAACAGAATCGAAATTCTGTCTCCTTATGTCTGAGGGAAGAAAAAAAAAAAAAAAATCACCTTCAGATTAACATGATAATTTATGCCAAGCAATTCTGGAGGCATATCTGTAACATCACCCCATGCATATTATTCATGTTACCTTAAAAACCAGCAGCAATCCATAGATGCATTTACTAGCACATGTTTAAAAAAAAAAGAGGGAAGAAAGAAAAAGAGAAATTCAAATTTACAGAGAAGAGCCTTACCTCTCAGATACATAACCCGTCCAGATTTAGCAAAACCATTTCAACAGCCAGGCCTTAAGCACTTTTTACAGCAATAAAATGCCGCTTTTAAACTTCCTGTTTATTGAAATATTAGTACAGCTCTTTCCCTCCCCCCCCATCCGTGGCACTTGACCAGCATTTCTCTGCAGTTAAAAGCCAGGGCACGGCTCAACCCAAGAGTGAGCGGGACCGGGGCAAAAAAAAAAAAAAAAAAAACAAACAAAAAACAAAAACAAAAAAACCCCAAAACAAAACCAAAAACACCACCCCAAATTTACATTCTGGGTTGCAGTTTTAGCGCCGTTTGATTTTTTTTTATTTAAGGATAAATTACACTCGCAGCCGACCTCCAGCCCCCTGGTTGCGCCTCGCCTCGCTCCCCCCTCCCCGCGCTTTATTTTAATTTCTAGCTATTATTTTTTTATTCGAATACCGGCAGCCACTGGGCAAAGTTGCGCTGGCGATGCGGGGCCGTCAGGGGAGCCCGGCTCCCCGCCGCCGCGGGGGCTGCGCGGAGGGGCCGGCAGCGGCGGTGACGGGCACACAAAGCACGGGGGCCGACCGGAACCCACCTCCCCTCACCATCGCCCCCCACCCACCCCCCCGCAACCGCCGGTCGCCACCGCCGCGACCAGGCCGGCGCGTCGCGACGCGACGCGACACGACACGACACGACACGACGCCAGCCGAGTCAGGGTTACCTAGAGGCAAGCCCTTGTTTAGGAGGTGAGAGCTGCCCATTGAAGCGCTACGTGCGGGCTGGCGGCGGGGAGGAGGCCGGGGGGGCACCGTCGCTCCGCGACGGCCGGGCCGGCAGCGAACATACGAGCCGCCGCGGCATATGGCGGCGACTCCCTGGGCGCCCCTGAAGTGAGGCGCCGCCGGCGCGCGCCCGCGCGCATGCCCGCCCGCGCGCCCCCGCCGCGCGCAAGCGCGCCGCCGTTGCGGGAGGGGTGGGTGGGTTAGGAGGGAGCGGCCGCTGCCACCGCCTCCGTCGCTGCGGGCGGGGCTTCCGCGCCCACCCCCCACCCCCTCCCCGGCTCGATCTCCTGGTTCCAGGCAGACACCGAAAAGAGAAAGAGAGCGGGGCGGGCGCATAAACGGGCCGCCAGCTTTGCGCGCCCTTAGCCGGGCGACTGGTTTGTGGCGCGCAGCGAGAGCTCGAAGGGCTCTTAGGGCCCCGTGTAGCCGCTTCTGCGTGGTTTTGTTTCGTTTAAACTTCGGCAAAGTTAACGCCGGCGGCGTTCGACGACCTCCCTGGCACCCCAAAGCACTGGCGCTTCTGGTGTTACATTATTCTTTTCGCGATTCGGTTCTCAGGCTTCTCCCCGGATTAACAGGGGCAAAATTCCTTCCCCAAATTAACAGAGAAGAAAAAAAAAAAAAAAGAAAAAAACCCAAAACACCCGAAACAACCCCAGACTGCTCTTAATTTTGCTCCCAGCGAGCGAAAGAGCCGGTTACCGCCTCCCGCGCCCCCAGCCCGCCCTCGCAGCCCCCGGCCCCCGCTTCAGGCCCAACCCGGGTACGGGTTTCGTGGAAAAGCAGCAAACTCAGCAAATACCGATATTCTTCCTCATCGGGGATGTCCCCGCACCTTCCCACTGAGCCCACAGCGCGGGGCGACCGGCGCCGGACCCCCCTTGCCCCCGGTTCCCTCCTCACCCTCTGCCCCTAAATGCGAAAGCATCCCTTTATTAATAACGGGCTGCTTCTTATTTCTCGCTGAACCCCCAGCCGAGCTCCCCGGGTGTCCCGCCCCGCCGCTGCCACCCCCGTTCCCGCACGGGGTGTGCGGGGGGGGGGGGGGGGGGAGAGGTGTCCCCGTCACCCCGTCACCCCTTCACGGACCGGGGGAACGAACAGAAACAGCGTTTTGCCCCTGCGTCGCCCAAAGTGGAACCGCGACTGCGATTCGCGTCAGACACCAGGTGTCACCGCCAGCGCTCAAACCCCGGCGACCCCTCTTTCCCCTCCCCGCCCCTGCAGCCCGCCATTCGCCTCCCCGCCGAAGCAGCGCCGGCGGACGAAAACCAAAGTGGGCGCGGCGCCCCCGCGGCCGCCCGGGTCAGCTGACGGCGGCCCCGCCCCGCCCCGCCCGGCTGAGGGAGGGGTGAGGGCGGCGGGGTCCCGCAGCGCCGCCATGGCCCCGGCTCCTTCCTCCCCTCAGCCGCGGGAGCTCCGGGGCCAGCCGTCTGAGGAACTTTTACGCCTTTTCCCACAGCTGCCACCTCATCCGTGGCCGGGAAGCGGAGCGGCGGCCAGGGGCAGGCAGGGGGTGTTGGCTCGTTCCGTCCCCTTCCCCGCAAACAAGCCCGGCGAGCGAAAACCCAGTGGTTTTTTTTTTTCCTTTTTTTTTTTCCCCCCAGCAATAAAACGCTCGGTTTCTGTCAGCGGTCACGGCCCGCGCTGCCACAGCAGCACCTCGGGGGTGGCGGGAGGCCCGACGCCCCCTCAGAGAACGGCCGAGGAAGGGAAGGAGGGGTGGAGCAGGGACAACAGGTCAACCTCTGATAAAATTAAGATATCGGCGCTATTTTCTGAGCTCAGCCGTGAGCCAGGGCCTGATTCTCCTCAGACGGAGGGAAACGGCAAAGCTCTTACCGACTGGGAGGCGAGGGCGAGCGGGCTGCCAAGCTGGGCCGAGGTGCGGGGTGCGGCCGGGCCAGAGGAATTCGGGGTGCCCTGGCTGAGGGGGAGCCTGCTCAGCCTACGCCTGCCCCCCTCCTCCAAGCCAAGCTCCCAGTGCTGAGTGTCGGTACCTCCACTCACGCGTTTGGGGTTTTTATTTTTTTTTTTTCAATCATTTTGCGGTATGATCTGATGAGTTAATTCTGCTGACTGCACTGCTGAACTCCAGACCGACCCGGGGCAATTTTTAAGAACTTGTGCACAGAAAGGGAGGGGGGTAGACACGAAGATTCTGGATTCTGCACTATCAGCCTGCAATACTCAGGATACCCCTGGTGATGGGAATATTAGAGATAGCTAATACAAATAGTTACAAGGACTCATTCATTAGTAACTCACTTTGGTAAGTGACATGCCTGATACCAGGAGCAGATCATCTCTTCTGTGCTATATGCACAGGCTGTAGCTTTTCCTTTGGGTTTTGGGGGGTTTTGTTTGTTTGTTTGAGAGGGGAATCCATGAACCCAAAGGTTATAAAGGGCGGTTTCAGCCTCCAAGTTGTGTGGCTTTCAGGAATCCATTCAGGACATAAGTAAAAGATTTTAGCTTATAGGCAGTCTTTAGCAACTTGGCTCCAGCTCCCTAATAACTTGTTTTTCCCCATCATTCTCCAGTAGTGTCCCTTCCATGGGGTTATCCAGCAGGATTGGGAGGTAACTCCCAGGACAAGTTTATGCAGCCTCTGACTTTCTTCATTTTCCCCCTGTATTCATGGGAAAGCCTTTTGTGGCTCAGTAGAGATCTCTCAGACATCGTCAAACAACAGTTTCTCTGGATTCTCACTCTGCATCACTAGGGCAGCATCTAGCCAAGTGCCTCATGTGGGGTTTTTATAAATAAACAAATTTGGTTTTAATCACTTTAAAGTGGTTAACCACTTTATTGCCATTTATAGATGTTAGCAAATATAAAAATATATACATACCAAAGCTGTAAAAAAAAAAAAAAATTTTTTTTTTCACTATTTAAGTTGCCATGTGGCAAAGTATCAGCAGGAACAAGCATTAGGGGTAGAACAAGCTTAAACCACAAATGCAGTATCTGTGAATACCAATATGGATATGGAAGTATCTCCAGGAAAAATTAATAGTGGAAAGTGGAAACTCAGAAATGAAATTAGAGTTCAGTTGCATTTTTTTGTTATGGAGAAACATAAACAGATACAGGCAATGAGACCATCCCTTCGGTGGGGTTACATGACTGGGCAAATGTTTAGTTCTAAACTGGAACTGCTGCTTTGAGGAGGGAGGGGAGTGTGGTACAAAATATTATGACAAGGGGAGTGCTCTAAGTGAGGATAAGTTGGCATGATGAACAGATGGAGTATTCAATAACAGGAGGTTATTAATACTGCAGTTTGGTATTCTCTACGCTACTTCATGAAGGGATTCATATGCTTGCTCTTTTTTCTTTCTGATTGTACGCAGACTTAACAAATACCCGTACTGTAGGTAATGCTGGACTTATTTCCCTGCCTGCACATGCACGCGCGCACACACATCACAAATTCGTGTTTCCTGGGAAAGCATCAAGGGCTGGATCTGCAGCTGATTGTAACTGGACCAACTGTGTTCCTTTCAATAGCGGAGAGCTGATTTGCACGTGCTGAAGGAGAGAGGTTATCTGACCCCGTCTCCCCAGTCGAAAGGTCTCTCCACCCGGCTCTGACAGCTGCCACGAGGCACCTGCTCTAGAGGATAAACTATGAAGATTCTCAGGATGGAAAAGGAAATGAAATAACCCAAGAGCAACTGAAGTCTTCCTTCAGAACACAATGTAATGCTCTTTCTGTTTAAGACAATCAAGTTTGCCTTCACCCAGAGTTCAGTCCTCCTCCCCTACATGGCTTTTGGTGGCCTAGTTTTAGCCTGGACATGAGAAAATCCAGGAGCAGACCAGCTGACTCCAGTCAAACCTTCCGCTGCCCCCGTCCGTTTTACTTCCTATGTTCTCCAGCTCGCCTCTGGGTCACCAAACATTGTCATCTTCATGACTTTTAGACAATGGCTTGCACAGATACAATATAAGCTGATCGCTCACAAAATGGAACAATCCCCATCCTCTTATCACATTTTGGCACTGCTGTCACTGTGACTTTTTTAACAGTAATGTTACACAGCTGAGTGCCTTCTGTGTTTTGCACTAAGAATTATGGCATTTTTCAAAGCCCCCAAACTGTTTGTTGGCTTCTTAAGAGTCAGCTGGAGGAGCACATGTGCTGAAGAGTAAATACATTGTTTTAAGTGTATCTGTTAACAGCCATATGTATAATTTAAGTACAAGTTTTATTCCCCTCAGAATGTCTAATCATAAGGGCATGACCTTGGACTTTCACAAATTAGATACATTAGGGTACAATATCTTTAGCAGATGTGACTTTGAAGATACTGAAAGAGGAAGTTTTACTGTTGTATCATATAAGCAACGAGCCAAGATACGTGTTGAATGCTCTCTAAAGTGAGTAATGTTTGACAATATTCTTACATCTAGATACTGAGGTTGTGTACTTAGAATTTTTTTTTAGTTTGTCACAGCTGCGCATGCTGGCTTTTTCATGCATGTTTTTGCTTCATTATCAAACATGCGTCATTCATTGTAACAGTTTTTAAAGCCATCGTTTTAAAAGCTTTGTGCGTTTTTTAATCAAAATGTAAGATTATATTTCAAGGGAATATCTTAACTTTTGTGAACAGTAAATCTTGCAGATGCTATTAGGAGATCCTAAAAGGGATTTATGTCAGAAGAAAAGAATGGCTGGATAAGACAGAGCCAACATTTAAACTTTTTGCTAAAAATAGGTCTTTAAAACGTGTAATCAAAATAAGTCAATACAATTGATTTAAAATCTGGAAAGAAGACTCTGTTTGGATTTAAATCCTTAATTCTTTTGCTTAGATCCTGAAAAGTATTTGTTTATAAAACACACACATAGGGATCAGTCTACTTTCATTTTGCAGTTGCATATTTTAATTAGAGCTGGTTTTTTTTTTTTTTTTATGCATAACTTCCTCTGTGTGAAACTTCCCACTGTAGGAAGTTAATGCTTTCTGGCTGATGTGAAAGAGAAAGGCCATTTCGGAGAAACATTTTCAGCAGGTTCTGAGGGGAAAATGGAAAAAAAAAAATAATTGACAAAAGGGAAACACTTTATCTTTAAGAAATGATGGTCATCACAAGCATGAAATAAAATAGAGGACCTTCATCTACTGTTAAAAAGAAGGTTTGCTGGAGGATCAAAGTCGTAGATTAAAGTTCCACTTAATGAACAAGAAGTTCAGCTGTGTCAAACATTCAAAGTCATTTTTGAAATGCCAAATGTGCATTGCTCCTTTCTCAGAATGGAATGGCTATACTAGGTCTACGCTGGAAATAACAGCCGTACAAAAGTGAAAAAGCTTGCAGTGTGCTGAATGAATGGAAGAATAAATTCCCTTCAAACCAGTGCACACACAAAACCCCTCTCTTCTCTGATGTTATCTGTATTAAGTGACTAAGGGATTTTCTTCTTGATCTCACCCTCTTCATACAAGTGCTAAAAACACAAGAACCGGGGTGGAATTAAATCCTCTGCCTTTTCTGGTTATCGTGAAATGAGAGGTATCATTTTCCACCTAGTCAGAAGGAGCTAACAAACCATTTCCAGGAAGGTTTGTGTTCTGGCTGAAGAGAAAAAGAAGGCAGAGATGAACAACAGAAGAAACCTATCGAGAACTATTAGTGGATGTCAGCCATTGTCCATCTGTTCACAGTGGAATAAATCCAGACCTGAAGGAACAACTGCAACCTGCCCCATATGGCTCGCTCCCTTCTGCGCTGGCAGGGCTGCTTTGGGGATTTGACATTGGATGAGGTAAAGGAGAAGCAGCGCAATCTGTGTTCCCAGGAACTAACAGCCAATTAACATGAAAGAACAAAAAGTGGGTTAGTAACCCAGGGGAAGGTTTTCACCTTCTCACCTGTCTGAAATCTTGGAGCTCATTCAGACCGTGTGCATTGCAGAGATCCTGTGCTGAGGCTCCACTACTAATGAGGTCCTTAAAAATTTAACTTTAGCTACTAATAAGATTATGTGGGCAGTGGACAGCCCCTCAATTGGTGAGACCACTGACTCAGCTGTCTCCCAAGGTGTTAAAGAAGGCATTTGGAATATATTACACTAAAAATTCCATTAAAAATGATAATGCAATATAATTTCAACATAATGAACCAGCATAACAACATTCTGCATTTACTTTTATAGAACTGGATTGTAGCAAGTTACTACTGAGTAGTAATTTACTTCTCAAGTTTTAAATCAGTCTGGGCCTGGTTATGAAGCAAAGTATTATTTTCTTAGATTATTGAGGGCAGTAGGCTCAGACCCATGCAGAATAGTTATGACGTGATTGTGTCTTTAAAATTATAATGAAAATAAGATACTCTTTGCGATGCTGCATTCTGTATGCAAAGAAAACAGATATACATACTAAAGCCAACTGAAGGGATCAAAAAACCTGCAAGTTTGTAACAGATTCAATAACCTGTTTGGTGGTGGTAATTTCCCAGGTACTAAGGAGAATAATAAACCATCCAGCGGCCTAAGCAGAACCAGTGGATGTCCTGAGTGAACCTGCTATTGTGGTCATGTCTTCAGTCTTAGGACAATCTGCTGAGAAACTCATCAGATGCAGAAAATCAAATTCAGAAGGTGATGTGCAAGAGGTGCCTTCGCCTACACAGATTCAAGGGCAGGCCACTGCCCACCCCGCTCCCAGAAGTGAGGAGAGAGATGCTCAGGCTGGAGGCTTGATCTCTGCTCCAGCTCTGAAGCTGTAAGCAGTTCAGATTTGCCAGTGTTACTCCAAACGTAAGGTGATTATCTGCTCAGAAGTGGGATTAATTATTTTGGGCCCGGCACCATGCTAAAGCAGCAATAGGGGCATCTCTCGGAGATGCTGTACATTCGTACCCATTTGGGCTGGCAGTAAGTTAGTGGTCTCCATGCTGCTATGTCATTTGCACTCTATTATCCGCTACCTCCTCTTTCGTTCCCTTATAACACACTTGGTGTCATATTTTTGTCAAAGTTGCACAACAAGTAGCCAGGAAAAAAGGGTTATAGTTGTACCAGAGATAATTTGAAAGTTCCCAAACAATTACATTCACACTTACAAACCTCATTAATTCACTAGGTAGCACAGAGAACATCATACTTCCTTGTTTGAAACACATACCACAAAACTGAGGACCCCCTCAGGTATGATAAAAAAGGGTATGAAATCAACGTAACATCTCACTAAGCAGTTATCTAGAGACTTTTCTCTCAAACTAAGCACAAGGCTTACAAATCTGAAAAACCAGCAAGGATGCAAAAAGCAAAACAATGTTTAACGTCCATTTGCTGTCAAGGACCTTGAGCACAACCACGCACTGGGATTATATACATTTATGACATTGAAGCGAACTCTCTTGCTTTGTCAGATTTACTCAGGGTGATTACAAGTGATCACTCTTGAATTTCATCCTCTTCCAAACTAAGCACTGCTTTGTACCCTGGTGAAATACTGCTCTACCAGCACTCCACTATCGCCCAGCGCTAAGATAAGAGAATGCTTCATTAGTGAGCAAGAAGTGACCTCTAGTGAATCATCGCACCAGCTCCTGAGCCACACAGCGTCTCCCTGGCAGCGCCTTGCCTTTCACTGCCTGAACGCATCCACATACAATTAAAACTCGGTAATGCTGGCACCGTAACAGTAGTCAACACCTGCACACCATCGGTCAAGCACTTCAGATACCTTCAGTAACTCACACTTTGCACAGCAGCTATAACATACGACAGAAAACATTTGCACGTTGAAAACCTCAAGACATTTGTATGAACTCAATAGAATCTACCTACAGATAACTATTAAAGAATTTAATAGGCTATGATAAAAAGCGTAAACTCGAACTACGTTTTTTTAACTTGTCTTAATTTCATTTTAAAAGTAGCATAGCCAGAAATTTGTAAACAAAATAAGAAAAGCATCCCATTAACTATGTAAAAAAAATAATAATATTCTCAATGAACAGCCCTTTGTACTCTAAGAAAACAGGAAAATTAAAGTGGAGATAAACAGTAGCAAAGAGACAGGCAGTGAAAATCAATTCCATAGTTACAACACATGGAACAATATACAGGCTAGGAAATCCATAACAGTGAATGGTCGATAATTTTAGAACAGTAAAAAGAAACTAGCAAGGTTTCATGAGTAAAACACAAACCCCATTGGCCGCAGAAATACATTTCATATGTTGCCTGCCTCCATATATCTAGCTACATACTAATAGTTTTATACCCCTCCTAATATGTTTATATTTTTCTAACAAACATTTGATAGGCAACTATTGGGAGGTACACCTTTTTTCTTTTACTAAACCAAAACAGAGACTGTTGAGCAAGTTTTTTACTTCCCGTTCTCAGGATTTAAATCTCAATAGCTGAAAAGTAAACTGCAAGGAATCCTTATCCCTGTACAAGACCTCTTAAGATACATTCAAATCCTAAAGGACATCACTTTACGTGCCAACTTACACAGCGAGATGGTAACTTTGTGTATATTGAAAAAGCTCCCTTTGTATTACTGTATAATGTCAAGAGAGAAGCGGACTATTACCCTAGCATAAATACTGCCTGAACATACTACTTATATTTATATAACATACAATTTCACTACAGAAGAAAGTCGATTCAAACAGGTGATAATCAGTATCAACAGATTTACTGCCACTTGAGTTTATATTTATTGCCAAATACCCTGATTTACAGAGTAAGGCAGCGCTGTGCATTATGATAGGATGGTATTATTTAAAGATTATTGGATAAACTTTCCAAAGGCCTTACCATATTACATGAAGAAAATGCTGTGGAGATAACACATCTCAGGAATATATTTGCTATAACTGTTGCCTTGGGAGTGGTTCAGCTCCTCCACAGAGGGAAACGCCACCTGACAGAGATGTTTTGTTGAATTTGTATCACAGCGCAGCACAACTGTGGTCCTACAAGTGCCTTTTGGGAACTCCACCATCTCACAACGACCATTCCTCTCGACAGCAGACTCCTCCGTGCAATGTTAAAGGCGGTGCCCGTTGTGCCAGGCAGGCGCTGGCGAGGCGGCTGGGCTGATACATCTGCAGTATTTGTGACTCATGATGACACTGTGGAAAGCCCACCAAGAGTTCATCATGAGCTGTAAACAAAAGGCATTAAAACAAGTAAAAGAACTTTCTGTGATAGTTTTAAAAGATAAATTTCCTAGAACAGAGTACCGAATAGAAGAGGATTTGGAATATTTTATCAGCTTCAGAAACTGGTTTCAGTTAATGCACCATGTTGCTTATCTTACTCTTTTCAGGTTTGGGTTTTTTTTTTTTTTTCATTTATTTCGAATTTTCATTTATTTCATTTATTTCGACAATTATTCGATCTTTTAACGTATGCTGTCCTTTTATGAAGCAGAGTATCTAATACTGTTTCAGTGTAACGAACTATTATTTTTCAGTACACTGATGTGCCATTTGAACTGTCAGGTCACAAGAAACAGAATAAGCAAAAATCTGCCACATTGATTCAAACAACAATTTTAACGTTTTCATTTTTATCACATAATTCTAGGGAACATCTTAGGCTATACAAATTTTTTTTTTTTTCTTGCTTCAAATTCTCATGTTTTATTTGGATCCTATTTATTCCTATGACCAGCAGAAGTGTCACTGATATTAGAATAATCTTTTATTAATTTGTATTATTATCTGAAGGAATGATCACAGTACAGGCTTGTACATCACTGCGGGAAGAGTGAAGTTCAGCAGACATACACAAAAAGGGAAACACTATCATGCAAACAGATTGGGTTCTTAATTAAAATGATTTGATACATCTGATGAACAGTATAAGTTACGTCACAAATGATGAAGTTACCTTAGGAAAAGCCTACTTTAAATTAACTAGTGGAGGCTAAAGACAACTGAGCTGTAATAATAAGTGAATGTATATAGATAATGTATAAATAATTAATTAGCTTTTCCTGAAAGATCTGGAAACAAATGAGAATGCTGTGTGTATCGTGGTACTGAGCTGATCTCTAAAGTGGCTTCTGAGACCCATGACCCAGAAAGGTTAAAGTTTGTGTCTTTCCCAGAGGCTGCACCTACATGATTAACATTACAGAGAAACCCACATCAGAAAGAACTATCACAAGAGAGGAATGAACAATAATTCATGTAGATAACAAATAGTCTAAGGGAAAAAAAACCAACACCCTACCTTGGTTCAACAAGAGTGTTTTGAATGTTTTTCCTTTTAAGCACCACAACTGTAACTTCTACTAAACACCAAGTACTGAGAGGGAAGGAATGACTTTTTTGTTTCTTGAGGTTTTACAATCACACCATCGTTAAGTGTTCTCAGTCTATTCCTGTATATTTCCTGACAAGATATTTCCAATTGTGCTAAAATCTATGGGTGTTTTGAGATGGAGACAGATGTCTGTGAGGCCACAGGCTGAGGTCATCAAACTCATCTCATTTGTGACCTAAGCCTGGTCTCTTGTCTCTCTTACAAAAAAAAAAGGGGGGGGGAGGGGGGAGGGGAGGAGAGGGATGGAAAGAAATTGTTTGCTAATTTACCTAGAAAACTGTTCTAGTTAATTTTTCATCTAATAGTACACACAGATTTTAGTAACATACAGCCAACATGATACACATTTAGAAGATCTATATTTGGTCATCTATCATTGCTACTCCTCTGTGTAATTATTGTTTCTGGCAACTGTCTATTATTTCCTGAACATCTAACCAACCAACTTTCAAGAACTCATGTTTAAATCTCATTTCAAAGGCAGTTTTGCTGCATTAAGTGGGTGAAATTGCTTAAACTTGTACATTTTTTACATAAATCTTTATTTATCAATGAATGGTTTAATTTCTCAGTTCTTGAAACAGCCAAAGAAAAAAATGCCACGCTGATGCTGACATCATTTCTGCTGCTTAAGGGAAGACAAAATTGGGTCTCTCAAAGCTGCAGGCAAAATACTACAATGGATAACAAGTATTCCTTGTGTATACATGATTGGAACGGCTGTCTCCGTTGGGCGCTGACTGTACGTTGTGGGGCACAAAATGGATTCGGGGGGGGGGGGGGGGTGTTAGAATCAGCTTGTGTGTACATGCAGTATTCAAACAGCTTATTTTACAATCACTGCTACCTGCTCCCTGACCCTAGGGATGTCTTCTTGCTTAAAACAACCATCAAACCTCCAAAACACTACAAAACTTCCACAGTTTAAATACATATATATACTCATTTCACAGGGGGCTCTATTTAAAAAAAACGCAAGATACACTGATAGTAAATTTTCTGAATCTTTTTCCCTTTGATGGCTGCAGGGTAGCCTGAATTTGTACAAATAATCCACTGTTGTGATCACCACTGTTTCCATTCTGCTCTTAAAAAAAGAGAAAAGGAGAAAAAGGTTTTGTACAGGAGCATTAATAGTTCCACTTGCCCTGTGGCAAATGGGGAAAATATGTCAATGTGAATTATTGTACTGTCTCCATGGATCAAGATTTCTCTTAGTGCTTTCAAAATTCCACTAACAGAAACAATTGCTAAGAGCATTTGCTACTTAGCCTGCTATGCTGGAATCAAATAAGACCCTAGGATCAACTAATGCTAAAATATTATCTTTTATATTGATTCTTTTCCCCCATACATTAACTAAGGAAAGAAACAGCTAAATAATTTTAGCTGGAAAGAATGGCGTATCACTCTCAGAAGGACATTCAAAGAATTTAAATAATCAAGATAATTGCAAAATAGAATTTTGAGCAGCTTAGACTCCCAGAAATGTCAGAATATCACAGTGTAATTTTACTTCGTTTTGACCCAAACAAGTTGTACTACATATTCCACTTACTACACATAGAGTTACAGTGGGGAATGTAATATCTCTTCTCCACAGAACCCACACAGATGCATTAGAAAAAATAATTCTAGTTTTGTGCAGTTGTGCAAGCACATTCATATTCAAAGGAGTGAGCCAAATACTAATACAGAGATTCCCAGTCCATTTTCTTTACTGGAAGGCTATTTCATGGGTATTTATTGAAATTTTTTTAAAAATATCTCTTTCCTACTACTAGATTATAGTCTCAATTAATTAATAAAGTACAATTGCAGAAATTCGTGGGCCATTGGGCAGATCTGGTATGAAAATTTATTTCTAAAATTCTTGATCTGGCCAACAAGAATGCAGCAGAACAAGAATGAACGACTGATGAAATCAAGACACTGTGCACTTACACATTATTGATTATTTCTACCAAATAGCAAATTATTTTCACTAGAAAATAATCATCTTGATTCTTATGTGTCGTGGTTTGGGCCAGACTGGACATTGAAGTGAACAACCAAGTCCTCCTCGGACGCCAACCATTGAACAAACAGGGCATTCATCACCAGAATTCACAAAAATCTACCAAACTCATCTAAGGCAACCATGAAGACGCAATAAAATAGAGCTTTGCCGAGTGTCTGAGTTAGCACTACTGACATTCTGGTTTAAAAAGTTAGCACTACTGACATTCTGGTTTAAAAAGTTAGCACTACACAAAACTGATCAAAACCAAACACATACTAAAAGGATTATGAATCAGCTTAGGACACATTTGTCAATGAAAAACTCTCTCAATGGAGATGTTTCTAATGGGTATCTGTCGTCATTTTCACCAATGATGTGGACATAGATACAAAATCTTTGCCAAAATGACTGTGAGCATCACAGAAACAATAATAACTGTCTGTAAAAAATAGTAGCAACAGCGCAATCACACAGTCATTCTGGATCACGGATAAATGAAGATCACAGAAACAAAACGTGCTTTAATAAAACCAAGGTGGAAAACTTTGCCAGTAGAAAAGACAACCGTCACGCTGACAGGGTAGTGAACTAATGCCTAAAAAGTGATGTGCAACTCTGCGTGAGCTTCAAGAACCACACCTCAATGTCAGGAGATAACATTTTTCTTGAAGAAATAGTTAAATTCAAGTATGGAGGATTTTTTTTGCAATTACGGATAGGATTACTGAGATCATAGTTAGTTAACCATTGCTGCCAGCTCTGGCATCCATGTTGTGTACATTCGAAAGAGTGCAAAAAGAAAAACTCAACGGTGGAGAAAAATGCCTTGAAGAACACAGTGTATTCAGATTGCCAACAAAAAAACTGAGACTTAATATGCTTATGCTGTATAAATACCTTTGTAGGGAGAAATACCAGACACTAAACGACTGCCTAATCTTAGAGGGAGACATAATAAGAAAGAGCAACTAGAAGCTGAATGCTGTAGATTTACATTCAAAAACTGTATTTTCCAGTTGTTGGGGTTTTTTTTAAGTGAATGTCAAGGGTTATGGCGGTGTGTGCATCTCCTGAATACTTCAGATGCCTTTCTAAAAGATAAACATCAGTCCAATAAAAAAAATTGGGGCTGCAAAAGTATCAGGGATATACGTGATACAAAGGAGTTCAAGGTAACCTAGTAATTCCCTCCTGATAGTACGCTGTGGGGAGTTACAGCTCCAAAAACTTAAAGATGACTAATTGCTGATCATTGCTCTGCTCCCTGTAGGAATGTACAGAACAGATGATCTCAGTCTTTCACTGAGCATCATCTGTTGATATAAATCTCTCCCTGCTTGTGACGTCCATTAACAGGAAGCAATCGCTAATGAGAAATTGTGACTAACAGGGATGTCTTATCATAAAACAGCTAAATTCCAGGAGAAAGCTCATGGTGATCCCACCGACAGCGCTGCAGACAGAGTGGATAGATTTCAACTGGACTTCAGTGGGAAGTCCCACACAGCACATGAAATACTGAACACTCAAGGACTTTTATTACTAAATTAATAACAACTTGGTTTTACTGTCATTAAATAACTCAAAGACTTGGGGGTTCATGCACGTGTCTACCCAAGCGCACTGAGACAGGGATGTCTGGAGACTAGCAATGAGTAACCAGATCACTGCCAGGTGCCGGAAGCACGGTCTGCTGTGAGCTGAAGTTTCTGTAGCACCTTCATCACACTACGTAGGGTACGTTGCTGGCAGAAGTGTTTTCAGTAAGAGGTGATGAGATGGCAACGTGTACGTCTTAAGTACTGATGCTACTGCCACCTCGCTTGGCTTCAGCTGAGTTAGTGCTTCCCTAAGCACCTTCTCTGTCAGGCACTGCAGGACTATTCCTGTATCTGACAAGTAGAACCGGATGTTGCCCACCAGTTTTTGGTATTTAAGCTGCTGACGTTTTAATTGATGAGATGGCATAGTCTTCTCCATTCAGCTTGCAAAAAAGTTGCGCAAGATGGAGCCTAGAGGAATTCTGCTGGCAAGTGCTTTTGTAAGGGAAGTGAGGCATCTCGTAACTGGGAGAAAGTGGAAGGATTGAGGCATTAGTCAAGATTCGGGAGAAGTACCATAAATTCATGATTCTGTCACCAGCCTCCTATCATCCTTGTCATCCTAAACCACTTCCCTTCTACGTATCCAGGTTCCTCATCTTTAAAATGCGTATAGTATTCGCCTGTTAAACACTCATGCGTGCTGTGACAGCAAACCCATAAAATATTTAGACATCTAAATAGAAAAATATCTGTAGGAAGTCAGCTATCTAACCTGCAGTTTGCCTTCCCCCCTCAGCTCTGTCTCATGCACCGATAGGTCTCACAATGTTCAATTAACTGAAGTTCCTGCTGCTAGCAGCAAAATATAATATAAATTTGCAGGCCTGTAAAATTGCATTTGTTTTACTAAAACTACTGTGTTTTACAAATATCACCTAGAGCAGCCTCACAGAGAACCACGTGCATATTTTAATATACTTTTTGGTGTCTTCTACTAGTGTTGAACGTTTTACTATTACATGGAGAGTATAGCGGAGGAGCGAGGAGTGGTCCTTTGTAAGGTAGATAGTTCTGGCAGGTCCAGATTAGGGGAAAAACTTACTTTCATTCTAACACAAAAATGCTGAATATACTATAAAAAGCCAGTTGGGAAGCTAAACTGTGAAAACGATGATAGAATTCTGTGGGGCAAACCCTTGAAAGATCTCCAAAACAGTAATAAATTAATCATCTGGAGACACAGAGTATGAAAAGTAGAAACTAAGATCAATAAAAATTGTATTCATCTGTTAATGAAACATTTCCACCACCAAAAAAGTTACTGCTGTTAGAGAATACTGTCAGCCCCAGTCTGGTTTATACATTTTTTTTTTTTTTTTTTTTAATGATAGTTGTACCTGTGTTGTATAGAAGAATTAAACACAGCGGGTGTACGACAATATTGCTTTCTTACAAGACAGCTATCTCTTGCTTTTAGCAATCTGTGTAACTGCACTCCAATCACAACCGTACCATTAATAATAGATGTCAGTGCCTCCATCAGCCTCTATGCTCTTCTCAGCCTTCGCTTTTCCTGCCACTCGGGTCCACAGACACACACACACACACACACACACACACACAGATCCTCTCGGTCCTGCTTAAACCAAAGTCTGCCACAAAGTTGACTCCCCATCGCTCCCCCCCAGTGCTACCATTAATTCCATAAAACACTTCTTGGGGGCGGGGGGGGACCCAACATGTTTTTCTGGGACCGGAGAAGCACAACATACACTAATCACTTCTGCAATAATTACAGCACATGAAGTAAGTGTGAACTACATATTGGTCTGGAGTTTCCCCAATCAATTTAGCTTGAAAACAGCATTTTTCTGTTTTCCAATTTATTGGGAAAACTGAGAACTAGTATTTTTTTCTTTATGGACCAAGATTTGATGTTAGTGAAATCAATGAAAGTTTGCCATTCAAGTATACAAGACCCCACCATGCTAAAACTGAAGTTTCAAGTTAAATTTGTAACTACTCACTACACAAAATAACAATTAACACAAGCTAATTTCTGCTTCCCAGAGCTCTAAAATAATTATAAACATGAAACAAAGACCACTGTTATTCAGACGCTGGTTTTCAGGTGGTTAAACTGAAAGACTAGAGGGATTCAATTAAACATTTAATAACTGCAGAGGACAGTACAGTTCAATGTGCCAAAATAAACTTCAGCTCACAGCTGTATTAAAAATTTGAAAGATTTTCAGTAAAATAAATCCATATTTTATTAACATGCTTACTACAGCTGAAGGAATAACATATGTCATCATAAAATAAATGTTCAAATCAGTACTGTACACTGTCTTGGATATTGCCTGCCCTAAAATCAACTCTCTCTCTAACTCGTTCTGATCTTTAGAAAAATAAAGATAATAAGAACAATCTTTTACCATAAACAGTTTCTAGACTAAGCTCTCTCTCCCATTACAAAATAGCTATAGGTGAGATGATAGGAAAACCTAGGCATACACCCGGCATTAACAGGTATTTTTGGGATGAGAATTTGGCACCTGTGTTGCTATCAGGCAGGGCAGCGTATACAAGGCTCAGAAAGCAGAAGGGGATGAGTTCTGCGATGGAGTAATCCTTTCTGGGAAAGTCCTTTTTCCTCCAGAGCTTGTTGTACCTGCAGCCAATCTCCCACCGGGATTTACCTTCTGCCCATGACCAGGTGAGGGTAGCAAAGTTGCGTGCACTTGTCCTATCTTTTTACAAGTGCTAACCTTGCCACCTTGCTCGTATTTCATACTTTAAACTGATAATTGGTTAATATTAGCTAGGAAATTCCCTGAATGTTGAAAGAGCTTCCAAGAGAAGGGTGCTCAGAAGTTCACTGGGGGCAATAAAATCTTCATTGGCTCTGTGCTACTCTCCTTTAGCAGACCTGATGCTAACCTCTTCTCAGTGAAGACCTATTACACAACTAAATGAGTAAGACTCAGAAATACATACAAGTTTTGAAATCTGAAGATACTTGTTATAGTCAAAAGCTGCAGTTCAACTCTAATATCACTGGGTGCCTTCATGTATTGCTGTATTAAATGAGTAGGATCTTCTAACATGACAGACCCCTGCAATCCTCCATTTGCTTCCACCTCCAGGTAGAGTAGACCCCACTAAACCCAACCTCTGAGCCCCATCATCCAACCAGAGCTTTACCACAACCCTCCCACCTCACCTTACCACAACCTCAAATAGCGCTGTGGGAAGAAGTGCCCACAACCTTGTTAAAACTGAGGGAAATTATGTCCACTGCTCCCCTCTGATCCCCAAATCCAGCCAGGTTTTCACTGAAGTGAATCTGCTCGGACAGGCAGGATTTATCCATGCGAAATCCACGCTGACTGTTCCCAGTCACCTCCTTCTGCTTCATGTCCCCAGAAACACGTTCCCAGTCCTCGTACTACCAATACAGAGGTAGAAACTTTTTCTTGCCCTTGACGTTCAAGTCTCAACTTGAGCTCTGATTCTCCTAACGCCACCCCTGCGTGCCAGGGCAGTATTTATAAGTTCCTCCTTTGTAGCCTCTCCCTCCTTCCACCTGTATGATGCCCTTAGATTTTAAAGTTTACTGGAGGCTGTGTAAGGACTCTACAGATCCAATTTACACCTGCCGTTTCCTCAGCAATTTAATCTAATGATTTGCTTCCACGTTTCATTCAAAAAGAAGGTTTATTTCTTTTGAAACAAAGCCTAACTTAAGAAGCATTGACATCTATAATGGGACTTGGATGGCAGCATGTGAGTAGCATTTAAAAGCCTACCGGGAGCAAAATTACGGCTCTTAAGAAGAGCATGGCTTCTAAAATTCAATTTAACTGTTGCCTAGGCCTCTTCTTAAATTCGCATCTGTGCTAAACAATACAAGCAACGAGGTGACTATTGAGAAAGAAATGTCCATTTTTATTTTTTTATGTGCATTTAAAAAAATCAACCACACAGATTAAGAAGTATTTCCTAGAGTATTCTCTTCTGGCAGCCACAGAAATACCATCCTTTGGTATGTTTTTGTAAATGTGATTATAGGTCCATTTATATATATGACATTTCAGTAGTAATTGTACAAGCACAGCTAAGTAATTGTACTTGAAAATTTGATGATGGAAACAATTTTTTCTTTCTTGCATTCATCACTACTGAAAAAAAGTATGCAGTAGGGGTTTTTAATAAATAATAACCTAATTTCTGGATGTTCTAAGTACAAAGCTTTTGATTTAAATATAGTTCAGTCTGCTAAATATTCCTATGAAAGAAGGGCAATTTAAAACTCCATCAAGAATAACTGATGACAAACTGATTTTTGTTTTAGTAAGGAGTTTCCTTGGGTTAAATAAAATTCTCATTTTTTTTTTTCACATTTTGCTTTATTTAATGGCAAATAAACTGCTCTAGAGATGAAAAATATGGCCAGATTATCAAATATTTCTTCATAAACAATGCACAAAAATATTATTAGACTGATGACAGTTGTTAAACTGATGTCCTTTTCATTCCTAATCACTAATTTCAGATAATTTTTTAAAAGTACATTTCACGTAAGAGATTTTGATGTTCATCGTCTCAAACCACATGGAGAAAATCACAGAAATGCAGCACAAAAGAGGTAAGATTTCTGACATAAATCACTGAACTGAGTTGGGAAATGTAGTAGGACACTATGCCAAGGTAGGTTTTGTACCTGAAATCGCTACAGCTGTAACTTGTAGTAACATTGATTTATTTAGATTTCTCTTCACAGGAAAACGTTTGAAGGAGGACTTTCCCTGTTTGCCTTTTAGCGCAGGCTTGGGCAGGGTGTTACTGGCTGCTTTGCAAGAGAATTCAATGAGCTCGGCCATCCTCCCCTGGGTAACCTCAGCTGGTCTGCTCTTACCCTCAAACTCCTCCCTGGTGTTTCCCATGTTGAAATACTAATTATTAGCTCCTCTAAACTTCAGTGGTTAAAATGACCTAATTGCAAATTTTGCCATCTCCATGAGATGGTATGAAATGAAAAAAAATCCACAGAATCGTAGAACAGTTTGGGTTGGAAGGCACCTTTAAAGGTGATCTAGTCCAAGCCCCCTTGCAGTGAGCAGGGACATCTTCAACCAGATCAGGTTGCTCACAGCCTCGTCCAACCTTACCTGGAATGTTTCCAGGGATGGGGCATCTACCACCTCTCTGGGCAACCTGTGCCAGTGTTTTACCACCCTCACCATAAAAAATTTCTTCCTTATATCTAGTCTGAATCTACCCTCTTTCAGTTTAAAACCATTACCTCTTGCCCTATTGCAACAAGCTGTACTAAAAAGTCCATCCTCGTCTTTCTTATAAACCCCCTTTAAGTACTGTAAGGCTGCAATGAGATCTCCCCAAAGCCTTCTCTTCTGCAGGCTGAACAACTCTCTCATCCTGCCGAAAGTAACATTTCTACATCCTACTTCTGATGCAAGAAGGTCTGTTGAATCGCGATGATGTTACTGAGTGGACTTCATTTCAGTCAACCTCCTGTAGAACCAAACTGAAAGACAAATCTAAAAATTCTCCCAACAGTTTCTCAAAACATACACTGATTTATGTTTTCTACTTATTCTGCACAGTCCTCTCACAGAAACACCCTTCAAGTTTTGAAGGTATCCTAAGGATAACAAAATATGGACTTGGATAAGAAAAGGAGCAAGTTCCAGAGCTCAGGACCATGTCCTCCTGCTAACTCTTTTCTTCTTCGTCCTTTGGTGGCTGCAGATATCACTGGGAATTGCTTACACGAATCTGTTGCAAACCACTGCTTCTACATTTCAAACTGAATATCATCCAGAGAGCTCAGCATCAAACTTTTCTATCCTCCCACCTCCTAGTTTTTACGTGCTGCCTTAACTTCATAACATTGCTCTCGAGGAAAGGGAGCAGAAAAGGCTTTCAGCATCGAAAAATGTTCCCTAGATGTCTTGCATGCAAAACTGCATGGCTATTGGGGTTTCATGACCCTAAACTCATTACTGGTGCATCTCATCCCACCCCTTAGTTCCAAGACTGATGCAGGGTCATGCAGGGCACCACCTGGACCAGCAGGAGGTTCTCCATTGACCCGGTTGAGAATAACCAATTTACAAAGGGATATTTCTATGCTCCCCCACAGAAACCACGCAGTGAGGCGAGCCCACGTACATTGTACCCTGAGCACCTCTTGCACCAACACGTCCCAGACAGGCAAGCAGAAGCTGGAGCTCCTGAAGACCTGCTACATTTTGGGTTTGTACAACCATACTTAAGCCCCTGTAACTGACGTTTATTCATCCCTGGAAAATAATAATACACATTTCTATTCTCATATTTACAATAAGTACTTGACAACAGGATTTTCGTCATTTCTGCCTTCACTTTAACAGCACAAATATTTTGACACTGAAGGCTGCAAAGAAGATGAGCAGATTTCATGTCAACATAGACCGGTATGAAAACAATACACCCTTAGGTCACCAGATTTACTTGGCAATTTCTTCCTGCGAAAGGCCACTTCATGTTCAAACTAAAGGGAAGGGAAACGCAGCTGTGTCATTTGATTAAAAAAATCTCCAGGAAGTAAATATTTGTTCTTTGCTGAATAACTGGCATGTTTGGAGCTTAAAAGGGATTTAAAGAGGGAGTGATCTACCTAGAAGATATAACCAGGTGTGTAACAATAATTTAAATAGTGACTTTTTGTACAGGCACAGAATATAGCACTCCCAAAAAACAGACCAAAAATCCCCATTGTGTTGAATGTTGTGGAAGGCAAAGGAGAGGACTCTCAAAAGCTTTGTAATTTAAGTATAAAGCAAAATAAAAAGTAGTCCTCATACTTCAGACATTAAATAAATGTAGAACAGTAATGACCAAATGGTACCTCTCAAATCTTTAGGGGGGGAAGCAGCTTCTCCTGCTGAAAGTGAAATATTGGAGCAGATAAGACACTACAGGCCACATCCAGTATCTAACTCCATACAGCAGATGAAGTGAAACAGGCTACAAAAAATATATATATGCATATACTTGTGTGTGCGACGTCAAAAAAACAAACTCAGTGTTCGGGTACCAAAACACAAATTCAGTGGATGCAGCCAGGCCATCTCAAGGATGTTTCAAAAGCATTTGTCATTCTTGTATGAGACAGAAGCATTACATTTTAATTGCTAACCTTCATAACCATGTAACAAAATACGTCTAATAACTGAAAGCACAAATGTGATGATTAAAATATAGTCAATCTTACTAAGTCGTCCTCTAGTCAAACGCAGGGAAGTAATTGCTTTCCTAAATTATTTACTAAAGACATTTGCACGAGGCAACGAGCCTGGGTAATCACCACTTCAATCTTTGTTTCCTTTCTTAACTTAACCAAGGCAAAATCAAGAAGCTCAACTAACAACACATATGAAAGGAAGAAAATAGTGTTTGCAAAACCAAATGCTACATTTCTCCCTTCTGGAATCTTACCGGATATTAGTACTGTGTCATTTGGAAAAATACAATTCAACAGACCTTTCAACACATTTCTTTCCAGCTTCTGGAGATACACAGCTTTGGTGTGGCTTTGCTTGTGCTGACACAATACAAAATGCAGGTGGAAAATAAGAATGAAATTAATCTGTCAAACAGTACAATGAAATATTTAAATACATATCTAAAATGTTCAAACCCTGGATCTCTTCTGGCCAGGATGTCAGTTTTCTCCAGACTGGGGAACACGAGAGCCACGCAAGGTGCTAGAATATTTCCATCTGCAATATCCAAACATGGTGACAGACTGAGTCGTACTAATGTTCAAATGGTAGAGTTCAACTAGAAGCAGGGGGGGTTAAGTATTGACCTAGATACACAGTACTTTTTCTTAGAAAGAAATAAGAATTAGAGAATTCTTCACTACACATCCTACCTAAAGGTACCAAATGCCTCTCTTTCACCTAATTACATATTTAAAGCTACTCCTACTATTTCAGTTTTTATTTCTTCTAATGGCCTACATGGTCGATCAATCCATCAATACAAATATTCAAGAAATTATAATATAAAGTATTTCAAGAAAAGTAGCATTGATAGCTTGAGAAAGGAAATTTAGTCTATTAAATAAAAAAGATGAGAGAGGGTCAAAGAATTTTAAAAAATTAGAAACAGCATCAACATAATGTGAATAAATTAAGTATTTTAAAATACTAATGAGAAATTAGAAAATAAATATTGAACATACATTTGATTAAATTATTTGAAAAATGATATTGTGTGTTATATACAAAATAAAATACAATCACTGAAGTTTATACATATTCCAAACATTTCACTACTTTGACACAAAGTATATTTATGCGAAAAGAAACTAAATCAAATAATAAAAAGATAATCAATAGTTTCCTTGCTAGAGGTAAAAGTTCTAAAGGTGCAACATGTTTTTCTCATGAATTTTCTTTTTTTCGTGTGTCTGTAATAGTGAGGTACGAAAAGAACTTGTCATACATCGCCTGGCTGCCTGCACTGCACTCCCAAAACACATCGACATCTAAACGGTGAACGAGTGCACCCCTGACGGGCTGCCTCCACGGGACTACCAAACTGATGGACCAGACCTGACCCCAGTTAGTTTTTATGACAAGAACAGAACCAAATACGTCAGCCATAAAAATGAGAAAATGGATGTGGAGTTTGGGTTTGGCTGCTAGAGTGCAACGTAAGATCCATAAAACTCTTCCATCACGACTTTGGTACTGACAAATTGAATAATGCTGTAACCCCAATATACAAATTTGTAAAAGAAAAAACAAAACCAAAAACCAGAAACACTGATCTTAAGATGTTGAGGGAAGGAAGAGGAAGAGATGGAAAACAGTGCAGTGAGAACGCTGCCATGAAAGTTTAAGGGAAAAGTAGCAGTGATGAAGGCAACTCTTCACTTTAATTACCACTGAACAAGTGTTCAAGGTTGGGCTGGATGGAGCTTTGAGCAACCTAATCTAATCAAAGATGTCCCTGCCCATGGCAAAGGGCTGGACTAGATGATCTTTGATGGTCCCTTCCAACCCAAACCATTCTGTGACTGTAAGAACAGCCACAAGAATGGCTTCTGATCAACTGTAAATGGAAGATGACTCTGCCTAAGGCTGAGACACCATAATGAAGAATGACCTATAAAATAATCAAAGACCATCATCTCTATAAACCTATTCTGGATGCTTTCTGCAAACAGTCCCCCAGCACTGGTGGAAACATCAGCCTGCCTCCAAAAGCCATTTCTCTTGACCTTGGTGCCAGGTTTCCACACTGCCAACGGTCAGCAGGACTCTGAATACAATCTTTAAAATAAAATCTTGGCAGAGCGACAATATTTTCAACCAATCATTTATATGAAAGCGTATTTCTTCAGGTGCTTCATCAGCTCTTTGACATAAGTAGGGTTATTATACTTTTGCACTGTAACACCAGCAGGTTTGGGGAGGGAGTGGGGGTTGTTTTTCTAGCGATGCTTTTTTTTCACATTTTTGGGTTTTTTTTTTAATGACAGAGCAGCTCAAATCACCCTTCTTCCTTTTGCAAAAAAAAGAAAAAAAAAAAAAAACAGAAGAAAACAGACTGAAAATTTGCACTTTAGGTTGTCTGATGCAAGTTAAGTGGAATAAACAAAATCAATTTTATTTTTTTATTCAGTCAGCAACTGCAAGAAACTAGCTGGCCTCTGAAACGAAACCCAATACGTACTTCTAAATAACAAGTTTTCACAGGGTTTTGTTTTACTTATTTAATTCCCACTATCTCTTTACCATCTGTCTGTAACAAGAAGGTTTTCTTCTGACCAACTAAGAAGTTAACACAATGCAGCAGACAGGCTGGCTTATTTGAGGTGGGTGATGATGAACAACTTGGACGTCCTGACAAATGAGATAAATGTCCTGGCACTCATAGCTTATTTGATTATAGGGAAAATTACAGTAAAAAATTAATAAAACATTGCTGCTATTCCACATTTCTCCTCTTTTATTTCAGTTTTCGTGGTAAGAACAACTTCCCTTAAAAGCAGATGCTATTCTATTTTATTTATTTAGTATGAAAGATGGCAAATTTGTATGCTGAAACCACTATAAGCATGCACAAATACTTTACTGTATTTGCAAATACACTTAATTCTTAACATTAATCTTAAATCCTGGTGTTGGTCCATTATGTTTAAAGTGATATAATATTACTAGGTGGTTAAACCCAAACTAGTTTTATATCATTTTTACACGGTTTTTTTGCTAGTTTTACATCAGTTTTACATGATGTTTTTACATCAACAGTTTCAAGATTTACAACCGTACAGCCATAAATAAAGTTCTACTCTCTGTCAATATTGTCTTTAAAAAATTAGGAGAAATTCTGTATATTTAATAATGAAACATATTTTAGAAGTCACATTACTGAGTTCTACTTGCAAGCCAGTATTAAGGTACAACTAAAACTTACTTGCTTTTCATTGAGAGTGTAAAATGCCAAACACCTCTAAAACCAACTTTCCTTCTTGTTAAATGTTTTGATCAGTACTAAAGAGAGCGAGTACTATATTTAGTAATGGTAAAACTCCATGGCTTCAAGAATTTCTTGCAGTGAATGCCTGCAAGTCTCAACCATTACCTTACTCATAAAGAAAAAAAGTACTTGCAAACTACAGACTTTGCAGTTGAAGACACAGCAAAGGTGAGTAGGCTGCAAATGAGATGCATAAGTTTTTAGTTTCATAAATAGATTACATTTCACATGCACACAGTGATGGTATGATTCTATTTTTGAGCCAAAGCTCATCCAATAAAAATGTGCACATGCAGGTTTTTGGATGGTATATATATGCACAAATTCTACATTTAAGAGAAATTAAGCTTCAGCATAGAGTGGAAGGCACTTACACTGCAATGGAAGCCAAAATTAACTTGGAAACCTGCGTTTATTGCTGGAAAATCAACCAGCTGAGAAATAGGGTATCTTAAAAATTTTCCAAACAACCTATTATTATCCCTATTCTAGTAACATCTAAACGTGCCAGATGAAATCATAGCCCCATGGCGCGAACTCAGAATGAGCAAATGTTTCTCGTTAAAGATGAAGCTGATAAGACAAAGGGAAAAAAAGGCGCAGCCAGTCGAAGTGACTTGGTTGACGTCAACAAATCCATCACTGGCCAAACCAATAATATAAAGCCAGTCAGCTTCCTACACCAGCATGGTTCGGAATTTGACACCTCAAATTATTGACACCTTGAAGTATTTACAAACGAACGTATCTAGGCATCCCACTTACTTATGCACAGAATAGAAGGCCACTTGTGCAAAAATCAAGGACCAAAACACTTCATTTGTGTTTTCGGAAACCAACAATAAGACTATTTTTTATGTTTTTCTTCATGCCTTTCCCCACTCATCTAAAAATAAAAAGTACTTTCGTAAAAACCAAACAGCAATAACATTTATTTTGCATTTCTTATCCTTAATCCTTTAATCACCCATGGTACCACTCACGCAGTAACTGACAGAAGCCATTACAATGACATTATCAACCACATCAGGCTGAGAGAAAAGGGTAGCAATGAGAAATTTTAAAGTTCTAGTTCAGATAATTTAAGTTAACTTTCTTCTGGGTGGGCAGTCAGTACTAGGCAGCCCTTTTATGAAACACAACAATTCCTTTGAGCTCAGCGATATACAGAGCTCGAAGCCTCAAAGATGCTGGCTCCCAACGGAGAAGGCTTGGACCTCTGCAAGGCATTTCACTGCATAGGGCTCAAGAGAGAAAACAGCGCTGGTCATGGCGCTGCTGTTCCGAATGCCAGCTTGAGAAAGGGAGCATTTGGAAGAGCATTGGCACAAGACACCAGTTGAGTTGGCTTCCAAAGGATCTCGGTACAAGCACGCATCAGAAACACAACTGCATAGCTGAAAACCATGCCAGAAATTCAGCCTCCTTCTTCCAGCTTGGTAAAACTGAAAGCACTGCACGCTATGGCTCTCCCTCAGTTATTTTGCTAGACCTGTGCACATTTGGAGAGAGGGAAAAAGCACAAAATCAAGTTGCTAAAACATAATTTACATCAACGAAAAAGAAAAATAGGAGAAAAAATGGCCTCTATTTTATTAAACACAAATTTATCTGCAGCCTTTCCAAAGCAAATAAAAAAGGATGGCAGCTTATAAAGATGCGCATTAAAGATTTAGGAAGCGTCTTTTATGCACAAACTCCATGAAAATCAGACTCCAAGCATGTCAGGGCTACTGCCTACTTAGCAGAGTAACAAGAAAGAAAAGTGGAGCTGCATGTTAGAAGCCTAAACCTCCTGTTTCGCCTTGTGTAATTTATGAAAGCACACTTCAGCTGATGGGAAACGATAATGTCTCTGAAGTGCAGCGTTAGGAAGGCCTAAGTAAATCAGTCTTTCGTATAGCTGAAGAGAGAACCAGAATATGTTATACTTCCAGCTCCAAATGAAGAAAACCTACTGACTTCTGGTATGATAAAAATATTACCATATACTGTCACTTTTTTAATTGCCTTCAATTAATTTTTCTCTCTGTCACATCCAGATAAATGCTGGCAATCTTTACTCCTGAAGCCTATAAGCTGTTTTTCATTTTTGATATTACAAAGTCTATATAATACGTGTGTGAGAAAGAATATGATTTAAGAGTAGTGTAATACTTTAAAAATGTATTAATATATAATAACTTCTCCTATTTAATCCAAGACATTTTTAAAATTAAAAATACATCAAATAAAAATCTATGGGACTCTTGTCCAAAATTACTCAAACCACACAATAAATCCATCATAAAACTATCTTCTTTGCATGACAGAATCATGAAATGACTCTGCCACATGCATATATAATTGTTCATTTCAACCTTTCGAGGAATAGTAAAATATGTTGAAAACGAACTTACTACACAATTTTGAGAAACTGTGGTTCTGTAAGTCTAAACAGAAAGTGTAGCAAAATAGTTGTAGCCAAACATATTAAAATTAAGCTCATTAAGTATCAAGCAATTAAGTACAGAAATTAAAGTAAAGCTATGAAAGCATCTAAGGGGAAGATAAATTATTTGTTAAAAACCCAACAGAATATATGAAGTTTCCAGTAGTGCTTCTTGACCTGCATTTGACCGCTTTGTTGCTTCTCTTCCTCGGTTCCTGGGAATCCTCCTTTGCTGCAGCTGTCTGATACCTACTTATTAAAACTAGACGAATTTTTGTCCTAGGTCAGACCAAAGACTCAGACAGCCCAGCATGCTGTCTTTGGCCATGGCCAAACATGAATGCCTCAGAAAAGCATGAAGACTGGAGTATCCATATAGTAATACTTTCCAAAACGTGCAGTAAGTTGGTGCTCAGGGACCTCTAAAGCAGAGCTGATGGTTGGAGGTTTACCAATACTCGTCAGATTTCCCTTTCACTTGCCCAACTTGTGCCGGAATCGTCTGCAGCTCCGTGTCGCCACCAAGATGCATCTTCCTCTACCTCAAGCCCCCCAGCACAGATCTTCAGTCACAATTTACACTCTTTGAGGTAAAAGAAGGGGGAGTAAGCTGAGCTCTCCTGGTGCAAGAATGATACTTCAAAAGCATGAGGAGAAAACAGAGCACCAATTAACTTCGTCTACAACCCCAAAAGTCACCCAGATTCTTCAAGCAGTGCACTTTTTAGGCAAGTGTACTATTTAAGTAAGGAGAAATTATCTTGGACTAGTAAGAAGTGGTTAGTGCTGGAAATATGTATAGTTAAGCCAGAAATGAAAAGTTCAAACATTATCTGGGAATCGGGAGGACAGACTGGGAGGTGCTTTAATTGCACAGATGGAGAACATACGAGGCCAAGAAATCAAGTTACAACTGATTTTTAAAAGTTGAATTATTCACCTCTTATAAGCATCTCAGTAGAGCCTGCATTTTTTTTCTTTTCATTATCACACATGTGAAGAAGAGGTTAAATAATGGTGAAATTAACTGAGCTTAAAACAATTTTCTGGGGCAGGACTGTATGCAGATAAAAATCATATAGCCTGAAAGGACGACTTTAACAATTTTCTACTCTTGAGCTTAAAAGAACCACAGCACAAGACAACAATCTCTTCACCTGGCAGTAATATGCACTTAAGAACAGATGAAGACAATTCTCTTCCAAAATTTTCTGGCTAGACCACAGTAAATATCCAAAGAGAAAGAGAAGGTCTGCCTAGAGATGTCTGTGTAGATTGCATAGTTGCTTATTTGATTTACAAAGTGTTCAAAGAGATTTAAACGCTTCACAACAGTTAGACAAAAGTCTGGTTGAAAGGTGATTTTTAACCCTGACAGAGGTTTTGATTCATTTTTACCTCCAGACCTGAGCCCATCCTTCATATAGGGCTTCGCCTCCTCACCCTGCACCCACAGAGCCAGAAGGACGTCAGAGAAAGGTTGTCCACCTCCAAGAAGGATGAATGCTGGATATAAAAAGCCTAAAACCCCAATGTTAACGTCACAGGTGTTCTTAGAGCATGCTATTAATGTCAAAGACGTTTAAAATAAAATGGTCTAGAGGTTGCAGTATTGAGATGTTTCGATTAAGGTTAAGTGGAGAACTCCAGGACTGGCATCTCAGGTTATATATTTCCTCCTTATTTGAAAGGTCATATCAGTGGTATCAGATATTTTAAAACCTGCATACACACAACACTCAAATACATTCTTTGTTAATGTACAGAAAGGACCAGATTACCGAGGGTACTGGAAATTAGATGCATGCTCAAAATACAGCTTGCTACAGTCCACTGCCCTGACTTTCCACCAGCCGTAGCCGCGGCATTTGGGGGGATTAGAGGATAGGTCCCCACCTACTGCTCTTACTGCCCATGGATCAGGTGTCCAAGAGTTTGTTCTGTCCATTTTTCAGCTTTCTTGGCAGATATAATCTACCTTCACCGTTTCCCAAAGCAGCAAGGCCTAGATGTTCACCACTTGCTGTGTAACTCATTTATTTCATCTGGTTTATGCTGGTCTCCCATTAGATTCATTAAATTGCCCCCCTGCTTCCAGTATGGAAGGATTTGATGGAACAACAGCTCTGCTCGGCCATGTATTTACTGAGACTTGTAAAGAGTCTCTATAAAAGTGGCAGATTAAAAGTCAAAGTTCATATTTTAGAAATTAGGGCTTTTAAGAGGGGCTGTTGTACACAGGGGACTCACAAAGCCATACACCCCAAAATCACCGCAATTTGCTTTCTTTAAGCACGAAGTATCCATCTCTGGAGAATCACACAGTATTTTTTCCAAGTAAAACTGTACAGTTGCACATTACACTGGGATTCAATGACAATTCAAATAACAACACATTTTTTCTAGCCAAATGTTGGAAGGATGTGTGTATATACTGCTTTTCCCCCCGCGTCTTTTCTGTTACACTATTACTTGAAATGCCCTTTATAAGGGACACAGCTTAGATATTTTCATACCCGTTAGCAATGGCTAACTGTGGAAATGTACATAAATTTAACAAGAGTACAACACGGTTTGCTATTTTTAAAGCTGGAATATTTTATACTGGGGTCTTTTACCACATTAAAACACAATGAAAGCTAGGCAGCTAATTATCTGAGAGGTAACAAAACTTTTAAACTACACACAGATGTTGAGCTGCACTAAAAGGACAATTATTTTGCCAAAATCACTGCCAAATTAAAGTTCCTATTTGGAAACTTTCACACACTTGTGTTTGGTGCAGCTGCAGCTGTTTAATGGCACATAAATTTTGTTTTCCCCTTTCCGATTGTTATTCAAATGACATTAAAGAGCAATTACAGCAGAATGACAATAACTAGTCCGTTAAAAGTTCAAATTGTAGAGGATCTGTTTTAATTTAAATTCAATAAAGTATCAGAATAGTAAAAGAAATGGATGATCTCTCTGTATGCACATAAACGTTCTTTTTCTTTATACCCGCACGTATGGCGACACAGACATCTACAGTACGGGCAGCGGGTGTGACTGGCAGCCCTGCCTGCTCTAACCGTAAGCCGTTGGGTCGACGCTCAGTTGCAGATGGGCTGGCCGTGCGGAGAGAAACGGGCGTTTTGGGGGAGAAATTTGTTTGATCAGCGACTTCAGATCGAATGAGACACTCAGTGGCCGTGGTGCCACTTGCACAGACTACACGGGTATTCGGAGCGGCCATATGAGATATATATATATAGAGAGAGAGAGATATATATGTATATATATATATTTATATATAAGTAACTCCCATGCGTTCTGGACCTTGGTTTTGCCAGGGTCTGACCTCAGCGGGTGTATGTCTGGTACGGATGCTGAGGCTCACACATCTGATTACCAGGCATTTCATTTAGCTGACTGCACAAATCTTCAGACCACAAAACTCTGCAGACTTCATCATTTCGGTATTTATACCGCACCTAAATACTCCCAATGGACTTGATTACCTCTTGTACAAAAGCCCCTCTTAAAATTCGGCCTTGGAAACAGATCTGGAGGATATAAATCAGAGTGAATGAACCAGAAGAACGGACCCTGCTGAAACACGTGCTGGTGCAGCACCAATTACGTCCCTAAGGGTTCTCCTTATCAAACTGGGCAGATAAAACAGTACTGCGTAGCATAAACCTAATGGATTTATGAGATTTTCAGCTGTACACCAACATCGGCGTGAGAATTTCTAACACCAAGATGGCAATATATTCATTTTCACCATAAAAATATTTGCTGTGTATTGTTCTTTAGCCTTGGTAAGTAGAAATGAGGTACTCATTTATCAATGTTTAGTATTTTCATGACAAAGTTACGTTTTAAAACTGCAATTTCCTATTACATAACACTATAAAATCAAGACAAATAAGTAGCCACATTCTTAAATTTAGGAAATAGACTAACCCTTCAAAGATAAGATTATTTTTTTTAGGGATAATAGTTTTAAAACACTTATATTAAAGTTGGGATAAAACTTTACAAGTACATATTGCTCTACACAGCCATCTGAAGTCAAAATCATTATTTAGTATGTCAAGACAACATCATTTAAATGTCTGACAAGTACAAAATTTCTAAAAGTAATTTAAGCAGTGAAAACATCATCTATAGGATATTTGGTTATTTAACTAGAAAAAGCCCTAACATTTGGTTTTAATTAAAGTTTGCATAGGAAAAAATTTTTTTTACATTTTTCTACTTTTATTAGAAAACTATACTTTACTAAAAAAAAAAAAAGAAAAAGCAGTTGACTTGTCTTTAAGTCAAACTCAGCCACTTCAACTTTCAGTCTTCTACGTCTTCTCTCTCCTCTCCCCAAACACAAAAATGACTGCCAATTAAAAAAGAAGGAAGGAAAACTTCATACGACATAGCAGAGACACAGAGCAGCATTACCTGTGTAACCCAGCATACTTAAAATCTGCTATTCAAACAATCAAGAAAAAAAAGCCCACTCAAAGATTTTTGGCTTCTTCAGTCTAGACAAATTAGCTATTTTTAATAATGTTGGCTGGGAGGAAAAAAAAAAAAACCCTCTTGCCTTAGCAATACCAACTCATTCCCATTTTACGTGTAAATCTCTAATCTAGAGATTTACACATCCTCAGACACGCAAATAGAATCATAGAACGGTTTGGGTTGGAAGGGACCTTTAAAGGCCATCTAGTCCAACCCCCCTGCAATGAGCAGGGACATCTTCAACTACATCAGGTTGCTCAGAGCCCCCTCCAACCCCTACTTACAAACTCCTTCATTAAAATGACTGGATTAATCCCATCCATATGGGTGAAAGCTATACATTTAGGCATACCAGATGAAACGCCCCAGTCTCCAATTTCTTAAATCACTATCTCCAGTACTTATGTTGGACCCTTTAGGAGAGATTTCCTATTTCTTCTTCTCGGCTAAAGGGGATCGATCCCTCAGCAGCACAGCTATGAGCTCGTTGCCTGCAATATGCTATGGTCTAATTTCCCAGCTCATATTCAGATAAATTATCATTTTTTTCAAATTGAAATGCTTTAAGAATACTTTTTTCAGACTCGGCATAAATTAGGCAGTATTCCAGTCCCGGAGAAATACTCTGAAAACTGCAGATAGCAAATCATTAAAATTTTGAAGACTCAGTAAAAATGGAATCAGAAGATTTATCAGCTGAAAATTGGTCAATCTAGTCCACATCCTGATTCTGGAAGTTCTCCAAGCACCTTATGCTTGAAAAGCAAATTTTCTTCAAGTAAGGAAAAATTATATTTATTTCTGACTCACATTGTCAGTCCTTCCCATACCAAGAAATCAGAGGTTTATATCACTCCTAAAATTTTCATTTGCATACACTGTTTAATTATTCATTTATTTAATTATAAATTCTATTCTGTTCTATTCTTAAATGGGTACCCATGAAGCAGTTACATTTTAAGTACAGTCACTTCCAAGACCTGGCATCACTGCTTTTAGTGATGCTAATAACTAATCAGCTCAAAACTTTCCATCCCTTAGTAAATATGCATTTACACCAACCAAATTAGGATATTTTTTTTTTTCCCCCCAGCTACTGCAGACTCTCTCATGTTCAGGGCTGCCAACTCTATTTGGTACTGTGTTGTTGACAGGTAAAGATTCGATACCTGCACTTAGAGGAATTGTCCTTCAAGAGCTACAAACCGTTCCCTACTGGCCAAGCAGACAGCTACATGGAAGCAGGTATTCAGAAAATCAAGAATTACCTGCAAGTCCTGGACTTCATAAAAAGTGCCATGTCTTATAATACCATCTGATTCTGAGTTTATCTTGAAGAAATTGGGTACCAACTGTTCTTTTTCCTGGGCAGCCAATGAAGGATATAACATCCTTCAAAAGCACTTCTTGCCCATTTCTGAAGCTAGAAGAAATTTAGTTTCTTCTTGTGAGAGGGCACTGAGAGGGGATACAGAAAGGCAGAATGAAAAAAATTGAGAACAGAAGAGGATATCGCACTTCTATCAACTCTAGGAGTCCTGTCTGTGGCCTTGAGATGATGTCAGAGGAAGAGCCAAAGCAAGGATTATGTTCTTCTCCTGCGTGAACCTGCCTTTCTGGGTATTCTCTAAGTAAAGAATTGAACCAAGATTAAGATCTAAATTGCTTTCTCTTTCGAGATTCCAGAAGTGTGAGCGATATACCAATGAGCTTTTAAAAGTCCCAGCCCAAAACAAGTCACATCTTTTATGACAAGCACATCCCTCAAAGAACAAAGCAAGCATCAGCTCTTTTTTCTGTATTATGAAATATTATAACCTAGAAGATCCTTTTGTGAGTACCAACATAAACAGAGATCTTCCTTTGCTGTTTGCTCCTCTGTTTCAGAGCCTGAAGAGATACACATACCACTTCCTTTCCCACATAAATCAGAGATGCCAAGTTTTAGTATCTCTATACAGCAAATTCATCTATACATTTAGCAGCATTGTTCCAGCAAAAGAAAAAAATCGTATTTTACTAATGAAGCGTGGTCATTAATAGCTGTAATTTGTGAGCTCGCTCCAAAACGTATCTGTGAAGATACCAGTAGAGAAGAGACTATGCAATATGTAAAAGAAGCTGATTTCAAGGGAATCTTAAGTTCGTTCATTAAGAGGTCCAGCAGCTCTCGAAAAAGCAGTGGCCATCAGGTATTAATGGAGGAACACACCTGGTCAGAGATAGGAAGATGGATACTGTGCTCAGTACCCACCTCAGTGCCGCCAGCTAAAAAACCCACCCTGTTTTGAAGCATAATCCCCTGAAATAAGGGTGGAAGAACTTCCTTTACTGGGAAGGAGGAAGAAACACTGAGGTTTTACAACTGTTACAGGATTTGGAAAAAAAAAAAAAAAAAAAAAAAGAGAACAGCTTTCTCTTCACCAGAACTAATTTTGTACTCACTTTGTACTCATTTTTCCAGGGTTATCACAGAGGTGACTTCTAAACGGCAATGTGCCTGACATAATGACTTGCTAAATATCTCATATATCCATTGCCAGCAGAGTTACCAGCTAAAGCAGAGCTATCAGATAAACCTAATAAACAGGAAAGAATCGCAGAGAAAAATAAGGAAAATAATATGAAAACAGAAATTATGAAAAAATATACTTTGATGAACGACTAACCATCTCTCTGAAGTTACTTAGAATATTTACATATGAAAAGAGGATTGCACACAGTTTCAGAAGTTCATGTATTACAAGCTCTGATGTTATATCCATCTCCCGTAAGAACTAATTGAAGGATGGATGCATTTGCCCCGAGGTATTGGATGGGAGATAAAAGGATAGTCAAAATACAGATGGGGCTGCAATGATTATGGCTACTGAAAATAATGCCAACCTCCAGCAGACAAGTACATCCAATACGAAGACTCATTTATACAGAGCGGCTTTCAGTGCCAAGGCACGAAGGCACCACACCCTAGGAAGAGAAAGTTCATTTTATAGAGAGCGTTTATTCTAAAAAAATAAATAAATGGGGCTGGGGAAACGCTGGAAAGCAAACACAATGGCCATTCAAAAACTTTGCCATAAACGAACCATTCTTCAGACGTCCGTTGCTTTTAACTGACAAATTTTTCTGAAATAAAAGCCAGACTAACTAAGACAGGTCCGGATAACTGATGGTTCAGACCTCCAGGATTTCTTCAGAAAATCTCACACAACCACCAAAAAAACCCACAACTGATTCTTTGTGCGCCTCCTGACATAAAAAACATAGTTTCTGCTAAAAGGGCTCAGCTAACACTAGCATTTGTTTCCACTCCATTTTATCATGCTCTCTGCCACACTGTTTGGAGGAGAATGATATATAACATTTTTCACAAACTGTCATACGCTTGCAGATCAGTGGGTTAATGTATCAGCCTTTCACCTTTGGAAAACACAGTTTAACAGCCTGAATTACTTTGGTAATAAATGTAGTATTGTCTTAGTTCAGTACAGACCTGTGTTTGAAGAACTGTAACAAAATATTTTTATAACCTTATGGAAAAGATAAGAAGTTGGCAATTCTCTTTTATGCCATCAGTTTCCTCTGTAATCTCAAGAAAGCTAATTAAACCCAGCCTTTGAAAATAATTAGGTATCTAACACTCTGATTTTACTAAGTCTAGCTTAAATGAAACTACTTTCTTTGATAAACTAAGCTATGATATGAAGGAAATACGCATGATTTCCATAAATAGGTTCATAGCAGGTAAAATGGTCTATAGGCCAATAATAAAAAAATACTTACCTATCTCAGGTAAGAGCTAAAAAAAAATTGATTTCTTTTAGAAATAGGGAGGAAAAAAACATTGTTTAAAAAAAATCAGATTTTCAGCTTGAAACCAGTTTTGAAATTTCAAGAATAAAGCTGTGAAAAATAGAGCTTATTAAAAAAACCCAACATGCACACTAGGATACCTTACAATTGACAAAGAGTTAGTTAGCAACCCTGTAACAGCTCTATCTAGCAATTATTTTACTCATGCATATATATCACTGTAGACTTTAACTTCAGATTCACCCTTGACTATATATACCATAAAGCACAATGCTCAATGTAATCTTTATAACCAGTATGTTTAAGGGATTTATGATATCATAACATCCATCCTTCCTTCCCAAAAAGTGGATGGATTTTTAACTTAATATTGATGTTTTTAAGACCTCAGAGCCCTAGGCAGGATATATTGTTCCTTAAAAGAAAGGCAAAGCTTTCTAAACCCAAATATGCTGCAAACAAGTACACAACTAGATAATTTCCTGCTTTCGTACAACTAACGGGCATGTTAATTCTTTTACTGTAATAGGGATTATAAAAAAACCCTATTCTATTGATTTTAATGGTGCTGTCACTGTAGCAGAATAATACTTTCCCAGTATCGCTTTGCATTACTGCTTCAACCTCTGATGACAGATGAAAAGTACTGAATCTTAGCCAAAAGCTGAATACGCCATTATCTCGTTTTGCACAGCTGCACAGACATATCCTAATACAGAGTGGTGCTTTCTACCATTTTGTTTAGGGCTTAAACAAAAAAAAAATAATAAAAAAAACCCACCCATATCCTAAAGGCAAAAGACAACCTGAAACTTTGCTCAAAGATGCATGAAAGCACAATTCCTTTGCAAAATGTATGACTACCTTATAATGTCACATTACCATACTTACAGTTAGTAACGGGCAGCTGAGCTCTGAAACATTGTTCGGTTTTTATTCTCCGTTTGTTCCAGTCAGTTCAGCAAATTCCAGAAACAGGATAAATAAATGCATAAAGGTTTATATTAACTCATTCTAAGTTATAATGCAATTCAGATACTATTGGGAATAGCGGCACATAAGTCTGAAAGCAATCTTTTGGGTCACTGACTCTGGTTTTGACTACTATTCATACTTAGTTCATATAAACCCTTTTGAAAAACAAAGCACACTCCACTTTAAAGCCAGCTTGGTGTCCAGACCCACTGTGTCTGTCAGAGCGATCACTCATGGTCAGAAGCCTCCCAGCATCAAGCCTAAAAGTAGTAATTGTCAGTTTACATCAATTTATTTCCTATGCTAATGTTGGCATTCAGCTGAAGTAACTCCTCACACTCCTTCCTTAATTTTCTGATATTCTTGCAGACAGCAAACATATACATGCTCTCAGCCCACATTTTGCTGTGCTGCCAGCCACGCTGCCTGACCTTCTCAGGACACTCTGGTCCATGGTTTCCTCCATCATGTTAATAGATCTTCCCTGCCCTGTCCCAGAATGAATTCTTCATTTGTGACTGTGATGACAAGAGCAACGCACAGGGGCTGAGATGAGACAAAAGCCTTATTCAACGACATTACGATCTCCCTTTCTTTAGTAGAAGTTTCTTACATGGCTCATCATACTTGATGCATAGCCTCTCTCATGGCTATATTTCATTAGGGGCTTGCAGTTATCCTGCACTCATCTACCACAACCAGTGTTTTCTCTTCCTTTGTCATTTGGAACTATGGAATAGTATGAACAGGGAAGCTCATTGTTTAAAAAAAAAAAAAAAAAAAAGTGCATATCCTTACAATTAACGGTGTGAAATTTGATACCATTTGTATTTTACCCATCTCATCATCTTGCTACCAGATATTCTGATCATTTACTGTACATAGATAATTCTGTCCTAACTGACATTCTCAGCATATTTCACTCGAACAACCTTCCTGTAAGATCACTAATGAAAATATTAAATAAAACACACACCAAGACCACTTCACACATCACTAACAATCCCCCTTCTGCCTTACTTTCCTTTACATGAAGTCCTCTATCACACTCCATTCTTTAAGTAATTCTCTTCATCTCCCGTTTCACTAACAATTTCCTGAAGTGACGCTTAATTAAGCACTTCAGTGAAGCCCAGACTGAGTAGAAGTATCAGTTACTTACTTTTAGTAAACTCAGACTATACTTTATGCCCATTCTATCTACTAGATCAGAAACTATTTATTTCCTCCAAACACTTTCAAAAGGATGTAACTGAGGTGGACCAACAGGATGGCAGCCCTTTTAATAAGCTTCCCTTCTCCTCTTAAAATATTGGTTGTGCTGTCCTGGCTTGACATTGTACACAAACTATTTTCCAATTAGCTACTAGCCAATTGCTGTAGCCATCTTCTCCATCATTGTCCTTTAGGGAAAGGAAAGAGGTAACTTGGGTATAAACAGTTGCATTTAATCTCAACTTCATCCAGAATTAAGGCAGTCCCACTTCTACTTTCCTCATCTTCTTTTATTAACCTCTAGCTATCATTTAAATTTTCTTTTGCAAGATTAAGTCGGCTTGATTTTTGGTTACTGTCTCTTAATCACTCCATCTTCAAGATGCCGCTTTTTCTTTTCTTGCTTTTGATTTCCCTGCTCAGTCTTCTTACGATCCCTTGGAGGCTGCTCCTTCCCAATACCCTTCTACATGTTGCTTTTCATCTCTGCCAGGCCAGAACACCTCCACTTTGGTTGAGGACATAAGATACGAGTAATATTTCTAACTCTGACCTCCAGACATTCTACACCTCCAAATTCAAGTACCAATACACTTTAGCCTGGCTAAAACCACCAAGTTGCTCTTTCAAAGTTTCTGAGCTAAAAATCTTACACTTTTTTTTTTTTTTAAATTCTCCTCAGGACCAGCAAAAAGATAGCACAGATCCACACCCTCGCCTGCATGGACATGGAGAAAACACCCATGTCCATGTCTGGCAGGGTGGTAACCCTTCCTCCACCAACACGGGGGGTCCATAACACCATCAACCAGCTTCAGTCCTCTGCGCCAATATTTTCCAAAAGAGGAAGCATAGCAGAGGATGCTTCATTACCTACTGTGTACATTTTTAACTCAGTGAGCAGTTAACACGTTCTTCAGCTATCATTTCTTCACAACAGTTTTATTGCTGATACCAATACGAGGTCTACTGGCATAGATGACACAAAATTGAGCATTTAAAGCATTGGCTTCTATTCCCAACACTGTTTCTATCTAGCTGAGAAAGTAACTAAATCAGTCTACTTAATCTGCAAAAGCAGGTGGTTGTAGTTACCTCTCTGGCTCCCAATGTACTACTAAATTCCACACAAATATTATACAGCGGTATCAGAAAGGCCAGAAGAAATTAAAGCATTGTGGGAGACCCTCATGTAAGTCAAGGGTATGTGATCGCTATTAGAAATTGCAAGGGAACAGCCATCTCATCTTACTAACAAGGAACAATTAAGAATATTAACTTGAAGGTGGGATGTATCTTCTTACACAGCAGTACTTTGCACTGCGGTAGCACAGCTGCTTTTGCGCTGGACTGCCACAGCACTTTGCTAAGACAGCAAAAAATATGTTCCACAAAACCCACGCGTAACCCGAGTAACTATTTTCTCTTTTTAGGTAGGGAGGGAGACTGTTGCCTAGGTATCAAATGGCATACAGAACGAAGGGGGGCACTTCATGTAAAAAAAGCCCCAAAAACACAAAGATAAATTAGCAGAAATGGAGAATGCAGGGGAGAAAGCCTGAAAAGCAACACTTTGACAAGTTTCCCTGTCTCCAGAGCATCTTTACTAAATTCTTACTCAGCCTGCTAGAATTTGCTGTTGGTACTATGAAGTAGCGGTCACAATATGAACAGTCCTCTGTGATATTTAAGCTGGTTTGGAGCAAGAGGTCTCCTGCAGGCTCATCAAGACTGAAACTTTTGGTAAGGTTGTATATATACATAACTGATCAGCATCACAACATAAATATGTTAATACTGTGATTAAAAGGCCGCACTCTCATTTCAACCGTTGTTTCAGGAATTTATTTCTTTGGTGCTTAACAAGAGACTAAGAACTAAATTCATAGCCAAGAAGAAAGCATAGTGTTTGTCATGGTTTATCGATGGAAAGTCTTCTGCATATCTGTGTTCAGCCACCTGCCTTCAGCAAATTATAGCACAACATACATGTATCCACACAGAACTGCATCCAGGTTAGTAGAAATAAAATACCACCCCAGTGACATTGCCTTTGAAGCGGTTTAAGTACATAGGTCTATTAAAATAAATGTGAACAATAGGCTCAAATTATAAGAAGAAATCCCAACAAGCTTCCCATTCTTTGTTCTTATGTACAAGGACAAATAGTTTCCATTCCCATATGCATATATATAATTTTTTTCTGACAAAATCATTTTATTCCACCAAAAATGGTATCATTCCAGTTACATAGTCCTTTCTTTACAGAATGAGTGGTTGTAGAACTGAAAAGCTGGTAAAAAAAAAAACCCCAAAGTTATTATTGGCCTAGTAGAACAGATTTACAATTTAACCTTCTCCTTAGAACAAAAATTCATTTTTCCTACTAAAAAAAAGTCTTCATTTTGTTGCTAATCCTGTTAGCAGCATCCTGCTATGCTTAGCAGCACCCATCTATCCTGATCTTCTTCCAGCATGACCAACTCAACCACCTTATCTTAAACCGTAGGGGGTGGGACAGCAAACCAGGGGCACACCAAGACTCATCTGCAATGTACTGTGTCCATATTCAAGAGATGTAATAATGAAATCCCATTGCAGAGTGTGCAGATACAAGTGGCTGGAGGTGGGAAAGCGCTCCCCCTCCGCAGCCTTCCCAAACCCCAAAGCAGCTTTACCGAGATGCCACGTGCATGCGGTGCAATAGTTATCCTAGAGAAGCCACAAGCAGGAAGAATTTGGAGCTCAATGTAGAAGCTCATGGTAGCCTCACAGTTGCAAGTCGTCTTGAGGCGTAATTAAAAAAAAAAAAAAAAAGACCAAAAAAAATAAAGATGCTGTGCTGAATTCATCAACTGAGACATTCGCAAGACAAGATTTGTACTCCAAATTATCTGAAAGCCAAACTCTTCTGGAAGAGCACACTGAATCAGTCCTTTCCCATGGGCACTTTTCCATACAGAAGTAGACCGGCAAAAAGTTACGTCAGTCTCCACAGAAAAGTGAAGTCAACCTGGGTCCTTTTGGGGTAAAATGGTCATTGCGTGCGATGTTAGAGCAAGTGATGCACACTACTACAGGCAGGACTGGGAGCTAGATGAGACAGATGGGAAACCATGGCATTGTTCAAATTCTGAGGAAAAAAAGGTTGAAGACAGTTGCCCTCCCCCAGCTCAGATAAGCGCATTCACTGTATTTTTATCCAACTATTTATCATGCTCTTTTGCTCCATCTGCTGGCTCTGTAATAACAGGCAATATATTCTACACCTACTACAATAACAATACTAATAAAAAATAAAGATAAAAATAAGAGTGAGAAAACATTTATCAGGGGCTGCCTCATGAACTTTTATCCACATATTGTCTTTGCATTTATAGATAGATGTCTAGTTGTCTTATCTTTTACTTAAATGATTTTATTCTAGCTTTTTGGGTCATTTCCCCCCACTACTTACTGTGAGCCTAAAAACCTATTTTCTCACTTACACATCCAAGCAACAGAAAAATCTTACTATGAGTATGAAAAGTTTTCAGTGTTCAAATTACTTTATTTCTTGGTGGCATAATGAAAAATGAGAAGTGGAAGAGGGTTTTTTTTATACCTTAAAATCATAGTAAGTCTGTGTACAAATAGATTATCCATACAGAGACTTACATGGATACAGGCACTTATTTAATAAATCAAATTCTATTAAGGAAAAGGGTCTTTCCAGGGTGTTTTTATTACTCCCCTAGAGGGAATCATATTCCACTACAGAATCAAAAACTGGGACTGGATGGGATCTAAAGAGGTCCTTAGTCCATCCACCACCTATAGTAACACCAAAGTTACCCCTTCGAAAAACCTCTAGATGCCACCAGCTCCTAAAGCAACTTATTCTACAGGAATACCAGCATGGAAACAAATTTGCTGAACAACTTTATAATTTTAAAGCTATAATTTAACACAATGTTCCACACACAGAGATGGATAACACACAAACACTGATAGTACATCATCTTTGGGCTTGCAGCAAACCAGAAGTACCCAATTAGCACGTTAATGGAGCAACCTGCAGCCCTGGTGAGCAGAGGTCAAGTATGTCATACCCTCCTGCCACCCGGAGCTTATGGTACTGGTTTAAGTAGGTTAAGATGCACCGTGGAAAAGTGTACATTCTTTAAATACTACTCACTCTGGTGAAAAGGAAGAAATAAATTATTTGCCATGCCGATAACTTTTTGGCTCTTCAAAGTTAAGCACATGCATAGCTAGTAAATAAGGGATTTTTACTTTGTATTTAAGTCTTGCAATTTAATTTTTCAATTACCAAAAGCACATATAAATTTGACTACAAAGGAAGCCTGCTGCGGGTTGAAAATTCTGGTACTCTTGTGAATGACAGGCATAGGGAGAATCTTCCAGTTATGCTCAAATTTTCTTCTTTTTATAGAAAGCATAAAGAAAAAAATATGAAAAATAACAAAGCCAGAGTTTAAAATCCATTTCGCAATAGGCTCTTAATTCAGATAGTAAAAATTTTGTGGTATCAAGTTCAATATTATTCCAAAGTTAGTTCTCCTTGAAATCTGGGGCTTGTGGAATAAATCACTACAGGCTTGCTCTGCTCAGAAACTCCTCCCTTAGTATCTTATCCTTCTTGGAGATGAGGACCTGAGTTACTCGGTACTTTCATTTGACAGGGTGCTGCCATTCATAACATTTTTATGTTCAAATACTGCAAAAAGATGAAGCTTCTAATTTGGTATCTAGATCCTATTAGTGGATGCCTTTCTCAGTAGCATGGGAACGTCTCTCGTATCCTCTGACAGAGGATTTTATGATGAAGAAGTTGCCAAACAAACAAAGTATAAAGAACAGTAATGACATTTTTGGGGAAGAGAAAACAAGCATTCACTATTTCAAATTACATTATTAGATGGTTGCACAACTCAAATCTCAAAGTATATGCAGACCTTATAAGGTACCATATATTTATCTATCTGGCAGCTAAATAGTAACAGGGGATGTAAACATAAAGAAATCAGAATTGTGTTTCTATTGTCACCTTAATGCGATTTCTAAAGAGACAAAAATCCCTTTAGTTTTATTTTTTAAAAGCTAGAACAGAGGAAAATATTACCTGACCTCAATAAACTTTTCTTCCACAGGCTTTTTTTATAATGTGCCTAATTTTACATTTTGACAGCTCCCACATTATTCATTTTAGGTCACTCAAGAACATTACAAACAGAACAATGTTCCAGAGGAGTATATTGAGTAACAGTCAAAACTGGGCTGTTTAACGAGATAACAGAGCGTGGATGCAGCAACACAAGAGCAGAATTTGCCTCTTTCTGCTGCCGGTTGTTAAGGAACAGAATAGGCTCCCATAAGGAACAAAATAGGCTCCATCCGGACGAGTGTTTTCATAGCATCTCATCATGCAGCTACAGGTGTTCACAGTACTAGCTGTAAATTAAATAACAAGTCTTTAGAAAAAAAAAAACTAAATGTATGGGTTTGTTTTGATCTTTCCTTCAGAGGCATTGGGTGGCAGACGGTCCGTGCTACCTACCAGACCCCCAGCAATTCTGCACAGGGAGAGGGAGGTGAGTGAGGAAAGGATGACCAATGCCAACTTTAAAAACATACATCAACACTAAGAGTTAAATGCCAGTTTTCATTAAGCTGTTTCATGCCTGTCCTCTGTTCCTCAGCTTCTCATGTGGTAAAAAAAGCTCACAGTACTTTTTATACCTTTAGAATATAATACTATATATGCGCTGCTTGCTAATTATTCAATACTTCTATTTATGCACATCCCTAAAATACTTGTCTAGAGTTTCAGCTGGTGGTACTACAGATGTCTACCTTTGAGAAGTCAGTGAGACGGCAATTAGCTAGAGGCTTAAATGAAAAGTAATGCATATAGATTCTATATTAATTAGTGGCAAGTTATTTCTACAAGTAAAGATTTTTTCCCTCTTCCCTGCAAGTATTTATGCACTCATTTAAAACCCGAGTGCAACTGTGTAATACAACCAGCTTGAAACAATACGACTGAGCTTGCTCTGAATGCAAAACAATACGAAATTAATTTTTGCAGTACTGAAATCTAACACACATTTTGAGGGAAACAAAGTAAAGCCATGAAGCACGACTCTTTCTCCTGGGCTTCAGTACTAATTGCTTGTGGACTTTGCAAGATGTTAGAAACTGCAGAAAACCACAGTCTTTTCTCAGTGGAAATCATGAGAAAAATATCGTTTCTTCTGACCGCAACAATAAATGCTTTTAAACACACAAAGTCGTCAAAAGACTTTCTAAGCAACTCAGAAGAAATCACTTCAGACAGGATTACTACTTTATATGTATATCCAAAGCCCTGCAGGCGTACTAGAGTTGTATTTGTTAATTCTGCACTAGTCTGCTTTGACTTTACCACGGGGCTTTTGAAACATGAAAAAAACTGGTTGAAAACATGAAGCTCAAAGAAAACTCATATTGCCTTATACTCTAAATATCCTATATCAGGAGTTGGGGACATTTCATGTTCTTGCGTTTTTGTTTGTCAACGATCAATCTGCACAATTTTTCTCCTTTTTTTTTTTTCTTTAATCCACTCCCAATTGCAGAGCAGCTCACTGGACAAGACTCACCAAAATGACGGAAAACCACTGTAACTGCCACAATGCAGGACCCTGCATGTGAGCACCATAAAGCTGTTCTTATGAAGATGATCAAATATGAATGCGCTGTGTTTAGAAAATCCAGCCCTTTACTTATTTATGAAAATTAGCACGGCCAGCACACCCAGTGAAATTTTGTATTTTCCACTACAAAAGCCTCACTCTTTCCACGTCTCTAATGTCTGGACTATGGGAGAAAAGTTATCTTCCGTCACGCCAGAGTAATGCATGAGTCGAGGTTGGTTATACCACTTACGTTGGCATCATCCCCTCCCTGCCCCAGCTCTGGATCCTTCTTCACCCTCCAGCCACGGCTGCAGCACGGATGTGAGTTTTTAGTGCAAACAAGGTCTAAAATTCTCTTGTCCCAGATACAACTCAACTAATCTTCATCTGGAGTTGGCCTAACCCCCCAAAATACTCATCTTCTTATACGTTCATAGAGCAGTACTAATTGGCAGTCTTGAAGGACTCATCACCTATTGACTCTTCGGATAAGGACAGCTCTGCCCGACCTGACCAACCTCACCATGTCTAACACCTCATTCCCGAGAGCGAGCGCCTGCTTCTGGAGATTTAGATAATTTATAGAAAATATCGATGACACCGTGGATTGACTCACATCAAAGCACACAAGGTTTTATGTTCTTTCTTCTCCTATAGTCCAGCCGAATATAAACGAGAAATAAAATCTTGGATTATAATGGTGGTTTAAATCAGTCAATCGTGGTTTTATCAAGAACTATGCTTTTCCGACAAGGATTACCTGTTTATTTTCAAACGGACATCTTTGTGTCTTTGAACAAAACATACCTCGCAGCCTGTCTTTAAAAGGACATAGATGCATCCATCCATAAATACAGTTCAGTTTTATCCATATATTCAGTATATTTCTCCATGTGCAAAGGATTTGACCAAATAACATTACTAGTCACGTGCATAACTAATGCATGAAGGAACTTAAGTAAAATAAACTTCTGGAAGGTTCTTATCAGTAAGTTACTTTGATAGCATTTATAGAAGAGAGGAAACAATCCTGGGAAGGTATTAAGAAAAGTTTTCTCAAGTCTAACTGCAAAGCTGAAGGCTGTGAATGTCACCTTGCAAAATTGGCAAAAACTTCTCCTCCAGTATTGGGACATTCGGTGCAGGAACACAAACGCTTTTTAAAAAATGGCTTGGTATCCTCAGAAACAATGACTGTATTTTTCAAAACTACTGCTTGGGCCTGGACGTGATGATAATCCATCCTCTGAAAAATCAGATACTTTCATGTCCTCACACAGACTTAAAAGGTACCAAAATTTTCCGGTTAATTTTTAAAGCATTGGCCCAGAGGTACACTTTGGAGCTATGAATATACCATTCCCTTCCCAGCCTAAAACACTGTTTAATTGAGTTAATAAGCAGTCTACTTCTCAAATAATTTTGAAGCAAAATATACTTTTGTGTATTTGTCAGGATTTTCAGGTTTTCTAATGAGGAGCATTTTAACAAAGTATTTTCATAACCTAATCCCTTGATTTCACTGCAGATCAGATGTACCACTGTTCCAGTCCATCTGACAATATACCTGTTGTTTCCAGTACAACCACTGGTGTGACTAACAAGGCTCTGCTGTTCACATTTCAGTTTAAAATGCCACATTCTGTATGTCCTGAAATAGTTTGTTCTGATTTCAGAATAAAAACACGTAATTAAGGACATACTGCAAAAAGAAATCATGACAGCATTATACACACCAATTTTCTCTCAAAAAACAATTTTCACAGCCTCAGCTGTGTACAGAGCTACGCATTTATAAGAGTTCTGCAATTTAGAAAGTTCACAGGAAAATAAACTTCAAAATCTATACTTTACAAGCACCCAATTGGTTTTCCCACAATAATATGTACACAACAAAATATACTCATACAGTATCTATGCAAATGAGAAGCTCGCCTGGGCAATGAAGCTTAAACGACACCTAAACATACAACGATGGAGCATACAGTGATTTAAACATCATCAGCAGTGGAAGTATGGAGCTAAATTAACAGGCTCCCCTTTGAAAATTGAACTCATTATGAAACCTCGGTTAGCGAACAACTTGACTGCAGCCTACCTGACCATATCTCATACCTTTTGTGTAAGCGTAAGCGGAAAAGATAAATCCCGGTATATGTAGAATAATATCCTGATTATTTATGAGAATGTGCTTCTCCCTATACAAATGTGTTAGATCCATATTAGGTTCGTTCCTATTAGGTAAAACTAATTTATTTTGGATAAGGCAAATGGAAAAAAAAAAAAATGAGACCATTTTAAAATTGCCTAAGGTCACTTCATGGGCAAAACAATGTATTTAAACTGCAGAGATGACAACATGCTTAATATGACTACACAGAAATTGCTTCCTTGATGACAATACATTAAAATCCTCATTGAATATTCATAGAATTTTTGACAAGATTGAGTGACACGTAATCCCAGCCCCAGCGAGCACCGACTTGATAGTCTCACTGTGCGAGGATGGATGCCACACCAGCCAGGTCATCTTTGTTCCTCCCAGGGCCAGGGACAGCTGTACAAAATATCCCGGTTTCCAGTTTTAATATCACATCAGGCTGACACAAATAGAAGAGAAGGAAATCAAACGTACAAAGCTCCCCTCTACGTCGGATGCCAGAGTGAGGAAGAGCCTTTATCACAACCGTACAATAAGTGAGTGGAAGCGCTGTCATTTCCACATAGCGTGGCAATGGAAAATTAGAGGAACAGCAAAGAAAAATCTTTCGAGTGACTTTCACTTACTAAGTTATGACCTCTGCATGATAAATAGGTAAGCAGAGTTTAAACGATGTGAAATATGTCAATTCAGAATGCATTAGGATGCCATTAACAGACAGTAGCTTAGACATCGGGAAAATATTAAGATGGATAGATCACTTAGCAACAATAGGACAAAGAAGGTTTTAATAAAGGCAAGACAAGACAATGCGATACTAATACCACTGACGATCCAGAGTGCCTTTTTTTTTTTGTCAGATGTGTAACAATGTGATAAAAAGCACTTATCGTTGAGACTAACAAGGGTAGAGAATTGAAAAACATTCAAGTCAAAGCCTTGTTTATTAGTCAAGTAAGAAATCTGACTACTAAATCCCGTACCAGTAACGGAATATGATTAATACTGTATTCCAATCCCATAATTAAATTGTTTCATAATTTCATAACTGCAAAAGTGATACGTAACATATTCCTTATGCCATCACTTCCACGTCAGCCAATGTTTATGACACCATAACCTGATGAGATTTTTCAGATGACCTAAGGCCATAGCGGCAAAGCACTTTTTTCCATCATGACAGATACGTTACCTGTATCCCACTGGACGGCGCATCAGGCCATGAAGCCATCGATGAAAGAGATGCGATAAACTCGTGAAACTGTACTACTCCTCTTAAGAGCAGCAGGATCTGACAGAAGTTTACTAAAGACAATAATTATATATAAATGCCTCACAGGGTAACTTTAAAGTGATGCACTTTTGTTTGATTTTTAAACTTGGAAATAAAAGGAATTTTTCAAATACTTGCAGAAGTATCAGCCTGGCATGGGGGAGGAGTAAGGAAGACATGTCTATAATACTGCACAATAAAAAAAAAAAAAAAGAAAAAGAAAAAAAGAAAATTCAAGTAATTAATTTTATCTTGTTACTTCCTTGTAAGCCCCAGGCTGACATCTTTGCAACAGCTCCAGCCCCACAGTTACACCTGGCACATGCAAAATTCTCATTTCTATTGTCATTCCAGATCACTACCATTTACCTTTGATTTTTACCCTATTGACTATTCACATGAGCTTGTCATCAAAACATCTTATCTACAGCCAACACGGGGGCTGTTTGCACTAATCCAAAGATACAGGGGCGCCCAGCAATGCCCCTCAAACACATCGCTTCTTCCAAGTACATGGACATGATGTGCAACAGTTCAGAGACTGCTCTTGAATCTGCCTTCCCATTTTGCCAACCCCTTTCACTGTCAGTCAGCCTGATGATGTATGTATGTGAGTGATGTTTGAGGATATTATAATTCCTCCAGCGTGAACACTTCAAAAAAAGCCAAACAAACAAAACAAAACACCAAAAAACACCCCACCAACTCTTTCTGCTGGGAAAATTTTAACATTCACAGGAAAAAAAAAAAAAAGAATCATTTGTGACACAGGAGGTTTTGTGAGGCCAAAGCTCTGCCTTGTTTGAATAGGCCATAACATCAGCAAAAACAATCGGGGCAAACATTTTGGACGTGGCGCTGCACAGCACAGCTGGCTGCAGCTGCAGCACCAAAGCCTGCCCCACGTACCCCACACGGAGCCAGGGCAGCAGGGACGGAGAGAGGGCAAAGCCTTAGGGACAACAACCCCTCCAATAAATCCATTCCTCATTTTCGATTATGTTGTTTTAGATAACTTTTTAAGTGAAGAAAAAAAAAAAAAAAAATCTTAATTTGCCAAACCCTCAACTCCAAGTGACAGGCAGAGCCCAAATATAGCAGCATTTTTTTTAAACCACTTACATGACAACTGTAAGTGCAGACCCAGTAGTACACATAATGACAGTAACACGCTGCTCTAAACCATGTGCCTTTCATGGACAAGTTTTTGCTTTCATTTGATACACAGTCCTGCTCAATGCCTCACATAGCTGCAAATAAATAACACATTTTAGGGAAATAGCTCCATGATAAAGGTAAGGAAGGGACCGCTGTGCTCCTACAGACCACAGTGCTTATTGTTCCTCTGTTGCCAACTTCCTTTTAATAATTCACCTCTCACATCCCAGTCTCAGTTCCCACAGACACCATCCTTCTGAAAAGAAGCATACATTACACCCCAAGTGGGGGTCGCAGCGGATGGGAGCAGAGTTTTGCCACCAGCCTTCATTCCTCATATACTTTGGAAGCAGAAATGGGTTCATCAGCTTCAGAAAATACCACATTTTGAACTGCAAGAGGAAGTATTTTAGACAAAAATGATAACCTTGCCTACAACAGAGCACCCTGGACAACTGCTACCTGGGACCTGTCCTGGGGCAGGCTCACCCGCGTGAAGCCCCACCACGACGAGTCATTTAAAATCCCGCTGAAGTCCCCATTGCTTTCAAGGGGGGGAAAATCCATTTACAGGTGGGCACGGACAACCCCGCTTTGGCACTGAACTTCCATCGACTTCAGAATTTACATTCCTCCCTGATGAAGAGGAAAAGAGCTGGTTTAATACAATTTTGATTTACAATACATCAGCAGGATCCTGTTTGGTAGATGTAAGAACACAGGGAATGTCCCATCCTCAAACCACTACTACACAGGCCGCTAAGTTCTGCCGGGTATCACGTAACATCAACTTTGAGATGTACATAAACAGCAATTACAAGCTTAGCTAGAAGGCTGTACCTTATTTTAGTGCAAAAGCTAGGCACTAAACAAGATACAACTTTGCAACTGCTTTGAAGAAATCTATTTTTTCCAGTATTTGCGAATTCGCCTCTTGGAAACAACTATTGTACCTAATATTGGTTTGTTTTCACTGTCCTTCATCCTGCTGGGAGCAGAAAAAAGTGCATATATTTAATATATTGCCTTATGCTTCTACTCCAGAATATGCTCTCAAGACTGTGGCTTCTTCTGCAGCGTGAGCTGGAGCTGCCACCACCACCATCCACCCAACCCCTCCTGCGGTGCATCCCCCGGGAATACGGACGGAGATGATCTGTGGATGATGAGTACAGACAGCTTCATGTGAAGCAAACACTTTGGAAAATTTGAGTAAAATCAGTCCAACCGCTTTTTAAAGTTATTTTCAATCACCCCAGATAATATGCAACGTTGCAATTGAAACTGCTTACAGAATTAAAAAATGGCTCAACTGAAAAAAAAAAACAAACCAAAACAAAACCAACCAAAAGCCAACCATTTGGTTTTACAGAACTTGCTAAAAAAAGGACAACTGCTGATATCTATAGACAATCAACCTGATTACACTTAAAGTTCAAAACAGCTTTTACATGGTATTTCACAGGGCTTTGAACAAAAAGCCACCTGCAACATAAGCAGACAGGGAAGCCTTTGCCAGGTCCCTCCTTGGTTAAATTATACTGCTTATATTTCTCACTTCTTACGATCTTTTTCCTTTTTTTTTTTTAACTTTCATTTCCCCCTTTTTTTTTTTTTTAATGCAGACAGCGCTAAAGACTAAAATGCATTCAGGAAAAGAGGTGCTGAAAGTTGGAAATAAACCACGGGAAATTTTGCAACAGCAAAGGAAATGAAAAATTTCTAATCACAAGTACTTCAGTGAAGTCTACTGCAGCACATACTAATGGTCTCTGATGCTTAGTAATAGTAATTACTGATTTTCTTGTAATTATATCCAATGTGCATTTGTATACTCTGAATCACCTTTACAGAAAAAACAGGATAAACTGGAAAAAAATTTAGAAGTTTTATCAATTGCACGTTTCCAAAAAGCAACACATAAAATGCAAACCCTGCCTGGCAATGGACTCCTAGACCAAGACGAACTGCATCTCATTTCATATATGCAATATTTTTAGCAATATTTTTTGCATTCACTAAATTTTAACACACTACATTTACCTCTAAATAAACACTAACCAGTCATGCTAGTGTTTCAGTTAATGTAGCATTAGATACCACAAGTTTTTATCTGTTTCATTTCTCAACCTTAATTTATCACTGACATTCAGGTTTTGCATTTAATAAATATACTGTTTTACTGCACTAGCAAGTTTGTTCTTTACACAACATGAAAGCATATTCCCAGGAATCACTCGAAGCCAATGTTAACATCTGTGCAAAAATTTACTCTCCTTTAGAATGTCATTTGGAAATTTTCCTCAGAAAATATTCCTTTCCCGGCTCCTGAATACTCCACTGACTCCTTCCCTTCCCAAAAAGCCCCAAAACCAGTTCAGCATCATTGGCAGAGACTGACTATTGATTTAATTGGAAGTTGCTTCTCTGGAGAAAGCATCTTCATCAAGTGTTAGCTGCGGGGTTTGCTCAGTAAATGGTTTTTGATGTATGCAGTAATACATTTGATGCATAACAAGAAGTTAAAACAAGTTGAAAATTTATGTATCATCAAAAAAAAAAAACCCAAATATGTCACTATTAGATGCAGAAAGGTTCCAAAAAAGATCGAGTCACGAAGCCAAGGTTTTCAAGATAGCATCTAACGCCTGGCTAGGCTCACAGAGCCAAAGTTTATTATTTATTACTGGTTGTAATTGCAACAGCAAAGCCAAAGCTCTAACAAGACCGGCGCGACTGCAGTCGTATTAACCAGCTACCAGAAACGGTTGGGCAAGTTTTCAGGGTGCACGTGATGTTTGCGAGCCTCAGGGTCTTTCCTGAAATGGCACATTTGGAAAAACGGTCTTGCAAGGGGAAAACCAAACTACATTTTAGAGACTTCAATTCAGAACAAGAATGTGAAAAAGCATCTCATTTTATATCGTTAAAACTACGCTTTAGCAGGGATGGTGACGAGGCTGCCGTCTCATCATGCTGCCAGCCAACTACAGACACGAGGCGCAGCCAAAAGGGCTCCTGAATTACCCCCTCCCTTGGTAAGCTGATCTGCACAGGCTTCTGGCACAGCATCAAGATGTCAAGAAGTTTTTTCTATCAAAAACTTGACGAATAAAATCAGAGAAACTCAAAACGCTCTTCCAAACCTCGCTCCGAAAGCACATAAAACCCCATTCATCACCACTCACTTCAAAAGCAGTGATGCTGAACTACGCAAAGTCTACAGCTATATTTAAAATAAGCCTAAGTAACTTGATTCAGTAGCTGCACGAGCTTCATGCTATTTATCCAGCTGCAGGGCAACTGGGAAAGTGTGGTGTTTTTTTTTTTTAAATAGATGAATTTTTTGTAACTTGATAGAATAACATGATGCAGGAGTTGGTAAACTCATTGCACACCTCTGAATTTGCCACCTCACCCTTTATCCAAAGCTTTCTCTTTGATTCTGGCCATCAAACTCTCACAGAAAATAAACCGTGCATCTCAACAGGTAACTCATGTGGCACATAAGCAACACAATCCCAGCAAGGAAGAAAGGCTGATATTAGCCTGCACAGTCCAGCAATTGTATTATTACCAACACATTATTAGGCAGCGAAGATTGATTTGTCTGCTCTGTTTTTAGTTGGAGGCTAAAGAAGTTAATAGAGAGCACAGCTGACTGGGAAGAGGGGGCTGTTTTGTGTTTTGCTTGGGTTTAAAAAAAAACTTAAATATTTGGTAACCCACAATTCAAAACTTTTAACTTTTACTGTATAAACCAGTGAATTTTCCGTAGCAGAGAATATAAACAAAGATGGGATTTTAAAAATTAAAACCCTAGAAGAGTAGAATAAAGCCAATCAAGTATGATTTCCAACTGCAACGTGTGAGTTACAAGTGCTCGATCACCATTGCCCTCTCCGTAAAAGCTTACGGGTCCACCTCAAATATCTTTCATGGTCTACAGCTGGGACCATTACAAGAGCAGGTCCCCACATACGCCAGAACTGGGGCACTTGACCTGCAGCACTTGACATCTGGCTGAAACTTTACACTTTCAAAAAGTTTCACTTTCAGAAAGTTTCACTTATTTTGGAAGGGCACACAACTTGCACAGATCCGTAAAGAGCCCTCATGGATGCTGGGGAGGATTAATTTCTAAGACATACACGTGATACACAAACTATCCAACCCGTTTCTCAGATGTATACGTGGTCTTTTGCTTCTAAAGCTTCTCCTCAACTGTACACCCAAGGAAAGAAAACCTCTGCAGATATCAGATTTTTATGCTCATAAGATTCAGTCCCAGGTTGTTCTCACACAGCTGGAATTTGCAAATGCACATACAAGTTTCCTGAATGGTATACATATATATTATGGCTACCTCCTTTTGCAAAATCCTGTTACATCTCAGTTGATAAATAATATTCACACTTTAATTGGAGAAAAACAATGCCTTAGCACAGATTACTAACAAAAAGTTCGGCAGCCAAGAAAGACAAATGACTATTTTTTGCCCCAGTTTCCTTGAGCAGAAGTAAGAAGCAATACAACTCCAAAAGAAAAAAAATTAGATATTAAGCCACAAGTAGGTACTGGGAGTAATTACAATCTGCTGACATGTGTGCGTGAAACACAGAAATGTAAACCCAACCCTTCGGTCTACATTGGTTTTTTAAGTCACGGACGGAGAAAGTGTAAGTACTTTCACCCGTTCCACAAAATTCCACCAAATTTTTCAACCATCAGTTAAATGCATCATTCAGCATCCCTATTTTAGTGTTACCTGAGACATGATCTCTGCAAGTATCTGCATCCTTTATTTAAAATTACTTTCCAAGCAGCAGAAAAAAAATGAAATAAACTGAATGAATTTAAATTCATTACCAATTAAGTGTAATTTAATTCATGATTCTTTCAACTTTCTCATGAGAATTGCGAGCTGCAGGAGGGATGCATACCTGACTGATGGGAGCCTGATTTACTACTGCTGGTCGCTCAGGAAACCACATATAGCTATATATAGCTATCAGAAACCCCTTGGCCCCAAAAATAGATTTTCAGAACAACATCTGCGTAAGAACTGAGCATGTGTTTCTAAAAAGTTAACAGCATGCCGTTTTTTAGGAATTAATTAGTTAATAATAAAACCCCCAAAGGTAGTACCCAGGGTGGTTAATCTGAGAGGCTCCCATAGCGGCTCCAGCTCTCACTCCAGAGCTCTGAAACTAAATACTTACAGATGCAAAAAAGCCAGATGCAGCTAATAAACCAGACGAGATCCTGATTAACCAGACTTCAGAAGTTACAGGTGTCAAAAATGTTGATTACAGGTATATAAAATGCTTTTTCCTGATTTCCACCTCTGTGAAGAACCTAGTAGCCAGTCAAGGTCTCTGCCTCACTGGGAAAGAACAGCATAAGAACCGTATGACCCACAGCCCTAAAAATGGAGAGAATACCCAAAACCAAGGAGAAATCTCCAGCGACCTGCGGCTCAGCTGAATGCAGAGCACCGGAGCAGCTCTCGCATTTTCACTTCCTTCCCATAGCGCTACCCCATGGGTTACACCCATAGTCCCTCTGTGCATTCAGAACAGCCGATAACCACCAAATGCTGCTGATGCTGGAAAACGAGAATAATTATTTATCCTACACCAGCTGACAAATACATCATTAATTCTTTTGGCACAGCTATTTATTCCTCAGTCCTGCCTGGCTGCTCATTTCTGGTGTAAGATGTCTTGTTTCTGGTGTAAGATGGGCAACAACTTTTACCACCGTCACTCTCCACCTTGCACCCACGTACACACCCAAGTGCTGCAAAACGTGTAATCACCTTGAGTTAAAATTTAACTTTTAGCTTGCATTTTGTAATACAAATTTAATAAATATTTTTAAAATATTTTTAATAAAAAAATACAAATAAGCAACTTCAGTGATTTGCTTCTAGCCAAAGGAAAATGATGTGATACTGACCCAAGCTCTCTTGAGGAGTTACCTCTAATAATATATAATATAGAATAATGCCTACATTAGCTGTAGCGCACAGACTGGTAAGCACTTGTGGGAAAACAGGAATGTCCAAGTACTTGTGAGAGACAACCGATGAAAAAGATGCCAGCACCCCACAAAAAAGGAGAATCTCAGAAGGAAAAAAAGGTTTGCCCAGCCTAACTCAGCCGCAGAGCCTCGGAAGGAGGTGCGAGGAGAGTTGCGGAAAATCCGCTTTGCATCATGATTTCTGCATCCTTCTGAGGCATCTTAATTCTGCTTGCAGGGGTTGCAAGCACTGAAGAGGATGGTATATATAAAATACATTTATCTCAGTGGGTTCAAATGGAAAGCAGTAGGTACGGGTATGAAGAATCTGGTCAGGAATTAAATTTAACACAAAGTAATTTCAGAAATAACAAGATAGTGTACGTTAAATTCTGAGGATTCAAAAAAGTCTTAAAATGAGACAGAATTTTCTTCCTTTTTTTTTTTATTTTTTATTTTTTCAAGCAAAGAACCCCTTCCCCTAGCCCACCTTTATTCAAGGTACAGAAGAAGAGGTTCCACATGTGCAAATGTTCAGTTTAAGACAACTTCTCCTAAAACATGCAAAAGAATTATAGTACTGCAACTGGTCCCTTACAAAGTACAAGAATATTAAAAAAAAAAAAAAAAAAAATTTCAGCATCTGGAACTACTCCACTCGGCCCCTCGGGGCTGCTCAGATATTCTTCTGCTATCGACTCCCCAGTCAGGTCTAATATTTCAGCAGAAAAAACAATGAAGTTGGGAAAACTCACCAACATTCAACTATAAACTTTGCAATAAGAAAAGCAGATTTTTTTTGTTATCTAAGCTGTTATTCCTTTAAATTAGATGACTAATTGCCTGACTATTCCTTAAAATTAGATGACTAGGAACAAGAGCATTTTTAATTATAATGAAAAAAAATCTCTTGAAAATGCTTCGAACTCAGGTACCTAAAATTCCCACCTTTAAATCCTGATGTCACACAACTTCACCATCAGTTACAAGTAACTTAATAAAGACATTGATTAGTAAAGTTTATCTTTCACATCTAGCAACAATCAAAGCAGCAAGTCAGCTGCAGAGGACTATTTTGCTTGTAATAACTCATGCTCTAGGGGCAGAATAATTTCTTGTTTCCTATAATGAAATGGTTGTATTATATATAAATTGTTATATATATTCATATGTATTTATTTTTATATGTATGTGTGCATATATGTATATATAAAATATATATGTATATAAGCTCAATATTTTTTCTTTTGCCCATGATGCAATACATATAGATAGCTATTTTAGTGGCTATATATTTTAATATATTTATTTTTATATATGTATATTTATATATATGTAGAAAAATATGTCTAAATAGTTTTTTATATTTATTTATGTATGCTTTTTTTTTTTTTTTGCCCATGGTGCTTATTTTACACGAACAACTGATGTGCTAACATTAACAGCATACTGTTATTCATAAATCAAGAATAACGTCCTTCCATCACGTATGTTGGATGTACCTGCGTTTAGGTACGTGTAACAGCATTGCCTGGGAGGGCAGCAGTAGCTGCAGAACCCACCCAAGTAGCTGAGTTAAGACAGAAGCAGCTCGTCCAGACTCAGCTTGGCACTGCCGTTTGAAGGGCTGCGGCATTTACGCTGTTTTATTTAAAACCAGCTCAGTATGTTTATGGGAGCTGCAAAATACACCTAACAAATACCACGCAGAGATACCCACCGTAACACTCCTACCCTGCTGCCAGCGCCAGTTACCTGGCACGGTATTTTCTTGTGCTGTGGAGATCTCCAGCTTGATAAAATTCAGCTTTACATTCAAACTTCCCACAAGAGCTTTTTGCAAATGGCTCAGGCGAACTTCAGCTGCATGTGGGCTTGCTTCACCATAAAAGGTGGGGTCCGCACCAGCCAGACATCGCTATTACCCTACAGCTCACAGTTTCACAGCTTCAGGTCTTCACGAGGAACAGCTGGCAGAAAATTCAGACAAAATTGCAAGTAGAAATTGTTGATTTTCCAATACTGGAGAGAAGCATACAAAATCCAAAACCTTGTTAAACCACATTTTAAGTAAATTCTATGAAATCTAGCAATTCGTGTACATACCTCCGACATTTGTAGAATTCTACAGTAACAAACGGTAAAAAACCCATCTGTAATATGAGATGGAACGTGGTTGAGAAAGTGCTTGCAATGTCTTAGGGGATTATTTAAGAGTTTTAACAAAGTATTTAAGAGTCTGTTGTCTATTTCCTTAACAAAGACTACTTCTACTTAATAATACGTAGAACAAAAAAGGTATTTGGAAGTCTTTCACTTTGAATTCAATGGCAGGCATTGGCATTACAGAATCACATTTCTATTACCAGCTGTTTAATTTGAAATCCTTGCATTCATGAAGTATTTACTGCCACAGCACACAAGGCATAAGTGCACATTTCCAAATATAATCCCCCATCTGATCTATAATTCATTTTTTATAAACTCTCTAAGTGCTGTAGTAATGCCATTCAACGACCTTATTTTCAAATTGAATCAAACTCTGTACTATTGTCTTGAAATAGTTTCGTGATCTCCACTGTCTCGCTCTCAACAGACGACTGAGTTCATCTGAGCTGAAATACAACGTCATGAACTTAGTAGAAAAATTACTTAATGTATCTTCCATGTGCTTTCTCCATACAGAAGCCAGGCTGGATGACTTCTTCCTTGTGGAAGTAACTATTTACAACTCATGTGAGATTCCCTGGACAGAAGTCGCAACAATGAAAAGTCTTATTTGTTGTTCCATGTCCATCCTCTTGATGAGTCCATCAACAATGTCTACCAATATCCAGTAGTGAAGCTAAAAACCTCTAGTTTCTCTTGCTGAACCTCTCCCCCAAAAGTGCTAACAGGTAACAAAGCAGACACTAACTGAAATTGATTTTTGTTGAAGCGATTTTGACATCTACAAATTTTTCTGTGAAGACAACGAAGTAGCCATTGGCAAACAGCTCTTGAGCAGCAGTCAGAGATGGTTAGGAATTCACAGGCATAAGAAGAAAAAACATTTTTATGTTTTGAATGAATTATCATTTCTTAAAAAGAAACAATCTGGAAATTAAGAGTATTAAATCAAACAGTGGCGACCAGTCAAAGATGTTTGCCAAGTCAAGATGGTCTAAATGGTTTCCACCCAACTTGCTGCTCAGGTCCCCAAGGAGGGGACAGGCACCCACGTTCCTGGCAGCTCTCACCTTGCAAACCCCTGCCGCCGCCACCACAGGCACAGCACCTCCAGCTGGGATGCTGAAGCTGGCAGCTCACGCCACATGGCGCTCCTTGAACACCAACATCTCAAGTTCTCTCAGAGACGCTCCATGTGCCCACACAGGAGCCCACTCTTTTGGAGCAACGCGCAAAATTATAAAATAAATGGTTTTTTTAAGTACAATATTAAATGATTATCTCTTCAACTATTAAATAACACTGCCAAAAAGATTTCACTCTTGGAAACAACAATGCAAACAGAAATTTCAAGAATAGAAGAAACACAAGGGCGGCGGAAAATACACTCACAAGGATGTTCAAACAGCTCGTTTCTACATTTCACCCTTATTCAGTGAAGCAATTTCAGTCCACATCTAATCATACTAAAGCATATGCCTGAGCGCTTGTCTTAAAGAATATAGTACTTCCTTGCACGGTTGCTGTGCTTTTTGCTAAAACAACTCAAAGTATCTTGTATTACAAGTTCAGTTAACGGCATCAGTGCATGCTGTACAGGCCAGAGCTTTGCAGTTGAACTCGACAGCTGGCTTTCCTCCTGAAAATTCCTCTGCTCTCTGCATTGCCTTGTTTTCCTTGCAACTACAAGGAATTAATGGCATAAAAATGAAACGAGGAAAAAAAAAAAAACAAAACTGAAACAAACCCATGTGCCCACAGCAAGTATTTTTTGTTAGGTTTTAGCTGCTGCTGGTTCCCAATGCCAGCAGAGAGTGACAAGTTTAACTTTAAAATCCTAAGAGAACAAACAGAAAATCTTTTCCTAGAAAGCTATCAAAAAACCTAAACACTGCTGTACTGCACATTATAGTTTTCTTCCAGGTGGGCTCTGGATACAAGCATAGAGAAACTAAAAAATATCAATTCCAAAGATACCTAATAGAACCAGAACTTCATTTAATACAAAAGAACTGGGAGAAGAAAAAAAAAGAAAAATGCCTCTCAACTGTTCAGAATTTCTTTAAAATAACTGGGAATTTTTACTGTAACATATTTAAAAACAAACAAACAAACAAAAAAAAAACAACCAAAAAACTGCTATATAACCAAGTCTCATAACGCTACAGAAAAGGGTCGTACATTTTCAATATGTTAGTTATTAGCATGCATTCAGCTACTGAATGGAAGTTAGGCCTAAGATCAGCAAACATTGCTGGAAGTTACCACCATCCACCCAGAGCTAGGGAAGTTTTTTTTAAAATCTGTTCTTCTGTTCAGCAACAGAACAGACAACTATTGCCTCAGACACTATAATATCAACCCAACTTTAATGGAGAGACTCTACACCAGTGACATGAAGTGAAGGTCCCGCCACGGTATAGCTCAAAGCACTCAGTGAACACAACCCAAGCTCCGCATCTCTCCTAAGGTAAGGGGATGCGTTTGGCCACCCTCACGCGTTTTTACAACATAAAAAATATCAAACATGAAATATAGTTCCTTGATGTGAATGTTAATGCAGTCATTACTTAACCAGTTTGTTGGAAGACCTTTAGACAACTCAGATTTGGGCAGACAATACAGCTTTTAAGCAAAAAGAACTTTACAAATATTAAAGTGAGAGATGAATCAACCCCAAACCTCACTACCCAAGCCCTGTTTCACCTACGCCAAAACCAAGGAGGTATTAACAAAGAGTACTACACATCCAACTAAAACATCAGGCTTTTATTAACTTCCAAATGAATTAACAAAAAAGCACTAAATGGCTTATAGTGCGACCCTCGTTTTCTCTTTGCAGGAAAGTTAAGGCTTTTGGAATTCAACAGTCAACTACATAAAAAAAAAAGAACAAACACCCAACAAAAAAAAGGAACTAAGTTAACATTGTGCCTCCATGATTCTCTGTTCCCCGAAGATATAAACCCCAGATAGGTGAAATCAAAGTTACTGAGCACATCTGCTTTGTATTAAAACTATCATGTAATTAGGGAGTGGAAACACCTCTACACCTAGACCACACATGCAGTATGACAGTGAGAAGTGGCCGGCACCTCCTTGGCAGCTCTACATCTACATCAGCGCCTGTATTAACCGGTGACCTGTGAAACAACACACACAACTGGTTATGGATCCACTGCAGCTGATGTTCCACCCTTATTCATTAATTACAGTTACCACAGTCTGTATTTAATTACCTTTTATGAGCAGGAGGCTCAATTAGATGAGTAAGGCTGCTATACAATAACACTCCAGTTATGCGGATTCTATTATTATAAATCAGAAAATTAAAAAACTGAGATAGCGCTTACGATTCCTGACTAACGCTTCGTAACAAATAACAGACATTCTTTTTCAACCTTGATCCCCATGTAGCCCATTACCAAGACCCTCCCAGTCAGACCCCCAGTCCTGTGTGGGTCACTAACAACACAGCAGTACGCCAGTGCCCATCCCCGCTGACCCAAAGGGATCGGCACCCCGGTGGAAGAGCAAATTCAACGACAGCCCCTGTGAACACTAGAGATCACGCTGACAAAAGCAACCAGTTCAGTCTCCACTGAAGTGCTGCTGCCCCGGTCCAAACCCAAACCGACGGAAGATGGGGCTTGCTCGCCCTCCTCCGTGTTGCAGCCCCACAAGATCCAGAAAACTCAGGTTCAATCCCCTCCTTAGCCATAAAGCAAATAGGCAAAGAGATGTAAAAGATGGCAAAGGGACAGGGAAATCCCGTTTTTTTCTTCACCTGCAGCACGTTAAATGCTTTTTAAAATAAAAATAAAAATTAAAAAAAAGTACTTTTCTGTATTTTACATGTGATGTTTTGAAGGTCTGCCTAAATTCAGATTTTTATTCTTTTTTAATCAAAAGTTTGCCAGTTTTTTGTCTTGTTTTGCACCGTGTCTGCCATGGCACTGCTAGTGTGCACTCTCTTAGTACTCTAAGTTTAAGAAAATAAAGCACTTTCTTTTTTCAAAGCAGAAAAACAAAGAACTTAACATTTACCATATGATGGTATCAAATGCAGGGAGAAAAAAACCTGTGCATTGATTCCCTTTCTGGGAAATTAGGCAAGGAGCACAGGATGGTTTAGCACAAAGGAAAACAAGTCTTTCCCCAAAAGGCAATAACTGGGATGTATCCAGGGTCAGGGTTACAAAACCCCGGCAAAGGGGGATTGATTTTCCTTCCGTCCAGGGAGGTCCGAGCAGCCCGTCAGTCCTGGGCATGCCTCCGGCCCCATCGGTGCTTCTTACCTTCTAGAGCTAAAGCCTCAGGGAACAGCAAAAGGTTTTCGGGTTAGCGATGAATGGTGCTGCTGTTTGGTTGTTAATTGGTGGGAAAAGCCTTATTCCCATTTTTCTGTTTGTTTTCAGTTACAAGTACCACTGGCAACTAAAAAAAAAAAAAAAAAAAAAAAAAACAACCACCAAACCCAAAATCTCATGACTTGGCATTCTTTAAGGCAGCTGTAGTTAAAAGTAAGACAGTAAAACCAGTGCTATGGTACAGAATATATTTGCTCATTCAAGTAGTGGGCTCAATGGGCACTTCACAATTCTGAACTGGATTTACAGATTATTCCTGAAAAAAAAATATTATATCTGTAAACCTTTTCGTAATTTTATTTTGAATTAAAAAAAAAAAAAAAACAAAAAACCACACTCAAACCTATCCCCCCCCCCATTGTAAAGAAAGCATCCACATCTGAAAGAAGTTATTTTCCATCCACGCAGCAATTCCACCTATAATAAAAGGTCACTTATTACCCCACTTTGCGAACACAAAAGAAACCTCCAGCTGAATGGGGTCTCCACCGAGGGGAACAGATGGGCCAAGCCTGTAACAGAGCACTGCTGTATTGACTGGTGATGGAACCGAAGTCGCATCGCCATGGCAACTCCTTTACTGCCTCCTCCCTCAAGACAACAAGAAATAGCTCACGAGAGGTATTTTAGGAAATCCATAAAAAGAGAAAAAAATGTGTTTGTTGCTTTCCAATTATTTAAAACGTACCTACAAAAGGTGCTTTCAGGAAACGGGCGGATGGCATTTGCTTCCACAAAGTGAAAAATAATCTTTGCCTGTGCCATGAAGACTTGCAATGAATGCCGGGTATTGATCATCCTCCTAAAATGTTAACTGCAAACTTTATGGCGCTTCCACTAAAAATCCTTATGCTGATTTTCTGATATACCTGCTTTGGTTTTGTATTTTCCTGATGAGATAAAGAGAGCTGTTTGAAGTGAGGTCTAATGAAAACCAGCCTATTTCTTCTCTGAAAATGATCTGAACTTACTCAGAGGTGACACCTACCTGCGATGCTCGCATCATTTTTGTATCACTATTGCATTTCATCATTACAAATGCTGAGGACTCCTTTTTTTTTTTTCCCCAAAAATCCCTTAGAAACGCAAAGGGAATAAGACTGCACCAAAAACAAGACCGCAATCCCCAGGCGCAAGGGAGGAAACGGAAAGAGGGTGGGTGCCAGCAAACTCCAATTTCTTTTAGGCAGGATATCCCCAAGCTTTTAAACAATAATAAACGCTTAGTTCTCAAAATACAGTTCTCTGAAGTGCTTGTTTCCTTCCAATTGAAATTAATTGGGTTTTAATTTTCAGTAAAAGATTCCATCTCCATTTTCAGAATTGTTAAAGTGATATACGTCATACAGACATTAAAACTGCGACAGATATTATTTACAAAAGGATAGATCTCTGAATGCTAACTGCTTATTAAATAGTCCTAGTGAAATTCTTGCAGAAAGCTTAAGAAACTAACAAACATATTTGATTTTTATAGCATTACCTCAAAACACCAGGAACATAACCCAAAGCATTTGCAGCTGTTTCATGTACACTTGAATAATTTTGGAAACTTTCATTTCTGACGCACCCCTGAAGGGCCCCACTTAGATTGTAAATGTTTTTGTTTTGGTTGGCAGAAGCCCCTGTACAATCTCTGATTTAATATCAGCTTTAAAGCAATAATAAAAATAATAATCTCACTCGCACGCCAAACCACCCATGCTGCTGCGGACCCCAGGGGAGGGACCGGCTGTGGGAATCCGGCTCATCAGTTCCCATCGTGTTTTCTTAACTCTGCAGATTTGAAGACGCCGTAATGGAGCTTTCCTCGCCCTGACCCCTGGGCAGCTGAATTCAGCCCCTTTCCACAATTAAGCGGTCCCAGCACTGGCACAGTAGGCTGTGTTCAGCTGTTGCAACTTGGGGTAAGAACAGCCAAACTACACATGAATTCTAAAGATTAAAGACTTTTAGGGAATGCTCACAAAGCTTCCCAAAGCTAGGTACAAGCAGGCAACAGAAATGTAACGCATACTTGCTTAGCCGCTCTTTTTTTTTGTCTTGCTATATTCTGAAACTCAATGATTTTTTCCCCCCCATGTCTCGGAACTGCCACTACTTAAAATGTACACATTTTTGCTGGCTTTTGTTTGCTTTTTTTCTTTTCTTAAGGCATCAAGCATTCTTCAAAAACAGTCAGAAAATGGCAGAAAATCTCCCCGCAGCCCTCCTCTCCCTCTTGCCTCTGCACAGCTCACCCTCCCTCATCTTTGCTGTTTCCATTTTACAACACACACTTGACAACAAGGCATTCCCACCCCTCTCCATGCAGAACCCACTGGACAAGGCTCCTGTAACTGAGAGCTCCTGTCCAGGGAGCTGCAGATGACGGGACCTTTGCTTTCTGCTGCTCAGAAACATCTGGCTACATCCCCAAACTCTTGCACGCTCCTCCCATTGCTCTCTTGGCTGCATCAGTCATCCTCTGCACACCCCTCCACACTGACAAACTGATGCTTTCATCTTGGGGTTAAAATCTACCACCTTATTCCCACCTTGAATTTGTCTAACTTATGATACCTTGGACTTTTATTTTTTCTCTTGGGGTACCAAAGTATCTCTCTCCTGTCTCAGATGATATGTTTCCCAGGCCTTTAAATCATGCCTGTGCATCTCCTCCAAAACTTTTCCCATCTGATGGATGGTCCCATCTGCCCCAGCCCCTCTCAGTCCCACTGGAGAAGGAATTCCCTGTGCCTGAAGAAGAAGCGATACCTCATTTTGGCCATCACTCTGCAAAGCAAGCTCTGGAAGCTCATGCTCATCTGCCAACCCATCCTAATTCAGAGTCGCTGCTTATAGCCCATCATCATAAGTACGACATGCAGCTTTTGCTTCCATGCATCAGACTTCATCTATCAATGTATTAAATCATATATTAAATTAACACCATTAAACGAGGTGATCCGAAGCCACCTGTGCCTATGACTACTGCTTTTCAGTAATTTCCATCTTTGTCTCAACTACAAACATCATCAATCAATGATGTCTTTACAGGTTTTTTTCCATATCACAGATAAAAATGTCAATGAGGATTAAGACAAAAGTGATTCTCTACAGGACTCCATTACAATCTGCCCATTTTTAATCCGCTTAATCTTTACAGTGTTCATTTTCTATCATTCTAGTTTTCTAATTAAAATGTTGCATGGTTTCAAGTCAAATATCATAGTGAAACCTAGATTGTTAAATCAACGCTATTATCCCCATTAAAAATAATCCTATAAAAAGACCCTGCAGTTTGATAATTTATATACTATAATCTGTATAGACTACCGTTAATTTGATTTCTACAGTTTCAACCCACACCATTATTTTTTTAACATGTGTCAAGCACATTAGTAGTAGAGGCAAAAATAAGTTGTAATCAGCAAAAAGTAATTTACACCATGGAAAAAAATCACTCAAAATCTTTTGAAGCTAAACCTCAGACTGGGCACCACTGAAAACAGGTGTCTGACTTGCAGCTATAACATAATTTTAAGAACATCCACCTCTACCAGTGACTCCCCTGATGCACCATTCAGGCTCCTGCAGCCAAACAAGTTGTTCCCAATAAGAGGAAGACTCCTTATCTTCAAATAATATCTTTTGGTCTCTTTATTCCCCAGATCCCACCTCACTAATTAAAAAAAAAAAATGGTTTTGGACTCAGTGGAGGAAGAGAAAGGCACAATAATATTCACAGAGCTGTGATGACATAAAGATGTTGGTACATTAGGAAACTTGTTTTGTCATTATATTGCACTGTGTAAATAGAAAACATAATTAATAAGGACAGGCATATTCATTTCGGTCCTTTTCAAAACCTGGAGGCAAGGGGAGGAGAAGGGGGAATGACAATATTTGGCAATAGGAAGAAAAACAGTTGCAAATGAGACATTTTTCAATCCCCTTAACTAGTTTTAGTAACAACTGAGAATAAAAATAAATTTATAAACACTTTCATATCCTTTAGAGTGCTCAATTTAAACAGCATATTTAATCTAAGTCATATGTAACGTTACAACAATGTTCTTTTTGCCCTCAATAGTAGCCCATGCTGGAATGTCTCCAGAATGAAATTCTCGAAATGAGGTTTTTTCCTCTCTCTTTTTTTTTTTTCTTCACTTCAAGCCGCAAAGATATTTAGAACTAGGTCAAGCTTACAACACCCAACAAAAGTAAAAGGATCTGCAATTTCTTGGACTAATTCTTTTTTAAGTATCTTCCTTTAAGATTTACCATTAAAAGATTTTCCAATTCCTTTGTGAAAAGGACAAATACAGATACGTATTTCTCTCCCTCCCTGGAAACAAGCACACACAAAAGTAAGGTAATTACTAAAACACAGCTTTCTTCCTGTCCCTAGTAGGCACTTCTGCTCTGAAATTACATCTACTATCAAGTCAAGTCACTCAAACTATATGTTTGCTAGAGACTAACCCACTGTGCAAAACATACAGAAATTCTAAGAAATTCAAAGAAACCAGATATCCAATTTTTAGGAATAAAAGTGTATAAAAATAAACGTGACACTCTGGTTTGCTACCCGTATGACTAAAAGGGACACACCCATCAACCTTAAATTGTCAGCAACTGCCTCTTATTTGCATTTTATCACTTTCTAAATTCTAACAGATGCCAAAGTAAACTCTCTTTTTTTTTAATAGTAAAATAGATTTCGCAAATTACGGGAAGGATGCATTACCTTCCCCTCTGCTCTCTGTCCCACACGCCCCTGCTGTGTCAAGAGACCCTACCCATTTCCTCACCTGAGGTGCAAATCATCTGGCCACAGAGTGGCGTACAGATGACAGGATACATCTTCTGCCAGCAAAACTGAGAAACAAACCAGTTCCATTTCTAACAAACACTCACTAACCACTCTTTCCTCCATCCCCATTCATATAATGGGGAGAAAACACAGTGCTTCCCAATCACTTCATGGACCTCCACCCTTATTAAAAGGCACATTTTTCACCTTTCTGTGTAGTGTTCATCATCCCCCTTGCAAAAACCTGCCGGCCATTAGATATGGCTCGCAGATTCCATAAATTACAGCTTTCAGTGGAAAAGTGATTTACCTAACGAAAACCACATTTGACAAGACAAGCTCTAAAAAAGTGTAAATTTAAGTTTCAAATTCCATCTCTCGGAAAAAATGCTGCAGCCAGATCAAAGACATCAAATTGATCAGATTGCTGCAATGCACAAAAACCACCAACACCAACTCCAACTGCTAAAGCTGTGGAAGCGAAGAGGTGGGATGCTTGAGAGAGGAGAGGCAAAACCTGACGAGGAGGAGACCTGTAATCCACCAAGAAACTAACTTTAGCTTCTGTAGTAGATACCATAAGGATCTCATACAAAAAGGACATGCAGCTATGGAAATACGGTATCAGAGATATGGAGCCTGGGTAGAGGAACATTAGTGGCAAACCTTGTTTTCACAGCAGTCAATGAGAAACGAACAAGGGAAGAGCTGTGGTTGTATTCGTAATGGGGCAAAGCAAATATTAATAGTGATTAACAAATAAATGCTGATCTACTAAACTAATGGTCAATGCTGAATACACAGGAACGGCACACCACCAGTAACAACCAGTGGAACATCAATAACCTGGAAAGAAGAAACAGTCAGAACAGGATTATGAGAAAACCTTAGCATAAACTCTTACAACAACTTCGGTTGGAAAGCAGCACAGGAGATCACCTGTTCCAACCCAACGTCCTTCTCAAAACAAGGCTCCAAAACACAATTTGTACACTACTAATTTCTGATGACTTGGGAAACACATCTGAGAAGTCCAGGTAACGCCATGAAGCTACAGTATCACCGGTGACAGACAGAAGCTGCAACATAAGTAACTAGAAGACCAAACCCGCGTTGTGGGCAAGGTTTATTAACAGCTAGTGATCGAAACAAGATGAAACTTCCTTGAGGCACTTGGGAAGTGCTGGGGATAGACAGGACAGAGAAGGTGCCAAATTGTTGACAGACCATCAGGCGATCCAGTTGGATCAAGACAAAAACAGACCTGCAAAAAGATCTAATAAATGAAATGGGGAGCTGGGCAAAAAATGCTGGATTCCTCTATATGGCTTGACATCCTCAACCGCAAAAAAGAAACCAGTGCTGTGACAAAGCTAACCAAAGAAAATGTGTATTGGCTTAACGGCACTTGACTCAAGCTGTGTATTTCTGGTGTTAAAAAGGGGGAATTACACCATGGAGGGCCTAAATCAGTTTGTCTTTTCTCTCACGTGGTTTACAAACAGTTAAAATGGAAATCAAAATTCATGTTTTCTAAGGGACCAGCAATGCTGAAGCTGCTTGGATGAATGTGAAGGTTTAGCACTGGGCCAGGTGGGAAGGAAGTCAACTAGAGTTTCCAAATTTAAACAGTAATTTCCGAAGAGTGGATCTACATCCAAGAAAGTGTTTGATGACCTCGGTTCAAAGGCTCCCATCAGATTGTTTCCACCACAAGCGTGTGGGAATTCTGTGCCTTGGTCCCCTCCTGCAGCCTGATGGACCAGCAGCGGGAGTTCTCCTACCACTGCCAGCTAAAAAGCCTTTCATATTAGGACAACCTTCTGTCAGAAGCCTTTTGTGACAATGACAGATAATCACACTAAATTACAAATAAAAGAGGCAACGACTTTTTTCTGGAAAAGCACCAAAAGTTAGAGGAAAAGGCTCATCAAAATATTTTCAAGAGATCTCTAGGAGATTATTTGTCTAGAGCTTATCAGTGAACACATCTTGGCATAAGGAATGTACAACTCCAAGAGCATTTTTTGTCTTGACCTAATTTATGTTTGTACAAATATATTTATATAATAGAAAAATATATATTTATATTGTATAAATTTACATAGTATAAATTTATATATCTATTTTACATATGTTTATACGTATGTACATAATAAAACAACTTCTAATTAGAAAGACACACAGCCAAATTAAAAGGGAACAATGTATAAGATTTAAACTACAGTTGCTATTCCCCTGCCTCTTGCACAGGTTTTCCCAACTCGTGAGAAAAGTCTAAAGTAGCCCTCATACTTTATCCACCAAAATAAATCGCTGATAAACTACAGCAACTTTCCAAGGCATTTCCACAACTCCCCAAATCGCTAGAAGCTTTAACTGATATTCCCTCTCAGTGTAACCTGGTTTGCTTGAAAAAAAATTACACTGCAGTTATGCAACACTTCTTTAAGCCATGGAAACCCAGGCAAAATCTCGTTTATTGGTACCCAAATCCCCGTATAAAACAACGACATTCAGATATTTCCTGGCAACCGGCCCCACAATTTACAAGCCCACACCACTTTGCAAATATATATGGCAAGATATTTATTGCAACCCATCCAAAGTTTCTTGACTGTTGATTCAGTATCTGCTTCCCGTAGTCCTGCTGAACGTTTACATAAGGCAATTGCTTTTAATCTTTAGATGTGCCCTGACAAGCACTTAGAGAAGTGGCATTTTCCTGACAAAATGAATCATTTGCCTTCTACCACCAAGTTGCAGGTCTTTTGTTACTAAAATAGAAAGGCTAGAACATGCCCTAGGAAGTCTCTTTCTCCACTTTGAAATTATAGGGAGCTATACTCAATCTGAAAATCCTGTGATTAAAAAAAAAAAAAAAAAAAAAAAATATTAAAAGTGACATAATTTCCAGAAGCATGGGAACAACATATTGTGATGAGTGGATTGCAAGAGGAAAAATACAGCGTGGAATTGCACAATTCTTTTCTAAGTCAAAGTACTGACACCATGTTCTACTGAGAAAACCTTTTTGTCCCTCTGATTTAATGATAAATTTCATGTGACTTTTCGTTTTTGGAGGAATGGAACAGAAACAAAACCAAAACACTGTCCTGACACGTTAGCATTAAACATCTCCTTTAAGAACTAACTTCATCTCTTTTATTGTTACATAAAGTTCTATTTTCAGCCTGAACAAGGAGGGGGGGAAAGAAAAAGAACCACTATCCTTCTCAAACCAAGAATCCATTAGAGAGCTAAACACATAAAAGAGAAATCCTTTTTAAGGATGAACAGGCTTTGATTTCCAGCCTTATATTCCAGTTTCCACCACCTTTGCTTGGCAGATGGTGGTCAGTGCTAGACTTCTCCTCATCCAAAGCGTCTGTAACAGTCTCAAACTCCTCATGTCCTTTCACAGTATTAACTACTTCAGTTTTTTTAAGCCTTCACCTTTCCAAGGCTATCCCTTCCTATTTGTATTTTATTTCTGACACCTCTCCCTTCCCAGAAACGAGTCCTCCTCCTCCTCCAACATCCACTGAGGTTCAGATGTTGACATCCTGCTTTTTCCTCTGCCCATCCTGTTCCTTGATCTGAGCAACCTCCATCACCTTTATGCTGACAGCTCAAACTCCGTGTTTCTCCAAGAAGAAACTAATTTTAAATTTTGTGGAGGTGCAGAACATGCATTCAATAACTATCACTTCGCCCTCCATCCTCCCCTGAGACTTCATCGGCCTCCAATTATTTGTCTCAGCAGATAACATGATCAGGCCGCTGCTTCACAGCAGAGCTTCATCAGCAATTTGTCTCCCACTCTTCCAGGGCCATTTTAGCTACATATAAGTTGTGCTACTTCCACTTTGCAATAAAATTAAAACAAACAAACAAACAAACAACAATAAAAAAACCCCAATACCCGATGAGGAACACAGCTCTTTCTTATGACCTTTAAGTCACCTACTATACATTTTCCTAATGGCCCTGATGAAAACCATGTTCTCCCATCAAGCCTTTGCCAAATATCACTACTTGGCTATTTTCTTCCCCTGTTCTTTTCATTGTCTCTCTCTTTAAGCCCCTGAATTTAACTGTTTTTTGGCAACTCAGGCACAATTCAAGATATTTTTTTCCCCCCACTGCACGTAAAAGATGTAATTACAGTTGCTCACCTCCATTTTCTATCTACTAAGGATACATAAAATACCATTTGCCTGCTTGTTGTATTCGCCTTCAAGCTTTTTGGCTTTTATAGACAGCATTATTCCTAAGGATGTAATCTTTCTTCCCTTAGCAAAAAACCCCACACCAATGTCTCTTTGTTATAATATCACAAATCATTATTATTAGTCAACAGCACAAATGTCCACCAACTGACAAATGCACTTCTGGGGGCGGGGTGGGGGGGGAGTTGCTGAAGAACCATTTGCTTCAGAGTGGTTTCCTACTATTAGCTTACTTCATCTGCAAGTTGAAATACAGAGTGACCTCTCCATATGGCACTTTCAACATATGGAAAAAAAAATACAGATGCACAAATGTTTTGTACAAACCAGAGAGAAACTGCAAAGCATCCTTCAGCTCCGATTCATCTTCTTCGTACTGACACCGTAATGTTCCAAAGTTTGTATTTGATAATAACTAACATTTCTAAAGCACTTTTTCGGAATGCTGTTTTTTGAAAGAATGGACTATAAAGGTCTTCAGTAGTAAGCAAGGAGATCTTTCGTGGAGGAAAATGCCAGTTACTGATGCCTATCAGACAATCAAAGGTGCCCCTGTGTGGGCACGTACACTCTTGTTCTCAGACCAGACCTGTTGATGACTGAGCTGCTGCTTTCAGAGAAATTAATTTTTTTTTTCCTTCAAAATCCTTCAGAAAAGTTGTTTTGACTTTTTTTAACAATAATTCCAAAATATTTCAAATCATGTGAATAATGATCTCATGTTATTTAACCAATATATATCATAACATGGGTATAGCCATAGAGAGAATCGTCTTTTTACTTTCCATGAAAAGGAGAAAGGCTCAATACCATAAAATTAGAACCATATGGAGAAATAGCAGGATGGAGTTTAATAATATGTTCTAAAACCTGAAAAATAGACTTGATCTAAAAAAAAAAAAAAACCCAGCCTCTCAGACTACCTGATCCTCTGCCTTCAAGAGCTTAATACAAGAGATGTGTGTAGCCAGCTACTTTGTGATACATTAACACCCACAAGCAGATTAACAGACCTAAAAGCATGAATTTACTGCTTTCCTGGAGGCAAACAAAATCAGTTTCTTCCCAAGGTGTCGCACTCCCACTCCGCATCAGGGAATGGCCATCCCATGCACTGGCTGTCCTCTGCAAGCCCAACGTCCACCCCCACAACAACCTATCTCCAGCAAGGGTTGCAGTTTGGTGGTCTCCAAACAGCTGGCCCTGAAGGGTCCCAGATGGATGAAGTAAATCTCTGTAAGCCTCTACCGCAGTAACCAGGACATGCAGTTCCCACCAACTGAATTTCCAAGGTGGCCAACTTGAATGTGTCATAGGGATGTAAAAAGCTCCTGTTCAGGTATTTCCTTTTCAACAAGATAAAAAGCTTTCCTTGCAGTATGTTCTCCAGCTGAAAAAAAAACCAAAAAGGCACTGGTGGCAACACAAGCAGGTGACACTGGGAGTATATAATCCAAGCACAGAGGCTGTTGGGAATATTAATCCAACATCAAGAGAAGACGGCATGCCAGGACTTGGAAAGGACCACCAGCATCTGAGAACACCAAGTCCTAACCACAACGCAGTATGGCCATTTCATAGTAACCTTGCTCCAGCAGGAAAAGAAGAGTAGAAGCAAATGAAATGTAAACTCTGCAGAAAGTCAACTTGAAGAATGCAGGTAGTGTGTATTCCATCTTCTATTACGGCAACATCACTATATGCTTTATAGCTTATATTTTTTTTTTTTTACATAGATCTACCAATTAATAAAAAAGTTCCTTAGCAGCAGAATACTCAAACTGTAACTAGCTGCATGCGTTATCTCCTTCTCCTTATCTTCAGATGTTAAAATTGAGTTAATCTCTCAGCAGAAATGCACAGATTGCTGTCCTTGTAACATGTGCACTGTATCCCATACAAGCCTCATTGATGATACGTGATCACCAACCAGAGGAAACAGAATACTGCAGGATAATAAAAAATGGAGGCGCATGTGGGCCAGAAGAAATACTCCTTACTAATAAACTCAGAATCTTTGACATAAAAAAAAAAATATGTCCCATTTTCAAATAGCACTGGTCAGGGTACTTTACTGGCTGTTTCCCCACAGTTGTGTTCAAAGGGTTGATCCATCCTTTCCCCAACTGCTCCCACAAACACATGCTGTCCCTTACTGAATTTGGTAAGTCTACATGTGCTGCACTTCACCATCTGTTCTATTCCCACTTTAATCCAGCTCCCACCTGGCTGGCACGGCCTGAAGTCCTGTGACAGAAGATATCTGGGCACAGCAACCCAGGGCTCAGCTGGGAGCCTCCCATTGAAAGAGTGCCAACATTTCCTTGAATCCATCCTTCTTACTACACTCTCCCATACCCACCGCAACTGTGAAATCACTATTAATTATGCTCTTTCGCCTGACCCACTTATCTCGAAATAGCAGTATCTGAGATGGGCTAAAAACAGAAAAAAAAGAGGAGGGAAGCTGCATGTTTTGCTTCCTGGATAACTCCTCTTAGAAAAGCCAACTCTGTTCTGATTTTCTCCACTATTTTTTCCTCTTTCTTTCCTTGCTTCTTCAACTTCTCTTCTGTGTCTTCCTTTTGTTTCTCTCTGCAAGAAGAGGAATCAGGTTAGGAAAAAGGAACGATGGAGAACGCTGATCTAAATTGCTTCACATCTTCAAAAACGTGGAGAGAAAATGATGGGGCGTGGGAAGGGAATGGAGCCCTGTGGGTTTTCTTTTCCAGAGGTGACTTTCTCTTTGCTTCTGGCTCATGATTGAAGGAGATATGAGAGAATAAGAACTGCTGGAGATGTTGGCAAATATTGAAAAAGGAGAAACATGCAACTACAATTATTTGGAGAATAAGAAGTAAATGCTGAAGAGAAATGAACCCCACAAATACAGACTACAGTCTCTTTCCAGAAGGAAAAGGCTTTATTCAGTCTGAATCAAATCTGTTCATTTTTCACATTAATCCAAGCGTGGATTTCATATAAAATTCACAAATACGTGTGTCAAATACAGCAGTGTAGACCAGTTCAGATGCATCAGAAAACATTCTTTTATTATAAGAGGGAAGACACGCGGTTCTGCTTCCTGAAGGATGACCAAAAAAACCAGAAAGAAATAAAACCACGACCTTAATACTGTAACTAACAATGTTAAAATGTTCTTGTCTGCAAATTCTGAGGCACCACGATGCACTTCTTGTTTACACTGATTTTTGCAAGGACAATTATATAGATTAAAACTGACCCCAGCATTCTGCACTGTTGTCTGAAACAAGGTTCACTTCTGGTTCAGAAGAAAGGACCTTCATAATAAAAACAGGGTACACGAACACGCCTGGGCTCTGAAATACAGGTTTTGTTGCTGCAGCACGTGAGCCGTTTCCCAGGTACTCGAGCAGAAGGCACCGTGCTAGAGCTGCCAACAGAGATCCTCATTTCTCTCTAAAATGGCTAGCAAGTCTTTCCTCATCACCCTTGCAAAAACCGACACCAGAATGAGAACTGTTAACCTACCAACACTGAATGCAAATACAGAAAGTGAGTATTTATTTAAACATAAGCCGTTCTTGGGGCATCCTTTTGCGATTTTGTTTTCGTACGTGTGACCTTCGGGAAGGAAGGACATGTTCAAAGCCTCAGTCACTGTTCGTTTGCAGAGGTAATATCATTCGTGTAATAGCACGAGCACCTGATTATTTGCCTTCACCAACCAAACAGATCAGTGAAAACATTTCCTGTTTGTTTTTAACTCGTTCAAATTAGAGGTATCTTTCACCAAGTTAAAATTTTCAGGAGGAACAGGGTTTGCACTTAGTAACCTCTTCAGAAAGACACGGGAAATAATATTAAAAAAACCTACTATTTCTGCCTCCTGGTAGGCTTGTTGGAGTATTTTAAAATGGCTTTCTAAAATAAACCAACTCTTTCTCCTGCACAGATTTACCATCAGGGAACCAAATCCTGTCCTTATAAGGTTACAACAAAACAAAAGTCCTGAGAAGAAGTACAAAATCAAGTCCATTTTTTAACTGAGGAAACAGGGTTACTACGATACAGCAAAGTTTAAAATCAGTTTCTTCATAATTAGCAATAGTCAGATGCTTAAGAAAATAATCTTCCCAACTATCACCCTCTCGGCGTTCACCCTAAATCATTCCTCTCCATCTAGTTCAATCTTAAACTATTAGAGCTACAAAGCAGAGATTTTGTATCTACAGGCAGTATTCAGGCTTTACCCGCTGAAATATTTTTATACAGACAGACATAGTTACTTTTACCATTAAAGAATTCAGGCTGCTATGGCAAGGCAGAAATTACTTAACTTAGGCTGAAAGCACCGATTCTGACTCTATTAAAACCACAACGTACACAAAAAGAAAGGAAAAAAAAACCCAGGAGAAAAGATCTTAAGAAAAATTGAATCTAAAATAGTTTACAAGAATCTAAAATGATGTCTGCACTAAGCTAACACAGAAATCAAACTATTTGAAAAGAAAATCGATATTAGGATTAATGTTCAAGTTCTCTCCAAAGAAGGACAAAATGCACTAAAAAAGCTTGAAAAGCTGGGGGTTTTCTTTCCTATTTTATCAGATTTTTGCTGTGGATCTTACTCTGTCTGCATGAGAAGCAAATTGCTCTGAAGCGGAGCTGAACCTCACCCAAGGTTAACGGCAACACCAAACGCAGGCCTTTGACTTCAGTTTCCTTTTATAAAAAGAAAATATTACCAAAATACAAAAGAAACAAAGGATGCTGCTATGGCAGCTCGTAGGAGCACGTTACATTTCTGACGTCTGCAGCGTTCAAAGTCTGTGTAAGTAAACTTTAAAGGATATTGACAGAAGAAGTTATTTTCACCCTCTTTCATTATCCAACACTACAAGTTGAATCGTATATAAGATTTAACTGTATTACATACAAAAGCAGCGGCACACCAGTGAGCACTTCATTAATTAAAAGCCAGAAAAGGAAGTTTGCTAAACGAAGCAAATGTTCTTATCACTCCTATCTATATTCATTAAAACTGACAAGAAACCAAATATCACCATCTGTCTACTTGCAATAAAGACACTAAAAACAGCTCCGGGGTAGAAGAATAATATAAAGTATAAAACTGCAGTTTTTCAAGTTTCAGTTTTAAATGGACAAGAGAGAAACTGATGTCAGACGGGGGAGAATAAAGAATGACAAGGAGCTCATACACTAGACTGGAAAAGAAATTACATGTTTTAGAATATAAACTGAAGCCCCTTCAAAATATCACAAAACAAACAACGAACCTAAAGTTTCCTTTGTATTTCTCATTCAGATCAATGGGTCCGCAAAAGCCCAATTATTGCAACAGCAGCTTATTTGCCTATTTGGTAATAGCTGCTACCAAAAACATTCTGAGAATTTTATTACGCTACATAAACTGCAAAGTTTTAATGCTCAAGCAAGTCCCAGGAAACACTTCTGCAGCTTTATTACGTACTGATGCACTGTCTTTATATTTACAAGAGGGTTTTTTTTAATTATTTGTATATTTGGATTTTGCTTGCAAGTCAGCAACTCAGTATAAAAGTTGACTAAGATTTGATGAAAGAAAGATGATCACGGAGGTACTAACTTAGGTCTGAAAAAACCACCACGCTCACACCAGCGGTTGCAGAGGTCAACCGAAGGTCACTGATTTAAGGTAGTTTCCAGCAGTTGTGCAATTTCTACCTTCTAGTAATCACCCTTTTTTGCACTGCAGGAGAGAGGAAAGGAAAAACAACTAGATGGTAATAAGATATTTAATGACAGAAATGAAAATAAACTACTGCTCACATTTTCAACAGCAAAGCTCTGTGTTGTTAATTCTGCACCATACCCCAGCTGCATTTTGCATAGCAATGAAAAGCGTTTCCAGTTCCCCTCAATGCTGCATAAAATATTAGCTCTATAGTCACAGTTTTAAAGACTAAATAAGGTTAAAGTAATTTAAGGCTGCGATAAATGCAAAAAAAAAAAGAAAATGCATTGTTAAAACTTCCACCCGGCTCCCAGCCCCCTGTTGTGCCTAGGTACCGGAGCACATATGGTGCGGAGCAGATTTCTGTGGTACCTACAGGAAGCATAAATGGGGTTATGGGAGGAGGAGCAACCCGAGTTAAAGACCAAATCGAAGGCTTATTGATTCTTCTTCTTACGTTCCTCTAGAACGGTTCTCTCTCTTTTTTTTTTTTTTTTTTTGGGGGGGGGTCGTTTAATTTTGTTTCCCAAGAACAATAATTCATACACATAAAATGGCTCTCATTAATATTCTATGAGAATGCTTTTTTAGACTCAATACAATTACAGCACAGCAATTATTATTCTTCAGTTAATACTTTAACAATACTAACAGACCCATTAACAGCTCAGCACAAGTATGAGAGGCAATTAAGAAACAGAAGTGTAGGACTATTTCTGTTTACTAAAGAAACCACAACAAAATTATAGAAGGTCATAAAGTCCGAGCGTAAAAAGTTACTGTAAACGGAGGTGCAAATGTGCCATCAGATTCCTCTTTGATTCTGAGGAATCTTCTTTTGAAAGGCAAGTCAATCTATGAGGACATAGAAATAGCAAAATTCTTTAAGTGAAGGTTGAAATTCAAGGGTAAACTCTCTTTTACGTTAAACATATAACATCAAAATACAGCACATCCATTATCTGTCCATGTCAATGAAATCACTGGGATGTTTAGAGAGGACTTTGCAAAGCTGGTAGGCAAATGTGGAGATATGTATCAGAAGAGAAAATACAAAACCATCCATAAAAATTTCCTCTGTATGGTTTAGAAACGCATCCTCCAGACTGAAGCTGGAGAATGTTTGTTTATTCTAAAAGGCTTGGATGATACCTTTTAAAAAAAAAAAAAACACGAAAGAAACATTGTTGCGATGGGGGGAAAAAGGCAACATGTTGACATGTTAGCTTTATAAACCTATTAATAAAAAGCTACATAGTAACAAGCAGATGCCAGATTATTATATTTTTTAAGTTTTTATTTTACATACACCTTGTTAGAGCTCTTATTTTCCTATTGAGAGTAGAAACAGTGGAATTTGCATTTCATTTTATTTACTAACAGGAAGCGTACAAGGACTCGGGTTCTTCAGGAGCACAGATAATCAGCGGAAAAGGTAAACTTCTTTGAAGAAAGAGCGAGCACAATTCACTTCCTGCCACAGTAACAACAGGGTGTAAATCAAAGCACCTTCTATAGCACATATTTGGGAAATCCAGCACCAGACTCCAGGCTCCCTGGATCTGAGAGTGCCAGGCTGGGAAAAACCTGCTGGGGAACTGAGAAAGCACCAATTGCCTATAATCCTCTTAGAAAGGTAAATGAAATTCAATCCTGACATGCATCATATTTTTTCCTTCAATTACATGAAACTTTTTTCTAATATAATATACACAATACTATCAATACTATTAACTTATAATAGGTTTATTTGTATACATATCAAAATATCAATTTATTTATGACCACTCTGTATTTTTTTTTTTTTGTTTATCTTGTACCTACCTTGTCTATGACCTGAAAAAATTTCCTTTGCCTGGTATTTACCTAGAGATGAAGCTATCCTTTCTGTAAGGTCACACTTTTCTCTGGTTCTACCAGCCCCCCCTTGCTCATAGGATTATGTACACTGTGCTTAAATTCAAGATGGTTTTTGCCCTTTTATACTCAAATGCATCATCTTCTCTTCATCCTGATACGTACAATAAAACCTGACTTTGTCAAGTTTGATACTAGCTTGCAATATGACTTATTTTGGTGAGCAGATCGCTGTGACACCTCCTCATCCACAGTAACACCTCCTCACTGGTATTATTCTTGAATTCACTTTAGACAGTCAATAACAGTTTTCCGTACAGCTTTGTAAAAGCTGCCTAAAAATCTACTTTTAAGAAGTGAATGCTAAAGCATTCACAACATCCTAGTCACAACGCCTTCATGTCTGTTATTTAAAGTACAGCACCATTACATCTGTATGCCAGTAATGTAAGGCTCATCACGCTTCTGCTCTATAGCATTAAAAAAATAAGAACAAGTCCATCCTAGGTCTACCTTTTAATCCACACAAAGACAAAATAATTTATTACTATTTACATTGCTTTAAGTATTTTCAAGTTGCTATTTAGATGGCCTTGGTAGTAATGACTGCAGCAAGCTGGAACAGGTTTGCCGCAAAACAGAACGCAGGCTAGCACTAAAAATAAAACCTGGGTGCCTTGAAGCCTGGGAAAATTATGGCAACACTACAAGGGATTCAGTGCAAACCCGCAGAAGATATTCCCTACACATACAACTCTTCTTGTCCATTAATTTGAATGGACAGATGTTTACAGACTGAGAATAATCCAGAGCTTCTACAGGTTGCTTTGACACTCCCATAGCTCTCGTTCCCCTTTCCCATCTGTTTCGTCTCCCACACTTCATTGTTCTGCCCTCTAACATCTTTCTTGCCACGGACCAGGCTCAGGCCAGCTTTCTCCATGTCCTGGTTATGCCCTACTCTCCCCTGTGCCCAAATGATGTGATGCAGGTGATGCCAGAAAATCCATCAGAGCAGGGTCTCAGCAAGCTCCAGCACAGGAGGCCCCTACCTCTTGGGTAACAAGCCAACCTTTTTCTGCCATTTCTATGTACTATGCAGTAATATAGCCCCTTTTTTTTTTCCTTTTTCCCAGTCTATCCCATTATTTGTTCCTATTTTACGTACTATCCATTACTTTTCAGGGTTTTTTTTCCTCTTTTATCCTCCTATCGCTATCGTGGTCTCTAAGAGAAAGCCGAGGCTGTTAAGTACCACACATCTGTCATTTCAGCATTATGATTAGAAAGCAGATTCTAAAAATCCTGGTACCACCATAAAACTGGTAAACTAAGAAATCTGCCCTTAGATTTTATCACTTTATCACTGTTCTTGTACCCTTGCCTAGATACCTGCTGCTGATCACCATCAGAGACAAGGTTTTGGATTAGACACGCTCGATCTGAATCGGTATGGCTGTTCTTACAGATTTATTGCTAAAACAAGTGTTTCTGCCGGACCTGAGGAAATCAGCTAGAGGTAAAGTTACAGACTCTTGCATTTTACTACAAGTAGCTTTGCTGCGTAGAAGTCCCCGATTTTATCATCTACATTCTTTACACTGCGATGCAAACCGAGTTAATTCTGGTGACAATCAGCACATATGTAAAGTATTCAGGTATTTTCTTTGATAGTGGTAGGAAACGTTAAGCATAGGAAATTTTGCACAAAATATTTTTCACCTGCTGAGAAATATGGGTGGAAATGCTTTGAACATGATTTCGTTAAAAGCATCATCCTTATTACCATAAGAAAGAAAAACTATTTGTTGGGAAGTAGCCACCATTTAAGATATTCCGTGTTGTTTTCCAATGTTATTTTCCCAGAGACACCGAGCAGGATCAGGTTTTGTGGTTTGGGTGGGGTGGGGGAGAAGGTTGTTGATGTTTTGGGAAAATCTACCTAAATCTTGCTTTGTTTGCTTGCTCACGGATCCTCAGCTACAGCAAGAACTGGCTACTGGAAGACCTAACTTCAAAGGCCAGCTGCAGGGGAGACTGTCATTATTTGATCCACTAAATCTACAACTTAATATTTATTTAAGTTTAAAAAACTTAAAAAAAAAAAAATATTCCAACGAAGCAGCAGAAGGTTCCCTCAACGGCAAAGTCCCACTGTCCAAACGCTTCCAACCATATACCCACCCTTGGGTTCCCGGTCGAAGTAAAACTCCACTCCTCCCTACCAGTTTTATCTCGCCAAATTCAGAGCAGGAGGAAAACACTGAGAGGACCAGCATCCCAAGGACCCCACCACAGGTGGAGCACTGGCACACGCTGGCAGCGCTCCCAGGAGCCAGCTCCCGCAGTTGGTTGTTATTAAGGAACGCAAACACTTCTGCACTCCAGTCAGAAATATTCGGGGGCTCTAGCACATGAACAACAACTCAATAATCACATTTCCTTCTCTCTATCATAAAATAAACACTCTGAGATAGACTCTTTGTATTTATGTCCTTTCAAAAGAATTTAGGAATGGGGGTGCAGGGTCAAATAAAACCACAAGTAAAGTGCACGGGTTCAAAATGTGCAGTAAATACTTTTGAAAGCAATGTTCTCATCTGGGAGTATTGCAACAGATGTTTATCATGAGCTACTGCAACAGTTAATCCCACTCCGAGCCAGATTAACTCTTTGCCATTGGAAACAAGCCTTTTTTCCACAGGCAGCCTACAGAAAACAAGGGGATGTGCCAGAACTACTGACAACAAGCAGTTAACTGAATAAAGGGGGGGGGGGGGGGGAAAGAAAGCCATAAAGCCCAACCAAATAAACCAATGTCTGGCCCAAAAGACTTAGATGAACAGGTGTATGTGTGGGTGGGAGGGGGGGGGAGGAATAAAGAAAAAATATTTAAACAAAGCCTCCACTGTCACTCTGGTCAGTGAAGTGGGTACACACAAAATGAGCCAAACACCGGTTTTGAACAATTCAGCAAATAATGGATTTTTTGTATTTTTGGAGAGGATAAGAAATATTATTATTGATCTTGGTTTTCAAAGTGTGGTACCAATATATCACAGTAACAACTCAGAGGTTATTCTATTTAAAGATATTATGAGTAAGAATGAAAATAGGAAGGTACAAAACTACAATAAAATATGGACATTCAAACAGCAATTCAATGTTTGGAAACATTACAGTATTTCAAAATACTAAGGATTTTAAAAATCTATCTTAGGTATCCATACATGAAACAGTGGTAGCCTACTAGACTACTTTCCTCTTTTTTCTTCTTTTTTTTTTTTTTTTTTTTTAAATGAGTAATTTAATGGCAGTTTTTTAATTTTTATGTAACTATTTACAGCACCTATGTAAGCAATCTGGTATTTACTCCTTAAACATACAAATGTAAATCACAGTTTAAAGCATCGTTATTTAAAGCTGAAATCGCAACTTCTTAACGGGTGCAAATCAGACCCCTGTTTGCAACCTTTCCTGAAGGCAAGTGAAGGGCAAGTAAATCACTGCCCAGAGCTAATCCCTCTACTCCTGATTTCACAGACATTTAATTTTGGGAAATCCTTGAGCATACATTGGTCCCATGAAAAGAGTGAGCAGTCCAAGAGAGTCAGGAGAAAGCCCTTCACCATCCTGAGGAGATCAAGCAGAAGAGGTGAGTACACCGTGTTCACAATGCCTTTGCCTGAGCAACACCTACGGCTCCCACATCCCTGGGACCACGCGGTGCCGTGGCCGCACCGGGATCCGTGTAAAACTGCTGGGAAGCAGAGCTGGTCCGAGGATTTACAGCTTGCACAGCTTGCAAGGCTACACACAATTCTCAACTGAGGCACACACCTTCCCCTTCGTATGCCCAGCTGCAGTAACACAAGAATGAGTCGCAAATTCTGGAACCTTTGCTCTAAACTTCCTTCCTGACTCAAGAAAATCGCAGCTTGCTGGTTGTTGGTTTTGTTTTGTTTTTTTTTTCAAACAGAGAGAAAAACAAATGCCAATCTGTCAAGTGTAAAGACAATCTAAAGAGGTTTTGTTTATTTAATTGCTAGACAGAACAATAAATGAATAAAAAGCTGTAGGAAGTCCTTAGGACTCCACAGTATTTCTGCTGGTAATGCAGAACAAGATTTATTCTTGGTATTACTCCTAATCAACAAAAGCAATGGCAAATATTATCAGTCCTTTTATATTTGATGAAGAGATTGATGTTATTTATTCAAGAAAATCTTTATAAATATTCCTCCTATTGTAAAAATACTGATGGCCACAAAGCCATGTGCTGGCAATCACCTCTTCCCAGCCCCTTCATCCCTAGCTAAAGGCCACTGGAACAGCCACCCATTGGTTTGTTGACTAAAGTACAAAAGTTTGCAGCTTGTTTTGGTTTTCGCCCACAGATATCAAACGTCATAAGTGCTGAGAGGAAGGTTTTGTTTTCTAAATCTTCAGTATTCCAGAGAAAAGTACTGACATTACATTCTGCAAGTCTTGCCAAGAACGTCTTTTGTGTTCACAGCTTCAGTGTTGATGATAAATTTTGAACATTAACAGTACAAAGTATGATTTAAATCAAAGCCTAAATCATAAATGTAAAAGTAATTTAAACTAGTGAACTGGAAACTTGATTTAAATAATTTCATTTTGCAAATATAGTTCTCCTAAAGAACTATTTGCTTTCAATGGTTGTTAGTTCTTGCTGAGTAGGTAAATAAACTATATGCATCTATTTAAATGATTATGAAGCCTAATACACTCTAGAACTTTTATTTTCACATTTTATTAAGTTGACAATTTACTAAGCAATTATTTTGTTTAGCTATGATTCCTAAGTGCTTCAGAAATATTTCGTAAGTCCTAAAGCACCTTTTATTATGATGATTATTCCCATTTTATAGAACACTAAACCAAAGAAGAGATAATTAACTAGTTTGGAGACTTTCCTTCACCAGATTAAACTTGCTGTAAGATAACATGATTGATCTCCACTATAGCAGCGACCTGTTGCACATAATTTTTCACTCTGACCTAGCAAACATAATAATTTGCAAAGATCAGTAAGAAAACAATTAGCAGAAAAGCCTCAGGAGGCGGCAGCAGAAGGCTGGGCTAAGCATGTGTACACGAATGAGGAGGTTCTGCTGGATGGTTTCACCAACATAGAACACTTGGTATTATTTTTACTTCATCTTCTAAAATTTGGATGTAAAGGTAACACACAGCACAGTCTGCTGCTATTCTTCACGACAACACAGCTTGCTTTACGAACAAGCTCAATTATTTTGCCATGAATAATCGCGGCAAACCTTGCAGTGAGCATTTAGATAGATTCTACAGCCCAGATGAATTGTCACACCATACTTTCCAAGTGGTACAATCTCTAGTTTGAGTACTCATTTCTTAATATTGTGCCTCAAAATCTGCAGGATGTCGCACCAACAGCACTTACTGTGAATGTTGCAGAACAGTTCCCATGTACTGAATATTGCATATCCCGACGAGCCAGCTGGGTTGAGACCTTACATATTACACAGCTTCTGCCCCGAGGGACAGTGCCAGACCTGAAACATTTACTAGTCAAAGACAGGTGATGTATGCGAAGTGGGAGAAGTGGTACAGAATTATTTTTAAGGTTTTTCACAGTCTCTCACCATTGTGCCCATTTTCCACTGGTATGAAAAGCTACTGGTGCCCCAACTTGGCCCATGCTAGGAAACTGCATCCTTCCTAAAACACCTCCTGATCTTTCCCCTCAAGGCATGTCTTACCGAGGAGGAGCATCAATATCTCTCAAGCTACTTTGTCCTCCTGTAAACTTGCTTTTGCTGTGATGCTTACAGAGATTTTACCAGTTAGATAATGATGATCATCTCTGAGCTGTGCCGGGAAGGGCAAGAGGCAGAACACCAAGTGCTGGAGGAAAATGAAACAATGAAAGACACAGTGGGCCATGATGAGACAAATGTGCTAGGTGTAACCTTATAAAATGCCACCTCTTCCCTTCTGCCTGAAACCCTAGCCATCGTTAAGGGGGTGACCACTAATGGGCATGTAGAGGAGGAGGGTCTCGAGGAGACAGCCCATCACTTTGATGATGAACCCCACCTCTTGCAAGGTCTAGCTGGATCCATCCATCTCCTCATCTTCAGCTTCAGGAAATAAAGTCCTGTTCTCTTCAAAATAAATTATCATTGCATGTGCCAGACCCCAAATCCAACCCCACTGGGGTGCCACATGTGCAATCCATTTTGGTTTTTCTTTAGCTTGGGAATTAGACGGACAAGGAGACACCACAGGGAGCGAGAATGGGATGAGCCAGTTACAGGTCAGGGACCTTGCTGCCCCTAAGACAGTCATCTTCCTAAAATGAAACCGAAAGAAGGTTTTATACTGAAAAACATCTGAATTTCCTGCACAAGTTTCCCAACAATATATATCAAGCGAATCACTTCACTGCCCAGGTTGCCCATCCCCGGCGCAGCCTGCCGTGATGCTTCAGACACGACGCTGCTGGTCTGCGAAGTGAGTGGGTTCCGATGGGAACGCCGGCCCCCAGAGGCAGATGTTGTGTAAATTCATATTTCATAAACACAGTTAATTGTGACAAGAGGGCTATAAAAATCCTTGTACCGCTTAAATTATTTCTCCACTTAGAGCAACTGTACCACCAGAAAATGTTACACATTGCACTTTATACTGAACTGGCAGTGCTGGATGATGACATTACAGCTCTATTAAATAACAGATATAAAAATCACAGATCTTTAAAAACTGCAAATTAATTTTTCTGCTATCATTCAACATAACCATTTAAAAACAAACATGCCATGCAATTGTCATTAAAAGTTTTCCAATCTAACACTGTGTGTTTAAATATGAAAATTATACTTTTTGCAATAAACATTGCTGCTATCAGGCAAAAGTGCTACTATAACTCACATCACTATTAGACAGAAACTACCACCTAAAAGAGTCAATAATCCCTCATGCTTTGCCAAGGAAATAGTCTCTCTCCATCCAACAAAGTCACAAGGAAAAAAAAAAAACCACAAACAAAAACCACCAACAAAACAACTAAACGATACTTGCTAAAACTTTGATACTTTGATGCAGGCACATAGGTAAGTAAAAGATAAGTCATTAAGAGACTGTTTTTTAATGAGTTCATGGTTTATGCATTTACTGATGCTGATCCTTCAGTAACCTACCTTTAGCAGATTCATTGTATCCATATGAAACTCCTTGCCTACACTAGAGTCTAAGTTGTTACCCAACTCATATATTTTGGGGGGGGAAGAAAGAAAGAAACCCCCTTCCTCGAGTTTTAATTTTTGTAGCCTGATTTTTTATGTTTCATTATTTAAAGAAAATATTTATTAAGAGTTTATTATCTATTTATATTTGGAAAAGATATGTTTTTAATAACACAAGGTGGAGACTTTTCCCCTTTTTTAGGGAATAGCTTACACTTGCTAACATTTACCAAGTTAAGTGCAAGGGTAAGAAACAACAAGGTTTCCTTCAGCCCTGTGGGGCCGTCGGATTTGTGCATGGTACCAGAGAAGCGACCGGGTACTGTGCGAGAGGGAAAGAAAAGGCTTCATCTGCTCGCTCTCTCTCTCTCTCACCTGCCTGGGTGAGAAAACAAGCAGGAGGCGCGGAGGGGTAATTCAGTTCTGCAGCACTCGCGTCATCTTTCATATTTCTGTTAGCACCACAAGCAGGCGACGCCTGCCAGCCTGGCTGCAGCACTTTGTTTACATGCTATTAGAAATCAGAATTTGCTATTTAGGCTAAAGAAGTCTCAGTAGGTATCAACTAGGCATAGACATTATTCTGCCCGTTTTCTCAGGATGCTCTGGGAAAGTTGATATAAAATAGGAAAATTATGCATGCTATTATATAATGAAATCAAAATACAATAAAATGTAGGCATGGATATTTCTACTTTTAAACAGTAGCTACTGAACTGTAGCTGGCTTCATTTTAAAAGTACATATCACTTGCATAAATAGTATTTATTTCATAATAAAAAAATACTTTCTACATAGCTATCCACATTTCTCATATTGAAGTATCCACAACCATTTGAATGTAATGCACTGCTGAATTCAATTAAAACTCCCTAGACATCTATCATTTTAGACCACCTAAGTGATTTGGGTAGACAATCATAAATCTGCGGGTATGCCCCATTTTTTCTAGGAGCTGACAAATCACCGGTGACGCAACAGGTGCCATTTCCATTCAACATTATTTTTTACGAAAAGGCTGACCCTGGCACAGTCCCTGTCAGTGGTCGGGCTGCCAGTGCACCCGTGGGTGTGTGGGCGAGAGGCGAGGACCAGTGAAGCTGCAGCATCGCAGCTCCTCCGGCTGCAGAGGTGCAGGGGCTGCTCCAGCTCAGTGGGGCCAGACCGAATTTCTTCCATCACTCCCCAGAAAAACCTTTACTGCTTCAGGCTAGCAACAAAAAAAAATGAAGTTTTCAGGCCTAGCAATAGGCCTGTACCCATAAGCATCCTTTTGTCTCTATAACACGCAATAAGGCGTTAACAGCATCACCAGCAAACTCAGGTGTAGATCACACTGACTTCGCTGGCAGCACCGCTGATTTTAACCCAAAGTTCTACATGGGGCACCTTAAAGATTCAGTGGGAATTTTATTCAAAAGAAACATTCAGGCACTGATTTTTAACCTGCTCAAATGAGGAATTTGTATCTAAAATTTCCACTGTTCACTTGTATCACAGAAATGATCATGCAAATATACTAGAATTTCAAGTACTGCCTCCAGCTGGGGATGCCACACAGTATATTTAAATTTCTAGCTAACTACTAGATGGCACAGAAATCACGCATCCCAACCGTAACCGCTACGTTACTCAGGCAAAATACCACAGAGAAAAGTTGCAAAATCTGTCAGAAGATTTTTTGTGTCGTAAAACATGTCTCATACAGAAATAACTTTTGCCAGGAAAACCACTAGGAACCTCAGAACTTAATAAGGTGGATGCAGTTTTAATATGAGATGAAATACACAGTAGAAATATAATCAAGGCAGTTGACTGTAAAAAGACTCGTGAAGAAGAGATGAGATTAGATGTAGTGCAAAATAATACAGAGCCAAATTTGTCCCTGAACCATATAACAGATTTACAAGACAAGATAAAAATGGAGGGTATTTAACTTCGTGTTTGTTATTTTAAACTTAAACCAAACAAAATACGTCCAGATAACAACACATCATCACGGCCATTCCCAATTATGCGTAGTCTCAGACTAAAAGGGAAACGGATATTTAATGTTTAGCAAATACACAGAAATAACTTATGGGACAGAGCCAGGATTTTCAGCAGGGACCCGCCGACGGCCCGAGCCGACTCCGATTTACTTTTCTGCCCTTCGACACACGCACGCAAACCTCAATTTTTAAAACCAGAGAAAAACCCGCAGCGCAAAACTCCGCGCCCAGGAAAAGTTCACGCGAGCCCGGCGGCCACCCAAACCCGCCCAGCACCAGCCGGACGGGAGAGCCCAGCCCGCGCAGACACACTCCCCCCCTCCCCCCCCCCTCCTCCCCGGTTTAAATAAAATTGAAATAAAATCGGTGACTCCAGCAGCGCCGGTGGCATCGGGGGACCCGGTGGGCAAACTTCTGCTGAGAAACGGCCTCTGCGCCCCCCACCCCCGCAGGGACACGCACACACCCACGCACAAAGAACACCTTCCTACCCCCCAAAAAAATAAAAAATAACCCCCTACCCCGAGGGATGCTGTGGCAGGCAAGGGGTGGCCGCTGGCGCTGCCCCCCGCCCCACGCACCGCCTCCCCACCGCCCCCCCGGCACCCCGCCCCACGCACCGCCGGAGGAGGTGGGGCGGGGGAATAAAAATCATAATTATTAAAAATAAGATTAAAATAACAAAATCGATCCGGCCCCGGCGCGGAGCGCAGGGCCGGGGGCGCCGAGTGCCCGCCGCCCCCGGGCAGGGTCGGGGACCCCCATCCACCCACCTTGCATCCCCGCCGCCGGCTCCGCACCGGAATACGCCGCCGCCGCCGCCGCCGCTGCTGCTACTGCTGAAAATACGGGGCAGGCGGGCGCGACCAATCGGGGCGGAGAGCCGCCCGCCCGCAGCCAATGGCGGCCGCCCGCCGCCGGCCCGCCGCCAACCACAGCGCAGCTCATTACCCGGCCGGCGGCGGGGCGGGGCGGGGCGCGGCGCTGCCGCGGAGGTGGGGAACGTGCTGCGGGACCGGCGAGGGGGTCGGGAGCCCGGCACCCGCCCTGCCCTCCCCGCTCCTCCCCCCCCCCATTTTTTCCCCTTTTCTCCTCTATTTTTTTATTTTTTTTTTTTCTCTCTCACCCCCCTCTTTTTCCTCTATTTTTCCCCTTTTTTCTTTTTCTCCCCCTTTTCCTCTATTTTTTCCCTTTTTTCTTCCCCCTCTTCCCTTTTTTTTCTCCTTCCCCCTTTTTCTATTTTTTCCTTTCCCCCCCTTTTTCCTTTTATTCTCCCTCCTTTTTTCCTTTTTCCCTCCCTTTTTTCATTTTTTCCATTTATTCGCCCTCCTTTTTTCCCCTTTTCCCCCTTTTTTCTCCCCCCTTTTCTATTTTTTCCCTTTTTTCTTCCCCCCCTTTTCTTTTTCCCCTTTTCCCCCTTTTTTCTCCCCCCTTTTCTATTTTTTCCCTTTTTTCTTCCCCCCTTTTTCTTTTTCCCCCCTTCCCTTTTTCTTTCTTTTTCCCCCCTCTCTCCTTTTTTCTTTCCCTTTTTTCTTTCTTGGGGGTGGGGAGAGGAGCTTTTTCCAGATTCTTTTGCATACCCCTCCCCAGCATATATCATATAGACCAAAACCTTTGGGAACTCCCCGGGGAACTTGTTCTGAAAGGATGCCCCTGTGTAAATCAACACTGATTGCTACCAGCACCAAAGACTATTATTTTAGAGAATACAGAAAGATGAGGGGATGAAAAACCCAACACAATTTAGTCCAGCTAAAATCTGAGGTTCAGAAGAGTATCCATTTAGCCACTGTTTTTTAATAAAGTGATACACAAACACATTGCACTATTAGAACAGAGAACAGGCTCGTAGGGTGCCAAACCCAGCCTTTAAAAATACCAAACCAAAACCAGCAGGTGTTTCAACCACACAACTTCAGCATGCAAAGTTTTATGCTGTACCACCACTGCAAAATTACTAGCCAAGTAAACTTTCTTATGAAGTCCAACAAATTTGGAAATAAATATCTGCTTTACTAAAAAAAAAAAAAATATTAATAAACTATTGAATGCATAGTCTTATTTTTTAAAAGAAATTGAAATTCGTTAACATTTGTTCATTAAAAATAAACTTTCCAGTCAACAAAACTCATGACTGCTGTATATTACAGCAGCAAACTATCAACTGTAGAAGAGGGAATAAAAAAGCTCAGAATTTTCTTTTGTTTTTCCAGTCTAGTGACCCTGTTAATTCCTAAATTTAGAGTGAACTAAAATAGTCTGAAAATCTGCGCCTCCCATTTCTAATGTTGTACTCCTTCTGACCTCATCCCCAGCATTTAAAATCACTAAATTGTGTTTGCTGAAAACTCTTGTCTGAACAGGCCACGTTATTAATTTGTTCATAGCGTTTGGCTAATATAGGATAATACATGCCGTGAAGTGATAAACCTGATATCAACCCAAGTCTTGATGATAATTTACCGGAGAAAGCTTTTCTTTTGCAGATCAAGAAAGACTTATTTCTAAGGTGCCCCAAGAGCCAACAACTCTGTGGTGCTACGAACTGCTGACAGGCAACCAATAACTGTGACAAATTATACATTCATGGCATCTGCAACAATCGATAAACTGACTCACCAAATTAATAAAATATAGATCACAAAGCATACATTTTTATTAAAGAAAAATTTCATGATAACCAAGTAATGTGGATGCTTCCAAGCATAAGATTAAATTACATGCTGAGCAAATCTGGCATTTTGTGATAAACTGTGAAAATAGTCTTTGCAACAGCAACTGAGGAAGAACATTGCTGACATAGTCTATAAACATGTTTTATAAAGCATAACCAAAAGTAACCAAAAAAAAAAAAAAATCATTGAAGTGGTGGTTAGAGAATTCACTACCATATCCGCAATAATTGCTTTCTAGACTTCTCCTTGCTTTGTAATTTACTCCTTCAAATATGCTGCTGATTTTGTGTTAAAAGTAATAAAAACAGATTACCTACACAGGGGAATATTTACACCAAATTAATTCCTTAACTAGTCAGACTTCAGCAGTCGTCATTATTGGAGTACTCAAAGATTTCTAGTACAATTAGGAGGATGAAAATTTTACTTGAATACATGAAGGCAAGTGTCTTACCTGAAAGATGGACATTCTTTATCAAAACTTTGTGCCTGCTGAGTAACTTTAAATATTTGCTTGAACACAATGGATCCCATTGGCCTTGAAGGTCTGAAGCTATACACGTGGTTATGTATTTTCCTGCATGGATATTTTCCACTACTGAGAAATGCATCCAGAAGAGCTTTTTCAACTCCATGTAACGGCATCAGAGAAGCCATTCCTTCCCCAGGGAGGAAGACAGAGCATTTCTTATGGCAAAGGCTTTACTTCTGGGAAGAACGCACTTGGGCACATCCTCAGTCTCCATTACCCTGGTTAGGTTATTGCTAGGACAGCTTTGAAACACGTCCTAAATAAAGTATTTAAAATACTGAGATCCTGTTTATTGAAGTTCGCAATTATTAGTTCCTGAAATGCCTGGGTACTCGGTCTCTACAGGCTAACTATGCCACATCGACAGCATTAGAAGGCTGTCCAAAAATTAGTTTTAATCCTCTAAAATGTCAGATACGTAGTGCTCTCAGGCAGCCTTCACATGACTGAAGTCTTGTCAGATCTTCTAAATATTTCTTTTATAGTAAAACACCCAGCATTTCCTGGAAGCGCACTTTCATACTTGCAGTGAGTATTTTACATCCATAATGTTTAGCCACTGTCTGAACTTCCATGGATTTCCTAGCTAAAGGCATAACACAAGGTCTTTCCTGTCCTTCTTTCTAGCTAATAAATAATGCAATCTTAATTCTGAAATGCTGTCATGAAACAAAAATCAAATAAAGCCTAAGTAATAAAAAATCTGTTTATACTAGATCCATTATGAATTGAATTCCTTTTTTAAACAAATGACATTTAATAATATATTAAACACGTAAACAGGAAGACATTTGAAGTTATAATTCCATCAGCTCTTTCTCGTGACATTCATCTTCTCAAAGGCCATATCCATACTTCAATCTAATCATTTCTAGACCATTGTTATTTTTAAGTTAATAAAAAGACATAGTTCCTTAAAAATGGCTTACTACTTCGATAAGCTGCTGTCTTCCCCAACTATGGCAACCTAGATCAGTTTTAAAAAAAAAAAATCTATTCATATTATTAGCAACTGGAAATTTATTATAAAATGTTATTTTCTTTCAGAATGAAGTATCTTTATTTGGAAAATATATCCAAATATTCCTACTTACAAACCACCACTTTTTTCCATATTTTACAGATTTTTCTGTACAGTGATCATTTCATTTACTAAGAAAATACCGACATTGCTATGAATCTTTTCAGTCACCAAAATGCGACTACAGATAGCAGCAATGCATATTTTAGGGAAGCAGCAAACAGGACCAGCTTCAGAATTACACCCACCGCCCTCAAGATAAGATGAGGCAAGAGCGTTTTCTCCTGCCATAAATTACCACTCCCTCCTATCAGCAATTATTTAACTTTCAAAAATAGCTGCAACGCAGACAAATTATGAGCTATAATTACGCAAATTTATCCCTGATAAATGACTGCATACATGCATATATGTATACCTACTTAGTCTATTCTAAAATGTATCTGCATGCATAATGTTAAGTATTATAATCAAATATACCAGGATATCTTTACCTTATTGCCCAGGATAACAAAGTTTCTACCCTAAATATCTGTAAGCCATTCCACTGGTCCAAAAATGCCCACTACTGCTTTTTATCTGTATGGTACCAGTCACTTGACCCTGACGTATCTTCTAATAAACCTTCCTCCTTCCCAGACAACAGCATGCACACCTAAGTTCACAAGAGCTAAAACGAGCACCATCCACGCTCCCAGAGAAAGGCAAAAAAAAAAAAAAAAAAAAAAAATCTCTCTCTCTCTCACTGAGTGTGACACACAGGCTGCATCAGATTGAGAAGTCCATACTCTGAAAGAACTTGAAGCCTAGAAGTATTCGAAATACTGTACATAGTTGGCCTGTTCTTGGCTGTTGTAGGATACACCACATTGGGCCAGATGGTGCTCACGGTCTGATCCGGTTCAATAATCATTTTATTAAGTACTTCAAGACCAAGTTGCTTCATTCTTTTCTTGGAAATTGGAATTATTGAATATCTTAAGCCACTCAATGAAAAGCCAATTAAAATTTGACTACTCCTGCACTACTATTCTGACACAAAGCAAACACCTTCTGCTTTGCCAGGAGTCTCGGTAGACCATTGTTTCTCCAAAGAACCAACATTTCTGCTAAATCGTTATGATGCTGCAAAGCACTGCCTCTCAAACAAATAGCTGCATTTCTCTTGTTCATACACCCCATTATCCAGATATTCATCTTAGACATGGAGTAAGACTGCAGATCTTTAACAGCAGCACTGTTTTAAGGGCATTGTTTTAACTTCCATAGCTCTTCAGAGCCTCTGGTCCTACCTGCGTGGCTTTAGATTTGGCCATTTACATCCCAGAGCCTGTTGGGTGAGGGAAGGCAGGTTGTACGGGAGGTAGCACCACAGGCAGGTTTGGGGTGCGGGCTCAACAATCTCTATACGCTCAGTCATCTCAACATCTCTTTTACTTACTTGCTCAAACATCAAATTTACAGCATTCATTATGCAGTGAACATTATACAACAATGAACTCAGAGGTTCATTGTTTGTTTCTGTATTTCTTATTATTCTTTGCACTCTTATAGGGCTTAAAAATTCCAGATTCCCAGAGATCTAGGTTCTGAATAGAAACTTATCAAAAAGATGGCAACCCAACATAGTTGTCTTTTTCCACACTGTTCTTCAATGGTGATAGAATATATTGCTACAACAAAAAGCCTCGATACTTTCTGATTTAAAGCACAAGAACAAATGCTATTTTTAAAGACAAAATCTGTTATAATTATAGGGTTGGGGTGGGTTTTTTTTGGAAGAGCAAAGATCTTTTTTTTTTTTTTTTACTTACAGTGAAAATTCTGAATATTGTACATGCACATTCACATCATTTTGCAAAACTGTCAACACCAGATATACACTTCCTTCTTTGAACTATCTCCCTGTGTTGCAACCATCATCTAAATTTGAAAATATTTTGGTAAACATAGCTGATGTTTCATGGGTGTAACTTTGAGACCATAAGGAATTTAAGAAAACAGTTGATACTGTACTAAAATCTAAAATAGGCTTTTAAGAATTTGTCAGCTTTCTCAGATCAGCAACTAATATGATAACCATCTAGAAATTATTATCTGTAGCCTATCTAAATTCCTCCTAAATTTTTCTCTCTGGAGTTGTGGTTTGGAACGTTTGATCTCCTTTTGAAGGAGATTTTTGTATGTTTCTACAAAATTTGTACAATGGTATTTGTACATTCTATTGTGGTGACATATTTAATACATTAGTTAAACATACTCATCTCTTAACATTATACATTTAGCCTATATAATCAATGTACTTGTATCACAAATTTTATGACAATAGGCTTTTACTCCTAGATCAGGTTGTCTCAAAGATGTTAATAGTCGTGAACATCCACACTTTTCTCAGATAAAGAAAATAGTTTGAATAAAACATTACAAGTGCTACTGGCGTAACACATTTCTTCGAAGCACAGGTCTGAGATGTTATAGGAATTACATAAAATAATTCCTTTCATGAACTTGAATTTATTTTTTTTTTTTTCTTTTCTTTTTTGCTGTTCCCTCTCCCTGGAAAGCTGTGAGGAGATTTGGGTGCTCTGCCCATCAGGAATCCTCTTCCAGCATTCAGCCTCAATTCATTCAGCATTTGTTGGTAACATTTTTCCTTTTGCAGCCATTGGCTTTCAGTTCTTTTACTTCTGTGCTCCATACCATAGCTGTCTAAGGATGAATACTCTGTACTTCTCACATCTCCCTCTTATAGTCTCTTCACCTCACTCATTAAACTGTTCAGAAATTGTGAACTTACACTGATAGAGCAGAAAATGCTGTTCGTTTGTCTTTGTGCACATCACAGGGACTGCTAAAGCGCATCCCATGATCATCCAAGTACTATTTACCTATAATGAGGATCTTGTTGCAAGTTTGTATTTTACAAAACCCTGCTATTATTCACTTAGAAGATATGACCTTCGATTTTGCATTTTGAATTTGATTCCACTTCTATTAGCCCAGTTTTCAAAGCCTTCTCAGTTATTTCTGTACAATATATCCTGATTCTCTTCTATATTTAGGATGCCTTCCAATTTTGTCATTAGCACAGCCCCTCTACTGATGGCAGGTGATCAACATTAAGAAAGTCAGGCTCAATACTCCTCTGGTAACCTTTCCTGCATACCACACCTTTTAGAAAAATATTATTTCAGTTTGAACAACACCTGCCAGTGAATTTATTCAGGAAGAAATAATTATTCTTTAGCTCAGTTTCCCAGCTGCAACCACTCTGCTTGCTTTGATTCTTCTTTAGGCTAAGAGTTAAGATATATGGAATGAAATTGTGCCCTTGGTTGCTTACACAAGGGCGGTGTTTGGCCTCCGCAACATCATTATTCAACAGATGGTCATGAGTAACATGTTCTGGCTCAAGGTCTTTAAGAACACTGGGTGCGTACTGAGGAATCGGCCTCTGCAGTTGGAGTCACACACACACACACTCATGCTTTGTGGATGCTTTACTCCAACACCAAGGTTCTGATGACCTTCAAGAGGCAGGCAAAAACCAAACCTTACCTTGTTTCTTCACTTCTGGTAACTTATAAGGTAGTAGCCTATAATTCTTGGTGGCAGTAAATACTAATTTTTGTGAGTCTTGAATTAATTCACAATAAGCTCCTTAGTATGCCATAAAATACACAACACGTATAAATGCTAAGGGCTGAGCTGAAGCTTTTTTTTTCTTTTTTGGAGCAAGAGATAATGCCTGGATTTCGAAACACGGTGGTGGTTTAGAAATCAAGAGTGAAGACTCCTCCAGGGCGGTGCAAGAGGCTGCCCCGTACACTGCACTGCTGCCTTTGGCACAGTGGAGTCTTCAGAACCTCTAAAAAAATCGTTCTGCCAAAAAAAAAAAAATTTAAGTAGGTTTAACCATTTTTAGAAGCACTGCCAATACCAAGGTGTCAAACCAGAGTCTTTGCCTGTACCTGTCTCCCTATCCCTAGAACAATCAAACATTATCATTAAATCACACAGTATCGTTAAAGCAATTAAAGACCGCCCCGGAGGTGTTGGACCCAAGAGCGGCAGACCTGCGGGCTGTTAGGGTGCGATGAACCCACCACCTCCCCTCAGGGGAAGATCCTCGGCTTGAGCAGGCCAGCGCCCATCGTACTTATCGCCAAAAGGGTGGGATTTCTGCAGAGATGTCAGGTAGATGTAGGACGTCTGCTGAAGCGTGTTCAACAAAACGTTGTATTGTAATTACACAGAACTCAAAGACCCAGCTCTGAAGTTTTGCAGACGCAAACCTCCTTCCTGGCACAACCTACTTCAGTGGTTAAATTCTGAAGCCACATGCAGGGCAAGAAGATTTTTCTTAAACCCTTCCGACAACATCAATAACACGGTTCTAGTTATGAACTTCAGTTAGCTTTCTGCTCATTAAACCACCGCTGTTTCCCCTTGTATTAGATCAGACATCACTAGAACTGCCTCTGTGTATGTACACAAATACACTTTTCCCTTTGTTCTGCAGAACAAATAGTTAACAGAAAAGTGTTTATATTAAAACTAAGTAGAATTAAATGTCAATTAGCAGTTAATAATAGCCTTAAGATAACATTTCAGATCTATCATAATCCCATGATAAACTGAATTCAGAGTTGACATTGTTTAGGTTTTTCAGCTATTGTTTTGACTCAGAAAGAAACTACCAGTTGATTAAAAAAACTGAATTATCTTAAGCTTTAACATCTCAATTGAAAATGCTCCTGAGCTTCACTATTTGCTCACAAGGAGGTCAACACACCCCACTTGTCTACCTGCTCATCAAAGCTCTGGATACATAAGGAAGGGCTTGGGGTTTTTAATCTATGTATATTTATCAATTAGTGCTTCTTTAACAAAAGCAGATGGACTTTTTTCCTACTCCTCTAGTGCTTCATAAACTCTTTGGAACACAGATAACAGAACACAGCACACTACAACAGTGTAATTCATAGGAAATACTATATATGGCAGGACCTGCTATTTAGCCTATATGAAATGACAATATTGTTCAATTTGGATAACATAAGCCTGTTCATCAACGGAAGGGATATGTTTGTTTTCAAAGCAGTCTGAAATACAGAAAACAATCCACTAACTGAAGAGATAAAACAAGGTAAAATATGCAATAATTAACATCCTTCATTGCATTTTGCATTTATGCTCTCGCTAGAGGAAGACTTCTTTGCGCAGCCCATCTTGCAACATGAGCAAGAATAGAGCAGTTTTGATGGGTAAATCAGAAATAACAGCTTAAAATTTATTTTTAAGGACGTCCATTCCTGAGTGCGTTTTTGGAAGAGTTTATAGTCTTCAGACACTCTAAAAATGGTTCTGCCAAAAAATAAGTGGGCTTAACCATTTTTAGGAGCATGGGCAATACTAAGGCTTCAGACTAGAGTGTGTGCCTGTGCCTGATGCTTCTTTCTGTGAATACAAGACCTCTGTAATTCTATGAAAAGCAGCAACTGATACTGTAACAAAGACTGAACTCTACCATACTCCAAAGCATCCAATTTCAGTTCTTTGCTAAAATGTATTGAAGCTTAAATACGTTTCAGTTTACCAACACACTTCAGGCCCAAGTTCATTTCTACGTGAATTTACCTTTAGCTTGTAGGAACATCTAATGATTTACCATGAGAACTAAATTCTATGGACTAGACAATAAGCATTTTATCACCTTTGGAAAAGGACATAAAGCTCAACAGCTAGGTGTATTCATCTTTTTCCACAATTAATCTAATGAGAAAGGGGCAGATGAAGCTATAGTGGGCTACAAATACCTGCAGTATGGCAAGCATGTTCCAGGCCACTTGCTATAACAGGAGTGCGCATCCTTATTCCTTCTCCAAAAGACAACACTACTACAATCAGCTGCTTACAAAATACCCAGTATGTTTTTTACAGTGAACACTCTTACAGTGACTGGAGTGACTCCCGGTGAATCCATAATGTATTTTACATGGAGTGCATATGGCCTATAACACTCTCCCATGATCAGAGGTAAACACTTTCTTCTAAAGTATCAGCTAAAAATGTGTTTTGTACACTCTTTTGGGATAACAAAAAATAGAAGTAATCCCAGCTGTAAATCCCCACTCCTGACAGACATGTCTCCTCAACCCCCTGAATGAACCTACGATTGATGGATGAGGAAGAGCAGTTTCCATTGCGTCACAAAGACTTACATAGGACTTACAACACTTAGATTATTTGAACTAGGTTATTTTTTATTTAATCACCAAAGAAAAACTCTATTGAGTTTAAAAGAAGAATAATTTTGAGTAGTTTAACAAGGTAGAAAAGATCACCACAGTAGTCCTTGGCATGGACAGCACTTAAGAAAAACTGAAAAGCAAGAGCCATTCAAGAAGAAACTAGTTACAACTTGTTTAAACTAGAAACTCCCAACACGAACTAAGCAAACATCCTTATCCTTTCAATAACCCAAACACTTGAAGCCAAAGTAACAAAGCAAACAAATATGTTCCACAGTATTGTGTCATTTTGTAGCATCTCATATATGGGGCACCCAGAATTTTCTGGATAACACTAGGAAGTATTATTATTATTTTGCACCAGTGAAGAAGCTAGAAGAAAGATTTCAGTCCCATAAGAGAGTCCACATCACTTGACTCAGTCTCCACACATACAAACTTCACAGGGTATGCATAACTAAATGCCCTACACAGCCATTTAAAGAGCTATTTATATAATCCTATTAAGTGTCAAATATGTTAAAATAAGAAAGGAGTTTTAAAAAAAAAATCAGATTTAACAATAAGACATGCACAAAATTAAAAAGGTAAAGGATTGACTAACGACAAGCAGCAGGATAATGATGGAAGAATAAAAATTAATCTTCATTGAAATTACTGCATTTTGTGCAGAAAAATCTTTGCAGACCACCATACAACATGGTGGCCTTACAGGACTGACATCCACAGTACCTTGATAGGAAATTCGGTCTTATCCTTTCTCTTAAATCCAGCACTAACATACTTTGTACTGTAAATACTTCAAATGTCCATAAGCAACAGCAATATTGATGTAAGTGATTATAGGACAGCACAAAAATCCATTTTTGTATATTAATCTCTATTATGAAATATTATTAATATCGTGCCTAAATAATTTCTGACTTCTGTCTAGAAAGACCGGACTTAAATCTTTTATTTTTTTAAAAGGTGCAATGGGTACAATGAGAATAGAAGAAATTTGTCATATCACAATAATATTTCAGACATGAAATAGCATTATAATGACATGTCATTTGATTATATAACATCAGATAAATCAAAATCAAGAGACACTAAAAAATGTCTGAAGTTAAAGTATCCCCCTCACTTTCCTCAAACTATTTTAAATCAAGTTCTCATTTTAAAATTGTTCAGTTATTCCATTTGTTGAGCACAGTATATTTTGTATGTGACACACACAGCCCCCACAAAAGTGGAAATCCCATCACCAAAGTGGTAAACTTGTTCTTTACAAGCAACTGTATTTGAAAAGACCTAACTGTCCTTTTGGTCCGCTGGGCTTTGCTGGGGGCGGGGGGGGGAGGAGGAAGAGTAAACTATCTTAAATTTACAGCATCAGTAAACAAAAGCAAGAGAGATCTATATTAAATGGCTCACTAGAGCATGTAACATTTTACAGAAATGGGATTTTATAAGAACACAGAAGAGTAGATTTTCTATATTTGAAGAGTCAACCAAAACAGATGGGAAAACAACCAAAAAAAAAAAAGATATGTCAATAGGGACGTAACAAGAAAGATTTCAAGTTTAATATACTTACCTGTAATTTTTTTAATTAATTAGCTAGGTATTGTTACAATGGAGATAACTGCTTAGAAAATTGTTTAGTGCAGGTGAATTAAAAATACATGGAATCACTTTTAATTCAGGATGCAGAGGATCTACACACACTCATACAGCTCGTACTTTAGCAAGTGATAAACACCTTAACAAAAGAAAAACAAAGAAAAAAGACGAAAATTTTATTTCAGCTTGCTTTATACTTTTTTTTTTTTAATGTAAAAGTAGATGGACAAAAATATTTACAACTTAAAGAAGTGGCAAAACTGACATTCAACTTGAGAAGACCTACAGGATCAGCAATCAACAGGATCATAGCAGGCAGAGTCCAGCAGCAGAGCTCCTGCCCAGAGCTACACGGTGTAAGGAGTGGAGCAAAGAACCTGCAAGATTACAAAAACTGACTTTGCAGAACAATTTGTAACACTTTCTTCTAATCTCTCCAGCAATTAGAGAGTTCAGGATCAGCTACTGCAAGCTAATACATATTTTGTACAATAAATGTTTCTTTCATTTTTCCCCCACTGAATTTAGACCATGTTACAGTCTATCTCTTAAAAAAAAAAAAAGGGGGGGGGGGGGGATTGTATGTCAAAAAAGAGAATAAGAATACAGAGCCTATGCTAAAGATAACATCTACGGTCTCAATAAAATACGTAAACCAACTTGTTATGGCTCATTGTGATCTAGCCATGATAAAACAATTGCCTTTGAAGGGACTGTAAACAGAAAAAAAAAAAAAAGAAGAAACTTACTGATTAAAAACAAAACAAAAAAATACTCATTTACCTAAAATTTTCTGGTCTTACTAAAGCTGAAGAGCAGAAACACACCAACATTACCTATTACTTACACAAAATGCTACTGCTGAATCAGAAGTAAACAGAGATTGCATTAAATTAATGTTATTTTGGGGTTCTCCAATTTCCTGGTCATTGAAGTCTGTAGCAAGAACAGAAATGTGTGTCTGTAAGGAACCTAGCACCTCAAGCCTGAGAGGGAAGGTGTGTAACTAAGCGTGTCCTCTGGAAGCCAATCTAGTTGCAAATGCTTTGAAGGTTTCTGACACTCAAGAAAACCAGAAACCAGAGTTACTGAGAGCTGTGAAGTACTACATGTGTGGAAAACATTTTTTCATTCTGTTTTTCTACACTTCTCAAAAGTTTTATTGATTTACTCTGGATTTGAACAGATACATTTCTTTTGATACAAGTCAACCAACCAGTATCAAAACCAATTAACTGAAGGTGTTGCATATGAATGTAAAATCTGCTGTTGAGTAGAACTGACAAGAAGAACTATAAGGTTCATTTGCTCTTGGATGACATGAATTGCTATGGTTGAATCTTGACTGTTTTCTTCACTAACGTTAGTAGAAGCACACATAATTGACATCAGTGAAATGAAGAAGGCATTGAACAGGAAGGTTGAACTGTTGACATCAATTTTTCCTTCAGACTAGAACAGGTATCCAGTTACCTAAAGAGACCATGTTGGTTTCTTAGGGAACGGTTGACATGGCTGATGAGTCTATAGTGGGTCACAGAAGGTTGTATCAGCCATTGGGGAAATACAGAATGACCAGGCTCACCGCTAGTATCTATATAACCTCCCATGTATATAAAAGGAAAACATGAAAGGTCTTGAATTTCATGGCATATTCCAGGTGGCACTGAGATTAGTGTCTCCTTGAAGAAGAGATTTGAAGAAGTCTCTTCAGAGGTGAAGAAGAAATTGCTGTTAGGAAAATGGATGTACTGTCCAGTCCTGAGTAGAACTGCAGTAGATCCTACAGAATACAGCATCTCCCACAGAGTCCAGAAATCTAGCCTCATCCAAAGAAGCTGAGCATTCATTAATCTCTAAATTTAAAGGTATTTTTAAGCTTTTATTTATCTTAGTTTATAGGATTTAAAAATAAAATAAATCACTTAGTATACTAACATACAGAAATTAGTCTAAGAATTGAGCTGCTCAATAGGCTGAATGAATCATTATTAAAATAAAATCTTGATATTAGTACTGGATAAATACACATCCGCATCTCCAAAAACCCTACAGGGCAGCTGAATTATTGAAACTTTCCCCTGTGCATTTCCGACGTGACAAGATGTACAGCAGAGAGACCAACGTACCCAAGACTCTCACTCCATGTAGGCAAGCAAAGACTACCTGTATCATCTCCATTTCAGCTGGAAGTATTTTACAGTATCAACTGTTATCACCTGAAATGCCTTGCCGAAAGTTTTATTATCTGAAGCTCAGAAAACACGTTACAGTTTTCTTAAATACACTGAGCATCTAACAGGCCCCACATGATTTACATGTATTGGCAGATTTCAGATTATTTAAAATGTTAATTGGTAATTCAAGAAAATAAGTTTTGTTGAAAACAATAAAATTATAGATGTGCAATTTTGTCTTCTAATTATATGACTTCCTTTAGTCTGTTATATATTACATATTCGTTATATTGCTCACACAACAGTGGATTTGCTGTTTCTGGAAACACACATAACTGCATCTTCTTTCATTCCATGACAGTACTATACTGTCTCTGTGCAAGCTCATGTCCATATACAAGAAAAAACTCACTCTATTACCAGTTTTTAATGTAAATGTTAAGATCCATGTGCTCTCAAGCTCATTCTATTAAACTTTTTTTCCCCCCCAATTAATGGATAACTGACAATAAGTTTCCATTTTTTTAGTGATATTTATTGCACATTACAAGCATCGTGCTGAGAAGCACATATGTAATAAGGTTTATTTCTATTTTCATGCTATGCCTTGCCAAAAAAGCACGGTGAAACCCATCTGTTGTATTTCCTGGCTGAGGTTAGACAAGAAAAGGAGACTCTACACAGCACTCTATCACTGCAAACGATACTGATTAAAGCAGTTTGGAGATGGAATCCAAAGTGCTTACTCAGAGCAGGCATTCTGCCTCCTTGAGATAGCCAGATGGAAATATATATAAAATATAACACACACAGAAGAAATAATGACCAGGAGACATGCAGCTCTGGAATCTGGTCAGGCAGGTCCCTGAGACAGGGACCTAAGTTGAAGTCGAAGCTTCAGAGAATTGTTTCTATACATTTGTCCACATGTACCTTCAAATATGCAAATTTTTTGTACCAAAGTTTTTCATTTTGTGCCAGTTTTATAAATGAAGTACCTACCTGAAAAACTGGGATGCCTTTTATGTAGCTTGTACAAGCGATGCAAGTGCTCTGATAGGGCATGCACACTGCATTATTTATTATTTCTTTTTTACTTTCTCAAGGAAAATAGATACCGTCCTCTTTCTTTGCAGGTGGTGTGCCTTTATAATGTTTAAACTGTACTAACTTCCTCATTCAAGACATGAGAAATGTTCTTCTATCTGTCAAGAAAACTGATGCAACACATAATTCAATGTTGCTTTAGAAGAAGCATATGCAATCAGGTTGCTGGTAAAATCAGTTGAGATTATGCAAATGGAGTCTGATACAAGGAGGGAGAAGGGCCACCAAAATATCAGACTCAAAGGGAAACCAAAATATCTGATACGTGACTTATTTTGAAGGGAACAGGTGTAGGCAGAACACCCAAGAATGGTTGTATGTTGACTACATGGAGAAAGTAGGTATTTCAGAATTAGAAGCAGTTTAGTATTTAGGAAAGCAAGGGTATATAAACTATAACTGAAACATATAACTGTCAACCCCACAAAAACCATCTCCAAATTAAAAGTAAAGTACAGAATAATTATAGGCAGTATCATCACAATGTATGAGGGTCTCAATTAAAATGAAGTAATTCAATCTCTTAATGTTAAAGTAATGCCAATTTTGGAAAACTGTCTGCAGTGTGGATGCTAATATCAACATGTTTGCAAAACCTAGATTTAGGCATAAACACACAACATATTTTTCCTCATCCCCTCTCGAAAGGTAAGCACCTGTGTACTACTTTTAAGCAGTGCTGCTCTCAGAGCTCCAGAAAGCAATGTTCTCAATAGTAAAAATACAGCACAGCCAAGAGCCTAAGAAATACTTGGGCTCCTTAACGGACTCTGATGCAGGAATAAGAGTTACCTCTACTGTGAAGACAAAGGAACAGAGCCAACAGAGGCTCTGAGTTATTCAAGAATAGAGTTATTCAAGAATAACTGTCTTCCCGTCTAAACTTCAGATCCAAACAAGTTGATCTGGGCCCTCCTTAGGCCTCCTTCCTACCATCCAAAGCAAGTAAACAAGGTACCTTCCTCAAGCTAAAAGTTCCATTATATTTGATTGGAAAAGATAGAAACTTCAGATCATGTCATCTCAAGTAAAATCCTAATCACTTTACAGACTATCTTTCTTCCTCCACTGACTAACAAGCTAGCTTAACTTTGGCTCATCGCATCATTGCTAAATTCAGGTACAATATTCTGAATTTAAAATAAAAAATAAGGAGAAGTTCATACAGGAAACAGCGAATCTCTGCAGAATTTGTCAAGCCTTCTTCTGTGGATCAGAGTCAAAAGGTACTTGCACCCCCATTGCTGCTAAACTGGTGTCACTGAAACTGCCAGCAGTATTATCAATGGCTATCAACAGCAGCGAAAATGGTAAGGCAGTTTTGGTAATATAGACATTAAACAGCATCTTCTCAAACCCCAACATTTTGTATTAGTACTAATTATATTTCAACAATGTGAGAGATTACATTTCAATAAAGCAGAAAGTTACCCTTTAGCTGGGGATTGGGTTCTTTTATGTAGGCATGTTTGTTTTGATTTCTTTGACTCAAGTTCAAAAAAAAAGTTTCCTTTTATCATGTAGATGTTTGGGGAAAGGCCAAAGCAAATAGTTACACCAGCTTCATTCCACCTTCAAGTCTCTCTAGCTCTATTACTTCTTGGACTGACATTACAGGCTCAATCAGAAATACCAGGAGTTTAATGGATCTTTCCCCATTCTTCCCTCAACTTGCAGCAGAAAGATCTTGTTCTTCAAAAAAAAAAACCAAACCTAAGTTAACAGAATACTATATTTTACAGCCTATAGATCTGTTACGCAGATTTTACACATTTAGGGATATAAAGAATGCTTGACACAAAGTTGTAATTGAGACCACCTCTGAGACTGACAAACTGTTCTAGAAGGGACACATCACCCCCTTCTTTTGTAGATACTTGCATCACCGTCCTTATTTTAGGGTATGATCCTCAGTTCAATGCAATTCACTGGTAATTACATTTTTAATTGTTTTCTGGAGATAAATATCATCCTAATGAAGCCATACCTCCCTTATTCTAGTGCCTAAATCTCAGGCTGTTCAGAAAGACCACCTTCGGGAAGTACTGGATGCAGTCTGAACCTAAGAAATTATTTCTATGTACTAACTCTCAAACTCGTTAGAAATCTTGGAGAACTCTAGTAAAGTGGTTCTTGTAACTGTATGACTACAGCAATAAAATCAACTGAGTATTTTTACTATTTGTTTGGTAATAGCACTCGACAACTACAGAGCACTGTAACAGTAAGCTAAAATCCACTCATATTTTTATTACTTCTGCTTCAAAAAAAGAAACAAAAGATGTCACTTGTAAAATTCTGACAAGATGTAGTCATAAGTTTCCTCATTTTCTTGATGTAGCTTATATAACTGCTGTTATACTTAGAGGCTTGATGAGGCAATATTTAAATGAAAGAACAAAAATCTAGACCAATAGAACCAATTTGTTTTTAAGAACTTTTTAAATTATTGTACACTGCTAGCATATATGAAATCAGTCAGAAGTGTAACAATGGTTTCCATTTGAAAACTCCCGAGTATAAAAGAATCTGTCCTTTACGCATGATAAAATCTAGTGACACAGCAAAATATTGCTGCTGCAGTGTCCTCAAGGTATGCCCTTCGGAGAGTCCTGCGCTGCTTGCTCAGAAGTGCTGCAATAATCCATTAAGTAAAAATCATTTACATGCACAAAAACAGCTCAACTGCTGAATCAGGAAGTATATAACAATTATAGGTTATAGCTTTTTAGCTTGATAATGCTATTATTTTCTTTCAAATTTTCTCTGTAAATACATTTCAACTATTCCTTAATAGAGACATTTATTTGGCTAGACAAATTATTAAATAGTTAGTAGCATTATTCTATAATAGTTTGTTGGGGATTTTTTTTTTAAACCATATACAGACTTTTCACCTTGCTGTAAAGCCGCAGACAGTAAAAGTATTATCATCATTCTGCAGCTAAGGAAATAACTACAGTGGGAAATTGCTTCCACAAGGACTCTAAGCACAGCTGGTTAAGCCTTGTTCTAATCTCCTGTATCTTTAATCACATACTGTACCACTTCTAGAGATCTGATCGTATATTTGTTACATACATCATCCATTTGTTGTGCATTACCATAGGTAGCTGATGCAGAAGGCTATTTTTTACTTTTTTTTATTTTTAGGTATCCTGCCTCTGTCTCTTTAAACATTGCAGCTGTTCCGAGTCAGACATGAAAAAGCAAAGTTAGAAGTGGTCTCTAAAATTATATTTCTTCCAACACCTATAAAATATATACCAGAAGTAGTCAAAAGCAGTATTATTTTTTGCACTGACAGGCCTAATGGGAAAGTATTAGAAATGTACAGCAGCATGTACCTGAGGTCCGAGACATCGATATGCTGGGTTAGTATATGAATGCAATGCAAGTGGGCAGTGTTACTTTAATTTTTCACTCTAATAACGAGGTTAATGAGGCTGTGAACCTCAAAGTACAGAAGAAGGACCCTCCAAAGTTCTACTAAGTGTGGCTGAGTAAAAGAGAAGCCTTCCACAACCAAGGGTGCAAGAAAAGCTTGTGATGGTTTCAGACCAAAGGTCTAGTTTGCTCAATAGTATTTTTTTTTTTTTTTTAACAAAAACACAATAGTGTTTTTGAGGAAAAGAACACTAAGAAAAAGAATGTGAGAAAAGGGCAAGACCAATAATTCATTTCCAGAACCTCTCCTCTCAACTTGCAATTCAGGAGGTGTGTGAAACAGAAGCGTTTCAGCAAACCCAGTGGATTTTGCTTCCACAAACATACCTACTCACTTTTTCACTAACCTGAAGTTTCACCATCGTGAAACTTTAGTAACCTATGATAACCTGCAGTAAGGAGTTTCATAACTCACCTGATTTGTGAAGAAATGCTTTCTACACCTACAGCAGCAGTTTCACTTCATGCCTGCTGGTTATCGCATTCAGAACAGGAACAGATTTGCAAAGATAACAGGCGAGGGGTTTCAGACGCATTTGCGGGAAAGAGAGCTGCTTTCGAACCCAGGGCTGAGGAGAATATTTTAACTGATACACTCTCATTAAAGTAGGTCAAAATCTTCTTGCTTATTCCCAGAAAGGGACTTGGTGTTCTGACTATCAATAGCATAGAGTGCAGTGCTGACTCAGGTACTTTTTCAAGCATAGCTCATGAGAAACATTATTGCTCCCTACCCCGTTTGCCCATTGGAACCACATACAGTCCATGAAGAACAACAGGAACTCCAGGGAAGTCCTGAACCGCTCCCTAAAGGCACCTACTTTCAACTACAACAGCCCTCACCAACCTCCCTGGTCTTTTCAGGATGCCACATGTAGCTTGGATATCTGAAGTAGGCAACCTTCAAATCAAATCATCAAACCTAAAAAAAATCCTGAGTGCATAACTTAATTCTGTAACGAGTTCTCATCTTCAAATGATGCTAGCTTTTTTAATTCTTGTTTCCCTTCATTTGGTTGATAGCAAACTCTGAAGAGGCCAGAATAGAGACAGGCCAGTCTCAACTTAGGCTCCAGCTACAAGATCAATAATTAATAGACTGTCAGCAATTTGTGATTTAATTAAACATCACAGACATTGCTGTGTTCCTGAAACATGAGGTTAGTATGTTTTCTCCTTATTTTGAAACACAGTAAAAAAACTATGAAAATGAGAACTAGAAGAAAATAAATTGTCCAGAGAAAATATCAGAAAGGAGAATAAGAGTTTCCCAATTACCTGATTTAGCTGGCAGCTAGCCATGCTTATGCTCAATTGTTACACAACATTTACGGTATTTTGTAGACACCATGGTGGAAGTACAGATATCTCATTACAAATTCTGTAACTCTAACAATCGCATTTTCCACTATCACTTCTGAATTGACTAATGATGAATTCAGTCAATGACACCCTAGTACATCATGCGTCCCTAATTTTCTTCCACTTCATTTTCAACCAGTTAAAGGCTTTTGGAAAAGAGGTATTACCATAGCATTTGAAAAAACAAAACAAAAAAAACCTGAGGAGGCTTATACCTAAGCTTCACAGAAATGGAGTTCTGAAAACATCCTGTCTAGCATACATTAAATGCTTCTATTAAGTTTTTTGCCATTTAACAAAATATGATAATCTTAAGCATTAATGGAACATCTTCAAATGGTGCTTGTATCTTAAAATAACCTAACTGCTGAAACCTCAAGTCTAGATATATTTTTGTCTTAGTAGCAGCCATGCTGATTCTCTACTTGCTTACATCATATGATCAATGATTCTTCAATAAACCTAGAATGAGAAAGCTCTAGCTTACCATTACCTTCTGTAGAGATCAAACAAAAAACTATTCAGCAAGTAAAGTAAAACTGAATCAGCGTCTCTGATGTGAGTTAAATATAAAAAACATTTGTTAATACTGTACTATTTGCAGACAACATATTTAAAAACAGAATTAGCACTGCAGGTCACGACTGACGATGGAACACTAAACCTATGCCTGAAAGTACCTGGTTCAAAGTCCTGGTTTTAGGTGTCATAAAAGACAAAATATTGACAATAATGTCAGCATTTCTCATTTCTTGAATGGTCATCGGCAGATTAATATTGCTTTTTTTTCTTTTTTTTCATTAACTCCCTTCAAACTTATACTTTTATACTAAATAAGTTTTTATTGTCTCACCCCATAATCATTTAATGCAACTAGAAGGACCTAATGTATTTAAAATACAATTGATAAAAAGAGAAATGTGTCATTAAAAGAAAACACCAATACCATTATGCACATGTCAATAGGGAGAACAATGTTGTCCTGTTTGGGATGATTAGGCAAAATAGCCAGGCATTACTGCCAATCTACAATACAGATTATACTAGTAATGTCAAGGATATGATGATAGCTTGAACTTGCTTTTATTTATAATTTTAGCTTTCCCTCCCTTCCCCTGCTCTGTCCTTCACAGTTAAGGAATGTTTGCATAGAATTACTTCTCTAGAAGTTTCCAGTTTTTAATACATTTCGTTAATATCTGAAGTTTTAGCAGTTTTTTCAGGTTAAATTGTCTTAAATCGGTTTAACCTTCCATACAATAAAGTAGGCCAGCTAAATTAAATATCAATTTAGGGACTTTCAACAAATGATGAAAACTCTGCTTCTACTATTTTATAAAGTGTTTACTTGAAAGACAATTTAAGGTGTATAAAAGGAGTGGCACCTGTAAACCTGGCAACTTAAGTCAGGATCTCTCTCATGCTTCAGTTAAATTTGAAAACTTCTAAAAGGACACAAAAAAGCCCACACGTACTGCAGAAGGAAAGAGGAAGTATCCAGCAGCCTTTTAAATTAACTGCTACTAATAAATCAACTTCCTATTATGCAGAATGTAAGTGTAGTTCAATTATAACACCAAATTAAATAAAATTTTCAACAGAAAACACCTCTATGCTCCAGAAATGCTGACAAACCTTTAATTTCTGTACTTCATGGCAGTTCTGACCTACAGAAGTGTTGTAAACAGGAGACGAATTCCAGGAACCAGAGCGCTAGCTTTGATAAAACAACAAGCTCTGCAGTACTCAGGCATGAAGGAAAAACAGAAAGAGGAACAGGTACAAACTGCATCCAGATCAGAACACTGTGCAAGCAAAGCAACAACAACAAAAGAATAGAAATGAACTCTAGAAACAAATCAGACGTCACAGTAACTCCAAGACTAAGGAGACAAGTGGCAGCAGGAATACCATAACTATATGTTTAAACAAGGCTTTTTAATAAAGTATCTTATTTTTTGGACGCTAATTATTTGGTTCTATTTTCAAGTGATCTATATTGTGTATGTATACTCACATATACTTTAAAGGAGTTTTGAAGGAAGTAAAAAGTTATTAAAAACAGGAACTCCAAAATATAAGTGTTCCCTTGTCTGTGCTAACAGGGCTCAATTATCACAATTACTAATACAAACTTTTCCTGTCAAATCAAGCATTCATAAGTGACTCGTATAGAATGAGGCTAAAGAAAGTACCGTTTTTCTTTGAACTCCATCTTCCTACCTGAAATCTTCTGTCAAATTTTATCAACGCAAAAGGATAAACTTGCCTGAAAATAATTTAAAAGAGAGCTTTTAAAACTCCATATAACATAAAGCTTTTACCTGGAACAATCCAACAACCTTTGTCTAGCAAATATGTTTTCTAATTAAGCGACTACATCACGTTAGGCAGGCACCAGTCAATCACGCTTCTGGAGCACTTCATGACTCGGGGAAGACCAAAGCTTGCATCTGACAAGCCGTTGGCTCAATCAGTGGAGCTGACATAGAAACCCCATTGGTATTTCTTTTGTAAAAGGAGGAATCCACAACTTCGGGGCAGGAATGCTTTCCATGCGGAACTCAGAAGTGGAGGCTGAAACATATGCCTGTAGCATGGGTTTCCTCCAGTTAATCAGCCACAGACAGTACAAAAGATGGAGTGATCTAATGGATCTGACATACAAGTCTCCAGGCTTGCTAGCTTTTGGAAACATAAGCCAACGTCAGTAAAGATGGTTGTTCCGGAATACTGCTTGATGTTTTCCCAGCTAAATCAGTCAATACCGCTTGTTTGCAGAAAGCTTCCAGTCTTCTTCATCTAAGAGGACTCTAATTGAGCCTTCAGTAAACAGTTAAGTATTTTTCAACTATGTAGAAAACAATGCTTTCAGGAACATATTTGCAGTGCTTCCATTCATAAAGGACTAAGGCAATAAAAATTAGAGCAAATGAAATAGATTTGAATATTAAAATAAAAAATTAATATTCAATGATAACTGAAATGAATTGGAAATCCAATTGCATATTGCCAAACAAAATGAATATATCCCAAAGAATACTAAGAAATATTAGAAAACAAGGAATGGAAGTGATTTTATTTCCTCATTAGAAAAGGAAGCCAGAAAAACAAGGAAAAGAAGACACAGAATTGCAGGGGAAAAAAGGCAGTTAAGACCACATTTGACTGCAACACCACACTCTTTTCTTTCTTTATCACCAGATGTACTACTGCTATTACCTCGGTATACCGAAGTCTTTAAAGAGTTGCTCAAAGTTGATTTCACCAACTATTCCAGCATGCAACCATGCATTTGTTGATTTCTGTAATCACAAGAAGCCCATAAAACAACCACTGATTTATGGTTAACACAGATAAAGGAAGCAAGTAACTAAAAAAAATTCCTCATTAGATGTTTTCAGCTCTGGAATGAACTCCCTTTTACTTTCATGCATCAACATCTTGGACAAAGGGCAAAACTCATCTAATCTTCTGACATTTTGGGAAGTTTCACAGACTGACACTCAAAAATTAAACAGGAAAGGATTTTGTAAGCTTTAAGATTATATTAACAAGCATTTCAGAATTCCAGTGAAGGATTAGGACCCAAGAAAAGTTCAAACCAAGCTAGCGTCTATTTCAAAAACATTGCAATTTAATTTTATTAAGATACAGCTAAGAGATAAGGGAAGAACAAAGAAAACATGGGTCTGGAGGTATGATACGCTGGTTTTAGGAACACATTATCAGGGCAAGTTTCTTAGTAGACTAGATGGGAGGAAGCAGGGACAAGAATAGGCCTCACCTTGGAGAAAAGAAACAGTCCAGAGTTTTAAGTCTCCGTGCACAAAATTATGTACACAACAACAGTACTAGAAACAAGGAGGAGCAGCTTGATTTTCCCTTCCCAAGTTAGAGCACTCACTACTGAGCTCAGTTATCCCTTTTTTTTCTGTCACAATAAATTGATCTTGCAGTACTTGGAACACAGACAGCAGCAAACCACACAGAAAAGGTAATGAACCTCCCTTCAAAAACCTGAACATCTTTGGATTGATGATGATCTAGAACACAAAGTCTCCCTGTTCCTGGACAAGCACTTAGGAGCCAGTTAAACGCAGTGCCGCTTTGCAGAAACAACTTTAAGACTTCCTGGTCTAGGGAGGGAACATGAGTTGAGTCCGGTGACAGAAGGCACTTCCTTGGCCAAGGAATGACCAAGTGGCACTTCTTGTTTCTGTATGTAATATCTGAGCACCTTTTAGACAGATTTTTTCAAAGGAAAACAGGCTTATGTAATTGTGTCCGTCCGTCTACCCACTGGGCCCTTCTTAATTGCATCCTTAACTCAGTAGCCAATTTCAAGCGAAAGCTGCCAGTAGAATTCAAGGAGAATTAAGTTCCTGCAAGTTTCATTAAGGTAAAAAGAAAAAAAAAAAAAAAGGCATCCAAATGAGAAGACAGACTCAAATTAGAGGCCCCACTTTGTGAAAGGCTGTGGTAGGACATGAGCAGTAATCCCTTCCGTGACACCAGACAGTCCCCAGACACGTACTGACTCACCCGCACACAGGCATCTCAGGCCCAGCCAACTGTTGCCTTATGAGAGATGCTGGGACAGGAGGCCATCACATGAATTTCTTGAATAAAGCACCATCGTGCCTGGCATCTTTCTGCAAAACTGGGTCCAGCTGATGCTGGACAGCATGTCTGTAATATCAGAAGGCCTGCTTGATGGGCATCTGTTTCCAAAAGAGCTAATTCTGTTTGAGAATCCTGCCTTGACTAAGCACAAAATGCACACTGAAGGGCTGAAGCCTGCGAAAGGAGAGAAAACGAAGATGATCTTAAAGTGCGGAAGAAACTTAACATGTCATGCATAAAGGGGTTTCAAGGTGCTGATGAATTTTAGTGGGCTTTGAAGTACTGAGACACCTGCCTTCCCTATAACTCCTAACTTTGGGTTGTCTTTATCCTTTAGCAGTTCTGCACTGAAGCATGTTGCTAGGCTGCCAACAACTGCCAGGCAACAAATCACAGCATGTAGATTGAAGTCACTCTTACAATGCAACATATTGAGCATGTTTTATTGTTAAGAAATCGATAATCTCCGTTGCCATAATCAAATGTAAAATGTGATCATATTTTTCCCGGGGCGGGGGGGGGGAAGAATAAAACACCCCTGTATATCATTCTTATTGCCCTTCCAAAGTAAAACTTATATACCCATTCTTCAATCTGTTATAAAATCAAATTAATTTCAATATTAATTAACAAAGCCACTCACATTGCACAACATGTAATTAAGAGTCTTACTACTTCTTTCTGAGCTCCTTCTATTCATTGCCCCACCAAATTATTAAAACAAAGCAGTTACTATGGTAACTAATTCATTCTCTGCATTATTATAGTTTCTGAACATCAGCGTCTAGTCATTCTTACTTACATGCCCTAAATTCCAGTTTGAAATTCTAAACTTTTGTCATGTTCGTCAGAAAAGCCCTTTACAATCTACGCATTCATGCAGATAAGGATAGCTAGAGTGCAGCTGCTTTTGTTTACTGCAAGAAGTAGTAACTGTTCCTAAATTATTTGAGTTTGATAAATTGATGGTGCCTGCATGCAAGCACAGAGCAGCACTCGGGAAACAAGCATGGGGAGTTTGTGGAGCGCGACACAAACAGGCAAACATGACCATCTGCAGGTTAGATAAACTAACAACAAGAAAAAATGACTGGCAGATGTTGTGGAAACTAAGTAACACCTGCGTAAGTGGTATTTGATACCCAGAAAAAAAACACACATGGGTATGACTGATGCAATCTTCAAGAAAGAAAGGAACCACAGGGAACAAGAAATAGTGATAAAATTGCCTGGGAAAAAGTGTTATTAGCATTTAATAAAACTATTTCTTCAAATGCACACCCCTTGACAAAAAGAGACATTTATCATGTATTTAATTAACACTTATAATTATTCTTAATTACCAATTAAAAGGAGTCAGTCTATTTGTATTTGAGTGTCATCACCTAACATATGAGGAAACTTTCTGAAAAATACAGGTAGGATCAAAAGAATAACGAGTCTTTCCACTTCATCTTTTGCTGTCCCACTGTCATTGCCTGTAATTTTTATTGGGTTTTTGGTCTGTCTCCATTTAATTGGCAAGAATGAGAGGTTTGAAAATTCACTGCATAGGATGCTGCTTTGAAAAATATGCATCAGGAAAAGGAAAACATGAGTAATTTTGAACAGCTAATTTCTAGCTTAAAAAAAACCAAACACACATCTACTCAAAGTCACAAGCAATTTAAATTTAGTTCTCACAGGAAAGGAAGGAAGAAGAAACATCCTTATTTAAGCATCGGAGCAGGGTCACAAACCACTGCAGAGCTCTGGATCTACAGTGGTACCAATGGGCATGCTATTACCTGCTGCAAATGCCAGCTACCTTCAGAGTTAGCAAAGCCTCATATTTTAAAGGGATTCCAAGAGTATTACAACAGCCTGCTGTTATTTATATCATAGTAACTGTGAAAGTCTCCACTGACTGTTTTCTGTCTAAGAAAAAGAAAAGGCACAGAGGTGGAGAGGCAACTTTTGTTTTCTAACCTGCTGTCTGCCTTTGGAAAAGATAAAAGATAAACCACATGTTTCTTAACTCCAAATGACCTGTCCATCAGATCACAGCGACTTTTCTAAGGAGGAGAGAGATCTCTGCACAATATCCTTCCCCTGGCAAAGCCTCCACGCAATCCCTTCTGTTTAAGGAGAGGCATCTTTCAAGTTCAGTACCGACCTCACGGAACAAGGACAGAATAGCAGATGCCTTCAGCACTAGAAGACTGTTTCCACTTTTATTTTCTTGTTTCCACTTGCATAATCACACTCCCATCCTGACTGCACTGAGGCAGGAAACAAAATAAAATCTTTTTGCATCTCAGACCGCACTTCCCTAAGGATGGGAACTGCCTCTATGAAAGCTGAACATGTCTGCTTTAATTAGATGACTATTTAAATTTTTCAGTATGTTTACCCAGACACTTAATCTTTGTACAGTTCAGTTTTCCAGAGCAGAGTGTAAAGCAAGGTACAGATCTAGGGCTTGCAGAGCATCTTCCCTGACCCCAGGCAGAAATAAGTATATAATATTACCACCAAGTACTTAGCCTTCTAAAGCACTCACCTGCACTGTATAAAGCTAAGTATCTAGACCAAAAAGTTTTTTAAATTCTCTGAAGATTACTCAGGAATTAGATGACTAAGTTTGGTTAATTATTAGATTCTGATTCAAATATATACAATATTCAAAATATAATGATTACAAGCCCATAAACTCAGTGTCAAGCTATATTGTTTTACTGTATTTAACACTGTCTTTGACACTAATATTAAATAAAACTACTTTATTATAGCAGTAAGATGTAGTGCTCTGGATACATAGCTGAACTTAGCTGCTGTCTGTCCCAAGCAAGCAGTGTATTTTATTTCAATATACCAATGAAAATACAACTATAAAATACGTAATACTGGACACCACAAAAACACAGCTTTTCTTTAAAACATTAGTAATTTAAATCAGTGACCTGAATGTTTCAGCAAAATTTAAAAATCTCATTGAGATTCTTTTCTCTGTAGGTTCCCCCCCCCCCCCCAAGTTTTCTTGTTAAAATAATGCTTTTCATTAGCAGCTACTGTTCAGCATCATTTAGGGTAAAATGGGCTTTTAAGCTAATTTTCTTTTCATACAGTTTGCCTTGTTACTAGTAATACCTCTGTAACTTTGTAGTAGCTTAAGTGCATGCAAATTCGAAACTGTTCAGGTAGCACATAATCAGGATTCAAATTACAAAAGCAGGTTACTGCAGCAATCCGAAAGAAAGCCCAAACCACCTTGCACCGTAAATATTGGATATTAAGGACAAAACCAAAAACCAAACATAAGCCCATGCATAAGCATCTCGGTTATAATTGTAATGAGATAAAGGATGTTTTTGCATTGGTGTTAACATACATTGGTGTGATAAGTGGCAAATGATGATTCATGGTAGCATCACGTTCATTTTATTATTTCAAGGTCAACTTATCTTAGTCCTTAGAATAGCGCCCCTGTTCTTTGAAGACAACTCTTACATAACAGACTAAATATTTTACCTAATTCTCTATATTTCAAGCTCATAAAAATATTTTCAAAGTTCTTACAGGCAAAACAGACAAATAGTGCTGAACTTTTAAAACAACCTTGTATGCAACACAAGAACATATCCATTTTTAGTTTAAGACACTCCTATCAAAGTAATTTGGGCTACACATGAATATTCTGAGTTATTCATAGAAAACTTAAACGCTTTCATTTGTTACAGTTGAAAGATTTGATGGCTGTTCCTGCAGAAAGGTTTTGGTAGCTTTTACTACCTGATTCCTAATTTAATTTGTCCTGGATTGCTAGGGAGAAAAGGAATTTTCTCCAGTTCAAAATCCTTATTTATTTGCTAAAGGCAGTTAAGGTTAGAAAATCACATTGCTGTGAAGGTTAATTGGTACTTTATGAAGGAGCAACTTTCACTTAGGAAACAACAAATGATAAAATATTAGGAATCTTTTAGCTCCCTCTGCTGCCCTAATCTTTCAATAAGCCGCTTTCTAAAGTCTGTCAAAAAGACACCAAGCAACCAGGCAGCCCATTAATCTCTTTTTAAGAAACACTTGGCATATTAGTATGCCTAGTACGAAGATCAGTAGGCATAAAGAAAACCCTATGAAGTACCATGTGGTTTATAATTGTCTGCACATTTTATTATTTCCTTTCTCTGATATCTGCAGTGAGACAACTACGAACATCTTCAAAATTGGGTGTCAGATAAGAAAACTGATAGCTCATTTTCCAAAGAACTTGACATCTGCAATTCCCACTTACGTAAGAAAATAACATTTATTCCTCCTTCCTTTTATTTACAGATCAACTTACACAGTACGTACCAACCTTAGTAAAAATCCTTTTTTAAATTCAGGGAAAACCCAAGCACTACCAAAGTAGGCCATCTCCCTCATTAATATGCAGAAAACTTGTCTTAACTGCCTAATTTCACAACTGCAATGGGTCAAAATCACAGTTTACGCAAGCCAGATAGGGTCCATCAGTGGTCATGAAATAACACTTGATATTTGTCAATCTGGTACTTTCCACTTGTTAAGAAGCCAAGCTCTCTATTACATGCACAAGAAAAAAGAAATCTGGAAAGAGAACACGTTTTTTAAACTAAGTCACTCTATTTCAAGATTTTTTTTAAATAAATTTGGAAAGAAGAAAACTTAATTAAAGTCTTAAGTGCTTTTTTCTCTGCATGCCTCCTGGAGCCATCAATATACCACATCAACTATGAACTGAAGATTCATCTTATTACATCTCATGCTGTATAGCACCACGAGCAGAAGAAGGAAGTTTTAAAAACACAGATGTTTTCTTACCAGGAAAGAAAGCCTAGACTACATCCTTGAATAAAAAACTATTCCTTTAGCACATGCTTTTACTGTCCTTCAAAGAGTGTAACATTTGGTTATTCGCCAGTAATCAGACCTTCCCAAAGAAAGGCTGCCCTTCATAAGAGCAAGAGTGACAGATATTATCTGAAATCTCAGAAACTCATTCCATTAATATGCACTTTCTTTTCCAATTTATGATCCCAACCAACTCATCCTCTTTTCTTAAGTAATAAAGCAGCACTGTTAAAATAGCTAAAATACATTTCAAGTCTTCTTCTGGGCACTTTTAAAAAGGAAGAGGCAACCCGTGTATAAAGAATAACCTTAAGATGTATACCAGTGCTGCACAAAAAGGAAAAAGATTTGTAATGATTGTTGAGAAGCTCTGAGGTGTGCAAAGCTGCTTTTTTCTTCTGCAAAACTAGAAAAACACATAACATCTGTCCGGGGGCATATAGGGTCTTCACAGACGCGTTGTACTTGCATACACTACAGTCTTTGCTATAAATATCACATATAAGGTGCTCTGGAAAGAAATTTCTGGTTTCAAGCAATCACCAAACTGGGAAAGTCACTCTCAATTTTGCAGCTACGTTTCCAGTATTGTGTTGTAGCTGTTTAATCCCTAATACCTGTGTAAACAAGCAAGAAGAAATGTAAGAGAAGACACCCGTCTCCTCCTCCCAGTTCCACTGATGACCCCAAACTCTCCCTTTTAAAGAGTTTCCTAAAGCTTGGAAAAGCATCAAAAGCAGTGCCTGACTGAGCACTATATATAATACAATGTAATGTATTTAGAGAAAATCACTATGTTCCTCAAGCCCATTCACAGACAATTTAGATCAAGTAGATTTTTCTTCACACTGCAGCCACCTTCTGTTGCCTTTCTACTTCATCTATTAGCTCCCAGCAAATTCAACAGAGGTCAGACATCCCCAAGGTAACTTCCAAGCAACGGTCAGTAAAACATACAGACATTTAATTAAAGATTTCTAGAATATAAGCAAATACACAACATTGTTTACAGTTTTGTTACAATATAAAGTACAATAATACCTTAATTAGAGATAACAACTTTTCAAAATGCCAAAAACATTTAGAATTTCTCAAATTACCCACAAAATGAACACATTTTATTTTCACACTGTGACACTTCCAACTGTTCTGCCAAATGTATACTACTAAAATTATGCTTTGCAATCACCAGCATCACCAGAGAGGGGGACAAAGAACAATATAATCAGTACCTAATTAATCTTTCACATGCCTTGATACTATTTATCTTCAAGGGAAGAATCCTAACGTTATTTTATAAATTGTGACGCGAGTTTAATATTAGCATCTCAAGAGTGCCTGGAACCATGTCTTTATGGCTAAGTATAATTCACAGCTACTGGTGGAAGTTAGAAACGAGAATTTAATACAGGGCTTTTTCAAGGGACAGTCTTCAATTTCCATCATCTAAGTAAACTCGTTTATAGAGCTATAGAAACTGGGATGACAAAGCACATTTTATATCACCCTTTTGAGATGATACATGTTAAGAACATGGCAGACCATTGAAATGTGCAAGAAAATGTAACTGCAAACAGCTTTAGGATTAAAAGCAAATATGCATTTTCATACTTAAGAAATCATTGAAGGGAATCGTAGGTACCTCAGAGACAAAATTACTTACTCAGCTACACTAAAAGAGAACTAATTGCTCCCAAAGTAATCAAATGAGGGTTTTTTTTCTGCATTTAGTATCAACTGAAATTTAGTAGTAGTACTACTACCATACTATCGTTAACTCACAAGGTAATAGTAAATCCAGTGATGCCTGTTCAATTTGTTCCTTAATTTGCATGCTTAGTTGCTATAAGCAAGTGTGCAAATTACCTAAAGCCAAAGGAAAGCAGTTCAACCCAAATAACATTTTGCATGCACAGTTATCTAACTTACGAGAGCATTTGTGGTGATCCATTAATTCCACAGCAAAAGCTGTGTACAACCCTGTGCACATGTTCCTAATGTGAGCATTTCATTTTGAGAATCATGCCCACCATCACTCATTTTTCAGAAACTGAATTTCAACTTATCATCAGCCCCTCCTCAAACAAGGACACAAACAGTAATGAAATGCTGTATGTCACCACCAGAATGACACTGGCATCTCTTTATGGATATAATAATGTATTAATGCTTGCCCATCACAAGTTTTTATGCTGAACAATTTATGAAAAAATAGTAATAGCACTGGTTAGTAAGTCATTGTAGTCTGTTTTTAAGTGGAACTTGCAATAAAAAGAAAATGCATCTTAAAATAATTCTCTTCTGAGGGAAAAGGCTAAGAGAAGAAAGCTATACACAAATTGATGAACAAAAAACCTGACAGAGAAGATAAACCACCTTTAATAGCGATACAGCTCATTGAATTTCCTAAGCTTTGTAAAATATCATGCATATTTCTAAAATACAAAATATTTAGGTTGTGTTATGGAAGGCACATATATCAGAGAACAACTCCACATATTTAATTTTTAAACCTGAACAGGACTACATGTCGAAAAAAGCCTTTTTGAAACAAACCAACCCCTTGGTTTTTATCCCACTTTACTCAGTTGCAGGAATAGTGATTTTAAAACATCAGCTAGATACATGTTTGCAAACCTCAAAGAACATTTGGAAATTTGAACACACAGACAGTGAAGAGCAGAATACAGCATGAACATTTTAAAGAGCCAAATTGGATTCCCATAACCATAAAGGGATTCCAGCATTTTTCCATATCCATTCTTTCACCCCCTGTCCTCTCTCGTTCATCTTCTGCCTGGTCTTCCCACTCTATTTTTCCAACACAACTATTTGTCTAGCACATGATAAATGGGATTGGGAAGCAAAGGTGGCTAAAAAAAACCCCTTTTTTCCTACATTATTTTTCAACTAGATCAATTCCCTACACTGCATGGCCACGCAGACCTTACCAGTAGGATGCAGTGAATTGTGCAGTGCTGGGAAAAACGAGCCAGACAAAAGGCGCTGACTAAACAGCATCACTAGATCTGAACACGAAGCCTGGGGGAAGCCATTGCTATTTTAAACAGTCACGGGGGCTACTAGTCTGTCACCTCTGTCCCTGACAACGCTCATTGCCACATCATCACAGACACTATTTCCTCTTACGTCCTCCCGTTGATCAATATCATAAGCCTAAAAGGAGGCTGAAATTCCACAAAATGGGTTGAGCTGATCGAGCTGCTGTCTGCCATCAAAATAGGGACAAGGTTCTCTCTGTCCTCCTCACAATTTGCCAACTCAGCTGACTAACACAGGCAAAAAAAAAAGTTAACTGTCTGCATTTTTTATTTACAGAGACCCTAGAATGAGGACCTGAGACTGGGAACAAAGAAGAGAACCATGCACAGCACCAGTGCACTCCTAGGTCATTTCCAGCTGATCTGACTGCACAGCTGCCCAGAAAGAAGGGCAGCCTTCCCAAACTCCCTGTCCTCAGCAGCCGGTTCCCCATTTCTCTGAGCAGGGATTAGTCTCCAGTGAGCAGATTCAACTGATAGCTTGGCCAACCAGTCTAGGTGGGACACAAGAACAGTTTGGACTTGGCAATCGGGGGTGGGCTTGGCTGGTTTTAGTAGAGACTAACAGGAGATTAATCATCTAGACAAAATGTGTAACTGCACCCTTTGATACTTTGATGAAACGTCTCTTTCTCTGGCTACTGCTTCAGTATTAGACATGATGCAGAAACCATGCGCCCAGAAGTATCAAAATGGGTTAGTAAAGAAATTAACTATTCCCTTGTCTTTTAAGGAGAAGCTAACATTTTAATATAAAAATTAATTTAGCCCAAATCATTAATGCATATTCTTTAAAATAGCACACCTTATCCCCCAACTTGCTTTCACACCAAGTCTAAAAGCAAATTAGTAAAGAATACCAGCAACTCAGTCATTTGTGACTTAAGCTAAAATGACTGACTATCGTGGCATTGACTGCCTTTGTGGCAGCTGGTATAGTGCTATGTTTTGTATTTAGGATGAAAATAGTGTTGGTAAAACACTGATATTTTTTGTTGTTGCTAAGCAGTCAAGGTCTTTTCTGCTCCTCACGCCACCCCACCAGCAAGTAGGCTGGGAGTGCACAAGAAGCCGGGAGAAGACACAGCAGGGACAGCTGACTTCAACTGACCAAAGAAATATTCCATACCATATGGCATCACACTCAGCAATAAAAAGCTGGGGGAAGGAGGAGGAAAGGGAGAACATTCGGAGTTACGATGTTTTGTCTTCCCAAGTAACCATTACGTGTGATGGAGCCCTGCTTTCCCGGACATGGCTGAACACCCACCTGACAACGGGAAGTAGTGAATGAATTCCTTCTTTTGCTTTGCTTGAGTGCGCAACTTTTGCTTTACTTATTAAACTGTCTTTATCTCAACCCACGAGTTTTTCTCACTTTTACCCTTCTGATTCTCTCCCCCATCCACCATGATGGGAATGGGCGAGCAGCTGCATGGTGCCTAGTTACTGGCTGGAGTTAAACCATGACACTGACACAAATGATTACACTCCTTTCACTAGAATTCAGGGTATTTTTATTAATACTCATTAAAGTTTGTGGGTCCTCTGTGATTTTATTTTTGTTTGATTTTCATTTTATTTTCTACTTCCTTCCTTCCTAGGATCAGATGCAGGCTGTTAAATCAGTCTATATGAAGCATGCCTGTAGAGAAAGACTCTAGAGAGCATTATATGATCATCTTTTCCTTTTGCTATTGTTATTTTATATAAAACAGCAATTTTTCACAATGTTTGGGTAGAATACTGTAGAATACGAAGTTGAAAGCAAACAATTGTAGAATAGTACAGAGTTCACACACAAGTTGCTTTTATTTGCCTAGATCTGTTTTCACCCAAACCCAGCATTTGTGCACAGTTAATATAATCCCAAAAGGAACTGCAACTCAACTGAAGATACACTAAATGACCAAAAGAAGAGAGTTCCAGTCTCCCGAAATATCAGTAATCCATGAAATTAACTGACGCAGCTAACGTTAGAAATTGAAATGTCTAACCTTCAAATATGCGATCCAGACGTTGCCGCTTCACTTTGTGTTTGTCCATTAGAGACATAAGAGTTGCAGCTCAAAGAACGTCTCCGCACAGCTTGGTGATGGTCTTCTCAAGCCAGCCACAAGTCAGAAATGCTTACTGTCTTTTATAAACTTATTTTCACCTGCGAACAGAAAGATAAATTTCTTAAACTTTAAAATGCAGATTTTTTTTTTCCCCACCTCTTTCCAGAAAGATGATTTGTATGTAATTTTAACAATTGAGAAAACACGAAGTTCTTAAATCACATTAGGTAACCTGGTATTTCACAACAAACTGCCTTCTAAACACGTAGAGATGCAAAACGCACAGCACAGCTCAAACAAGCCAGTATAAGAAATGCTCTAAGGCATCTGCTGTTTTCTGCCTTTTGGCTCTCAAAGACTTTTACCCCCTTTCACTGAACACATCACCAGCTAAAGAAGGTATCTCAGGCAGGCACAGATACATGATTTCCCATAAAAAGACAGAAGTGTGTCCACCTGGAATGAAACTGGAAATCCAGACTTCTGCGTAGTAATGCCCGCAGCAAGAGAAAATACTCTTTTCATTCTTAACTTTTAAGCTTTCAATGATAAAGCAAATCAGAGTTTGATACTCGGAAGTCGAAGGAAACAATTCAAGCGGCATAGACACGAGGAAATGCATCACAGTGACAACACAGAATGCCAACGTCTATATCAACCAAATGGCATTTAAAGCAGGTTTATGCATGACTAGGCAAGCTCTTTGGCAGCAAATACAACTAAGCACTTTTCAGATACCGTATAGCTGGGCAAGACGGCATAGGGGTATTGCAACAAGCAGTCTGCATTTTAAGCCAAACCACTGAGAAGCATGAAAGGGGGATGGGGAGAGACAGAAGAAAAGAATCTATAATCACAGATGTAAATTACAAAATGCACAAGAGCAAGTGGACGGGGTAAAACTAAGTATACAGATCCTCTAAAAAAGATAATCAGAGCACTACTTTTATCTTCCTTTAAATATCTCAGTAGACTTTAGGAACAAACTCGGAGAACGCTGTATTACAAGCACAGTGCACGTTAAAGCGAGCCAAATAATCCACTTCCCTGTTTCTTTTTATTCCTGCCCAACAGCTTTCAACATCAGCGGATAGCATTAAATGGCCTTACAAGTGACTGAACCTAGAAATCTGCTTGTTTCTTTCTAGAACAACACTTTTCTAAACCAAACATGGGCACATTTCATCAACGTATTATGAAGATTCATACACTCCGAGTGAAGTGATAAAGAAAAATATTTTGAATATCAAGAACTGCACATTTGCATTAATGCGAATAGGTGTCTTTACCAACACTATGCTGCTTGGTGCATTTGGACTTTTAACAGTTCTCTCCTTTGTGTTTATTCTCATTAAAAAAATGGAGTTAATGTGCAATAGTCATCATGCTTTTAAACACTATTCAGCCTTATCCTCCTCTTCACTTTCCCTCTACACCTTGTTTTCTTTACCCTCAAATTCAACATTCTTCTGCTGTTTTGCATAATGTCTGATTTCAGCTGAATATAACATCAAGAACTGGAGAAGAAAAATTGATGAAAAATGCAGAAACCTAGGTTTTTTCTCTTTAAAAAACAAAAAAATGTTGCCATTTTAGAAATTTCCTATTACTTTTCCCAATATTGATTATTCTTACAAAGTACAACATTCTTCAATATTGAATGTGGCTCTAAGACTGCACAAGCATTACATCAAATCTAACATGCATTTTAAAAGCTTAATAGCTAGCTATATAGCCACCTGCCTTTGCTTAAATCAACACTCCAAACTTGTACAGAGGATCAATTCCAAACTGCTGTTTAATTTATTTGCTTATCACTTCTGTTTTATACTATACTTAATTCAATAGTCACATAAAAAAAAAATCCAAAGGGTAAGAAACAGAAACCAGAATATAATTAACATTTTAAATGCTAGTCTTGGTTTAAATTTTTATAGCTTATTTAATTTCTCATCTTGTAGAAACATATATGCCTGCTGGCCTCCTTGTGCCGTTTTGTTTATTCATTCAGCAAAAGATTTTTCCACTGTAGTCATTCTACGTACAAAGCTGGATGACAGCTGTAAAAAACAGACCATCTGTAACTATTAACCTACCACTGAAAGTGTCACCAGATGTTTTCTATCTGTCTACGGTAGCTTCAAAGCGTACCATATAAATCAAGTAGTTTTTCATTTTAAACAGTGTTTTAAAATTATTTTTATTCATAGTAAGTTTTCATAAGTTTCAAAAAAAATTTTTTTGAGCAAAATATTAAATTAACATGTTAACACAGTTCTAAATTTAACCCTCATACAGTTTTATTATACTTCATGTTCTAACACAAAGAGAAGATGATGATATGGGAAGCATTTCCCAGCAAAACAAAAGCCTTATAATTATGGGAGCATTAGTTACTGCAATTACTGAACCACAACATGAATAATTGCATTTGAGAAATTCACTAAAAATACAAGCACACTGCCTAACGAATTAAAAATCAGAACACAAAATACCAAGTAGTATTTAAGAGCAGACTTCTGTAGTTCAATATTTTAAGATAGAGAATGCAAGTGATGTAAGAATATATACTGCTAATCATGTCAAGTGTTAACTAAAAAGACATCTGAGATACCACCAACATACAGAACTCTTTTGAGCAAATTTTAGATTAGAATATACACTGTTGAAAAGAATATTTCAGTTAATCAGACGATTCCAGTGCTTGAAAATATTTTTAAAGAGAGTATGCTTCCGAGTATTGCAACCTGGAGTATTTAGCTCTTTCTTCAGAAAAGAAGAGCTTACTCTTTCTGGGACTTCAAGATAAAAGCAAAAGGGAATCTCCAACATTTTTATAGTAGAGCGAGCAAATCCTAAAGGCTAAAACAGCAATGCCAAGTAAGTCAACTTCGATTTCAGTTTTCAAACAGGTAACACTGGTAACAGAGTAAAGGATAAACAAACTGTGAGTGAGATGATTTGAAGGAAGGCTCATTCAAAACCCATGATCTTCTCTCCAGAGAAAGAGAGATGAAAAGGAAGTAAACTAAGAAATTAAAAATTTTTTAAAAAGAAACCAATAAGCTAATTATACACATACTTGTAGTTTGAGACAAACTCCAAATTACTAGGGAAGAACTGCCATCAAACCTGAAAGGGTGCAGCATGCCATGTAGGACCATTTCCTTCGCATCAGTCTAATGGGAGAGTTTTGCATGGACCAGATCATGTTTCTAGTAAATTTGAACAGGTGAGGAAAGCCTACCAGAAAAATTGTGAAGTGTATCATGCATAACCTCTAATTAGTCCACTCACAAAAAGATTCAGAGTATAAACTCTTCTGAGTACAGATTTTTACCTATGCAATTAGGAACAGCAAAAGGCTGATTTCTACCTTTGCCTCACTGTCAGCTTCCGTTGCGTCAAAGGATTTGTAGGCTGTCTGAAATCAGATAATGTAGCGTAAGAAATCCAAAACAGAAATTAAATTCACAGAACAGATTGATAAATCATTAATGCATCAAAAATAGGGTCATGAAGTTTCACGTTACCCTTAGGAATCTCAATCTTCATTTAACTTAATCGTTCTAATATATCTTCTTTCATCTGAAACTACATTAAGTTACTGAAATGTTTTTTCTTTCAAAAGGTATAAAATAAGGCTATTGTAAGAAAAATTGTAAGTTTATATCCCATATTCCATTGCCATCAGTTTTTGATTACTTAAATTTTTTTTCTTCCCACACAAATTGATAAGATCTCTATTTTCCATGACAACTCACAAGCCTCAAAATGTCCATTCTGCAGAGCTCTGGAAGCAATAAGTAAAGATAATGAAAATGTCATTCCTCTCAAATATTTTCATTATCCTTTCATTATACATTTTGCAGTAAGTGTTCATTTCAGATAGTAAACAAATCATCTGCTCCAACCCTCTTGCCATGGGCAGGGACATCCTTCGCTCAAAGCCCCATCCAACCTGACTTTGAACACTTCCAATGACAGGCTATCCACAATTTATCCAGACAACTGTTTCAGTGTCTCACCACCCTCATCATAAAAAATTTCTTCCTTATATCCAAGTCAACCGTACCTAAGATTTCATGGCAAAACAATGACAGCCATCAGTGAGCTGGATGGCATGCTCGGGGCAACTAGGGCTGCTCACCAAGCAGAAGGATGCCTTCTGCAATGATTATTGTTGCAACTGTATGACCACCAGTGCAAATACCTTACCTCTCATCTGTTTACCTTAACAGGTGAGAAACAAAACAGTGTTGGGTTTCTCTGTTTCGTTTCCCCTCACCCATTGATGTTTGAATATCTCTTCTGTAAAATGACAAGAAGGACTCACAGGATGCACACCAGCTTCATGGCTGTACATCAGATATTCCTAGCATCTGAGATATTCTGTGCCACAACCAGTTCCCCAGCTTACGCAGCTAAAAACAGAGCACCAGGGTACAAATTTAAACCATATGCTCTAGAATTCTGAAATTCATTTTATGGACTTCACTATGCCAAAAGCATGAAGTAGTAAACTTTTCTGCAAACATAACAATGCACAACCCACAAATAAGGATTACTCAGTCTACAGCAATTATTGATTTTCCTTGGAAATTAAGCTCGAAGTTTCAGGTTTTCCCCTTTTTTGGGAAAAGAGCAGGCTATGACATATGCTGAAGACAACTCAGACCATGAGAAAGCTACTACTGAGAAGTGGAAATTTACCTAACTTTCAAAATATTTCTCCAGTACAAAACAATATATCTTATGTTTGGCAAAACAGAGGATACTATCAAGTTGATAAACAGCAGAAAGTAAACTGACATGTAAAAATGCTAAGTCAGAGAAATTAGCTTAATGTTCAAATAAAAGTAAAGATGCATTAACATAGTAAAGAATCCAGCTTTCCGATGCTATGGCTAGAGATGGTCTCTAACTCTGAGAAAAGGAAAAATACAGCTGATGATGTATGAGAGAAACACTCTACTTGAAAAAGCTCTAAAATTTGTAGTTCAATATTTCTAGTGTCAGTAGCAGCAGTATTAGTTCTGTATAACACAAAAGTTTTGTATCAGAGGAATAGTGGTTCATAATTGAAGTTACGTGATACTTAAGTCTTGTGAAGTTACATAGTGAACTACACATAAACACAGAATATAACTTTAATATATGAACTCAATATTTTTTCTTGCTAAAGTTCAAAAGTATTATTCATCAGTACTTATCACTAGGAGTTTGAAAAATGTCCAATTAAAAAAACATAGAACCTCAAATTGGAGGATGAGAAAGAGGATGACTTTGGTTTGTGCGTTTCTTCAAAATACAGCAATAATAAGACTGCTACAACACTGCAACATCCTATTCTGAAGTTCTGCAGGACAGCATTTGTTCTTACATTTTATTTCATGCTGCTATCCTTTTCTAGAGATACTGTGACCTGTACTAAAAACTTCTGCAGTATAAAACCATCACATTACTTCCACCGTACTCAAAACCACTCTCACAAAGATCTAAACTACATTTAAAAATAACTGTAGCCCAAAGAGCAGAACAAAAAGAGATTAATTGCCAGAAGAAAAAGTATTAGGTCTGACTTTCTGTGCAAAAATTTAAGTGATTCCATCTTGTCTTACAAAAATTAATACTGAATTAAGAAGAAAATATATATTTGCCTGACAGACAATTTATCTTACCATTAAGTGTAGTTAAGCCACTTTGCCTTACCATTAGATGTCAGTACAGTCAAAGAGAAACTGTACAGGGAACTTCAAGATCAATAAATTAATCACAAAATTGAAGTGATTACTGAATTAGCCATCAAAAAAAATGTTAGATACTCTTCAGAAAAGGACTAAAATCCCAAACATTATAATGGCATTACCTAAATCTAAGATGCGTCTATCTTAAAAAAGATGGAGAACTAGAAAAAGTGCCAGGACAGGCAGGAAGTAGGTGGTAGAAGGCATGGAGTAGCTTGCTGAAAAAGGAGAAAAAGAAATGCACTGGTGCTCCCCAGCCTGAAGACAACAAGACTGTGGGGAATACAACAAATGCACATAAAATATGCACCACGTCTCAATTCAATGTCTAGGGAGCACACGGTGAAATAGTAAGCCAGTATATTAAAAGCAACAGGAAGCTTTGTCAAGGAGCATGTCATTAAATTGTAGAATCAGGTGTCACAGGTATTGTGGATGCCAAAACTTTAAGTGGTTCTTAAAAGGAATTAGACAAGTTTATGGAAAACCCATCAGCAGTCATTGATAATGGCCACAATGCAAACCCAAGTCAGAAATACATAAGCAGGTAAATGCGAAAGGCAAGAAAAATGTCAGTGCATACTTGCTTTGTTCTCATACATAGCAATCACGGCATTACATTACACTGACAAAATGTCCACTTAGCTCAGTAGCCAATAGCTGCCATGAAATGAGATGCTTCATGAAGAGCGAGTGCAGAACAAACACGGTATTTTCCTTAAGCATCCCTTAGTGGCCACTCTTGGAGACAAGACACAGGACACGTGGACCTGCAGACCCTTCTGACACATGGGCACACCTCATATTCTTAGGAAATGCAGATATATACTACAAAAATTAACTGATCCGGCCATGCAGAAAGTGAGGTCCACAGTTCACAGGGATGCACAAAAAACATCCTAAGACAAAATAAAACTGAAATGAGTTAGTACTATCATGCCTCAAAGATAGTGCCGCAATCAAACTAACAGTCTCTCCAATACAGATTGTAAGAGACACCCAGAAAATCATCATAATTAAAAAAACAGCTAGTGCTGTAGACTCTACCACAGTACATGGTAAGCTCTTCCAACAACAAGTGTCCTTTATGACTGTCTGGTTTTGCTTAATTGTCTGTTTGGCTTAAACTTTCAGTCATCAAATTTTCTTACAGTTTTGCCTGGCAGATGGAAGAACTCCCTGATGTTCTTTGCACAGGTAACTCTTAGGTATCACCAAGCCATCCCTTTATCTACTTGCAGAAGGGACCAAGCTCTTTGATACTCTCCTAGAAAGTCATGTTTCTGATCCTAAATTGCATCCTTAAATTTAACAGCAAGTCGCTAAAGTATCGGCTTGTGAATGCTAGAACAAGATAAAGCCTTGCAGGAGCAGTTACATCAAAGTCCAATGTAGAAGAACCATTACCGCTCTCCTTCACAGTCCTCGGATACATTCTGGGACCACACCTACGATGAAAAGACTTTACACTTGCTTCAGCAGGTTATGCATCACCAGCGCAAACAAGGCTACTTCTCTTTAGGGTGGGGTTCTCTGCCCTGTGAGTACAGCCAACGGTCTCTTGTTCCATATTTATGACCTAAAATTTGAACACATTTTGATAAGAGTACAGTTTATCAAAGCAAACTTGATTGCTCTGCAGCACTTCCATCTCCTCTTTTTAATTGCATCAGCAGTTTGTACTGTATTTACCAGTGAAGGTTTTTTCCTGTTGATAAAAATGCTCAAAATAAGGCCAAGAATGCCCCTTGTCAGCATGCCATTAAAAACAAAGCTTATGGGGTTTTGACTTATTGCCCACTATTTTTTTAATACTGTAAATAACTTTTTTTGTTTTATTTTATGTTTTTAATCAAATTACTTTAGTTCAAAAGTGTAGTGTAATAATTTGATAATCTTAAACATTTATTTCCATGGCACAAGATGATAAAATGTCCTTTTTGACAAGGAATATGGTGAAAACAGTAGAAGTGGTTATGATAGTAATTCTGTCATTATAAGCTTTTTATGAGATGCCCGTCTTCACCATAAGGTTTTTCCCAAAGCTTTTTTTTTTTTCTTAGTAGCATTCTCTCTCAATTATACATCTGTCCACAAGCCAAAAATTACTCACTACTGAAAATGTATTACTGCAGATGTGTTTGACTGCAGACAGATGGGAAGCATCTCTGCTAACTCAGATTTCTAGGTCACGAATAAAACTTAATTTAGAAGCTCAAACTATCACTAGAAAATTACTAAAGGCTACCAACCCAAGGCACCTACATTTGAAGTAAAATTAAAAAGGTGTCCCTAGTTTCAGGAAACGCTCACTCCTTGGAACTAGAGCAATATTACAGATACACTTCTTATCAAACAGTATTTCTAAAAAACTGTATTTCAGGTATTCAGCACAAGCTTCTTCAGAAAGACTGACATTGTAACAAGCCTCAATCTTACTCACGAACAGATTTAAAGAGAATGAAGAGACTGGTGTGGACTTTCTCAGATTACGAATCTGAGTCACTCATATGTTGAATTCCTGGCTTTGCCTCTTACTCTCAGGCCTGAGACATACAACCTGGTGGGTGCATTCTTCATTGGTTTGTAAAGCAACACACATACACATACCCCAGCACACAGAGATACCGTGATACCTGCTGTTTTGCAAAGTACTTTAAAACTCCCAAATGAAAACCATTTTAAAATGTCAAATAAGTCAGTTGTTAGATCAGTGTTAAAGTATTTTTTTGAAGTCTGAAATGAAAGAAAATTACATTGAAAGATCAATCTCCACTCATTTTTTTTTTTTCTGAACAGGCGAAGAGCTGAAAGCCTCCCTCCTTTTTGGAGAGTTGAGTGCAAGAGACCAACATTAACTGTGTAAATGCACGAGTAGAATCTTAGGGATTTTGAAAGATAACAGCAGCGAAACTGAATTGCCTCTACAGAAAATAATTCCTTTTCAAATATGAAAATCTTGTGTTTTGAAACTCAAAATTAAATAATATGTATTTAATATTTTAATGCACCTGACAAAGCATAACAGGATGCAACGAATTAGTCATTGCTCTTGACAACATAAAGGCCTCGGTTAACGAATTCTCTAGGAAAGGAAACAATTACTGGTGCATTTCATGAATCTCCATTGCGAGAATGGATTCAAACCAGCAGGGAGAACAGACTACTTTTAACCTTTTATTGATTTATTGTGTCGTCCCCCCCCCCCCCCCCCCCCCCCCCCCCTTTTTTTTTTTTCTCCAAGACAGACACAAACCCACATGAAAACGCCAAGCACATGGACTGTGTATTCCACATGTGAAACTGGTTCCTCTGCCACAGATCCCCTACTATTAGAAGCAGCCCATGCATGTCCAAAAACCTGTGCTTTACAGATTAAAACTACTGATTAAAATAATATATGCTTGTTCAGTGGAAAAGAAAGAGTGGGGGGAAAAGAAATAAGCTATATTCTGAAAGTGGGTAAGAAGTCACGCCTAAAGAGATTTAGGTTAGAAAGCTAGTAAAGGCTAATGAAGTTTAGAGAAAGAACCGTGGAACCTGTGTTGGGTTTTCCTCTGCACTAAAGCCTACTATGTTGTATATGTGCACACATACTGCTGTAAGAAAGCATGTTAAGCACTAGGAAAACATTTTTTTGAGACTGAGTACACTTGAACTGTAAACTGTTTGGGTAATATTTAAATATTATGATTGCACCTCATTTCTTCAAAACTGCTTTTATACCTAATAAGCATTTTAGCGAAATGACCTTACTCATGTTAGGCAAATAAAGTTCTTGGCCACATTTTTAGTTTGCCCACATTACTGCCCTGTGGCAGCAACATATATATCATCAGCAGTATCAATGTCACAACAACAGGCACTTTTTTGTACTGTTTACAAAACTTAGAATATGAACTTTTTTCATATAAAAACTGACATCTTGTATTTTCAAAATGTGCAGTACTACGGCACTATATTGGATACACCTGACATCCTTCATGCAAAGCATTTTTAAGAGAGGCAAGTATAAATTCATCTTGTAATACTTTGTGTTAATTAGAATACACATTATAGACATCAAGAATGGAAGTTTAACTGTTTAACCAAGTAACTACTGCAGATACTATCATTTTTCATCATTTACTAGAAGAAATAAAAAAAAGAAAGAGACACTTCGCACGATGAGACTTCCAGAGGCTGCATTTCCAATTATGCTCTGGTTGAAAAAAGAAAATACCAAGGATAAAGCTTTGCTACTATAGCTCCTACTTTTAAACTATGGCAACTCATTACAATCAGAATAAAAGATACATGGTCTGGATGGACCATGCCTTACTTAAGTAAAACTACATTTTTCAGTAGCACATAAATTACAGATCTATTTTTTTTTAAAAATTGTACACAGCCATCCATAAATTACATGCGTATTTTAAAAATGCAGTCCAAATGCTGAACCATTGCCTTCTCTCAGTTTAATGAGAGAAGACAATTGCCACCACCTAAAAATAGTAAAATAGTAAATATCACATGCACTTACTCTGCATTTCCCAGGAATCAACTTTTAAAAGATACTGAATTGTGTAAGTTATACACAATCATTAATAACATTTAGCAATAGCTTTTCTAAATTTCTTTGATAATTCTGATATCAGTAGAATTATACATCTGGTACATAAATCTTTTAGAAGTTTGTGGGGTGAGAAAAACTAAAATTCTTTAACAAGCAGGTATAGCTACATTAAGAATATTTTTTTTTTCCTAAGTGTAACACTAGACATTGCCAAAATGTTTTACCTCCTTTCTAAGCAACAAAAAGGTGATAAGACAAGAGATCAAACAAGTGACAAGCTTCATTTACTTTAAAAGTATTACCCTTTATGTTTTAACTTAAGCCACCTTTGACAAACTTTGCACCTCAACCTACAGTCCTACAAACCACAGAATGGTTTGGATTGGAATGGACCTTTAAAGATTATCTACTTCCAATACCACTGCCATGGGCACGGACATCTTTTACCAGATCAGGTTCCTTGAAGCCCCATCCAAACTGACCTTGAACACTCCCAATGATGGGGTATCCGTGGATGCACATCCATAACACGTAACATGTTCCATTTTACAGATCAAAAATCAGCTTGCGAGGGCTGTAAATTGTAGCTATAAAAAAGAATCTATTAGAATACCCACTTGGCAAAACAGAAAATGCTACTGAACTCTACAAAAGTACCCTGAAGTATAATTACCAGATTACTTCCCACTGTGCCTCCTTCACCACTGGGCTCCTGGAAACAGCTATCTCGCCTCAAAGGCATCACTGACCGTCTCCTCGCAATCAGAACTTTCATACTCGACTAGAGAAATTGTTTAATTGGTAATTCTTTTCCCCACATTTTAGTGTCAATCTGCATCTCCTGACATGACATTTCATTAAGAAGTTTCCAGCCAACTACACTCCCATCTCAATCACAGTAATATAGAGCATTTTCACACCTTGCTAAATTCTATAAGCAATCTCCATCGCAATTACAGGAATTGCTTATGTAGAAGATTAATGCTAGTAGCTAGGATATAGCATCCTTTATCACAATTAAGTGTGGGAAAACAAAGAATTAAAAGTACAATTAGATAGTCTCATACATCTGAGACTGACTGACAATTGTGTGTGATATATTGTAAGCAATACTAGCATGCACTACTCATTTTCCAAATAGATTATGTTTTGCCTATATTCAGCATTTAAGCTCATCTGCTCTTTCTTTTATTCAGTAGTGGGAAGGCAAAGGAGAGAACTAGAGTCGCTACAGGCCGCTTCACCATGAAGTTCTGCAAAATTTGCTTTTCAGAGAGATATGGAGGGTACATGGGGTTTTTAAATTGGATTTTCCCCTCTTCTGTCCACACACAGTGGCGAGATGTAGTGTCTCTCAAGAGAAAGGACCTTAAAAATTTGGTAATCGTGTTCTTTCAAAAGTCCCATTCAAGACCTCTCGAATGTCTCAGAGCAGCAGCTCGCTTGGTTTTCAAGATGCACCTCAATGCAAACCTACTTCATCTTTACTGTAAAAAAATTTTGAAGTTTGCAGAAGGGGACAAACAGGCAATTATGATTTCACAAACTGAAATCATTAAGTAGGTGTTAAAAATATTAAAAAGCTTCTTTGTGGGTCACGTGAGGATGCAAGATCCCTACATGACATTTCCCAAAAATCTGTCACAGTAAGTAAGTCCAAATACAACAAGCTATTTTGTTTTATTCCAAAAAGGTTTTAGCGTAACGACATTCATCATACTATCTCAGTATTTTTCTGTAACATAACTGATGTAACTATAAATTTTCGTAGCTTATTCTCTCTCATATCTGGGAAGAGAGCTGTCTGTGCAGCCTGTTATTTTCAGTTTCCTTATTTGAACATACATACCATTTTGTATCTTGTTACAGAAGAAAGATCAAGCAAGAAGTGCACTTGGCAGCTGGTCTGGAAAGTAATAAGACCGTAATAGTCTTTAATGGAAATGCATTTCAATCCTACACTACACTAGGAAATAAAATTTCCAGCCTGTATTAATTCGATGGCTAGCTCTTTTTGATTAATTATAACGCTCCTGTTACTGAAGAGGGCAGTTTTCATCTAAAAGTTTTAAACTATCTTGAGTTCATAACATTTTACATCTTAAAGATAACGCCAAAAACCCTGAATCTAATATTCTCTCACAAACTAAGCAGAGACTTTTAGAAAAGATGTAAATAACTGAAAGCTAAATGAAGTTGCTTGCATTTCTCAAGAAATGTGTTCCTAAATTCTGGGTGAAAGCCAACAATATGAGACAAGAGAAGTAGCATTGCACATTATACCCAGCACCCGAGCTGCTAGTTCACATCCTCAAACCTTTTAACCAGTTATCAGGCAGATGACTACAACCTTAGTAAGAATTATTCCTTGTAGAAGAGATGTGGTGGTGGCATACTGTGTCACTATGAACTGAATATGCTTCTTCAAGAAACTCTTGAACCATTTTAGCGTATTGATCTCCTGTCAAAGAGAAGCATGACATTTCTTGTCTATGAGAATGCCACACTGTCACCAAGATCACCTACCACCCACCCATCAGCAGGTCCCTCAGTAATACCCTATGCAGTTGTCCAAGGCACACTCTGCCATAACGCTGACTCTTAAAATGGTCTAGACAAAAATTTACATAAATTAGATTAACTTCCCATTGATTTCTGGTGTACTATGAGCTCCTCCAGTGATGTCAAATGAATGACAGTTGGTTGGAATCAGAGCACCTGGAGGAAAAAGAGTTTTGCAGTATTGCACCAAGGACGAAAAACACAGACTTCTTCAATAAAAGACTCACTGTGCTACTTCTGATTATCAGTAGTCCAAGCTGTTCATAACTCTTCTGCAGGCCAACTACTCCAAAAGTACTACTCACAAAGGGTGTTTGTCAGAAGACCTGCAGGGAACACTGTGCAAAAAACTGCTCTTGGGATCTGCTTTCATTGCTGGGAAACCCTAAATATTTCACATTTTCCTTATTTTTGGAGCTTCACAATACTTGCTGTCCTTTCTTCTCCTCACTACAACTTCCTCGCCTCCTCCTCAAAATGATTCCTGAACGCTCTGCAGGCTATTGCTTACTCCTCCTTGCTCCTCCATGGTTTTTAGCTACACCACTGGGAAAACAAAGCTCCTAAGCCCAGCAGATTGCCCGGATTATCAACTCAGTTCTCTGAGTTGAGAGATAAGAACCACGTGAAACTCTGGTTCTCCTTTTAAATATGGAAGCTTGAATGAATGTGATTCAGAACTGGTTACCAATTGCCTCTTCTCCTTTACTTTCACAGCATTAGCATTTCCACTAAAATACTCAAACTGTTTCAAAGCTTAATAGTGGAACCTAAATAGCTAGACAATATTGTCCTGTGTTCAGAAAACAAAGGAGACAAAAACCGAAAGCAGCTTTTCTAAATACCAAATTCAAAACAGAGGAGACAGTCCCAATGCTCCTTCTGAAACAAACACTAGGAGATGCTAGCATTACACTTTTACTAAGAAACAAGATATTTTCCTCACCAGTTTGCATAGTAATTAATTGTAATGCTCTACAGGAAGCAGGAAAAAATTACTTTCTAACTCTGAAAATATATTCTACATTACATGAAGTGCTGACCTGTTCTATGTGGGGAAGAGTATCTGTCATCCCTTTACAGAGATCTCCAAGTTGCATAACCCCAACTTTCATGGAGTTTTGTCATTAGGGCCAAAATGATCTGAGCAACTCAAATACATAAGAGGTCAACAGGCAGCAGACCAAGCATGAAGACCATTGTAACAGGAATCCATGGCCGAAGACAGCTTGTGGCAACTTTACTAAACCATATCTGGAGCATGGTTATAACTGTAGCAATGCAAAAATAAAAAAAAAAAAGTCCTGTAAGAGATGACTCAAAAAAAGAACTTTAAATAAAACACAAGAACATCAGAATAGAGGCTTAGTCCTCAAAGCCTTTCACTGAAATATTCTGCTTTTACCTGCTAGAAGCAATAAGTAGTCAAATAACTGTCAATAAATCCTACAATCTCAAGAGAAGCAAAAGTACCAAATTTTTTTCATCTTTTATCAGAGACATCCAGTCCATTTTACAGGTGTTTCATAAAGGAACACTAGACAGATTGCCTCACTAACCTTCTCATCGTCTTATTTGCTGCAATTAAGAGGACAGTAACAAAGTATACTTAACTGTAAGGAACAAACAAAAGGTTTACAAATACATGTAGCTATAACTTCATTTTTTCAGTTAGTTGAGCTGCTGAAAACTGATGCACTTCCAGCTTTGCCTCTCAAAAAGTAAGGAATAAATGATATATTGTTCTACTATTTTCTAATGGATTTAGTTTGCAAAATTGTTGAGCCCTATTTTAGCATGCATTCTATGCAATTTTATGAAATAGTAATTTCATAAAATAACACGTTTCTCATTGTTGACATTGTTCAGCTTCTTGTTTCAAATCCATTTTCAGTATAACTGCTCACATGCCTTTGCCACTTGTCATTCACCTCACCACAACTTTATCTGTATTGTGATCAATTACTATTTTTCACTGAGTGAGACGAAAAACAAAGCAAGTAGTCAACAAAATCAGTCTTTGTTTTTAAAACCCTCTTAAAACAAATAGACTTGAAACGCAAAACTAACAGTGGTCTACAACATGACCATAGGATTTTCATACGTAAAGCACCAACAGTGCAGAGTACATCTTATGGTCTCATGATAAAAAAACATTATGATCTTTATGTTTTAATTTATTGTACATAAAGGAATTTAAAATCAGGTAAAACTATATTAAACTTAATAGTTATGAAATCTGCATATATGGAAAAACATGGGAACCGGGGGACTGATTTCTATGAAGGATACATAAATGTTAATCTTGCTTTGACTGCTGGTATCATTTCTCCAGAAGTAGTTCAAAGACTGCTCACAAAAGATGAAGACCCTGCAAGCTTTTCCTGAATATTTGCAATATAATTGAAGAACAGCTTTCCCTACGCGTAACTAGATTCAAAAATGTAAATGTCTTTTGCTTGAACAAATAACATCAGGAGTTCAAAACTCCAAGACAAGTATATTTGCAATTATATTACAGTTCAAAAACAAATGAAAAACTGTCCTCTGAAAAATCAAGTCTTAAAACAAACCAAAAGTACAACATGTGCTTTAGTTTTATCTGACAGTGTTGCATATCTAGATTGATATTGTTAGGTTCTCTGTGTCAAGATCTAGATGAAAATTATCTGTATAAAGGGAATAAAATGTTGAATTCTGAATTATCTGACAATCTTACAACAGATGGCCTAAAATATTAGCGTTTCAGTTGTTGTTGGCATTCGGTCAGTTCTTTACTTGTTAATTAAGGACCTTAATTTTGAACTATTATTTTGCTATAAAATGCCCATTGTGCAAAAAAAAAAAATTAGAAAATGGATGGCTAAAGATTTCATAAAGCTTGCTTTTTTGCAAGAATTTCCATTCTGGCTGATTAACAAAATTCCCGGTTGAAAAAAACTCTCCGCTCCCAATTGTTTTAATAGGATCCAGCTCTTGCCTTAAGTAAATATTAGCAGTATGCAAGTGCAGAAGTGCTTTACCCCATCCATTTCACCTCACGTGTAGATATATTTTAAAGTTTAAGATGCTCAGATTTAAGTCTCCAGCCTCTTTCTTCCAGAGGGCACACTCTGGGTTTGGGAAGCAAGTCACAGGGGGCGTGACGAGGCAGCTAATTCTGCTTTGCAGAACAGAGATGCAGAGTCAGTCTTTCTCCACCACAAACTGGAGCTTGTTGAAAGTTCACTCATCAGTTGTATCACAAAGCTGTTTGTCTTCCTTCTGTCTCCCTGCATGCCAACACTGGATCTGCATCTCCTGTTTTCTGCTGCAACAGAAAACAGAACATCTGATGTTCTCTAACTTCACCAAGTCCACCACAAGTCGCCCCAAGCTGCTCAGAGAAGCTCTAGGCCACCCAGAGAAAGGTCCCTGTCACACTCCCCCAACAGCATAGTCCCACATTCTGATTTTGTAACTGTCCCGACAGGGAGCTGATGGACTGCTATGCTGGAAACTTCAAAAATATAACATTTAAATGGGCTACACACAACCAGGTTATTGTACTGGAGTGAGCTACGGAAAAGTCAGATGCCTGCAAGATAAAATTCAGTACACTCATCCATTAAATCCCAGATCATCCTATATTATATCTATGTTATCTTATAACTGAGGAAAATCAAATGGCAAGTACTAGCTACCCAACAATAAAAAAATCCCTCTACATGTCCTCAATATTTTCTTTACATTGCCATGTCTTCTGGGTGGAAATGCATTCCCCCAAGTGACTTCTCTAAACTAGTCTACATTTGCACTGGTGACGAGAACACTTCACCATCAGTTACTACTGGGAGGAATTCCTTGAATCACTTGAAGCTAAGGTTTGCTCCCTGAAGCATCAGTTTGTTACCTGATGATTTGAAATCTATCTGCAAGAATTCATACAGAATGACAGATATTTGGGGTATTTATAAACTCCAAAAACATTAACATATTTTAGAAAAAAAAATTACAACTAAATAAACAAATGTTCACTCCCCATTAGATGTACATTCCCTGAAAAAAATACAGCTGGGCAGTAATCAACCTTGAGAACATATTTTAAATCTAAGATACAATTACTTTTTCTAATAGAAACAAATGAAATTTTATATGAGGACAAGATTTTCAAGTATTACAGTTAGCCAGAAGATGCATTTTAAGGAAATGGAAATATACACACTTTGATAATTTGTTTACTTTACAACAACTAAAGACCCAAACACCACTCCAATACTATGGAACACTGCTTTGCTTTTAAATATTAAGGCTATCTTTGACTTCTGTATAAGGCAAACATAGCAACCTCAGACCATTTAAGCCAAGTCTGGAAAAGTATTTCAAATCATTTAGAAGTTACACTTACTGGTAGTCTAAATAAAACATTTTTATCAGGAAGTATAACAATCAACTTTTTAAAATGCACCCTTTTAAAATAAATAGTTCTTGACACATTTCATTTTGATTTCTATCTATGTGCAAGGAGTTATCTAGTGTTATAACATAAGCTATATATGCAATTCTAGAAATTATGTTGGTCAGACTTGGTAATGGATGAAATCACTGTTTCTTTGCTTTTTGTTTGACATTAGACTGCCGTTTTTGCCATGGTGCGTTAAGCTGGAGAAGTGCTTGGTGGAAACACAGCGGGTTCAGAAAGCAGCAAAGCATCTGCCACTGTGCCAAAAGTGAATCACTCATTCAATTCTAGTTCTTAATATTCTATTGCTTATTAAAAATATCAAATATGACAACACAGAAATAAACAACAGAAAAGTAAGAACCGATAAAACATCCTATAATGCTGAAAACAAATGGGTGCCTACAGATCCAGCATGCAATTTTTGATCACAGGAGTTAGGACACTTTTTACTGCATATCCTAAGGACTGAAATAGCTATGGCATAAATTAATAATAGTGAGTCTATAAAGGTTGAATTGATACTGACATCTTGGATATTATTACTGTAAATGACAGATTAATGGACAAAGGCACGAGATCCCAAAAGTCATCCTAGATATTTAATGACTAGGAAGTAACCAATAATCATATTAATTAGCACAGTTAAAAATCCCATAGAGCAGTAAATGATTTCAAAGGAAATTTTGGCTTTAACAATGACAAGTTAAGTAATAACTTACACCGATGCCAGCACAGAATAAATGATTTAATGATCCCCATAGAAAGTTTTATTTTACTGAGATCAATATCTGACCCCTATTATACACTAAAAGCCATGCCTAAAACCAATTATAAGAACTATTGTTGGGCATCTCAATTACAAAGAAACTTCCTTCTAGATTGTCATTGTATCAAAATTAAATAGATAATACTAAACTAAATGCATCTTTTCAGCATCTCAAGAGCAATAGCAACTATTGATATTTTAACATTTTATTAAAAATAATTAACTGTAAGTCCTTGGTACTCAGCTTCCCGGATGATTAAAAAAAGAAAGCATTTTGCAGCAGTATTTGTTTCCCTATACAACATATTATTATCATAGCGAAGCGAACATCAATAGCCGTAGTGATTTAATGTGGCATGCGAAAATTAAAGAAAATGCTGTCAACTTAAGATTTTACATTAGAAGTGTATTTACAAAAAATAATCCCTTTCAAACTTGACTTCCATCAAATGTAACAAATACTCTATGCAAAACAAAGGGAGTTATGATGAAGTAAAATTTTTAAATTAATGCTATTTAGCTGTTCTCTACCTTTATGTAACATTTTTCGAAGTAATACTCTGTACCTGAGTTTTGCAGAAACACAAGTTATTATCTGAAGATAAAGGAAGGATGGAATAATTATCTCTTAACTGTAAAAAATTAATGTCCACATGCCAAAATTGATAATTTTTAAACAATACATTACTTTTTCAAATCCTATTTGCCAATAAAACTGGATAAGATGCATGTAATAAAGGTAATATATACAAAGTGAAAAAAAGGTTAATATTTAATTGCATTATAAAATACTCCTATTCCAATTTTGCAAGCTGCCTTTGCTCAAACCACATTCTGTTTGTGTACACATCCTGCTTGTGGATGATACCACACAGTAATAAGGACAATCGTCACATGTCAATCAAACATTACTTTAAAAAGCAGTTAAACTGACAAAATACGACCTGAATGATGGAATGTTCAATTAAAAATTGAGAAGTCATGGAAATAAGATTCTCATCTAACTCACCTTATGTTTGCCATCATCTAAAAGCATACTGAAGATACATATTACTGATCAGTTATTAACATGTTAATCTAAGATAACCTGGTTTTTACTTTTAATATATATGTGCATAAAGGGTCTAAATCATCAAATATCTTCATTATAAATTTCACACAATCACAGAATGGTTCGGATTGGAAGCGACCTTAAAGATCATCTAGTTCCAACCCCCCTGCCATGGGCAGGGACACCTCCCACTAGACCAGGCTGCTCAAAGCCCCATCCAGCCTGGCCTTGAACACTTCCAGGGATGGGGCATCCACAACTTCCCTGGGCAATCTGTTCCAGTGCCTCACCACTCTTACAGGAAAGAATTTCTTCCTGATATCCAATCTAAATCTCCCCTCTTTCAGTTTAAAACCGTTACCCCGTGTCCTATCACTACACTGCCTGATAAAGAGTCCCTCCCCATCCTTCCTGTAGGCCCCCTTTAGGTACTGGAAGGCCCCTGTAAGGTCTCCTCGGAGCCTTCTCTTCTCCAGGCTGAGCAACCCCAACTCTCTCAGCCTGCCCTCATAGCATAGGCACTCCAGCCCTCTGATCATCATTTGCTACTGGGTTTATGCAATAGGCACTTTTAAAAAACTTACTGGCTATTTAAATCCACAGCCATTCTAATTCTGGCATTAGACCAGTTGATTCACACACTCAAACATATCATTGTTTCTAGATTTATACCTGCTACTCAAAGACAGAAACCAAAGTACCTAAAAACAAAAGCAAAAAACTTACATGGCTGCTTTTCATGTCAATATTCAATTTCTACTAAAGTATTGTTTCCTTCCATGATCAATTCCCTTAAAAGCTTAATTTTTCAACCAAGTTTGTTTTCAGGAACAGAAATACAGCTTCCAGAAATTATTTGAAGAGCAATTATTAATCGCTTTAGTACTAGGCAGAGTAGTTATAAACTCTACATTAACCTGTAAATACACCTGGACAACCATTATGGAAATACGTGAACATTTCAGGTACTGCATCACTTAACAGAAAGACTCAAATAATTAAAACAGAATTAATGGTGAAGTTCTCTACTTCCATTGCAAAACTGAAATTTATACCAAAGTCAAACTTATAATGAATTTCAGAAACAGACTTTCCTACAGTAAGATCATGAATTGCTTTCACATTTTTTAAATGGACAAAAGATAAGCATAAAGCATCCATATAAAACATAACTGTAACTGTAAAAATCCAATATTAAAAGACACGTGCAGCAATTAATCTAGACAGTTCTCACTCTGATCCTACTTTACGATTATTGAGGTTAAAAAAATAGGAAAGAAGTTAAAGATTAATTTCTCAGATTTTTTTACAGCTGAAAGTAGACAACAATAGATGAACTACAAGGATGAAAAATCTAGACTCTCTATATTATATCAAGTATTAGTTTGCGCATTGTGCTTAGCTTTGCATCAAACTCTGTCCCTTAAAAACCCCTTTTTGTTTAAAGTTTTAAAGGCTACAGCTGTTCTTATTACTGGTTTTGGAAATCATTACTCAAAAACTTCTTTAAAATATAACATACCTGAAAAGACTCAGCAAAAATGGTATTTCTGAAAAAGCTTTTATCTAAAGTCAACTTTCAACATTCAGATATGAAAATAGCAAGAGCAAATAATCAGGATAAACACAACTGTTTAGAAAAATTTCAGGAAGAAACTAATAAATATGGAAAAGTGATTTAAAGAATTACAGGGAATACCGAACATTGGTTATTACTGAATATTGGAATAGAAAGCACCAAAGGCTGTTCTTCTCTGAAAATATTTGCTTAAAAGAAGGATCTGTATATTAGATTTGAACTGTCATTCTGCTTACTCTGAAAGTTAAATTAGAATGAACAATTCACGATTCCAAAATAACTTGGAGCAACAAGCTACAAAATACAATGAGAAAACGTTGGCATTCATTTAATTCATCTGCTCCAACCTTTTTACTTTAGTAAAACAAAGTTCACACAAAGGTCTTTTGTTCTAAAAACAGCAATAAAGAAAATACATTGTATAGATTCTAAATAAGTACATACAGCAGAAAACAGAAAGGATTTCCTATAGCTACAAACCGCCAACCTCCCCTCCTCCACACACAATATTTTTTGTTTTAATTCTCAAATATATAATAAATTGTCCTAGTTTCAGTTGGGATTTAATTATCTTCCTAGTAGCTGCTGTGTTTTGGATTTAATACAAGAATAATGTTGATAACACCTATTATTTTAGTTGTTGCTAAGTAATGTTTATATTAAGTCAAGGACTTTTTCAGCTTCCCATAGACAGGACAAGCTGGCCAAAGGGATATTCCACACCATAGACGTCATGCTCAGTATTATATATGGGGGCTGACCAGGGGGCAGGAATCTGTGATTGCTGCTTGGGACCGGCTGGGCAATTGATCATCCGGTGGTGAGAGCAATTGTATTGCATCACTTTATTTTGTGTATTCTTTTACCAATATTGTTATTATTTTCCTCTTCTGTTACTGTCTTTATCTCAGCCCATGAGGGTTTGGGGTTTTTTTTCCTCCTTTTTCTTCCTCTTCTCCTTACCCTACTGGGGGGGAAGTGAGTGAACAGCTGCATGGTCCTAGGTGCCAACTGGAGTTAAGCCACAACACAAATATATAAGAAAGCATCTCTCGTGGTTTTAAGACCTAAAATAAGCTTGGCAAGGTAATCAACATATCTGAAGCAGTCTTATTATAATCCTTACAATAAAAATTATACCTAGCAGAATCAGAAGCAGAGTAGCTTTATTGCTCTGAGGTCACACCTGAGGTAACCAGGGAAGAACCATAAGAATTAACTGGCAGATAAGCTTAAGGCAAAATGGCTCAAAAATCCTGCTCTTTGACACACTGACACAAAAAAACAGAACCAAGTTTTTAGCTATTAAACAACTTCCCATTTATTGCTACAGGTAAGCAAAAGAACTTCTGGTTAACCAGAAGTTGCAGGACTCCAAGTGCACAGCCCAGACTAGTGTAACTTAATACAGCCTACAATTTGCTTAGACAATGTCTAGGAATTCTGCTGACTATACCCCTCGTCATTTTGGCAAACACTACGAAAACTCTGGGAAGCAATCTAAGTAATTTTCTTTTATGTCAAAATAACCTATGGAGTTTTGTATACCCAAAGTGAACTATTACTTCAGATCTGCTCTGTCTTCCAAAGAGGCATGGACCAGTTTCAGAATTCTTAATTTTTGACATTATGACAACATTTATATGGTCTTCGTATCTCAAACGGATTAGAAGCCCGTTAGGTTAATCCTCTGGGAATGTCTCCATGAAATTCAGAAGTCTATTGCCACGAAGCACTTTTATTTCAGAGCACACTCCAATAATTTGTTGTTCCCATAGATCTACCAAAGGGACCTTTTTATACTTTTAAAGAGGTTGTACTTTTTTTCCCCTGAAAATTTTATGACCCACTTACTACCGATAAGACAACAAATACATTTTAATATAGTTTTACTGTGTATAAAATGCAATCTTTTGGTGTATGAACATTAGATGTAGAAAATAACAAGAAGAGTCTGTAAGCAGTGGAATCATCACTGCTAGACTGGTAGAGAGCTAGAGTCTATACCTCAGTAAGGCTGTTGAAAATGAAGGTTCATTAGAAAATACACTGGGACAATAAAAAAAAACGAAAAATATTCTTAACAGAAGAGAGGGGGAAAAAAGCAGCTCAATCTAAGTAATCAAAGAGAAGAGGTTATAGTTTGACTTGTTCAGAGTAAACTTGTTCCGAGTTTTTCTAAGTATTTATGACAGATTTCCTCCCAGCATCTGCCATCTCATCAATACGCACGCCTTACGTACCTACATCACATTCCTTGCAAGAGGTTAATGAAAAGGTAAGATTTGCCAGTTTCTAGAACCATAATACATAGAAGTATAAGGCATGTTCCTATGGTTTTAGGTGATAAGAGCTTTAATAACGATACTCAAGTAATATGATTTCTTGGAAAATTTGTGTAACGTCTCTTGTCAACCTGTTGCCAAAAAATTAAGGAGCTGCTTGATGCCAGCTATGTTAGAGCCTTGCCAGAGGACAATTCAAGAAAGTGAGGCAGCTGAGGCCTCCACAGGACTAAATAAAGCCAAATCCAAAGAAAGTGAGGGGCTGGAAAAATACTGTACACCTTGCTACAGACCTCCTAGGAAACCAGTCAAGGAACGGAGCTGCTTTAGGAACAGGCAACAAAGCCATGGATGGGCAATGAAGGCCCTTTCTGTGCAAAGTGGAGGCTTGAGAGGATGGATCTGTGCTAGGCAATGGGGAAAAGGAGGGAATGTCATGGTGCTATTCTGCATATAGCAAATTTCCTGTGTCACACTGAAACATTCATCTTCAGTCTACTGAAAGCAGTAACACTTTGCCTCCCCAAGAACATCCTGCTGTAATGCTGCTGAACAGCAGTCTCATAAACTCAAGGTGCAAATGCCAGCAGGTCACTGGGCAAATGGCAGATTTTTCCAGAAACATGACAAAGACTTGTTTTGTTGGGATCCAAAATTGTAACTGATAAAGATCAAGTATTCCCACCTTTAGGAAAAAAAACCACAACCACAACACAACTATAAACCTCAAATAACTTGCGCCGCTTCTAGTTTTCAGTACTAAAATCTACATGAAACCTCACGAAGTAAAATCTTAGAGGGAAAACAACTGTACTCATTTGTGAAAACTCACCACTCCTTTTTCCACCATAAGTGAGGCAGACTTGCACGCTAATATGTTCGGTATAGGGGATTTTCAGGTGATCTCACATTTATTACACAAACTTAAAATTGTGCACCATATGTAACAAAATCAAATTCAAGTGACTGTGCCTGTACGCCCCGATTTAGAATAATTTACACTCAAATTACTGTCCAACTGTTTTAAAGGTTTTAGTCTGAAGAAAAAAAATCAAAGGGAAAAAAATAATCAAGGGACGTGAGTACAAGCACCTCAGGACTCCCTAGTTTTACATCATCCAGTAAAAAGCGCTCTGAGGAATGTGACAGCCATTCTTCCTCTAATTTGTGATACCTTGATGTCTCCTCCTAATGCATTTACTCCAGTTTAACAGTAACAAGCTAATGTCGTGGTTTGGGCTGAAGATGATACCTTTATCCCAGCCCTTAATTGGGTCAGGCACTAAAGTCCCTAAAAAGATTAATATAAATGAAAATAAAATTAGTCACTTTATAAAGGCCTAAAACATCAAAAATACGATAAAAAATATAAACATTGTACCAGTGCCTGTATACTAGGATTAATTTCAACACAGCAAAGTCAAACACATTAAGTTCTTACTTCTTTCCTTTAAATGTATTTACATAAGAGCAGCAACGACATTTTATTCGGATATAATTATCCCTACAGACATAGTTAAAATTATTTTTTCAAAGATGGTGAAACTTTGAACTTCAGATGCCTATACATGATACATTAAAAAAAAACCTTAAAGAAACATTCACGTTGCAATATTAGTCTGATAATACTCACGTTGCCAACAAGGGAAACTGAATCAGCAAGTCACAAAAAAACTTGGAGGCCACCACTTTAAAGTCTCCGTTTGCCATTTCTGCAATGATTAGAACTTTGCTCTCTCACAGCATAAATTCTCTCAGCATACAAAGAAAGAGTGAGTAAAGCAGAAAAAAAGGCCCTTATTGCTTGATATTGATCCTCTTACAGTTGTTCCAAAGGACAGTGTTTCTTCTGGAAGATAAAATATATACTGTCTTCTCTTCTCTTGACAGCCACACTAACTCAGCTGTCTTCTATTGACAAACATGGCAGACTTGTGCCTGCTAGAGCAGGTTTTTCCAGGAAAAGACCTCAGAAATGTATTTGTAATATTTTCAGTGATTTTTTTTCCTCCCTTTCAGAAAAAAAGTTAACTACATTTCATTTTTACCTTTTGCTGTATTTTCCTTCCTATCTGTCTTGCTCCTCTCAGCTACAAACAACCGAAAGCATCAGTTGTAACTGAAGCACTGTAATATGGTATTTTCTTCACTACTTCCCATCATAAACTACACTGTAATAATGCTGAACATTGTTCACAACTGCATCGCACTCCAGAAATGCCTGTAGTACTTCCTTTTTGGCAAAGGAAACTGTATCTCTACATGGACAGATGTGCTTTTCTTAATCCAAAAAAATCACAGCTATAACAGTTACTGATTCAAGCAGTTCTAGCACATATTTATTATGCCCTCCTTGTCCAAATATAATTTATATTTGGTGTGTGCTGCAAGAAAACAAAACATTGCAAGGCTAGTCTGAAAATAGCTAAGGCCTTTAAAAGCAATATCTAACTTCTGTAACCTGTTCAATCAACTCCAATTAAATTACTTTGTAGGGATGGATTACTCCCATGAGGAAATACTGCATATATTAAGTCATTACACTTGTTTTGGGAAAGTGAGACATTCATGTATTCAGGAAATTCACAGAACAGTGCAATTAGGAACGACCCCAAAAAAACTTATCATGCTGTGTATCATTGATAAAAACCTTAATGGATTAACAGTTTCCATTTCAGACAAACACAATTTTTGATGCAAGAGCACAAAAAACTGAGTTCTGGAGAGATGTAATTGTGTATACACACCTAATAACCTACCAGCAATTTGAAGATAAAACTAATTTAATCCACATGCTTCTGTTACAGGCATCAATTCTGTAAGTGTTTATTAGAATAATTTCAAATATTTTTCTCTCTTTCATAGTTACAACACACTAAATCGTTAAATTCAAAAGAAAAAAATTACCAAAGACATTTCAGACATCCTTTGCATCCAGAAATTCCACCCAAGATGACTTTAGACTTGTTCTTATTGTACAACCTGGAGACATGAAAGACCTGTTAAGTCATCTTAATAGAGAACTTGTCCCTAGGGTGTCTTCTGCAAGTGATTCATTTCATTGACTCTGATAGTAAAAGGGTCATAAGCAGAAGCAACAAATATCCAATATAGCACTGAATGTACATTCTGGCTTTATTAGAGAAAATGGGAAGTGTTGCAGCACCAAAACCTAATACAGCATTAAATACAGCATAAAACACAACAAATACCTCTATACCTTACTTTTATTATATATTTTAGTAATATTTTAAATCACAGTGGAGTAAGCTATTTTACTTTCAGCACAGGGTTCTGGAGATGATACACGAGAGCTACAGCTTATTTCTCTCAGAATGTTCTTATTTATATTTTATATGCAGTTTATCAGAACTTAATTTAAATAGCTGTTAAATAACTGTTAATCCACACACTTTTTGTTCCTCAACCCATTATATGCTTTCACAGTGCATTCGAGAAGTACAATACTTGAACATCTAAGTTGTTTCTCTGTATACATACCTAAAAATACACAGGCTTTAAAAGACAGAAGTCAGTACACATCATTGCAACATATAATAGCAACACCACATTTGTAGAAAGCATGACATTCAGTTTTCAGTGTGAAGAACAAAGACTGATGTTGAAATATGTTTCTTTTTTGTAAGTTGATAGGATAAACACACCCCTGGAACATTCCGTCCACGGCAAGAGCTCTTAAAAAAAAAAATGCCAAATTAGGTGTTCAATGATGACAAAGTGAGTGGGACTTTGCCCAAAAAAAATCTCACATGCATTAGAAAAATTCAGTGAAAAAACAAACTTAGTATTACATACTCTTTGTGAAGAATGCATTTCAGGCTTCTATAGACAAACTTTTTTGTCCAGCAAAAGCAAATAGTGTGAAGCATTCTCAAACACAGTGATGGACAAACAAAGCCATCTTGAAACACAACTGTGGAAACAGTATGAAAGAGGGAACGTGCAAAGAAGACAATGTGCAAAACCTCCATATATATATTCGTCTGAAACCTCTTCAGAGTTTTCTGAGTAAAATGAACAAGAACTTTTAAATGTATATTCAAGCACTGACAAAAGGCTTAGTAGTCACAAACTTCATCTCTAACAGCAAATAAACAGAATGAATACAAGCAAAATTTTCTCATGCTGCATCATCACACAAGTTCAAATGATGCAAACTGAAAAAAAGAAAAAAACAGCCAAAACTTAAGCTGCTGTCTTCTGGAGCCTTTTTTACCTTGTCTTCTCAGAGATATTAGATTGTGTCATGACAAAGTAGTGCGGTTTTAATTGAGTGTAAAACAGCAGGAAAAGATTAATCCAGTAAACAGCTTTTACGAAGTTACCAGTAGTGTAAAGGCTGGAACTGGAAACTCAAGAGCCATACATAACCACAAAGACACCCATGCATCTAATACAGCATCCAGGAGGTCTTCAGACATTTGTTTTGTTTATCGTTGGTGGGGGGGTTATCCTAGATACGCTTTTAGCTAAACTTCAGCATTTTCTATAGTTAAAAGAACTGGACTCACTCAATTCCGTTCATTTTATTTTTCTGTGCTGATTCTGAAGCACAGTCATAACCCTATCTAGCCAGTGCTTCAGCACTGAATATGGGAATTATAAAAAACTTCAGATCCTTGCTCATGATTTAGTTTTTTGATGATGGCATTTATACAAGAGAGGCGCAACAGACAAAACATGCAGCAAAAAAAAAAAAAAGCAGAGGTTTAAAAAAATTGATCGAAATCAAACCCAGTAAACTGACTTTGAATCAGTGACCCTCACCTTCTGTCCTGTAAGACAGAAAAAAGGTCACCAAAATAAGATGTAACATGCAAATGCCCTCAAAAGGTAAGTGTCTGCCTATGACACATCAAAAAAAAAAAAAAGAAATAGAAACCTGCTTCCCCATAACTATGTGTGAAATACCATCTGATTACTTTTGGTACCTATTGCTACATTTCACTCTTCAAAAGCATTCATAAACTATTCAAAAACCCTCAACTGGGAAAACGTAGCTGTTTATCAGAACATTAACACTACGTTCCTATATTTCTAAGTCAATTGATTTGATTCTTTACCAGCTATACAGATAAAAAATAAAAATAAACTATTTTATGAGCATCCTGCAGTTCCTGCAGCTGTTACTGTAAACATGTTTCACTAGAGGCAAATTCTGTTTTATCTCTTTTCATATAATTCCTGCCTTCCTCTAATTTTCAGGGTTGCTTTAGTGGGAATAAGACAATAGGCAAGCAAGCCAGAAAGCACTGTATTTTATATTTTACAAAAATGTTTCCCTACACAGTGATATATATTTTATACATCCAAATCTTTCAAATCCTGAGAATGCAAAGTTTTAGTCTATTCTTTGTTTTGTTGTGGGTTTTTTTCAGGGAAAACTTTTACAAACCATCACAAGCTACACCTCTACAATACTGAAGCTACTCAGTAGTGACATGCAGTTTTTGCATGAGCTTTTGACTTGCCATATGAATTATGCTTATTTCAGTTACAGTTTAGTTTGTATAAACATTTTGCTTTATTATAAAAATGAAGAAGAAAAGTTCTAGGTGATTTTTCTAAATTCCCCTACAAAATCCAAGCAAACACCCGCTTCTTTGTACTGAAGGGGAACTGGTACAGGAAGGGATTTAATATCACAGAGATCATACATACACACACTGATTATTTTAGCATTTACTAATATGACAATCATCTCACATTAAAGTATAGAGACACGGAAGCATAAAAACACATGAAGGTGGTATTTATGTACAGTCAACATGAATTCACCAAGAACAAATCATGCTTGACCAACTCAAATGCCCTCCTGTGACAGAATCACAGAATGGTTCAGGTTGGAAGGGACCTTAAAGATCATCTAGTTCGAACTCCCCTGCCATGGGCAGGGACACCTCCCACTAGATCAGGCTGCTCAAGGCCCCATCCAGCCTGGCCTTGAACGCTTCCAGGGATGGGGCATCCACAGCTTCTCTGGGCAACCTGTGCCAGTGCCTCACCACCCTCACAGTAAAGAATTTCTTCCTAATCGCTAATCTAAATCTCCCCTCTTTCAGTTTGAAACCGTTACCCCGTGTCCTATCATTACACTCCCTGATGAAGAGTCCCTCCCCATCCTTCATGTAGGCCCCCTTTAGGTGACAAAAGACTGCAGTTTGGACAAAGCACCACATCTCACAGTGGTCTCATTTGGAAGGTGAGGAAGCACGAGCTGCATAAAGGGGTTATATGGGTTGTAAACTGGCAGCACTGCTAAGTCCAAAGAGATGAAATCGGTGGCTTGGCTGGTGGAATGTAATAAGTCAAGCAACCCCAGGAGTTATTATTGTTTGATATCTTTATCAGTAAACTGGAGGAAGAGACAGAATGCATCTACAGCAAATACAGAGACAATATCAAGCTCGGAGAGGGGGATAAGCCATATAGTAAAGCTTCGACTCAATGGAACCTTGATAAACTAGAGGACTGAGACAACAGAAGGGTACCCATAAAAAGCAGAAAATTGCACATGTGGGCCAGAATGACCCCACACATCAGTACAGACTGGGATCAGACTGCAGCCCTGCTAAAAAGGTCCTGGTGATTACTACTGTGGGTGAAGGAGGATGAATGTGAGTCAGCTCAGGGAGCAACAATTATCATGGAGCCAAACTCTTGTCAGTATCAGAACAGGGGTCAAAAGAAACGTTGCAGCTTGGGAGGTTCAAACTGGCCTCAGACTTTTTCCCCAGGCTTAGGCTGTGCAGCAGTGGAATAGGTTGCCCAGAGAGATGGTAGAAGCTGTTCCCTGGAGGTCTCCAAAATAAAGTATACAAAGCTACAGCTGGCATGACCTTGTGCTGTCAACAGCTCTGCTTTGACGGAGAGGTTGAACGAGATATGCTACAGAGGTCCCTTACACACAACAGGTTTGTCATTCAAATCTGCAAGATCCATTTTCAGGAATTTTTCCATATCTTAACAAGACATTTTCCCACAGCAAGGTATTAGTCAAGAGAAGTCTGTTTTCACATCAAATTTATTGACTGTAAGAAGAGATTTTCTCATGAAAGTAGAATCAACTTCTGCTAAAACTAGACCTGTTAACTGTTTCAAGTATTGTTACTGAGAAAAATGCCTCCAAATTTAAGCTGTTAAGTAACTGGTATAGTAACATCTCCCTAAATCTAAAGCAATATTGCTGCTGGGTGGAAGGAACGTCTGTGATAGTTGCTACATCCAAGCAAAAGGAGGAACTGCAAATTTGCCTCCTCATCCTCCCCCAATGCTTCTGTCTGTGAGAAATGTTCAGCATTAACTGAAAGGTTGACCTTAGATTAATTTATTGGCTTGTGGCACAGCGAAATATCTCAGTCTCTTGAGGATAAACCTTGACTGCAGGGTTTTTCTTTTTTTTTTTTAGCTGAACATTAGTATGTATTTGTGTGGTTGGAAAACAAAATTAAGTCTTGGTCACAGTAGACATCATCAACATGTTTATGACTTAAGCTTGTAACATTGGAGCCAGTTTTAGATTCAGGCCTCTCCAGGTGCTCACATTCAAGCTAGGTCTAAATACTGCTGATTCAAAGGTTTATAATTCATATGTAATTAAAATTCTAGTCCAGGCTGTCACTAACAGGCACTTTCATTATTTCATTGTGTGGGGTTTTCTCTGACCTGAAAATACACACCTTCCTTTCTTCTAGCCTCCAGCGTGCTACTATAAAATTTACTTGGCTTACCTTTTGAATATTTCATCCCATTTTCTGCCTGCCTCCACTTCTCTGTTATGCTGAACACAAATTATTACATTGCACTCTGAAGACTTCTGTAGCATACACCAATGACAACTACTGCCTCTCACTCAATAAAAAGGAATTAACATGTTTTCACAAACATATGAAGCCAGACTCCACCAACGAACCTGTGGCATTTTCAAACAAGCACCTCTGAGCTTTCTGCTCACTCACATTTGGGAACAGCCCCCATATAAACATCAATAAATTCACTTCAGATTTTGTTTGGATTGGTACAGGATCATGAACCACCATAGTGGAGTACCACAATGCCCAAGGCTAGTAGGCACCCTCAGAGATCAACTAGAAAACCAGATGCTCCACAAGTAAAAACGTAGAGAAAGATTTAGCACCATCCACATTTTATATACAGCATCCCAAAATGCTTTAGTTTAGCTGAAGGATTAAAACTCACATCTCTCACCTACCAAAAGTGTTTGGGCAAAGGAAGTCTAAAATAGGTTACCTTCTACCCATCTGGTTACATCTGAGGAATAGCACAGGTAAGAATTCAAAGCTGAAAGGAGTGGGAGAGAAACTATAAGAAAACTAGTCTGTAAGAAAGAGGACACCCAGCTCAGACAGAGACCTCAGGTTTGGTTATCTGCTTTTGAAATCGTTTCAACATTTTATAGAAAGCACTGAGGATATTCAAAAATTAGTAAATTTGTCAGTTCAACTTCCAAAGCAGGTTATTCAAGATGATTACACTGTTAAAGGCAAGGAGGCAGTGTTCATTTTCCTACTTCATGGCATACAGACAATTACTGCAAAGCCAGCATTCCTAGTGCCTTATTCTCAGGCTACAGAAATATTTCTCATAAAAGTATCCCACTAAACCAGTAAACAAATACATGTTGCCACCTGCTAGAAATGGGAAACAACTGTTCACAGCACACTGTAGAAGAGTAGCACAAATCTCTATTTGTGCAATATATAGTAGCTGTTAAACTACTTGTCTAACTTGGCACTGGGCATATTAGAGAAACTTTACAAGTCTTTGCACTTGTTTATGATGAGACATTAATTTATATCATTCCTGATTAGATCCACGCAAATACTTTTGATCTATAAATAAGACTCCCCGTTGAAGTGCATGAAGCTAATTCAAAACAAGACATTCTTTTTCTGGAATGTGAGCAGCTGTGCAGAAAAATAATTGGGATTGCTAGTCAAGGACTGCCATTTCCAAGTGTATCCCCATGTAAACATGGGGTTTATTATTCTACTCTACTATTCTACTCTATTATTCTCTATTGTGCTTTTATTTACGGTATGATATTGTAACTCCTTGATATCATTAGAGAGGACTTAAAGGTAGAGAACTTTGTTTCTCTCAGCAGGGAGGCCACACCACTCTCCCATCCTCCCCAAAATGATCTTCCTGTTATAAAAGCAAGGATCAGAGCAGAAAGCAATACAGTTTCATCCCACAAAACGCTGTTATAGAATAATCACCATATGACTATAAAGAGCTTGAAAAAGCACACTCTTAAATATGCCCAATAGTGACCCTTGAAGCACTTCTTACTATCTTCTCTCTCAGCAAATCTTTGGATGTGCTTCATACCTAGTTTATAATCTGACTTTAATTTTCATTCCATTCCTGAAACTCTGTCATCTGTTATGCCTGAATTGCTGGATCAGTTTCTCTGTTATGCTATCAAAAAAGAAAAGTTTCTGACTTTGTACAAGCCTCAGACATGAATTACAATTTCTGCCATGAATAAAGCAAAAATTAAATTTAACCTATCAAAATGATCAAATATACTCCCAGTGTCCAGATATCTGGCCTCTGAAAACACAGATTTGTCTTCAGAAGATTTTTGAAAAATCAGCACTGAGAATTGGCATTTGTTTCCTCTGGCTGTAATCCCCTCTTTGTTAGTATGTCTCTTGGTAGTATCCAATTACAGTAGTTACACACTACAGAAAGTTAAGAGCTCAAATGAATTTTTCGTAGGAAGTTACAATTTTTAAACTATTTATTGATAGACTTACAGTTGGTCAAAAATACTCTAGGCAGTTTGGCCAAAAAATAGAAGTGTTGTAGGGTTACTTTTCAAAGAAGCAACTGGACTGGTAGCTTCTTGTAAACTTCTTGTCCAGAGAACGTTCAGACGGAAGTTAGCAAAATGTCTGGTAAGTAGCAATAGCTTTGAATATCTCTCCTTTCAAATTACTGGAAATTCAAGGCATGAAGCTTGCACACCAGGCTGGTCATGAGATGAACTCATCCCAGGCAGTTGTTACAGCCCTGAGCTTTGCTCAGTGTAAGTAATCCCAGAAAGAAGTACCGGGTTTAAGAGCATGTGAATCCAAAATTACAGCAAGAGAAGAGCAAAGAGGGGCTAAAAGAACAAAAATGAGCACAAAAGTTGAGTGTGGTTTTACTCTCACTGCTACTTAGATTCACAACTTTGTCATCAAGTAAAAAATCCTGCAACAACTGCTTAAACCAATTTGTGTAAGCAATCAAGAGACAGTTCGCTAATAATGAAACTTCTGTCTGAAACCACTGGTTATAGCATAATTTTTTAGTTATTTTAATTTAGGTTTGTATTGTTTAGTTTTTTGAAAACTCTCATATTTAGCACCTATGTATTAAGGAGATAAGTGATTAAGGTGATTAAAGAATGAATAATATTCAACCAAAGAACCAGTAGTATTTTGCATAGCTTACATTAAAATGCATGTTAAACTTACCGACTAGTAAAAATAACATGGTTACTACATCTATACCAAATTCTGTTTTTAACGTTTGTTCTTAGTGTGTCTTTTCAATTATGTTTTATTGCACAGAAAACTTACTCGACACAATTAAATCAGATTAAATGAACATGATTAAGGGCACAAAAATCAGGCATGCCAAAGTTAGGAAACACTAAAATTAGAAAGTAGCACGCTCTGCATTTTTCCAAATACGAAGAAGCATTAGGAGAGAGATCCTGCCTTATTCAGCAAGAACTTGTTTATTGTACACTATTCAAACCCTGCTCTGAAGAAAGAAATTGATAATGTGCTTTTCTTTGGCACTTTCCACTGTAATACCTGAATAGTCATATACTCATTTATCTTCATAAAACGTGTATGGTGAAGGAGTGGCATTTTCCAATCTGCAAAATAAGGAAACTAAGGCACAAGAACGTTAAGATCAAAGATATTAAATGACTTCAAATAGCCAGTATGAGATCCTAGACGTAACTTCTCAAAGAGCATGATATTGAGCAGCAATTCATGTATTCAAGACCTGTGTTAAAGTACACTATACCATTCCAAAGGTATGGTCAGTCAGATAAGTCAACCTAATAGATCGCTGCTGCTAAAGGTGGTAACCTTCATTCCCCTCCCTTCCATTCATCCAGATGAGGATTCCACTCTTCACTTGTACAGCTTGGTATTTGACTATTCAGCCAATCGATATATCCCAAAGAACAAAATTAAAACCACAAAAAATTATTAGCTTCTGCTGACTTAGTGAGCTAAACTAGTTTGTCAAGCAGTCTAGCAAGCAGAAGATTTGATGCAAAGGAAGAAAAGTAATACAGCTACAGGACGGGGAATGGGATTTCCCCTCTTGGAGGCAACCATCTGTTGGATCAGGTCACACATAACACCCAGCTGAGTGACTGGCTTCTTTGCAAATCGGACTGCAATGGCTCAAGGACAGACTGCCAAAGCTGGCAACTATCCCAGGAAAGACTAGGAGTCACGAATCTTTCTAGCATTGCATCAGGAAATGAGATGGACTTTTCTTCCTTTTCCCCAGGAAACACATTTTGTGATTTTAATTACAGTACTCACCATTACTGCATTCCTAGGGAACAGATCTATCCACAAGAAGAACCTACTTCTTGGAAAATAGTACACATTCCAGTTTTTGCAATACTAGGTAAAAGAGCTCATAAGCAGTAACTTGTATGACCATAGTTTTGCACTGACCCTTCTACATATTTGACTGCTGGACTTCCCCAAATAGGCTGCAGAGAAATTAATCACAAACAAGAAATGACACCTCCCACACACTGAACAAGGCAGAAGTACTGTTGACCACAAAATATACAGATAAATAATAAAAGATATCATCATAGTGAACAGCAGATCAAATTTATTTTATGAGAATTCTAACATATATCAAGTTCTGAAGGTTTTACTCGGGAAACTTCATAACTTATTTTAACATGTACTATGCATTCACCAAGCACCCCAGCACCCTTTTTTGAAATGAAGGGATAAAAATTCTGTCACACAGAATAGTCAAAAGTCTCATATTTACCATAGTAGCTATGCCACATGGACAGTGACAACTTCGGACTGAGACTACAAAACAAACAGATATAAATTGTCTCTGGGCAACAAGACCAGGCCTTAGGGCTTCACTCCATAAATACTCCCAGTTACGCTGATGCAACTGTTCCCAGGAATGCATGGTGGAACACAACACTGAAATGTTGGGGGTTTTTTAAAATTAAAAAAAAAAAAAAAAAACTAACAACAAAAAACCGCCAACACCAACCACTTTTTAAGCACAGTTTACTTCATTAGTAAAGTTTATACAGTCAAAAGGAATTAGACTTCAGTGGAGAGTAAGGGAGGAAGGAACATTAAACTGCATTTTTACATGTGAAACATCAGAACCATGTTTCATTAGTCCTACCACCATGTATTTCTTTTCCCCTGGTCTTGATTCAACATGTGACCTTCTCAGTGGGAATGGGAACAGTTAGGTAACTGAAAGATTCAATAGTTCAAACATTACTGTAATTGTCAACTCTTTTGTTCTTACGTTGACAGCAGTGTTACTTTAATGGACTACAGGTTCCTAGCCAGAACTTCTTTACAGATCTCTTGAGGCTTGTATTTGCATGCAGGGCTTTTTCAGGTTTTGATCAAAATACTTGTGCTTGGGACAAATTCTAATAAACTAATAACCAGATACAATTCCAAAAGCAATCATCCCAAATTTTTGACAAGCATTGGAAGGTCTGAACAACTCTCCTCCTTTTTCAATTATTCCTCAGTCACAGATACGCTTCATTCTCCTTACCCCCTTCTAAGATGGAGAAATACTTTCTCCATGGAATTCTTGAAAATATTCTTCAGATATTTCCAATTCCACGTGCAGTTTTATTTTAATGACAATTTTTTAAGTTGTCTTTTTTTAAAAAAAATTTCCTTTTGTTTTTTTATTTGCAGCATCCCACGCTTGTATAAAATTAACACTTGGCTAATAAGTTTATGATGGATTCATCAGGCGCAATCTGCTTGTTCCAACACTATTATAGGTGACATTAATGACCAAGTTGCAAAATTTCTTCTTAAATCAAATTAAGGCTTTTTCATTTACTTGTTTTTTAACAGCAAAATCCCTGACTGAGCTATATTACAAAAGACGTTTGAAATACTGGAAAGAATTTTAGTCTGCTGTTTCCATCCCTTTGTTCAACTTTCGGTATGGTAAATCAGATCAGCTCCTATGCTGATATCTGGCAATCAATAAACAGTATCCAAGTCTGTACAATTTTTTTGGCAGTTTATTATCACTTTACTGACTGTAATTAAAATAATGAGAAATCAAATAGTAATGTAAGTATTGTAAATACTGAAACACACAACTTGTTAGCCAGCTTTTTACAGACCTAAACATCCAAATGTTTCATATATACTTCAGGTACTTCCAGCAAGCAACAAGCATATCGCAAAGTTTCACAAGTTGATTTGTTCTACTTTTCACTCCTAGTTGTGCTGAGTTGACTCAAACCATCCCTCTTACTAGTCACCAATGAAAATCAATCCTTGTTCTTCAGAGCTCCTACAATTCTATTTCACAGAAGACTAGAAAAGCATGAAAATGCTTTCAGAATACTTGAGTTTTATTTTATAAATTCATTCTTAGCAAAAAAATGTATAATCCTCATAAAAATGTTAGCATTCTAAATACTTCAGATCAAGAGAAAAATTCAAAATAAATGAAAGCATTCTCTTAGATTACTCCTTTCCCATCCTCTTTAAAAACAACTAATTCATAAGGCTTCTTAGCATCAAATACTATGTACTCCAAACGCTTAAACTACAAAAGGTTCTGGTATACTATTTAAAGTACTCTTCATTTATTCAAAAAATGAAAAGATATTAAAATATATGTTCAAACTTGAATTTAAAGCACTTGGGAATTAGACAAATTTTAATCACAGAAAGGAAAACTTAATAAATGTTTCTGAGACTCAGCATACTTGGTCCTGCAATTTCCCTGTAGCAATTTACACACTGAGAATGAAAAACAAGGAATGTAAATTTATGAGTAATTCTAGTAATACAATGAGATACTCATTATTTTAAATTACAACATGCAAGAACATTTACAAAACAGTCTGCAAATTTTTTCCAGCTTCTCCAGAATAGGAGTGAAACAATATAAGCTATAATTTAAGATTTAGTTACTACACATATACATTCTCTAATATACTAAAGAGGTTCAGCTGCAACATAAAAAGTAACAAAAAAGACAAAGCGAACAACAAAGTAATACCACCTACATATTATTTTGGTTAAAGTTATTTTATATCAATTCTTTCTACAGGGGACATTTTCAGAAATCATTCTGCTAGCCTAACATGATTCATTAGGGGTCAAATGACTTCAAAAGTAGTACAAGAATTTCTGCATATCGTTTCTTTGTGTATTATTTACCTATTTTGTTTTCTAGTTAATGAACATCACAGATTTATTACTACAACACAGAGCCATTGTCTGGAACAGGCCAGAAAGGAATGCAAAATATAGTGTAGTACACTTAATAGGAACTCAATTTTCAAGCAACAGTACCACTTAGATCGATCTAGAAAATAGTCTGTAATAACAAGCAAGATCAACAGGACATACCAGCCTTCAACAGAATACAAGATAAAAAGCCCAGCTCCATTTCTGAACTTGAACAGACTGATAAGAAAACCCACATGCTTCTAGGGAAGATACCAGATATTCTACTGGTTTATCTTTAAAATTTCTTGGTTAAGTGTTTCCACCTGTTTGGATATCTAGAAACATGCTTTCTGCTATGGAAATTTCAAAGTGAGAGGAGAAAAAAAAAAAAAAAAAAGAGATATCTTAGAAGCTTTAGGAGCTTCTGTGGGTATAAATCAGTTTTAATTTAGGAACAACCAAACGAATCCCAGTCCCTGCCATGCTAATGTAGCACATTCCACATAGCCTTGCTTTCGATTTCAGAACCACATGAAGTACTGCCATGTTTCCATGGGCTATTTTGGCAACAGAAAGCAGACATTTCTTCACATAATCCAAAAGGAAGTTTTCAAGAATTTGACCCTGAGAAAGAGGCAGACAAAAAGAAACAGGTTTGAGAATAATAAAATTTTTTCGCTTTTATGGTAAAACTTAAGAATTTAGCTCCCAATCCGCCATTGAAAACAATCTGGGAAATAGTCTTATTAAACCTTTGGATTAAGGAACAGTTCAAACCGCACAGTCTAAACAACATTTAAGTGCAAAAGTTTGATTTTTTTTAAATTAGTGAGTGAATGCATTTCCATCCAGATACTTTTCAAGCAAATCTGCTGTAAGAAAAAAGAAGGTTTTTTGAGTACAAATTTGCAGTCGATAAAAACCTTAAATTAAAAAAAAACACAATCATTTTTGGGTGCCTACTTTAATTAAAAGTTCATTTGACCAATTTCATCAGACTATTTCTGCAGGTGGGCCTCAAGATCCAACTTAATTAGATCACACAAAACACTCGGGCCATGAAGAATAAAAGAAAAGTTACGGTTTCTCCAGCATAACTTTGGGTTGTCTGTCCAGACACACTATGAGGTAACCCCCTAAAAAAAATAATCCATCAGCCATAATACTATAGACAGAATTGTCCTTACAGACAAACAACAGACAAATCTAATCATCAAATTTTTGGACAGAGGTTTCTGGTGGAACAGTAAATACAGTCATTCTCCTCAGGAGTCTCATTTGGTTTACTCCACATGACTAAGACTACGCTGGGAGGACACTAAGATTTTCTCATTAAATCACTCATATTTGAGGGGATGGGAGGCGAGAAACCCCAAAAATAAAAAAACCCAAGGGATTCTCAAACGCTTCCAGAACTGCACAGTGAAAGGGTGCAAGCAATGACAGTGGAACCAGGTCAACGGACCTGAATTCCCACCAACCTCTCCTGGAGATTCAGCCATCTAAATCAGTGCATGAGGCTGAACGAGAAGGTATGCAAATGCTGAGCTTTTATTGCATAAGTAGCAATTGCACAATTACATAACAGTAGGTCAACAGCTTTGGAAATTAAGAAGAAAATTCTTTAAAAACTCCACTTTCAGAGAAAACAACTCCATTCATGTGGAAGCATGAACATAATGAACTCCCAAATGCTTTAGTGATATAGTCATGAATAAACTCATGAGGGCTGAATAAGCATTTACACAAATGCACTTAGAGAGTTCATAAAATAGCAGGCCACACCAGATTAAAAAACCCACAGGATGAAAACGCTCCAGAGCTGTCTCTCATATCTTTAAAGCCAAACTGCAGAATAGGAAAAGCTGGCACGTTCTGAAGAGAGATTTTTCAAAAGAGACGAAAACCGAAACACAGATCACACCAACTCATTGACGGGCACTCCTAAACAGCTGCATACTAATGTCCTTGCATACATTAGAAAGTATTAAAGAACACTTTGAAATGAGCAGACAACTTGAATCTTGGCAAATGAACTGATTGCATGTAATACTTATAGCTGCATACTGGAAAGCAGTTAAACATGCTAGTTATTGCTGACAGTTAACTGCCCAAGAATACGTGCCAAACAAAAAAATGTTGACTTGAAGCTGTATCTCTTTCTTTAAAAGCCACAATAAAAAAAAGGCAAGAGGTACTGAAACTTTTCACGGTTGTCCTATTCTATTCTCAGGTTCATAGAAAAAGAAACTGGAAGAGAGCTCAAAAGGTCACCTGGCCTGCTCCTTTCCCGAGCCGAGATCATCTATACTTCTCTCATTCCTAACAAAAGTTGTCTAAACTGGAGCTTAAGGTCTCAGGTAACAGAGTGTGTGTAGGATTTCCAGGCAGCTGATCCCAGAGCTTCTGCACCATTATGCTTACAAAAAAAAAAAATCTGTTGGTTTGACTTCAATGAAGCTCAACCTCTCTCTTGCTGTGATCTGACTCTCTCTTGCTGTGATCCAAGTTCATTATTTTTTGTACTTTCCACCATGACTCTACAAACGCTTCCTGCACACCTGAAAGCTGTTATGACTACCTTTAGAGTAACCTCCTCATCAAATTTAACTCTAATTAGTCCTTTTATTCCCCCTTTCAAGTCAGGTTTTCCAAGACTTAGGCCTACATGACAATTTAATAAAATCTTAATAAAATTTTGTATCTTGCTACTTGCAATGAAATAGAGTAAAATGGAGTACCACGAAAAAGAAAATAAAATATTGAAAGAATCCCAGAACAACTCCATGACAAACATGCATTTTAAAAAGCTGAACATGAGAGATTAAAGGGTTTCTTTGGTCTCAATTAGCTAACCTCAATATCATCACAGGTGAAATAATATGTCACAATTTTATCAGCAACGTTCACTGATAAAGATCATGAGCAAAGTGACAAGCCAAATGCGTTTTCTCATACAACTATCACACTGGCAAGCACCCTCTTACTTTCATCCCTCACCTTTCTTGATGGAAAACAAATAACTATAAACAGTTTGTCAGAAGTGACCAACCACCTATTTGGTACAGTTCCACAATTTATGTCTGGTGTGGAGCTCACACATCCCACTCGCTAGCCATATTAGTCTATGTCACTTCACAGAAAGACATGTCTTCAATTACAGATTAATTTTCCTTACTTTTGTCTCAATATTAAACATGCTATATTACAAAAACACCTGACACAAATAAAAGCCAAAAACAGCTGTTATTTTTTAAGATAATTCTTCCAGAAATCTATCATGCAGAAATAGAAAAAGTTACAAAGATTCTTTAAAGCAGAAGTGAAAACTTTCTTTGTAATTTCTAAATCTTAGGTCATCAGCATTGAAAATCTGGTCTCTAAATATTAAGTCTAATTATTGCCTGTTGTAGCTGAGAAAAGAACATCATGTCAGACAGGCTTGTATTGAAAGCAACTTGTTTTAATACCTCCATTGATTTCTCACCAATATTCAGCTCTATATTTTTGGACAATACCAGAAAATACATCAGAAAGCAAAGCGCACAAGTTATTTCTGGTTGTTTAAAAAAAAATCTAGTAAAATTAAACTGAGAAGGTGTACAAAGGAATCCTAAAGGCATTATCTTAATTTGGCTTGGCCATACCATGACTCACAACATCTCTAGACCACTGAGATTATCCCCTACATGAAGAAACAATATTCAGCTTTAAGAGCAATGAGCCATTACAGTATTGATGATATGTTTTAATACCAAATAGAAGTTAACAATGTTCTCTATTGCTTGGTAGTGTATTAATATGCTATAAAGCTGACTAAGACATAACACAGAGGTTGCATTATTGCCTTACCTTTCAGCTCTACATCACCTTTGTAGTTCATCAACTATAATTCAAATCCATTAAAAGCATACAAAACTATACAGAAAGCTAGAAACACCATATAAAGGTGACTATCAAGTTAACCTATGATCAGATCAGCATCAGCCAGGAGCTCCCACCTTCCATTTGATCTGGAATTAGAAGTAAATATAATAGTTGTTTCAATGTCAGAAAATCAAGTATGAATCCCATCCTCCAAAACCAGTTGGAGGAGGGAACAAATTTTCTTTCTCCTCCTCCTGTTTCAGAGCTCACTAAACACTTAAAGCAAAAAGTTATATTGCATCAAAATTTGAATATCATAGCATAATTCTTAACACAACGCACATGGATGCAATGACCCACAATGAAGATGGTCTACATTTGAAACATGGAGAATTAAAAAATGACAGCATCCTGTTTTTTGGTTATTCTGCATTTACATATGAAGTCTATTATAGGGTTAACAAAGTTGACTGAGTTCAGTCTTCTTTCTATCCCCTTTTCTCCCCCCTGCAATTAAGAATATTAAAAAAAAAAAATATGTTTGGGTCCACATGAAATTTTTTCTTTAACACCAAATTGTAAAACACCTGTCATAATCTGTCATACTAAGCATGATTGTGTCCAAATACTTTATTACATTATTGATCTTAACACATACATCTCCAAACAATCTATATCATGAAGTCTTTCTTTATAAGCCTGTTTAGAAAGCAAAAATAAGCAAAACCAAATGATTAGTAGTTTATTTCAAATCTTCTTGCAATCGTAAATCCCCACTGAAAAAGAACAGTATAACAGAATCATACCTAGTTTGACAAACAGTAGCCACAAAAGGTGACACTTTCACTCTCCCTCCTGCTCTATAATCTAAGTAACTCTATCATATCCTCCCCAGATAAGGAACTTCCAAATATCAAAGAACCATCACTAAATAGAGAAAAGTAATGTAAAGAATGAATAGGGAAGACTTCTCACTGGGGAGGACATGTTGCACCAGCTCTCGCTATTTGAAGGCATAATTGTATTTCCAGGCTCAGACAGTAAATTTTCTGCTCTGCTTAAATAGGTATTAGGTCTTAGCAAGCAATCCATCCACACACCACATGGAAGGGAGAAGACAGAGACTGTAAAGTTTAGAGCTCTAGCACTAAAAGCAGTTGGTGAAAAGATGCCAGATGTTTTCTCTAGAGAAGAGGAAGGATCATAGAGATCATCAGGTGACTACACAACTTGCTATAGGACACTTTTTGCAATGAAGGAGCAGAAAGATCCATTGAAACATTCTTCTCTAAGCCTCTACAGGGAGGCTGAACGAGGCTGAAAAGACAGACAGATATTTTTTAGACACAGCCTATCATCATCTTACCTGCACTCTCTCATTTAGTCCATCGGAGCCCATGAAAGACAGCCTCTCACTACCAATCAGCTCAGCATATCCACTGCTCATTTGCTGTACTTCCAAGCACGCATCACTATAATTCATCTGCACCTCACATCAGGCTTGCAGAGAACTTTCTGTTAATAGTCACAGTTATTTAACTACGGCTTGTGTGAATCTATCTTCTGTTGCCTCTTTCATACTCTTCAGGGATATACTTTTTTCTTTAGATTGACATAGTGCCCAGCAGAACAGAAAACTGGTCTATAACTAGGTTTAATAAGGCACTATAAACAGGCTAAATATATATTCTGTATAGATTAATCTCATAGAGATTAATCTATACAGATTTCATATAGATTTCACACACATCTCTGAAAACAGAAAATTCTCGTGACCCTTTTTGAATTTTACCAGGATCTCTGAAAACTCAAACAATGGAAGCTTTTGGCCTGTCAATTCAAATTCCAGATTCTTGTTGGATCCGGGTTTTGCAATTGGCAATATGACAAATTCTTTTCCCACACAAGAACTGTAGCAGAAATCCCCCCTGATGCTTACTTAGCATAACCTTCCTAATTACTCAAGAGTCAATGCTGAAGAGGGAAGCCTCATCACGAAGTCTGCTCTGGGACACGCAACTGCCAGTTACCATGGCGTGTTTGTCTCTGACAATGCATAATATTTTTGGTTGAATGTAATGTTATTTCTTTTGGTAGCAAGACTAAAGAGGGACAGGATGTTTGTTCATTCTGCTGACAAGCTGCACCAATAAAGCTTAAAGGATACACCGCATTTGACAAGAAAATATTGCTGGAAACCACCTTCTTTGATACATCACCGATTTGTTAAACCCCAATATATTACTCATTTTGTATACATACCAGTTTCATTACTCATAATGGCTTTATGAGAGAATTATATTCTTCCTTAGAGAATCAGCACATGTATAATATAAAAGAGAATTTTTTTGTTACTGTATAGTGATAATGTGCCAATATTTTTCACTTAAAATTTAAACTGAATTTAGTTTTAATTTAATTTAATCTCAAGTTAACTATCCTACCTAAAGATATGTATCCAGATATTGAACAACTAACAAAAATAGAATGTTATATTATAATCTAGTGCTTTATCCTACTTTTTTTATAAGACCAACTTTTATTGTCAGTCTTGACATCAATGTGAACACCAATTTGAAAAAATACTGAATCAGGCTGCAAACTGTTTAAAACTTTCACGGCAGTGAAACTAAATAATGCAGCCATTAGTATAAAGAGAAATGGATTACTTTGACAAGTAGCTGGGCATAACACTATTTCTAAATTAAAATTTTAGTGCAATCCCAAGATGATTAAACATATAACATTTTTGCCATCAAAGTGCACCAAGTCTAAGCCAGAACTCTACAAATACCTCTTTAAAAATCATATTAAAATTATCTGATCTTTATAATACCTATTGTTTACATCATGCTTTTCATTTCAAGGCTCTAAAGCACATGCAAAGACCACTAATAGCAAAAAAGCTAATTTAAGAGAAAAACACCTCACCAGATAGGTTCCTAATTGAAGGATTACTTTTCAAGATGACAGGACAAATTAATATCTGCACTGCATATTTTTAGCCACTTTGCAGTTAATAGTCTGCTTTCAATGTTTTTATTGCATATTCAATGGTTACTATTTGCAACAATAGTGATTGTCATTTTTAATTAGCATTGGGTAACAGCCCACTAACATAAAAGACTTTCTATACTTAAATAACTGTTGGCTCGAAAAAAGCCTTCTTAGCAACTTTAGGTATACATTGGCTTTGTGGACTTCAACACATACACACAATAACATCTTCCAGAATTACACAAACTTGATTACTGCCAACTAAGACCGTTTTTATACCAATTACAAATTTAGGAAAGAATTCTGAAACTACAGCAGGCTTACTCCTACAAATTCATGCTCGTACCTCTAAAAAAGCCTCCTGTGAATCCATTAACAAAGATGGTAAATGGTAACGTTTTAGTAATTAAAGTTTAAAGCCAAATGCTGAAATTAAGACAACACCTTTTAGGATACAAAGTTATCCCAGTCCAAACATCACAGTTAAGACTCTACACAACCCCCCTTGCTTTTCATAACCCAAAGGCATTAAATTTATCATGAAGGAGAGATACTTTAACATTAAGGAAGAGTTGAAAAATTGACACTGGATATTAAACAAGTTACTGTTCCAGGTCCAGATCATTTCTTCTCAAACATTAATTTCTAATTATGACATTGTCAGAATTCACAGTAAATAACATTATAGAAACGTCTGTCACTCAGAATTGGTTTCCTGAAAATTATACCGGTCCAACTGTTCACGCCACTCCCAAAACATACAGCAGAAATACATAGCATGGTGCTCTGCACACTTCAACCTTACCTTTCAAGTGTCAGAATATGTCGTTGCCTTTTCTCAAAACATTAGAAAAGATTTTGGACTCTACCCCTATCGATATAATCTGAGGATCTCCAGCTGACAATACCCTATCTGATTCATCATTACTAAGCAGATGGAAAAATGCCTATAAAATCAAAGCATTGGGATAGAAAACAGTTGACAAAACGTTGTTTCTTGAGACAGAAGCAAACATAAACACACTGAGGAACTTTCAAGACTGTACTCATAATTTTCATTAGAACATGCTGCCCATATGTCTTGTGGTTTCAGTTGGGATAGAGTTAACATTTTTATTAGCAGCTGGTATAGTGCTGTTTTGGATTTGGGGTGAGAAATACTTTTGATAACACATGGCTAGTTTTAGTTGTTGCTAAGCAGTCGAGGCCTTTTCTGCTCCTCACACCACCCTGCCAGCGAGTAGGCTGGGGATGCACAAGAAGTTGGGAGTGGACACAGCAGGGACAGATGACCCCAACTGACTAAAGAAATATTCCATACCATGTGATATCATGCTCAGTATATAAAGCTGGGGGAAGAAGGAGGAAGGGGAGATGTTCAGAGTTATGGCATTTGTCTTCCCAAGTAACCATTACACATGATGGAGCCCTGCTTTCCTGGAGATGGCTGCACACCTGCCCGCTGATGGGAAACAGTGAATGAATTTCTTGTTTTCCTTTGGTTGCGTGCGTGGCTTTTGCTCTACCTATTAAATTGTCTTTACCTCAACCCAAGAGTTTTTCCTCACTTTTACCCTTCCAGTTCTCTCCCCCATCACAACTGAGGGGAGGGAGCAAGCAGCTGTGTGGTTCTAGCTGCTGGCTGGGGTTGAACCACAGCAATATGCTAGGAGAAGGGTCAGTACCCTGTATACCCCTAAACCCAGAAACCACTCGCTTACATCTTCAGGCTTGCTAACAGACTGTTTCTCACAAGATGGATCTGGACAATCACAATCTATGAATCACCTCAAGACTAGACTGCTGAACCTTTCCTTACCTAATTCAGATATTGCTCCATCTAGAAACACATCCACAGAAACAGAAAATGTTACTGGCATTTCTGGGAAACTTGTGACAAGCAGGCAAAGCTATCACCAATGGACTCAATTAGGAAAAAATAATATATATATATATACACACACATTTAGAACACACTACTACAAGGCAAAACACTATCAACCAACCATAAACACTGAAAAAAAGAATGAGGGACAGAGGTAAAGGTGTAGTCAAATACATAACAAAATAGCTGAAAATCAAATGCAAGCATCTAAAACTTAGAATGACATTAATGAGTGCTTAAAATATCTGCCATAGTTATCTATGTATCTAGTAATTTTGCTGTACAGAGCTAATTAGAAATTTGAAACTACCTATTCTTACAACCTGTGCACTCTATTGCTAACTTCTTGTCCTCTATAGGTTCATACTGCTTCCCTCCAGTCACAGAGGAGCTGACAATATTTTCTGTACAAGTTTTTAGCACTCCCATAGATTAAGTCCTCCTTTAACTGAGTGGGCAGAGATGCTCTAGTCAAAAGCAATGTGACCTAGATTTAATTAAGTCTTATTCAAAATAAGTATCAATAAGGTCCAGAAACCTTGATACACAGTCAGGATGCAAGTGTGTTTATTTTTATATAGTCACGTCAGAATCAGAAAAGATAAATTCTGAATTGCTCCTGCAGGGATAAATACATCACCTTGTTTTTGACATCGTCACCAGTATAACAACGTAGGGCTGAAAGTAATACGGTATATCTTAAATAAAGGATTTCATCTGCTTAACTTTTACAGTGCAATGACTCTACCACAATCTTTTCTTCAAGCTGACTTCACAGGAAGTAAAAATCTGCAAAATCAATTTCCTGCCCCACAGTTATTGAGTAGAATGGGAAATGGCAATTTTTTTCTCCAGAGAAACTTTCCCAGATACTTTGACCCCAAAAGTAAACAGGATCTTTTCTTTAATTTCTGTGCCAACGTTTGGGGAAACATATCAACCGGTACACAACAATGTAAGTGCAACAAACTCTTCAACTTTGTCTCACAACCTGAACTGCACTGGTCACTTTCTCTCCCAACTCACATTGAAGGATATCATGGACTTAATTTTTTACATCTATTTCTACCAGAGGGCCTGAGGAATGATATATTAACTGCACTAGATCAAACACACATCACTTACACAGAGAAGTCAGAATCACTGTGATACCAGTATCACTCCCTCACTGCAGAAATGGAGGGTGAAAGAAGAGTAGATGTTCAAAAAAGGTACTATGCATAAAAGTACTTAGAGTAATATACTCTTTAAATATTAACTTCTATCTCTACTTGCCTGTCACAGTGCAGTATAAGCAAAGTACCAAAAGAGAAGAGGTCATACACATACATTTTACAGTTTAAGAGGAGATACAAGAAAATGTCATGCTGTACTCTTTCTGGAGGCATATCAGGAAGCAAAGCAGGGAAATGATGAAAGACCTATAAAAAAGGGCACACAAAATCTTTCAAACCATCATTATTTCCTTGTAAAACACAGGGAAGATATTCCAACTTCCACAGGCATTACCAGTTCACACCATTCTCGCTAGTTAACTTTCCTCTACAAAACCCAAGCACAGTTATCTGAGAAAGGTAGATAAATACATTAACAACATAGCATAAGTTATAATGATTTCCACAGAAACCCCACCTAATCTTTCCTGTTCTAAAGGGAAACTGTCATGTCGTTGATGCTCTAAGATTTACCAAGCTAACAAATGACATAATTTACTAGACAGAGCATGCATTCAGTTACTCAAAGCTAAAAGAATCCTTCTATACACACACACTTCTTACTGCGAAACATAAACAGAAGCTGTTTAGATACAAAAACTTTATTTATCTTATTATTTATGTGCTAAGACATATTCCAGGCACTGTGTAGACAGAAAATATCATTGTATAAACAAATTTTACAGACTAAGCCATATTGGCTTGTTCTCCAGATGAAGAAAAATATTCCTGTCAAATGGAAAACTGTTGGAGAATTTTGTTTTTAAGATTCTAAAGTTCTTTTTTTAGAATAAAATCTGGTTCTTTGAACAAAATACAAGTATATTTTTTAATGTGTTTCAGGCTGTTTCAACTATATCCAAGAAGAGAAAACAGCAAATGGCCATTTTCAGTAATAAAACACTGTCTTATCTATAAAGATACTAGTAGATTGAAGCAGAGTACCGTATGAAGAAAAATGTGGAAATTTAAGATGCAATTTGTACTTCAAAGTATAATTTCTTAAATTTTACCATCAAATTTAATATTTAACTGCTCCTCTCTGGCAATTGATTAAACTGATCAGTCCTTGGCAAGTCACAAATGATAAGCCTTACTGTGAACTGTGATGAATAACTTACATAGGCTGACAGTCCACCCTCATTTTGTCTAAACTTTCACACTTTTTCAGCATTAAGCTATCCCATACACCCTACAATGGACCTAAAACCAATGCAAATGGAGTAATAATTGTCTCTCAGAGATCTTAGTACACTTTAAACTTTGCATTGCATTGGAGAATTTCCATGACCATGCACAAAGAGAACAAGACAAATACTGTAAACTTTAATCCTGAAAATCCTTATTCAATTCAGTAGATACAGTGACTTAAGTGAAAGTATTCAGTTGCTTGAGCACAAACATATCCTTTTGCACTGGAATTCTCAATCTTGCATTTCTTGTTTTTGCAATCTACAAGTATCATCGAGAAGGACAGAGGTTCTCCAATACTACTGTAGATAGTCTCCTTGGGGAAATGGAGAGGGGCTTTTTTCCAACACTCTAAGATGCTGCTAGAACTACACTTCTGGCTAAATCCCAACAGAACAGCTGAACAAGTCAATTAAAGCACAATCTTTTGTTTGAAATTTTAAAACAGACATTGATAATCTGTCAGTACTCAATAACAAGGTACTAACCAGCCAGCTGGTACTCAGCTACCTACAAAACTTCTAATTTAGCAACAGGCTGGAAATACCTTATCAGGGTTATCCCTGAGCTTTTTTCTGGGAACACTCTGTTATCAAATCACTTGTGTTTTAATTTTTTTTAATGCTTAATGACATTTGATACAAATATTATGTGAGTATGCACCACCTATCGGTCATGTGTGCTGTTGTAAGACAAACTATTGCTTTTCTCAAAATTTCATCAGTAGACAGTGAAGTACTTTAAAAAGGAATTACCATTATACCCCTTTCATAGATGGGCAACAGAAACAGAAAGGTGAATTGACTTGCCCTAATCCAATACCAAAGCAAGGAAAGCCCTATTTGCTCCAATTCAACTGTCCTATCCATTAGGTTGCACAGCGTCCTGTGCCTGAAAATATCAGATATATTGCTCGTAAATATAGTACACCCTAATAAAGAAAGATGATAAAACAATTTCAAAATAGATCGAACAATGAAATGAATTGTCACGCATCAATAGCTATATCTGAATTTTGCTCTAGTTTACGGAAGTTTTCTGCTTCAATCTAAAACAGCAATCTTTATATAAATAAAAATTTTCATCTGAAATAATAATCCATTATTAATACAATAACAAAGTACCATTTCATTCAAATGTCAACTCCAACAATAGGGAAAAAAATAAAATATTTTCCAGTAAGAGCAGCAACAGAATTCCTTTTCCTTCTCTCCCTGTTAGGGCAGAGTAGAATTAGTGACTTTTTAATACTTTTCAAGAAATCACAATTTTAATAGAAAAATCAATAATTTTTAAGGTAATTGCTTCTATTGTGAAAGCAATTCGTAATGAATGTGAATTGCATTGCTGTCAGATGTACTATTTATCATTTTGCATGAAGTCCAAAAGCGTACATTCCATTCACAGGTTTAATCCACACTGTTGCACCATAGTAGTGAATGCAGTCTCCTAAACAGGTTATCTGATAACACACTCTTAGAACACTTGAGAAAGGAAAGTGTGGGATTATAACCCACAAAAAGCTGAAAGTGTTTCCTAGCAAATCCACAAACACCTAAAAAGTTTTAACACCAAGTGTCTAAACTATGCTGAACTACAAGTTCCTCTGTGGACTTCTCTTAAGACAAGTGCTTTTCAACAACTATGTTGGACAGCGGAGCAGGGAAGAGGGGAAACTCAAAAACTAAAATATTTTATTTGAGATGTTTCTAAAACATTGCCAAAACTCCAGTACATTTCAACTTCTCTTGTTAGAAAGCTGAACATACCTCATACTCCCAAGATATCTCTGCACTATAATAGTGAATATATTTTTCACTGTTACAGTGAAATGGCCCCTCTATACTGGAAATTAAACCTGACCTCTCCCCTTTCTGTTTCCTAAGTATTCCAAATAGCTAATCGCTAATTAGTATCTCTGGTGGTTCTTGAAGAACATATGATTCCCGTGTGCAAGCATGACAATCCTTCCCATATCCCTCTGAGCTGATCGGCATAATCTCAAGTTCTTCCCTGAAAAGCTCAGGGTACCGCTGAACCCTCTCAACACAAGGAAAATCAGAAATGTGGTCAAAGTCTCTCTTGCTGCAGTTCAAACGCCCCCAATATTTACCAGCCAGAACACTAAGCTCTGATTTTATTTTCCACTTCATATGACCACCATTTTTGAAGTTTAAAAAAAAAAATCCCAAATACATATCATATGCATGTTTAAAAATAGGAATGCTGTACAATCCAAATAAATCAATATCTCTTAATTCTGCAAGAACATAAAATGAGTTAATTCAGAATATCAGACTTTACCTGATTTTATGCAGCTATCACTTGGTAATGTAAAAATATATGCTGGGTTCTGTTTTTGTTTAGTTGAAGTAGGAAGATTATTTTAATATGGAGAGGATTGATTTCATTCTTGTATGCATGAGCTGCTGTTGATATTCCCAACCAGGAAGACTCCTTTCTAGAATTATCATCAATATATATTACAAGAGAGTGTTTACTTCCACCCTGCCTCTGTTCTAAAAGCCTCCTCAGTGTTAATTCCCAGAGCAAGGCTACAGGTCTCCTGCTCAAAATTTCTCTTTAGATTTTCTAATCCTTTCCTCCTTAATCTCCATTATACGAAAAGAAATCCACATATGCATGGTCTGTGAGAAGCTAAGTAACTTTACCTCTCACCATAGTTACCACATCTGATTTAACCACTGGCTCCGGACATTGAATCATTGTCCTTTAAGATTAAAGATTTTATTTGTGTATGCCTCAATACAGTCAACAAGCATAAAATCCTACAAACAGACTGATTTTAATATCATTAGAAGACAATTACATTTCAATTTATGCAACTGTAAGATAACATACCATCCACCTCTGCTATTTCTGTACTGTGTGTGTTGTTTTCCAAGATCTCAGACGCTAAAATGTTTAAATGTGTTACTATGGCTGTTATTAAAAAGATTTTCTGTCTAATTCAATTATTTGAATGATTCTGAAACAATTTTACATTCAGATTTTCATTAGTGTGCTCAACTATTCTGTTAGACTTTTTTGTTTCTCATGGTAACCAATTTTATTTGACTTAACAGAAGCTGTTCAAATATTTAAAGGCACTCTGAGATGGCAGGAGTTTATCTAGGAGCATACATGTTGTGTCACAGATATTCCTTTCCTCGCTCTTAGTCGCCTTTTTTTTTTTTTTCCTCCCTTGCGAAAACAGTAGCAAACAAATGAGATCTCGACTAGCCACATTGTACCGGGAACGTGCTCACTTCATCTGTTTATGTTAATATTCAAGTTACAACGGGCACATTTCGAAATTACAAGCTCGGTAGTTAAAACAGATGCTTCTTACGTTCCTTCATATGCACCGTATCCCTGTGCCAGTACCGTCAGGAGCAACGCAAGAACTAAAGTATAAACATCTGCAACACCTCTCTGTTTTGTTAACATTCTTTCACACATTTTCTTGCTAACTCCAAAAAGGCTCAACGGTGTAAAATAAAAACGAGTGAAATTGGAAACATCTGCGAGATAGCTAGTGAAAACGGAATGAAACATGAATAAACAAAAACATGGCGAAAGTGGCCTGGGGTTGTTACACTGTCAGATCATTTTTCCAAGCCCAACATCAAGGCTTTTGTTACAACCAAAGCGGTCATTTGCATGGAGAACCAACAGGGTTTCTTCTTCTTCAGCGTTTCCCCGATCGTAACACACACTCGCTCTCTCTCTCTCTCTCTCCGATGCACACAGAGGCAAAACCTCCCCTCTTGCAAACAAACAACACGGCTAAACGCACACATATTCGCAACTACGGCATCTGCGGATCGCAAACAACGCTCGGCATACCGAATAGTTTGCTACTGAGACGTAATTTAGGTATAAAAATAACAGACAAACCTTTGGAGCGCTGCCCCAGCCGGAGTTCCTCTCCCTCTGCTCTGCTGTTACTGACAAGATCAGGCTGAGATTAACAAGTCCATGCTACTCTGACAACCTCACTCCTCTGCCTTCTGCACACACGCCGGGGGCTTTAAATCAGATCAAACTTTCAGAAAGTTAAAAATGGAATGAATTAAAGGAATGTAAAGGACAATGGCAGGAAAGCAGAAAACACTGCCTGGACAATTCTTGCAGCAGCACGCAGGGCACTGCTCTGTAGTTAAGGCTGTGTCAGCACTTTCTTTCTAAACCCCCCCATTTTGCAGGGGGCTGTAACTCAGACAGAAAAAAAAAAAAATTTGCTTATGGCTAAAAAAATTGCTCACAGGTAAACCCCCTCCCCTTTGTATTTTAAAACATTCATTTAGACCATTCAGAAAGTTACAGGATTCTGTGCACTTTATCACCAAGTCCCACATGCCATTTTTTATGCAAATACAACTTTTCTTTTTGAAATGAGATTTCACAAGAATTTGATCTACATTGTTAATTGTGCCCCCCCCCTTTTTTTTTTAGAAAAGCAAATTAATAAATGCTTTGACACTTGAAAACCGGTTTGTGTAAACATGGAATAATTTCTAAATAACTTTTACACACATGCATTGCCTGAAAGGTACCAGATTAGTAACAGAAATATTAAATTGTCTGCTCACACAGCTGATTCAGCACAGACAATGGCCTCTACTGAGCTCTCAACTCTAATCCATTATGGCAACTTTGTAACCTCAATTGCTGAGTACATCTACATTTTCCCCTGATAAGGAAAGTATCCTTATAATCATGCTAAAATAAGGAAACAAACCGTTTGATCTGCAATTACTACTTTACAACGATGCTCTAAACTCTGGCACATCAGGGCAATCTCTCCTGAGCTTGTTAATCGATGAGTTTTGTTTGTGGGGTTGCTTTGGGTTTTTTTGTTTGTTGGGTTTTTACACTCTTGGTCATTCCCTCCAGATACGGAAACAAACCCACCAGCTTCTCCAGCCTCTTTACATAAGCCAGATACACTAAATACACTTTTCAGTTATAAGCTTAAAGTTACGATATCAAAGAAAGATTATACGGTCACACTATTACTTTCTTTTAAAGTAAAAATATGCTTTTAATGTAAAAATTGTGCAACCACCTAAGACTGCTGGGCAAGAAAACTAGAACTTAAATCTTGCTCCTTTTGACTGATACGGAACAGCCAAAACAACAGACATTTGATCCTGACAAAACTCAGTATATCAACATTTGTTCATCAAAAGGTGTGTCTCTGCTCTCTATGAATTTACCAGGCTGCAGTACTGTTGCATATGTATTATATAAAATATATAAAATCAAGTAAAATCCACTAAAATGCAGCAATCCATTACAAATGCTCGGTTACTGTGAATAACTCAGTAAAGCAACAATTTCCCCAGTAAGGACTGTCTCATCCTCATTATCTTCTAGAAGTCATAACACTTACTGAATATCTATCTCAAGGTATCTAATACTAGTACAGGTCAGCTCGCACTTCTGTCTTTCAAAGACAGCTGCCTGGCATATTTTGAAGACAAGCTGCTTTGATATTAACAACTTTTCTGTCAATGCTGTGCATGGTAGTTGTTAAAAAAATACCAAAAATTCTCCCATTATTCAGAAGGAAAAAAAAGTAACATAGATGAAAGATAAGATCCTAAGTATTTCACAAACATCATAACTCACCAGGAGAATATAGTGAAGGCTTCTACTTCTCCATTACAAGGTGGACAGTACAATCACCACCCATCTGCTGCTTAGGGGAAGAGAGCTCTTCTGGCCAGTGGGCTACCTGTGCTCCTATCTGATCCAACATAGGACTTTATATCACTGGCTTATGCCAGTCTCATCTGCCAAAATGGGAAGTGATGGTGACACATATTCACTTCTGCCACCCTGGCACAGAGGTTATAATGTCCACAAAGAGGAAAGAGAAGCAAGCGTAGTAAAATCTGAATCCACAGCAGTTTTCGTCAGCACGTGGAACCAGGGCACTAAGGTTTCTGCTTTGCTCCACCAAGTAACATACAGAGTATTTATGTTTTTGAAAGATACATAATTTGCATGCAATGCTTAATGGGAGACTGATGTTCTTCTCTAATCATTTATCTGGTGCAAAGCAGAGGAGGACTGGAAATACTTTTAAGATACCATCAAATGAGTAAGGTTTTCCTAAAGGTTTGGAGTATTCTGTATGCACTACTTAATTTTAACTAATTGCTAATTCACATTAATAAGATACAAAATGAAGACAAATGTTAATAGATTATGATTCAACTGGAGAATGCCAAGAAATACAAAATGGAAGCTGATTTTTATTCCTCCTTTTACACCACTAGGGGACAAGGAAAAATAAACAAGATATGGTACACAAACCTTCTTAGTAGATCCAAATTTGTATTTCCTATTTAAGAATAAAGTGGTAGAATTTAGAAGAACTGTAAAAGCAAAGTTGTATTGGCAATTAAACTAAATTAAGCCTCAGCTTTATAACTTTGTATGGTACGTTAAGCAGAAGACATTTATTAACCTAATATTAAAGAACAAAGTACAACCTCTGTATATGTATAACCGTACCCAGGAATAACAATAACCATATTTTGTCAAATTCAGCAGGAAACTACAGATTTTATCAAGTTCAAAAGATCATTAGCTTAGTTCTTATCTCCACATTTATCATGCCAACATTTATATTATAAATCAACAGCTGCAACCTAAAGTTGAAAACATGCCAGAAATATGCATAGGTTGTATCAATATTTGCACATGGAGCCTACAACATAAATTAGTTGACACTCAACACTTAAAGCTTCCTCTCTGAAGTTGCAATATTTAAAGGTTAAAGATTAGACATGCTCCCTCTTGTGTTAAACCAAGAATACACGGAATACATGCTGTTTTCCCTGACATGATGGTTTCTTGGCCATCTGTTCCATTAAGCAAACCCTATAACTTTGGCTACTCATGTCTGACAAACCTTCACCAATAATTCTTCAGTTTAAAGACAGATATAGTCCAAGCACATAACCTGTATCCATAAAATATTTGTCTCATTAAGTTAGCTACTGTAATATCAGAAAGGACCATTAAGGGATTACATATAAAAAAAATCTATTGCAAATAAGTGTTTTGGACAAATACACATATGACTTGGTAAATTACACGTAAAGTCACACTTCTTCAGTCCCTATAAGTATCACAGGCCTAAAGAGTTAAAGTATGTGAAGTTCAGGCTGTTCAGTAACATCAATGATATGGGATATTGAACAACAAATTTCCATCTAAATGTTAGTTTGCAGAATATTTCAGCCAGACAGGAACAACAGGAAGAATTTACAATGCCACATAATTACGTTTGTAAATACGGCAACAATTGAGCTAAGGTTTCAGTCCTCCACTTGACAAGCTCTGGTGAACCATTCCCTACACAGTGCCTAAATGGAGTCAAAATCCTCCTTACACAAACCTTCTTGCAGAATCCGGCCCCAAGATCGTGTCTAGACATGAATGTTAATCCCAGGTGTAACTAACACAAATGTTTTTACTAATATACTTTTTAAACAAAGCCTTTGCACCTGGTGTGGGCTTGGCAAATTATGTTTAGGCATACATTTGCTGATTATGGTCAGCACCAGACTGAATGCCAGGGCAGCTGAGAGTAAACACAAGTAAATAGTTTGCACTCCAAAGCTGAAGAGAATCTAACACTCAACTACACGACTTCACTCATTTTCTTTTATTTTCCACCAGTCCTTTGTGATGGATAGACGTTCTCAGTATAATGGGGTCTATACACATTAGAAATAAATAATGCTACCAAATATTTTAAGAAACACGCTTGTTAAATATGACTTGCTCTTTCAAACCACAAAAGTTAAACGTGTTTTATCTTCCTGGAAATATTTGTTTATTTTTCTACAGTCTTCTGCAGACCAGAAATAATATAACCACAAAGTTTAGAAAAGACAGCAAAAACCACCGTGATTATTAATGGATACAGGTTTTGGGGTCTCTTTAAAGCTTCAAACCACAAGAGCACGCTGCCTGAAACATATCTGCTGACAATGGCAAGCACCTGCATCAAGAAACAGAACTTTTGCCACCGACTTCAATAACAGAAGAAAGTTTTTTATCACCGCACATACAGCTCATGATCAGTACATTTCCACTTTCTTACTGTTATGCTGCAGAACTAACACTTTCAAGGTCTGACAAAGTGCCTTCCGTCTCACTCACTAAAGTGCTCAAAGCACAGTGAGAAACTGCATGCAGTGCACTAAAAGACAGCACGTTATGGTTGAATCTCAAGACACTGCCCTCTGCATATTACCAAGAAAGTAGCTTTGTATCAATAATCAGAGGATTAATACTCCAAGACTGCTTTTATTTCCTCAGACACACAAGTAGAGACAGTCTGCAGGATCAGGCCCCCCTTTTTTTTGTATGGAAACATTCTCGTATCCTCGGCGAAGGAATTACTGCTCGTTTAAACCAGTGCTTTTCACTTTATGGGCCCACCAACTGCCGTGGACCACTCTCAGGGACTGACCAGAGGCCAGCAAGAACCGCAAGTCTTTGGAGCGCGGCGTTACACCGCTCAGAGGGACACACAACTCCCTCCAGACGCTGATGGGACCCCGCAAACCCAACCAAAAAAAAAAAAAAGACAAGAAAATCCCCAAAGTTGAAAACCGCTGCTCTAAGCTCGCAGTGCACGCCGGTGCTCCGGGCACCGGGCGGTAAGGGAGGCCGGGGGGGGCGGTGGCAGCTCCGCTCCGCAGCGCGGCGGGGAGTGAGGCGGGGGCCGGCCGTGCCCCCCCCTCCCCGCCCCCGTGAGGGAGCCGCAGGGCTGCGCCGCCCGCGCCCGCCCGGGGAGGCGGGAGAAGACGCTCTCCGGCCGGGCACACTCCTCAAGAGCCGAACGGGAGCCAATCCCCCCTCCCCACCCTCTACCCCCCGCGGGGAAGGCGAGGCCGGCCCCGGCTGCTGAGGGAGCTGCTCCCGCCCCGCGCCTCCTCTCACACCGTGGAAACTTAGCGCCGGGCCACCCGGGAGCGGGGCCCCGCCGCGGCCTCCCCCGCCGCGGCTCGGGGCCACCCCCCCGCCTCCATCCCCTCAGGGGTGAGGGCAGGCAGCTCCGCGGCGGGCCGGGGGAGGGACGCCACACCAGGCGCCTCCGCCTGCCCCGGCTGAGGGAGAGCGGCGCGCTGCCGGGGAGAGGGAGCTGAGGGGAAGGGGAACTCACGCTGTCTCCGCTATTTAAACCTCTTCCCGCCGCCTCCGCCTCACTGACTCTCACTCACTCTCTCCTCCCCGCGGAACTTACTAGGGGCGGCCCCCTCCCCTCCCCGGCCAATATACACACAGCCACACGCCGGGCCGCCGCCGCCGCTGCCCCGCCCGCCCTCCCCAGCCGCGCCACCCATTCGCCCCGCTATCTGCCCGTCAGCAGGGCGGAGGAACAGAATTGGCCAGGAGCCCTGCCCGTCAAAGCGCGCTCCGCACCGCCTCCCCCGTGCTCCGCCCCTCGTCCCGCCCCTCCCCTTCCCGGACATCTCAGGGGGGTGTTAAAACGGCCGTTTTAAGTCACCATCAAAATTTACTTTTAGGTCCCACCTACTTAGCTCTAGTAGAGATTTTGATTGGGCGATGGGAAAGCCCTCTCTATCGCGATTGGGTGTCTGGATGTCCATCACCCCTCAGACTCCCGCCTATCTCGGTGCCGTAATTCCCCTTGATTTGTCCGCGCCTGCGGACGGCCCCGCCCACTCCCGCACCGCTGCCCCATCAGGCGCGGCTTCTCAACCTGTAGAGCGGAGCGTCACCGCGCACGAATGGAACCGCCCCGAGGGTGGCCCTCATTGGCTGCCACCCTTCGTCCCGCCGTTGCTCTTCCGCCACGGCCGGCCCGCGGACCGTACCATACCGCCGCCGCGGCGGGGGGGGGGGGGGGGGGGGGGGAGGGGGGAAGGGAGGTGCGGGAGCGGGGGTGGCGGCGCGTTGGTTCGCCCCGTCTCCATTAGGGATGGGGCGGAGGAAGGCCTTTATCGCCCGTCCTGCCGCGCGCGCGCTGTAGGTAGCTCCCTCCGGGTCTGGGCTGAGGGGAGGGCGGGGGAGGAGGAGGGAGGAGGTTGGTGCCCAATCCAAGATGGCGGTGCAGGAATCAGCTGCTCAGCTCTCAATGACTTTGAAGGTGCAGGAGTATCCCACTCTCAAGGTGGGTGCTGAGCTCCCTTCCCTCCTCCTGCCCCCGGTTCGGAGGAGAAGGGTAAAGCTGCTGCCGGCGGCTCCCACCAGCGCGATGCTGGGGGGGGGGGGAGGAAGATGAGGGTTTGGCCAGCCGGGGCTCCCCGGCCCCCCCTTTCCCTCCCGCTCCCTGCCTCGGGAGCCGCCGGGGTGAGAAGAGGTTCGGCTCGGCGCCCACCACGCCGCTGCCCGTCTCCGTTTTCCTCTGCTGGAGGTCTGGGCTTGTGCCGCTACGGCTTCTCTTCCCCTCCCCCTCGGCGGAGGGCGAGGGACGTGCCTGGAATATGCCGCTCTCCCCTCGGGTGGCTCCGTGCCCCGAGGTGAAGGGGGAGGCCCCGGGCCGGGCAGGGGCACACACCGCGTCGCTGAGAGCTCGGAGGAGCTGCCCGAGGCGGGGGGTGAGGAGAAGCCGGGTCCCCGTGGCAAGGCGAAGCGGTGGTCGTATAGGGGGAGGGTGGGGGGGGGAGAGGGCTCGGACTGAGCCAGGCGGGGTTTAGGGGCGTAGGAGCGATGGCTGGGGGAGACCGAGGGTTGCTGTAAATGCTCGTCCCAGATGACTAGCTGGATCGACGTGGCGTTGTTAGGAGACGTGTTAAAGGGGAGGGAGTGGGGGTGGCAGCAGAATATGGTTCCCTGGCTCCCTGGTCCCCCAAAGATGGAGTTGAGCTTAAAATATAAAAAGGGACAAACGTACTGGAGAAGGCTGGAGGCCTGTAGAGGCGAATGAGCGAAATACTTACGGTTTGGTAAAAGCATGGAGTGTTCGATAAGGTACTGAGCCTATCTGAAGGGTGGTAGCTTCCCAAGGCTGCATAGCTGGTCTTTGGCTTTAACTAGGTATTGTGAAGCAAATGAAGAACTCGGTGCTGAGCGCTAAGGTCATCGCCTCCAAAGATTGTTGAACTGGAAGGATGATGCTCATAGGAATCAATGGAAACCTTTGTTTGAAGTCTTGTGTTGTACGTACAGTAGGTCTACCACATTAATAGCAATAACTGCGGGAGGGAGCTAGGAGAAGGATCTCTGTCGCAAAATGCTTGTTTAAACGTATCTCATGTCAGTGTATCGACATTTTTTTTCATCTATAGGAGGTGTTTATGCAAAGTAAACTTTGTTGTGCTGAGATCATGCTGCACTTTTGTGCACTGAATACTGTGTGCTCTTTGCAGTGTTTGTTTTGCAGGCTTTCTGGCCATGTTCTTCTTGTGCATGTCCTCCTTCTTCACTGTCCTAGCTTTATTCTACTTAGTTCCAAGAAGCAGAAGGACGGTGTTGATTCCCATTTTACATATGAAGGCTTCTTTCTGTCATCGTGAAGTACTTTAAAGCTGACGGCATCAGGCTTGAATTTTGAAATAGCTGGAAAGAGCGCTCTAGCACTTTCTGTGTCCAGAACAATGTGAAGGCATTTAAAGTTAAGAAGATAATTTTAAGACTGCATTTTAGATGCATTCCAGCTGTTATCACAGATTTGCTTGTTACATTCCTGAAAAATTACTGGCAGTGAGGATCAGTGAGTTTTTGTTTTGCTGCTTATGACTTAAGTTGAATTGTCAGGATGCCAGCCATTTAAAAGGTAGATAATATTTTGGACTAATTCGTTTTTTTCCACGAGCATTCTTTTTCCCTGAAAAATCTTAACAAAAACATACATAAGAGAATGGAATGTTGTTTGTAAAGCTGGGAAGCTAAATAGTAAGAGGGTGAGAAACTATTAATTTCCTAGCAAAGGTGATGTTTATTGATTCTTCCCAGAACCCATTCAACTTCTGAGTTGTTCCTGTAATCTTTAATAGCATTTTTCATTGTTTAAAAAACCTGCCAGGACAGTGTCTGCTCAAATGTTTTGAATGTGTCCTCTTAAATGTTCTTAACTGTGAGTCATGTATCAAAATATTTTAGTGGTGGAGGTGAAAAAGCAGCAGGGAGAAATGAACACCAAGACTAAAGTCTACTAAAGTAAGTTGATATCAAATCCAATTTTGTTCATTAGGAGGCAGGTGCCTGCAAGTTTCTGTGTGACTGAGCATCTGAATTTTTATTTCCAGTTTATTCAAACACTGAGTGAAATGAACGCATATAATTTTTATTTTTTTATTTTTGCCCACCAGCATAGTAGCTCAGACATTTCTCGTGGAGCTCTGGACACTGGTGATTTTCCCTGATGTGAGTGAAATATAAAAGATTGTAGACTTGTATTTATATCCTTCCTGTTTCCTCCCTCTAGCTTCCTCATGCCAACATCGCTAGATAATAGTTGTGTAATAGCTCTACATTTACAGTGTGTTCCACAGAGGGCCTTTCATGTGAAAGAGTGTTTAGAACTGCAAAGGGAAATCCCTTTTCCATAGCTGAATTGTGGTTGCTGCAGGAGTGGAAATGCTTCAGCCATTCTTCAATAGTTCAGCTCAGGGGAAGTAAATAGACTTCTTCAGCTGAATCTAGGGAAGCTGTTTAAGTGTACAAAATAATATTTGAATATTCCCCCCAGTCCAATCCCTTCTCAAGGACAAGAAGGTTGCCGGCTATTCCTCTCCTGAAGTGCTGTGGAATTATTTTAATAATAATAAAAAACAGCCTACCAATAGAGAATTACGCTAGTCTCATCTGAGAGCATGTAACATGAAAGCTGACAATTTAAAAACGGAATCACGGAATTTTTCAGAGTTGGAAGGGACCTCTAGAGATCATCTAGTCCAACTCCCCTGCTAGAGCAGGATTGCCTAGAGCACGTTACTCAGGACTGCATCCAGGAGGGTCTTGAAAGTCTCCAGAGAAGGGGACTCCACAGCCTCCCTGGGCAGCCTGTTCCAGTGCTCTGTCACCCTCACCGTAAAGAAGTTTTTTCTCATATTTGATCGGAACTTCTATGTTCCAGCTTGTGCCCGTTAAAAACAAATGAATGCGAACATTGTTATCATAGTTCTTTGGTGAGACACTAATAAGCAAGTGGTGACAGGAAGCTAGATAGTTCATCCATGTCTTTAGAAGTGTGAACAATTATTAAGCTGAACTAGCAAACTGTATGGAGTAAGACCCCAAAAGTGGAAGATGTAAGACCTAAAAGCAAGAATGATCACTTGTGAAAATATTGTTAACTGGGCTGTTCATTGGCAAACAGTATAGGGTTAGCTGGCCTGTGACTGCTTTAAAAAACAGACCAAAAGAAGAGCTGTAGAAGCACAGAACACTTGAGCACCTTCTCAGAGCTGCTGTTTGGCTTCTTTTGCTGGCAGCTGTGGCAGGGGAAATACTGGCAGCAGATTTAATAAGATACTAATTTCTCATGGAAATACCACATTTACCTGATTGTTAAAGAGGGGAACAGGTGGGAGAATAGGATTATGTGAAATGTGTGTTGTTTCTATCCTGAGTCCACGGAATTGCAGAATAGCTGAGGTTAGAAAGGACCTCTGGAGACAGTCTAGTCCGATAGCCTCCCCTCAATGCAGGGTCAACTAGAGCAGGTTGAGGGCCATGTCCAGACTGTTCTTGATTATCTCCAAGATGGAGGTGCCAGCCTCTCTAGGCAAACCTGTTCCAGTGTTTGACTGCTGTTATGGTATTAAAAAGAAAAAAATCTTTTGTTTACATGGAATTTTCCGTATTTCAATTTGTGACCATTGCCTGTTGCCCTTTTACCAGGCACTGATTGGTGAGAGTAGTCTGGCTTCATGTTCTTTACTCCCCCCATCAGGTAATTATACATGTTGATAAGACTTCCCCCAAGCCTTTTTTTCTCAAGGTTAAACAATCCCAGCTCTCTCAGCCTCTCTTCATACGTCAGATGCTTCAGTCTGTTAGTAAGCACTGTGGCCTTCTGCTGTGCTCACTCTTGTATGTCCATGTCTCTGTTGTACTAGAGGCCCAGAACTGGACATAGCACTTTGGATGGGTCTAACTCAGGATGAGTGAAGGGGAAGGATCACCTTCCATGGCCCACTGGCAGTGTTTTTCCTAACACAGTCCGGGTATTGTTGGCCTTCTTTGTTGCAAGGGCATATTGCTGTCTCATGCGCAACTTGTCCACCAGGACCCCCAGATTCTATTCTCCAAAGCTGTTTTCCAAGCTGCGGGTCTCCAGCATGTACTGGTTTGTGTAGCTGTTCCTTCCCAAGTGTAGGATTTGGCATTTCCCTTTGTTGAATTTCATGAGGTTCTTGTTTGCCCAGTTCTCCAGCTTGTTGAGGTCCTTATGGATGGCAGCACAACCATGTGGCATATTAACACTTCTTCCCAGTTCTGTATCATCTGCAAACTTTGGAGGTAAATTCTGACCCATCATCTTGGTTACTAACAAAGAAGTTCAGGTCAACTTCTTTTCCCACGGAAGCAGAGAAGGCGCAAGATTAAATTTTTGCATAATTGGTTTTACTGCTTTATTTTTTTTCCCCCTGTTTATAAGCTTCACTAGTAAGCTGTTGGGTTTGAACTTAGCTTTGTACTTTGATATTATGAGCCGCATAATACTTTTGTCAAAGCTTTGAACATACAGCAGCAAAAGTTGTTCAGTGAAAGTGGTTCAGGCAGAACTTGAGAAGGACAGAAGTAACAGAACTTACAACATCCAATGCACTGTCAGTACATCAATGTACAAAAAAAAAAAATACACAGGGCCCTTCTAGTTATCACCTGATTTGTAAAGTGCTTTTCAAGTAGAAGGTTGGCACAATAAGCTAGAGATGGATATTAGTAACAGTCAGCTTAGTACTAACTTAGTGTGAACACTGTATTTCATGCTAAATCCACCTTCACACTGGGTGCTCTGACTCACTGAGTGTGCGTACTGAGCATTCGTGTGCTGCTGAATAATGCACTTCCTGTTTTGACACATCACACGTGCGTGTCAGCAAACAAGCATGACATCTTTTGTACTGCTGCTCTTCTGCACTGGGCTCTGTGTGCTGCTGGGTTTTAGAAAAATCTGATGCTGTCAGACTTCAGAAGAAGTTTGACTTTGGAAAGCAGATAAAGTAGGAGTTGGCTTCTGTGGGAATTGGTCTGTTTTTCACCCCTGCCCACTCACTATAAAACACGTTTTAAAGTGATTAATGAAGGAAGAAAACACAGTAAAAGGCAATGAGTAACAGCATGGCCATGAGCTAGATGCTTGATTATCAGTACTCCATTGTGTAGGAAAATACTTTAAGAAAAACATTCTCAAACATTTTACAGAAGACCTCCTGTTAGTATCTTCAAAGTGAATACTTATCTGATGTTCCAATTCACAGTTGCAGTAGGCTTGATTTGTAGTGTTTTCACGGGACAGTGCCCTGTGATCTTTTGAATTTGGTTTGTGTATGTTTTCTGGTATAGAAATAATATGTTTGTGTGGTAGCTAACATGTTGGGGTCTTTAAATATTGACATAAAGCAGAAACATCTGTGAAATCTTTGATTCTTTGCATAGTGAATGTTTCCCAAGAGAGTAAAAGATGAGCTTCAAACATTTGCTAGATATTGTAATAGGAGGAAAATACTTCACAACTTTAGAGTGATAGGAATGGAACTCTTAGTGTCAGACACCCAGTGTCAGTTTTTCTTACCTATCTAAACCTCTTCTCACAGTCTTTCAATTTACATTAATCAGCATAATGGTGCCCATTTTGGGCCCACAGGTTCAGGGAAGTACTGTTTTGGCAGATGGGTATTTGCTATAAGGGCATGCTGGCAAAATTCATCAGTCCTTGTAAACTTAACAAACTGCCTTCACTGTACACTTGGCCCCCCATAGCTTACAGCCTTAAGATACACTATATCGGAAGTATTTGCTAAACCAGAGTGTGAAATATATTACTTGACTACTTACAATACATTATTGCTTATTTAAATAAAGCAAGTTTTTGTTGAGATAGCTCTATTTTGATAGTAATTTAACTGCTTCACAACCTACTTTTGATTCACCTCAGCTTCTTCTTGAGTGCTCTTGAGTAGAACTTTGGTCATTCACATATTGTGATACAGGTCTGCTGAATCAATAATCTTTAATTATTGCCTTAGGAGAAATGCTGTCGCTTCAGCTGGGATAAGTTATTTTGGGAGCAATCTGATTGGAAATGGGATCTCTATCCCGAAGGCTCCAGCCAGTTTCATGGTGTCTGGACTGTGCAAACACACAGGAGGACAACGACCTCTTCCATTTAAAGATGTGATACTGTGATTAAAATGAACAAATATTTGGAGAAGAGAGAAGGATCAAAACAAATGAACGGACTTGCTTAGGACACAAACCTGCTGCGTGACCTTAGCTCAGCAATTGGACCGCTTTGGGTAGGGAGGAATGCTTAGGTTTTTGTTAGTACTCAAGTATTTCTACTAAAAGAAGAAAAGTGAAGAAGTTTCTTTTGAGGCATTAGTCCAAGATGGCAGCTATAAGCAAGTGTAGTGAAAATGACTGCTCTGTGATGTCCCTAGTATGGCTTTAGACAGGACTCTAAAATGGCTGTCAATTTGCTTACATAAGGATGTAAGACAGTTTTATGTAACTGTAAAATGGCTTTGTAAAGCATTTAATTTTGTTGTTCGAAGCCTTGTTCAAAAGTTTTTAGTGTATTCAGTAATAAGTTGCTAGCAGTTTGTGTAAAAGGATAATATTTTGAAGGATTATAATTGTTTCTGTTGAGTAAGTACATGTGTAGCAGATGGATAGTCCAAGAATTTTCACTGCTAATTCTCTCCTGTATTGAAGTAGCAGCTTTGAATATTATGATATTTTCTTTCTAGACACAGCTGCTCTAGAATATACAGCACTGTCTTCCTGAGTTGTAAAACTGACATGTTTTTAACTAAGGAAAACTACTAAGCTTTACACTTCAAAAACATTGAAACTCTTTTTAAAAAGAGCTATTGTAGGTTTTTTTTAAATCCAAATGATCTGCCACTGCATTTAGGCTTATGAAATTATTTTGTCTGTTCTGATCTATATCTCTTCATGAGTTTATATGAATTCTTGTACCTAATTAAACCTAAATCTAGCCATTATTCTAAGCCTCTTATTCCTGAAATATACTACTTTTCCTTTCTTTAACTTTCTTTTCCTTTTCCGATTTTGCCTAGAACAAGTAAAAAAAATTACTATTTCCAGGGTTCGATAAGAGCTACACATCAGAAGAATTCATTCTGTGAATAAGTGGTGACAGAATTTTCATTTTGGATGAGTTCAGTGACAAGTAATGACGCCATCTCAGTTCCGAAATAATCCAAGAGTTATAAAGGAAGAAATGCAATATATAAAAATAGAGAATTTCAGTAATTCTGTATGGAAATGCATAATTCTTATTCATTTGAGGGAAAACTTGCAATAGTTTATTGTACCCTGCCTCATTTTTTCAAATGGCATCATGTATCATACATGTTTGGTTGAAGGTGAGCATGGTGATCTAATTTAGTCTCAAGGAAGCAGCTTAATGCTCCAAGGTGTTTCTTGCTGGGTTTACCTTCTCTTGACGCTGTTTGTTTATTAAAACTATTTAGGAGATGCTTAATTTTTCTTCCTTATTCCCACACTTCCTCTTTTCTCTTGCATAAAGTAGAACTGAGTTGTCTTTGCCTCTGTGTTTTTTGAAGGAGAGTTTCATCACTGCACTTCTCACTTTCTTTTCCGTGCCTATCTGCGGCTCAGCTCAATTTCATATAAGGGTGCAATATGTGGCATTTGAAAAAGCTTATTTATACCTCAAAGTCTTCAACTGAATTATCTTGGAGACCTGTAGATTCATACAAATCTCTGGTGCTTTTCAGGTGTTATAAGCTAACACAATTGACGAGAGGAAGCACATCATTTTTCTGACCCTTGAAAGGAGAGCATAGTTCTGTAATGATTCCCCCCACCTAACCTGGTAGGACTCTTATTTTATTTTTCTTGAAACTTTTTTTTTCTTCTCACTAGTTTTCTGACTTCATGTGCCTGAAAAGATTTTTAAAAAATCCATTTCAAATTCCCTCCTGCCCATGATGCAGTTCATTTGAAAAGATACACAATGTAGGTATTTGTGTTAAAAAAAAAAAAAAAAAAAAAAAAAAAAAATTCTACGTTTTACATGGCAAGGAGTTGCTTTCAGTATGATACTGTAATGTTAAAGCAGGGTGATTCACACAGATATCAGTAAAATCAGAATGTATAGTTAAAACTTCCCTGCATACGAGTTGGTAATGTTATCAAGTTAGACCTGATTAATTTCTTTCTCCAAAATACAGGAGGAAATTGGAAACCTATGTACAAGATGTTTGTTACTGTTGTCTATACTGTTTTCTGTGAAAATCTTTTTTTAGAAAATAAACCTTTGAAAATTCCTGTTAGCGGGAGGCTGGGGAATGATTAATGGTCTTTTTGCCACTAAATAATTCTTCCTTCAATTGTGATGACTTTTTTGAAGTATCACTCATACTCTGTAATTTCCAACAACTAAATGATAGCTATACAAACTGTTTTTTACTTTCTATTTCTTTCTGCTACATCTAAACTAGTTTCCTGTATGCAGTCACTGTGGGGTAGAAACTCTTTTTGATTAATGTTGTGGTCTGAAAGAGATTGTTTTGGTTTTAGTTTCCATTTTTATTTGGAATTCTTTAGTCTTGAATCTGCGTAAGTGAAGAAGGAATCTAGCCTGTGTTGTAGGATGTGACCTAATAAGTTTGAGAACTGGTGCACCAAAGGTCTAGTGTAAGGCTAAAGACTTCTGGTAGTACGAGGCTTACATTTTTCACAAAACTTCAATTATGAAATAAACATGTGCAGTTCAGTCTTTCAGCATTACTGTGTACCAGTTAAGAAAACTTGTGGGCAGCATCAGGCTGGTATTTAAAGTTTAATGCAGTAGCCATTACACTTTGGCCTAACATCCTACACCTCTAAAGGAGCAGAAATGCAGGATGTAAGACTTTTTATAAATAAGCTTATTTGGCTTAGGGAAAATCTTTCTCCTGTGTCCAGTCCTCCGATTAATTCTCTGGAAATTCTCTGATAAATGCTGGTAAACAAATTTTTCCTGAAGTAGTCTGAGGATTTTTTTTGGATAGCTGTGGAAGAAAGACAAAGTAGAAGACTTTGTTTCAGTGCTTCTACCTTCTTAAGTAAAGTTTTAGTAGATTCTTAATACATATCATTGATTTTTCCCTTCCAAGCAATGGCTTATTGATGCAGAAATACTATCCTGACTAATCAAATACGGAATAATATACATCAGTTAATGTGACTTTTAAAAGGGAAAGTCCTGCCGTGCAAAGATATTGAATTTCTATGTTGGAAAAAAAAAAAAAAGATGGTGGTGGATTTGGTAGATAGTTTATTTTTATTACTGAATGATTTTTTTGAAATATCCCTTACCAGGAACTCTTCAAAGAAAGAAGACAGAAGTTCTGATGTGGATAGGTAACTGCGCAAGATAAGAAACAAACATCACGAATTTAGTAGCCAGCCTCTGTAATGGAAGAAGGTTAGTGTTAGGGTTCTGCTGGCATGTCTGCCAGTACTGCTGAAGTACAGCTGCTTGAACAGCCTCAGAGAGGGAGTGAGTGCTGAGATCATCCAGTTTCCTTGATGGTACTAAGATGTTCGTGGCATTACAGATACAACCCAAGTGTGAAACATTAGAGAGGAATAATGAGAGACTGAATGGATATTAAAATAGATTAAAGTAAATATAGACAAGTGTAGTGTGATACAGTTTTTAGGTACGGCAGAAATTAAAACAAGTCTAATCTTACATATGCAATGACTGAGTTGGAAATGATCATCGTTGCTCAGTGGGATCTTGGAGTTTTAGTGGATGTTTCCTGGGAATGATCAGGTTAATGTTTATAAACTTAGGATGGAAGTGTTGGGAAGAATGGAGAACCTCAATAGGTAGCAGTGAAAATCAATGATTTCTTATTCTCTCAAGTAGTAAGAGTTACTCTTATTTTCTCCCTTCCCTCATCCTGAAAAAGGATGTAGTAGAACTGAAGAATGTCTACAGAAGGGCAAGAATGATTAGAGATATGGAACGGCTATCTTCAAAGAATGGTTTAGGAAGAGCCTCTTCAATCTCAAGAGACATGAGAGATGTAGAAGAGAGTGAATGTTTCCTTTTTTTCTTCCAAAGAAGAACAAAAGGGTTTCAAATTAGGCTAGCAGTTGACAAGCAAAAACAAGGAGTGTTTCTTCACACAATACATGAGGATATGAAATGTCTCACCACAGGATGTTGCAGTGTTAAAATTCTACAGGTCAACAACAACCATCAGAGTTCATGGATGAGAAACATCCTGTGGTGTTTCTACTATAAAATTCCCACCTCTGGATCAAGAAGCCCAAAGAGACTATTTGGGATTAGTAACTTTATATTCTTGCCTTTTTTTTCAAGTGCCATACCCTTTCTAGATCTTGTCAGAGAAAGGATGGTGACAGAGGAGGGACTTTTGGTCTTGCCTGGTATGGCCATTCATATCTTCATGTGGAGATGAGTTTGGTGTCTAAATTAGCAATGGGGGTCTATGATCCAGTCTCTTTCTAGATGAATGCATAAAATTAAAGTAAGAAAGGACCTCTGCAGACAGTGTAGTTCAGGCTTCTGCTCAAATCTGGGCTAACTTCAAAGCTAATTTGATTTGCTCGGGGTCCTGCCTAGTTCTAAAAGTTTCCAAGGGTGGAGATTCCACCCCTTTCTGGGCTGCTGTTTCAGTGCTTACCAACTCTCCTGGTTAAAATACTTTTTCCTTATGTCCAGATGGAATTATCTTTGCTGCCAGTTATCAACTCTGCCTCCTTCCTTTTTGCTGTAACTCTTGAGAAGTCTGGTGACCTCTTATCTATGACCTTCACCTTTAGGTAGTGGAAGACTTCTATCAGATTGTGCTGCTCCCAACTCCCTGTAACGTTCTCTTCCACAAGTGAAACAAGCCTTCCCCTCTCAGCCTCTCTTTGCATTTTGTATCCTCCAACCAACTAACCATTGTGGTGGTATCCTTCTGGATTCTTTCCAGTTTATCAACATCTCTTCTTTTGTGGGGGAAAGGAAGCTGGGAGGGTGGCCTGGAGGCCAGAGTCAGTATTCCAGATGAGTCTGCATGAGTGCTGAGCATAGAGAGCAATCACTCCTCTCAACCCTCTACCTTTAGTCTTGCTAATGCAGCCCAGTATGTGGTTAACTTTTATTGCCACAAGAGTCTGTTGCCAAGATTCATGTCCAACCTGCTGTCCATCAGAACATCTACATCTTTTTCTGCAGAAGTGGTCCTAGCCAGTTATTCCAAAGTCTGTGCTAATGGATGTGGTGGTTTTGTGCCAGGTGCAGGGCTCTGTTTTCTGCCTTAATTGCATTTCATAAAGTTCTCTGTGTGTTTCTCCAGCTTGTCGTGTCTTCTGAATGTCAGCTCTGCCACCCAGCATTATCAAGCACTCCACCAGCTTGTTGTCCTCTGTGAGCTTTCTGATTGTGTGTTCTGTTCCATAGTGCAGGTAGTTGAAGAAGGCACGTATGTTGGAACTGATAACATTCCTTGGGAGTCAAGCAGTAATTGTAATTGGCCACCAGGTAGATTTTGAACCACTGATCAAACAGTGTTGTCAAGCAAATTTACCATGGCTATTCCCAGTCAACTTTATGAGCTTGCAAATTGCTTCCATCTGATTTTTTTTTTTCCATTAACTTTCCCGAGAACTGAGATAAGGCAAACCAGCCTGAGTATCCATGATCTTCCAGCTTCTCTTTTTGGAAGAGAGGCAAGAAACTTGCCCTTTTCAGTCACTGAGGACTTTCCTTGTTCACCATGACATTTCAGAGATGATACCAGCTTTGCAGTGTCATCGGTGAGCTCCCTCCCTTCTGGTCCCATGTACCTGTATATCTTCAGTTTGCTTTAGACTTGTGTGAATACTACCTCGTGCCCCAGACTCAGTTGCTCATACATCATCAGGAAGGCTTAGGAGAAAGTAAAGTACAGACAAAGTAGGCTTTCTGTTGTCCATTGTTTCTAGGTCACAAACTCAATTCTGTAAATTATTTTTCTTATCCTCCTTATGCTGCTTACCTCTCTGTAAAGCCCTTATAATTACAATTGCTTATTACGGTGAACACTAGCTGAATAAAGTGGATGTATGTGTTGGCCATGATGGTAGGGAGTGCTGGATTTCTAGCTGTGACTCAGAATGCTTTTCTTCCATCATGGCTGGAGGACTATAACACCTCTGCGAAGAAGATCGTGCCACAATTCATATTTCTTTTGTTATCTTTTACTTTCTGCCAGGCAGAGATCCCTTCAACAGTGTGTGTCTTCACTTTGTTTGGAAACCTCTAGTGCTGAGTGAGTGACTGTCTGTCATGGAAGCTGCAAGTATGCATCAAGGCTAAAACATTGTCACATTCTTGAGGTGCCATTAAGCTGCTTAGTGGAATTCAAGGTGCAAAAACCAGCATAAGAAGTCCAGTCTGGTTGTCTGATTCCCACCAACTTAAATACCGTTGAAGTAGTGGAGTTTTTTAGGCTGTGGTCACTGTAATTAATGAACTTCTGTGAGGGGAAAATGTTTCGCATTCTGCTCTCCCCTTCTATATTGTTAAAGACTATAGATTATGTGTTCTCATGGCATGCTTTTTAAAGCCAATTTTCTCTGAGCCTGTAGAGAAAAGCATCTATATATGTTTCTAAATATTCAATTTACGGATGGAGTACTAAGTGTGTGTGTAGATACATTTAGAAAACCTTAAGAAGAAAAGAAAAAAAAAGTAACATTAAAATGTTGATAATGAATGTAAAAACAAAGGCAGACGTGCATTGTGGGATGCTGTGTAGAGGATTAGCTGATTTAACTTGATATTATTTATAATTCTTTAAATATTTTTTTAAGACTAATAATAAATACTTGGGAAGTATATACAGTTTGCTAATCATCAGGATACACTATATGCAAGCAGTTAATACTTTTTTCTAGTTATAATATGTATTCAGAAAAAGCAAGAAAATGGTATCAGTAATGAATGGCTTACTGAAAAATTTATTTTGATGGAAATATGTTTAGTAGATAACATCATTATATTTAAGGGTATTTCAAGTTAAATTTGATGTGGCTTATTAAAAGAAATATTACCTGCAGTTGCACAATTTGGTCAGTTTTAGCCACTTCATGATTTTAGAACTAGTCAGTCTAGCCTTGGTACATTATTTGCAGTCATGGGCTGGAAGAGGACTGAAGGCCAGAGAGTTAACATCACAGTTGTGTTCCTAAGTGTAAGCTTAAAAACTGTCTCTGATGTTCTTAGCTCTGCTATTTTCCACTCCTTCCACTCAACTAAACAACCAAGGTATAGGTCTCATGGCAGTCCGTCCTCCTCTTCCACCAGTTCAAGCTTTTAGACCCAGAAGAATCCTCTCCCAAGTCTTGTCTTCACAGCTAGAGGTTGTTGGAGCATGTTCTGGGACAGCATACCAGAGTTTTCTGGCTTTCTAAAACCAGAGTGAAGTAACTCCTGAAAATACTTGGATCAGGTTATTCAGTTCTCTGCCCCGCTTTTAGCACCTAGAAACAGTCACGCTGCACTTGCAGAAGCCTCCAGTCAAGGAGACTTTCCTTCACATCACAATAGCAACATTTTGATCTCAGAAAAGCTTGTGTTACTGTAATTTTACTTCTTGTGTAGGCTGTTCTAACTTAAGTCAAATTCCTTTTCATTATGTTTGAGTTTGACCTATTTTAGTACATGCTTAAGTGGATTTAAATGCCCACTAATATTTTACATCTGTCCTTTGGATCCTCTTGTATGCTCATGGTATGAGCCAACTGAGGTGTGGTTTTTCAAGCTCTGAGTAGGACAAGTTGGTATTGTGCTTTTACACAATACCTTCTGGTCAGTTCTTGCTGCTTTATTTCAACTTTTTTCAATGTTTAGTAGCTGGTTATCCTTCTTTCCTTAAGGTAATGCTTCCCTCGGCTGAGTTCTGTAGGCCACTCTTGTCCTTAAAGAATAACTGTGTAATCCAGGCTTGGTCACAGAATGGTACTGGCAGTAAAAATTGGAAGCCTCTAATATGCTTCTGGCAGCTAATGATATGTAAATTTTGCATCCGTCTCTTAGTCCGAAAAGTTTGGTGTCCACTGTTTTATCATTATGGTATCTGAAAATAAAAGTGAACCATAATTAAGAATTTTTAGAATGACATTTTCCGGAGCATCGTTTTGTTAAGTTTTCCTTCCTTCCATTTACTTTCATTATTGGAGGAAAAAAAAAGTAAACTCATTGGTAGTTTAACTTTTGAAGAGTTCTGTGGTAAAGCAAACCAATACTGGGGAGCAGAGGCTGTTTCGAAGCGTAGGAGCTGTATGAGTAACAAAAGAACCAGCGGATCAAGATGCAGAGTCTAGATAAGATGCTTTCTTGGTAAGGAAGGTAGCGGTTGCAATTTCTTAACTTTGGCATTCATAGAATCTAGTCTTGTAAAGTAAGTGTAAAAGCTGTACTTGGATACAATTTACAAATCTTCTCTAAAAACTGCTAGCTCTATAGTAAGGAACAAGTGCATATGCAAATTATGAAAAACTCTCTGGTAAAGACGTTTTTCAGTTTCAGTTGTGCAGATAACTTTATTGTACCTTTAAAGTCGTTTCCCTTGTTATGGTACAGTAACATTATGTTTAGCAATATATTTATTTGTATTTACTTTCGGAGTATGTGGTAATAAAACAGTTCAGCTCCTAGCCTCTTCTACAGAGGATGTTCTGATCTTTTTGGGGGGAGAGGAAAAAAAGGATAAAACAAGATTCAAAAACCTACTGCACCTAGACACGGTTAAATGATATATAACAATGCCAGCTGAAATTGAAAGTCCAGTTGTTCTAAATGTCATATGAACACAGACTGTGCCAGAAATTTGCACGCTAAAGAGACAGAGCATGGGAAACGGGAAGTGTTATTGCTCTTGTGTGCAGATAAGAAACTAGGGAAAAGGGAGATTAAAGCTAAGATTTTTTTTCAAACTGACTGGATCTGTATGTCCAGTTCAACTGACTGCTCAAAATGTGACAAAAACACTTTTTTGTGGTCAAACAGATATTTCAAATCAGTAGTAGCTTCTGAAAGTTTTGACTGATATAGCTTTTCAGTGTGGTGTGGAAAGCTCATTAGCAAAGTACTTGCAGAAATTAAATTCGGTAGATGCAAGTAACTGAAGGAAACATGAATAATAAGAAAATGCCGGGGGGGGAAGGAAGAAGTTATCTGAATGCTGTCTGGCATCAAGTCTTGGACTTGGAAGCAAGTTTCCATATTCAAAAGCATGACATGTCAAAATAATATCCCCCCCCCCCCCAACCACTCATTCCATCTGTGGGGCTTTAAAACCTTTTATCTTTTCTTTGGAAATGGAGGAGGGAAATAAGAGCTAAAGATGGAATAAAAGATGGTTATACGACAATTAACTAGGTATTAAAGCCTATTAATTGTGATGTTTTATGTGGTTTGAGTTTTTGGGGGGTGTGGTGCTAGGATTTTAGGGGAGGATGTATAAGGAAAATAATTGTTTTAGCTTGATACTTCCTGGGGTAAAGGCTTGTTCTGTCATTTGTTTAGGTCTTAGTTTGAGATGCCAGAAAGCATTAAATAGATCATTTCAGTCTTTCTGAGAGGAAGAGGAGCCCTTTCATATCTTATCAGGAGTATCTTTGTGTTATACTTCTGCTACAAATAAGAACAACCTATTGTAGATCATACAGAGTCTTGGAAAGCAAGTACTTTGGCTCCTCTTCGTTACTCCGAACCTAAACATTTTATCAGTGCATCTCTCGCTGTGAATTGCAATGGTTATATAGTAACCTCTCCTAATAGAGGCCAAAAGGAGAGTGGACCCTGGGGATACTTTCTTGCATGCAAATGATTAGAAGGAAGAAAATGGAGGCAATCTTGATATAATTGATTAGAAGTGATATACTTGAAAGATATGTAATCAAACATATACGTGATACGTACCAAACAGAACACTGATTTGCATTTCCTGTTTTACCTTTAATATGTATAATCTGATTGCTAGCTAAATTGTGCCTTTGATTAGTGGAAAAGCAATCAAGATTATCATAACTACCTGAAGGAACTTCTCATGGATTTTTTCAAGATAAAATAAAAGGATGAATTAAGTGTATAACACTAGAATGTTTTTAGTTCTAAAATTCCTGTTTCCATGGAGTGATAGAACTTCCTGTCTAAATTGCTGATGCTGTCACTGTAGTGGAAGCAACATGATGGAAGCAGCTTAACATTTACTGTAAGTTTTTCCTAATTCATTCAGTACCCTAAAATTTGATCAGGCTGTAGACTACTCCCATATATGTGTCCTTAATGGCCATCAGTAGCAGTTTTGATATGGCTGTCCCATAAAGGCGTGGGACAAGTAGGACACGAGACCTCTAAGACTGGGTAGTCTCTAAGCCGAGGAATGGAGCCTTAGAGGAATTTAACAAACTTAGTTTAAAAAGCCTACACTGTATGACTAAAAGAAAACTTACATGGAAGTCCAGTCCTACTGGAATTAATATTAAAAAGTAGTCCTTCATGGGCAGATACAGGTAGGAGACCTATTAGATTTCCTGAATAACCGTTAGTGTACCATGTATAAATTTTTCAGTAACCGATATCCGTTATACAAGCTTTCTCAAAGGTAACTTTCTCTTTCTTATGGACTCCTGGAGGAAAGAAATTTAAACTTAAAAAGCCATGTTCTGGTGGGTGATCTCTTAGTTGTAGTTAACTTGTAGCTTTCCTTTTTAAGATACACATTTATCTTTGCTTTCTGTTCTCCCTGAACTGTTTCCATCAGTGCTTGATGCAGTCAAAGCAGGGTAGGTGAAACTGGTATCAGAAAAGAATCCACCAGCTTTTATTTCCTGTCAGTTTTTTCATAATCTTTGAAGTGTTAGCTCCTTGCTGAGAGGGCTTAAACAAGGGCTTTGATATGAGAACTCCAGTTCAGTGTCCTCTAGTGTCCTGAAACCTAGGTGTTCTTCTGACTGCATCAGACAAAATCATCAGTCTCTTTAGACTCTAGAAGATCTGACTTTTTTAATATAGAAATTCTGATGACTTGATATTTCTCATTTAGGTGCCATATGAAACACTGAACAAACGGTTTCGAGCTGCACAGAAAAACATTGATCGAGAGACTAGCCACGTTACAATGGTTGTGGCAGAGCTGGAGAAGACGCTGAGCAGTTGTCCTGCTGTGGATTCAGTTGTTAGTCTCCTGGATGGAGTAGTTGAAAAGCTCAGTGTTCTGAAACGAAAGGTAAGTGTACCTTGTGACTGCTTTGTCTTTACAAAGTTAACAGAAATAGTCATCTGCAATGCTGTTCGCTTTTACCACCTCTTTCTAAGAAGAATGAGTTGAAAACATAAACTATATAGTATAAGCCATCCTTATTTTGGATGGGAATATTACTCATCCTGAGACTCATCAGAACACTTACTTGAAACAAATCTTGCAGAAAAATTAAAATAGCTCTGTTGCCTTGCTTTAGAGCAGTGCTTCTCCAAAAATAAATAGATGAAGCAAATGGTAGCAGAGTCATTTCATTAAAACTTAAATGAAATAACCAACAGATATAAATCTTGAGACCATATTAAGTGAAGCGTCAAAATACCTTGGAGGTTTGTAACATGAAAATAACACTGTCATGTGTGTTGATTTGGGGTTTTCTGCTTGAACAGGTTAGCTAGGTGTTGAAAAGCTGTTCTGCAAAAGACTTCATAAATCTAATTGCTATTTTCATCTTTGGTTTGTGAGACTTGGAGGTCTTGAAAGATATGTTTTCTTCACTTCTCTCTTACAGAAAGAAATTACTGCTATTTCTGAAAGAGGTGTTAGATTTTGCTTGTAGGTGTGCAGTAATGATGTGGAGGAGTAAGTTATTTACTTGTTAAATCTTTGCTGACTGCGGGGGTGTGTCTGAAGGCATTGCTGAATGTTTTGGGTGCAAGGCTCCATTTTAGTGTAATTGCTCATTTGTTTTTCACTGCCTGAAAGACTGTGGGGAATCTTATAGCTGCTCAGAAAGAACAAAAGGCAAAAAAATCTGTTTAACAGTAAAAGTCTTCTGAAATACAAAGGTCTTGTTTCTGCTCCAAACCCTCAACTCCAACTGTCTTCTCTGTAATCTCTGCCCAGAGCAAAATGATTGTTTTCTTTAGGGCCTTTGGACCCATGTGGGATCTCTGTTTCTTCCTGTGTTTAGACAAGGATCTGGTGAACTGCTGAGATGGCCATAATAGAATTAGATGGTTCCTTTATTTAACACCTTAATCACTCCTAAAAATGAGCTTTTGAACACAGCAGGTTTCTTGGGTTCTGAAAATCATCCTGGGGAAACCTAGGCTTTTGTGTTTTCTCTTTTATATCCTGCTTAATATGCTCATTCCCTCAAGTTCTATTAATGTCCAGCTGGGCAAGTCCAGATAAACTTCAGAGGGTTTTGAAAAGGATATGTAGCCTTTCTGAATGCACTAGAAGGATCAAAAAACGAGCAAGAGCTGTATAAGCCCAGATACAAAACCATATAAGGAGAGCCTTTTGGAACAAGAAGGGGCTCAACCTTTGTGCCTGCCTGCCTTGAATTCTCCTAGTTGTATTCAGAATAATTCTCGAGGTTGCCTTCACATCTGATAATACTGCAGACATCTAACAAGTGAAAGTGAGTTTTGGCTTGAGTTAGTATTTTCTTGCTGAACAGGAAAAGGCTTGGTTATAACTTAAAATAATGATCTCCAAACCATACGTTACAAAATAAAGCTCAATTCAGTAATAGAAGTAACTCAGATTTCAGTAATAAAAATAACTCGGGCTATAGATGTTTACATAAGTTTTAGTAAAAAAACTGTCTTGTAGGATTTTAGATACTAGGACCATATCCTCTGATCAAGGACCAGATCAGAGTCAGGCTTAATTGGGGCAAATGCTTGGTAAGCTTTTCTTGCACAAGTTTTCATGTATTTTACTTTGCTTATCAAATATTGATCCTTCCAGAACAAGTCTGTAAATAAGCATGCATGGTAAAAGCAATTAGAACCAACCTGTGCTTCTGGAGCTGGAACTGTTATCCAAGGATGATACTGCAGCCTTAATAGCTTGAGTACTGGGAAGGTAGCCATGCCAGCACAGAGTGCAAACTGGGCTGCCAAAAGCCAGCCAGGTTATTTGGTTTGTGCTTGGTTGGCAAACCTGCGTGGACTGTTCTGTTGCCATAGCTAGGCAGTTTTTCAAACACAAGCCAGTGAGTTTAAAATCACCACAAGTAAGGCAACCCAACCTGAAATTGCATCACTAGTGATTTATCGCAGATAGGAAAGGTACTAAGCCTCCATTGTCTTCTGGTTTGCTTTTATGTTAGCAAGCATATAAAAGCACTGCAAGCTTTCTTGTGTTCTGTAGCCTGGCGTGACCCACAATTGTCACGTGCTGTATGCTGAGTCAGCTAGCTTTGGATTACGTTATGTCTGTAATAAAATTACTTGTTAAAATTTGCAGCATAACTAATCAGCCATATGACTTTAATGTTGAAGGAAAGTAAGTGTGACGTGAGTGTTTGTTTTTAATAATAAAAAAAAAAAAAATGTTGTGGAGGTATTTTGGAGTGGGTGCTTTGCACTGGACATGCCAATATGTTCATTTAAAAAAAAAAAGTCATTCTGCTTCCTCCAGACAAATTTATTTTTCTAAGTAAGGCTTCTAACAGTAGATACATATTTCCAGAGTAGCAGAGGTGAGTAAAACAATACCTGACGAAATAAATAAAGCTGATAATTTTTGAAAAACTACTCTAAGATCCTTGAATTAAAGATGCCAAGAGGCCAAATGTTTATATAATTTTCATTATTGCATGACTGATTAGAATGGCTCCAGTGTATTAGAAGTAATGTGGGTTTACTCTGCATTACTCCTCAGTAGAACTAATTGAGTAGGACAGCCGCTTGAGGAAGAAGCCATGCATAGGTTAGAGGTGGAAATTCATGATTTTCAACTGTTTGGACCAGATGACTGCAAACCTTCACAAAGCTCTTTGCAGAGCAGTTGGTGCTGTAGTTGATATGTTGCTGTTTTCAGACTAACTGCACATTAAGCAGAAAAATGCATATGGTCATAACATCAAATAAGTTGAAACTTATTTACATGCAAGAATATCTCAGAACTGGACCGGCCATGCTGAAACATATGCACTGCCATAGGAAAAATCTTTCTAAATAAAAAAAGCAAATGCTATTGGGAGTAACTGTATAATATGTAAAGAATGCTTGCAAACAATTCTTTCTGTATTTTGCTTTAAAGGCAAATTGAAAATATATAGCTCTTATTTGTTCCTGTTAATTTATACTTTTTAGGCAGTTGAGTCAATCCAGGCTGAAGATGAAAGTGCAAAACTTTGCAAACGTAGAATTGAACATCTGAAAGAACATAGTAGTGACCAGCCAGCTGCTGCAAACATGTGGAAGAAGAAACGTATGGATCGTATGATGGTGGAACATCTTTTACGCTGTGGCTACTACAATACAGCTGTAAAACTAGCGAGACAAAGTGGTATTGAGGTTGGTAGCAATGTGCACTAATTTACTAATGAAATGGTAGTAAAGAGGAAGTTGGCACGTAAGAACAAGCTGCTTCAGCCCTGTATCAGCTATTTTTATGTATTAGCATGCCTTTATTAGTAATGTTTATCTGTTAATCTTTCTAGGCCTGAGTTTGTTCTCATTACTTGTCATAAATTGTATTTTAATTTATTAAATAAGTCAGCATTCAAGGCATAACTTTTAGTCACAAATTAAATGCTTTTAGATAAACACCTTGCCCTGTTAGAATAATTCTCAGATGTCACACAGAATTTCTTGTTAGAGGCCTTTAGGGTGCTGATTAAGCAGTTGGTGGAGCTTCCCATCTGTCTAGCCACACTTAGATGATATCTGTAGGTGACCAGACTGAGCAGAATAGCACATGCTGACTGCAGGAACAACTGTTTTATTGTATCATCCTATTTAATACATCAAGAGGAAAGCTGGCTTATATTTTGGAAAACAAATCTTGATACAATTTGGTTTTTTTCATAGCCAGTATATCTTGCGTGGTCCACAAAACTTTTTGCTGGTTTGCTTATTTCAACCTTTACAATTCTGTGGTTGTCACTTTCTTTTTCACTGGTTATCTAGTTGGTTTTGCTTCCATCTCATAATTGCATATGAAGTGTTTGGAGTTTGTGCACCTTGGTGTAGCTTCTTTATGCAGATCAATGAATCCGCACTGTGGTCCTCTGACAGCCACAAGGATGTTGAAACTGATTCTTTAAGAACTTGCTGTTTATTTAGAGAAATCATGCTTTGCTAATTTTGGGTAGCGTTTGCCATTTGATCCTCAGTGATTCTTGAATCTTAAGTTCTTTTGATATTCCTGATTCCACAAGGTATGCAACTCTTCTGGTTAAAATCTTTCTCCTCTAAAGATAAAAGATGCTGAGACTTTATTTGTATTATATGACTTACACATTTTGCCTTTCTTACGTGCCATAGTTGAATGCATCTCTCTGAGCTAGTTAAGGGGAAGAGATTTTTGTTACTGGTGTCAAATTACAGCATATATACCTGTTCTTTGTTTTGTGCAAGGAGCATGTCTGTCACATGTCTCTCTTACTCCGTGGCTGCTTTACCAGTCTGATCCTGTTCAACCAGCAGTGATTTCAGTAAATACCAAAAAGGAAACGGCAAGTAGAGTTTGAATGGAAGGGAGAGGGGAAGTGGGTTACAAACCATTAATAGGAATAGTCCTGAAGAAATTCACTGAAGAGGCTGCTGTGCCTCACTAAAGATATAGCCCATGCACGTGAATCAAAAAAACAAGACAATTATTCTGGGATAATGAACGGTCAGCAGCTCTTCTACTTCTGGTAGATGTTTCCCTCTGTTTTGAGCAGGAGCTCATCTCCTGCTGAATCATCTTGTTACCGTACCTACTTGGTCTGCTGAAAAAGCACTATGGAAATATTTTCACTTTCATAGCAAATTCTATTATGTCTGATTAAATAATGCTTAGCTTTGGTTTAGACATGAGCATGGAAGTCCATCATGATATACTGCAAGACCATGTGATATGAAGGGTTTCACTTGTGAAGCCTTAAAGCTTTTCATTCTGTTTGCCAAATAGGAACTTTTGTGTTTAAAAAAAAAAAGCTTTAAATAAGCTTATTTAACTTCTGCCTTCAGGCCTAAGTATTTTTATTTCCATAACATCAAAGTAACTTGAATAACACAGAACTCAGTTGCACATGTTGAATGTACTGAGGCCATATTTCTTCTAGTTTGCTAAAATTATGCATTTTACTCAAGTTTACATTTTGGCTAAATGAGGATAGACTTCCCTCAGTCTCTCAACATTGTACTCAATCTGTGTTACTGTATGGTGATACTCATTGTGAACAGCTTTTACAATGGTAAGACACTGAGACTTGATTGTTATACAGAATTTGTGGTTTTGCTAGTTTAATAAGATAACTTCTCTGGGGTGGTTTTGTTTCTTTCTTGCTGAAGGATATGAGCATTGAAACGTTCTCTAATGCTTAATAATGTAACTTAGCTGTAGAGATTACAAAATATCATGGTATTCTTTTCTCATCCAAAGTAATCTTTGTGTACTGTAGTCTCAACTGTAATTTTGATAAATGTCTCCACTGCAGGGTTCAGAGGCACATTGCTATATAGTGAACCTGGTCATGTCTATTACCTTATTTATTTTTTTTGATACATCAAGACAATATTGTTACCACTGGGTAGGCACTATACCCTAAGTAGGAACCTGAAAAAGAGGTGAGGCTGGTGGACAAGTTGAGCATGACCCACCAATGTGGCAAAGACGACTCACAGCACTCTTTGGGTTGCATTGGGATGAGCATCACCAGCAGGGGAAGGGTGTGGTGATCCAGCCCCTCTACTCAACTCTTGTTAGATTCATCGGGCTGCTGTGTTTAGTTCTGCACTCCTGAGAAGGCACACTGGGGTGTGGAGTCTCCCTGTACTTGGAGATAGTCAAACCCAGATTGGACTGAGAAAGGTCCTAAGTAACCTATTGTAGATGACCCTGCTTTGAGCAAGGGGACTACACAACCTGCAGAGGTCCCATTCTCAACCCATTCTGTTTCTGATTGCAGGCCAAATGGCTAAAAGTACCCTTTGCTGCTATTTGAAAAGGCTGAATGAAATGGCTTTTTTCCATTTCAGTTGTAGCTTGTGGATCCTAGGTTAAGCATCTTTCAGTAGCTGTTAGACCAGTCTTGGGAGCATGTCTCAGCCTGCTTGTTTTAAGTTCCTTGCATGGCTTCTGAATGCTAAGAGACCTGCAGAGCCACTAAGGTACTTCATGGGTGGAAACAGCTTAGAAAGCATTCTGTTTCAGTGACCAAAAGCAAACCATTAAATCATTTATATGTTTGCCAGTAATACACAGCACACGGTTTGCTCAAAGATTGACTATGCACCATAGTGTCCAATTCTAATAGTTATTGATGGGCTGTGACAAATTCTAGTCTGCTTTCTAAATTAACTACCTTCATAGGAATGATATTCTTGAATTCTTGTCATGGAAGATAAGCGTTTAAAAGCTGTGGTTATAAACTAGGAAGCAGACAGCTATGAAAAGAAATGCTGGGTGTGAAAAATTATAGGGAAGTTTAAATATTAGAGTTATGAACTAGCTCAGGTTAGGAATAACTTCTGGTATGCAGCATATATAAAGCATAATGTTATATGGCAATATAAGAAATAAACTACAAATGTATAATGTGTGTGATATGTTTTTAAAGAAAAGGAATGCTGTTTGGGAAAGAAAACCAAAATGTGAGTAATATTAAAATAAGAGCTGACAGTCAAGGACAGAAATGTCATGTTTGTGCCAAAGTAAGTATGGGGTGGAGGGGATTCTGTTGTGGACTTTTTTCTTGATGTGTTCTGGCTCCCTAATGATGTGAAAAACAGTTATGGTTGAAGATATGAACTAGATGTTAAGTTTTTGTTATTGCATACAAATGAAGCTCATCAGTACCAGCTTGTTACACTTAATGATCTTATTTTGACTCTATTATGACCTTGGAGTGCAACACCAATATAAAAATGCATGTTTTCATCTGCAGATTCATACATTCACCTAGCTGTCAGGGTTGTCTGTTAACTTAAACTTTGCTGTTCTGTGTTCTGCTACATTGAATACTATCTCATTTCTGTGCCATTAATTGATAGGCAAATCTAGTTTTGGAAATACGTTGTTCCAGTAGGAAGTTGGTTGCTGTTTGTAGATAAGTTTTATAATGAGGTTAGGTATGTAGTGCTTTGTTTCCTGTTCTCAGGGGTGGTTGTTTTCTAAATTTCATGCTTTTTCTAGCCCCCTTTTTAATAGGCTAGGAAGGAAAAAAAAAACCACAAACATGTAAGGTGTCCTTATGTTCTTTGCTATGTAATAGCCATAGTGATTTTTGCCTATATGATTGAAAACAAACACAGATTCTGAAGCTGACAGTCTTACATGCCATAAATCCTCTTTCTGTCTTTGCTTAGTTTTAGTAAAAGAATACGTGTCCTTGCCTTAATGTCTATACTCACAAAAGTTGTACAAGTGGCAATGCTTTTTCTGTGACGAATCGATTAAATTTAAACCACGTGTCTGTGTGTTAGGGCGAGGAGCAAATGATTTAGAAATCTATAAACCACTGAGGGACAGAAGAACTACTACACCCCTGGGAAGGTGGGCAGTGGCTCTGTAAGGTTGTAGGTATAAGAGAACGCTTGAGTTGAAATAACTCTTTTTAAACAGCTTAAAACTGGTTAACTTGACCTTGTGTCACGGATTGTGCATGCCAATCAAAGTTTTGCTAATTAATGTTCTTAGATCAGTAATTAAATAGGTGTATCATTCTTCAAAGATACTTAACGTAGCCGTTTGCGTTAATCCCACAGTGTGCTTTTTGCTTTTGAGAATTGTTGAGGAAAAAAAATTAGTATTCCATTAACTTCAAAAGTTTTGTCTAGACATGTGACTGTTCTAAACATTGACCTGTATTAGAAGGGCTTCTTGACACTTGAAGCATTATTAAATTAATTGACAGCAGTCCTAAAAAGATAACAGTTTCTTTGAAGCAGGAGTTCTGATCTTCAGTTTTTGTCAATGGTTTCCTTCTTGAGCGGAACTTCTAAATCTGTGATAACAGTTTTTCCCTGGAGAATATCAAAATAGGGCAGATACTGCAAAGCCATTCTGAAAATATTTCACTGTCTTTCAAACTGGTATAGTAAATTTTTTTAAACGTTGATTAGTATAAATGAAAGGAATAATAATCATTGAAAAAGCTCATTATCTTCTGTTCTCCCCTCTCTCCAATTTGGTCCAATTCTTTCTCTCTTCTACTGCATAAACACAGCTTCAGTTTTAATAATTCGGAAACCATTTTGAATGGATTAGCCTAACTGAGTATTTGGAAAGATACCTGCAATGAATTCAGGTGTGTTACATCATCTTAATTTTTTTATAGAAAGTCATGAAAACTCATTTGATGTCCTCTGGAATAAGAGAAACTTGAATTCCTTAGGTCAAGCTGCATGGCTTTTAACCAAGTACCTGATCTTTTCTTCATACTGTTCTACATCGTTGTTCCTTTTTTTCGACTACAAAGTTAAAGGTTCTTTCTTTGCTTTATAAAAGTGTTCCTCAACGCTGTGAAACAGATCCTTCAGCTGGGACCTCAGTAGAAGGCTGCTGAATGATTTCTCTGTCATGGGGCAAAATCTTACTGAAGCTACCATTTTTTAAGTCATCCTTTCCCTGAATAACTGTTCCTACTTGATAACTCTCTCCAAAAAAAAATGGGAGATGGAAAATGACCTGCACATTTGAGCATCACAAACAGGAAGAGTATTCAGTCTTAACTCAAAGTGAATGAAAAATGCTCACTAAGAGTACTATTCTAATCAAAATGTGATAGGCTTAGGTTTGCTTAGGTCTCTCTGAAGCTCACCTGGTTGTTGACAGAGGAGAGCAGATGGTATTGAACCCATAGCTGCTTGGATTTTTAAGGAAAGTTCCATATTCCATATTTAAGAAGCTGATTGTCTTTGTCCCACTGGACTGAAAGTTTCTTATGCCTGTGTAGCTGGTGTTCTTGCTCTGAGGGCTGTGCGGGACAAAGGCATTCTGTGGTCAGTGAATGTCCACAATTGCAGGCAGATCTGCACATCAGGAGGAATGTGCAGGTAACATACTGTTTCTGTGTTTCTGGAGATTGATCTGTGCTCCACTGAGTCTTTTAACGCAGCTGGAGCTGCATTGCACTTTGTGAATGAATAGTCTGTTACCATAGTGGACCAATAGCAGTATATATGCATGGAAGAAATAAGCATGTGCTTTGTTGGATACAGCCGTGTTCTACCAGTCTTCTCCCCAAAAACCTGAAATGGCTATTCAGATTTAACTTATATGGTTAGGTGAAGCAGGAATGAAAACTTAAGTCTAGAGTGAAACTTAAAAATCTAGGAAACTTTAAAAAAAAAAAAAACCTGAGTGAAACTTAAATCTAGATTTAAATCTAAAATAGTCATAACAAATAAGCTACATAATACAGTTCAAGACCATTTGATCAGTAAACTTTTAATACTTGAGCAGGACAGATGTCAGTAATACGTGGTTGCTTCAGTAAGAAATTCATATGAATGTTTAGAAAAACTTAAGTCTGAGTGAAGGAAGCCATATGATCTTAAAGTTAAAAGCTGAATAAGTGCTTCTCTTAACAATCATACCAGTGTACCCTTAGAAATCTTCCTTGTTAAGACATGTAGTCCAAGAATGGCTTGTAGGCAAATATACAAATATGTATTAAATTAATCAAAACAAGTTTATATTCATAACACTTAAATTTTAAATAGGTAAATAATATTCAGCATAATGCTTGATCGCTGTCATGCAGATAGGCAAGCTGACTTTCTAGATGTGGGCTGAATGGCAAAAGGTATATTTTGTCTGGAGCTATTTGTGTCCCTCTCTTATGACTTGCTGTTCCCACAACTAGAGATGTTTGAGAAAGCTACATGTGAAGGAGCCTCTAAAATGGCACAACTTATTTAAAGGTGCCAGGATGTTAACTTGTGCTGTTTTGAGTTACCTTATAGTACTAGGCTACAGATGAACAACTCAGAAACTCCTTCAAATGTGTTTTGGCTGTTTGTAGTGTAGGCATGGCAACTTTTGCTGGATTGATGTAATGAATGTCTGGGTGCGTTCATCTGAATTTCAAAGTGCTGTAATTCCTGAACAGCCTTACATCTGCGGTTTGTCTCAAGCATCTTTGGGAATTAGAATTATGTAAATGTGAAATAGTCAAGATCAATGCAGAATAACAAACTTTCTCATTACAAATCATTTGACGCTTCAAAAGCCAACATGAAGTGTGCTGTGATGTTGAATGTCTGTTTTTTCAGTCCTTTTAGACAAAATGGCTTACCTATAGTGCATCACAACAGAGCTAATTTATTACAAAATACTTAGTCTGGAAGGCTAGTGATTCAAGAAAGATTCTTGAATTGAAGCTTTATCTAAAGGGAGAATGGTGTTATCACCTGTAGATTGCCTAGATATAGAAGAGGTTTGGTTTCAGGCACGCCTCTGAGATTTTTCTTGCTGTATATTTCCCTGCCAGGCATTCCTTCAATGTTACTTTACATTTAACACTTTTGCTTATTACAATACTGGATGATAAGAGTTCACTTTTTGTGAATGTGTATAGCTGCTAATACAGACTGATCCTGCTTCGGCAAAAGCCGCAGGGCTCATTCTCAACTGGCAAAGTTCCTCCTGTTAGGAGAGGCCACAACAGAAAATGGCCAAGGTAGAGCTAAGAACCAGAGGCTGTTTTTTCCCTGCCCAGTGATGCACCTTAAGCTCCAGAGGCTTTGTTGCATTATGCTAGTGTAGTAATTTATTACTGTGCTTAGTGTGGTATAATGTACTGCTGGATAAGGTGCAGCCATTTGCTGAGCTACAAAAATTCCTGAGACAGGAGTAGAGGATGCATTGGGAAAACAGATTGCTAATAACCAATCTAAGTGCTAGCTGCAACTGTGAGGCTCTACTAAAGTGGCTTATATGCATGAGCAAAAGTAGGCGGATGAAACATTTCTCTTTATTTGGCTCTGGAGCAGTCAGTACCAGAATATGTATAGTTTTGGTGACCACACCTTAGGAAAGCTGTTAGAAAAATTGGAAGGAGATGACTGGAAAATGTAAGGGGGTGGGTGTTTTTGCTAGATATGAGAGCAAAAATCATATACCAAGGAATTTCATAATCTAGTGCAGAAACGCTTAGGGAGGAAACAGTATGCAGAATCAGAAGTCAGAAAAATTCAAGTATGAAATCAGACAGAAGGTTAGAACATGATTTAATCACTAGGACCAGCTACCAAAAGAAGTACCAGCATCTCCTAACGTTATATAAAGACAATAATCTTCTGACAGATAATCGATCAATGTAAGTTACTGAAGTCTTTCAGAAATAACCAGGTAAAATGAAAAGGTCTGTGCTATACAGAGGCTGTGGAAGATGCTCTCGTGTCAAAGCTCGACTATACACCATGAGATACTGTGTTGACTTGTAGACAAAAACTTTTCTGGCTCTTCTGTTGATGAATCTGTGGTTTGGCTGTCTGTCTCTGCTTTTTTTCTAACAGCTAGCTCTGCAGCTGGCTTTTGAGTAGGACATTCCATCAATTACTCTGTTTATTTTCTCTGTAATACTGTTAATGTGTGTAGCATTATAACACTTAATAGTAGCTTAATGAACTTCAGACAACATAATTTTATAAGCAGAGAGTAAGGAGGCATCTTAATGTTAGTTTGTGCCTCGTTTTAACTGACCTTCAATAACTGTGATGTTGCTGTATCGTCGCTACCTATGCCATTGTGTTCTTAATAATTTGTGTTTCCCTTTGATCTTAATGCAGTTTATACATAATCTGCATTCACTCTGAAGGATCTGTCATGCGACCAGCGGCCTTTTTGCTCCTCCCCTTTTATAGGGGCAGAGGAATTGACTGCAGAGGGAAAAGTCTCTCTCCCTGTTACTGCCATCAAAACCTATTGACCTGTCCCATTTTTCTTTCCATACATGTTTCCTAGTGGGCAGTGTTACTGTGGTGTGTTCTAGTCCTCCTGCTCCTGCTGACTGATGTGTTTTTCACTGTTTGCCCACTGTGGAAATACACTAACCACTTTATTCTTCCCCAGATGGTCCTGTTGTCTACCTTGTAACTCCTTGCGTCTGCCTTCTTCCCAAGTTGTGTAATGATAATCACGGCATCTAGGTGATCCCTGGACTTGCTGTGTATTCATCACAGAGGAAAGTTTAACAAACTAATACATTAATATAGAAGACTAATTTGACCTTTTTGTTCATAGCTATTCATTATTCCATTTCTATTTCAGTTCTATAGCTGCATCCTAAATTATATTGAAGGTTGCAGGTTTGAGGTTATGTAGTTCAGTGTGTGAGTAGTCATTGAAAACTTAACACAGCTTTTTTTAAAGTTGTTTTAGAGTGGTCCAAGTGTTTATTGTATTTCATATAGAAGTAGTTTAAATAAATGCTTACTGTACTACTGAATGCTAAAGTGCATCAGCAAAACCTTTTTTAATATGAAGGTAGTGCTCTTATGCATGTAATATGTATAGATAGTCGGTCTCATTAAAACTGTCATTGGTACATACTCTTGGCAACAAGCTACTGATAGCTTGAGGCATACTGGCCTATTTTCAATTTAGTATTGCTGCTAGTAGGCAATTAAAAATAAACAATTTGCTTGTTTAAAAAATACATAAGCAGTATCTTATGATATTACGAATCACTTATTTTATACAACAAATAACCTATTTTATGACTGATGGTATTTCCACCAAGGAAGCTTCCTTCTCTACAGAATGCTACCTTTCTCCACCTGAATCAAATATTTTCATTTTTTTTTTTAAATCTTGTTATAAGCCTGTCTTTTCTTTTTGGATGAATCATCTTGTTTTGAGATAGCTCATAAAGGTGTTGAAAATATCAAGTATTGCTTGGTTTAGTACTTGTTTCTGTTTGATTTTGAGCCTTGCTAAAGATTCACATCTCATGTGCGAAATATTCTTGATTTAATTTTAATACATAAATGTTCATGTGATTTTTAAGGGATTTTATCATGCATTGCATCTGACAGCTTTCCAGACTTGTGGCTGGAGATGTCATAAAATAAAAGTACTTCGACTCATGTACACAGTAGAGACCAATGGAGAGGAATGACTGTTGACCTGACTGCTCCAAATCTTAAAATGTTACATAAATTAAAACCCTCAAATGAACGTTACCGAAATTTTGAGCAAAAGCTGTATTGCCACTAAAGAAATTATGCTTCTGTTCTTTTTAAGCCATTTTTGACGTGAGATCAAAACCAAAGTTGATATTTTGTTGTATCTGGTGCTGAAATGTGTGAGCAGTTTTCTTGGTGAATTTAGAGCCACCCATCTAGATTTGAAACTGTATATTGAAGAGTTTGGGTTTTATATTTGGGAATGGACTAATCAAAATATTGTCTTGTATATTAAAGAAACAAAATCATTACTGACCCTTTAAAAACAATTTATAGGGAAGTTCAGTTTTTTACCTGCTATGAAACAGAAACTCTGCCTCTCATACATATTGCTGTCTTTTAGTTATGACTGTGAAACTAATGAATAATTGTAATTTAAGCAAAAAAAATTTATTTGCTTGAGGTGTAGTTACAATGTAAAGACGTTTCACTTTTAAAAAAATAAGTGGATGAATGCTTCTGGATGTGTGCTGATGTCTGTCCTGGTTTCAGCTGGGAAAGAGTTAATTTTCTTTCTAGTGATTGCTGTGAAAGGAATGTCAATAATACCTATTGTTTTTAGTTGTTGCTAAGTGATATTTACACTGTTCAAGGACTTTTTTCAGCTTCCCATAGAAGAAGAGAGAGAAGGATGGAATGGTCAATGAAATATTCCATACCATAGATGTCATGCTCAGTATATAAATGGGGGTTAGCTGGGGGGCAACAATCCATGATCACTGCTCAGGATGGTGCCAATTCACTGGGCAGTGAGAGCAACCTGTGTCGCTATTACTATTGTTATTATTATTGTTACTTTTCCTTTTCTGTTATTATTTCTATTAAACTGTCTTTATCTCAACCCATGAGGGCTTTTTTTTCCCCTTTCCCCTCCTTCCTTCCCCCTTCTTGGGGGGGGGGGGGGGGGGGGGGGGGGGGGGGGGGAAGGGGTGGATGAGCAAGCAAGTGGAATTTCAAATTCATGCCAAGATTAAATATCTACCAGTTAGAAACAAATATCCTATTACCTTTGTATGCACTTTCTCATTATTTCACAGGTATTATTCTTCATATAACCTTCACTGTGTTTTTTGGGAATCACTTTTTCTACCTTTCTGTAGCACGACCATGTGAATTCATTAAGTTCTGGGCCCATTTTCATTTTCCTCTTACTTTTGATGCCTGAAACTAGTGTTTAAAGTACTGATTGTTTTTCATTACAAAGCAGTTATTCCGTGACTTCTAGAACTTGTGGAGCTTGGCTTGCTGCAGGTTTGTCCTATAGCTGACAAGCTTTCTTCTGAATTGTCCCCTGTGTGGACAAAACCTGCAGCAGATCTTGCCAGTGTTGACTCTTTGATATCTAAATAATTAGTAAGTGTTTGCTGCAACCTTTCCCCTCCAGTAAGGGCAGGTGCTGGAGTCTCCTGAAAACAGGACACTGCTAAGGAAAGAAACCTGGCAAGGAGTGAGATCCCCTGGGAATTCTGTCCCTGTCAGCTCCTCCTCATGCTGACCAGAGGGTCCAAAGTGGGGGAGAGTTCAAAGGAGGGGACATGCACATACATGCTTGGGATGTTCTTAGCAAGAACCCATCTCAGAAAATGGAAGTGCCATATGGGGATATAGCTTTTATGTTGGCCGGGAGTATATATTTAGTAATAATCATCATAAAGGAATCCTTATTCTTCAAAGTATTTTATACCTTAATAATTGGAGTTCTGTGAAGAATCATAGGGTTGGCAACCTCCCTCCCTGGAGGCACTTGCAGCTTAAAAAGAAGCAGTGATATTTTAAAAGCTATATATATGTAAATCAGGCAGCGTACAGGGTGATGGATAGATGTATTATTTAAGTAAGTCTCTTAAGTGTCTTCAGCCTTTATGTGCAGTTTTCTCTAATAATAAATGTTTTTCTCTGAAAGTTTCAACCACTGTAATGGAATTAAGTAGTCCTTTTATGATAAAGTTAATCCAGTGCTTAAATAGCTACCCTTCTGATACCTGGTTAGTGGCTGTTGAATAGAAGGGAAGGTAAGTTTATTTTAGTCCAGTAGTGGGGGGTTTTTAAGCAGAAATGATGAAATCTAGGTGGTACTTTCTTGCTCGTACTAGAAGGAAGAAGAATGCTTATGCTGTGTTCCCCCTCTTTACTGTTTGGATAATTGTCAGTAATACTTACAGACAGAGTTCTCCTTTTTGAGCAATTTGAAACTATTTTTCAGAACAGTTGTAGAAGCCTAACTAAATGAAAGTTTGATGTTAATCAGTCTTCCTACCGCAAGTCAGGTATTCTGCATTTGTAAGCAAATTAAGGCAAGGTAATTTAGGCAAAATTATCATGGCAATGCACAGGAGGCTGGAAAGTCTGTGCTAAGAGTTGTGGTTTGATAACAATACTGAAATAGTCTGTGTGCAGTGCAGCGTTCTCCTATGCTTCTGCACTACTGGAAGTAAAGTATGTAATCACTTTTACAACATGAAAAGTGAAATTGAGGAAGACTTTACGATGTTGCAAAGATGGTAAAGACTTTAGAAATGCTTTTTAATTTGTATACAAGTCAGAAAATGTTTGCCATGATGCTGAATGCTGTTTGACTCAGAGATGGAGTGTGCAGCAACAGATTTCTTGCTACAGCTCTTTCTCCACCTGCAAAACTGGTGGTGATATTTCTCTAAAATTGTGTATTTACATTCACTCAATTTCATATGTAAACAAGTTATACAAGAGAGGTTCTTCCTGTTAGCATATTAAATCTTAATGCTGTTCTAGAAACTGAGAACATTTCTGTGTCATCTACACCCTATGCAACTCTGAATTGCAGAATACCTTCAGAAAACTATTCAGTATTGGGGTCTTAATGGGGATTTTTCTGACTGGAACATGAGATACTTCTTACAACTGCTAACGCTGTTAACTGGTTCCCATCCATACAAGATGTGGCAGACAAGTAGTACCCCAGTACTGACCTGTGCAGGAGAGATGTGCTTGTTTTGATAAAGCCAGATAATCCTCTGATAGTCTGTTCTTCTATTCCCTTAGTCCTGGCTAATGAAATACACCATGCAGAAGCATCAAGAGCAGGCACCACCAAAAAAGGAAGATAGGAAGGCATGATCAGATTAAAAAAACTTGGCTGACATGAGAATGTGTTGGGTTTTTTTAAAGGCTTATTGCCTAATTGTATCTTAGTATTTTTCTTCTATCAATCTGCATGATTAAGACTTCTAACTACTTTTTATCAAATGCAAAAGCTATTTCTTTCCCTGCAAATGGATTTCTTAATGGTTTTTTTTATATTGTTCCCTAACTTTCTATCCAGTCAGCAGTGAAGAAAATCCTATTTATTGGTGAAAGTTAAATGTGATTCTTAGTTCTGAAAGGAACTCTTTTAATTAAAAATGTTCTCCTCTGTTTTCTGGATACATACTGTCTATTTAATAGAGATGGCTGCCAAGCTTTGACTTCTTCTGGCAACTGCAAATCTAATTAGCATTTCTGTTCCAAATAGAACCTTTTTACTTTAAGTTTGCAAAAGGAATGTAGGAATTCTCCTTCTGTTCAAGAGAGTTTTGTCTGCCTCAGCAGCAGCTACATTTTTTTTGCTCACAGTTGAGCATGGCTGTACTAACATCTGATTGATAAATACATATAGTTGGGATTCTCACACCAGCTCATTGAAATAAAACACATGCTGCCCTTATGCTTCTTTTAAAAAATAGAAATTTGTTTTGTGATGAAGCTTAAACTATAAAAAGCTAGCAAATTAGGTGAAAACAGTGATTTGTTGTCTGCCTAGCATATCCAGTAATTTTTTAATGTAGAGGGAAACATTTCTGTCTTAATTTGATGTAAAAGTAAATGCCGTTCATTAGAAGAACACATAGCTTGAATAAGCTTAAGGAGATGTATGGAGATGTTATTATTTTTAACTCAAGTTGAATTGTCTTTCCATTCAGCAGCTATGTGGAAAAATATGCAAGCAAGATAATGAATATGGCTGCATTATATGTCAGATTGCTTACACAGATGAATTACATGGGCAAGAGGTTTTTATGTGGTCACCTTATCACGCACAGGGGAATAATGCACTTCTTTTTTTTCCACTTGAGCGTATCGTCAGAAAAAAAACTTCGAACCACCGAGGAGATTATTCTCTTGTTCTTGTAGGAAAAATTCCAAAAAAGAAAAGCACCTTTTGTGGAATAGGTTGGCATTCTTTGAATCAATTGCCAACACATTAATAGAAATGATTGATTTTTTTTTTTTTTTTTATCCTTAAAGAGATGGGAGGAGTCACTGAAAATCCGATCTTAATTTTGTTCTACAAACTAGCAGCTGTTTTAACTCTGACCTGAGTCTGACTTATTTGGTTTTGATAACACTAGAACTGCTTGCAACCCTTTAGTCATTTGATGGTATAATGGGTCATACAATTTATAAAATGTAGTTGCATGTCAACTGCCCTTAATATTTTGTTTTTAAACTTACCTTCAAGTCATAAGAGAGAAAACTTTAGAGAAAAGTTGCAACTTGTGCTGCAATTTAGAAATACATGGGGCTTGTTTATGTTTTTTGTAAATAACCGTCCTGACAAACCTAGCATGATCTGGTCCACTTTTCCAATAGTACTAGACATCTTGTATTTATAAGGAAAAATTGTCTAATGAAATGCAAGATATGAATGTGATATGCCTGATGCTACTTCTGTTATTTATCTTTGTCTCGGGGAGGCATCAATTCTAAGACTAAGTATATTCAGCTGTTCTAACAGCTGAAAATGCAATCTATTTCTGAGAGTGGTTTTGTTCACTACAGCTACTGTAATATTTGTCGTATTCAGCTTCAGTTGTGTCATTTTTGGTGTTTTGCTGTGAAATCTACATAAAAATGAACTTGTGCATATTAATCAAACACTTTAGTACTGGATTTTTGTTTGTCTATTGAATTATGGTTTCTCAGTGTATTTTTTTTTTTCAGCAAGGTAGGAACTGTCACAACATAACAGATATATATATATATATGCAGCTCTGAAATAACTTCTGGTAGTGCCAATTCAGAATGGATCCTGTTCATATCATTTGGGAAAATCTACCTAAGTCTCTTTTTCAGCAGAAATATATGGGGAAGACAAATTATTTAATATCCTACTAGTTGTGTTTGCCTTGATTGGTATGAATGTGTCAAGCTGCTAGTAATTAAAAAGTAGCATAAGCATATTACAGGTTTATGTCTTTTCATAAAGTACTGTCCTAAAAACCAGAGGTCTCTAGAACAAAGTCTTTTGTATCTCTGTATTCTAGCTCTGTTGAAGAGTGAATTGCTGTGTAAAGTATCAGTACAACTTAACAACGCCTGTTTTCCTTTTTGTTTTTGAAGGACTTGGTAAATATTGAGATGTTTTTGACTGCTAAAGAAGTGGAAGAGTCGTTGGAAAGACAAGAGACTATGACTTGCTTGGCTTGGTGTCATGATAACAAATCCAGGCTCAGAAAAATGAAGGTACGAAAATGCAATGTGTTTCGCTTAAATTGTTTTCTAAATGTTTTCTAAACTACTTGGATATTTGATGTGGTCCGTTTGGTTGAAATTATAGGTCTTGAATGAGGCCTTGTGTAAAAGTAACGACAGTAAGTACAAAACTCTTCTTTTAAGAAGGTGTAAGGTAGTTGGAGCTAAACTAGCTCACGCAAATGCCAAACCTGAAACAGAGTGATAGGTTATCTTATGGATGCAAGTGTTGCTTGAACAAATAATGCTCAAATAAATAATACTCAGTTGGTTTTAGTGTGATTTACAAACATCTAAATACAGAAATGTGTGTTGTCTTGATGCATGTGAACTTAAATTTATAACTCTTTGCATCCTGCTGAGAATATAACTCGGTTTATATATGAAGGTATCTTAAGAGTGAGATTAATTGGTAAACCTATGTCCTCAGGCTTAACACTGAGAGAAATCTCATACAGGTTTTTGTATTAGTATTTAAGTGTTGTATATAAGACAATAAAGTTTGAGTGAAGAACTAACTTTCTGTGAGAAACTACTGTTGAAATGTTTGTTTTATTAAAAAACAAAAGCCAAGTCTAATCAAGTAATAAACACAGTAAGTCTTTCTAGCCATTGAATGCCATGACTTGAACATGCTGTGTACTTGTTTCTATGCAGTTGGTTTAAATTTCCTTGTTTCTTAAATTCTGCATTTCAGAACATGCTGTAATCTTTTATAGGGCTTGCAGAAATCTGTTTTTAACTGATATTAACCAAAATCCCTGCCTCCCTCAAAGATGTTTGTGTCTTATTTTTTTAAACTAAGCGCTTTCTTTAACCAAAAATGTTTGAGTGCACTTAATGATAAGCAGAGAGTGACGTTCTCTGTCACTCAGGGGCGCCAAAATGAGAATGAACCGAAGATGGGACGCAAAAGTAAATCGGACAGTGATTACTCTAAAGAAAATGATGATCTTGTTATGGAAACCATTAAAGGAAAACCAGAATTGGTATGTAAACACTTGCATAATTATACTGCTAAAAAATCCCCCGTGTGTAATCTTAATATGTTAAGTAATATAAGAAATAAAATCTGAACGTCTTACTTTTTCATCACCAATCTTCAACAAACAATAAATAAGGAAAAATCTTCCCCATCCCTCTTTTTGGAAAACGACAACAACAACAAAAAAATCTATTTCTGCAAGCCCTACTTGTTGGTTGTTTTGTTTTGGTTTTTTTTTTTTTTGAACAAACAAAGCTAAGGCTGTGAGAGATCAGAGTTGGAAGAAGAGCTTCTTCCAACTATGCTTCTTATTGAAACACGAATAAACATTTCTTCTGTTTCTGATTGCTTAGCTCCTCATCAGTGTTAGTGTTCTAAAATCCCAGCCACCACCTTAATGCAAGCCTAATATAAAAATTAAACTGTGTGTTGGCCTGGGAAAGCACATGGTCCTATAGTCTTTACAGATGTGAGCTATCTCAACTCTTGTGAATAGCTGCTATGGAATTGTTTGTAGGTATACAAAGTTGAACTGTATGTATCATGAGATTGTCTAGGACTCTTTTCTTCTAGTTACACTTGTCTGCAGAACCCATACAGCCATTGGCTTGCAGCTTACTTGATTCATAAAAACAAAACACAAACTCTGAGGATTGTTTTGGGATGTGGGTTTTTTGCTCTTGAAACATTTTAACAAAATACTAAGCCCTAGGATTTAGTAACATTAACAATTAAAGAGCTTGGATGAGTTTTTCAGTAGAAATGAACTCAGCTAAAATTCTAAATGAGGGGTTTGTGTTGATTGGTGTAACAGGGTATTTTAAAATAGTTAGAATATAAAATTTCAAATAAAGCAGAGAAGAAATTTTTATTCTCTGCTAAACGTGGGCTTGAGTACAGAAACATGCATAGTTGGAAAATTCCTTAAACAAGTATATTTTAATATATGACAGAATGCATCATTTCTATGTTCAAATGGCTTACATTTCAAATCTTAAAATAAGTAATTGTTGCAATGTGTGCATTAGTCACCCCAAGCAGTTAACTGATAGAAATTTGGAGTTGCTCAAATTCCTACTGAAGTCACTGAGGAATTTTGATATTTCTGTGCTGATGTACAATAAACAAAAGGCAACTATTCATTAGAAGCATGGGGGAAGAAAAAAACCATTTGCCAAATGGAGCAGGGTAACTCAAGGAATACCATTCTTTTCAAGACTAAAAGGACTTTGGTTTTTTTTTTTGTTTTCTTAAAGTAATAAAACAGTTGACTGTGTCCCTGTAAAGAAGCATAGTGACTTGTTCTTTTAGGGGGAGAGAATCTTTTTCTTTTTAATTCCACGTATTCAAAGTTTTTTTTATAGATTTTGTGAACTGGTGATGGAATTTGATTTAAAGGGACACTGTCAACTTCATTAGGCTTCAAATTTTACCTTTTTCCAAAAACAGGTAAATGCCACTTGGTTTTCTTGTTTGAGACTTGTTTCCAGCATGGCTTTTAGGTGTTTGACAAGAAGAGTGGGATAGAAGTTTGAAGAAAGGGAGGGAGGGGATTGCAGCAACTTAAACTCTGTGCTGTTTTTTATTAATATTGGGGACTTTCAAAATAGTGTTCAAAGGTTTGTTTCTTCCTTGCAGTCTTCTGGGTAGACCTCTCTTGTCTAAATTATCACATAGCCCCAAACTACTGTTGAATCTACTACTTCAAATTGTAAGAAAGTACAGAGAAACCACCTGTTACTCTCACTTGCATCTCAGGCAACGATGCTTTCAGTTATTAGGAAAAAGTTCATCCCTGCTAAATACTGAAATTTTGATGGAGGCAAGAGGAGGAGGCTTTTGTTTGCTTTTAGGGAATTCTGTGCTGATGTCTTGTCCATAAAATCAACATTTCAGCTTTTTTTGCATGAATGCCTAAAAGCAAACAAGGTTGCATGTTATTAACACTTTCTTTTTTGTTGTGCACACATAGTACTTAACATACTGTGCAGTGCAGTTTTGGCACCTCTTAAGACCCTGTCTTGTCTTTAATCTCAGAGCTGTCTGGAGTTCAGCCTAAGGATTCAGGAGTTCATTGAACTCATTCGACAGAACAAGAGACTGGATGCTGTGAGGTATGAAATTAGGATCCTTACCAAACAAATTTTCTTAACAAGATGGTATTATGCTACATTAGAAACATGTGACTATTATTGCAACAACCAGACGCCCCACTGCTGTAAAGGATCTGGCTACTGTTGTGATCAGTCTTTGGATTTAAGCAGGGGTTGAATGTTTGTTTTGTTTTGGTGTTTTGTTTTTTTTTAAAGGTAAGGTGTCATTCCACAGATGCACCTTCTTTAAAACTTAATATTGTCGCTGAAACTCTGTGTCTTCTTACTCTTAAAAATCAAGGTTTAGAAAGTTAAGCTGTTTTATGAAACAATTGTATTTTCTGGTGGCATACAATGTAATGAAGATATTTACCCTCAAGTGATTTTCAAAAGGTACAGCTAGCTTCTCATAGAAACTCACTGCAGTTTTAATCACAAATTATACTAAAAGGTTAATGAAACATCCATATAAAGCTTAACATTTCAATTTTGGATTCTCTGCTGTTTTGCTATCTTCATTAAACTTTTTGTTCTACAAGTTGTGCTTTAGGCTACGTTTACCTTTTGTATTGAATGGATAATTTGGAGTTCTGTGTTGTCATGTTTGTGAGAACAACAAGCTACATTATGTTACCTCCACTTCTTTCCCTGGGCCCCCAGTGAAGAAACCAACCCAATATACATTTTCACCTCTTTTGAACTAGTTCAGTGGGGACTACTTTAAGAAGAAAGTAACACTGCCCAAGGAGGTCTGGATCCATAACAGAACTAGGGTCAGACCTAATCACTGCCTGACTTCAACCACAAGACACACTTTCTGGCAACGCTTCAGCACATGAAGTAATTTATGCTTTTCAGTTAGTGTGTTGGAATGATGTTCCAGGATAACACAAGAAACCAGTTCTGCTGAAATAAGTGGAATTTTGACACTGGGACTATAAAATGTGTTGATAATTCTGATAAGCAGTGATCTTGTCAGCACCAAGAAGTGTGATGCAGGTGGCAGAGCTACTGGAGCTTACACATGGACAAGGGAGAGAGGAACTCACAGCAGGTTCTGTTTTGTAAGAATATTTAAACCTAGGGAGAGATGACAGGTTTCATGGCCAGACTTGAAGCTTTGCTGATACATTCTGTTGATAATACTGTTGCTGTTTAACATTTCTGAGAGGTTTTAAGTTAATGAAGTTGCAAGTCTTACTGCCTTTAAAGCCATGCTAGGTACTCCAGAAATTTAAACCATCAGGAGGCTTGTATTTGTGGCAAAGCTATTTTTTGGTCAGAGGAGCAGAGTTATAGAAAACATAAAAAGTATCACATAAGCAAAGACTAAAAGCATTCTAAAGCATTCCCAAGTTTTAGATGTAGGAACTCTTCTGCAGGGCAAACCACATCACATAACTTTTCTTGAACAGAATGAGTGAGAAAGACTTAGTTGTTTAAAAACAAGAATAAAGGAAAAGGTAGTGCACGTATGTGGAGAAGCCAGTCTAATACTAACACCACCCCCAAAATTACCTTGAGTTTTAGGGTTTCTTCTAGTTGTTGTTTCCAATTTCATTCAAATGCGTTCCTAGCTTTGAGCGAACTCATATCGTTCCTACTTTGCCCTACTTGCACCTAAATCATCGTTTTGGTCCTAGCCAATGCAAATGTGCAATCTGATAAACTCCAGTTAATTTTAATGTTAATAATTAAAAAAAATAAACCAAACCCAAAACCTCAAAAACCTGCATGCTAGCATTTAGAGCATTAGTGCACTTACACTTTAGTGGAGTTCTCAAATTCTAAGGAATTGTCGGGTACTTATGAAATGGATGGAAGACCCTCAACTACGTTATTTGTTTTCTGAAGCCCATGGTGCTCTTTATATCCAACAAATACTGTGCCTTTGTGCCTTTAGCTTTATTCTCTGCTAGGTTTGCTTCTTTGCCAAATGTGCAGTCATGCATCTTAACAATGAGTAGTCCATGCTCTAAAAACTATTTTCTTTGAGCTGAAGCTTCCTTATGTAGCTTGGAAACCAAAGGGCCGGCGTGGAGCTGAAATAAGGAGACAGGCTGAGAACTGGGACAAAGTAGATACGGTCATCCTGTTTTGGTTTTTGTTGTTGTTGTTACTGGATATTTGTTTCCCTCTGATTCCTTTTCCACATCAGAACTGGTAAAATTTGCAAGTTGTCACCCCTCAAGAGGACCCAGGACTCTCGGCGTGGAATAACTTGTACTATCATAGCCTCTGAGGTTTAAAGCTTACAGCTGCTATTTCCATTGCAACAGGCCTCTATATTGAACGTTGTTAGGGTTGAAGTGTGTATATTCCGTATACCTATTGAAATTCAGGGTTGACGTATATTTTATACTTGGCAGTTATAACTTGCCAGTCATAACAATGCTGTTTTAACTTCATAACTTCTTGTAAAATGAAAAGGAGCTATGGAAGTCCTTCTGTATCTTAATTCACTTGTTTTTAACAGGATGAATTTTGATAATATTGTACATTCAGAGTTCAACATCTCAACACTTTCCTTAAATTATGTGACTTAAATAATGTTAGTTTTCACCATTTCATTCTACTTTGCTTCAAAATAAATATGTAATTAGTAAGGGAATATATTTTGGGAAGGTGTAGCATAAATCTTATTGCTTCTAGCAAAACATTGCAACTTGGGTTTTTATTAGCTTGCTTCTGTGAAGTGCCTGCAGCATGATTCTTTCAGTATTGTGTCCGTGGTGCAATAAATAGGTCAGGCATCCATTAGAAAGCAGAGAAAGAGGCTGTTTACCAAGTAGTTTCCTGTATGAGTGGAACTCAGGGAACTGACATTTTGTTGAAACGCAGCTGGTGTTTAAATAAGTTTGAAAGCTTTGCTTACTGCCTGCTGAGAACCTCTAAAGTGACGTATTGCTTTTAGGTTAAAATTGATGTGAGCTTAAAATTATATATCTTATTTAATAAATGTTTGAATTTCCGTAGCTTTGCAGAATATGAGTACAAACGGACCTTCCTCTAAGGTAGCTTTATCAGAGTAGTCTTGAAAGTGCAAGTTTCAAGAATGTACTATTTCTTGAATATGAAGAGTAAATCTCTTTAGTATATCACAAAGTTTTTTGCCTAGTATCATTAGCCTTTAACTCTCATAGTCTAGGCTTTTTTGTAAAGGTCATACCTATTACAGTAACAATGAATGAATGATGACACTAATTTAACACTTCTGGGGCCCTCACTAATTTCAATCTGGGAAATCTGACAGCATTCTGCTACGTTGCTCTTACAGGATGCTAGAGTCCTTAGCTAAAAGCGTAACAAAACACCCTGTGTGCTTCTTGTTCTTGGGATATAAAGGACAAAAGGAGTAAATAAAAGTAGCTGATGGGCAGAGTTAGGAGAAAGTGGCCACAGTCTATGCATTTAAATAAACTTCTCTACTACAAGGGCGAAGAAACACAGCTTACCTTTATTTTTATTATGGGGTGGGGTTGAACAGATATATAAAAAGAATAATAAAACTTTTTAGCACTTTGAAGTATAAATTTTGGTAACATCTTATGTTTGTGTTCAGTTATTGCTACTTCCTTATAAATATGTTTGTTCTTCTATTCAGGCATATGTAGATATACACATATACATTATATAGCTTATATACTTTAAGAACTTCATGTATGCTTAGTAGTCAGTAAACTGTAAATCTTAAAGTCTTCATAAATATCCTTTCATTCTTGGATTTGTCAAGTGTAGTATGTTGCTGTACCTGTGTGGGCTAGAGGAACAGCTATTTCAAACAAAAGACAAAGGACTTTGCCCCCACAGAGTTCACAGAATTGCTCTGGGATTTGAAAAACAATGTTTTCTACCTTTTACTTTGACCTATCACAAGTATTTAGTTAGTGGTTCCAGCAATGGTCCACTAAAAAATAATTTAGAAAAAATAATTTAGCCCCCTGCTCTAGCTATACTGACTAGTGTGTGCTAATGGTGGTAAAAACATTTTAAATAAGCATTGTGAGGTTCGTATATACCTCCAAGAGCGTAACGTTTGCACAAAGAGATGGAAATAGCTGAATGAAAAGGGAAGGGGTGAATAATGGCACAAGGGCAAATCAGGTGTTATTTAAATGTCGTGCATTCATGAGTACTCGCATAGTACTGTTTCTTGCTTCCCAGTCTGAAGACTTGAGTGCTTTGAGTTAACAAACTTGCTTCTCTTTTAAAGGACATCTTGCTTTATTTTAATTTCTCTGTGTTGTCAGAGTTCAGACATTACCATGGCAGGCTTTGTGGGGAAAACTTCCTTGTTTTCTTAAGGGGCACAGGCGGAAGGGAAAGTCAGGAGTTGAAGACTAACAGAAGGTCATACTAGAAAACCTAATTCCTTCTGGATGAACCCAAAATGGCCACCACATCCCAGCATGTTCAATGCTTTGCAAATGATGGAATGTTGGATTGCTGAGCACTTCTTTGAATGGCTAGTGCACATGCAGGGATTATATATTATACATGCACAAAACTAAGTGTTAATTCTAGCTCTTCTTGAACACATACAGTAAGTGTGGCCAGTATTTGTCTGTTGCAGCTCAGGGCCTTCCTACAAGCAAGGGGGATGTACTGTTGAAATGCTGTCTGTATGAGCCATTTGTCAAGGCCTGATGGGAAGTAGGACCACAATACTAGCAAGGCTGGTGCCAAACTGAAGGACCGCTTCTGTTTTAACATCACAGAACACATGTGCACAGTGATCAGCTCTTTTAAGAGGATTTTTCTTTCTCTTCTCTCTCATGCATGTACACTTAGTAATTTAGCTTAACTGGTAGGTCTGAATTTTTTGCTTTGCCTAAGCCTTCTTTTAAATAGCTATCACTTTTCTCTGCAGCTCTGCACTAGCACTAATTTTAGCTTTCTTCTAGTACGTCCAGGCTGCCTGGTCTCTTCTCAGGCCCATGGGTTTTGCACTTCTGCTCTTGTAACAGTAATCACCTGGGGAACAATATTTACATTCCTGAACTGCTCACCCAAAATAGGAAGTTGGGTGGAAACAGTCTGTCCTACATAACTTCCATTGCTTCCTGGTTTGGGTGGGAGAGGAAGTAGAAGTACTGAAACACTGCTGAAGAAACTGTTCTCATGGTATCAATGACCTAAGTGTAGTTAGTGGAACACAAAATTGGAAAAAAAACCCCCAAACTTAGCTAGATTTCATTTTTTAATTCAACCCATGAAATGGGCAACTGGAAGAAAACTATATATTCCTAAAAGTAATTTGTGACTTCAGATTTTTAACAAGGCTCTTTAAAAGTTAGAAAGAGCAAACACTTACCAGAGTACTTCAGAGATGACTTAGTATCTTCCCCATAATACAAACTGGAGAAAATATGGCATAGGGAAGACTTTTCTTCAGTTACGCAATGCCAGAAATTCGATATAGTGCTGAGTCTGCACTCAGTCTACTGTGCAACATCTGTGCACCACTGAAAACAGGAGCTTTTAGCAGAAATGCTGAACTAATCATCCAGTTTAAAGGCTGGAGGGTTTTCCTGTACACTTGAACTCCAACTTGAAAATTGATGATCTTGGGAAGAATAGATAGGGGAGGCTTTCATACAGGGTCTTTAAGTAGTTGAATATCCTTATAATCTGATGATAATTCTCTGGTTTCTTAGTATTAATTTCCTGAAAAATATTGAAGTTTGTTGTTTTACTTGCAATATGTTTTGGGTAATTCTGTCACTTCTTTCAAATATCCAAGTTTTCAGCCTTGTGTATAATCAGTATGCATTAAAGTACAAAGACTTGTACTGAAGTTCTTATTTTTTTCTTTCCCTGGCAAAAAAATTTGCTCTTAACACAAGGTGTTTTCTACTACATTACCCTGCAATTTCTTGTAGTCTGCACAGAAAGCAATATTGCCTTCTAGCCTATAAAAAAAAAAAAAAAAAATTCAAAAGTAAACATTCTCTCAAATGTCAGTATAAACAAGGTAGATATTTGAACACTCTTCATGTTTAATGGTTTGGAATAGCTGATTATCAGACTGCACTTATCTCACTGGCAAGTGTATGCCAAAGGAGTGAGTGTGATACATGGAGCTTGCATAGGCAGAGAGACTTCTAATAATCATGGATCTGTCGTTCTAGGTGTAGGTGAGGTAAGACTTTATGCTACAGTAAGAAGTTGTGGTTTCTAACTAGTTCTTAAAGTCATTCTTGCATTCACATTTGCAGGATGTATTTTTACAAGCCCTTCAAATGCATCACCTTTTGGAGTTCACATATTGAGAGCAGAATCCAGAGGTTTTGTCTGAAATCTTGCATAATTATGTAAATTTACTTGATTTAGAAACAAGGCTGCCTAATAAAGGTATAAATTCTGTATTTCAGGCATGCAAGAAAGCATTTCAGTCAGGCTGAGGGAAGCCAGTTGGATGAGGTTCGACAAGTGATGGGAATGTTGGCCTTTCCTTCAGACACTCATATCTCCCCCTATAAGGTAACATTATGTTTGAAATCTAGTGGTACAGCAGAATGATAAAATACATGTTGCAATTCTTTTTCTTTACAGGAAAATGCATTGATAATCTGAAGATCAAATGTTGTTGTAATTTTGCTTTTTAAAACCCACCTTTATAACAGTCCTTAATTTTAATAACCAGCCCTTGCCAGTACATTAATCCGGGTAGTAGTTGTATTGTTGCAGTTGGATCTTAATAGTAACAGATTCGCACTGAGCTAAGCTTACAACAAACCCCGCACTAAATATCTGTGGGACTGGAAGCATGATACAGAAATAATACATCAAGAGACAGAAGATGGGGAAGTAGAAAGAAAAAAAAATATGAGAGAGTTTTTTGCTCAACATACTAGGCTGTGGCTTTAGACTAGCAGCAGTTCTTAATTCTACTTCTCAAATTACTCTTCTTGTGGTGGTTGGTATGAAGAAAGGAAAGATGACTTTGAATGATCTGAAAGCAGTATTTTTAATGCTTAAAAGTGTTCATTTATTTGGATTATACAAATTAATGGTGTATTTATATATGGTGTATATATTAATATATATTAATATATTATTTTATTAATTTATTAATTATATTAATATATTAATAATTAATGGTAATGTCTACATCTAAATTTGAATCAAGCAAAATTCATAGGTAGTTACTGTTTCTAGGTATTTTGAGTTTGTTCTGTGGTCATGTGTAATTCACTTTTTTTTTTTTAACTTGGAATTGAAGGTAGACAAGAGTTGAGCTGCCAAAGCAAAACAAGAATCCTGTGAAATGCCAAGCCAATATGTGGCAATGCCAGTCTAAACATGTTTTTTAAACAATTGATTATTAAATCAATGGTTTAACAAAACAAACACACAAAAAAACCCCAAGCCAACAACCCACAAAATTAATGTGTATGTCTTTGGTAATCCTGGAGTCCTAGAAGGATCCTGGTATTTTGGATTCTATGTTTGATGCGAGTTATGAGCATAAATGATAGATCTGTGTGTAAGACAAAGTTTAGCATTGGTTTGGTAGTTAGAAAGAAATAGGCAGGAATTAAAACCCCTGTGTTTTGTTCTAAGGCCTACCTTGAACAGAATGTTTCAATGAGGGAAAGCAAGGAGAAAAGCTAGTACTGTTTCATGTGCAACCATACAATTGGAACAAATTACCTACTACTTTTTATGGATCTGACAAAACATTCTAGTTTATGGAATTTATGTTTTGGGTGCTCTAATAATTACCTAGATAAACAGAATCATAGTGTGTATGCTTGTTTGGAGATATTTTGATATGTTAACTAGGAGGTCTGTGCATAAATGGATTCTTAAAATGGCTTTAAGTAAAATTACTTTTAAATCTGTTAGAAAGTTTGTCAGATCATTGTATCTCTAATCCATTGATTTTTATTAATCTAAGGGAAGAAGCATCCTCTATAACAAATGGACAGAACTTTTTCCAGCTTTTTCTATCTTTTAGGACTTTAAAGAAAGCATATTTAATATTGTGGCAAAACAAGCTATTTTCTTTTGATGTCCTTTGAACAAGCTTGTGTAACTGTGCCTGGAATTATTCCAACTGGACATTTAGTAAGCTGCTACTTTTGTGTCCCATCGCCTAGGCCATTAATCATAGGCTTTTCTTAATCATTTGTAGTACTTTATCTCTTTATTATGGATCTGTTGTAGGCTCTGTCTGTTACATCTTTTAAAGAATTGCCTTAAGGTCAGAACAAAAGCTTCATCCTGGAACTTGGGGAGCATTCTGGCCTTAGATATGGGGCAGGTGATAGAGCGAACAGTCATGCAGTCTGGTGGCAGAAACGGCGATTTTTTATTTAGTTAAGACAAGATACGTGTATGCATTTACTTTTGCTCCCACCTGTATAGGTTCTCTACCTCAGTTCTGCTTATTGGTTTGGAGCGTTTAGAAGTCAGACAAATATTGCTTATGTCCAGGATTCTTTCCTGTGTATTTGCCTCTGAATCTTTCTGCCTCTTCCTTGTGTGAATTCTTCTTTCTTTTGTGCTGTTTTTTCTTCAACCGTAAGCCCACAGTTGATCCAGCTGCTTCTGCTGCAAGACTTTTTGATTGTCTCTCTTGTCTTAGTATTCCTGGTGCCTTTTTTGAATCTCTTGAAATACATCACTTATACCTGTGCCCTTTTGCAGCTTCTGTGTAATTCCACTTTCTAAACGCTTGTCAGAAAACACACCAGGACTGGTTTATGAGAGCTACATCTCTTCCCTCCCTCATCCAAAGATGTTCCCAGTTTAATGGGAGCTATTAAAACTCCGTTGAGCCCAGCTCTCCAGTTCAACAGTTGTTTTGTCTGCGTTCGTGAAGACATGCAACTTAGCCTCGGCTAAGATTTACTAGTTTTACATAAACCTTTTCTCCCCACTGTTCAAGCAGTCAGTTTTTAGTTAGAGAGAAGGGATGGAGAAATAATTCTGCACTTAGTCAGACAACTGCTGTCAAAATCCAGTTTAGCACTTCTTTAAATGTTGGCCTCTTGTAGTTCTACAAGGTGTTTCCCAAATTTATCTGAAATATAGTTCTGTTAACATGTAATTTTAGGATAACAATGAAAAATTTCTTCATAAAATACTAAAAAAAATAATAATACTATGGTACCTTAAATCGTTTGGATAAAAATTCTCAGGCCAGTCTGATTTTCTTGGAGTGGGGGAATTCCAGGACACAGGCTACAAAAAAAAAGTAATGCTGGAATCCCTCCTTCTCTGGTGTCTTAACTTGAATGAACTGGGCACTGAGGAGAGACAGACTGGGACAAGGTGGTCCAGAGTAAAGCACAAAGACTCGTGTCTACCTCACGGTAAAACCACTGCCTAGTATTTTTGGTATAACTTGTTTTGAATCTGATGATGCTACTTTGTGTATTGTCTGTCACTAAGTCTTTGATTTTCTTTAAAAGCCTATTTTATAAACTAAACAATATACTAAAATATATTATTGTTTCTCCCAGTTGCCTCCACGTGTAGCACGCACAGTTGAAAATATGAACTTATTTCTAAGATAAATAAACATTGTCACTTCTCATGACCAAAATACAAACGAGAAGGGGTGCTAGCAGAAGAAAGGATTAGGTCTTTGCCTGTGTATATAACATAAGAAGTATATTTTTCAAAGGGTCTTCACTTCTTACATGACTCTCTCACCGCATTACTTCTAGGGATCAATATATCCTTGACCTGTGGATTTAGTTCTTGCATTCATGAAAAAAACACCCCTACTTGAACTCCTGTTCCCTGGTTTTTAGGTAATGCACAGCATTACAATATATATTAAAGAATTTTCTCCTTAATTGCATGGCTTACCTAAGCTTTTTCTAACCTGGGGTTGTGCCAGCTCTTCCAATTAAAACCTTTTTACAAAATTCTGTAAACATTATATGTTACAAAGAGGTATCAGCAGAATTAGCCTGACTGGAGGTAAAAAACGCTTCTGACTTTGATGTTAACGGTTCAGAGGCTGTAGAGCAAACATTCCACAACGTTAATGTTTCTTCATAAGTAGGCCAGCATTCTAGAAAACTAAATGCAAGATGTAGCCTTACCAGGATTTACATACCTTAATTAGAACATTTGGTAGATGACGGAGGGAGATAGGGAGATTGAATATTGTTATGCCAGCTATTTTAGGTAATATTTGATTTAAATCATATTTCTAGTAAAGTAGTGCTAAAAGGTACTTTCTAAACAAGTACATTCATACTATGCATTAGCATGTGTACTTCAGTTCTGTGATGGATTCAGTCTAGTGAGTTTTGCACAATTTGCCCCTCCCAGGCTTTTCCCCCTGGGACAGTTAGATTGAAAGCAACTTACAGTTGTGTTGTTTTTTTAACAGGATCTCTTGGACCCTGCCCGATGGAGAATGCTGATTCAACAGTTTAGATATGATAACTACAGACTACATCAGCTGGGAAACAATTCTGTTTTTACTATAACACTCCAGGCCGGCCTTTCAGCTATAAAAACACCGTATCCTTTAATGCAGATACTACTGTCGAGTGCAAAAAAGCATTGTGGTTTTTTTCAGTCCATGGATGCTTTTCAGAAAGCTCAAAGAGGGTAGTATGACACTTGAATATTTTCACTCATGAGTTGTTTAAATGGAGTATGAATTGGTCTTTCCATTAAATTAAGGCAAGATTATAATAAATGTCATTATGGTTAAAAAATATAAAAATCTAACAAGCAAGCCCAAACCAAAATGTTAAGGTGAAATCTACATTATGTTTGCATACTAGGCTATCTTTCCCTGTGTCTTAAGTTAGTGAATATACCTGCAAAAGTTAGTGCACTGGGTCAGAATTATTATTTTTTAAGCACTTACACATAAATTTACCCTGTCTGGTTTTATGTGAATATTCAAGTATGTCCTGCATCTTTTGAAACTCAGTTGGATTTGCTATGTGCTGTGGTGGGTTAGAGAAGGACTGGTGCTAACCAAAGTGTTCTACATCAGAAACTTTACCTGTAGGGGGTGCCAGACACTTGTTGCTCGTTACTCAAAACAAAGCAAGCACTTGATTCTAGTAGGTACATATTAAACTTGAATTAAATGGTCCTGTATGTTCTATAACCTAGACTGTATTTGTGCAGTTCACTATCTCTTTTTTTTTTTCTGCAGTGTACGTCATTAACTAATTGTTGTTGCATTCTGTGATGGTTGTTCCTTAACTTGCTGTTAAACAGACAGTGTTATAAAGAGGATGGGAGCTCAAAAAACCCAGACTGCCCCGTGTGTAGCAAATCCCTGAACAAGCTGGCTCAGCCTCTGCCTATGGCACATTGTGCCAACTCCCGACTAGTCTGCAAGATTTCGGGGGATGTAATGAACGAAAATAATCCTCCTATGATGTTACCAAATGGATATGTCTATGGATACAATGTAAGTGTTGAAATCAGTGACTTACTGAAGTCTGAAATAGCAGTGGTTGTAATGACTCTCTATATCAAAACAAGAGCTTAGAAACTCGGTCAGAAAGCCAGAAGTATCTTCTGTATTAACAGAAGTATCTTCTTGCAGTAATTTTTAACGGACTGAATGTTTATGCACTTAAGTTGGTCTTTAAAGAAGGTAATGTCTGATTGAATATGTGAATTTATAACATGAAATCAAATGGCATTTGACTGGAAAGATTGGAAATCTTTCCCTCTGGTGAGCGATACTGTAGAGTAAGTAACTTCTGGGCAAAGATATTTTGACCTCAGACTGTAACATTTTTTTAATTAAAAAATAAGTTTGTTTACCAAACAGTTAAATAATGCTTTGAGTTGTTATTGTGAATATTACCTTTTGATTTCACTGTCTTTTCAGTCTCTGCTTTCTATTCGTCAAGATGACAAAGTAATTTGCCCAAGAACCAAAGAAGTCTTCAACTTCTCACAAGCTGAGAAAGTCTACATCATGTAGGTCCATAAAACACATGATGAAGTGCCGCTGGAATTTTGACACAGTGTATATTGGCATACCCTGTAAAGGGGGGGGCCTTAATGTGTGGCAAAGAAGCAAAACCTGCCACCTTGGGGATCAGACCTGTCGGTGGCATTATTGTTTCTTGCGACCAAAGATCAATGAGCAACAATAAACACTCTTTAAAAAAAAAAAAAAAAAGAGAGAGGAATTATGACTTAAGTTTGTACTTGAATAAAAACAAAAACAAATTTTGATTGTTAAGGTTTTGTAACATAAGGTCAAAAATTGGACTCTTCTCAAAAGTACTTTCATCTTCTAAAGGATAACTTTCTTTAAAGATGGACACTTGCACTGGGGGAAAAGTTACAACAGATTCGAAATTAAATCCATTTTTCTTCCCTCTTTTTCACAATTGTCCAAGACCCTTTTGTTATCAAAGATTTCAGTACTACCAATATGTTCTCCTTTAAGCTCCTCTTTGCCTTCTTTATGATCCTCTCGTGAAGTAATCCCGAACATGAATTATGTAACTTATTTCCACGGGAAGATATTGATGTCTTTGACACAAGACTGGCTTCCCTGGAGGATCAACTAGGGACTGGTTTGAAGGAGTATGAAGTCTTTTTCCAAACCCAAATATTTTGAGGAGGTTGCATAAGTATCAAGAGGAAGTGAGAACATTTCAGGCAAAATCCAATGCTTGTTTAAATGTTCTTTTTCCAGTCTACCATAGTGTTAAAGTCCTTCTAAAGTTATTAGTTATGTGCATAGGGTTCAATATTGAAATCATTAGTGCTACTGCCTTATTTCTTGCTTTGAGAATGTACTCACATGAAAATTGAGCTGGTATTCTTAAGTGTTGGGCGAAGTTTCTGAAGATGCCTTGCAGGATGATTACATAATTTTAGGGTCTAAATAGTATTCATTACTGAAACTAATAGTTCAATTTTAACAACTACAGAACACATCCTTATGACTTTTCAAAAGAATTAAACCATTGTAGTTTAAACAAAACCATATTGTAGAGGTTTGTATTTAGCGCTTATTTTTGCATGTTGATGTTGATTAGCTAATAAAAGATTGTAAATGTAAAACATGTTAATAAAAATTGTTTTCCATTTCTTGATTATATAAAATTAGAAAGCTGCTTTGTATTTAAATGTAAAAAAATTAACTCTTTTATAAGGGTCTCTCTTAAAATGAGTGCAACTACTATGTGTGTGTGTTAGTGTTCTGCAGCATTTAAAAAAATAAAAAAAAAAAAACCACAAAAAACCAAAACAAAACACAAAAAACCCAAAACACAAAATAAAACCAAAACAAAAAACAAGCAAGAAACTGCCTCACTGCAGTCATAAATGTTGTCCTTTGGGCTCCAAAATCAGAGCATCTCAGGCAAATAACTAGTTTGGGTTTAAACTTTTCATCTATGAATCTACATCCACTATACATGCTTGTCCATTTTTTTTTTTTCTGTTGCTTCCTCGAAGACTGCCTAATGTCCTAGAGACTTCCGCTTAATAAAACTTTGTGGGAGATGCTAGGTGTAAGGTTTTCATGTGTGACTGAGTGCTTTAAAGAACACTAACAAAGAATGGAGGAACCACAACTACTTCTATTCATGTTCAACACTTGGAGATCACAGATATATAAACTGATTGTATCAGCCACTCTGAAACTGTAAATACAGTGGGACTTCCAGTGAGGTATGTCTGAAAAGGTTCTATTTTCAGTAAGCATGTATTAAAATTGATGCTTTGGAACAGGTACATTTGGAATATTGCAAAGCTGCCAGCTTGGCGGAGACCAGTGTTCCTGCACTTACCCCTGGAAGGGTGTTTCCCTCTGCATTTTCTGAAGTGACAGATTTAGCAATTCCCCAGAACAAAAGCAAGGTGCCAAGAGTAGATGGAGGCAGATAATCATAGAATCTTCATGGTTGGAAAGGACCTTTGAGATCATCGAGTCCAACCATACACACACACAAAAAAAAAAAACGCTACAATCTCTGTTACTAGAGCATGCCCTGAAGTGCCAAATCTACACCTTTCTTAAATACCTGAAGGGATGGTGACTCAAGCACCTCCCTGGACAGGCTGTTCCAGTGCCTGACCACTCTTTCAGTAAAGTAATTCTTCCTAATATCTAATCTAAACCTCCCCTGCCGCAACTTCAGACCATTTCCTCTGGTCCTGTCATTATTCACCTGGGAGACGAGGCCAGCACCCACCTCTCTGCAACCTCCTTTCAGGTAGTTGTAGAGGGCAATGAGGTCTCCCCTCAGCCTCCTCTTCTCCAAACTAAACAAGCCCAGTTCCCTCAGCCTCTCCTCATATGGCTTGGTCTCCAGACCCCTCACCAGCTTGGTAGCTCTCCTCTGGACATGCTCCAGCACTTCAGTGTCCCTCTTGTACAGAAGGGGCCAGAACTGAACACAGTGCTCGAGGTGAGGCCTCACCAGTGCTGAGTACAAAGGCACGATCACTTCCCGACTCCTGCTGGCCACGCTATTCCTGATACAAGCCAGAATGCTGTTGGCCTCCTTGGCCACCTGGGCACACTGCTGGCTCATGTTAAGCTGGTTGTCCACCAGCACTCCCAGGCCTTTTTCTGCCGGGCAGCTTTCTAGCCACTCTTCCCCAAGCCTGTAGCATTGCTTGGGGTTGTTGTGACCGAAATGCAGGACCCAAGATGAGAGAACTTGCATCAGTAACTGGAGTAATTAGCTATCAGTTAAGCAGTAACTGATCTCTTCCTTCCTCATGGGGCGTGAGTTGAAGTATCATCAACTCAAAAGGAGAGAGGACATCACCCTGGGGAGCAGCATTGCTGAAACCCAAGTGGAACAGCATCATCTCTTTTTCTTTGGCAGACTATTCACAGTGTCATAGCAGAAGGGCAAGGATAACTTTAAGAATGGCAACCTCCTTTTTTCCCTACTTTACAGAAAGGCATAAAAGCCCAAAGCAGGGAGGAAGTGGTAGATTTCTTACCAGTGGTGAGAAATCTGGTTAGCAATTGTAGGGCATGGAAATTGTTGCTTTTGCTTCTCTAAGGACTAGTTAGAGCTGTGGTTTCCTGAGATTTCATCCCTTTCTGCTTTCTGTGGCCTAAGCAGAGAAGTGGAGAAATCCATGCTCCCAAAAAAACTAGTTTGGGAGGGGAGGAGAGCAGCTGTCCTACAACAGGAGAAGCCTCCATTTATGGGAAGTGTCATTTCCGAGGGCCAGATGCCAGCGTGCGCTCTGAGTCCCTGATGATGTATTAGAAAGAAGGTCCTCCAGAAGGAGCCTAGGGGAGCTTCAGTTGTTTGTTAGCCATGGTTGCTCACTTGAAAAATCTGCAGTCAAACAACCTATTTTGACTACAGTGAGGCCTCTTTGATGCCTGCGGTTGTAGCCTCCTGGCTGACCTTTGTGGACTGACCAGTACACATGCAACTGTAGGCTGGCTTTTATTCTGAAGCTTGCTCTGGCGTGGCTTTAGAAACCTTCCAACTTTATGAGGGTCAGAAATGGTGGCAGGGATGGATTGCTTTGGTACAGCTTGGAGGTCTGGTTTGTATTCCCTGACTGCTCTCTCTGCAGCCTTGAGCTCAGAATCCAACAGAGGTGTCAGTTCATAGCTCATATCACGGGTGGCTTCAGACATCAAACCAAGAGCAGTATGTGACTCATGGTAAGTATAAACTTACTGCCTATAAACACTATTTTAATAACTGTTCTCTCACTGCATTGATTTCTGCTGAGAGAGGATTTTGGAAGTACGGTTTGTATAACATCGGTGGAGGTGGGGCAGGGTTAGAGGCTTTCCTCAACAGCTGAAAGTTTGGGTAAAGATCTTGTTAAACCTGTCTCATTCTAGCAGTATCTTGCACAGCAGTGAGGTTGGAGAATATAAGATGAGGGATCAGTTATACAACTTGACTGTAACCAGATGTGGAAACTTCAACAGTTATGGCTATAACCTGCTACACAGAAACCGGATCTTTTCTAATTGTGCATCTTGTCGTGTTACCAGCGCTGCCTGTGTTTTATATCAATCAAAAAGTGGCCATCAGCTACTTTAGATGAGATTCTTAGTCTTTTTTATGGATAACTGGCATCATCTAAATGCCTGGCAGTAAGTATGCTGAAGTGGAAGACAAAAGACAATCAATTTATTTCCTTAAGAGTACAAGTTACTGCCTGTACAATGAAGTACGTCCTTTTGAAATGGAAGAGGTTGATTAGTAAAGTGAAGACAATCTCCTCTCGAGATCTGTCTGAGCTGTAAATAAGCAATATCCTTTACTGTGATGTTTTTTCAGTCTTGCCAAGCAATTTAACAAAATAAGACTTGAGGCCCCAGATTTTGGTTATGGTGTTCCTGTTTGAAGGCAACAGTTCGTCCCAGTTGTGGTCAAGACAGGTTTCTCTGATTTCCACAGTTACACAGAGGTTGAGAATTGCCTTAACCTTTCCTTCTACTTGTTGTGGTCCAAACCCCCAGTCTAAAAGCTGAACATTCTCCAATATTGGAAAGGAGAGAGAGGGATTGGTAACTGGTCGTGATGCCATGGATTTCTTCAATACCTCTTTCAGCTTGAAGTATTCTGTTATCTACCAGGCTGAGAAGGGTTCAAGGTGCCAAGATCCCAACACTGCGTAAGTGATACCATGTTCAGGCAAAATATTTTGCAGGAAGCTTTAAAGACTGATGGGCTGGTATGGTTTGGGTTTTTTTTTTTTAATACTATAAGCATGTCCTTTCCTACGCATTAATAAGGTTACTTCTTGGAAAAAAAGATGATTTGGGAGAGGAAGAATGAGAAAATTATGTACAGCTGGTAATCTGCCAAAAGGAAGCCTTTGAACATTCTTAATAGGCCACTGTTCAGGGAAAATAGTGATACTCTGGCTTGCTTTTTTCATGCTTCAGACAGCCTGAACAGAGCGTGTTGGAAGACACACCAAGCGCTTTTATCAAGGCATGCTTTGAGACTCACGACTATGCTGTGATCTTGTGCACCGAGTGTCCTGTAGCATGATACAGAGGTCACTTAGTGTAACAAAATGAGTACTAAACTATCTTCTGTCCTGTTTTTCCATGTTCTAGAATGAGGTAACAGATTCTGCTCTGCATGTCATTTCTTCTTCCAGTGTCCTGAAGTCTGCAGCACGATTAACACTCTGTCCCAGCAGCAGGCAGGCCAGTTTTCAGTTGTATGCTCCAGCATACTCCACCTTGAGGGCTAATTTTGGGGGTTTACCTGGCTCTGTGGTGTGACTTTCTGGCATTTGGTACAAATAATTTGCATCTTCAAAGACAAAACCAGGCTTTAGTGACAACGTGCTGTCCCAGCTGTCTAGCTCCACGCTTTCTGAATTAGTGCAGCAAATAAACCCCAGCCCAGATCAACAGGATGGTTGATCAAATCTGATCTTTATTTGATTCTTGTACAGATAAACTGCAAGTTGTTTCTTCTGGTTATTGAATGCTGTAGTAACTATTTGTTTCTATTTGACGATGAGGGGCATCTGCAGGTTAGAGAGTGAACAGGACCTCCTTGCCATGATGCTTTTCTGAAGATTCGGTGTCTAGCTGGTTCTGCAATATCTGTAATTCCCAGCCACCCTGTAAGGCAGCATTTGTATTTATTTATTTATTTTCAAGAATTGGCCCTGTTAGTTAAGTGTTCTTGAAGTTTTCAGCAGCTCAACTTTCTCTTGGCTTTAGGAAGAGATCTAGGATGGACAAAGGTGGACAGCAGAATCTCTTCTTACCTCTTTACTAACATATATAGCCAGGTAGGTTCTGTAAGTAGAATAAAGTCTCTCTGGTATATAGTCAGGGGAAGAAAATTTGCGCTCATGGCCAGCAAGAAGGAGCAGGAGGCTACAGAGCACAGATATTGTTGGATGTGAGGGCTGAAGGGGCTTTTTGGTTTGATAGCTATAAAGCCAACACAAAGTCATTCCATGTTAGAGCTGGCTTTTCTAAGACGTTAAACACGTATCTGAGCTAGTCATTGAAAAAACTCATCTTAAGAGATCTAGTCCTGATTTCAGTTTGAACAGAAGTTCTAAGACTGTGTAAACGGAAGTTCTTCATTTCAAAAATGAATTTATTCCTTATCATTACTAGGTAGCGACAAGTTAACTTCACTGAGGAGCTCACAGTTTTGAATAAGTTACTTCAGACTCCACCATAAAATCCTGCTACTTGACCATGTTAAAATTATCCAAGATCTGTATCGTAAGCCAGAGGAAATCATCTGTAGGATAATTAGCACCTCAAGAAGAACAATAGGAAATAGCAGAATGACAAGAAATAGAAAAGGCTGCTGAACAAGAAAAGCTGTTTGTTTTGCCTTATTAAAAATGAGAACAAGTGTCAGGGTAGAGTTGAGAAAAGCTATCAGCCAGCTATTTTTCAAAGAGATTAGAACAACTGCACAAGTTTTTAAAAATGCAAGTAAGAGGAAGAAATGAACATGAAACTACCATGTGGTAGAGATCCAGACTTGATTTCAAAACTACACCCAGCACCTTGCCGCTGGCTCCTAATGAAGCTGGCAGTGTTCAGCATCGGTGGCTGGGGTGGAGAGGGAGATACTGAGAAAAACTGAAATAACTTGGCAACATGGCAGTGAATAAGGTGTGCACAAGTTATAGGAACCAAGTGATCGCTCTCCTGGAATTTTCAGTTCTTCAGATGTAATGAAAAGCAGCGATTCTAGTATCCAGCCTCGGGATGGTATTGCATGCATGGAGAGCCTCTACTGTAGTCGCTGGTTTTTAAGGGGAGGGGAGCTTAAAATTCAACCTGAAGGACAATTGCAAGTGAGCACAAAGGGGAGATGTTTGCTGAGGATAATTATGCCATACCACCCTGATGACTGCTGTTGTTGAGTCTTCTCAAACAAAATCCAGGTGCAGTGCAGTATTACATGTGATGACATGAGCTAACAGCTGGGAAAGATGGGAATTACAAATTGCATGAGGATCTGGCTAAGGGAGATAGGATGAAAGGTAGTCTGAAGGGTAACTGATGGGGTTCCTCGGGGATCTGTCGTGGAGCTGATACTAGTTGTCAGTACTGACATTCCACTATAAGCAGGAACGTGCTGATGAGACAAAAAGAGTAGAGAGCTTCATCCCAGAGGATGCTGGGATATTACATGGGAAGAAGAACAGGTAACCTTGAGGAGTGGACTAACAAATAAACCAGATTGTTTTAGCACTAGAGTTCATTCAGCTGTCGATTAGGACCTCGCCTGAAAGAGTCCTCATTATACACCATGATCATGGAGGGCTTTGAGCCTCCAATGTGCTGCATCTTTGAAAGAGAAATGCAACCCTAAAATGGTGCCACCATGGGGATGAAGGAGCAAGGGCTGCAAAGGGGCTCGGTGCTCCTTTGCTGGAAGCTGGAGTACAGTCCTGCTTGCTCGTGCCTGTAGCTCTTACACTGAAGCTGGAGCAGAGGGAGCGCTGAGTTGGTGAGTGGAGTGGACCAGAATACCTTTCCCAGCCCAGCTGGCTCAGGATAAGGCATTTCCTTCATTCCCAAATTAATGTGGAAAACCAAGGCTAGTTAAGTGGGGGATAACACCCAAGGGGCTGGAACCTACATCTGTATGTACTACTTTGACCCTATTTCCTACCCCATAAGATTAACTTTTATGTTATGCATTTCTCAAGGAAATAGTTTTATCTACCCCCAGAGCAGAGGAGCAGATTTTCCCAGGGAGCCCATCTGAGTTCCCAGCCAGGACGTCTTCCTGAAAGAGCCAGAAGGAAGAATGAGGACAGAAAAATGATAAAGCCTATTCACTTCAGGACAAAAAGATCATTAACTAACTTAAATATTTTGTTCCCCACCCATGGAGATAAAGCAGGATCATATAGACAAATTCCCCAAAAGGAAATAAACAGATAATAAAATCAGTAGACAATTTCCTTTTCCGTTTTTACAAATCACAGCAAGACAAATTGCTCAGAAGAGGCAAGACCAGAGCTGTGGGAAGTTCTTCAGGGTGCATATGCATACCCCATACGGAGATGCCTATTCTGTTTGAAGTCGCAGCTTTAGAGACTCAAACCATAGAAATATTTTATTAAAATTTGAAGGGGGGCAGGGGGGAATTGGTCTTAGGAAAGCTCAAGTTGCCCTGGATGCAGTCATTACAGAAAAAATTTATATAAGGCTCTACATTAATTCTTGCCAGGTAGACCACCATCCCAGTGTTGTGCTGTAGTACCCAGCTAACCGCTCAGCTGGAACCGGGGCCACTCCCCCAGCTCTATCCCCTGCTGACAGAATTGCTTAAAACCCAACAGGCAGGTTTTGAACCACCATCTGCTTGTTGCTGCCCCTCCTAATTTTGGGGGACTTGGTGGTTCCTGAGTATAAGCTGGTTTGCCTCGTGGGGTGGGAGAAGAGGCTGTTTCTCCATGAGGATCGTGACACGATTTTCTATTTTAAACTGTGCACACTCAGGTCGCTGTCTCGTTGCCCTGCTTGTCTGTGCACAGGATCTCACGGCCACCAGAAATTATTTGATCCTATTCATGGCCATAAGGAACAGCAGTTTATAGGGCTGACTTTCACCATAGCAAATTGAGAAGAATTCACACCAGGTGGTGAGGTGATACACGAGGAGAGCGTCACTCTGAGTGGACGCTGGAGCGAGTGAAGCAGCAGCACTGGCTTGTGTTGTTTCTCTGCCAGCTGCAAAGAGATACCTGAGCAGTATGAGGATATATGTTATGGAGAGAAGGGTAATCTGCAGCTCTGACCAACTCAGTCTAGTGTAATATTCCCACTTCAGGAGTATTGCAACCTGCTTCCTGATTCTTTTCTGGAGCCAGCACAAGGCTTAAGCAGAATGGGCAGAATGGGCTCTGGAGTCTGCAAACGGATCTTGCCCTCAAAGCATTTGCAACTTGACCATCCTGTGGGTACGGAGGGTGCCCAGAGCAGCCACGCTGCTGACCTGCATGCATGGAAACCCGGACACAGCTGGCTCCAGGAGCAGCCGCCCTGGAGTGGGACGAATAGCATCAAGCGTGCGATTCCATCTTGTCAGATGGTCAGAAAGTGAAGAATAGATGGGAACTGACGTTGCTGATGCAAAGCTGTTGTGTTTTGGGGTTTTTTTTGCAGGAGCACTTTGTAAATGTTGATCTCAGATACACATACACTCTGATGATCCAGACTTTGTGGCATCTGTTTACTTTGAATTTCACCGTCATATCCATTGCCAGCTCTCTAGCTTCTGTGATTCCTACTTCAAAAAAATAGTGAATAAAAAGGGTGCTGTTTTTATATGACAGCTAATTATTCAGTTTAACTACTAAGTATAGAAAAAAACACAGTAGCTACAGCTGAATTGCTGTTTTGCTCCTTCAGTGAATAACACACCTTCTTTGACACACCTATCGTGCCTTAATTTTTACAATAATTGGAAAGAATGTCACCTGCCCTGTTAAGAGAGAAATTATCCTACCCTTGGCCAAAACATATTCCCTTTCTCTATGTTTGGAGTCCTTCTCTGAGGAAGTAAAATTAAGAATTCCCCACTGATTCCCCACGAGTAAGATTAGCAGTTGCCGCATCCAGAAATATCTCTCTTATTCTAAACCAATTAGCAAAGGATAATGACTGGTTTTTTTACATCAAGAAACCATAAATAACACAGCCTGTGATCTCTGTGTTTGAGGATGTGAGATGCTGGATTAAATTTTGATCTGAATAAGGTATTTGTCTTCATTCCTTCCTTCCACCCCTTGTATTTCCAGCAACAGCATGAAAAGAAATCAGAGTGCTGGTGCCATTTTTGTTGTCTTGGCTGAAGAAGGCAAGAAGAATCTTTGGGCTCGCTTGAAACCTCGCACCGAACCTTTTGGTGTCTATTTAAAAATTACTATTGCAAAATCATACCTCCATCTAGGATCTGGCAAATTCAAAAGGAAAAATCAAAAAAAGAAAAATGAAACAAGAAAAATCAAAATATCAAAATTGTTCTACCAGCTAGAATAAAGATTATGGCCTGGTTGCATGTTGAAAGCAAGAAAACAGAGCTTTGAGCTCCTCCAGAAAGCCTCACGCTCAGCTGAAGTGATACTAAAATGTTTCAGCTAAAACATAAGGTCTTGTAGAGCAACGGTTTCCTGAATGTTCTAAAACTCTGTGCAAATCCCTTTACATATGCCAGTACGGATCAATTCTGTTAAAATCCCAAAGATTAAAAATGCAACCTCACCACTTCATCTGCTCCAAGCGGTCCTCCCTGCTGAGGGCATTAAGAGACGCTGCTCTTACGGTTCCCACTGTTAGAGGGACCTTCCTATCGCCCTCACCTGTCCTTAGGTGATTGAGTCTTGAAATTGGGAACATTCTCAGAAACTTACAGTAGTAGCTTTTAACTCGAGGACTCTTCAAAGTGCCATGATATCCTTTTTATTAAACTCCATTTGCAAAATACTCTCCCTCCATCCCGTCCTCTCTCCAGGATCCACTGGCAGCTCCATAGCAGGAATAGCCAGGGCTCCTGCTTTAACATTCACTGTCTAACTCAGTCGCCAGGTTCTTCATGTCCTGCCACCTCTGTTTTGTGTAAAAAGTCTTCTCCATAACTTAATGCCTTCCCAAAGAGCCAGGAGTGATATATCTAGTGTCCTGATTTTAGATGTCGACTCTCAAAGCTATTTACAATCCAGAGTTGTTTGGTTAGAGCACATCTGTCAGAAAAACATCATCATGAGACAGAGAATCTGTTTCCTCACTGGTAAAATATGTGCCTGGTTTACAGTTTGAATTCATCTTTTGTTTCTTGTGTTTTTCACTGCTATACTCAAGATCATTTAATATGTGATATTTTCCCCTGAAGATCCTTTCATTTTATGAACAAGTTACCTCTCCATTTTGTTTCAGATAATAAAAACTGTTTTAAATCCTTACTTATAGGCACTATTTCAACCATTTCCTTTCTGCAGTTTGTTCTTGTACACTTCCTATATATCACTGATTTTTTTTTTTTAAGAACTTTGGAAAATTTAGATTTATGTCAGCTAAATGCCCATTACTTACAGCTTTTCATTATTGCTCTAAAACTGTTTAACCCTGCTGTTGCCACAGTATGATTCAATAGGATATAGATATATTTGAAATAAGCTGATGGTCCTGAAATAGTAAGACCTGTTGCTTTTCTAAGCACTAAGTCCAGAACATGAATCAATGTTAAATTATTTCTGTGCAGTTTGAGGCCAGTTACCTATGATACTTTCGAAGAGATGACATAGTATATTTTTGCAACATACACATTTGTTTTCCGAAGCACCGCAAACAGCTTTTTATTGCACCATTTAAAACAAAGTCCAAGCAGTGATATAAGCATATGGAGATATGAGAAATCATACTGATTGTAGATAATTTGGATTCCTCGTTTACAGTAAGTAAACTTATGCTGTGTTTACACTCATATAAGTGGACTTCTCGGTGTTTCCATCATTTGCTCTGGAGCCACTGTAACCAACCTGTGGTTACGGTGCCTGTGGCAGCATTTTGCAATTCAGTTGTGATTTCAGTTCACCATCATTGGCCTTTAAAAGTCATTTTTCTGCCAGGTGTAGTTATTTCAGTTTTAATACGAAGGGAAAAACAAGTTTTTTCACCAGCTTTTTGGTGCAATCAAACATCTTTCATTAATTTCTTAACAAGGCCAAATATCTTTCAGGTGTTTTTTTTTATTGGCTTAAGAGTTCGGGGGGGAGCGGGGGGGAGTGTTGTTGGTTCTTATTTTGGTTTGGCTGGATGGTTTTGTTTGTTTTGGTGGTTTTCTTGGAGGGTATGTGTTCAGATAAAAGGCAAAGTGTGCCACTAGAAACTTTTTATGTTTCTATGTTTTTCTCAAAGTTTTACCACATCCATTTTCCTCTATAAGCACAGGGAAAGCAGTGAGTCATTCTGCTTGGCAAATACACCCACCCCCAGTGCTTTCTCAGAGAGAAATGTTCTCTTTTTAATTGTCATTAAAAGCAGTTTCCTTGATGTGATACTCAGGAATGCCTTCTTCAAATGAAATCTGTTCCTTGCCTATTTTATTGCAAGGCTCTGATCACATTAGACTCTGATGCATTTGAAGACTTATTCCTGGCCTGGAAATAGTGTGTCCTTGCACATAGATACAAGATGCAACAAGAGAGTATGTGAGAATGTGTTTTGAGTGGAGTTCTTAAGCAATATTATATAGATTAATATAATGTGTGACATCTGTATTTATGTGGCATATGCATATATATTATGTGTGTGTAAATATATACACACACATATATAAAAATTGTAATTTCCACCTTTGTTTGCTGAAAACCCCTGGGGACTTGGATAGTCATGTCACTCCTAAGGTTTTGGATCTGGGATGCCAAACCCATTGCCACAGGTCAGTGCTACAAGCCTGTAAGTTCAAATACCAAACTTTAAAACTTACCAGTACCTGAAGGGTCCCGATAAGAAAGCCGGAGAGGGACTTTTAACAAGGGCACGTAGTGATAGGACGAGGGGTAATGGCTTCAAACTGAAAGAAGGGAGATTTAAATTAGATATCAGGAAGAAAATTTTCACTCTGAGGGTGGTGAGGCACTGGAACAGGTTGCCAGGGAAGCTGTGGATGCCCCATCCCTGGAAGTGTTCAAGGCCAGGCTGGATGGGGCTTTGAGCAGCCTGGTCTAGTGGGAGGTGTCCCTGTCCATGGCAGGGGGGTTGGAACTAGATGATCTTTAAGGTCCCTTCCAACCCAAAACATTCTATGATTCTATGAAAGCAAAAGAAAATAACTTACTGATAGTGAAAACGATGTGCTCCCTTGCAGGACACGTTAAAAATACTGAGCAGGATTTCTAAGGCGGTGCTTTTTTCCAAGAAGAGAGATCTCAGACCCAGCTCTTGCCGGACGGGCGACAGGTTTTCCTGCATTGCCATCTGCTGGGGGCTGCGCCCAAACGCAGCCCCGGCCGCCCACCCCCGGTCCCGGCCGGCGGGGGATGCGCTGGGAGGGGATGCGGGATGCTCCCTGCACCCCACCGTCTTCTGTCAGCCCCGTCCCCAGTGGTCCTCCTGCCCGCGGCTTAAACACCGGCTGAAATGCCCTGGGCTTCTCATGTAGGGGAAAAGAAATAGGATTTGTGCGTGTCGTTAACTAGGCACGGTTTTGCTGAAGGGTGAGGAAGCTCAGTGCTTTATAAAGTTAATTTTCACTCTTATCTGAAAATGTAAAGTACTTTATGCTTCTCCTAGCTCTGTGAGCTTAAATAATCCGTTATATATTTTTTCCTATGAAGTTTTTTTGAAGAAATAAAATAATTTCCAAATAAATTCAGATTTTTTTTTCCTAAACCATCAGGAAGCTGTGCCTCTCAGTGGCTGTCCCTCTTTCGCAGCCATGTAGGAATGTGGTGACAAAAGCAACGACAGAATATTTATTTTCTGTGATTTAAGATGAGAGAAGGCTGTCACAGTTACCCAGCTCAGACCACTGCTGGCAGTGCAGTGTCCTCTGCTATCCCTATAAATATATCTTGTCCATTTGAAATTACTGAGTGCCAGATTTGTGTTTAAATTTAAACCAAACCAAACCAAACCAAACAAACAAAAAAACCCAAACCATTTTGCCACAATTCAAGTGACATGACCTGGAGTAGAACTGGACATTCGGAGATCTGCAAGCCCATGCCAGAGGCTGTTGAAGGGGTTGCTCCAGAGCAGACTCGTGCATATCCACAGATCACAGATTCACACAGATTCTGCCAGAAAAAAAGTCTCACCCTGGCTACGTTTTACTGATGTATCAAGAACTGACCCATTTTTTTTTATGGAGGAAATTATTAGGGGAACAAAAAGGTTGGTCTTTCATCTACTGTCCCTCTCGGAGGGGTTGACCTTTATGCCGCTCTTAATAGGAAGTTAAGAAAACTTTGTGTAGTTTCCTGGGGCATATTTGCTGCCACTACTTTTCCAGTATTTGATGTAATTTTACTGTTATGACTTGTGCAAAGCAGAAAAGTAGCAATGATTCATTTAAGAGGCCTTTTAACGCTTGCATGAAACAAGCTGAAACACAAAATATGGGTGGCTGCATGAGCTCACTCGAGGGCAGGTACGTGCTGCTGGGGGTGCTGCAGCTCAGGGGATGGAGTCAGCACCCCAAATTCTGCACTCGGCTCTTCTGAGAGGATATCACATGGTCTTCTTAAAATCAGCCTATTCTTTGTGTATGTAGACTGTATCTACAAGTCTTGTTCCTTGCTGTATTGAGGTTCAATTGCCTAAAAGTTTGTGCAACATTTTGGGAGTCTTAGTAGTGCACAATATAAAAGAATAGCCGTATGGTGGTCATGGACTGTCATGATGCACTTGCTGCAGAAACGAAGGGCACGCAGAAGGGTCCTAATATATGAAACATGAATAAATATTTTCCCATTCTGCTCCCACTTACATACCGAGCCACAGAAGTGCAAAACAGCTCCTTAAAAGCATAAATAAATTAATGGCTCCATACAGTTCATAACACTTGCTACCTTCCTCTTTTCAAGACACTTCCTTCTTCCTTTTAGTTAAACTTCAATATTTCCTTCTCTCTCAAACTGTGGTCTTTGTACTCTATTTATGTTTTAACTACCTCCTAGTCCCCTCAAGCCAGGGACTTTCCTTCTGCCTACAACAGCTGACCTGTATAAATAATCTCTTCATAAAGACAAAGAGTTCTTTTATCACAACAGTAAAAGAAATTCCCTAGAATAGCTTGTTTTGATCCATGTGGCTTTCCTGGTCACTGCTCATAAAAGGTGATGGAAATACCAAACAGGCCTGAAGGCTGAGAGCGTGCTCATTTGGGGACTCTCCTGGTGCTGAGGCAATACGGTGGATTTTGACTGATGACTGAGGACTCGCTCCTGTGAATGAGTGATCACAACATAACTGCGGGTTCAAGCTGCCTGGTGCACGAACAGGGCAGAGAAATCTGAACTGGAAAACCACTGATCAGATGGTGTCTGTGTGATGGTGTGCAACGGCTGTATGACACATGCAGCCCCACCGCCTGTCCATAGCTGATGGTGATGACAACAGTTTCACATCAGGAATGGACTTCATCACTCCCATTTTAACTGAAGGCAGCACTACAGCTTTTAGCAGCTTCAGAGCGGTTCTCTCCTTTTCCACATCCTTGGGAAAAGAAGAAAAAAGTGATTCCTTTAGATATCTGAAGCCACAGCTCTGTGCAGTCTCTCATTTGGAGAAACCAGCTCGAGTGACCACAGTTCTATTACAGGCTGTAGCTTCCCAGGGATGGGACAGTTCAGATGTCGGGCAGAAAGAGCTTCAAAAACCTACTATCAATGAATCAATGTGACACCCAAACCAGTCTCTTTAAGTTAAGAAACTTCTGCTAACATCCTGTTTGAAAGCAGTCCTATTTGCATACGTGTGAAAGTGGCATTTCTGTTGCTGTATGATTCAGCATCAGAGGGTCTTAATGCATAATTTTGCTGTTCTTTTCTTCTGCACTCTCCTTTTCTGCATGTTAACAAGCTTTAAGCTCCTCCTTTTCTGAACCACCTGATCTGAGTCCTGCCTTAAAGGCTGGTATCCCCAAGATCGCCAGAGACACTTCCTTGCAGTGCAATGGGATGTGCCTTGATCTTCTTTGGGTACATTCATGTAGAAATACTAACTTGTGATGTAGACATATATTGTCTAACACAGAAAAATGCTCGTTAGGTTCCAGTTAGAGTCTGCATAGATCTTTCCACAGAGGAAAAAGCAACTTACCCTGGTTAATGCTAGTCAAGTGTGTCAATGTCAGCGTGCAGTTTCAGGAAATGCTGTAGGATCATTTTTAAAAATTATTCTAGACGTGAATATAAGCTACATGTAGGAAGGCACTCCTTGATTTGTGATGGTTCTCCTACAGCTATTCCTGCTCCATCCAACTTATAAATGGTTATTTAATTAGTGATCTAGACCGTACAGAGCAGGTTCATCCATCTCCTCCTATGACAGAATTATAAAACATTACAATAGGTTGAAGTGTTGTCACAGTCAATATTTCACATAATTAGAGGAGGTTGCCAAGTATCTTTGACCTTGCATTATTGACGGTTTATGAATAGACTAATTTCTCCTTTGAGAACTGTTTAAATATAGTCCTCACCCCTTATGAGGTAGTTCACAGGTTTCAAATAACTGTCATCCTTTTGCTCGAATCAAACCAGTGGTTAAGTATCTATTCATCTCACATGGAAGGTCAGTATTTTCTTTGCAACCCAACTGGCACAAACTCTGTGACAATTTAATATCAATGTTTATTGTGTTTCTGCATCTTCAGGCCTGGAACCAAAGTTATTTTAACTCCAAAATATTTGTAGGGAAGCTTTTTTTGCCCAAGTTCCAATTTGGCAGGAAAATACACCCTCCTTTTTAATTTCATCTCATTAAGCTATCTATCTCAAAAGTTCAGTGGGATTTCTTTCTGTCTGACATGCTCTTTCATTGCGAAGTTGGAAAACAATCCCAGGCACAGAATCATCTAGTAAAATGGTGGAACTGCCTCCTGCCTAGATTTTTCTTTTGTAAAAAGGCTGCACTAGAAAATGTAGTATTACAGAAAAGTCTGAAACAATCCTTCCTGGAGCCATCAGTTTGACCTTTTAAATTTGAGATGGAACCAATGGCTCTTCTTTAATGCAAGAACCCCCAGACCCAAATAATTGGTGTCAATGGATAAAATTCTGGAGTTTTCTTTGCATAAGTATTTGCCCAAAGGTACTGGACCACTTGGAGGTGATTTTGGGGTGGACCAACTGGTCATGCCTGGAGATACCTTGTAGGAGAACATTCACATTGCAAATGCCTCTTGCCAATGAGGATAGCGTTGAGATCCTGGAGAGCTAATGGACAGGACAGTACTTCTGGAAGTGTCTCTGCTCTTGCAAAGTATCAGTCACTTTGGAGAATGATGCACGAAGTGCAACTGAATTGCTTTTGCTGATCTCTCAGCACAGAAGTAAGAAATGCAACTTCTTGAATCAACAACCTGTCACGGTCCATGACATGAAGCAGCAGACTCAGGCTTTGCTGAAACCAGGTGTAAACTGATAGTAACGCTCAACCTTGAGGCTTCAAAGGGGTAGCAGGTGGTGTTTGGTTCTGCCTCTGCTTTCCACAGTGTCCTGTGTTCCTCTACACTGAACAGCCCAGAACAGTCGTGTCAGGGGAAAATCAATGCAGATGCAAAGTGGTTGTGACTTTTGAAGCTAAATGAATTCTTCGGTGTTCTGGCTCTCTTCAGCCTTTTATCAGGTTGGTCCAGATGGTGAGAGTATGGAAATATTTGAATGGCGGATATTTACCAACTTCATTAAAAAAGAGAAGGGGAAAGAAACTCAGCAACTTGAGCAAACACAATTTTATGTAATTGTCTTTGATTAAAAAAAAAAATAATTAAATAGCTTAGCTCTCACTGGGAGTTGCCTAAGGGACTACCATGAATGAGTTACACAACTCAGCATTCATTCATCAACTGATTCTTTGCAAAACCATATGGCTCCTTGCAGGGATTTCTTTAAACATTATGCATGGATATGAAATCGGTGCCTTTGTAGATGTTAAGTACGTTGCTTGAGGCTCATTTTGAAATACAGTTTCTAGATAGTACAGCAATGCTAATTTTGCAAGCAATAACCTAATAGAAAGCAGTTTTCAGGCACTTTCAATCAAATTAAGAAGAGAAACAGAAAAATGAGAACTATTGAAAGAGTAAACTCATCTAAACTTTAATGATGAGCTGTGCCATTGTGTGTGGCTTTCACAGGGAAATCCATTTAACTCAATGGAAGGCAATGAGGAAAGGAGAAACATTAAGAAGTAAGATGGCATTGGTTTCACGTATTCAATCAGAAATAACAGAACCACTGCAAAATGTATATACTCATTAACTGCAGTAAATTTGTTTGAAAATATGAGTTCATTGCTTGTAGAAAGTAGAGACAGCTGCAACACCAATTCACATATGTTACCTCCAACACATGCCTTAACTGTGGATTAGTGGAAATACTATTCAAGGAGCCAACAACATTTTCAGATGTGAATAGATATTTTAAATGTCTCCCTTCTTTAGGATGTTCAAAGTGGGCACCTGCACGGGCTTGATCTTCCCCAGTGGTTAATCAGTGCTTTCAGAGCTGGGGGCCTGCAGAACATGTCTAACTGAGCACCCAAAACTAAAAGCGGGTCAGGAGCTGCCAAGAGCGAATCCAGGGCAGCCCCACCACCTCCAATAATTGAACCACACCCGTGTGGATGGTGCAAAGGGAGACCAGAATACAGACAAATCTTTTAATCTCGCTCTCACTATAGGTGACCCTAAGGGGAGCAGGACACATGCCAGGGTCATGCCCTTAGGGCACAGCTGCGTGCAGAGTAAAGTGCTGGATGCTTTCCTGCGCATGGGAAAAGACGAGGGAGCACTTGGTTACCACCACTATCCAACTGCAGCAGAATACGTACTGTGCTTTAAGGATGAGACACAAGTAGGTAACACCCCCTCGCTATGCTCAGTACCTCGGCTTCTCCTATTGCTGTGATCCTTCATCAGTTTCTCTCTCCATATGCTGAAGGGTTACCTACAACATTTGTCAAGCACTCCGAGGTTCTCAAGTGAAAGGTATTGTATAAACACAGTTATTATCTAATACTCCCCTTGAAAGTCCTGGCAACTGGGCTGGATTCACCCTTGTGTTTCCTTCCAGCTTTTTATACATAAAAGTACCATTTTGATAGGGCTACACAATAACAATCCTCTCATCCCTGCGCTATGCTAAAGCCAACATAATTTCCAACTGCTGCAAAGTGGAGGACCTTTCCCAAAGAGAAAATCCACCGTTTACACCACTGGAAGCCAAATGTCACGAAGTGCTGGGAAAAAATACCGTAGTTTTGGCGAGGGAGTACTGGACTGTGCTTGCTTACTTGCTCCTTCCACCGCATCCTTGCATCTGCAATCCATATATCCCTGACAAGAAGCTCAAATTGTGTTCCATGTGGTGTATAGAGCCCACTTGAGAAGCTATTGCGAAAGACTCTGTAGACCCTCTAGGCTCTGGATGGCAGCAGCTACTGAAGAAAATTCACTTTCCGATGCAGAAGTGAGGAGGGGCCTGGTTACGGGGTGCCACGAATGGGGCCTTCCTCACTCGATGAGCTCCTTAGATAGCGAAGGCTGCGGGTGGAGGGGAGAATCGGGAGGCCAAAGGTTGGGCTCCCCTCACAGCTCCGAGGACGCCCCGCTGTAAGGTGTGAAGGCCGGGGGGGCTCCGCTCCCCACACCTGACGGGTCACCACCTTCACCCAGGGGGGTCTCTGAGGGGCAGCGCCTCAGCCAGGCCCAGCCATGGCCACGGCCTCAGCGCCCAGTTCTCCACAGCCCCACGGCCTGCCCCCTCCGCAGGCTGGGCCAGCCCTCCAGGCCAGGCTTTTGAGCTCAAAACTGCCTTTTTCGAGCCATTCTTTGGAACTATCCTAATGAGGTCCGTAATCACAGGGTGCTGTGAGGTGAGCGGCCGTTGCTCCCGCCGGGCTTGGGGGCCTCGTGGAGGCCGCTCGCTCCCCCCGCCCCGGGGCTGGCTCAGCCCTGCCCCGGCGCTCAGCCCTGCGGACAGCAAGGGGTTAACAACCCCCTCTTCCAAGCGAGGCGCGGTCCCTTTAAGGCCTTCCCTGCCTACCTCTATTCGCGCTTCCGGCTGGCGTGACGTCACGCGGGCGTCACTGCGCAGAAACCGGTGGGGGGGGTATCGCTAGCGTACACCGGAGGCGGGGCGGTGGTAGGCGCCGGCTGGGGGGGGGGGTGGGGGGTGAGGAAGGTACCACCCGCCGCGGGGCGGGGGGGAAAGTAGCCCCCGAGGGGCGGGGCTTCCGCTGAGGGGCGGGCAATGGCGCCGCGGAGGCCCGGGGCGGATCCGGACCAGAGCGGGGTCCCGGTGGCCTGACAGGGCTCCCCGGGCCTGAGGGGTTGTGCGGGACGGTCGTCCTCTTCATCTCGGCGCAGGCAGAGATGGACCAGCGCCTGGCCGAGCTGGTGGAGGAGCTCACCACCTCGGGGGAGCCGCGGCTGGAGGCCGGCAGGATGAAGGAGCTGAAGAAAATCTGCAAGTACGGCCGGCCGGCGTCGCCTGGGACGGGACGGGACGGGACGGGACGGGACGGAAGCCGGGCCTCGCTGCCTCCCCCGGGAGCGACGCTGCTCCCCGGGGCCGGCCGGCCGGCGAGGCTGCCCCCGAGGGCTGCCCCGGGGCCTGCTGTGTGAGCTGGGCGCAGCTTGCATAAGCTGCCGGTTTAAAATTTGATATAAATATTTACAAAGTTGTGGTTTTTAAGTGCTAAGTCTCTCTTGAAGTAACTCATTCTCCTTTTTTTTTTTTTTTTCTTCTGTTCTCAGGTCTTCAGGCGAACACATCAGCCATGCCTATCACCTGCTGATGACACGGCTTAATGAGGAGCACTCCGAGATGCGCTTCTCGGCTTTCCAGATCGTGCAGGAGTTGTTCACCCGATCCCATCAATTCCGGATGCTAGTAATTTCCAATTTCCAAGAGTTCTTGGAGCTGACAGTGGGGATAGACCACGAGCAGCCTCTTCCACCGCCCAGAGAGGTGGCACAGAAACTGAGGAAAGCAGCCATTAAGTCAGTGCAGGACTGGCATGAGAAGTACGGAGAGGCCTACAAGAAGCTTTCTCTGGGATACCACTTCTTAAAGCAGAATAAGAAGGTACTCTGCATTTTTACTTCTGTGTGTGGCTTTAGGTGATGATCTCTAGGAGGTGTTTAAAGCAAGGAAACCAATAAATAGTAAAGGAAAGGTGTTGGAAATGACATTGTCTTTAGGAGGCATCCTGTTGACCATGGTCTTTGAAAGACAAATTCCAACCTTTTTGTTCATTTTGCAATACTGTAAAGTTTTAAAAACTCCAGTCTTGTACTGAGAGCTGAACTCAACTAGCCTTTTCTTAGGCTGCAAAAAGTATTGCTTATGAGCAGGTTTTCACCCACTGATTCCTACCTGAAGCCCTGAAGTATAGAGTTTTTAGAACAGAAATAATGGTTACACTTGAAACTGAGGATCGTTGGCTATTAAGTCTTTCTATGCCAGTTTAAACTAGACTGATTTCTGTACTGAGCTGTCCAGTTCTATCTTTCTTACACTGTACAACAGAGACGGTAAGTGTAGGTGCTACCTCCCCTCAGCTGCAGTGTTAGTGTGTCATACAAGAAGTTTTATTAAAGAGAAGTTGCTTGTATGTAAGCAGTTGCTTTTATCTCTCCCTTCTAGGCTTCAAGTTATGATGTTTTGAACATTCTTGTCCTTCAGTATCTCTTTAGAGGTGCAAACAATGAAATTTGGAACATTCACACTATCTACAATGCTAATATCAGGCTTTCAATAAGTATATTGATTCTTTTTCTCTTTAGAAAGGCAGCTGTTCAGTGGTCCTACCAGTAGATCAAAAACCTTTGTGATACATGATGTATTTCTATTGTTCTGGTTCCATACTAAGCTAATAGTGTACACTACTTATGTATTTATTGCACTGTGTTCTTTTTCTATACAGTTCTTGGCATCAGGCTCACAAAAGGTGATTGTCTTTGAATCTTACCTTGTTGTCTTGTTTAAGAAAGAAAAGAAAAAAAACCTAAATGAAAGTGACAAGGAGAAATACAAGACTGAGACAAGGGAGCTTTAACAGATAATACAGTTTCACCAAATTGAACATGCAAGTGCACAAAAAGTTTTCTGAAGTTTGTCATGTCTGTCTGTGGTCCTGTGGTTTAAGGCTGGTCCCCATATATGAAAAGGGATCACCCGCTCTTGTATTTGGGATACTATGCTACCCAGCAAGGTTGGCTGTATTGTTTTCTAGAGCAGCTGAGTTTGTTTCTATTGGTACTAATGTTTCTAGAAGTACTCAATCTTATGTAGTTTGATAACTCTTGTACTTAAAGCGTTGAGATAAGCCAACAGACCTAAGTGGCCTTTTGCTGGTTTAGTACTTGAAGTGTGAGAAAGAACCAAAAGATTTGAGGAGGCATTTGTACTTTCTAGTAGCAAATTACATCTGCTGCCCCCGAGGGCCATCCCAGGGCCTGCTGTCTGAGCTGGGCGCAGCTTGCAAAAGCTGCTGGTTTAAAATTTTAAAATAAATTTTTACAAAGTTGTGGTTTTTATGTGCTAAACCTCTTTTTAATACAGGGTTGTATTACAGGTTTGGCACAGTAGTATAGGGCAACTTGAGAGGAGTGTTAGCTCTGTGTATGGTTCTTGGTTGTTTTGTTTTTTAATTATCACCAAAATCACCTTACAAACAGTTGGTCAGAAGATGACCTTTTAGGGTGTAAACCTGGAGAGCTACCCACTGTTTTAATGTTAGTAGGTAGGTCCATAACAGTAGGTACCAAGCGTGTACCTATATAACGGTTTGACTTCAAGTACAAATAATATTTCAGTATATCTGAAAATAATTGTTTTCAAACTCCTGTCTTGAAGTTCAAAAAAAGAAGAAGGGGGAGGGAAGATTTCAAATATTTCCAGATCTTTGCATATTTAGGCAAGTGAGTCATATTATAGTATCTTTGCATTCGAGGAATGCATGGATGAAATTGGAGTGAACTGCAGTTATGGAGTGAACAGAATTTTTAGCAGCTCAATATAGAGTATCTTACTGCTGTACTTCAGCGTTTTCCCAAAAGTTGCAGTAGGTGTCTAGGCCCACTACTTACACCCTTTAAATCAAGAATAATTGTTTGCACCTCATCACATCCAGTTCCAAAAAGTACAGACCAATGCAAAAAGGCTTCACGTAGCCTACACCGATACAGAGGCAGAACAACAACTCTGGTCTCAGTCCATATCACCTAAATGAGGTTGGATGGGTTCTGACCAGGTTTGTGAGTTGGTGGTGACCTCAGGTAGCAAGTGAACTGTACACTGAGTTATTCTGACCTTGTGAGGCTTCTGTAAGAGTGCCTTGTTTTGGACAACTCAAAACGTTGTACATGCTGCAGACTTGGTTGGTGATAGGTATCTAGTATGTGAGGTGTGCTATTGTTACCAATGGCAGACCGTGATGATTTGGCAGGTGTTGTAAGAGGGGCATCTGGACAAGTGCCAAAACATGAAACAATGCAGCAGAGCAGCATGTGGCTGGTCCTTTTGGGACAGAAGAGGAAAGCATGGGCAAATGACTCCACTGTAGGTATTCTGGTATGCAGCAGAAGTTGTGATTTAGGAAACTCTAGCTATTTCTTGTTTTCTATGCAAGTCCACTCTGACTGCCTAGAAACAGTAGCTGTAGTTCCTGGGTTCTGTATCTTTGTTCCATTTTTGTGACCCATGCTGCTCTTTGGGAGGATCTGTTTCTCCTGCTACTGTGTTGAGAGCTGTGTGAACTTGGTAGAAAAATAAGATTGTGAAAATCAAAAAAGCTCACCCTGATGATCCAAGTGCTGCTATAGGGTATGAAACTAACTCTTTTCCCTACCATCCCTCTGCCCCCCCACCCCCCCCACCCCATTCCCCAGTAAAAAAATAGATTGGTAATCATGCCTTTCTTCCGAAACTGATGGAGACTCTCCATGCCAGTTTATATGAAAGCTGAAGTATCCTTTTGCTCCTAAAAGCTTTTATATAAAACAATTTGTCTTTAAAGTTTTTATGTAAATAATACTTGTAAAAACCTTAAGGCTTTTTGCACATTGTAGGGATTATTCAGCAGTAGGAACATTTACTTTAGTATGTGGTTAAGCCCAAGTTCAAGCATTTGTTTTTAACTTCCATAATGTTTAATGGAGTTACCTACTTGCTTAATGGTGAACAAATATTTAAATGTTTCAGTAAGTTTGAGATGAGACACCAATAAAATTCTCGATTGTGTAAAAATAAGCAAACTTCAGTTGTAGGATGTTTTCTTGACCCATGGCTATTAAGTCCATGTACATGTTTCAGGAGAGATCTTTTGGGAACTGACAGAAAGTGAGACTTATTTGTCCTGTGTAGAGAGATTTCAGTGTTGTCTGGACCCGTGCCTCTTAAGTGAGATTCAGCTTCACTGTTTCACTCTTCTGTGGCTCCAAAGTATTTGTGTAGGATGTCAGTATCTGGGAACCATTCCTATATGTTGACAAGCTTGATCATCTGTCAGTGGCAATAACGACAAACGTTCAGTGGGTGCTTGTAATATAGATGTAGCACCAGGGAGTCTGTGAACTTTATTAGCAGCAAAGTACAGGCTTGCTCAGCTCTCAAGATGATCTGTATTGAAGTTAACAAAAGTGATGTGGTAGCAATCAAAAGGAAATAATGTGTTTTCCTTTTTTGAAGAGGTTTCCTTATGCAATAACATAATCAAGACTCCTTTCCTTGAAACAGAAGTGAAAAATATTTACATTTTCAAGCCCTTCTAAAAACAAACTAAAAAAAGCCCCATTACAAATATTTTAAGTAACGACATTTTGAATCACTCAGATTTATGTTTCTGTTTTAGTCATAAGAAGGTAAAGTGAGACTGAATGATAACCTTTCCCTCAGTCCCCAAATCCAACAAATGTAATTGTAAAATCCAAAATGTGGTCTTTTCAAATGAGTTTGAATGTCATCTCTTCTACTTTCCTTGCTTACGAAGTTCTTCACTAAGTGATATGTATACTTGTGGTAATAGTGCTTACAAATTTTCCTAGATTTCCTTTACTAATAGTGGGCCTAATGTGATGTTTTCATGTAATTTGAATACTTATCCTGTGTAGTGTCTTCCTGCCCATTCCCCCTAACCCCATGTTTCCAATGCTGTGACAGAGGTCTCCCAGTTTATTCCTGCAATTTAGATGTGGAAATCTAACTGGTTTTGTTTTTCTACCTTATGATTCCTTTCTGAAAGCCATTGATTCTCAGCAGTCCCTTATTAGTAGAAGTAAAAACTTGGTCAGAATTACTGTAGTTATTGATTCTAGGAGGAGAAGAGATAAAAGGAAGTACTGCTGAGTTTTTGGCTGATCGCTGATGTTAGAGGATTTTTCACCACAGATAAGGATCTTAGGAAATGGATTTTCCATATATTTCTTAGAAGCGATGTTACACTTTTTTCTTCATTTCCTCCTTAGGTGGATTTTCAAGATGTGCATGCCAGAACTGCGGCTGAAAGGAAGAGGGAAGAGGAGAAGCAAAAACGATTGGAGAACATTTACAAAGAGAAAGCCAAAAGAGCTGAAAGAGAAATGGAAGGTGAGTTGCTTTTGTTCTTTTAGTGTTGGGGTATTTTTGTTCATTTTTAAAGCAACCTTTTTTAAGTTTATCTAAAACAAAATCTAAGAGAATAGCTATCCAAATAACAGCTGACCACAGAGGGCGGGACTAGTACATTTGACCCTCTGTCTCTCTTGCCTAAAGAATGTCAGGGGAAACAAGTGACAGTCCTGTGAGCTCAGGTAGTACGAAGAGATAGGGGGAGGAAAAAAAAAAAAAAAGAGAAAAGTTAGCAAGTAAAGGTCTTGTCTGTAATTCAGTAAAGTATGAATGCATAACCTCAAGCAAGAAGATGACAAGACTTTTTGGAGCTAGTGGCTTAATTTCTGTGATTAGGCACAGACTTCTCAATACCTTGTGGACTGATGACCTTAATTATATTGTATATATGGTCATCGTGTGCCAGAAGTGTAGGCAGTGGTCTGCATAGGAATCCTGGATGCAGTGTAGGATATCTATGAAAAGTATCATACTGCTGCTAGAAAATGTGTCTAACTGGAGGCTGAATCTCTAAGTAACATGTACGTAGCAAACGTATTTCTGTAATACAAAAGAACAGAGATAGTAAGGATGTTATGTTGCAGTTACAAAGGATTATTTAATTAAAGTACTTCGGTATATGCAACGCATCCAATTGTGTCTGCAGTTATTCTGCATGCTGGAAATGTTTTCGTGCATGAGCGTGGAATTTTAAAGAGATTTAACCTTAAAGTCATTTTTGTTGGTAGCATCTTTTTGACCAATAGCATATATTCATGGCTACACCTACAAGCAACTATAACATTCATGGCTGTAGAATGAATATGCACCAAGATCACTAAGAATATCCTCATTGAACCTCTTTCTCCTTCAAATTTTATGAAGTACCTGTGTCGTCTTTGCATGGTGAGATTTTAGAGAGGGTAGGGAAAGGAGGAACACTGATTCTAAATTCCTAGCTCAGGAAACTCTAGATTTCCTGCTTAAGAAAACTATTGTCACTTTTATAACGACAACTTCTGCAGCAGAAAGAAATCTGTATAGCTAAATTATCACTGATTAATCCATAGATGGATTACCCTTTTGGCAGTCATATTTGTCTCATGAATCTGTGTCTGCTCTGGAGATATTAGCATTTTACAGTATTTAACAATATTCTAAAACAATTGTGTCTTGATAGAAATGTCCCAAGAGATTGCCAACACAGTGACAGAGATGGAAAACTGTTTCCAGCTTCTGATGCCAGATCCTTTCGACTTCACTGTGAATGACGTGGAACTGGAAGCCAACAAACAAATGTCTGCTAATGAGGATAGACCTGCATCCCCCTTGTCCTCCCAGATGGAAGTTAACCAGTCCTATTTTGGATGCGTGGATGATGAACAGCCATGCTGCAGCAAGGACATTCTTTCTGTTTCTCAGTGTGTTAGAACTGATAAAAGCAAAGAGTTGGATGAGAAACAGGAGAAGCCTGAGCAAAAAGAATTAGATGGAAGCACGTGCTCGGAAGTTCAATCTGGTGTCCCTGCTGTCAATGATGATGATTACCAGACTTTTGTTAGGAACTATGGGCTTATTTCACATAAATATACTCTAGACCTTGAAATCTCCACAGGTATCTGGAAAAATTTTTCACATATAGCTGGAGGCAGCCTTTGTCTGAAGTGCTTTTAGTTATGTTTTTTTTGTTTTGTTTTTTTTTTCCTGTGTCTTAAATGCTGGGATTCCTGGACACCACACTGATTTATTTTGGAGTTCTTTTCTATTTCTGGTTCATCTAGTAACCATTCTTAGGTGTGGGTGTCCTTGTGTTTAACAGATTTTATTAATTACCTTCTAAGACTGAACTTTTGTATTAGTTGTTATAACCACATTACAGCACTTCATAGTACCTATAATAAGATGAGTTTCCTGTATTAAAAAAAAATATCTGCGTACCATATATAATTTTCTTTCTCATACACTTCACTACTCACCTCTTTCTTTCTCTCAATAGCTGGGGTATAAGATGCTAATTTAAAAATCTTACAATGGAGTGTTTCTTAAACTTTTTTTTTTTTCCTTGCTAGTGACAACTTGCAAGAAGTAGTAAGAGTTTTGCTAGGAAGTCTAAAGGATTATGATTATACCTATTTTATATAACTTTGATAACGTGAGTTACCTCTGGAAAAATTAGGACAGTTTGTGTTTTGGTAATCTAAGTGAAGTCTCTTACAAATACTGTCCTAATGGAATTTCATGTGCAAATAGCCAGTAAGGCAGGTATCTACTTCTGTGCTTTCAGACAACAAAATTGGAAATATATCTGTGGGGCTTATGAATGACTAATGGGTGAAAAGTACTATTTTTACTTGAATAGTGGCATATTTGGCTTCTTTGACAATCAAGTCCCTGTTGCCACTGGGGGAGGGATTATTTTATATTGAATATGCAGAAACTGGTACAATAAGGCCCAGTTCATTTGAACTTAGGACAAGATGTAATGTAAATAGTAAGACTGCACTTGTCTGTGGTTTATTTGCTGATTCCTTAGTAGTGATGGCTTCACAACTCTTTCTGTCACCCCTGGACTGAAAACTTTTCATCTTTTCCCATGATTTTTTTTGAATGTGTGGATAATGGCAGAATAATTAATACTGAACAGAGAAACATTCTGATGTTTGTAACTTTCCCTGAACTGATTAAGTATTTTAGAAAGGTTCATGTCCACTTCTTCCACTTACCTTCTTTAGATCCTGTAGTGAAGATACTATAAACATCATGCACTAACTCTTTTTTCCCCCTGTTTTGAGCAGATATAAAAGTGCATGAGAATGAAGATAATACTGCCATAATAAACAATGTCATGGATGCTCACAAACTTCTCAGAAATAAGTTCTGGCCTTCTGTGCAGTCCTGGATTCAGGTGGGATAAAGAGACAATTCTTCTCATTTTTTTAATAAAAAGATGGAGAAGCAAGGACCGGGGTACAGTAAATCTTGAGGGACCATGAGCAAAAAGGAAATTAAGGTTGAAGAAACATTGCTGCAAACAGAAAAGATTTCTAGTTCATTAGGGGTGGACGAAAGGAGACTACAGGAGCTACATAACTTGTTTGATGGCTCTCAGCATTAGATATGCTACCTACAGTCATACTTTTTTCTTTCTAAAGATATAGTAAAATAGGACTTCTTTACAAAGGGCTAAAGTAAAACACAGCTTGTTTTTGTCTGACATGTCTATATCAGAAAAACAGCATGTCCTTTCTGTCAATTGATATTGCTGCTCAAGGAGGCTCATGCATGGAATTTGGCCTATAGAAGGACACTCTTCAGGTGATGTTTATACCAGCTGTTCGTTCTTTCTTTGTCTTTAGTAGTTGCTACTGCCTTTTGTATTCTAGATAGGAAAACAAGTGGCCTTACTAATTGCTACTTGTAAAATAATGGAGTTTGTGACAATATTGTTTCATTAATTGTGAAGGAAAACCGAAAATGTTTTTTGGCTCAGATGTCTAGAAAAAAGAATAAGAATGTTGATTTCTTGCTTTGCAGTTATTTACCAGAGCAGGAATAAATGATGATCGGCTAAGATGTGCCATTGGTCTCAAGAATAAATTGGAGACTGCTATGAAGAAATACAAGGAAATGAAGATTTCCTTCAAAGCCAGAAAAAGAAAAGTGGTGAGTTTCTTAACATTCTGTTTTACTGGAGAGGACCATTAGTAATGTTTAGCCTGTATATAAAAAACACACTTTCTCTTAAACCTTAATCTGGGAAACTTTTCGACACAAATTTTATTGAAAAGTACGCGAATTCAGATGGTTGTAGTTTCACTCGAGGAATTTGCACTAAACACCCATATAATACGCTAGGGGCTCAGTTATTGGATCAAACCATGTAAGGCAGCATAGTTGTTGTTTAGGATAGAGAAGTGGTTAAGTTCAGATTTTATTTGCTCTTAGTTTCTTCATGTGTAACGCTATGTCCTCAGCTTCTTTGGTGCATATTTCTCAGTAAACACTGTATTACTCATGTTCTTTTATAACTTGCCAAACTATGCTAGGGTCTCCCAATTCAGGAAAGTAGTGTCTCTGCTTTGGAACATTTACTCTTTCTAGTGAGCATGTAATATGATTGAGGATATCTTAAGAGAATTAGTTGTTATATAAAGCTTTAAACAGTCAAAATATTTCACAAAGATTAGCTACCTGTGACAGTTTTTGTGAAATATGTAGAACTTGTGAATAAACGGAGTCTGAAAGATCAAATACTTTTCTCGGATCCAAAAAGGGATGTATGGCTTGTTTATGTAACTAAAAAGCAGAGCTGCATAATACTAATTTCCGTTGGCTGTGATCAAACAAAATTACTGTATAGCTTGACATGAAAATAAGTGGTTTGGGTCAGGGTCCAGAGAGAAGTCCGGTTTATGACTGAATTGTAACAATTTGATCTGGATGTTATACCTTAGACTAAATTGTGATAGCCTTGTTTAGCTGTGAATGAGTGTTGTAAAATTTGCTTTCATTGTGCAAATGAAACTTACCAAGATTAATCTGGTTCATCATCTTAATACCTACTGATGTACTGCACCAGTCAAAAATGCCAACTCTGAATGAAAAGTACTGAAAGACTGTCTTGTCAGAGGGTTTTTTTTCTCCAGTGAAATATGTGTGCTACCGTTATGCAACCAGCTATGAAGGAACCCAGACATCTGCTGTCATTCCTGCCATTTGCTTGACAGGACTTCATTTGCTGCACCTCTGCATGGAATATTGGTTGCTATATTTCTTGCAAGATAGAAAGGACATTCAAGCCTTGATTTTCGTGTGTGTGTGCATGTGTATGTATTTAAAGTGGTATTGTTACGACTTCTGGAGATTGATCAATGCTATCCATATAAGGCTTGAAAGCTAATAAATTCCATCGTTAGAAGGGGGAAAAAAAAGTAAAATACATAGCAGTGCTCACAAAGAATACATTCAAAGTGAAGCAATGCAGATTGAGATATTAATTTAAGCATTGAAAGCAATATATAATTCTAGGGGTTTTCTCCAGTAAAAAAATACCCAAATTTAGTGTTAGTACTAAGTTACTTTAAATTTATAACCTGAATGTAGAGAGTTTTGTACTGCAGAAGGAAACTGTATAAATTATACTTTATTCACATGTCAAATTACTTTGTTGAAACATAAAACCACAGTGAAATGAGAGTCTGATAGAACAGACTAAACAGCACCTCTTAAACTGTGATTATTGAATGCCCATCTGCCAAATATTTACATGTCAGCATATGAAACGCTGCACACAGCTGCTCTTTAATTCAGCATTGCTGCTTGTATTGTTGCTTCTGTCTGTACATCCTTGTGTCATTGGAGCTATAGTTCTTGCCATGACAAAGTTTTGCTACCTTCTCTATCTTTAGACCCAAGAGAAGAAGCACTGATAGACAGTCCTTCAAAGCACTGGCTCACAGCCACCCTGTCCCGACAGAGCTCAGTGTGTTACGGGTGTTATCTGTTAGCACATGGAGTCAGTGAGTGCTGTACCTGCTCATGTGTAGAGATCGGCACACCTAGAAATCAAGGGGAGCATTTAGTAAGCAGAGAGAGTGTAAATAAAGTGTCTGACTGCGGAGGATCCCGTGTAAATTGTCTAGCTTGTAGTTGATCTGTGACATCTCTACGTTTGGATATGATGGCAGTTTTCCTAGCAGCTAGTGACTGCAATCTGAGATATATATATATTGTTAGCTGGAGAATGTAAAGGTGAATTGTGTGTGTACTTGCTCATTTCAAGTGTAGTAATGATCCTGCACCACAGGCAAGCCTTACCTTCAGGGAGAAAGTAGTTTCGTTTTATCAGCAAATATAAAACAGAATGATAGGGACTTGGAAACTTGGCTGGGGACTTCGGCTTGCCCAGTCTTCACAGACATTCTGTTTTTTCTTTGTGCTCATTCTCTGTGCTTCCGTCGTCCCTAATTTCCCCTCTCTTCACCTGTTCTGTTCTGTCCAATGAGGATGACGAAAGGCTTTATGCACCCTCAAATTGAGATCAAGAAAGTTGATACAGGGAAGGTCTTAGTGAGAGATTGTACAGTGAAACTGGAAGAGACTTGTTACTATGAGCTCTACTATACCTCTCAATCCCGCAGAGTTTTAAATTGCCACTTTAAAGAAGGAAGGTTCTGGGGTCCCTTACTATTGCCACATACTGTTAGTACGGCTGTTTAGCTGAGCAGTTACACTTGCACATGGCTGAGATAAAAGTAAGGCATGTATAATTGGGGTAATTCTCGATGCTCTGGTTCAGTATGAATATACCAGCAGTGCAGCTGGATGTAAATTACATTGAGAGGAAGAAGCTGGTGGTTACCTGGCCTGTCTTCAACAAGAATAATCATTTGGTTGGTGCATGAAGGTGTCTGCTTTTGTCAATCCTCGCTATTATCTCCATGCTTTCCATTATTTCTCACTTCATTTTTCCAGATTGTGGAGCTTGAGTGTGCAAGGCAGTATCTTTAGGCAATTAGAGCATGTTAGAAAATTAGCACAAATTATTTTCTCTGAAGTTTTTTTGCCTTATCTTTACCGAAAAATGTAAAAACCCTGCTGCTTTTCGAATTGCAGGAGACCTTTCTGTAGGTTTATGGAACTTCTCTTATACAAAGTTACCTGAAGGAAAGCACAGAACTTTATGCAGTGAGAAACTTTGACTTAAAATGGTTAATCGTGACATGAGATATAACCATCTCTTTCTTTTCTCCTCCATGATAGTGAAGAACTCAAACCATCAGAAAGCCTTAACTAAAAGGAGTGCCGTCATTTTTAGGTAACACTTAAACCCTGCCAACAGAAGTAGGCTATGGCACCTTTCTATGCTTACCTCTCAGGAGCTGTGGGAGGAGCGGGAAAAGAACAGCAAAACTTGTCCTTTGACTGTCTACAAACAAATCCCTTGCAGCAGATTTTATAAATGTTACTACATCTCAACTGCCCAGACCACGCATTCCTTCCTCCCATTGCTGTGCCCCCAGTAGATCAGAAGTCATCAAGATATTTCTTCCTGAGCTGTTATTTTTTCTAAGGGGTGGGGGGCGGTCAAAAAATGACAATCTTACTGTATTGGTCAAAGGCAAATAAGTTTTTGTGTGCTTACACAAGTTAAGTTCACTGTAGTTAAATACTTGTCTGGGGTGTGACTCAGGTGTTGATTACTGATAGGAAATGTATTTTGAGAGTATAAACAAGAGTTTTGAAATCCATTTTTCCGTGAATCTGAGTTTTAGCTGAATCCAGGGGAAGGGGGCAGAAGCTGTAAAAGGGTTTTTATTTCATGGTACCTGGATGCTCGTACATCCCGTTCTTTCTCGGAACGCCTGCTCAGGATAACTTCAGTGCCCAGTAGAGGGAGTGCATACTGCATGCTCCACATTTTTTCTCTACACCACCTGTATCCAAAGTCAGACATCATCTCATTCTGTTTTTCCAGGTGAGCTTACTACAACAGCAATACACCAGGGACAGTTCAAATTAATTCTTGACTCTATTTGTATGAATTATTATAGAAGTACAATTTTAATTATTTACTGAGATCAGTGTTTAAATAGAAATCGCTGTTTCCAGAGGTTTCATTCTTTTGTGGAAATAACTTACTTATGGCTAAAATGTTCTTTTAAAAATATTTTTTGCTGGTTAGAAAGTTTCATTTGTTAATGTCTTCCTGCTTTTCTTAAAATACTAGATTTTAATTTTTTTTTGTTGTTTCGTGTCTGATTTGCAGCTGATTAGAAACAAATGATCTTGCAATTTTTAAAAGTTCTGAGTGTGTGTATGGTATTTTAAATCATGCATGCTACCTTTCACTTGCATCATTTCTATAAAGGACTATCCATTAGGATAATACTTGAAGTCCTCACATTGTTAATAGAAGTATATCTCATTAGCTATATTTTGTACACTGAGAGTATATTTATCTCTTATGTAATTACCTTTGAGAAGCCGTAAAAGGTTTACTACTCAGGCTGGATAAAACTCGGACAGATAAAAGCTAGTAGGTAATGCGATGTGAGAAACATCTCGCTGCTCATTTGTCTGTTGGCAGAGTGATCGTTAAACAGGCCTATTACATTTTGAATTTCTAATTTCAAGTTATATTAACAACCAGGGATATATAGTTTTTCATTAACTGTCTTCATTACTTTTTGTTTCACCTTTCCTTATCTTCTGTCAAATCTAAGCATGCGCTTGATCTTGATTTATTCGTGTACTTAATTTTATCCATGTGAAACATCTGGTTGAATTCAATAATGCCATTAATAATTAGATTTGGAGAAGGCCGTCCTTGTGTTGTCCAAAACCTGATCTGATCTTCAAACCTTACTGCAATACAAGCCAGATTTTTTTTCTGAAAGAATAATGTCAAAACACTGTTACATATTACATTTACAAGTTAAATATTTGATGGTCATAATTTAGTCTTAAAATATTTTAATACATAAAAAGATTAAAATTTTAAAATGTAATAAATTAAGCCAAGAGCTCTACCAATTACTTGGGTGCAAGACTATTGCTGATTTTGTTTCCACATCTTCAACTACAGCTTGGCATTTTATCAATGCTAATGAGTTGTTTCTACCTAATCATTTTGTAGTTTTATAATCAGCTCTTTTATAAGTCTTGTCTTTTACTTAAGTTAATGCCTGCTTTAAAAAAAAAAAAAAAAAGTCACACTTGAATTTTAGATCAAAAGCAAAGGCTGTATTGTTTTTATTTTCTGCTTCTTTCTGTAGCCATAGAGAATCCAGTCCAGCTGACTGCTTTCTGGTTCCTGTAACAGCTTCTTGTAGTCACATCCTCCCTTTTTTTTCCTCTCTTGTTCACTTTAGAGAAGTTGTTTCTTGGGGGGTAAGTAATTGTCCTTAGTGATCCCTCACCATGCCTGAACCCCCATCTCCTAAAACATACTCAGACCAACGAGCCTCTGTAAGAGGTCTTTTCCCCAGGTGATGCTTTTAAATTGCACACAAACAAAAACTCTAACTCTTAACAAAGTTGCCCTTTGAAAACCAGAAATGTTTAATGTTGAGATTTTAATAGTAACTTGATGTTGATTGTTAGTATGTTATCTAAAACTTAAGAGAAATATATCAATATTTGATAATTAAATCAGCATTACACCTAACGATGTCTTTTATCAGATCGTATACACTATTAGCTTGTAGTGTGTTCAGAATAAATAAAGTTTAATAATGTTTGTATGGTCAAAGTAGTAGGCCAGGCAACATTTTAAATTATTTATTTTGTCTAGCTAATATTTATCAAAAAAGCCAGGTCAATCAGAGCTGTAAAAGTAAACACAAAATATTAAATAAGTCATGCAGATGCTTATGCTTCCTCTTCCCTCCTCCCCCATTTTAACCATCATATGATAATTATTTCTGTCTGTGAAACATCTCTTTCATAATCACTTTTCAGATAAAAGAGCTTTTCAGGTTTTTTAAGTCTTATATCAGTCCTACATTCTGATAAAACAAAGCATTATAAAATTAACCCTCAAAATAGTACTCTCTTGTTAAAGTGTCTAATCAGTTATTGTGATGTTTTGGGGTGGGTTTTTTTCTTTTTTAGAGCTGAACGTTGCTGTGGTATATTTAATGCATTGTACTGGCTATGCAGCCTGCCGCTGTTACAAAGTTATTAAAAATATCTTGTTATGCAGATCTAGCCATGAATTCTTAAAGTTGTCACTGTGACGACCTCTGATCCCTATCTGATTCGCAGGTCGCACAATGCAATTTGGAGCTTTTCTAATAGAGTGTAAAATAAAGTAGGATGTCTCTATCATCAAGTTAACCCTTATGTTAAGTATTTAAGTTTTTCAGGCCGAAGGGTCATCTCCCTTGATTCATCTATGAATACTGAGCAGTGTGTACTCTTTAGCTAGTGGATATAAATTTGCTTCCTGCTTTTTATCCATCGTACCTTAGAAGGGGATACAGTTTATTGAAGTGAATGTAATATATTTGTGAGGTTCATAAAGGTACACTGCTAAATTTATATTTATAAAAATGGAAATGGAAGAAAATTTTCAGGCTCAGAACACATACTAACACATTTAAATTTAGTTTATGCAGTAATATTAAAGTAAATGTATTCACATCTAATGATATCTTTGTACCTAAATTCCACAATCAGGCATAGATGTAAAGTTATGTATTGCATAGGATATTTTGTTGACATGGTGCCTGTAATAAATTAGGTTTATTCAGTTGAGATGTATATTTATCAAAATACAGCATCTGAAATATTTTTTTAACAACTGTGTAGTTCAGATTCATTCATAAATGTGATTACCAAAGTAAGCTGCAATTTAGTTACTGATTTTACAATATATGTGTGTGCAGACTGTATCATGAGATGGGGACATACATACATTGGTGGTGTGTACAAAGTTTTAGTAGCATGAGTTTGATCTCGTCTAAGTGATGGGTGGTGATCTATCAAATGCAGTAGGACTTTTTTGTATGAATACATGCTAATGGGAATTTTGTTATATCCCATTTTAGATGAAAAGCACATTTCCTAAAATTTCATAAAGAAAATGACTAGTAATGAGAATTCTTCCCCCCCTTCAGCTCTAAAATTTAGCTTTTATCATGTATAGGCCTCTGAAACGTAAAGTTAAATCACTCAAAATATTGCCTAAGATATTTCAGGGGATCATAGGAATACTGTTTGTTGTCTCATAGATAACTTGGACTAGCTGAAAAGCGCTGGAAAACCTAAAGACTTCTCTGTGGAGGGGAAAAGAAAGAGGTATTTTTGGTTGATCTTTGAGTTATCAGACCATAAAACAACTTTTTGGTCCAGAAATGGATATAACCAGTCTTGGACCTCACTGCAGCCTTAAACAATGGCTTTAAACAATTTATCTGGACTGGTGTGCAGGGAACACAGTGTAGAGGAAGATGGTTAGCCCAGAAAGAAGGGCGCGGTAGTTCAGGTATAGTGGCTGTTCAGGGTAACACTTCTAACCCTGACAGTGGCTATGTGACAACTGCTTTCTTCTTTAGTGGCAACAGTTAGGGTTTTCCCTCTGCTTTTAGGTATGGGAAATGTTTTGGGAACTCTGTCCTGGATACGTTCCTATCAGAGCATGGACTCTAAATGTGATTTCACGTTGCTTGGCTTGTAGCTTTGCTGGCTTCATCACACCTCAGTGCAATGCTTTCCTTTTGTGTTAAGATGAAAGGAAAACTGAGTAGGCACTTCATGGAGTTTCCTTACTTATGGTTATCCATGAGTTAAGGAGAAACCAAGTTTGGTTTTCAAGGCACAGGTAGTGTGTGCAACACTACTTTATGCTTGCCTCTTATTTTCTTAAAATTATTTAATCGATTCTTCAATTACTGAAACATTAAAAATATCAGGTCTTTCTTCACGTGTTATGTCTTTACCAAATCTACCTCTTAGCAGGCAGATTTTTTGTACAGGTTGCTGTTGTACTATTTGTGGGACCTGAACAAGGAAACAGCTTATATATTTTGGTAGTGATTTTATGGTTGGCCTAAAGATGATCTAAACATGAGCAACAATGAAAAGGGATAGTCCTGTCTCTGTTTCCTCCCCTGATGATTCCCAGTGTCTTCCTTGTACCAGCAATGGAGCTCCTGTTGCAGTAGGAACATGAACTGACGGGAACCTAATCCAGAGAAGATTTCTGTACAGAAGTTATCTGAGCATTAAGCTCAGATAGTGAGACTGTCCCTTTCAGTAACTAAACAAACTCAGGTAATGCAGATCCAATTATGAAGGTCAGTCTTTACTTTAATTCGAGAATGCAAATTGATGGAGTGATTATGATTAACTCCTCTCCCAGTGTGAATTAAAAACTGGATGAAAAACACATACCAGCTATTACTGTTAAAATATATTCTTTTTTAGTGTGTAATAAGCTGTAGTGCCTGAAGTACGTACAGTAACTGCATGGGAGAAGTACATTCCTATATTTCTCAAAGTAAGATGTAACCTTTATTTTCGTATAAGTATTACACAAAGACATTTAAGGGACGAACACAACAGTCACTTTTGATAATACAAAGTAAATATAGATATCAAATACAGGTTTTCAGTGTAAGTTTTGTAGGAGTAATTTTTTTTTTTTTTTTTTATGTTGGGGAACTTTGTTAGCTTTAATAATGAAGGGTAACAGACTTCTGTTTTAGCTTTCTGGGATGCATGGAAAGGAAAGGCATTGTTAAACTTGGAGGTAACTTAAACTGTTACGCCTCCCCTGAATGTGGTGTTTATTTTATGAAAAATTTGGATTATGCAAGAGAGCTTTGCCTTTTTAATATACTTTCTTAAGGCTTAAGAATATTTATGCAGCCTAGTACTGTTGATCTTGGTGGATGGTAGGAGCCCAAGTTGTGAGGTGTGAAAATACATCTGAGGATATATCTTGTGTGGTTGCTACTAAAGGAGTATTAAACTTGCCTTGCAATATCTTCCCAAGATGATAGTTTTGTTAAATGCACCAGTTTTCTAGACTACATTTATTTGCTGTCTGCTATGAAACTGTAAATGCACATGCTAGTTCATTGAGTATATTGGACATAATAATTTCTTCTAAACAATGCATCATTAACATCCAAGGTTTTTTGAACTGTCTTGCGCCTTGAGACCTATTGGTCTCTTTGAATAAATTTTTGCTGCTTTTTATCAAGCTTATCTGGGACGTTGAGCTTGCTAGGGTCCAGTGGTGCAGTAGCTAGTAATGCAGAGTGATACAGGCTTTGTGCAGCGCACCTCACCACTACTGACCTTCCAATGCACATATCCAAGCTGTATATATCACTGGGTGGGATGGAGAGGGCTTTGGCACAAGACTTGAGTAAGCCTCAACCTTGCATTTCCAGGATTGTGATAATACTCACAGACTCTGGCTAGTGTACGTTGTTTTAAGGAAAACTGGTTCACTGGGTGGTTTATGTTGCTAAAGCATTTTGGAGCAAGGTACACTGGGTCTCCAGCATCATATTTAGGCTAACTGTTGGGCTGGAACCCTTTAAACATTTTTACTAACTTTTGGAAATTATGAAATAATGTGAAAAGTGCATTCCTAAATAAAAATCAGACTGTCCAAGTAACCTGTGTGCTGTTGAGCAACTACTAATAGAATGAATGGTGGTACTTTTACTGGTAAACATAAAATGTGATTTCCATGGACCACATATCTAATTTGCAGTCATCTAGGTTTGAATTTATGCTCAAATCACAGAGCAAAGGGGAGGGAGTGCTTGTGGGAGGTCCCTATAAATACAGCTCTTTT